>CM033698.1:19644380-20947598 GCA_019514585.1 Dendrobium officinale
ACAAAGCAGGAAGTACACAAAGTTGAGCAAGCAACAACCAGCCAGAGTTAAGTAGACATTATCCAACCGAGACTCATTAACATCATCTTGAAGCCAGGTAGTGCTACGACGTATCACTGCGATAATTGCTGAGCTCATATAAAAACCAGTCCCAGACACAACAGCAAAAGTTCCTGTTGCGGTGCTTCTCAGTGATGCAGGAAAATCCTGGTAATAAAATGCAACACTAGCAGGAAAATGAAACGCTTCTCCAAAACCTATGAGTACAAGGGGTGGCACAAGCCAAAGCACTGAGAAAGTGTTAGTGGCTACAACAGCAAGCCTTCTTGATTCAGTTTAAAGCCATTGCAACCATTGCGAACATATTGATAACATGCCCAATGGTGATGCCACTAAGTGGTGATAGCCTGCATCTGGTGCAACCAAGCACTGTGATGGAGGTGGCAGCGGTTGCAAGCACAAAGACATTCATTGAGCCAGCAGGAATAAAGAAATTGTGGGTTAGGCTGCGGTCCATTGCCAAGGCCTGCAGAACTGTCAAGCTCGTCTGTACTGAAATGGTGGCGCTGAGTAATATCCCACTAGAGATTATTGGGAGAAATCTAATGAGAAGCTTTCCTTCTCTGCAGAAGCTCATTAAGTGATTTCTACTGAGGTTGGGTTTTGAGTGGAGGTAGTAGGGTCTTCCAAAGAGGTAGAAAAGGAAGGCAATAGCAGTGATGGCGGTGCAAAGGGCAAAGCCCCAGTGCCAGCCAGCTGAGTCTTGGATGTAGACAAGGATGGTGGTGCCAGCGATGGAGGAGAGGTAGAGGGAAACAAAGCACCAATTGAAGAAGGCAGTACGGTCGGAATCAGTAGAAAACTGGTTGGCACCCATGGTCATACCATTATAGCGAGTTCCAGCAACACCGGTGGCAAGAAGGGCTATGGCGGTAAAGAGAACGGTAAGATGGGCAGTCATTGGGGGTTGGCAAGGGGTGGGAGGAGCACAAGGTGGTGGGTGCAAGGAGGGTAGAATAGCCGTTAATGTGAAGAGAAGCATGCCCTGCGTGGAAATGTGTCAGGATTGTTAGGATACTAGTTAGAGGAAAACAATGAGTACATAGATCAAAATCTTACTTCAGCTTAAACCAAGCGCTTCTTTGAGCATAAGTGGTTAAACAATTTAAAGCTGTGCTAGAAGAAGGCAAAGTTGTATATCTGTTGCATGTGGTGAACGATGGTACTAAAAATAGAAAGTGTTTATCAATCAGAACAATAACCATCAAATAATAGATTATTTGCTAATTGGATTGCTAAATATTTACTGCAAATTGGATAACTCAAAACAATGTAGTTCCACCTATCATACCACGTACAGTAGTCGCTACTAAATTTGTTTATACATTTATTAGCATGATCGTTGAGGATGTTCAACTTAATAAAAGATGGCAAGCATATTATATACAGCAATTAAGCCCGACTAAAACCATCACCATAGAAATCATAAACAAAATGGATCGCATTGTGTTGTAATCTATGCCTAGCAGAGTGGATGTTAAATATTTAGTTCGTATAAATCTATCTGCAATATTGCATGTAGATAAGTCGATTCCCCGTACAAAGTATTTTAAGCTTTACAATATGATTTTGTAATTGCTAATAACTTAGTTAAGAAAAGAGATAAGAATCTCATCGCTTATAAGAAAGACTATAGTAAAACTCAGATTGATTATCTTTTTATAAGAAAAAAAATCGTTTAAATTACAAAGATTGTAAAGCTATTCCTAGTGAAAGTTTATGTATCCAACATCGCTTATTAGTTTTGTACTTTAAGATAAAGGGGTAGAATATGAAAAAAAGAGTTAAATGTTGTTTTAAGATTAGATGTGGATATTTAAAGAACACTAACAAAAATACCTTTGAGAGAGATTCGAGATCTTAAAATTTAGTTTGTGCATGAGAAAGTTAATGATACGTGGAAAAAAATAGCTAGTAATATTAAAAATATTGCAAAGGATGTGCTTGGAGCTTTGAAAGGAAAAGCTCCTAATAATAAAAATAGTTGATGATAGAATCAAAATGTGCAAAAAAAAATAAAAAAATAAGAAGCTTTGTTATAATAATTAGTTTCTATGTAAAAACTATGAAAATTGGAAAATATATAGAGGCTCATAAGATGTCTAAAAAAGCAATATGCGATGCAAATATTTTAGCTTTTAATGATTTATATAATAAATTAGATACTAAAGTGGGCAAAAGATATATGTATAAATTTGTCAAACAAAGAGATATGAATAGTAAGGATATAGTTCAAGTGAAGTGCATTAAGAATGAAGATCAAAAAGTGTTTTTTTTTAGAAGAGGATATTCAACAAAGGTGGATAAGATATTTTGTTAAGCTTTTCAATGAAGATTGTGTGAGAATACGATTGACTTTTATGACCATAGCACTCTAAATGAAAATAGAGATTTTATTTTTATAGGTGTATTAGTAAAATTGAAGTTAGAGAGGTTTTAAGGAAAATGGAGTGTGAAAAAACTATTGGACCTGATGATATTCCAATAAAGGTGTGGAAATGCTTAGGAGATGAAGAATTTCTTGGCTTAATAAACTTTTTAATATTATTTTGAAAACTAAAAAGATGTCAGATGAGTAGATAATAAGTGTGTTGATTCTTATTTTTAAGAATAAAGGTGATGCACAAGATTGTACGAATTATAGAGGAATTAAATTAAACTGTCATACTTTAAAACTTTAGGAGAGAGTTATGTAGTATAGTTTACGATGTAATTATAATGTTTCTCAAAGTTAATTTGGATTCATGGCAAGTAGGTCTACTATGGAAGCTATTCATTTATTGAGAGGACTAATGCAGAAGTTTAGAGAGAATAAAAAAAGATTTACATATGATATTTATTGATTTAGAGAAAGAATATGATAAAGTTCCAAAAGAAGTGCTATGGAGAGTTCTAAAAAAGAAAGGGTTAATAATACTTATATTCAAGTCATTAGGGATATATATGCAAGAGCTATTACTTGTGTTCAAACACAAGGTGGTTTGACTCAAGTATTTTTTTTATTTCAGTTGGATTACATCAAGGATCAATGTTAAGCCCTTATCTTTTTGCTTTAGTCTTGGATGTTCTTGCTAGACATTAGCAAGAGGATAAATCCTGGTGTTTTCTTTTTGCTGATAATATTCTTCTTGTTGATATTAAATAATAAAATCGTCTGAGTCGTTATATTTGGTCTTTACACGAACGAGAAGCCCTATTTTTCTGATCCACGAAAGAAATCTTCTAGGGCTGACCGGGCAAACTCGCAGCCAACGCCAAACGAAGCCCACTGCCTTCGCCTCCCGTTCCTTCGTCATTTCTGCTCGAGCTGAGGCCAAGCCGAGCTCGTCTTTCCCATTCCTTCGTTCCTGTATGATTTTTGCGGTCAGCCGAGGCAAAGTTCACAATCAACGCCGGCAAAGTTCACAATCAACGCCAAACATAGCACCTTCTGCGCGCAAGATGTGGGATGTTGCTGGAGATGGGTTCGACTGCCTTGATGATATTGGATTATTGGAGGTTGCAAATCTTTCTCTAAATGAACCAGAGTTGGAAACAATGATATTCAATGATGATAATATTGAAGGCCAAAGAACAACCTCTGAATCTAATTCTATCATTCCCTCTATTGAGTAGTTGGACCTTCATGTTACACTAAATGATTTTTGCTTATATTTTTGTGGCTGTACTAGACATCTTTATGTTATAAGCTAAACAAGTTATTATAAAATTGATTTATTATTGCTTGTCATTTTTAATATAATGTCACCTTAATTTCTATATATTATATAAAAAATTATTATGTTGTGTCCACACCGCACCGGTGTCCTATATTTTTAAAAAATGTCATGTCCGTGTCGTCATGTCCATGTCGGTGCATCACAAGTTGTCCATTAAAAGAGAAGCATAATATTAAGTTAAGTGTTGCTGAGATGAGGATGCTCATGCAGATGAGTGGATTTACTCTTAGAGATAGGATACGAAACGAGCATATCTGAGAAAAGGTTGGAGTAGCTCCAGTGAAAGATAAGATTAGAGAGAATCGTTTAAGATGATTTGGTCATGTAAAACGGCGACCTTTTGATGACCCCGTTAGGAGAGTAGATGTATTAGATTTGGCCTATATTAAGAAAGGTAGAGGTAGATCTAAAAAGACTTGGTTAGAAAATATTAGAAATGACATTTCTTTATAAATTAAATGAAAATTTGGCTCTTAACAGGACACAATGGAGACAGGATTCATGAAACTGACCTCACGCAGTGGGATAAAGCTTGATGTTGTTGTTGTTGTTGTTGTTGTGATTCAAATCTAAGATGGTGCATATAATATATTGCAAAACCCAAATTGTGCCCAAAAATCCGTTGAGCTAGAAGTAGTGATCCAGCCCAACCCAATATATGGGATAAAAAATGAGACATTGTCGTGCACCAAAAGAAATTCCTACAAAATTAGAGATAGTCAGAAATATTTATAATATTCTTGATTTAAAGATGTCAACCATAGACAATAAGGTAGATAAGGTTTTCCATTTTTCCATGGAATACCTTTTAGTTATTGAGTAAAAAAATAAGAAACTTCATGTTTGTGTAAATATTGAGTAAAAAAATGCATTCCCCGCCTACTAGTTTGAGGGATATTAAGACATTGATGTTTTGAAGGAAATTAAACCTACAATGGTGATAACAAAGCACCAATTGATGCTACTAACAGTGAGTTTTGTAGACACAATGATAGACATTTATAGGTGATTGAGGCATGTAGTCAGACTATCAAATCTTGGTACAAAGATCATGGAACTTCTAAAGGCGATTATGATGAAGAGCTTGGGAGAGCTGATAATGATAAAACAAAGGGGTGATCGGAGCAAGCCCATGGTAACAACTATGACTAGCCTAAAGATAATGGTGGGCCTATGGAAACTTAGAACAATGATTACAATATGCCCAAAGGTATTCATCATAGTAGGCACGACCATGGTAAGAGTGGAATAGCTAAACCAAACTTAAGGCATATGTTGTAATTGATCAACATGTGGCAGCTATGTCAAGCTCAAAGGGGCAGTAATGGCAAAAGCAACTTGGTAATACCATGGGCAATGATCATGGTGGCCCTGAAGAAAAGGATGAAAGCAAACCTAAAGGTGGCCACATCAATAAACCTAAAAAGCATCAGTGACTTGGGGACGTAGAAGCCTGAAGGTGGTGACAACGTGGACCTAAAGGCGATGGTTGGGACAACAATGGATTCGAGCGAAACAACAGCAGTAGGCACAAAGGTATAAACAACAACAAATCCATAGGCTGTGATCAATAGACCAATAGATGTTATCAGCATGGATCAGACAGCTAGCTATGAATAGTGGCTCCTCCCTGCGGCATCAACAAGGAACAAAATATTGTTAGATGTAGGTAACTCCAAAAAGCAGCGACTGCGATTGCATATCTTCCGAGTGCAACAATAGCTATCAATGAAATGAGCCATGATGCCTCTAGGTGGCATCAATAAAAATAGTGGTGTATCTAGATAAGATTGGTAAGAACCATTGTTTAAAATTGCGCAATAAGAGGCGCGCCTTGAGGCGCGCCTCTGCGCAATTCTTGCAAAAAACGCCTCAAGGCGTGCGCAATTGCGGGCTGTGGTGAGGCGTACGCCTCACGTAGGCTGAGGCGCGCCTCTGTTGCGCAATTGCGCAATTTTGAGAGAGGCGTACGCCTCAGCCAAAGGGCCCACCTACTTAAAATTTTTCCATTAAATCCCCCACACCCGATCGGCTAAGGCTTCATCCCGACATTTTCCGCTCGTTTGCTCCAGGTCGCGAAATCCAGAGCCCCCCGTCCGCTCGGCCAACCTTCCCGCCGCCTCTCCCGCCGGCGCCGCCTCTCTCCGGCGAAGTTGAAGTATCCGGCCGCCTTGTAGGAGAAGTCCACAAAGGATTTTAGGTATTTTTTTTTTACTTTTTGGATAGATTTTTGAAATGAAAGAAATTTTAGGGTTTTAGATTTTTGGAATTTTTTTGTGTAATTTTCGATTCTTTCATTAGGGATCATG
Source organism: Dendrobium officinale (assembly GCA_019514585.1). NCBI lineage: Eukaryota > Viridiplantae > Streptophyta > Magnoliopsida > Asparagales > Orchidaceae > Dendrobium > Dendrobium officinale. The sequence continues at coordinate 19,650,469 of CM033698.1, forward strand.
GTACGAGGAAAGGAAAAGGGGTCTTCGTTATTGCGGAGGGACCCTTCTTGGAAGTATAGTGTACAAGTTGACATTGGCGGCGGCGAGAAGAGCTATGTCTATTTAAAGTGCAACTTTTGTGAGAAAGTTGTGAAGGGCGGAGTAACCCGTATGAAGGAGCACTTATCATGCTCTCACAAGAACGTAGCACCTTGTGCAAAAGTGCCGGACAATGTGAAGGAAAAAATAAGTGCTTACATGAAGAAAACTACCACTGTCAAACACTTACAACAGCAGCAATTTGATGAAAGGGTCGACCAAGGTGCTTATTTTGGGAGCGAGAGTGGAAAAGGCTCTTCCTCCACTATACATAATAGAGGTGCACGGGATCCTATGGATCAGTACATGACTACTGCAGGAGCAGATAGAGGAGAAGCAGAGATGATGCCTGCAGCTGGTACTAGAGAGGGTCGGTGACAGGTTTGCATGGACATTGGGAGGTTCTTTTTTGAAAATGCAATACCATTTAATGTTGCTACATCGCCTGCCTACTTCAGTATGATGCGGTCTGTAGGATTGTATGGAAGAGGGTTGAAAGCACCTTCTATGTATGAGTTGCGCACTTGGATTTTAAAAGAGGAGTTGCAGAACACCGAGCGAATCATTGATGAGATTAAAAGGACATGGATTGAGACAGGTTGACTATAATGTCAGATGGAATCTATAGGTTTGCCACCTCCTATTTGACACTGCAGAGCTTGATGATGGAGGTGAGGCAACCTTTGGAAGCCATGTTTACATCAACTGAATGGCTAAACTCTGCTTGGGGGAAGAAGAGTGAGGGAAAGGAGATAAGAAAGATAATTCTGAATGATAAATTTTGGGCTACTGTGACCTATGCCATTTTGAGCACGAGACTCTTAGTGCAAGTTCTACGCTTAGTGAATACAGAGAAGAAATCAGCTATGGGTTTTATTTATAATGCTATGGATGAGGTCAAGGAATTGATTGCACATAACTTGGGAGGAGAGGAGGCAAGTTATAGGGAGATTTGGGATATCGTTGATGCTCGGTGGGAGGTGCAGTTACACCGACATCTACATGCAGCTGCATATTATCTTAACCCTCAATTTCAATATTCAGAGAAAAAATCTTCAAATCCGGAGATTAAGCTTGGTCTATATCACTGTATGGAAAGATTAATACCGGAGCAGGCAGATAGGGAGCTTGCAGATTTACAGCTTGTTCTGTTCCGGAATAAAGAGGGTTTTTTTGGTTTGAATGCAGCAAAAACTACCATTTCTAAACGGTCTCCAGGTATAATTAATTTGGTAAATGCAATACACTTTATTCAGTTCTGAATTTTGATTATATTTTCTTCTTAAAAACAGTTGAATGGTGGATCCAATTTGGTGATTCCACCCCTGAGCTACAGAGTTTTGCTGTGAGAGTGTTGGGCCTCACTTGTTCTTCTTCTGGGTGTGAGCGAAATTGGAGTACATATAGTCAAGTGCAAACAAAGAGAAGAAATAGACTATCTACACTCAGAATGAACTCCCTCGTATACATAATGCACAACAAGAGGTTAAGAGATAGGAGGTTGAGGAATAAGGGGTTGAAAGATAATGAGGACCCGTTGGTGTGTGATGATCTGTCGTCTGATAATGAGTGGTTCATAGATGATGAGGCAGATTTGTCATTATCAGACTTACAGGTAGAAGATCTAAATGTGGATGTATTGAGGGGCGAAGCAGATCAAACGGGTACATCCACTAGTACCACACCACACACATCTACTAGCTCTGCAAATAAAGGTATATGTTCTCTGCCAATCTGCCTGATAATGAGTGGTTCATCCAATTAATATGCTAATAATCTTTTCTTTTAATGAACAGGGAAGAGAAAAGTGAGTCATGAAGAAGATGAAGATGACATGGCATTCATAGATACAATTGGAGAAGAAGATTCACTTGAAGACTGATATTTTGTGATGGGATATGATTTCATTTTATATGTTTTTTGTATTTTGCCGTTGCCAGGTCCCAAGTCCTGGATGAGAAAAGTGGAGGGTTGCGTTAGGTAGTCGACAGCCAGCGTAAAACTTGTCGAACAAAAATGACATGAATCCTTTAAGAAATTGTGTTAATGCTAGGGCGTCCCCTGGAAGCGACGCGCTGTATGGCCTGAATACAGTGACAAGTGTGCAAGGGCCGCTGCACCGGCGCCCGGGTGCAGTGTTAAATAGGCAAGGGTTCCCGCATCAAGGACGGATGTGGGCAAAGAAGCTAGTCCATGATACTAAAATTAGGATAGGAACTTGGAATATAGGTTCCCTTACAGGTAAATTAATGGAGTTAATAGATATTATGATTCATAGGAAATTAAATATTTTATGCATTCAGGAAACTAAGTGGGTTGGAGAGAAGGCCAAGGAAATCGATAGTTTAGGTTTTAAAACTTTGGTATTCGGGTAGGAGTCGTACTAGAAATGGTGTAGGTGTCATTATAGATAAGAGTTTAAAGGATAATGTTATAAAAATTAATAGGATTGGTGATAGAATTATAGCTTTAAAGATTGTTGTTGAGGATAAGATTGTTAATATTATAAGTGCTTATGCTCCTCAGGTAGGTTTGGATATAAGTTCTAAATTAAATTTTTGGAATGATTTAGAAGAATTAATACAAAATATACCTCTTGAAGAAAGAGTTTTTATTGGAGGAGATTTAAATGGACATGTTGGTAAAGAGGTAGTTGATTTTAAAAGCATTCATGGTGGCCATGGATTTGGAACGACGAATGAAGGTGGCAAGACCATATTAGATTTTTGTTTAGCTTATGATTTTTCAATTGCTAATACCTTATTTAAGAAAAGGAATGAGCATCTCATCACTTATAAAAATGGATGTAGTACAACCCAGATTGACTATTTTCTTATTAGAAAATTAAACCGTTTAGATTGCAAAGATTGTAAAGTTATTCCGAGTGAAAGTTTATGTACCCAACATCGATTATTAGTTTTGGACTTTAAGATAAAGGGGCATAAAATAAAAAATAAAGTAAAACGTTTTTCGAGGATTAGATGGGGGCATTTAAAGAATATTAACCAAAATATTTTTGTGAGTAAGATTTTAGATCTTAAGATTTTGTCTGTGCATGAGGATGCTAATGTTATGTGGGAAAAAGTGGCTAGTGATATTAAGAATATTGCAAAAGATGTGCTTGGAGTATCTAAGGGAAAAGCTCCTAATAGTAAAAATAGGTTGGTGGTGGAATCCAATTGTGCAAGAAAAGATTAAAAATAAGAAGATTTGTTATAAAAATTGGTTTAATTTTAAAAATTCTGATAATTGGGAATTATATAAAGTGGCTCGTAAGGATTCTAAGAAAGCAATATGCGATGCAAAGACATTAGCTTTTAGCGATTTATATAATAGATTAAATACTAAGGAGGGAGAAAGATATATGTATAAGTTAGCCAAACAAAGAGATAGGAGTAGTAAGGATTTAATTCAAGTGAAGTGTATTAAGGATGAAGATCAAAAAATACTTTTATTAGAAGATGATATTCAACAAAGGTGGATGAGATATTTTGCTAAACTTTTTAATGAAGAGTGTGATAATAAGATTGACTATAGTGACCTTAGCACCCTAAATGAAAGTAAAGATTTCTGTTTTTATCGGCGTATTAGTAAAACTGAAGTTAGAGAGGCTTTAAATAGAATGAAGGGTGGAAAAGCTGTTGGACCTGATGATATTCCAATAGAGGTGTGGAAATGCTTAGGAGATGAAGGGATTTCTTGGCTTACTAAACTTTTTAATACTATTTTGAAGACTAAAAAGATGCCAGATGAGTGGAGAATGAGTGTATTAATTCCTATTTTTAAGAATAAAGGCGATGCACAGGATTGCACGAATTATAGAGGTATTAAGTTAATGTGTCATACTTTAAAATTATGGGAGCGAGTTATAGAGCATAGGTTGCGGCGTGATACTAATGTTTCTCAAAATCAATTTGGATTTATGCCGGGTAGGTCGACTATGGAAGCCATACATTTATTCAGAGGTTTGATGGAAAAATATAGAGGAAAATAAGGAGGATCTACATATGATATTTATTGATTTAGAAAAAGCATATGATAAAGTTCCAAGAGAAGTGCTATGGAGAGTTCTTGATAAGAAAGGAGTCAATAATGCTTATATTCAAATCATTAAAGATATGTATGCAGGAGCTATTACTTGTGTTCAAACACAAGGTGGTTTGACCAAGTATTTCCCTATTTCGGTTGGGTTACATCAAGGATCAGCCTTAAGCCCATATCTATTTGCTTTAGTCATGGATGTTCTCACTAGACATTTGCAAGATGATGTACCTTGGTGTATGCTTTTTGCTGATGATATTCTTCTTGTTGATAAGACTAGAGAGGGAGTTGAAGGTAAACTTGAATTATGGAGGTCAACCTTAGAGTCTAAAGGTTTTCGCTTGAGTAGATCTAAAACGGAATATATGGAGTGTAATTTTAGCAGTAATAGTCCTAGTGAGGGGATTGTGACTTTGGGCGATCAAGTCATTAATAAGAGTACACGTTTTAGGTATCTTGGATCTATTGTTCAGAGTGATGGTGAAATAGATGGGGATATTATCAGCAGAATTCAAGTTGGATGGTTGAAGTGGCGGAATGCATCGGGCTTGTTATGTGATAGAAATGTACCCCTCAAACTTAAGGGAAAATTCTATAAGATGGTAGTGAGGCCTGCAATGCTTTATGGTGCCGAATGTTGGCCATTAAAAGAGAAGCATAATACTAAGTTAAGTGTGGCAGAGATGAGGATGCTTAGATGGATGAGTGGCTTTACCCTTAGAGATAGGATACGAAATGAGCATATACGTGAAAAGGTTGGAGTAGCTCCAGTAGAAGATAAGATTAGAGAGAGTCGCCTTAGATGGTTTGGTCACATAAAAAGGCGGCCTCCCGACGACCCAGTTAAGAGAGTAGAGGTATTAGATTTGACTTGTGTTAAGAAAGGTAGGGGTAGACCTAAAAAGACTTGGTTAGAAAATATTAGGAATGACCTTTCTTTATTAGATTTAAACGAGAATTTGGCTTTTAATAGGACACAATGGAGAAAAAGGATTCATGTAGCCGACCCCACGTAGTGGGATAAAGGCTTGATGTTGTTGTTGTTGTTGTTGTTTGGGAGTTTTGTTAAACTGATATTTTGTGATTTTGTACTTTGGGACATAATTTTATTGCATCTACTTTCTTATTTTCCAATATTGCTATTATTTTCCTGCTAAAATTCTTAATTTTTCATTTACGCAATTCTGTGTTCGTGAGGCTTACGCCTCAGACCGCCTCGAGGCTTACGCCTCGCCTCACGGACGAAAACCGCCTCGAGGCGCAGTTACGCAATTTTAAACCTTGGTAAGAACAACATCTCCCAAGGGATAGCAGCAAGCTAAAACATGTCATCAACAATACCATTGAGAATAAAAAATACATATCAATACGCTATGAATGGCAACCCCAAGAATCCTAGAGTTCATGAACATTCTCTAGAGCTCCAAAGTTATAGAGAAATTAATCTTGGTGAACTAATTCTGAAATAATTTATAGAAATGTAAATCTCTAGTTTGGATGCATTTGTCTCCATATTCATTCTTATCTAAAACGAGCAAAGGAGATTTAATGTAGGGAAAATTGTGGCAAGAATGGATGTCAAAACATGAGGAAGAACAAGAGAAGAAAATGAAAGAAAACTTTGTGTATATAACTTAGAACAAACAACATAACCAACATGAATCAAAAAAGGAAAAAAAAAAAAAACATAATTCTAGGCTAGTGCTGATTCGTTGTAAAAAAAAATAAAGAACCATAATTGGCTTCTACAAAGAATTCATTCGTCAATTGCATTAAAAGTTCATATAAGTAATCCTTTTTGTAAAGAAAAAATAAGTGTTTAAATACAATTGAAATTATCCATATCCTTATTACCAAAAATAAGGATTAAATAATTTTTAATCTTTATTATATTTAATATAATAAAAAAATCACATCCTCAAACACATATGAGTCCATGGAATCAGAAATCACTTGACAAATTAAAAGATTTATTAGAGAGCAATACTTGATGTCATGGCCCTTCTAGAAACACTTAAAATAAGTGATCGTTGAAGTGGAGGGTCTATTTGATACCATATCTCATTATGATACAAATTGAGGCTTGGGTAGCAAGCCTTGACAACTTCAATGTATAGTAACAGTATTTTGACCTGGGCAAGAACCTAAGATTCTATTATGAATGGAAGTTATTAACTAACTATCATAACTAGATTGAGGGGCTAAGTGCATGAAGAAAACATGTGATGGCACTACAACCAGGTGGGCGTCCCTCACATTTTCACGATTGGATAGATGCACTTTTAAATTTATATTAGGATAAAGAGAAATGATGGAACTATTCATCAATTACTAATCATCTTCAAAAATCTCGCACTACAAAGGCAAACTCTTCAAATTGATTTAATGGGCAATAACTTACTATCAACTTTACCTAGAATTCAATAGAGCATCAGTAGACTTCTCCTATGAGGAAGGAGAAAATACTATCTCAATAGCCTTCATCAAGTAGAAAAGGAAGCACCCCTTGTAAGTTAATTTCGTGAATAGTGAGATTATAATATCACTTACGTGAGTTAAACAGTTGAATTATGGCAAACCTAACAGTCAATCATCTTGAGCAAAAAAGAAACCCTTAACATTAAATCCCCTCTATAAAAGCATAAGGGCCATGAATACAACTGATGCGGAAGCATCAACCTTTATCATTCAAGTAAATCATAAAAAATTGTCAATGGGATGATCATCCTTGGTAGTATGTGTTCTGAGAAAGGTTGATCTAAGTTGGACCTATTCTATCTAAAGCTCAAAATCAGTCATGTTTGATGATAAATCTAATCATGGATATCATGACGAACATGATGATGTAAAATTTGGATCATCCTGCTTTCTTGAGCGGGGAGTGTTGAGCAAGTTCTTTTAAACCCTCTAGTACTCGTACAAATGTCTAGGATCAATCTTAATATTATGTGGCCAGCCACTTGCCGGTGTTATTATCACTTATTTACAACTGGATGCCTCATTGGCACCAGGTGCTATAATTAAGAGCTCTACTCACATATCAAAATAATAATGTCAACCTCTAACTCAATGGCGCTTGCCTAACTATATTTTCCAATGATGCAACTCTTTTTACCATTGCCAATTAGGCTATTGATTATCTATCCCATAAATTGATTGTCCAGGGTAAAAATATATGTAAAGAGTACATGGACACTTCTCAAAAATTAATTGTCCTAGAAGGCTGACCACATTAAGAATTTTTGTAGTTTGTCCTCTAAAACAACAAATTTCCTGATGACGAGGGTGGAGCTCAACATAGGTTAATCCAATATTCATAAGGGCATGGAGGGATTGAATAGTCATTGAACTACTTGTGTTTATTAGGACTTTTATAATGTTGGTAGAAGTGGTACCAATTCCAACCCAGATAATGAGAGAATCTTATTGTTTGAAGTATATCATCTCAAAGTTAGATGCATCAAAAAGTAATTTGATTATTCCCATGCACATCCTCTTGAGCATGAGAATAAATAGGTTTGGTGGCAATACTATGATAATATTGATGATCTCGATTTCTATGTTACCCCAAATCTTGTGATCTCCTTTGTCATTAGATTGAAGATATATATAGTGCTCTTATAAATAACAGCTGTGTTCTTAACAAATAAGACGTTCAATTTCTTCCTTTTGATGAAGATATTTTTCTATAAAATGTCCTTTGAATAGTGAAAATGACAACAAATGAATTGGTCTCCACGGTTCAGTTTTTTTGTGGCTTCAACCGTGTAAGATGTCAAACATTCTAAATTCCCATGAAAACAAAGCACTAAATATATATAGTAAGGTGTAGTTAGGTGACTGATTCTATTTTTTAGACTGATGGATTTGGTGAGAAAAACGCCTATAATCTCTTGATTGCTCATGATTTCTTCGATGGAGAGGCCAATTAATTTTTTGTTGTGAGTTCTTATGCTTATGAGGGTTGCTCTAATTATTTTCAATAAGTAATAATTGTTTCATCAGTCATAATCTAAGCCTCAATAAAATTAATAAGCTTAACATAGAAGTGCATCATGTCTCGCAATGGAAACCAAAAAGATGGACCAAGACGAGTTTTAGAGGAAGAACCCACCCACACACACACATAAGTTCAACATCGACCCCTAGGATTTACCAATCTTTTGAAGAGAATATTTAAAAATATTCCTTAAGAAATTCTCATTCATTCTCGGAAGAGCACTACTGGAATCTCAAGGTGAAGGTGAATGAGCTTAATTCAACTATGGCTCGCTTGAATTCTTGGTGTAGACAATGAACAAAGGTCAAATGGATGGTGGAAGGTGATTGCAATTCCAAAATTTTTCACTCATATGTCAGCACAAGGAGAAATTCAAATTGCATAGCAAAAATCAAAGATGAGAATGATGTGCTGGTGGAAAATCAAAAACAAATTGAGGAGGTGTTGTTTCGGTTCTTCAAACTGAAATGGAAACAGAGGAATTGTAATCTGGATGGGTGGCCTATTCTGCTAAATTGTTTGAATGAAGAAGACATCTGCTTGTTGAACAGAGATTTTTCCGTGGATGAAGTGGAGCTGGTTTTGAAACAAACTAGTGGTAACATTGCTCCTGCCATTGATGGTATCTCCTACTTCTTGATTGAAACATAATTAAAATAGATTTTTGGAATGCTATTAAGCATTTTCTTTGTTTTGGGAAGTTGAATGAAGTTTGGGAAGATACCTTAATCGTGCTTATTCCTAAGGTGAGCAACCCGCTGTCTCCTTCTAATTATACACCTATCAGTCTATATAACATTATTTACAAAGTGGCGGCTAAGGTGATTTTGAATAGATTATTATCTTTTGTCCATAAACTGATCTCTGAGGAGCAAGTGGCATTTCTGAAGGGAAGATCGTTGTCGGATCATGTGTTGGTTGCTCAAGAAATGTTCCACAAATTCAGATACTCTAGATCTTCAAAAGGGTTAGTCTCATTCAAAATTAACATTGAATAAGCATATGATTCTATGTGCTGGATCACACTTAAGAAAATCTTGAAATATTTTGGATTTCCTTTAAAGTTCTCCAATCTCATATTAGAATGTGTTGAAGATCCAAGGTTTTCCTTGATAATAAATGGCAACTTTTCGAAGAGGATTAAGGCCAGGAGCGGATTCCGTCAAGGTTATCCTTTGTCTCCTCTTCTATTTATTCTTTGTTCTCAACTTTTGTCTAATGATTTTGTTCAAAGAGGTGATTCATGTGGGATTCGCATTAGTTCTGTTGGGCCAAGGATCTCACATTTATTATATGCAGATGATATTATTATATTTTCTAAAGCTAATAAGAAGGCTGTGAAGAAGATTAAGGGGATTCTTAATGACTTTTGTGATTCTTAATGACTTTTGTGGTTGGGATATTTAGTCAACGTATCAATGTTAACAAATCTGGCATTCTTTTTGGTAAATTTGTTAGTAAAAGAAAAAAGAAAGTTATTTCTTGTATTATGGGTTTTAAATCAGTGAAAGAATTCCATTATCTTGGTTTAAAATTTGCTTTGAGGAGATTAGTGGGTGTTGATTTTCAGTTTATCATTGACAAAGCATTGAGGATGCTAAATATTTGGGATATAGCAAGTTCATTTCTTTGACGGCAAAATTTGCTTTGGTTAAATCTGTAATGCTTTCTTATCCCACATTTCATTGCACACACTCACTTGTTCCGAAAGGCATGCTTGAGGAGATGGATAAGTTGTGTAGGAGCTTCATATGGAATAAGTCGAATGGTAGACTGAGTTTACACTATGTTAGCTGGAAGTAATTGTACAAGCCTTTGAAATGGGGAGGTCGTGGATTACATTCTAATGCATCAAAAGTTTCTGCATTAAGAGCAAGATTGGCTTGGAGATTTGAACAAAATAAAGAATCGCTGCTGCATAGGACTCTTGCTCCAAAGTATGGTACTTGGGCTAATGTTGGAACTACTCATCTTCTTGGAAAATAATAACTGATGGCCAAAGACTGCTCAATCCTATTGCGAGGTGGATTATTGCAGATGGTGGCTCTATTGATGTCTATAAAGACAATTGGATTATGGACAAGTGCATCAACCGATAGCCAACATATGTGGTGCCTCTAGGAGATAATGTAGTTTTGATGGACAGGTTTATTGCAGATGGCACCTGGAATAGAAATGAACTATTGAAAGTCAATGGTAAGGATTTGGTGGACTTGATAACTCAAATTAAAATTAAACCTAAAGTTACTGAAGATAAGAGGGAGCTTATTTATCAAAAGTCCGACAAAACTATTTCAGCTTTGGCATTCGAAGCTTCATTGCATAATCGGTATGAATCCCAGTTTTGAAAATGGATCAATAAGGCTAAACTAATCTCTCGAGTGGAGGTATTTTGGTGGAGGTTGTTTAATAATGCTATTCCTAAAGGTCAATTTTTATCTTACAGGAGATTGCGGGATAATGCTTCTTGCCCTAGATGTTGTAATGAGATAGAAGATATAGAGCATGTTGCAATCAGATGTGTCAAGCTGAAAGAAGTACTTCAACATTTAAACAATTGGGGCTTTGGAATTCCTTCGTTTGAAAAGTTTGAAGAATGTTATAAGTGGTTGGATCTTCTTGCGTTGCATGATAGTATATTGGTTAAGTTGTATTGCAATGTTGTGTTCCTCTCATGCAAAGCTATAAATAAATTCATTCATGATGGAATGGAAGAGAGCTCGGCTGTGATTGTTTCCAATGTTGTTAGCTTCTCTTCGGTTTCTAAATTTTCTTATAATTTCAGCTCAGGCCATTGGGATGCTAACTAGTCGATCAGACTGTCCAATCTTTGGCATCCTCCTCCTCCCAATTGGTTAAAGTTTAATGTTGATGCTTAAGGCAGATTTATGTTGGCATTTGGAAAATCATGTGTTCATTGGGATGTCTCTCAATTGGAGTTTTTAGCTATTCAATCTTTAAAGGATGTCATTAAAATTTGGATGTTCAAATACAAAGGAATTATCATTGAAGGCAACAATTCTAACATTATTAAATTTCTTCAAGGTACAATTAATAATGATGGCCACGAGTTGGAAGATCTAGCTTTTATCAATGATTTTAATCATGTCATTTTTAATTGTATAGATAGGAATTGTAGTAAGTTAATGAATTTGTATGTTTGTATGTTTTTTTTCTTAGTTATTAATGCAATTGTTTGCTTCTTCAAAAAAAAAAAAATAGATGTTAGAAATTTTTTATGAATTCTCAATTTATAAACAACTAACCTAACAAGTTTGGCGAAAGTATTAATAGCTCCACGGTGGTTGTAGAACTGGTTGCGATCTTGACATTTTATAGTGGTTAAAAAAACTTGCCAGAGAAGTATATCATAGGTTGTTAAATATGCACGATAGTCCTATAATGATTATATGCTCATACTAATTAAATGACTTATTAAAAGAATCAATAGTAGATAGATTGAACCCATTTAGAATGGGGTTTGGATGATTGTCTCAGTCAAAGGAAAAGACTTATTAAAATTGCGGCTATTTGGAAGTTGATTCTATACAAACTAGGCATCACAGCTCATCTTAAAGGACGTCATAGGGTATGTCAATAAGGCAAGGTTGGCTCAACACCACAATGGATGTTACAAGATTATGGGCCAATTAAGCTGTTAAGAGAAGTATGGGCATAACTAACAATGTCAAGAAGGCCATTGTATGTGGTGGAGAAGAAATTTTAGCTTATTGATAAGGGTGCCTTGTATAGGTGTCACCAGCCCCAATGTTCATTTGTTTGCAAGGGAGGCGGACTCTACCTTGCGACAATGACACTATTTATCGTGCATCACATAAAAGCTAAAGGATCTTTTTAATATTCTTTCGTCCAACAAATATGTATCCTCCAGCAATGGGTCTAAGACACCTTCACCAACTAGAAAGAGAGGGGTAAATTAAAGAAGTGATTTCCATATTGATGAGTGTTGGATCAAGAGACTTCATTATTATTAGTATTATGCTTGTTGTCTATTGAATGAGTATTTGTAGGGGCCATAATAATTGGACTTTTTCCAACAAACAATGAGATGGTTATGAGTTAAAAGATTTTGTGGTGATAAGGGGTTTAGTTTTCATATTTATGTAGCTCACAAATTCCAAACACTCATAGATAAAAGGGTTGAAGCTCACATGAGGTGCAAGGATTTTTACATAAAAACCTAGGAAGGAAAAACCACAATGTTTGGCATAGTTAAAATAGTCCACTATATAAGATGAAAATTTACAAAAATCCGCACTTTCCCCTAGACCAAAGATGGCAGGATTACAATGTTTGGATTGTTAATTTGGTCTCTAGTAGTGAAAATGTTGGAGAAATAATAAAGGATAATGGACATCAATGTTAGTTGATAGCAATCAAGCAACGTCGGATGGTATGTCAGCATCAAAATTGGTTAGGCAACGATAGCTTGACAATGATTGTTGAATAGTAACAAACATCGATGTCCATTAATGTTTTATAAGAACAAAGGGGCAGCAACTACTGCTGGTAGTTGTTGGTGTTGGGCGATGATGATATGAGGTGATCTTAAGGGTTCTTCAAATCCAAAAATGCTCTTCATCAAAATTCTCCTTTTAAGTGTAGAATGAAGTCCTATTTATAAATATTTGGCTGGAAGTTTTGATTATATTACCAAAATTTTAAACACTCCATTAGAATATTAGATAACCCAAAATAATCCACATTAAATATAAAATATTTTTTAAGCATTTGAGTGTCTTAATCACATCAAAATTGAGTGAATTTAGGCTTATTAGATTCATCTTGCCGAGATGCACGTTTTGAATGTATGTTTGCTAAAAACAAAGTTCATGTGTCCTGAAGTCAATTTTTAAAGTTTATGATTAAAATACTATGCATTTTTAAGATCTAAAAATTGAGTTAAGATAAGCGCTTGATTAGATTTTATGAATTTTTAGTGACATATCAATATATGTACACACATAGAGCAAGAGAGGATACAATAAATTTTTATTTAAATTTAGAGGTACCAAATAATGAGTTTATAATAGTCCAGAAAAACTGCTTGTTAGGATTTAACTTTAGTCCACCCTGAATTCATCTTAAATTTTTAAACTAGAATTTCTTTATGGGATAAAATTCAGGCTTCAACTCATCGTAAATTAATGTGTAATGCTATACTCTCCAAATAAATATGCACTTAAAATGATTTTTTATTTGTTTCTCGTGAATAAAAAAATTAAATAAATTCTATTTCAAGCATAAATTTAGTAACGGGGTGAACATTACTCTAAACTTATCCTCCGCCGAAATGCCTAATGAATTCTCCATGATGTTTTATACCAAAACGGGTTAAAAGGGACTTGAATGCGAAAATGCAAGAATTGAAATATTGGAGCATGAAACCTTAAGAAAGACCAAGAGGCACAAAAGAGAAAGAACATAAATTGGTTACCAAGAAGCAGGCGACCACAGCGGCGGCAAGAACGGCGGAGCAACCGAGGAAGGAGTCGGCGAGGACGCCGCCGACGACGGGAGCGAAGCTGATGCAGCCGCTGGCAATGCCATTGATCTGCGTAGCATCGATCTGGCCGACGTTGAACCCCTTGATCAGGTACACCTCCAGGTTGGAGGAAACCCCATACGCCACCATCGCCACTCCCATAATTGCCCCTGCTTCATCACCGTACTCTTTTAGAGAGAGAGAGAGAGAGAGAGAGAGAGATGGGAGAGAGAGAGAGAGAGATAACCTATTATAAACGGGAAGGTCTTCCAGCCGCCCCTCTCTTCATCAGTGTGAGGTAAAAGCGCCTCGTCCATGGAATGGTTGAATGCGAAGTAGGTTTTGGGATTTGTGTGAGAAGGGGAGGAGCAAGTGAGGGAGAGCTTGGCCACAGTGCCAGTGTTTGTTTCGTCTTTCTTTCTTAACGCACCGACTCGCTGTCATTGAGTTGGCAGCATATGACCCGCGTGGTGAGCAATATGACAAAGAAGATTTTGGTGTCACTTTCTCTTTTGTTTAATGTTATTTGATTTATTTGTTTATATTATGATATTAAATAAAAAATTTTAATATTTTAAAGTATAAGTTTTTTAATTAAATATTGAATAGTCAATTTATGTATCAATCCTAGCAATTTCTACATTGGAATATTGGCGGCTAAGAGATGGCTAGTGATGATAGGGCGTAGCAATGGCAATGACGCCATTGACGATAAACCACAGCTTATTGCAATGGTTTTGACCTACGACCAATGATGGTGATTGTTGATGGTGATTAGCAGCAGTGCTGATAATGCTTGATGATCGTGATGTCAACAACTGAATCATAACTGTGATGGGTGACTTGTAAGTTTGGTTTCATTTTTAAAATATTGAAAACACCTAAAATTCATTGTGAGTATTTTTAAAAATAATTTGATTTGATTTAAAAAACAAAAAATAGTAAAAAAAAGGAAACCAAATATTCTTTCTAAAATACAAAAGAAAAATTTATCCTAAAAAGGATTTATGGTATGTGATGTTTTTATTTTAGTTTTATTTTTCTCAAAAGTTATTTTTTAAAAGTTTGTCTTGCAAGATTACTTTTTACAATCAAATATGCTAGAGTATGATTGTTATTAAAATAAATCATTTGATTTTTAAAAATAAAAAAATTATATTACATACTTGATCATATTAAAAATATATTTTATCATAATTGCTTTACAATTATCTTTATAAATAGTCACAATCAACCCAAAATAAGTCATTATGGTCCGATGTAATTTTATATAAAAGTTATTATTGATTTATTATTAAAAAAACACTAACTTTTTTAAAAGCTATTGTGAATATTTTAATTGTTTTCTTTTTTGAAAAAGTTTGATGATAACTTTTGTATAGTTAACACACTTAAATAAATATTGTTATAAACAATTATCTCTCATTGTTGCCTATAATGGCCTATAATGAGGTGCAAGATGAGTCACAATTATAAAACATCATAGCCCATTGCACAACATCGATGCTTGACTTTCAACAACATTGTCTTCTCCTCTTTTGATGTCACAACCCGACCTAATGTAACCCATAGACAGAACGGGTCAATGTAGAGAATTGCAAAACATTCAAATAATTTACAAATGGCATAGCCACTGAAATTTTAATTAAAATAGATAAATACTCATCATCAAAAGCTTTTTAATCCATCTTAGAAATACTTACAAACAAAATAATTATATACAAATAGTATTTGGCTCATACAACATAATGCATAACAAAAAATCCATGAATATCAAAAATCATATAACATCTTATAGACTCAGATATTAAGATCTACAAGTTTTCCTCTACTTAGCCTACCCCTTCATTTTATCCTGACCTGAAATAGATGCAAAAAATAAGCATGAGTGACTACACCTCAACAGACATATTACCACCTTCAATCATGAAGCCTTTCTTTTTCAAAGAGCTCTTCAGAACAATTCTATTTCAGAAGAATATCTAAATCCTAAGGATTTAGATTTTCTTAAAGATTTTAAGCAAGTTATTTTTTCTAATGCTAGTAGAGATTGTAATAAGTTAGCCGACATGTGAGCTAACCTTGCTCTGAATTCAGATTTTTTTTGAAAAGATCTGAATGAAAGCAGTATCCCTCCTTCTTTTCTTCATCTGATAAAGAAGGAGTTTATTTGTAATTAGTTGCTTTAATAAAATCATTGCTCTTTGCATTTTCTCAACAAAAAAAAAAACATACATATTACATTCAACATACTCCAAGTTTTTAATACATTTTCCACCAATAATAATTTTATACAAATTTTTAAAAAAAAAAAAAAAAAAAATCCTTCCCAAAGAAATCATATTATCAATACAACATATCTGAACCCACTAAACAACTCAACTAAACAAAGTACCCATTAACGCTTTTCACTAAAAAAAAAAAAAAAGAATAAGTTGGTCACAATACACCTATCCCGTCCAACGTACAAGCAGGCACAAAAAAATTCATGAAATTGTCAGAATTAACAATAAACTACCGGTACATATTTTCTTATGGCTCATTTGGTTGCTTTGGAAGTATCATAACTATCACGAAATATATACAAATATGTATATCCCTATAAACCTTCGCAAATACATGAGTTCAATTCTTTTTTTTCCTATCTACATAAATGAGAATTTAACTCAAAACATAACATAATGAAGAAAAAAAAAATTATATAATCGACCCAAATCGTGGCATAAAACTTAATGTTGCAGGTTGTAATAAAATGAATTCGATGTAGTGAGATAAAGACTTGATGTTTATTGTAGTAGTAGTATTAATAAAATGAATAAAAATTATTATTATTAAATTATCTTTCGAACATCAAGCAACAAATAGAACCCTAAGAAAAAATAGGTGAATCAAGGCTGCCATCCAAGAATAAAACAGGACTGATTTATTCAGAAACCAATCAAACTCTGATAACAAAATGTCAAGAAAGCTGCTCCTAAACTGAAGACAAATATCTGCTAAATGACCTCAGAACACCTTATTTGATTAACATCAATTGCTTACATACAGGGAATGCTGTTTATCAGGTAACCTTCAGCATAGGTTCTTGCTATTATTTCCTTCTGCAACAAAGAAAAAGATAAATATACAAATGCGGATTAAACAGCAAAGCGAAATTTTTTCGAGGAAAACATTCGAAAAGAAAGTAAAAAAAAAAGTTTATGTTGAGGAAGCGTGCAGGGTTTAAAGATTCTGATTAGAAAAAATCTGCAGAGTTATGAACAAGGGGAAAGAAGTTTCGTTATATGCTAAAAGATGGAAAAAAAAAAAAACTCTTAACGAGTTACACTGACCATTAATAGTAAAATGCAATATAAATCTCCTGCATCTAACAAATTAAAATCATACGAGTCACTTTGTTCCTTAAGTATCTGATTTGCCTTGGTGAATAAACACATGCTCCTTGATAACAACTCTGATTATAATTTATAATAGCCAAACCCATAACCGATTAAAGTGGCCTGAGCCATCGAAATAGAATAGTTTGGCCAAAAAAAGACTCAAGAAGCCCTTACATCGTCTGATTAACTACAACCTTTTATCTGCATACATATTTAGTCTAACCATTTTTGTAATGTTTTTGCATCATAGGAAACATGTTATGCCTACCACAAGTAAACAGTGCATGTTGAATAATTTAAATTTTACATAGAACGCCTCACAAGCAACACAAGAACATCAATAATATCTAGGAAGTTTTTGAATTATTTCTCTAAAGCGTAAGAATTTTCTGATGCATATTCGTGGAAGGAATTATAAGAGATGTTTTTCACTACCTGAATTTGCGACGTGACAAGTCCAAAACCCTGATATGCACATTGAACAGAAGCAGTTAGTGTAAAAAGTCCAAAATCTGTCCAATCAAAATTGGAATTGAAATACACACCTCAAATCTCTTTGTCACCCAAGATACTTCATTCCAGCTTCTAAGGTGAAAATCTTTGCAGGTAGGAATTTGAATGGATTCGACATGCTGTACAAGTCTCAATCCACCTACAAGAACAGAAGAAATGTTGAGTACAAGGTTAGCTCGGTGGCATTCTGGAGTTTCACCCTAATCAGCTCAAAATTGAAGGAGATCATTGTATTCGAAGAAAAAGAATCACTAGATAGTCAATTAATGATTGCCAAAGCAGGGGAAGCACGATGGCTAGGGAGACACGCCAGCCGAAATTTTTTGTCATCACCTTAATATTATATAATCCATTGAAAATTACAATTATGTTAATTCAAACATATAATTTATATTTTTAAATTATTATGCTAATTTATGATCTCATTTTTTTTTTTTTACATCATATGAGAGAGGTTTTATAAATTAGAAATGAGATTGGCAAAGTATTATAAGCAAAATCACAAAAAACATCTTGAATGCAATGTATTTGGTATCATTAATCAAATAACTTCAAAAACTAAGAGAGAGACGATGGAATTTTTTGCTCCAAAAGGTGAAGCTATTTTGTGTAAAAACGAGATATGTATATTCCAAATCTACATATTTAAGAGGTCGAGAACATTCCCGTCATAGAAATGATACTGTTACAGTAGAACATCAATATAAAACTGATATTTTCAATACCATAATAAATTCACATTGCAATAAATGAACAACATAGTTTAAGAACATGTTGCAACACTATTGATTCTCAGTTCAATACTGAATCCTTAAGATGGATATCAATCATTCCAAATTGAAGATATTTGCTACCTTGCAAATAAATTTTATCCTGAAAGATCCACAGAACAAGAAAAACTACATTAAAATTTGAATTAGAGCATTTTGCAATTGAAGCTCACCAGAATCAAGTTTTGAAGGATCTCTCAAGAAATTCTGATTTATGTCAAATGTTGGCAAAATATGAGAAAACTGATAACACATACTCTAATTGATCGACTGATTAGATTGATTCTAAATCTACATATTTCCAGTACAACTAAATGTGCATTATCAGCAATGAAGATTGTCAAGACAAAGCTATAAAATAAGATAAAAATTATCAAGTTTATTGATACCAAATATTGAGAAGGATATTGCAAAGAGTTTTGAGATAATCAATGGTTGATAATTTTGATTCAACGAAGAAGCGTTGGATATAATTTAAGAAGCCTAACCAAGATTGCTAGATTACGAGACTTTTTTTCTACTTTGTAGCTTGTTCTTGCTTACAAACTTTTTGTCTGCTTGGCTCAACAAGTTGAATTTCTAATTTTGATTTATTTAGTTAATATTTGTTTCATCAACCCTGCTGTCTTTAAATAATAGTTCTACCGCTATGTTAAGGTTCCTATAAGTATTGCTGCAAGTTTTTTTTTTCTATATTCAATACGCACATGAAATTTGATATATGTTTGTAATATGATAAATTATTAGAATTAGTTAACAATTTTTTAAAATAAAAATTTTTAAATTCTAATCTCTTAATTATAGAGATTTTAAAGGGGCAAAAAGAAATCATGAAGCTCTATTTTATTTATAGTTGATAAAATGATGAAAATCATATGCTTGTTCACTAAGTGCGCCGTGGAACTTGGAAGAATTGAATATAGAAAATTCTGTTAAGTGCCAAAGTAAGCCCAATGTATTATTCTCAAGTCACGTTCACTGTATCAATCTTCACACATAATTTTACAAATCTTTACAACAACAACAACAATACCATCATCAAACATTTATCCCACTATGTTGAGTCAGCTACATGAATCATTTTTCTCTATTGTTTTGTTAAGAGTTAAATTCTCATTTAAATCTAATAAAGAAAAATCATTTCTAATATTTTCTAACCAAGTAGTTTTAGGTCTATCTCTACCTTTCTTAACATAAGTCAAATCTAATGCATCTACTTTCCATACAAATCTCTATATGGACAATTAATAAAGGGACAATAAAAACCGGCATTTGCATAATGCTTATTAAATCATTTCTGGCAAAATCTTCCAAATATGTAAAATATAATCATCAATATGATTTACTTAATCAAATAATATAATATACAATAATATAAATTATTTCATCTTTATAATTTATCAATAAAATTATTAAAATTGTAAATAAAATGTTTATCTTTTAAAACTTAAAATAACAAATTTAACGCATATTTATTATCCAAATTAATTTACAATGAAATAAAAATAACTAAATACTGTTATTTTTTAGACTTTTTTTTTTTAAAATCTAGATATACTTTAAAATTCAAATATATCTAGAAGTAAAATTGTAAATTGAATGCATAAAAATTTGAAACGATCAAAAGTCAGCGAAGGTAAAGTACTTCATATTATAAATTAAACAAAAAAATATATTATTGGTATCAATTACAAGCCAATAATTTAGAGCTTAAACTGACAAGTTTAGCAAACTCTCTCTCTCTCTCTCTCTCTCTCTCTCTCTCTCTCTCTCTCTCTAAATTATATGCTATTTGAATGCTAAGATTTCCTACGCATTTTATTTTAGTTGAATATAAGGAGTCAATTTAATTATAGTATATCTTAAAATTGATGAGTGGTTATGATTTAGCGTGCGCCATGATTTTATTTTATTCTTGAATTTATTTCAAGATTATATTACTTTGTTTTCATGTAATTTTTGAATTTAGGAAGAGATCGCTAAAATTAATATTTTTAATTGATTCAAAATTCATTGTAGTTTCTTTTATTTCTTCCAAGCTAAGAAACAGCAGGAAAATGAATTTGTAGCATCGCTTAATTCCATTAGCCGTTGATTGATAAATAGTTACATCTTCATACCTACGTACTTCCCATTTTATGGTTTTAAAGGTGAAGTGGAACATTGGATTTTGGCTACCAATTTCTTCTATGGTATTAATTGACATGATCTTTTGTTTCTTGGGAATTTTATCTTGGTGAAATATAATTCATCATTTTAATTGTATAATTCATCAAAATTGAATGAATGGTCATGAATAACTCACTCTGGGTGGAATGCCCAAAGCTTTTTTTAATTTATTATAGATAAATGAATTCAGAACACCCTGAAAATATCAAGTCCGCATTCATAGCTATTTATGTTATGAGTATTAGCATCATTTCAAATCATCATCCTAGGTATCCAAGAAAAATCAGGATAAAGGATATAAATAAAACTTTCAATGTGCAAAATATGCTTAAAAAGAGTAAGAAATCACATAGCTACAAACTTATCCAACTTAACTAATAAACACTACTTTAAAATCTGAAAAGGCGACAGACTTAGATGTATGAAGAATATTGAAAAGTGCTAATACTCTTAGTAATCAGCTAGTAACAGGTTAATGTAACAATTTAATCTCGCAAAATCTTGAGCAGTTACCACCATCTTTAAGTGTCTGGACGCATGATGTAAGAAGGAGCCAGTGATAAAAATAAGTCTGATCGAAAAAGCTTAGTTTACATCATCGATTGGTGCCTAGTTAATGTTGTATATATGATGCCTCGATTCATCCCAATATAGGCGTGAAATATTTACATGATTCTATAGTTCAAATCTACTGTCAGGGATTAGATTACGAAGTCCAATCAGAACACATGTTACTCAATATGACACGGATCTCTTAAATTCTTACAGCTAAGGCTAAAATCCCTTAAAATTAATCTAATTAATAAGGTAGATCCAGGATGAGACATAGCAATAATTGACTACTATGTGACTTAAATAGAACTTCTTACGAAAAATAGCCAGCAATGTAAAAGAAAAGAAATTTAGAGCTTAAATTATGAAAATTTTACTAGTAATAAAGGACTCCTTCCAAAGTTCATGAGTTGACCATGATGGCGCCACTTCTATTAAGGGAATTCCAATGCTAGAGCAAACCCTACATAATAGAAGAATAAAAAACTCAGTACAATGTCTTTCTTGCATCATTTAAGCACTGGATATTTGGCAAATTATGTGGTTTCTCTGGCAGCGCTATTTTCAGGCCAGTAAAACTATTTACAGGAGCTGAGGTGTACATTTATAGAGATTACAAAAAAAAACCTAATGCAGTATAAGGTCCCCATCACATTACCATGCCCAAATATATGACGAGATGAGAGATCAAGGCTGCATTCAGATCAAGCTAACTATTGATTCATATTTAAATATAATTTCAATTTCATTTTTATCATTCTTGGTGGACCCAGCACGGTTATCCGAGACCTGATTCTGGTGGTGAACAACCTGAGAATCCCGATCCAGGAATTAATCATTGGACCTTGCAAGTTGTAGCAATTCCCTTTCATATTCTCATAGGCATGTCTATAAATTTTATTAATAATTAATATATTCTAACCTAGAGAAATTGTGAAGTAATTAGCTACATTCAAAAGGAAGAATTACCTAATATGAAGTCTTGCTATATAAATAAGGGTGTAAGGTTCTCAATGAAATATACAAGAATTCAAATCATCTATCTCTATTTCTTTAATTCTTGGGCAAGTCCCTTTCCCAATTTTTTCAGAAGACAGCAGCAGACTTCACAACAGCTCCTTCATAGAAGAACCACAGCAGCAGACGCTAGCAGTGCAACCTTCCGTCAGGCTTGTAGCAACTTTATCAGCTGCAATCTCCACAGCAGGACCCGTCCACAACCAGTCCACTTCTACTAACATCTAGAGAATAAAAAAACTAGGGAAATTGTATCCTGTATCAAAAGTTTTTTATCAGCCAAATGGCTCTGGATAATGGATGAGTATAAAAACCACAACCTTCATGCATGCTAAATGGAAAAAAATTATATTTTTTGGTCCTAAATTGTAAGAACATTTCTCAAGGAAAAGAGAAAGCTAGGCCAACTTATTTTCCCCATACCATGAAACAATGATCTCAATCATGTAATGGATATAGAATATAATGACTCAAAAAATCAGTGGAACATGAATGCTCATAATAATCACAAGCAAAGATAGTTTGGGACACATCCCAAGATGAAGCAAATATGCTCAAAGTTCATGATACCGCTAAAATTCATACCGCTAAGTAATATACTCTTTCAGTTACTATGTATTATAATAAAACAAATTTTCATGTCTCAAACTCAGATCACTATCAATATATTAAAATGAGGTGTCGTGAAGATGTTGCTATCCTACAGATTTTCATAGAAAGAGAAAGAATTCGTGAATTATAATACAAATACTTAGAAAAGACCCACTTCCAACCTAAAGTAAGTTCTCTCTACTATTAGAAGTGAAGAAGGGAGGTTAGATATTATGCAAGAAATACTACCCGTTGATGAAAGTTCTGCCCTCATTGTTGCACATGCACTAAATACAAGCATGACAAATCCACTCAAGCTCAAACTAATCCCGCCAAGATCCAATAATCGAGAAATTATGCTTTATAACTATTGTAAAAAAACAAAACATACAAAAGACATGCTGGAAATTTTAAGTGAAGCCTCCATATCAACATCAATCCCAGCATCAAGTACTTTTATGGAGGAAAAAGACAAAACTGCTGCCTAAATGGCAGGGCTAAAACAAGAAGAAAAAGAAAAACTACAACCTTCTTGATAATATTGGACAAACTAGTGGGCATATGCTTTGTGGCTCAATCAAGTATTCCACTGCATACTTCTCAAGTGCTTATGATGAAATTTGTATAATTAACTTAGGAGAAACAAACCATATGACACTCTTCAACAAAATCTCTTCCGATACAACATATCCAGGAAATCAGAACTTTAGCTATTATTTCAAGAAAGAGATGTATAAAACTCACAATTTTCCTTCTATTATCATCTGTTCTCCACGTTCCAAAGTTATCCATGAACATATTCTACATTTAAAAAACTGAATACAAAAAATATACAAAAAAAATCTATAAACATTATGCATTGCAATTTTTTATCTCACTCATTCATCAGGACAGATCAGAGGAGTTTGAAGTTTCTACTAGAGCAAAGAATGGTAACTAAGAAGCATCATAGGTAATTATCCAAGTTACTTGGATATGATTTTGAGAGTTAGTATTGCCCAGAACTAGAGAATAAGGCCGCATATGCACAATCTGGTAAAACGGATGAGCCACAACTGACAACTCTATCAGTACCTACATCCTAGACTGGGAAGCCCTGAGATAGGAGAGCAAACAGGATGAGAGTTTGAGGAAGATCAAAGCTGATTTGTTGCAGGACCCAGACAGTCATCTCAATTATACACTAAGGGAGCCCCAGTTTTTACCATGTACATCGAGGTACATTCCCAAAATGTTGGAGTTTTATGGCAATGCAATTAGAGGATACTCAGGAGTTCAAAAAACCTAGTCGACTGTCCAAGAAGCTATACTGGGTAGGGATGCGCAAAGATGTAGAGGACTTGGTTGCATGATGTGATGTGTACCAACGACACAAGTACTTGGCCATGACATCAGGAGGATTACTATAGCCTCTAGCTCTATCATAGAGGGTGTGGGAGGAAGTCATTTCTAGAAGGAATTGTACTTTTTACAGGAGACAGTCATAAAGAGGAGCACGACATACCATCCCCAGACATATGGCCCGATAAAGATGGTCAATAGAAATGTGGAGACCTATTCGCAATGCTCTGTATTGGATACTCTTGGGCTGAGTATTGGTAAACACTTCGTACCATTCAGTAACATAGACCATCCCTTTCAGGATTCTCTATGGGAGAAATCTACCTCACTTGATAAATTATGGGCATAGCACAACACCAGTATCTGATGTAGATCAACACAAGGGACATGATTTATTTGAAGCTGAGATCCTACTGGCAAAATACACTAGCTAAGAGGAGGAATGAGAAAATGTCCCCATGATACTTTGGGTCTTATGAGATTTCAGAGCGCAAAAGAGCAGTGGCCAATCTACTGGGATTACCATCTTCGTCAGCATTGCACCAAGAATTTCATGTCTCACAGTTGAGATCGGCGATAAGAGATCACACACTGTCTTCACTAACCCCAACTTTTGACAGAAGACATGTAAGTCATTTTGAAACCCCTAAGAGTAGAAGGATGCACCAAGGGGAAATAGGAGCATAAGAGGTACTAATCAAGAGGAAGGATTTCTCAGAATACGATGAGATGATCAGGAGAGCACCTACACCTTGATGTGGTAGAAATGTCCCTTAACTCAGTAGTGAGATTTACTCCAAATCACACCATGAAGGTGAGGGGATAGGTCAATGAGTGACTAGTGGTGGTCTTGGTGGATAGTTGGGGCTACTCATAACTTCATCTCAAGTTGGGTCATGGATCAGTTGAAATTGAAGTTAGTGGATACAGAGAGCTTTGGAGTCATGATAAGAATAGGGAAGGTGGAGAAGACTAGAGGGATTTGCAAGGAGTTGATACTGGCACTCCAAGGCCTAAAGATAATGGAGGATTTTCTTTCCTTGAATTTTGGGAGCACTAATGTGATCCTAGGGATGAAATGGTTATAGAAAATTGGGGAGATGAAGGTGGATTGAAAATATTTGACTATGGAGATTCAGGTGAAAGGGAAGAGGGTGGTGCTACGAGGAGATGCCAACTTATGCAGAACCATGATTTCACTTAAAACCATGGTCAAGGTGATATAGGGAGTAGAGTTGGACTACTTGTTGAAGCTACAGAGCTTGGAGGAGGTTAGAGATTCAAAACTAGTTGAGATCCCTGAGTGTGTACATCAACTTCTGCAGCAATTTCCTGAGATTTTTAAGCAGCCTAGCATATTACCGTCGCCTAGGGAGCCCAGTCACATCATTACCTTGAAGGAGAGAGCTTCTCCTATGAGTGTTAGACCGTGCTGGTACCCGCAGATTCAAAAGAATGAGATAGAAAAACTCATCAAAGAGATGCTTGAGATAAGGATTATCAGACCCAATATGAGCCCCTTTTCTAGCCTAGTTTTACTAATGAGAAAAAAACACGACAGTTGGAGATTTTGCATGGATTATAGGGCTCTAAATAAGAAAAATGTGTTAGACAAGTTTCATATCCCCATGATCGATGACCTGTTGGATGAGCTGTTTGGGGCTGTCATCTTCTTGAAGATTGACTAGAAATCGGGGTACCGCCATAATAGAATGAAGTCTGAGGATGTGCACAAGACAATTTTCATGACCCATGAGGGTAACTACAAGTTTTTTGGTGATGTCTTTCAGCCTTAGCAACGCTCTAGCCATTTTTCAGTCCCTTATGAATCAAATTTTTTGACCCTATCTTAGGAAATTCATCATGATATTTTTTGACGACATCTTGATCTACATCGTAAGGAGACAGAGCATGTGGGTCACCTTAGGACGGTACTGGAGAATTTAAGAGAGCACCAACTTTATGCCAACCTGAAGAAATGTTCATTTATACAACAACAGGTGGAATACCTAGGGCATGTGATGAGCAGAGCAGGGATAGCAAAAGAACAACCCAATATTGAGGCTATGTTGGATTGACCTTTAACTAAGAACCTAAAGGAGTTGAGAGGGTTCTTGGGTCTCACAAGTACTATCAAAAGTTTGTGTGAGAGTATGGTACGATAGCATGGCCATAGACAGCAGCTGAAGAAGGACATTTTCAATTGTGGAGGAGAAACAACATAGGCCTTCAAGCAGCTGAAGAAAGCCATAACCAACATGCCAGTATTAACACTTCCTAACTTTAGCAGATCATTCGTGGTGAAGACGAATGCATCAGGATATGGACTAGGGGAAGTACTCATGCAGGATCATCAAACCATTGCTTCAGACAGGTGCTCATGACCAGAGCGAGGATCAAGTCCATATATAAGCAGGAATTGATGGCGATTGTCTCAGCCATCCACAAGTGACGACTAATTTGTTGGGGAGACACTTTATCGTCATGACAAATTAGAGGATTCTGAAGTTTCTACTAGAGTAGAGGATGGTGACTGAGGAGCATTGAGGAGGTTATCCAAGTTACTTAGATATGATTTTGAGATCAAGTATCGCTAAGGACTAGAGAACAAGGCTGTGGATGCACTATCAAAGAAGACAAACGAGCCAGCTGATAGCTCTATCAGTACATATGGTTTTAGACTAGGAAACCCTGGGACATGAGAACGAATAAGACAAGAGTCTGAGGAAGATCAAAGTTGAGTTGTTTCAAGACCCATAAAGTCATCCTAGTTATATGCTTATGCAGCCTGGTTGGTACATCAAGGATGATTCGTCTTACCAAGGACATTGGGGTAGATTTCCAAGCTGTTGCAAGAGTTCATGGCAACGCATTTGGAGGAAACTCAGCAGTTTAGAAAACCTACAGTCGGTTGTCCATGAAGTTATACTGGGTAGGGATACCACGAGATGTAGAGGACTAGGTGGTGAGATGTGATGTGTGCCAGTGCCACAAGTACTTGGCCATGACACCAGAAGAATTACTATAGCCTCTAGCTATGTCGGAGGTGTGGGAGGAGGTGGCGATGGACTTCATCGAGAGGTTGCCGCATTCGGAGGGATTTTTTGTGATATTGGTAGTAGTAGATCGTCTGAGCAAGTATGTACACTTCATCCCTCTGAAGCACCCTTACATTGCAATTTATGTGGCTACTGCTTCCATATGAGCGTGGTGTGCTTAAATGAATTTTCAGAATCCATCGTGTCAGATAGAGACAAAGTATTCCTCAACCATTTCTGGAACCTTCCTAAACAGCTCCCTCTTAATTAGGAACTTCCTAACTCCCTCCCAATCAAATCAACTGGTCCACCAATACTCCCCTCAAAAGTGTCACCTTATCCACAAGGTGGAACGGAGGAAACTGTTGCTGAAGCACTTGAATAATGGCACTGGACTAAAAAATAGACAGACATTGGGTTCAATGATCCCTTCCTCCAGCATCTCCCTAATCAATCTCTCGATCTCATCCTTCTAGATTTAGGAATGATGGTACAGACGAATACTAATATGTGAGACTCCTTCCTTCAAAATGATTGCATGCTCGCTTTCCTGCAAAGGAGGCAACCCTTGAACTATCTGGAACACCTCTTGATATTGTTGTAGGAGTCGCTAAACCATGTCTAGTGCTTCTATCTTCTCTACATCTTCTCCTTCCAAAGTTTTCAACTCCACAAAAAATCTCTCCTTCACCCTTTCCCCTCCATGGAAGTGGCTCTAAAGATGTCATCTTCTCTTCTTCCCCCAAAACTTCTACCTCCCAATCCTCCCTCATCGTCCCTATATTAGGGTTTCCCCCACTTCCTAGTCCAATCAATGGTGCTCTCGCCTCTGATGTTATCGGTTTGGTGTGAAGCTCCAATAGTTTTCTTATCATTCCTTATAGATTGAAAAATTTTTCCTCCATTGATGTCATTATATCCTCAAATGTCGATTTGAGTTGGCCAACTTTTCCTTTAAGAAGCTCTTTCCAAAGTATCATCTTTCTTTGCCTCCATAGGTCCCAAAAAAGCGATTTGATACCAATTTGATAAGAAGTTGATGCAATTTCAGCAAAACCAGAGAACGAAATAAGAAACTTAGGAAGAAGAACACAATAACTTTTTTATTGAAAAAACTAAGAAGAAAAACTCAAGATACAGTTGGATCTTCAATTGGAGAGGAAGATCCGGCTCTCCCAAATCCCAAGCCGTTGCCTAGAGCCCACTCAACCCAAGAAAAATTAATTCCAACAAAATCAAGCATAATCTGAAATCACCCCATAGTTAGCCTTAAATAGGCTCCCCTAGTTCTCTCCCAAATCAGACCCCTTCTCCTAAATAATTCCCTCTCATATTTGAATTTAAATTAGATATTTTTCCCTAATTAATTCCTTCCCAATTGTAATTAAAACTTTCCTAAATAATTCTCCATTGATTCCTCCTTACAAAATGAATATTAACTCCTTGGGGCTTTCCCTAAATAGTTCCCTCATATTTGAATCAAATTAAATCTCTTTTCTTAATTAATTCCCTCTCAATTATAATTAAAATTTTCCTAAACAATTCTCCCTCTTTTCTTGCCTGTTGCCCACTCTAGTGGGGCCCACCAGCTCAGTCGTCGTCCATCAATACTATCCTCCCAAAGAGTCATCATGTCCTCAAGGTGGAATGAAGGAAATTGTTGCTGAAGCATTCGACTGACACTAGGTCGAATAATCCCTGCCTCGAGCATCTCCCTAAAAAATCTCTCAATCTCTTCATTCTGGATTTGGGGATGATGGTACAGACGAACACTAAAAGATGAGACTCCTTCCTTCAAAATGATCGCATGCTCGCATTCCTGTGGAGGAGGCAACTCCTGAACTGGCTAGAATACCTCTTGATACTGCTGGAGGAGTGGCTAAACCATATATAGGGCTTCTATCTTCTCCCCGTCTTCTTCTCCTTCCAAACTTTTCAGCTCCACCAAAAATCTCACTCCTTCACCCCTTCCCCTCTTTGGAAGTGGCTCCAAAGATGACATCTCCTCTTAAATCCCAAAACTTCTACCTGTTGATCATCCCTCATTGCCCTATATTAGGATTTCTCCCACTTCCCAGTCTAATCAAAGGTGCTCCAGTCTTCGATGTTGTCAAGTTGGGTGTGAAGCTCCAATAGTTTCCTTATCGTTCCTTCTAGGTAGGAAAATTCAACAAACACCCAAAATATCCCCTTGAAATCACCCTAATGTTAGCCTTAAATAGCTCCCATAATTCCCTCCCAAATTAGCCCCCTTTTCATAAATAATTCCCTCTCAGATTTGAATTCAAATTAGATTTATTTTTCTAATTAATTCCCTCCCATTTAAAATTTTAATTAAATTTTCCTAAAAAAATCCCTCAATTCCTCCTCATTTTCCCTAATTAATCCCCTCTTAGATTTTGAATTTAAATTAGATCTCTTACTTAAATAATTCTCTCTCAATTAATTTAAACATTTCTAAATAATTCCTCTTTGATTAAGAACATTCCTAAACAGCTCCCTCTTGATTAGAAAACTTTATGATTTCCTCCCAATCAAATCAACCGGTCCATCAGCAACCTTTATGACAAGTAAAATCATTTCCTAATACTATTAATCTTCCTTCTAGAAGAACATTAACTACTAGGATATCTAATGAACCAAGATATTTTAAATGCCAAATTGTCAACAATAAGTCACCTCACTTTAATGCCCTTATCATGCTTCGGCACATAGCTGCTAGGGTTAAAGATGACAAAGGTGATGATCTATTTGAAGATGTAGATGATAATGATCTATGTTGTAGAGACAAGTAATTAAACTGAGGTGATGGAAGATTGGAAAAGAACTTATACTTTCATACTTGTGCTTCGTGCAATAATAAGAAATGCAAATTAATCATAAGTGATGGACGTGCTACGAATGAACCATCTAAAGCCAACTAGACAAGATGCATCCTCAAAGTTGAGCGACATCCAAATCCCTTCAATCCTTCATAGATTATTATGGCATATTTGTCTGTAAACAAAATATGTCTTTTATCTAGTCAATTTGGTAGTTATTACAATATAATATGGCATTTTGTAGGTTGCTCTTAGAACTATAATATGGATCTTCTCAATAATAGTGGCGCCAATACTAATGTTTCCGAACCTCATTAATATCAAATTGAAAACAACAACGCATATTAAGAAATATCTAATCGCCTACTAAGAAAAGTTTAAGGGCTTATTTGGTGGGCTGAAGTTAGAAAACATATTTTGAAAAATGGTACATTTATTGGCATCCATCATTTTGTTGATTTAGTTCAAGATCAATGTTGGATTTAAACTCTAAAAGGACCTTCCATCAGAAGTGATAATTACATTTTCTCACAAAATCATAAAATAAATCTTTTTTTTATATATATTTTTAATTTACAAGAAAACAAATCATCCCCTTTCAATCTACAAGAAAACAAATTGCCCAGAAAATTTGTGAAAAGGAGTCTTACATCATTGTTATGTTAGTTTCTCAAGAGCCATAGTCCTACTTCTACTAAAAGTATTATTCCTTCGCATATATCTTCATTACTGGAGGTGTAAGTCAAACTTGAGTAAACAATACATGTATTCGTGTCTGACTTGTTAGAATTTTTATTCATTATAAATTGGCTTGTGTTTGAAACTATTTGTGAAACATTATATTTATGTTCGACTCGTGCAACTTTCAGTTGAGAATGAGTTAATTTTGAATGAATGAAAATAAATAAATCACAAATCCAACATAACAAAATCATTCTACGCATCAAATAGCAAATTACTAAATATGAAAATGAAAATTAATATATGTGTGTGTTTATTTATTTATTTCAAGCAAATGACTAGTCGAACACAAATGAACAAGGTTATATTTGGATTCAACTCATTACAAAAATGAAATAAAAATAACTATTCAATATCAAATCGCATACTTAATAAACAAATTAAATACAAATTGTTTACAAACTACAAGCTTTTTCCACATCCCTAGTCATTAATATAAAATATTCTTAAATCTAAGCCGATTGTCTAATCTTATTTGTCACTAGGGCTACTCCAACCTTTTCACGTATATACCCTTTTCGCATTCTATCTCTAAGTGTAAAACTACTCATCCACCTGAGCATCCTCATCTTTACAACACTTAATTTAATTTTATACTTCCCTTTTAATGGATATCATTTTACACTATAAAGCATTCCAGGTCTCACCACCAGTTTATAAAATTTTTCCTTAAGTTTGATAGATACATTTCTATCGCAATCCAGGCCCAATGCATTCCTCCACTTCAACCATCCAACTTGAATTCTATGAATTTGATAAGTTAAAAAAAAAAAAAATTCATGTCTTGATTTGTATTCCATATTTTATTTTGAAGACTATATCTAGCACATCAATTGGATTCTAAGTTTGTGATAGGTTTCTATCTAAGGACTTTTTCATTTATTTCTTGCACTTCATTACATAATTTTTTTCACAAGGGATTTATATATTGGTACATTATAGTAGAACTCCTTAGATGATAAAAAACTATAATCACTAGTTTCATCACATTTCTACAGACCTTTCACGAAATGTAAGGTGCATCATGTTATTTCATGATTTCGAACTTGTTAATTAAATAGGATTATAAAGCACAAAATTCATTCTAGGTTACTAAACTTTTCAATTCCAAATTTTCTGTGGTTAACATGTTTGCAACGATGTCACACTTAATGCCATGCTCTAAAATTATTGATGTAGCAAGTTTTGTTTCCAAAGAAATTTTTAGATTTCATAGATTACCTTGTTCAATTAATTCTAATTGTAAGGTATGTTTTATTCATCACTTTTGGAAAATTTTATATAACTTAAATATGCTTCCCATTCATGAACTAATGGAAGAACAAAAAAGTTAGAGAAGTTTAGGTAATTTATTGTGTTGTCTTATTGGTGATTATTTAGGCACATAAGATTTAATGATTCAACTGCATAATTTTCCTATAATAATTCTATGCAACATATTACAAAGAAATCTTCTTTAAAAATTGTTAATGATACGCACCCTATCAAGCCTAGAGGCATCATAAAATTAACATAATCTTAATTATGTGCAACTTTTCTTAAGCATCTGCTTTATGTTGATATAAAACTACAAAATGCTAAGTATACTGAGAATTATAAAGTTCTATAGGATATTTATAAATGAAAATGTGAATTAATAGGAAGATTTTACACTAGTCATAAATAGACCAAAAATGCTTTCCACTACATACAATTAAAATGCTCCACACAAGATCATCTGATCCGTGCAAAATTCTTGAGAAATCGAGTTCAAATGCTTATTTAATTGATTTGCTACAAAAATTTAGCTTCATTCATGCATTTAAAATTGAAGATGTGGTACTATTTTGAAGTACTTTCATGCCTTTTGCATCATCAAGTAGTCTTTCTGTAATGGTGTTTCTACTACTACAAATAATATTATTGTGTCTGTGCTTCTACCTACTTCAATAAAAAACTAGAAATGTGAAATAGATTATTACTAATGAAATCTTAATAGTTGATGATATATTGCACAAATGTTTGTTTCATTGAAAGAATAAACCCTTTTGTTAAAGAATTTTAGATCGTACATGAAAAATTGACAAATATAACACCTGATCTTCTTGAAGGGTATTATAGCTCCATAAAGGCGAGTTCTTTTTTCCATCGAGAAAGTTTATGCAATGCAAGCTCCTCATGACATTTCCAAGCCAAAATATGTGATAAGTTACATAACATACTG
Source organism: Dendrobium officinale (assembly GCA_019514585.1). Classification (NCBI taxonomy): domain Eukaryota; kingdom Viridiplantae; phylum Streptophyta; class Magnoliopsida; order Asparagales; family Orchidaceae; genus Dendrobium; species Dendrobium officinale. The sequence goes on from CM033698.1 coordinate 19,683,231, forward strand.
CATTTAGATCAAGCTAGCAAATGATATCCAATGTAATAATAATTTCTAGTTCATTACTTACATGGGAAAGAACTAATAAATTATCTTTATTTATTTAATACATAGAAACTAACAATTTATTTAGGAATACTTCTTTTTAAATTAAATGATACATAATTTTAGGAGATTGATTTATATTTTTATTAATTTAAGTATTTCAATGCTTGTAATTTTCATCATATTTATTGAAACAATTTGAAAATTTCCTCTATTCCTCCAAATCCCTTCTTCTCCCACTTTCATCAGCAAATTCTCTTTCCTTGGATTCCCAGCCCCAAGTTCTGGCATCCTCTTGTACCCGACTAACATTTCCTGTTCACCCTCTAAAATCCTAATTCAATCCCTTCTCATTCAAAGGGATCAGTTCACAAAAGAATATATCAATTCAAAGGCTAACTCAAAAGTAAAAGAAAACTAAAAAAGGATATCAATCCATCATGAGGTCTCCATCAAAATTTCAACATACCTAATATAATTACTTTATCCAATGATTAAGAATAGAAATGCAAAATATATGCCCTTTGGCCATAAAATCTATCAACCTAACTTTGAAAAAAGCTACAGGAAGCCCAAGATTTTCTTTTTCTTTTTCTTCTGGTAAAATATGGATTATCTACAAACCGCAGAACACCATAGTGAATTTGCTTGGCAGTCTTCAAAGGTTAAACTAACCGGAGAAAGGTGGAAAAAGGCATTCAATTATACTAATAAATACGACTAATGGTGAGCATTTTTATAGGTAATTAAAAAAGCTGAGATACTTAAACAACAACACATCATCAAGCCTTTATCCCACTACGTGGTGTCAACTATATGAATCTTTTTTCTCCATTGTGTCTTATCAAGAGTCAAATCTTAATTAAATCTAATAAAGAAAGGTCATGTCTAATGTTTTCTAACTAAGTCTTTTTAAATCTACCTCTACCTGTCTAACATAGTGAGATAAAGGATCATTGAATGGCTGACGGTTAATGTGACCAAACCATCTAAGGCGACTCTTTCTAACCTTATCTATCACTATAGCTACTCCAACATTTTCACGTATATACTCATTTTGTATTCTGTCTTTAAGAGTAAAGTCATCTGAGCATCCTCATCTCTGTAACACTTAATAAAAACTGAGATACTCACAGAGGGAAAAATAAAAAAAGATGGTAAATAAATGACTTGGTTTTGACCATCCATGTCACACACTACAAAAAGAATAGATAACAAATTTGAGCAATACATTTTTTTTTTTTTAATAAATTTGAGCAATACATAGTACACAATAGTTATCCACAAAACATTTCATATCTAATACTTCAAAATTTTAAAAATTTATTAAAAGCGACTCGTGGCATATCACATTTCATAAGACAAGAGGAGAATACTTACTCAATGACTAGTTGACGTATTACTCCAGGGAGCACCCCATCACTTAACGGTGCTGTTTGCACGACAAATGACGGTGCTTTTTCCAGATCATATGTAGAATCATCTGCCTTATCACCGACCACCTGCATTTCAAAACCATTTAATTTTAAAACAAGCTTCGGCCACTGTATTTAAATGTTTGTGGTATATGCCTTGATAAGAAAAACAAGATTAAACATTAAGGATGCATGCATTTACTATTCTGATCTTAGGATTTAAACTGTCACAAGATCAATTTGTAAACGAAAAAAAAAACAATTAAAGGTAATTAAAAATATTAATCAGTGACTGATTTGATATTGTTTGTCCTACAATAAATAGTGAATATGAAAAACCAAGAGGAAATTGACATATGACCTACCATCCTACAAAAATATAAAAGGACAAAGATCTTACACAAAAAAAAACAAAATAGATGGTTTAAAGAGAATAGCTTGTTGCTCCAAGGCATTGATCATCTCCTTCCAAGAGCCTGAATAATCACTTAAGAGAAGTTATCCCAACCCTTGATCCTCATCAATGTGTAAGAGAAAATTAGGGAGTGATTTTCTTTGAGGTGGATTATATTTTGTTTTAGTTTGTTATGCCCTTAAAGTCTGTCGATGCCAACTCCCAAGTCCTGGAGGAGAAAAATGGAGGATTACGTTAGGTAGTCAACAATCACCATAAAACTTGTTGAATAATCATGACATAAATCATTTAATACATTGTGTTAATACTAGGACATTCCCTAAAAGTGACACGCTGTATGACATGAATACAACGAGTTGCACCGATGTATGGTTGGAATGTTAAATAAGCAAGGGTTCCCACATCATAGACGAAAGTGGGCAAAAAAGCTAGTTCAGGAAAATAGAATTAGGATAGAAACTTAAAAGTTAAGTTCTCTTGCAGGTAAATGAATGAAACTAATAGATATTATGATTCATAGGAAGATAAATATTCTATGAATTCAAAAAACTAAATAGATTGGAAAGAAGACTAAGGAGATTGATAGTTTATAATTTAAATTATGGTATTCATATAGAAGTCATACTAGAAATAGGGTAGGAGTGATTACAGATAAGACTCTGAAGGATAATATTGTAAATTTAATAGAATTATAGCTTTAAAAATTACTGTTGATACTAAGATTATTAATATTATAAATTTTTATGCTTCATAAGTAGGTTTGGATATATGTTCAAAATTAAAATTTTGAAATGACTTTGAAGAATTAATGAAGAGGAAACCACCTGAAAAAAAAATTTAGAGGATATTTAAATGGACATATTGGTAGAATGATAGAAGATTTTAAAAACATTCATGATGCTTATGAATTTGAAGAGAAAAATGAAGATGATAGGACCATATTAGATTTTGCTCTAACTTAATAATGAATACGTAAAACTCAGATTGATTATCTTCTTATAAAAAAATAGATCGTTTAGAATACAAAGATTGTAAAGTCATTCTGAATAAAAATTTATGTACTCATCATTTATTAGTTTTGGAGTTTAAGATGAAGGGATGAAATATAGAAAAAAATAAAATGTCGTCATAGGATTAGATGGGGGCAGTTAAAGAACACTAACAAAAATATTTTTGAGTAAGATTCAAGATCTTAAGATTTGAACTGTGCATGATGAAACTAATGTTATGTGAAAAAAAAAATAGCTTAAAAATATTGCAAAGTATATGATTCAAGTATCAAAAAGACAAGCTCATAATAGTAAAAATGGTTAGTGGTGGAATCAAGGTGACTAAAAAAGATCAAAAAAATAAGAAGTTTTATTCTAAAAATTAGTTTACATATAAAAATTTGAAAATATGGAAAAAAATATAAAGGGGCTCGTAAAGAGTCGGAAAAAGTAATATGTAATGTAAAAAATTTAGGTTTTAATTATTATATAACATATTAGATAGTAAGGAAGAAATTTGTATGTATAAGCTAGTTAAACAAAGAGATATGAAAAGTAAGGATCTTGTTCAAGTCAATTAAGTGTTTTTATTAGAAGTGAATATTCAACATAGGGGTACGAGATGTTTCATTAAGCTTTCAAAAAATATTATAAAAATACAATTGAATTTAGTGATCTTAACGCCCTAAATAAAAAAAATATATATTTTATTTTTATAGTTGTATTATTAAAACATAAGTTAGAGAGGCTTTAAAGAAAATGAAGTGTGAAAAACTGTGATTTCTAATGATATTTCAATAGAGGTGTAAGAATGTTTAGGAGATAAAGAAATTTATTGCCATATGAAACTTCTTAATATTGTTTTGAAGACTAAGAATATATCAGATGAGTGGAAAAGGATTGTGTTGATTACTACTTTTAATAATGAAGGTGATGCACAATAGTGTGTGAATTATAGAGGAATTAAGCTAATGTGTCATACATTAAAACTATGGGAGAGAGTTATTGATCATAATTTATGACGTGATACTAATGTTTCTCAAAATAAATTTGAAGTCATGTTAGGTAGGACTACTATGGAAGCTATAGATTTATAGAGAAGTTTGATGGAGAATTACAGAGATAAGGAGGATCTTCATATGATAGTTATTGATTTAGAGAAAACATATAATAAATTTCTAGGAGAAGTGCTCTGAAAAGTTCTAGAAAAGAAAGAAGTTAATAATACTTATATTCAAGTCATTAAGGATATGTATGCATATGTTGTTACTTGCGTTCAAACACAAGATGATTTAACTAAATATTTTCCTATTTGAGTTGAATTATATCAAGGATTAGCTTTAAGCCTATATTTTTTTTTTGCTTTAGAGGCTATTTGGTTAAAGGAAAAGTAAATGCAAAGCATTGGGAATGCTATGCTTTTTTCGGTTTTTTTATGTTTAGTTGGACACTTAAGTAAAGTAAATTCCTGATGTATTTGAAATTTCCCGTGTTAGTTCATTTTGTAGGTAAAGTAAACCCGCTCGATTCGAGTGAAAAAGGAATTCTGCGGCGAGAGAGCGAGCAGCCCACAGGAATGCTCCTTCGATTCTTCCTTCTGCTTCAAGTGAGGTAGAGTTTTGTATGGGAGCTCTTCCAGCTATACATGCACTCGATCCAGCCCAAGCTTGCACGCGAGAAGCCACTAGATCTTCTTAGAAGCCGCACACAGGAAGCCCTGCTATATTCAATTCCTCCACACATATACACAAACAGGAGGTTTCTCCTTTGTCAGATCGTCAGGCTAGAAATACGCAGGAGGCTCGCCCAATGGATCGCACGCACACGGACTTCCCGCTTGGCCTCCTAGCCTCCGCTCTTGATCCCTCCACAGGCATGAATAACCCAGTCTGTCATTTCGTTGCATTTCAACTTCGTACGCTGGAAGATTTTACTTCCCATGAGGAGTCGCTTCTTCAGCTCCATTGTTGTTCGACTTCACACACAGGAAGATCTTGCTTCGCTTGACCATCCAACGATTCCCCCATTCGCCCATCTCTATTTTGATTTAGATAGTGACACTGCATCTGCTTCTTCCCTGCTTGTCGCCAACAACCGTGAGTACAATCCAATTTGATTCAAGCGATTTTACTTTACTTTGTATTCATCCAACCAAACAGGAAAAAACAATTCCATGTATTCACTTTATAACCAACCAAATAGCCTCAAAGTATTTACTTTGCACTGAATTCATTTTAAAGCCAACCAAATAGCCCCTTAGTCATGAATGTCCTTACTATACATTTGCAAGAGGATCTACTCTGGTGTATGCTTTTCGCTGATATTTTTCTTGTTGATAAGATTTGAGAGGGAGTTAAAGGAAAAATTGAATTATGGAGGTCAACCTAGAAGTCTAAAAATTTTCATTTGAGTAGATCTAAAACTGAATATGCATAGTGTAATTTTAGTAGTAATATATCTAGTAGGAAGATTGTGACTTTGGGTGATCAAGTCATTAAAAAGTATACACATTTTAGGTATATCAGATCTATTATTCAAAGTGATGGTGAAATTTATTAGTAAAATTCAAGTTGGGTGGTTGAAGTGAGGGAATGCATCTGACCCGTTGTGTGATAGAAAAATACTCCTCAAACTTAAAGAAAATTTTTATAGGATGGTTGTAAGTCCTACAATATTTTATAGCGCAAATAAAGTTAAGTGTTGCAAAGATAATGATGCTTAGATGGATGAGTAGCTTTACTTTTAAAGATAGAATGCGAAATTGGAATATACGTGAAAAGGTTGTAGTAACTTCAATGGAAAATAAGATTAGTAAGAGTCGTCTTAAATGATTTGGTCACACAAAACCTCGGCCTTACGATGACTCGGTTAAGAGAGTAGATGTGTTGAATTTGGTGGCCTATATTAAGAAAGGTAGAGATAGACCTAAAAAGACTTTATTAAAAAGTATAAGAAATTATCTTTTTTTATTATATTTAAATGAGGCTTTAACTCTTAACAAGACACAATGGAGAAAAAAATGTATGTTGCTCACCTCACATAGTGCGATAAAGGCTTGATGTTGTTTTTTTTTTTTAATTTTGCCCTGATGTTTAGAATATAGTTTGTTTAGATATAGAATTGAGACTTCCTGTGAGCCAAATCCACATAGTTAATTGCCCCTTCAACTTTGAGAAAAAACTCTCAATTATCAAGATTGCTTACAACAAATTTTAAGTCCAAACTTAGTGGATGGTTAAAAATTTAATTGAGTGGAGAATGGTTTGAGAGACGGAGATAGACCCGTTCAAAGATCCAACTGTTCCAGTATCTATGATATACTAGTGAACTTAATCTACTAGTATCTAAGGACTTTGAGTCATAAAAATAAGGGTGACTACTTAGCAACCATGGAACACTTCTTCTCAGGTATCCCAAGCAAACTAAGAAAAAAATTATGTGTCAAAGACATGCTTTCAAAGTTAGCATTAACTTTTTTTACTAGCAAAGGGTTGGTCATACTAGTTTCACTAAATAGTTCAAAGGCATGCATCATGATCTTTTGCGGCTTAGAGGTATTAAATATGACCAACAAGACCACAAAGGCATGGAATGTCCATCGATTTTCCACGAGTTTTAGCTCAACTTGAAGAAGCATATCTAGGACATGGTAGGTTTTAGTTGGTAGGTTTGTTGGCTTGGTTTTAATTGGGTTAGGGCTAACATCCTAAGGAAGGCACATAAGTGGGACTTACAAACTCAAGAAAAAGGGAAGACCAATAATGAGATTTGAATTGGATTAACATTTTAAACTTAGATAGGAGTATTAGAAGTTACAACTTCACTATATAATGAAAAATTCGAAACCCTGCTGACTATTTCTATGAAGAACCCCACTCATGACGCCTAAAACATTAATTAAGAATAAGATCAAACTATCTTTCAAAACTCACCTTGCAAACAACAAAGAAATTAGTCACACTTCCTTCAAGTAATCGATCCCCATCATTAGATAACAGCAGCTCCGACACCATAGGAGGCCTCATCCTCTCCATGTCCTTTCTGATCCTAAAGAACCCGCATTTGTGTAAAAATATAATATCAATAAAGTTCCAAATCCATCTTGCATGATGCCTCCCTGACAAACAAAAAACCTGCTCGATTAAACGACTCACCGCGCCCACTGCGAATACTTAGCCTCCGCAACGTCCCTCCCCCGGCCGGCAAGTGCGAGGCGAGCACCCGCGGCACTAAAGACCGGTGGAACATAGAACCCGATATGAAGGTACAGATCGAGCGCGCTACTTCCGCTTACTCCGCCGTTGCAGATCAGCACGGTGACGGCCAGCTCCTTGAATTCCTCCACCACCTCCGCTCGGCGGACCCTCTCGGCCAGCGCAAACCCTAGACCCACCTGCAGAGACTCATCGACGAGCGGCCGGATGGAAGATAGAACCACCGGCTCCAGCGCTCCGAAAATGTCAGGGCGGTGGTTGGCAAGGATGCGTGCGGAGTTGGAGAGGCGGCGGAGGTGACGCTCCCAAAAGAGGAGGAGCGAGGCATTTCCGTGGGTTCGAGTGGTGGTGTAGACTCCTTGAGCACAGAAAACGGTCAGAATTGCTTCCAATCCTATATACATAAATATTTAATTAGTATATAAAGAGTAAGAGACAAGTAGGTGAGTTTACCTGCGAGGGATTCGAGAAGGTTGGAGACTGGAGGAACATCATCGGCTTGAGGGACGCCATTGACGACGAGAAATCGGCTGGCGGCGCTGAAACTCGTCGCCATGTAGGATTGTCTTCTTGGAAGAAGAAACAGAGTACGCTGCCGTGCGGATGTTAGCACTCAGCATTTCATACATGGCTTTGCATTCTAAATTTTGAGTTGCAGTATTCTCATAGCCAACCGCCATCATATTCATTTTTCTTCAGCCAAATAAAAACACTCATAAAAATAATTTTAAAATATATAAATTATAATATATTATTCTCTCACTGTATTATTTGTTACACTATTTCTTCTTTCAGCAAATTAAACAATCCCTCAAATATCCCTAAGATTTTTTTTCTTATATAAATTAGAGGCTCGTTGATTAAAAGAGGTGATTGTACTGTACTTTTTTAAATTTAAAATTGAGTTAAAATTAAATATCATTTCATTTCATATATATATATATATATATATATATATATATATATATATATATATATATATATATATATATATATATATATATATATATATATTTCATACTTATCATAACCATTATGAGCTAATGATTATTTCATTTGGCCTTTCTAATACATTGGTTATCTTTACAAATTTATTTTTTTAAGTCGTTGAAAAACAAAAATCAAATATATTTAAAAAATAATAAAAATGATCCTAAATAGTCTCTTAATAAATTGAATTTTTTATTGATATTTGAATTATATTAAAATAATATAGTTCAAAAGAACAGGATTGTGAACAAAGCCTCCAAAAAATTTAAAGTTACTAAATGACCCTAAAAACGATAGAGGTAGATCTAAAAAGACTTGATTAGAAAATATTAGAAATAACATTTTTTATTAGATTTAAATATGAATTTGACTTTTAACGCAACACAATGGAAGAAAAGATTTATGTAGTTGCCCCACATAGTGGGATAAAAACCTGAAGTCATTGTTGTTGTTGTTGTAAAAGCCTATAAGCTTCATGCTAAGCATAAAAATCTTAAATTTGATTGAAGAAATTCATCATTCAAAAACATGTCATCAATGTGTATGAACTTTATTTGACATAACAAAATAGAAGTATTAAGAAAATGGCCAAACCAATTGATAAATAGGAAAATGAGGCCTTTTAAGATTTAACAAGCTGCTATTGTAGATTTTTCAAAGAATTTTTTCATCAAATTTTGTGAGTCACTCACCTTAGCAAGAAAACCACAAAGTTCCTATGAATCAAAGGTTGTGAGACTAGCTTTTCAAGCTCAAATGGAGGAGAAATTATATGGAGTCTAGACGTAGCTCTACGTCCATACACCAATAAAATCATCATGCATGGATTGTCTGTACGGATATTCATATGTATTCCATTTTATTATTTTTGTCTTTTTTCTGTCTTGCAGCCCGACCAACCCAATCCACGAGTTTTTTCAAATTTAGGAAAAAGTCATTCGCATCCAGTTCAATTTAGGGTTGGCGTTTCTTTTTTCAGGGTTTCAACCACGAAAGCTCCACAATATATATATATATATATATTTAACTTAAGAAACTTTTAATACAAGCTAAGAAAGAAATAATAGAGAAAATATCGATGAAGTTGTTGACTGATTTGGAGAAGGATATTTTGTTTATGAGTAGATGACATTCCAACATGATGCGGAGGCAGAAAATTGATATGTAGACGTTCATGAAGTAGAATAGTTGAAATTAAAAGAACTGCAGCTAGAGGGAAAGCTAGGTTTAGGAGATGCATGATTCAACTTATTGATAAAGTTCAAACTCCTTCCAAGTTTTCTTTAAAGCATGTAGCCATTATGCACATTTTTAAAATTAATGCATATTACTCTACATTATTTGTTGTGTTACATATTTGCTTCATAATTTGTTGTGTATTTATGTATTTTAGTTGCATTTTTTGTGTCTTTATTACTTTTCTTATGCTTATTTATTGTATATTTACTACTTATTTACTACGTTTTTAACTGCATATTTATTACTTATTTACTGCTTGTTCAGTGAGTTATTTCTGCATATTTACCTCATTTTTGTTGCGAATTTTTTGCATATTTATTGCATTTTTGTTGTGTATTTACAATGTATTTATTGTGTATTCGATATGTATTAACTGCATATATAAAGCATATTTATTACGTTTTTTACTGCTTATTTTCTAATTATTTAGTGTGTATTATCAAGAATTGTATGAAAATGAGAATGAGGCATACAATGCTTATTGTAATTATGCCAATAATGTTGGTATTAGTGTTCACAAGGATCATCACAGTTATTGGCCAAATTCTTGAAAAATAAAATGTAAAGATTTTGTTTGTTCAAAAGCTGGTTTCAAGAAGATGTATGATCTTAATTTCCAAATGAAATGTCAAAAATCATATACCATAACTGGTTGGTTCTCTAGCTATGATTAGGTTTATAGTTGATGAATCTGAAATTTGGAATGTGAAAAAATTTATTGAATGCCACAATCATAATTTTTTTATGCCAGAAGACTGGCATCTTCTTAGATCATGTAAGAATGTGTGTGATGATAAAGCTTCAGTTCTTAAATCAATGATATGAGATGAGATAAGAACTATTGATGTATTTTCCTACCTTGTTGATAAAGTTGGAGGTGTCTAAAATATTAGATTCTCTGAGAGTAATGCGTACAACTTTATTAAAAAAGACAGAAGAGCAAAGATTGAATGTGGGGACACTAATACTTTGATTTAGTTATTTAATGATCATCAAGTTGATGATAACGTGTTCACTTGAGATGTACAAATTGATGAATTTGATAGATTATTCTTTTTGTTGATGAGATGGGTAGGATAGATTATGACTACTTTGGAGATGTGGTAATTATTTATACTAGTTATAGGCTTAATAAGTATAATTCAGTCTGCGCACAATTTGTCAAGGCTAATAATCATTGGCAAAATATTTTTCTTGGGATGACCTTCTTGTTAGAAGAGATGATTTAATCATTTATGTGGTTATTTATAACTTTTGTATGAATCATGGATGATAAACATCCAAAAATAATATTTACTGATCAAGAATAGGTAATGGCTAGGGCCATAGATGTTGCATTTATTTCACACTCGTCATAGATTGTGCCAATGGCATATTCATAAAAAGGTTTCATCAAAAGTTTTATGCATCAATAACAACAACAAAGTAAGAGGCCTTTTTCATTAACTGTTTAAGCAAACGTGACTCTGAGGAGGAGTTTAAGAAAATATGAGCTGAAATGATCACATAAGAGAAACTCCATAATCATGGTTGGTAGGAGATCTTTATAGGATAAGGAATAAGTCGTCAACAACAATCAATAAGGATTATTTTAACATGGGCATTCTACGGCGTAGCGAGTCTACTAATAATGTGTTTCATGATATTTCTAAGCCCACAAGTTTTATAACTAATTATTTTATTGGTTTAGAAAAGGTAATAAGGAATTGGCGCCGGAATAAATAGGATGATGATTACAAATGTAGCTAGTCCAAAATAGAACTTGTAATAAAAACAACCCAATATTAAAGCGAGCTACTCAATTTTATTCAAGGAAATTATAATCATTTTTGTAGAAGAATTTTTATAGGATGTGGGTGGAATGAGTATAGTGTTCATATGATTCTTCAAACTTTTTTGTCTATTGCAAAGAAAATAAGGATCATCCTAATCATTGGGTTGTTGATTTTGATGCGAAAGATGGAAGCATTTAATGCACTTGCAGGAAGTTTGGGACAATGGATTTGTTGTATTCTCACTGCATGAGAATTTTGAGGCAGATGGATATTGTGAAAATCCCTGAGAAGTACCTACTCTTATAATGGTCAGCAAGAGCTCTCAAAGATATATATTAATATCGCATGTTGATAGAATTTTTTTAGAATAATTTTGAAGCTAGTAGTGAATTCATATTCAAAAATTATATCAGTAGGTTTGCATATCAAATTAGTACATGAGTGTAGCAGAATGAGGAGGCTAAATAATACATGTTGGCTGTGATTAAGGATATGTTTGAAAATATCAATTTCATTCTCTATAGGAAGAGAAAGAACCATAAGTTTACACAGGATAGCATTGCAAAAGTGAAAGATCTACTAAAGCATAAGCCTAATTATAAAGGCATCTCTAATGCAAAGTTGAAAGGCACTGGGAAAAGGAGAAGCCGACATGTATTGTTCAAGCGGAGAAAAAATTCTGTAAGAAATTTTATAGGTATTTAATGATTTTCCTGTCGTGTTATGGGTTATAACTATATGCAATCTTTAAGAACTACAGTACAAAGTTCATACTTAAAATAAATATATAGTGTTTAATCAAAAGTTCTATAGGTAAGGGACATTGTAAAAGAAGTTGATAAAGAATATAACTCTAACTTTCAAGTGAATAATAACTGATACTAAGCTTTAGATAGATATTTTTCACCATGGCTACAAAAAGTAAGGCTGGTTGCTAAAAGAAGCCTTCATTATAGTTTATAATATACACCATATAGTATAGAATATACCAAAACATACACAGAACTTTTTTTTTGAAGCTAAACCATACAAAAAAGAACATGAACATTTACAACAATTACAAATCCCAAAAAATGAATTAAGAGAGTATTACTAAGAAATTATTTTTGAACTATCTTAAACGGACACACACACACACACACACACACATAAAGTTGTTTCATCTTTGATTTTTCTTCTACGTGACTTCTTTATCTGATATGTGCTTCCATCATATTTTCATAAAAAAATATGCTTATTTCTTAACTGTTTTACATCATAAGTTACAATATAATTAGGTTCTTCTATGTAAGTCAAATTAGGTTGCATTTCTATTTCACTATCTAGAATCATATTAATAGTATATGTGACCAATTTTTATAGTAAAGAAATATGAAATGCATCATGAATATCTAAAATATGACCTGGCAATATTGGTGGATACATGGACTTAATTTTCAATTTTATCATCGTATCAAATGGTCAAAAGTACCTTAGACTCAACTCTAACAATTTTACTCATACCGTTTAATGGGATAGTTTTCACATATCAATAATCACCCATCTGAAAGTCCATATCAAGATACATTGAATCATAATATTTATTCTATCTATATTGTGTTGCTCTTAGTTTATCTTTGATTAGCCAATTATTTTTAGTGGCATCATCTGCTAAAGATGACCCTAACTTCTTCTTTCCCCCACCTCTATCCAAGATAAAGGTGTCCAATACTAATAATCATATAAACCCTCATATGGTGGCATTCCAATGATAAACTAAAAGCGGTTATTATAAGTAAACTCACTTAAAATGTATTTAATCCTCCAAACTTCCTCAAAATCAAGTGTACATAATCTTAGTAAATCCTTAAGTGCATGAAAAATTCTCTCATACTGACTATCTATTTGCGGGCAAAATGTTCTACTAGAATTTTATATAATCTCTAAACTCTCTTAGATACATCTCCATAATCTAGAAGTAAATCTATCATCATAATAAAAGTAATAACCTTCAATAACCCATTGAATCTGATAATCTCATATGCATATTAGTCAATCAACCATGATACATACTACAATATATACATTCCTAGACCTAAAAAATCTCATAGCAAAATCCATTATGCCATCTTCTCACTTTCACTGAAGAATAAGTAAATGTTGCAATAAACAACGAGGTCGTTAATGCTCCACTTTCACCATCTAACAAGCTTCACATCTTGATATAAACTTTGCTACCTCTCTTTCCTATCTTGGCCACCAAAATAATAATTTTGAATCAATATACATATTATTACTTCCAAGGTGGATAGTATATCTAAAATAATGTGCTTAATGCAAAATCTTTCTCATTAAGCTTTCACCACAAAGAACCCAAAATTGGTCTCTATAAGTTAACACTCCATAATAATTCACATGTAGCTTAGATCTTCTCTCATACTTTCTATCAATCTCATAGGCCCCTCATCAACATTTCAAGCCTTATGAATCATCATATATAAGGTAAGTTATACGAACATCTAAGTAAACACTATAATTTCCATATTAGTTGATCTTCTTTGTTCTAATGTGAATGGAGTGGTGCTTTGGGCTTTTATATTCTTCCAATACCATTTATTATTAATTCTAGATTTTTTTTTCACCAACAGTACCCTTCAATGTACGTTCTAGCTTTCACATTATCCTTAGTCTAAATGGATGATCAAAAGGTAAGAACATAAAGTGATACTCAAACTAAGAATATTTGTGTCCATGATTTAGGGTGAAGGATTAAGTATTCTTCATGTAGTAACGGCAAGCTAACTTTGCCACTATACTCCAACCCGATAAAATATCATAAGCTAGAAAATTACCAATGATCCAAAGAAATGCATCTTTAAGGATAAAACTCTATTTGGTTTAGATGCCATATGTAAGGACACCTTCTTTCACAAGAACTTGAGTTCATCAATTAATGGTTATGAAAAATATCAATTTTTGCTTTAGGATTATGTAGCCTTGGTATTACAAAAGTCAAGAACATGTACAGGGTAAACATACACATCTCTAATGGAAGGTTATATAGCATTAATATAACATGCCAACAAGAGTATGGTGATGATGCATGACTGTATAGAGTGAAATGATCATCACATAATCTTGATCTTATGTTACGTGACTTGGTAGGTAATTGAGGATATATCAGATCAAAGTGTTTTCATACTTCAGCATCTGATAATTGAGAATAAACACCACTATAAGCTAACTTCTCCTTATGCCTTCTCATGATCTACTAAACTCCATTGATGCATAGAGGCACTGAAGTCTTAGAATAATTCATAAATAAAATAATTGAGAATATGAAATATCCTTTTTTTATGTTGTTTTCCTTAGTTGGGTTTGAACTAAGGCACACTGTATGTATGATAATAAACTTATGTCACATCATCCTCGTAGTACAACATACAATCATTCATATAAAAATCAATTTCTATAATAATAAGACCCAACTTTAATATTAATTTCTTTTTTCGATACAATCTATGGGAATTAAATTTCCCATTAGATTTGTTTCCTTAAGGAGACCAACGAAGTCATTAAAGCACTCCTAAGAGATATTATATTCAGATTTATACTAAGCATCCTACCAATAATCGATAATTTTGAATAAGTTGTACAATAATCCCAAATTAGTTTTTGAGCAACATGTAGTAATTCAAAGAATTTCTTTGTTTCTACGTTAGGTGGCTCTTCCATGTGTCCTCTTAAATTCAGATCCACTGCATCAAAAGTAAGTTCTTTATGCATTCTATTAATTTGATCTTTGTCAATTATTCTAGAAGCTATGGATGGCCTATCATGAGCATCTCTATGTAGCTCGTACTCGCCATGTGAGTTTCAAAACCAATATCTTAGAATAATTCCCCTATGATATAAATAAAGCTTAATATCATAGGTTTAAGAAAAGCTTGATTTTTATATTTTGAGCATGAACATCTAAACATTTCATCTGACTTAAACGAAGGTAGTTGACATGTGACATGAATGAAATAATCAACTACATTAATAAATTCATCTGTCAATACTTTTTATCTTGGTAACAAACTATTACACATTCAATACATTTCCTCTTGGATAGTCATATGGATGATGAATTAAAAATCCTTAAATAAATTAAATGTATAAAAATATATCATTATGATGTGAAACTCCAAGGGTTTGTAGTGCTTAAATATCAAGGTCTACATAACTACTGACTTATACCTCATAAATTATCTAATTTATAACCAATGAATGACAAAATACCTAAGCCCTGAAATCCAAAACATCTCGATGACAAGTTAGTAAACCCTAAACATTAAAAATCACATATACTCTTGAATAAATTCATTTTAACATCACCTAAATTCTTTCATACATCACTCAAACTCATGCATAATCATTCAAATTGAAATTACCCTATATCAACTCAAAAAAAAATCATCATATAACCCTAAATCCTAAGAAATTAGTAAGTGCAACAAAATAAATGAACACAAAACTATCTCAACATGAAAATATTTACTATACAACAAGACCTATGAAGTTATACAACATTAAGTGAACAAACTTTCTAACATGTGTTATAACAGTTCAAATTGCGTTAAAAAGAAAAGGAGTAAATAGAACGAGTTTTACCTTCTAAATCTTGAAAAAATGGAGAGAAATGAGCAAGAAATCACTTGAATTAGAGAATGGGGGTGGAGCAGTCATGGACTTTATCTCAGTGCGAAATTTTTTGAAAATAAAGTGTAGAGGGAAGTTTGGGCAAAATAAGGCCTTTTTGGCGAAGTTCTATCGAAAATTTTCATCAGACATGAAATATTTATCAGTGGAGAGCAATCCTATAGAAAATAACAACATGATGCATGGTAGCTGGCAAAATTACAGGAAAAAAATTGCCAGTATCTAGTGGCAATTTTTTTGTCGGTAATTTCGCTAGAAAGTTCGATGAAAAAATTATTTTAGAAATTATGGAAATTTTGGATTATTTTTATGTAGTGTATTGGCTGTTATCATTATGAACTGACTAATGACATGCATATTACTTCTTTACCATGCTTTCAGTTTAGTTATAGGATTTAGCTAGTGACCTATTGGGCTTTTTAGCATATTATACGTAGTTTAAAATATTTGAGATCAAGGAAGAAGATCAGAAATTAGAGACTAATTATTATAAGATCCTTCAAGTTTTTTTATTATTTTATTTAATAATTCTTTTCTTTCTAGTCCGGAGTAGATAAACTGTATGTTGCGATTGTGTAACTTCTAACAATTGCATAATTTTTTTTTTTGAAGGTATATTAAAGTTTTGATCAATAAAATTATTTTCACTGCTAAAGGAATTAGATAACGTTAGTGGTGGTTATTATTATTCTTAAAAAATAAAAGAAAGAATTCTTTCAAATTAATTTTGGGGCATTATAATTGGTATCAGAGCAATAATTGTTTGAAGAATTGATCGAATTGTAAAACAAAGTTATATGAATGGATTGAGAGTCAAATAGATTGGGTATATTAAGGTGTATTATTTTGAATACATAATTGATTGCATGTGTGAATTATTTAAATAGGATTTTTTCAATTGAATACTTAAAATTAATCTACCAAAGTAAAATGATCAACATAATTCAGCTCTAGTAAAACAAATAATGTTATGTAGTTGGCTAATGATCTAGAATAGATAATGATTGATACAAAGAGCAAGTGATATGAAAGTAAGGAAGAAAAGGGGATAAGTATTTACAAATATTTCATAAATTGAAGCCCCCACTATTCAAATGAGTTGTAGAAACCTAGGCTGCAAAAGATTGGATACTGAGGATAGAGAAGATATTTGACAACATGCAGTGCCCAAAGAATCTGAAAGTGTCGTCATTAGTATTTATGTTTGAAGGATAGGATGAGAAATGATGGGTTAGACAACATCAAGAGAAATTTTAGGGTAAAACCAATACTGAGATTATTTGGGAGGAGATAGCTACAGTGTTTAGGATATGATTTGTACCTCCATCAGCTTGACGATATATGTAAGAAGTTAAGGGAGGAGGAAAGGAGAGAGAAAAGAGAAAGGTTGTGTTTTGGTCACCAATCACTTCGTCGCTTTTGTGAAAATTTCTTAAATTGTGGTAGGTGATTTTTTTCCTATTCTTATTTTCAAATATTTTAATTTTGACCATTCGATTTCTTTCAAACTAATTTTATGATAGCTTTTTGGATTTAGTGAACTTTTATCGCATAAATTTTTATATATTATAATAATGATTATACTAGTCATTTTGATTGGTTGACTTCATAATTTTACTACGTAAAATGAAAGTTATTGTATTTTGTATGATTTATAAAAAGAAAATTTTTTGTGTTTCTATACAAACATAATGGCAATACAAGTATTGTGAATGGATATGAGTATGTGATTGGGTGGTGTTATCCTTTACTAATTTATGTGATTCAGGGTTATATGAAGTTATTATTATGTCGATAGACAAAGATTGACGACTCTATTTATTTAGCCAATAGTTACTGATTACTGACTACTGAAAAAATATCACTGAAGCCAAAACTTCTTACTTGTTTAGTGTGATTACTAGAATGCTTATTACTATACTGATTTTATTGTTATTACACCACTTCCACAATAATTTTTACTATCCTGCTAACTATTACTCTTATTGTATTATTTTACTATTTCTGCCATAGGTTTTGTGAATGCTGATATTGTTATGGATACTAATATTATTACTTATGCTACTACTGATTCACTAGTTACTGGTTTACTATTACTGAACATGTGATATAAGATACTGATTAATAATAATATAAAATAGTTGAATATTATGTGTATACTCTTCCATGATTTTACTGCATTAATATAATTTTGATAGTCGTTTTAAATGTTTCGGTTTTATTGATTTATAAGGTGCTCAATTTCCCATATATTTTATTAATTAAACATCTTCCCTTAATCTTGTTATGAAAAATATGAGTCCTAAGCCCTCAAGATCATTGATCTCTCCAGATGACCTCGAAACTTGTGGTATGTCACACTAACAGGCACTGTGGTGCCGCTTCTATATAAACTTTTGTTATGATAATGGATGTCTGGCACCATCTAATACAATTATATGCTTCGGTTATTCCAACACCGAGTACGGTCAATCACGAATGCTAAAGAATAATTCAAAATTTTATGATTTAGCATTGATTTTATTACTATTAAGCTTACAACATTTCATCAATTATTATAATCATTTTTATTCATGATTTAAGCCATTCACTACAAGAAAAAACAATCATTTCTAACGGCCATATTTGTCTAAATTGTGCAAAATTTGCAGGAAAAATAGCTTTCCAACATATTTTTGGCAGAAAATTGTCCGTCCATAAAGCAGCCATCGGAAAATAAATACTTGCAAAAAAATTCCGAGAAGATTTTTCGACAGATTTTCGACGGAAATTTGATGTTAAAAATATAATAAAAAATTTCTCAAATTCTGCCCAAGTGGGGAGCCAGCGCGACGCTTGCCGACTTACCTGACCGGCCCGCCTGGCATACCGCAACACACTCACCCGCCTACCCGCAGCCCGCTTCCTGCCTAACCATGCCAGCCCGTACACACACATTCCTGCGCCTAGGCCGTATTTCAAACCTGGACCCTTCAAATATCTAGCGCCCAACCATCAGGCTACACGAAAAAAGCTATTATAAAGGCTACTCTTTTTATTTATAATATAAATTATAGAATATTAATAATTAATAAATTATTAAATATTAAAATTTTTAAAAGATCAAAATAATTAATTTTATATTATGGTGGAAATTAATTTAACAATTTTATTTAGATTAGGTAATTAATTAATTTAACATAATAATAGTTATGAAAACTATATATTTTATTTTGTTTAACAATATTTAATTTAATTTGACAATAATTTATTTAATTACTTAATTTAAATTTAAAAAATAAATAATTATACATATTTATTATCTTTTTTTTTCTAAAAATTTTAAATTAACTTAGAAATCCTCCATAAATAAATCATCAGAAATCCCACTAAAAATTTTATCAGAAATCCAATGGAAATATTCTGTTGGAATTTCTGACATATTTATTTCCACAAGAAATTAGTATTTTTCCCGTAATGATTCATCCATCAAGCACTACTTACTCTGAACTCACTTTCAAACTTGCCCACTCCTACTCCGTATTACAAAGCTCGGCCACACTACGAAACTTGCCTAGTACATAGTTGGCACTACTGAGCTCGCCCGGAAATAGATAATCAAAACTCTGCAGCCCTTGCTCTCCCTGAGCCAACCAAGAGGCAACACGTGTCTAGAATAATTTGTGGTGTTGTACTTTTTTGTTTTGTTTAGATGTAGCATTCCTTGTAGCCCTTAGAATCTTATAAATAGGAAGTGATGGGAGCATTTTGCATCTTTGGAATCTCATTATACTTGTATCGTTTTCTATCGAATTGAGATTCTAAGCATTTATTATAATTTTTCTCTAGCATTCCACTTTCTCTATTTTCTCTCCATTCTCACATAGGTTTCAAGTAGGGGTGTCAATTTTTGACACGACCCGAAACCCGACCCGAACCCGACCCGAAAAAATTCTGGTTTGGGTCAACCCGGACCCGAAACATGTCGGGTTCGGGTTCAACAAATCAACCATTTTAAAAATCGGGTCAGATTCGGGTTGACCCAGCAACCCGAAATTGACCCGAAAATGACCCCAAATTGACACGAAAACACTTATTTGACCCGAAAACCCGAGATTGACCCAAAAATCAAAGATTGACCCGATTTTTTACCCGAAAACTAGCAATTTGGGTCAACCCCGGGTCATTCGTGTCGGGTCGGGTTCGGGTCTGAAAACCTGACCCATTTTTAAAATCGGGTCGGGTTCGGGTTGACCCGAATAGTGCCAGGTTAGTTCCGGGTTTGACCCGAACCCGACTCGTTGACCCGAATTGACACCCCTAGTTTCAAGTTGTATGCTCATAGGTCGACCTCCTAGTAAGGTCGGATGTCATCTAGGGACAAATTTGAATTCAATAGATATAATTTTGATTGACTTAAAGATGATATTAAATGGTACACCAAATTATACTTCTTATAAAACACTTAACTGATATATTATTACAATTTACCTTGCTTATGTTCTTTGATGAGAATATGATATTATTATGATGTATCATGCATATCGTTTTGAATTTTATGTTGGGAGTATTAGTATTTTACTGTGCTTATTACTTAGAATGTATGCACATGCATTTGCTATATTTAGGAAAGGGTGAAAGGAGTATAAATATACAAATTTAATTTGATATGCTTTAGGATAAGATATATGAACTTGTTTTATGATGTAAATATTAATGTAAAAATAAGTGTATTTTAAGGATATATAAGAATAGTATATACTTTTGGATTGTTACTCCTAAAAACACTCTTTTGATGTATAAATTTTAATGTATTTAAGAGCAATTTGATTTGAAGTAACAAAAGGTGTGAAGTGTTAAAAATGGTAGGGGCTTAAAAATATTTATATTTGATTTGAAGAAAAATATAATTTTTAAGTATTAAGAATCTCTATATAATTTAATTTTGGTGTATTTGAAAATCATTAGATGAATAATTTTAAAAAACACTGTAAATTCTTTGTCATTGCAATCCCCGGCCTTCTTTAGCCACCACCATTGCCCACCATCCATCATTATTGGCAACTGCCCATTGCTGCTCTCTACCCATCCTAGTCGATGCTGCCTACGAGTAGCATCCGCCACCACTTGATGTTGCCATCCACCGCTGCTACTAGTTGACGTTTGGAAGAAATAATTTCTCTTGTAAGAAATCTTCTGATTCTAAGATGGATTTGGCCAATCGTGACCCCCTGGATGTGGAGATATTATTACGTGCAGAGTCCGAATATAGCTCTATGTATGAACACCAATTAAATCTTGACACGTGTTTAGACACTTATTTTTCATTAACCTGACGACCCAACCTAGCTCCATCCATATGTTTTAAAATTGATGAAACTCGCAAAAGCTCCCAAATATTTCACATGAACAATAAGGGGAAAAAATTAAAAACTCCCAGATATTTTAGGTGAAGAAAGGGAGAAAATTTTCAGAAAAATTATTATTTATTTTCAAACTAAAAAACCCTTGCTGAGATGTTGAGCACTTGTTTTTTTTTTCTTGATCGTCGAGGGAGAGGGAATGGGGGAGAAGTTAGAACATGGAGATTTATGGCTATTGACGGAGCTCCTTGGTGAGGGTTTTTTTCATGAGGAAAAACGAGCAGTAACTTTAATGGAAGATATTAAAAGGGAGAGCGATTTGGTGTGAGAGAATGCAAGATTTGTAGATATCATATGTTGACAATGTATGATGAAGATGGAATATCATTTTGATACCTGCTGATAAAAGAAAAAAAAAATATGATGAAGATATAATGAGTTAAAATAGTTTTTTTTTTAATTATTTTTGCTGCTTTTAAATCTTTTTTAGCTTGTACAGAGTTGAGTATAAGAGATATTTTTCAAAAATATTATTTTTTCCTAATATTGTTTACAAGTGGGTATTTTTTTAATACACACTATGTATTGTTATGTATTGTTGTGTATAATCTTTGACAAATGCTATATATTTTTGTAAATACACACTATATATTGTTGAGTATTACTGTGTATTGATGTGTACTACTATACACTGTTATATTTTGATGTGTACTGTTGTGTACTATTATGTATTGCTCTGTATTATTGTGTATTATTGTGTACTGATATGTATTGTTGGGTATTACTATGTAATAATATGTATTATTATGTATTGCTATATATTATTGTGTATTATTATGTATTGTTATGTTTTGATGTGTACTGATGTGTATTGCAATATGCAAGCTTAGTTACAAGCTTGTAGCAATATGCATTGTTGGATTTGTTCATTTGATGAAAGTTTTATGAGCTTGTACATAGCTTTGTATTAGAGCAATTATATTAAAAATATGATTTTTTTTATAATACACAGTCGTGTATTGCTATGTATTGATGTGTACAAGCTCTGATACAAGCTTATAACAATACATAAGTTGGAATCTTTTGAGTTCCTAAACATTTTGTTTGGTGACTTCAACTAAATTGAATTTTCTTTTCCATTTTGCTAGTGAATGTTGACTTGCTCTATATAATGATTTCTTCTTCTTCTTCTTTTTGTTTTTTGTTTCTACTATCCCTTTCTTAATGATCTCTAATGATGTCGCCTTAAATGGGCCTTGCATATTGTCGAGCCTGAGTCATCTTATGAATGTAACCATCTAGACTCGTCGACTAGAACACACTCGCATTCTAGTGATAACAGATCTTGCCACAAAATTGGGAATAACATTCTACATTTCACCTTTAGTAATGTATTTGTTATCCTCTCATTGCACTTAAGATGAACTCAATTAGCCTTGCGAATTATTTGTAGATTCTCTTAAAAAGTACGAGTAAGATCATGTAAGTGAGAGTATTGATTACATTATATTTAAAGGATTTTTTAAGTTTCAGTAATACATAAATGGTTTTTAATATATATATATATATATATATATATATATATATATATATATATATATATATATATATATATATATATATATATATATATATATATATATATATATATATATATATATATATATATATACTTTGAAGGAATTTGGCCAGTAATTATGATGCTTTTTTTTTTGAAAAGAACAACAAATTGCATTAATAACTAAGAAAATAAACAAACTACAAAGTAGATTCCTCCTTTAACAAGTTAAAGAAAGAATGAGGAACTTTATTCAAACTAAATTCTTCCCGAATAAAATTACTAAAGAGAGCAAAGTTGGCACACAGGTCAGCTAACTTATTACTACTTCTATCTATACAATTAAAAATAACATAATTAAAATCCCTGAAGAAATCTATGTCTTCCACATCCTTGGTGCCATCATCAATAGCTTGTTGAAGAAATCTAATAACGTTAGAGTTATCGCCTTCAATAGTATTTCATTTGTATTTGAACATCTTATCTTTAATTACCTCTTTCAAAGATTTGATAGCTAAGAACTCCAATTGTGAAATATCCCAATGAACACATGACTTTCCAAACGCCAACAAAAATCTTCCTTTGCAATCACAGAACACTCCAATTCATGCTCTATATGAAGAACCAAGTAAAGCATCAACATTAATCTTTAACTAATCGGGTGGAGGAGGATGCTAAAGATTAGGCAATCTGATCGACTAGTTAGCATCTCAACTGCCTGAGCTAAAATTACAAGACATTTTAGAAATCTAAGAGTAGCTAATAGCATTGGCAGCAATCGCAGCTGTACTCTCTTCCACTCCTTCATGAATGAGTTTATTTCTATCATTCCATGACATGAACGTATTATTGCAATATAAATTAAGAAGCATACATTTATATAGAACCATGGATTCTAACCACTTACAGCAATCTTCAAAATTAACAAACAATGGAATTCCAAATCCCTATTTGTTTAAATGTAGGAAAACTTCTTTCAACTTGACACATTTGATACCAGCATGTTCAACATCTTCTATTCCGTCCCAGCACCTAGGACAAGTTTCATTATCTTTCAATCTTTTATAGGATAAAAAATGGTAAGTAGGAATTGCATTTTTAAATAACCTCCACCAGAAAACCTCCACCCGAGAAATTAATCTAGCTTTTTTTATCCATTTCCAAAATATGGGTTCATACTGATTTTGCAGCAATGCTTCAAACGCCAAGCCAGAAATTGTTTTACCAGATTTTTGGTAAATAAGCTCCAACCTATTTTCATGAAGTTCTGATTTGATCTTTACATGTAGAATCAATTCCACCAGATCCTTACCAATCATTTCAGTAGCTCATCCACATTCCAGCTCTCATTTGCAATAAGTCTGTCCACCGAGATTACATCATCCCCTTGAGGCACCACATAAGTAGGCCATTTGTTGATGCATTTGTCCATAATCCAATTGTCTTTATAAACATCAATAGAACAAACATTTGCAATGATCCACCTAACAATAGGATTAAGCAATC
The DNA here is from genome assembly GCA_019514585.1 of Dendrobium officinale. Taxonomy (NCBI): domain Eukaryota; kingdom Viridiplantae; phylum Streptophyta; class Magnoliopsida; order Asparagales; family Orchidaceae; genus Dendrobium; species Dendrobium officinale. The sequence continues at coordinate 19,707,393 of CM033698.1, forward strand.
TCCCACCATCAATTATTATTTTCCATGAAGATTAACTTCCTTTCTTTGAATTTTCAGCCTCAACCGAAGTTCCATACTTTGGAGCAAGTAATTTCTGCAGCAACGATTTCTTAGCTTGTACAAATCTCCAAGCCAATCCAACTCTTAGAGCATCAAATTTAGATGTAGAAGAATACAACCCGCATCCTCCCCATTTCAAAGGCTTGCACAAATCAAACCAGCTGACATAATGAATACCCAATCTTCCATTCGAATTATTCCATTTGAAGCTCATACACAACTTATCAATTTCCTTAAGCACTCCTTTAGTAACAAGGAATGTGTGCTATGAAATGTTGGATAAGAAAGCATAACTGATTTGACCAATGTGAATTTACCAGCCAACGAAATGAATTTACTACCCCAAATGTTAAGCATCCTCAATGCTTTGTCAATGATGAATTGAAAATCAACAGCCACTAATCTTCTCAAGCAATTTTACACCAAGGTAATAAAATTCTTTAAATGATTTAAAGCCCATAATACAAGTAATGGCTTTCCTTCTCCTTTTATTAACAAATTTACCAAAAAGAATGGTAGATTTGTTAATATTATTACATTGTCCAGTCCAGCCACAAAAGTCACTAAGAATTCCCTTAATCTCCTTTATCGCCTTTTTATTGGCTTCAGAGAATATAATAACATCGTCTGCATATAATAAGTGTGAGATCCTTGGACCAACTGGACTAATGCTAATCCCAATCGAGCTTTGAGAAAATGTATTAGAAAGTAGTTGAGAACAAAGAATGAAAAGTAGAGGAGACAATGGACAACCTTGATGGAATCGACTCTTGGCTTCAATCCATTCTAAAAAGTTACCATTAATAGTCAATGAAAATCTTGGATCTTCAACACACTCCAAAATGAGATTGGAGAATTTTGTAGGAAAGAAAAAGTATTCCAAAACCTTCATAAGAGTAGGCCAGCACATAGAGTTATATGCTTGCTCCATGTCAATTTTGAACGAAACAAGCCCTTTAGAAGATTTTGAATACCTAAATTTGTGAAACATTTCTTGAGCAAACAATACATGGTCCGAAAGAGATCTATCTTTAATAAACGCCACTTGCTCCTCAGAGATTAGCTTAGAGATAATGGATAGTAATCTATTCAAGATCAACTTAGCCGCCACTTTGTAGACAGAGTTACATAAGTTGATAGGTCTTTAATTAGAGGGAACCAATGGGTTGCTCACCTTAGGAATGAGAAATATTAAGGTATCTTTCCAAACTTTGTCCAACTCACCCTGACAAAGAAAAGGTTTGATAGCATTCCAAAAATCACCTTTGATAATGTTCCAATAACCTTTGATAAAAGAATAGGAGATACCATCATATTCCTGAGCAATATTACCACCAGATTGTTTCAAAACAAACTACTCCTCCACAAAAAATCCATTTCCAACAGACATTTATCAAAATCATTCAAGCAATTCAATGGCATTGGCCACCCATCCAAGACACAGCTTCTCTGTTTTCATTTTTGGTTGAAGAACCGAAAGAAAACATCCTATAATTGTTTTTGCTCTTCCAACAGAACACCATTCTCATCTTTTATTTTAACAATGCTATTTGAATTCCTTCTTGCACTAGCATAAGAGTGAAAGAACTTTGAGTTGCAATCACCCTCAACCAGCCATTTGACCTTTGCTCTTTGTTTCCACCATGAATTTAGCCGAGCCATAGTCGATTTTAGTTCATTCACTTTAGCTTTAGAATCCAACATTCATCTTATGAAAGAAATATGGCATCTGATTCTTTAATTTAAAGCTTCAGAATATCTTCCAATAAACTATCTTTTAAATGGTTCAAATTCTTTAGTTTGGCCATACTCCAGAAGAACAGAGATTTTAAAGCTCTTTTAAACTTGATATTAAGAATATGAGAATAGCTTCCAAAATAAACCTTGTTCCATTCTCTCTTTACCATAGCTAAAGAAGCCAGGAATGAGGCCCAAACATCCTCAAATCTAATGATACTTTTAGCCACCAAATTAAAATCAAGGAAGTTTAGTACAATTGAACAATGATCCGAAGCCACTCTAGCCAAGTGTCTGACCACCATATGATAGGATGAATTTAAAGCAATTGAGTTAAGGAAGCCTGTCAAATCTTTCAAGAATTGGAGCCCCTCCAGTTTTGTTATTGCACCAAGTAAACTTGGGGCCAATGAACCCTACCTTATGAAAGTCATTATTAGAAAAAAAGGCCTTCATCTCCTTAGGCCTTTGGCAAAACAAAAATCTTTTCCCTCCTTTCTTGTCCTCCTTAGAAACCAGACAATTGAAATCTCCTCCTACCACTATAGGAACATCTGCTGTAGAATGCATTTCCAACATCTCCCACACATTCCTCTTTTTACACACATCATTATTTCCATACATAGAAGCAATCCTCCATGAACATTTGTTAATGATTTCTTAATTACCAATAACACTTGAAAAGATGACTCAACAACTGAAAAATCAGCCAAAATTCCATAAAACAATAATACCTCCAGACAAACCATCTGAAGGCATAATAAAATACTCCCAACCATCTCTCGTCAGTAAATTGACTTCTTTTCTATCAATAGAAGACAATTTGGTTTCCACCAAGCCCAAAAAGCAAACACCATACAATTAAAAAAAATCTTTAAGGTATAGAGAAGCACATTTCTTCCTAGCTCCTCTACAGTTCCAAAAAGCTATAGAAGACATTATTGAAAAAGAGGGGATTAAACCCCCGTTGTACCTTTCATCTCTATATCCAATCTTCTGCTCCTAGGATTTGAACTAATTGACCCAAGGCCTTTTAGTTGTTTAGATTTTTTTTCTTTTTAACTTGATTGGAACCACCTTCCTTACTTCCCATACCAGCATCCCCATTCATAGGCATGATTTCCGAGCCTCTAATATCAGCTGACGCCTCAAAAGATAGCACATCCTCCATATTAGTCTAACTTATTTCTCCTTCTTTAACCACATCAATTAGAGCATTGAACTTATTGTCATTTATAGGAATACTGCATGGAATAAAAGCTTTACCCACATCAGGTTCGAGCACTTGAATAGACTTAATAAGGTCACCCTGAGAAGGGTTGACATCAGTAGTATCCATGACAGGCTCTAGAACATGTTCATCATTAAAACCAACTTTAGTCTCTTTTCCCTTTGAGATCATTTGTTCAGATTTTCTCCACACAGCAAGCTCCTCTGGACGTTGATTGAAATTTTTAAAGACGGGATTTTTAAACCTCTTTCTTCCACGGTTTACAAACATCCAAGGACCATAACCTGTTTTGTCAATACAGGCATCTTCTACCACCTTCTCCTGAGTACCTTCTACCATAGCTGAATTATCTAGACTGATCATCTTCTCGTGTATATTCGGATCAAGTTTGGCCTCCAAACTATTCTTCACACAATCCTTCTTGATATGTCCAATCATTCCACAATTGAAGCAAAAGTTTGTAATTCTTTCATATTCTATCTTCTGAAAGAACTTCCCAGAACTTTCCTCCACCCAAACACCTAAGGGCAGTTTAGCATCCAACTTAATACGAACACAAATCCTCTCGAACTCTCTTCTTCCCCATTGAAACATGTTCCCATCAATCAAATATGGCTTTCCAAACATATGTAATTCTACAGATATTGATTTCATCCCAACATTGTAACGGAGGGTTAAACAACCTAATCCAAATAGGAGCCATTAAACCATTAAGAGAGGTAGGAGAGAAATAGGAGCCATTAAACCATTAAGAGAGGTAGGAGAGAAGGTTTGAGACCATCTATCTACTCTAATGATGTGTCCATTAACGAACCAAGGACTGTTAGATAAAACTGATTCCAAATGCTTAGGCTAAAAAAAGAGAGCAAAGAGCCCATCCCATACCAAGCATTGTAAGATGGAACTTGCCAAATTGGGACCACTGTCTTCTTAGTTCCGAGCTAATCACAGTTAAAGGAGCTTCTCCTCCAAAAATGTTTATCACCAAAGAGTTATGAAGTTTTTTAGAGTTATCTAATTCGTTTTGAACATGAAGCCTAACAGTCGAGCCATCCTCATATAAGTAATCACCCAAATCCAAGTTAGAGACTTTTATATTCTCCTTCTTACTCCATGCATTTGGTGGAGAAATACTAGAAGGACGAGATGGGACTGGAGGTAGAACATCAAAGCAATCACCCAGATCTCCAGAATTACAAGTACGCACCTCCATCAAATCCGAGAGTAAATCTTTCGTCTTCAAAGCAGATCTCTTGCTCAATTCTTCATCATTTATGTCATTCAACTTAAAACCTGCAATAAGCTCGTTCGAGCTGGCTCCTACCAAAACATTGGAAACCAATCAATCCGAGACCATATAGTTAGAACTTTTATTAATATAATTAATCATTTCAATCAAAGATCTCGAAGAAGGAGAGGAAACATCATTCGATTCTCCCCATGAAACCAGAGTATCCAGACTTGAAAAGAATTTTAACATTATCTTCAATCATAACGTTTTTTCCTTTACCAACACCTTCAGGTTCCTTCTTCGGCAAACAACCTCCTTCATTAATGATTAAAGACATACTAGATTTAGGCTTAGGTTTTGCATCTTGAACAAAGCTAGATTTTTCTTCTGCAAAAGCAGGTGGAGATGAAGAGAACGAACGAACTAGAGCAATCGAAGCTCGCGAAGAAGAGCGCCGATCATCAAGTGGCCCACCGGCCAACGAAGGCTAGCGACCATCCGCCACCATGAGATTACCGGAATTCCTGCGAAGATGAAAATTTGAAATAACGCAAATTCTCAAAATTTCCTCAGACCTTCTCTCTCTAACTTCTCACTAAAGAGTCAATCCCAAATTATGATGTTCTTCGTGGACACCAAAACTAACATTATGAGCTCAAAAACTATTAAATGAACAAATCCAACTATGTGTAATGCTTCAAGCATGTACCTAAGTTGGTACACAATAATACACAGTGTGTTTTAAGAAAAATAATTGCATTTCCAACATAATGTTTCTAGTACACAGCTATATACAAGCTCAAAAATCTCCAAAATGAACAAATCCAACAATGAGTATTGCTATAAGCTTATAACTAAGCTTGTACATAACAATACACAACAATACATATCAGTACAAATATATACATAGAAATACACAATAATATACATTAATACACAACTGTACATAGCAATACACAACAATATACAATAATACACAACAATATAAAGAAAATACACAGTAATAAGTGCACAGGAGGATAATAATACATAGAAATACACATAATTTTTTTGATACACATATGTAAACAAGCTCAAAAAAGATTAGGGAAAAAATACCATTTTTAGAAAAATGATAAAAAATAACACATAAACCATTCAAAATCATTGTATCTTCATCACTTGTTTCTCATTTTTCTTTATCAGCATGTATTAAAAGTGATACTCCATCTTCATCACACAGCTTCAACTTTCGATATTTGCAAGGCTTGAGTTCTCTCGCACCAAATCGCTGCCCATTTTGATATCTGCCATTAAAGTTGTTGCTCGCCTTTCCTCATGAAAGAAATCCTCACCGATGAACTCTGTAGGCAGCCATAAATCTCTGTATTCTAACTTCTCCCCCATTCACACTCCCTCAATGACCAAGCAAAGTAGACAAATGCTCAAAATCTCAAAAAGGGTTTCTTGGTTCGAGAAGAACTAATAATTTTTATGAACTTTTTCTCCCTTTCTTCACCTGAAATATTTGGGTGCTTTGAACTTTTTCTCCTCTTTCTTCACCTGAAATATTTGAGAGCTTTCACGGGTTTCGTCAATTTTAAAAAAATGCATGGCTAGAGCTGGCTGGGTTTTCGGGTCAACAAAAAATAAGTGTCTAAATACGTGTCAGCATTTAGTTGGTGTACGGACGTAGAGCTATGTCAGGACTTAGAAAGTAATAAATTCTCCTAGACGTGTGCAAACACCCTCAGCATCCCGAATAGATTTGTTTTCTCCTTAAGGACGTCTCGGGTGAGGGCGACACTGCTGTTTTGGTTGATTCTAATGAGGATTGTGGTGGTTTGAATGCAAATTCTGGAATAAATTGTGTGAAAGCTATATAAGCAAGGGATGCTATAGTTTCTTGTTGCAGGTGTGCAAATTCCTCTATTCAAGTAGCTCATACACCCCAAGCTACAGGTTTATGCCCACAGGGTGTTTGTGCAAATGCCACAATGGCCTAGGAAAAATATTTTCAGCAAAAACAGCCCGCACAAACTCCCTCTCAGTCAATTGGAGGCTTGTCCAATGGCCCGTTTGCTTGTAGCAAGCAGCAGTATGTCTTCGTTGACAAAATGAGCAAAGAGATTTTAGCGGGGACAGTGTATCCATAGAATCCGAATTATAATTTTTTTAACTAAAACTTAAATATTTAAGCTGAAATAAGATAATTATAGATTTGTGTCTAATAAAATTAATTGAATACAAAATTTAATAAATTATTTTTAAAATATTAATACTTTTAAAGATAAAAATATTTATTCACAATGAACAATTAAATAAAAAAGCAAAAAATCACCCGATTGATAATCATTTAAAAAACATCAATTTGTGCCTCCTCAAATAACTATTTATGGCTCCACCCCACACCGTACCGCCGGCCACCACCTATCACCGCTATCATTACATTCTTTTTCTTGAAGCCGAACCATAAAAAAATACTCAACTATTTTTATTTACTCTCATCAAAACAATTTCAAAACATTCAAAATACATTACATTTTTCAGATTGAATTTCATTTTACACTATATTTCTTTTTTAACAAATCAAGCCGCATTTTATTGACTCCCATGGCATAATACTCATGGTAAAGAAAATGCAAGGTAATTTATCAATAAGTATAATTAAAAATAATTTCTAAATATTAAAAATTCCTCCCTCTCACACATCCAATTCAACTGTAGAGTCAGCATTATGGTGCGCCTTAATGATCATTTCTAAATATTAAAACAAGCTAAAATTTACGCATTTTGATTAATCTGTATCAAACACGCAACACCTAACGATACACAATTCCGAATAGAACTTGCATCCCTAAGTTCAGCTTTGACCACCGCGCAATGGTAAAAAAAGCACAAGATTTTCGTCCAATCATGAATAAATCTCTAAGGAAACCATTAAATAATCATTTGGTGGACTGGTATGAAATTCAATAGGCACAATCACACCAGTCAATGGCATCTAGAACAGTTGAAATTTTAAGCCTTTGCCTGCAATTCTCTCCTATCCACGTGAAATCCTATCAGCTTTTTTCCTGCAATATATATATATATATCTATTAGGTAGAAAGCAGTAGTTCGGTCTGCCTTCTCCTTGAAACGATTCTTACACCTTTTTTCTTTGTCTGAGAAGAGATAAAGAGGGGGAGAGAAGGAAGACATGGCGCCATCGTTACAGTCGATCTTATCGACGTCTTCGTCGCCAATGGGGAGGGTGGAGAAGGCGACGAGCTCTCTTCTTATGGGTCCTAATTGGATGATGAACATGGAAATAAGCAACTCAGTAAATTCTAATCCATGGTTAGCATTTTCTCTTTATTATATGTTCTTCCTTTGTTAAATAAGCAACTCAGTATGGCTAATTCATGCTTGTAATCTTAATCATATTAGGAAGGCAAAAGCTTTTGTTAAAGCTGTGAAGAAGCGTTTACAAAATAAGAACTCTAAGGTTCAGTTCCTTGCTTTGACGGTAAGCCTCTAAGCTAATAGATGTGTCTTGAAAGCATGTTTCTAAGATATCCCAATATAAGTTATATTAAAATAGGCTTTAAAAATGTTAAATTTATTTTTAGATTAATATTATATATGATTATTAATTTAAAATAAAATTAATAAATTTTTAGCTTATTCTGAGATAAATTATATCAAAATATTCTGATTGATTTATTTTATTTTAATGTTGATTGACATGGAACTGCAATAATCATTTTTGCATAATTTAGAATAAGCATGTTATAGCACATTCCTTTAGTAGTAATCTGTGTTAAATCATTGCAGCTATTGGAAACAATGATAAAGAACTGTGGTGATTTTGTGCATTTTCAAGTTGTTGAACTTGGAATCTTGCAAGAAATGGTTAAGATTGTCAGAAAAACAGTAAGTTTGCAGCTATTTGTCAATTTCTTCATCATGTTTTCACAAGATGTTGCCTTATCATACAGCACAAGATGTTGCCTTATCATACAACATAGATTTAGGCTTCGTTTGAAACAACTTTCTTATTGTAAAACAGCTTTCTAGTATATAAAAATTTTAATTTTTAAACAAGAAAGTTGTTTTAAGAAGAAATAAAAAAGCCGTCCCAAATGAAGCCTTAGACTTCGTTTAAGACGGCTTTTTTACTGCTTCTTAAATCAGCTTGGTAGTACAAAAATTAAATTTTTTTACTAGAAAGCTGGTTTAAAAAGCAGTAAAAAAGTCATACCAAACGACCTTAATGCGCTCATTGATCCCCTACTTTAAATCCTAAGTTGTCAATGATTGTTGTCCAACATTTTTCTTTCTATGTTCAAATTTATTGTTATACATGGAGTATCACAAAAAGCATAAACAAGTTTTCAGTTTCAGCTACTTTCAAAACATTCATCATAACATTATCATCCTTCATTCACCATGTAGAAAAATTGACAGTTTGTTCATTTATGGCTTCTTCCTTTACTACGTTGCTTTCTTTCCCTGTATTAGTGTATTTTAACATTAACTTATCACAGAGAAATATGCAAGTGAGAGAGAAAATTTTAGTACTGCTGGAATCTTGGCAAGAGACATTTGGTGGGCCAAATGGAAAGTATCCACAATACTACTACACATATGCTGAACTCAAGGTAAATAATTACACTACCTGCTGCAAGAAAAAAAGGCCATTCTAAGCTCCACTCTTCATCTTAGGGCCATTTGGCTGCTTGTAGAAAGAAAATTAGTCTTTAAAAGTAATGATTTTCAGTTCATTTTCAGCTGTCTTTATATGTGAAAAATAAAATTATTTGAGGGGTTTGTAGCATATTGACATCTAATTTCATACAACCAAATGATTCTATCTAGCAAAGTTTATAAGCATGGTTTACTAATTGTTTAAATTTATGTGTCACGGTGCTTCCAAGGAGAACAATCAATAAGCAAAGAGACAAAAATGGGAACAGAGCAAGCATAAACTAACATATATGATCAATAGAATATATGAGCAAAAATCCTTTTCCAATTCATCCTGTTAAGTTATTCTAGCATATAAACCTACAGACATCTATGATATTATCTGATTTCTAAACAAAATCCTTTGTTTACAATCATTAACAATATCACTGTATTGAAATAAAATTTTGCTGAGAAATTTAAATAGAATGAGGAATTCTACATTAGGATTTAGAATTGTGCAGCTGATGTAAGTGTAAATATTTTGAAAGAAAATACAAATTCATCGTTTACAACAATCGAGCATCTTCTGTACAGAGGTCTGGACTCCGGTTCCCACAGAACCAAAGAGATGATGATCTGCCAATAACTAATCAACCTCAAGTAGGCTATGGAATGCCCAGCGATTCTGTTGAAAGACTTGATGAAGTAATGGCATCTGAAAGGTATGATTCCAGGTTATTTAACCAATGTGCTTTCTGTATGATTTCCTTTTTTCTTTGTTTTCTAATACACTCTCAGGCATCTACAATTAGATGTTTGTTTGCTATCCAACATTTATTTTAACTGTTCTTATTTCATCATCCATTATTGTGTCTTCAGCTTCTCAGATTTGGCTAATATACAAAATGTTATGGACTTGCTCAATAATATGCTGCAGGCTGTCAACCCAAAAGATCAATCGGTATGTGATTTTTTTGTATTAATTACTTATTCATTTATGCCCTAGAATATAAGGATGTTGATATTTGAGGTCTTCATAGTACTTAGTTTCCCTGAATTTAAGAAAACAAGGGATTTTAGACTTCTAAAGCAATAGGAATTTTGTTTTACTTTGACTTTTGCTATCCAATTCATATTAAAGCCTATTTAAGATTGCATCTTAGTCCATGTGTCAAAAGCTGCTCAATATCAAAATAATAATATGTTTGCTTTATGCCTGCATTACGTCCAGAGTCTTATTAATATTTTCCCAACTTTTTTCTTCATTTTATTTGCGTTCCAGCTTGTGAAGCACTCAAAATATTTTTATTGTATCACAGACAATCAAAGATGAAGTTCACATAGATCTTGCCAACCAGTGTCGTTTAAACCAGAAGAAGCTCATGCGGCTGATTAACACAACTGAGTAAGATCATTTTAATGATAATATTTTTTTAACCTTACAAATAGCCCTTGACTTATTTATATTAGATTTTTTACTATATGAAATTTATAGACTTCAACTAGGAAGGTTAGATAAATAGTGGAAACAATGGATAGAAGAACGATTACTGAAAGTTCGGAGAAATTTGAGAGTAAAAGGAAAAAAAATCTAAGGACAATGAGAAAGCTTATAAGTTATCCTATGATAGGAAAAAGTTGACTATGGAACTCTACATCAATTATTCTTTTGAAGTATGGGCAAATGTTGCTGAATCATTGTCTTGGACCAATCACTCTAAAAAATCTGTAACTAACCTTCATTCATTTTGTTAAATATTCTCAGGAATGACAGCCTCTTGGGCGAAGCTCTTGTAATGAATGATAATCTACAAATTTTAATTTCAAAACATGATGCACTGACAAGACCACGTGCCCCTACTCTACTTGATCCTGCAATGATTGAACAATCTGATGACAGAGAGGATGAAGAAGATGGATTTTCACATTTAGCGAATAGGTAGGTTTACCTACTCCTGGACAATTTCTACTCACTTGTAAGGCCTTAATTGTAGATTACAATGATGACAAACATGATTCTATCTATGCAGGAATTCTGTGTTAAAACCAACTGAAGAGCAAGAGGTCTCACCAAACAAGAATGGAATAAAGACTACACTATCACTTACAAGTGCTGCTGAAGGCTCATCGTCTATATCTAGCAATGCACTAATTGTATTTGATCCCCCAGGACAAACTGATTCTTCCAAGAATGAAGTAGACATGATTGATCTCTTAAGTTTCACTTTATCAGAAAACCAATCTCCTCAAACAGAACCAGTGCCACCACCACCACCCCCTCAATCTAACCAGAATCAAAATCAATTCTCCAGTTCTCATATTAATGTAGAGTATCATAACTATCCTCAATCTCTCATGTCAAACAAAGCATATAATACCTCTAACAGTTACATCGCACCATGGGCTGAACCTGATGTAGTGCAACTGACGCAGAAAAGTCCAGTTTTTCCTCAACCATTACCACAGTATCCAACTGATTATCTAGCTACATCATGGACTTCTCCTGAAGCGAGTTTGAATCCCTTTCTATCAACAACATACACTCAGAACCAGTATGCAGAATCTCAGTATAGCTTGCCTCTTAGTTCTTATGCATATAATGTAACTGCGCAGGATTCCAAAGCACCCCAGAATCTCAAGTTATTTAGGTCCAAAGAAACCAACTTAAATGCCAATCTAAAGCTGACAGAACCTTCTACTGCTCCAAAGCCATACATGCCTGACAATCTATTTGAGGATCTGATAAAGTTGAGAAATTCTGATGGGAGTCTGAAATCAAGAAATGCGTCAAGTCTTTGGAGATTTTCTGGGCAAGGCATGGCAAGTGTAAACTGATAAGATCTGTGTTGCATTATACCAGCCATACAAACGGATTTCCATGGTGTGCGTGTGTGCATAGCATAAGATGTAAATGCTTCTTTCCTTTTCTCAGCAATCACTGATAGTATAGTGTTCTTGCGACTGAGTTTTTAATTTTTTTTTATAAAATGATGTAAAAGCTCGTTTGAAACTTGCAACCCTTCCTCCATTTATTGTAAAATGTTCTATTTTTGGAATTGTTCTTTAATTTTTGTAATCGCATGGATGGTCAGAAAGAAGACCCCCTGTTAATCATAATAGTAGAAAGGTGAAGTAGTGCACTATCAACAGAAAATCCACCTATATCCGATACATAATCAATTCCACCTATGAAATGCCACATAAATAACCTTATTATATAATAAAAAACATTATTTAAAGAAATCTATTATAAAATATCCATTATTCTTTCGTTTAAATGTTTTTTACTTCTTTATTTTTTTAACTTCCATTAATTGACCAAAAATCTCTTTAAATTTAGAATGCTTTGTTAAATTATAGAACAAGAAACTCTGGAGTTTCTTACGGGCTTACGGCCGCAATTGAAGCTCAAGAATTGAACTTAAGAATGACACTTTGCGGTTCCAGAAGAAGAATTGAACACCTCAGGCTTTCTTAAAGATTTTCCAATGGCAACACTTTCATATAATTTGATGCTCAGGAAGAATTAAACACTTTTAGCTTTTTCAAAGATCTTACACAACCTAAAATATGGTTAATTTTCTAAAACAATCAACACATCAGCAAGTTGGTAGCAAGCACATAAATACTAATTTAACATAGTAAATTATTCTATTATTCTATTATGATCCTAATATGTCATCAAATATATTTATAGTACGTCATAAAAAAGTAAATATTGATAGCATGTTAATGCATTTTGGGACAAGTGACCAATTTTTCTTCAATTCGTCTTTAAATAAAATAAATAAACAAGACAAATTATTGAAGCTTGAAATCTCTGTGCTTTACATTCCACATAGTTTTAGAGCTAAATTGATGCAATCAAAAATTTGGGAGAGGGACCCAAATTTTTTATCACAAAAAAACAATGACTTCCTATATAAAAGAAATACTAAAATTGCTAAAGAAATCCACCAAATTCTAAAAAGACATAAAAATAAGAAACAAATATACTTTTATAATATTAGAGAAAACTCTTACATTTCATGACACTTACAAACTTGACTCTTAAAATTAAACGACTCAAGCAAGACACCCTAAAGTTGCTTCACTTAGAGAAGAGGGATACAGGTGGGGTGGTCACTTGCGGAGAGACGAAAAGATTAGAAGCCCGAGAAGAAGGGTGGAAAGAGCCCGCAGGATTTCCAAGCAACCCACAGGTTAACAGATTTTCCAAAAATCACATCATATTCAACTTTTTCTAAATCAACCCAAAACATCTACTATATATAGGCAAGAGAGGGGGAACTAAACAGACACTTTAGAAGGTCAAGAGACCACCAATGAACAGCCCAAAAACAGCCCAATCAGCTGTCCAAAACAGCAGCCCAAGAGTCCAAAAATCCGGCCAGAAACACTAAAATTCAGCAGAAAAACTGCACAGAAAATAATGGAAAGACTCTTGGAATTCACCCCAAACAGCCACCAAATCAGTCCCCATAAAGCTGTTTAAATTCTGTCCAAAAACAGCCCAAAATCTCTTCATATTCTATATAAAATGAGAGAGATGAAAGGCCAACAGCAGCCCCCAAAATTGCAAAGCCATGGAAACAGCCCCCAAATGCCACGGGACAGCCACTAGGATTCAAACCGAGGAGACAACATTACATGGGGAGGAATCTGGAGCAGCAAACCAAAAAAACTGAAAGGGCAAGGAGCAAACCGAGAAGGTTGCATGGGGAAGGGGAAGGGGAAGGGAAAAGTTCTATCATAATGAGCTTCCACTAACCTTGAAATAAATGAGCTAAACTTTAGCTCATAATGAGCTAACCAAGAGCTCAAAATAATGAGCTAACACTAAAATAGCTCAACACCAAAGCACCTAAAAGGCCCAAACCAAGAACCACTAGAAGTCCAAGGGTCATTAAATTTTGATTTTGATTTGACCCATTCCTTGCCTACATCATAAATTATATAGTCCTGCAAGTATTGAAGGTCTCCTATAGTTCATCTTGCTGCATGATTGTGTCACACTTAAATAAAATCATAAATAAGCTCATCAAAATGAGTTCGTTACCATTAAATAAGTAGTCACAAATTAGACGCATGGGATCAACAATGTATGCTGTAAAAGTGCATCAGATCTTTCCCATGCAATGGAGAATTCTTAGTAAATTTCAGTCAAATCCTCTGAAAAATATTATCAGGATGGTGTAAAGAGAGTATTCTACTAAACCAAGTCTTATGCTCTAAACATATAAAGACAATGAACTTCAACAGATTGGTTTTTCAAATACTTTCCAAGGATGTGTTTATGCTAGAAAAACTACTTCTAGTTTTATTTTCATGCTTGATGGAAGTGCAACTCTTCAATAAGTAAAAAATAAGAGTGGGTGCCTCAATCTACAATGAAGGCTAAATAAGTGGCTTTTAATTTAGCTACTTCTAGTTTATATTCATCTTTCGTGGAGAGGTACAATGCCTTGGAAAATTATTAAAAAATGATAAATAAATAAAGGAGTGTGGCTCAATCTGTTGAATCTAGTAATTAGGTTGTTAAGCCTAAGTGAGTGTCCCAAGGCTACCAAGAGGGGGGGGGGGTGAATTGGTAGTTTAAAAATTAAAATTTAAGACCCTTTTTTTTTTTTAATTTGTAGAAAAAGATTTTTCAACCACAGAGTTTTTTAAAACTGAAATAGAAAGTGCGGAAATGTAAAAACAGTAAAGTAAATGACACCAGATTTATAGTGGTTCGGTCTATAACCAGACCTACATCCACTCCCCAGAGGCACCCTCTGAGTATTGCACTAATACCAATAGTGACTCTCCTTTTGCACCCACAACAAGGCGGAGAAGCCTTTACAACACACTTTTTTCACCACTCCCCGGTGCGGCAGAGAACCGTCCGTCCTTTTACACAATACCCAGTGTTGGCAGAGAACCGTCCGTCCTTTCACACTCTCCTAGTGTGGGCAGAGAACCCTTCGTCCTTTCACACTCTCCTAGTGTGGGCAGAGAACCCTTCGTCCTTTCACACTCTCCTAGTGTGGGCAGAGAACCCTTCGTCCTTTCACACTCTCCAAGTGTCGGCAGAGAACCGGATCTCCTTGACAGATCTTCTCACAAGAATCTAGAAGGAAGAAAGAAAAGAGTGAAGTAATCCAATTCACAAGTAGAGACTCTTACCTTTGAAATCCAAATGAAGCCTTCTTGCTTCTATGGTAGGAATCCTCCCTTGAATGCTCTCTTCACTTCTCTCCTTGGCTATTCTCTCAAGAGGCACGAAGATCAAAATGACAAAAAGATTGGGTGACAGTCTAATTTGGGCTATTTATACAAAAGACAAGAAAAACCGCCCAAAAACTGCAAGTTTTCAATTCTGTACGCAGTGGATCGTCCTGTACGATCGTGGATCGTCCTGGACGATTTTACTTAAACGATCTGAAACGACCCCATTTGAATATGTGTACGAAATGTCTTCGTACAGCTGATCGTCTTGTACGAACTAGGTTCGTCCAGTACGAACGGTTATTACAAGGTCGAATCTAGAAACTGCTGAAAAACTGTCCTAAGTCGTCTGGACAATCGTTTGGACGATAATTAATTTCGTCTGGACGAAAATTTTACAGAGAACCAATCGTACTGTACGATAATTAATTTCGTCTGGACGAAAATTTTACAGAGAGCCAATCATACTGTACGATAATTAATTTCGTCTGGATGAAAATTTTACAGAGAGCCAATCGTACTGTACGATAATTAATTTCGTCTGGAAAAAAATTTTACAGAGAGCCAATCGTACTGTACGATAATTAATTTCGTCTGGACGAAAATTTTACAGAGAGCCAGTTCTTATTCGTTCCATATGCTCTATAGGAGATAACTGTCTGATCGTCCAGTACGAACGAAAATCGTCCTGTACGATCAATACAAAATTAATATGATCTCCTTATTTGTGTGTGCATGTTTTTATTCACTCAAGTTACAATCACTCCCTTTCAATTTGATTTCTAAGCAAAGTACAAGCTTCAAAAATTTCAAGGTATCTCATGCTGATTTTAATTTGAAGTCTTCGTAGTCTGGAGTTCTTTCCCTGAAATGTTAGTACACACAAGAGCAAATACAATTCTTCCAATATTGTTAGGAGATAACTACACATTTGAACAATAATGTTTGAAATCATCAAAACTTTATAAGTTGCCAAAAATGTAATGTATGCAAATAGCAACTATCTTAACAATCTCCCCCTTTTTGATGATGGCAAAACAATTATTATTTGTATGATTTCAATTTAAACAAATCTTTCTATCTCCTAAACTCCCCCTGAATTGATGAATACATGAAAATAAGGAGGCAATTTAAATCAAGAAAAAATTTTTAAATTTTTATTTTTCAGACACACAAAACAAACACACAAAACAAACAAATAACATACAAACATAAAGAACACAATAACATACAAACATAAAGATTTCTCCCCCTTTTTGACAACAACAAAAAGTGAAGAAGAAATAGACAAGAAATGTAAGTAATTGTATGAAAATTCATTTGAACATTTAATCTAAATGGTGATTGATACAAGGTATGCAATTTTAAAACTAAAAACATTAGGTCAATCATAGAAATTCAGGAAATTTAAAAAGTGATATAACATTGTAAGTAAGAAAAATTTAGCAAAGACATGATTCAATTTAGACATTTCAATATAGAAAATCATTACAAGAGAGATGAAGAAAAAATTTTATATTACAATGTTCAAAAGAATATAAATGAACATAAGATCAATTTGAATTTAGAGATTGAAAGAATTTGGAAAGAAGAGAATTACCACATGTGGCGCTTTGCGCATCTTTTTCAAATTTTTTAGCACATTTTTGTGCATCTTTTGATATTGGGCTGATTTTGTGCCTCTTTTTCATATTTGCGAACCTTTTGCACATTCCTTTTGATTTTTGTACTTTTAGTACAATTTTTTCAAGAGTAATTTAGACCAATTCTTTCCAAAATCAATAATCTAAAATTTCAAATATTTCTAAGTGCATAAATATTATTTGAGCAAGGAAATAGAAAATAAGAAAAATATTTAAATTGCAATAATAATTTTAACTTTTATGTAGTCTAAATGAATAGACATGGATTTAAAAATTCTAATTATAACAAGTTATAAACAACTTTTAAATTTAGAAAGACTAGATTTTCTAATGTAGATAATCTCAAATTACAATCTAATTTAAGCACTATGAAGATTAAATAATACTAATGAAATTCATAAAAATTAACCACATTTCAATAACAAAACAACATTGAAACAAATACGAAATGCATTGATATTTATGAAAGGATTACACATTTCATAATATCTAAATACAATTTAAAAGAAAATACAAACAAACACTTAACATAAGCACTAACACAACAAGACATAAAAAACATGAGAAACTAATACATAAAAAAAATACAACACAAGAACAACAAAACACAGAAAATCATCTCTACTGTTCTGGAGGAGGAGGAGGAGGAATGCCACCGAAAAGGTTGAAGTAGGAGGCCATCAACATTACATTGGTATTGATATCATGTACTTCATTTCTAATTATACCAATGTCATGTTGTTGCTGCACAAGTTGAGCATCAAATTGATCAAACATTTGATCAATATGAGTCTCTAATCTATCAAATCTCTCAATCAGATTCTGATAATCTGACTGAGGTGCAGAGGTTTGCGCTCCTTTTCCTTCTTCTTCTTCTGAACCACTAGCATGTGCTTTTTCTTTTTCTTTTTCCTCCCTGAAGAGCAGTCTGAAGGATGCATCATTATAATAAAATGGCTCTTCACATTCTTCATCAGGATTCACCAAAATATATTTCTTCTCCAAAATGTAGGTAACTAAATGTCCCAAAGAAATATTCTTTTTCCTCTTCTGTTCAGCATGTCCTATTTCTGAAAGCCCATAGAGATGATCTATGATGAGTTGGGCTTCGTCGATAGGTTGACGATCCAAAATCAAAAAGGTTAGAACAGAAAGGAGAGGGGTTATGTTTATCCTATCACCAGCTTTAGGAATGATTGAAGATCTAAGGATATGCTGGATGATACGGGCATTTTTGGTCATCCCAGAAACTCTAGCAACATGATAGTTTAGACCACTTTTTCTAATTGTACTATTGACTTCATCCCATCTAAATATGTTTTCAGTTATTAAGGTATGGGCTCTATATCCTTCAGTCCTAAGGTTTAAAAATGCACCAATGTCATGCTTAGTGATTTCTACTTGTTGCTTGAAGACAAAGGATCTAATGCAAGAGTGGTCAGAGTTGAAACTCATGTTGGCTAGAAAGTAGAGAAAAGTTTGCTTGTTGTAGAGATGGACGAGAGACAGGATGAAATGGAATTGGGTTGAGTCAAAAAGGTGTATTACCTTAAAAATTTATCTCGCTTTGAATTAAGATGCGAGATGGAGTGATTTTTGCAGAAGCAAAATGAGGAAATGATTCCTCATTTGCTTTAGAAAGGAAGTTTTCCGAGGTATTCCTATTTGGCTTCTTCGCTAACACCTTTTGTCTTTTGCTTGAGGAGGCCATTGACAATTTGAAGTAGAAAGGGATTGAAAGAGAAGTTTGAAAGTGTGATTGTTAAGTTAGAAAGCCTTCATATTTAAAGAAAAACGATACATTCGTCCTGGACGAAGAAGGTTCGTCCTGGACGAAAATAATCATTCGTCTGGACGAACATTATTTCGTACAGACGATCAAATTCGTCCAAAATGTAACGACTTTTCGTAATCAACACAACTTACGATGCGTCCCTTCGTACAGACCTTTGACTTGACCGATCGTACATACGAACAAAAGTTCGTACAGACGATCAAAATTAATTCGTTTTAAATGTCTTTTGAAAACCGTCCCCTATACTGAAACGACATATGTTCGTCTGGACGAACCAAAATTTCGTACAAACGAAATCCATATTAAAAACTGTCTTATCCACTTAACCGCTGCATTCAATCGTCCCGACGTTTGAGAAAATGAAAAAGTTTGTCCTGGACGATATTTATATCGTACAGACGATTTAATTAAAAACTGCTCTCAAAACGGTTAAAATGCACGCAAACCAACTTTTCTCACATCGTCCCGTACGAACCAAAAGTCGTCCCGGACAATTTCCTCCAATTTTTGAATTTTTGAATTTTAATTTAAGAAAATCAAACCAAACTATAAAACACAGAAATCATATAATAAAAAACTTACACTCAAAAACAAATTCATTCAAAACACACAAAAAAATCACAAAATCAAAAACAAAACAAAAACATAAACATCAATGTTGCAAAGACATTTTGTTTAGGCATTTAAATCAATAACACCTAGCCTTGTTCTTAAAGTACTGAAGGTATCAAGGGCTAAAGGTTTTGTAAAAATGTCTGCAAGTTGATTTTCAGTTGAAACATGTGTGAGTTCAATTTCTCCTCCATGATCACTTTGTATAGACATTATTTCACTTCCTAATTTTCTCTGAATCTAAGTTGAAAAATTTCTGAATTCCTCAAATGATTCACTTTTATGAAAAAGAAATCTAACCCAAGTGAACCTAGAGAAATCATCCACAATAACAAATCCGTATACCTTCCCTCCTAGACTTACAGTTCCTACTGGTCCAAAAAGATCCATGTGAAGAATTTCCAATGGTTTACTAGTTCTAAGATCATTATTGGACTTAAAAGAGGACTTCACTTGTTTTCCTAATTGACATGCATCAGAAAGATGGTCCTTAGTAAAGTCTAGTTTTGGTATACCTCTTACTAAATTCTTTTGGGTAATTCTCCTAAGATTTTTCATACTAGAATGACAAAGTCTCCTATGCCAAAGCCAAGATTCATCAGAAACAGTTTTCAAACAGAAGGCAATAGGAGTATGAAATGAATTCAAATCTAGCATGTAAACATTGTTTACCATTTTTCCATTTAAAACTTCTTTCCCATTTAGGCTTAATATGCAGCTAGTAGGTAAAAATTTCACATTATAACCTTTGTCACATAGCTGACTTATACTTAACAGATTATGCTTTAAGCCTTCAACCAATAGCACATTGTCTATAAAAAAGTTTTTGAAATTACCAATCATACCTGATCCAACCACTTTCTTTGTGGTATTATCTCCAAGTGTAACCTTGCCTCCATTCCTGGCTTCTAGCGATATGAATTGTGTAGTGTCTCCAGTCATATGTTTTGAACATCCGCTATCCAGGTACCATATGCTCCCACGAGGTCTTGTGTGAGAGCAATCCTGCAAAAATATCAAATGTTAGACCTGGGAACCCAAACAAGTTTGGGTTCACCTTTTAGCAATTTATAATCAGATGCATGTATGATATGTCTAGGTTTATGCATCCTAGGTCTCCACACCAAATTAGATTTCATCATCAAGGTACAGGTGTGAGCTATATGTCCCAATAATCCACAATTATTACATTTAACATTAGGAAAAATATTCCTAAGTTTTCTTCCATGTGTTTGTCTTCTAAGAGATTTTCATGAATTTAGGATAATATTTAGGATTTGTAAAATCTTCAAGTCTGAGGGGTTTCTTATTATCCTCGAGAGCTCTTATTGTTAGTTTGTAAAATGAATTCATATCTTTCAAGATTCGATTGGTATAATTGATTCTATATGCTTTGCTCTCAGATTCATCCTTAAAATTTTCAAATTCTTTTTCAAGATCAGTATAGGATGACTTTAGATTTTCAAAATTCTTATTCAAGTCATCATATTCATCAAGTAGTTTCATGTGGTTGTCATCTATTAAAGCATGGTTTTTCCTAAGGATTTCATTTTCCTTCTTGAGCTCTTCTAATTCTAAACTTAAACTAGCATGCATCTTTTTCATTTTCCTATATGCATCATGCATGTGTTCAGAAACTTCAAATAATTCATCATAGGATAAGTCACATACCTCTTCTTGATCTGAGTGATCTACATTGTCAGCCATCAAGCAAAGATTAGTGACTTCTTCTTTTTCTGTCTCAGATGAGTCTGAAGCTGAGTCCGCCCAGAAAGCTCTTTGAAACTTCTTCTTGCTCTTCTTTACCATAGGTTTCTCCTCCACCTTCTCCTTAGCAGGAGTGGCTTTGAGTTTTGGGCAATCAGTCTTGATATGACCTGATTTCCTGCATTCATAACAAATCACTTCATTAGAAACCTTGCCATTTTTGTTAAACTTACCTCTATTCCATAGCTGGCGTTTCTTCTGCTTCCTCTTTAAAAAGCTTCTGAATTGTCTAGTCATTAGTGCAACATCATCTTCATCCTCAGGTTGTGAGTGTTCACTCACTGACTCTTCTACTTTTAGTGCTATATTCTTCTCCTTTCGTGATTCACCTGCATCAATCTTCCTTTGACTTACTCCTTGCTCATAAGCAATGAGTGAACCAAGAAGATTGTCAATAGAATAAATGTTTAAATCTTTAGACTCTGTAATTGCAGTAATTTTTGCATCATAAGCAGTAGGTAAACAACGAAGAATCTTATTGACCATTTCAGCATTAGTTAATTCCCTACCAAGTGCATGCAAAGAAGTGACAATTTGTGTAAATCTTGTGTACATGTCGGAAATAGATTCATTAGGTTTCATGCGAAACAATTCATAGTCATGTAACAAGATATTGAGCCTTGATTGTTTAACCTCATTTGTCCCTTCATAAGTTATACAAAGTCTATCCCATATGTCCTTTCCGCTTTTGCAAGTGGAAACCCGCATGTAGTCTTCAGATTTTAAAGCACAAAAGAAACTGTTTAAACATTTGGCATTTAATTGTGCTAAGTCACGTTCTTCTACAATCCATCAGTAAAAGGTATTTCTACCATTACTCCATCAACTAATCTAGTTGGTTTTGTGTAGCCATCCTGGACTAACATCCACATGCGATAATCAAGTGACTGTAAGAAAGTAGACATGTGTGTTTTCCAAAAATCAAAAGGAATATTGTCAAACAGTGGAGGTCTAGTAATAGAGTAACCCTCAGGTGTGTTCTGGTTTCCAAAAGTAGCCATCTACGTTAATCAAAAAGTAGTTCAAACTTATGATATTGAAACGGAGCTCTGATACCACTTGTTGAATCTAGTAATTAGGTTGTTAAGCCTAAGTGAGTGTCCCAAGGCTACCAAGAGGGGGGGGTGAATTGGTAGTTTAAAAAAAATTAAAATTTAAGACCCCCTTTTTTTTTTTTGAACCGATTTGTAGAAAAAAGATTTTTTCACCACAGAGTTTTTAAAACTGAAATAGAAAGTGCGGAAATGTAAAAACAGTAAAGTAAATGACACCAGATTTATAGTGGTTCGATCTATAACCAGACCTACATCCACTCCCCAGAGGCATCCTCTGAGTATTGCACTAATACCAATAGTGACTCTCCTTTTGCACCCACAGCAAGGCGGAGAAGCCTTTACAACACACTCTTTTCACCACTCCCCGGTGCGGCAGAGAACCGTCCGTCCTTTTACACAATACCCAGTGTTGGCAGAGAACCGTCCGTCCTTTCACACTCTCCTAGTGTGGGCAGAGAACCCTTCGTCCTTTCACACTCTCCTAGTGTGGGCAGAGAACCCTTCGTCCTTTCACACTCTCCTAGTGTGGGCAGAGAACCCTTCGTCCTTTCACACTCTCCAAGTGTCGGCAGAGAACCGGATCTCCTTGACAGATCTTCTCACAAGAATCTAGAAGGAAGAAAGAAAAGAGTGAAGTAATCCCAATTCACAAGTAGAGACTCTTACCTTTGAAATCCAAATGAAGCCTTCTTGCTTCTATGGTAGGAATCCTCCCTTGAATGCTCTCTTCACTTCTCTCCTTGGCTATTCTCTCAAGAGGCATGAAGATCAAAATGACAAAAAGATTGGGTGACAGTCTAATTTGGGCTATTTATACAAAAGACAAGAAAAACCGCCCAAAAACTGCAAGTTTTCAATTCTGTACGCAGTGAATCGTCCTGTACGATCGTGGATCGTCCTGGACGATTTTACTTAAACGATCTGAAACGACCCCATTTGAATATGTGTACGAAATGTCTTCGTACAGCTGATCGTCCTGTACGAACTAGGTTCGTCCAGTACGAACGGTTATTACAAGGTCGAATCTAGAAACTGCTGAAAACTGTCCTAAGTCGGTTAATCGTTTGGACGATAATTAATTTCGTCTGGACGAAAATTTTACAGAGAACCAATCATACTGTACGATAATTAATTTCGTCTGGACGAAAATTTTACAGAGAGCCAATCGTACTGTACGATAATTAATTTTGTCTGGACGAAAATTTTACAGAGAGCCAATCGTACTGTACGATAATTAATTTCGTCCTGGACGAATAGGACTTAGAAAATTTTTCGAGCAAGTTCCTATTCGTTCCATATGCTCTATAGGAGATAACTGTCTGATCGTCCAGTACGAACGAAAATCGTCCTGTACGATCAATACAAAATTAATATGATCTCCTTATTTGTGTGTGCATGTTTTTATTCACTCAAGTTACAATCACTCCCTTTCAATTTGATTTCTAAGCAAAGTGCAAGCTTCAAAAATTTCAAGGTATCTCATGCTGATTTTAATTTGAAGTCTTCGTAGTCTGGAGTTCTTTCCCTGAAATGTTAGTACACACAAGAGCAAATACAATTCTTCCAATATTGTTAGGAGATAACTACACATTTGAACAATAATGTTTGAAATCATCAAAACTTTATAAGTTGCCAAAAATGTAATGCATGCAAATAGCAACTATCTTAACACAATCTACAGTGGTGGCTGATTATGTGACTATTAATTTAGTTACAAAAGAACTTGTGTGACTTTGAAAATTCTTCAGGAAACTTCATGTGGGAACATGCAGTAATGACATTTTATGATAATACTTAAAGAAATTACTATGATAAATACTTCGGTGGAGAAGCGGTTTCCAGCTACGTTAAACGGACTCCCCACTTCAAGTTCCTTCTGGAGGGTTTCTTGACAGCGGAGCCTCGAGAGCACCCCCGTCCTTATCTCGATGAGGGTTTCTTGGTTTCCGTAAGCTGTTTTTCGCTCGGTTTTTTTTGCTTTTCTTCCACCTTGGTGGATTTTTTTAGGGTTTTTTGTTGTTAGTTTTTTTATCTCTTTTTTTTTTCTTGTGTTGAATCATGGATTTTGACTTATTTTCCTCCTCTAAAATCAGATTTGCATCCTTGTATGGTTTTGGGTGCTTTCCCGTCGGGAATGAAAGTGTGGAATGGATTATTGACATCTAGTCAATCTGCATCCAAACCTTTTTCAGTTTCTTTTTTGCCTTCTTCTAATAGTCTTGCTTCTTTCTCTGAAGGTGATGTCACTGTAGCTTCTGAAAAATTGAGCCTAACGCTGGTAGGGTACTCGTTGGGTAAGAGGTCTTACTTTGAAGCTTTAAAACCTGTGATGCAAAAAGTTTGGAAATTGAAAGATGGTTTTACTCTTTTTGCTTTGAATGAGGGTTTCTTTCGGATGAATTTTTCTTGTCTGGAATATTATGAGCTTGTTTGGTCAGGTGGCCCTTAGTTTTTCTTTGGAAAAACCATTTATTATCCAGAAACATTCACCTCTTTTTTCGTCTAAAACATGAAGAGTTTATGTCCATTACTTTATGGGTCAAATTTCTTGATATGTTGTTAGTTTGCTGGACGCCGGAAGGCATTTAAAAAATTGCTAGTCTGATTGGGGTTCCAATTGCTGTTGATTCTTTAATAACAGAGCAAACTAGACTCACTTTTGCGAGAGTTTGTATTTTAGTTTCTAAGGACTCGAGCCTTCTTGATGAAGTTAATATCTCTATTGCTGTAAATATTTTTCCTCTTAAAGTTGTTTATGATTGGAAGCCCACTCCTTGTAAAGGTTGTGGATCAATTGTTCATCCCTCAACGTTGTGCCCTTCCCAGCCGCAAGAGGCTAGTGAAAAGCCGGTTGATTTTAAGAAACCTATTAGGGGGAGAAGTAAAAGCAGGAAGGTTTGGAATGTTGCTTCATGTTCTGTAAGATCTTCATTTAAATAACCTCAAAATTTATTGGTTCAAAAGAAAGATCAGAATTTATCTGATCCTTCATTACTTTCTGATTCTTTATTAAAATCTAAAGAGGTTTCTATTAATGATATGCATAATACTAATTCGTCTCAGAAGAATTTGATTCTTGCTTATGAAAATATGAAGGTTGTGGATAATTCTGTGGAAAATTCTGAAAGTATGGTAGTCTCTTCTTCTAATGAGACAACACCTAATTTAAATTTTCCTACTAAAGAGATTAATACTAATCTCAATTTAAATAATAATTTAATTGTTTCAACTATTCTTTTTTATGTCAAAATCTTCTTTCGATTTTTCTAATTATCATAATAAGTTTCATGTGTTGGATTCCCTCAATAATGATACTTCTGTGGATGCGAATAATTCTTTATAGGGGGTCTCTTCATTGTTATTTCTATTTCGGAGCAGTCTGATTTTAAAATTTCTATTACTACTAGTAAGTTTACTAGATCTAAAGTTGCCATGAAGGCCTCTAATATGAATATTAAACATTAATGTCTTTGCCTAATATTATTTCCTGGAATGTGAGAGGCTTTAACGGTTTAGATAAAGTTAAGGCTTATGTTGATCTTGTTAATAAGTTTAAGGTTGATTTTTGTTGTATTCTTAAAGCTAAAATTAATATTGATCTTGTTGGTAATTTTTGGTTTGATGCTATACACAGAATCTTTCAACAAAAAGGTAGTTGTAATAATTTTAGTTTTTCTATGGCTGGTAGAGTTGGGTTAAAGTGGAATACTTGTTGTATATTTTTTTTAATTCTATTTTCATTACTAATCATCTTATTCATGGGGTTATCAAGTTTGGTTTTGATTCCTTTTTTATTACGGCTATCTATGCGTCTAATTCGGATGCATATAAAGTTAATATTTGGATTGATATTCTTCATCTCTTCTAATATTACTGCACTGTGATTTTGCTGGGTAATTTTAATTGATGTCTTTTTGCCAATGAAAAATCTGGCGATAATTCTATTTCTTATAATAATTTGGGAGCCTCAAATCATTGTATTTTTTCTGGGATTTTGGAGCTTTTGTATATTGGTAATTTTTATACTTAGTTCAATCAGTAGAGTAATAACCCGATTCATATTAAATTAGAAAGGATTTTTGTTAATAATTCTTGCTTGAATGCGTATCCTTCTTATTATGTTATTGATAACCCTTTCTGCTCGGATCATTCTGCTCTTATTGTTTGTAACAATAATTGTTCTTCTACTAATTAGATTTATGTTCAAAAATTATTGGTGGAAAATAGCTGGTTTCTGGGAGTTGCTTATTGAGGTTTTTTCTAAAACATTTGTTGGTAATCCTATCAATAACCTTTATAGTAATCTCAGTTACTTAAAGATTTAATTAAGTGGCAAGATTGGGCTTCCTCTAAGCATCTTTCCTCTTTTATTGAGAATCATAAGAAGCAGCAAAGTGATTTATGTAGTATTATTTAGAAGGATCCGCTTAATCAAAATCTTAATTTAGCTATTATTAATATGAATTCCCTTTTTAAAGATCATCTTTCTCTTTGGTCTTCTTGGGTATCTCAGAGGGCTAAACAAAAATGGATGACCTATGGAGAAGATGATTTAGGGTTTCTTTATTCAAAAATCAGATGCATGCATAATTATAATAAGATTCATGATATTTCTTCTTTTCAAGGGATTGTTACGGACCCTATTGATATTGCAAATACTTTTATAAATCATTTTAAATATATTTTTAATTCTTCTATTCCGGCTAATTCTACTTCTTTTAATATTCCTGCTGGTAATGTTATTCTTGACTATTTAAAGCTGCTTTGATTCTCTTGATTTCGGTTGAAGAAATTGAAAAGGTTGTTTTTAACAACCCAAAAAACTCTGCTCCCGGGTCCTCTCTTTCTCTCTCCAAAAATTAGGGTGTCGTATATTTTATTTTTTTTGTTAACTTAAAACTTTTAAGTGGATTTTAAATCTTTTTTTTTCTAAATTTTATAAGTTATAGGTTTTGCTGAAAATATTGGCAACACTCCGGCATTGTCCCCGCGTAGGGGGCTGCATCAGAGTGTGTAAGGCTTCCCTGCCTGCCAAGAAAAGCAGTCAAGGTAGGTGTCGGGTGACAACGCGACCGCAGTTCCAATCCCCGATCGCTAACAAAAGCGGTCACGGGGTCTTTGAGCACATATTTAAAGTATAGCATTTTCCCCGTCTAAAAGCAGTGACGAGTACTTAATTAAACAATTTTTCTACAAATAAAAAAATTTCCCCGCCCGCTAAAAGAAGCGGTCACTGGTACTTAAATTTCATGCATACGAATTTTCCCACTTGCTTAGAGCGTCACGGGTACTTCAATTTCCTCGCCCGCAAAAAAAAGCGGTCACGAGTACTTATTTCATGCATAGAAATGTAAAATACTAGTGTCAGACTTTTTACCTTGGGTGTGCAGCAATCGAGACGGCGTCGACGGATGGCGGCGACGGTGGGAGACCTGCGATGCACAATTTAATTTTTTTAAAATATTTGTGCAATTTAATTAATCATTTATGCTTTTCTTTTATTTAAAATAAAGTGTAGAGAAAAAAAAGAAGAGAGCTCTTTTTCTAGAGAGAGAAAGAGAGGGAAATAGAGGATTTGATGGTTTTTTTATGGAAGAGGCTTAGGGTGTGTAGGAGATTGAGAGAGTGAGGTTAAAAAGAAAAAATCTCTCTTTCCCTAATTTTTGGAGAGAGAAGAGAGAAGGAAAAATTTTTTTTCTCTCTCTAGGGAAGGAATTTGGAGGCATGGTGGAAAGGGGAGATGCTTGGGGTGAAGATAGAGCCATTCATGAAGAGATTTCACTCTCATTCTAGAGAGAGAAAATTTTCTCTCTCTAGATTAGAGAGAGAAAATAAGGGATGGTGAATTTTTTTTGTGAAGGGATGTGGGTGGTTTGGTGAGTGGATGTGAAGAAAAAAAAAGATTAGGGTTAAGGTTTTTGTAGGTTTGTTGAGATTGTGATGGAGGAAGAAGATGAAGATGAAGAAGAGGAATGAGAAGAGAGGGGAAGAAAAAAAATGGAAGAAAATGAAAGGAAATATGGAGGGATGAAGAAAGAAGTGAGAAAATGGGGAAGAAAAAGAAGAGGGAAGGAAGAAGAAGAAGAAGTGAAGAATAATGGAGGAAGAATAAGAAGAAGAAAAGAGGAAGAAATTTACCTTGGAGAAGCTTGGAGGGAGGAGGCCGGCGGTTGGAATCGCGTGAGGGAGAGGGAGGCGGCTCCTTAGGCGTGAAAATGATCGTGAAATGAGGGGGGTCGGTTGAGAGAATATGAGAGTGTGAGGGTTTAAGTGACGGGTATTTTTTGAGTTTTTTATTTAAAGAAAAATTCTCTTTTATTTAAAATCTCTCTTTCTCTCCCTCTCTTTCTAATTTTTTTTTTAATTAAATTGCACAATAAAAATAAATTTTTTTAATCTAGCATCGAGTGGGTCGTTGCGTCGCCGCTCGCACAAGTCGTCGTCTCGATTCACGCGGCCAAAATTTAATTTTTCACCGACCGGCAACCCCCACCAATATGGGTGTCGATCTTAGCTGTTTTCGTTGCTCCGGACGCATCGGCGTTGTCCGTTTTGCGAACAGAGGTCATCTCGACGATTTTGGATTTTCGGTCGACACGCGTCGGGTGAATTTTTGCGCGATTTCGAGCTCTTTCGCTTTTGTAACCCACCTTGCGCGGTCGACTCGATCCCGACACTAGTATTACGGTCAACAAATGCCCCCCAACAAATGTGGTACGCGTCCAGACCGAACCATGTTTGTTGTATACTGATTGACCATGTGGGGATCTCTAGATATTTATTCTAGATGTCACACTAGGGATTTCATTTAGTGGATCTCCAAGAATTTGCCTAGATGTCACGCTAAGATTTTCATTTTCTTTTAGTGGATCTCCAAAATTTTGTTTGGATGTCATACTAAAGTCTTCTTTTTCCATAGATCTTTTGGATGTATCAATAGATGATTGACATACTCGTTTATCACCAACATTTGTTCTCTTTAATCATCATGGTTACTTTAGTTTGTATCATTTCCGTTTATGCTCAAGATTCTTCCATCATCTGGTTGATTCTTGGCAAAATTTTAAATATTTATTTGGGGATCTCGGCATACAGCACGATGTCGACCCAAATAAATATTTAAAATGCCCCCAGTCTATAGGAACATTTGTAGATGTCATCCAGAGTACTCTTTTCGTAGCTTTGGTTTGAGTGCTGAGATTTTGATTCATTTGTCCTGTGCTTTGTGCTGCGGACATTGATGAAGAATTATCAGATTTGTCTTTATTGACTTGTCAGGCGATTTTGTACCTTCGGCCCTATGCTTTTTTTTGGGCGGGCTTGTTGAAGGAGTAGATACCGCTGACCTAAACCCTTAGGTTTATATTAGGTCGATGGCGAAAAGTCATTGGTCCAGAGCTTTGTGCATAACGAACTTGTTGATGACAGAATCCTCTTAGTTTAACCTTAGTCTTTGTGTGAACTTTGGGATAATTTTCTTCGGTCCTTTGCTTTGTGCTTTGACGGACTTGTTGAAGAAAAATTCCTTTGATCATCGCTTTGTGCTTTACGGATTTGTTGAAGGATTTGTAAGTTTTGAATTTGGTCAATACTATCAAATGTAGGTAGTATCTTAATCCTTAACCATTTCAGGAGAATTTAATCTGAGTCACTTGAGTTCATCAGATCAGGAGAACTAGGATTTGATAGCTCTTCGTCCTCTGGTTGCTGAGATGGGGGTTCCTCTACTATGGCCTTTCTTATGGCTTGTTGAGTAGATGGAGCTGCTAGCGATCCGGCCATATTCGGGCTTGTTGGATCCAACCTTCTACACCCATACAGGCTTCAGACTTGAGCCATGAGAAATGTGCTTCCCAATACTGATTTCACTGAAGTTGATAGATTTAGAGTTCTCCTTTGTGGTTGAGGATTTTGGAGCCCACGCACATTTAGTAGTTGCTCGCGACATTTCCTTCTTCCCACTGGAATTTTGATTCTCCAGTTAATTAGGAGAATTTAGTAGACTACAATCACTTGAACTTGTCGAGTCAAATTAGCCTTCGTTCTTCCTACAGTCCCTACTAACGGGTTAACGAAGTGGGGGTTCCGCTACTACGGTCATTCTTATGGCGCATTGAGTAAACAGAACTGTCAGCGATCCGGCTATGTTTGGGCGTGTTGGATCCGACCTTTTACACCCCATTCGAATCTTAAGCTTTAGGCTGTCGAAAGACTTCAAGCTTTTCTGACTCGATTTGTTGGAGTGTGTAGTTACAAAAGTCTCTTTCCTGACTTTTGAATCTTGGTACATTGGAGAAGACGGAGTCTTAAACCTTTTGAAGATCACTTGTATATACTTTGAAAAGAATTCATTGTATCTTCCTTAAGAGAATATTTGCATTGATAATTTTAAATATTTATTTGAGGATGTCGGCATGCAGCGCGATGTCGACCCGAATAAATATTTAAAATGCCCCCTGCTTCAAAGGGTCATTCTAAAATAGAATAAATTTAGAATTTTAAAATTTTAAATATTTATTTGGGGATCTCGGCGTATAGCACGATGTCAACCCAAATAAATATTTAAAATGCCCCTATCTCACAGAGAGATTTCATATAAATCTTGTATTTCGAGATTTTAAATATTTATTTGGGGATTTCGGCATGCGGCGTGATATCGACCTGAATAAATATTTAAAATGCCCCCAATCTTATGGGAGATTGTTGTGAGTTCTTTGAAATGCATTCTTGTGACACAAGAGAATTTCAAAATATAAAGCATATATGCTAATAAACACATGTAAAATACACAGTGCATTAAACAAAATATTTTTATGGATAATTTTATGTGAAATACTTTTTTAGATATCGACCATTGATCGGCGGCATGGGTCTCTGACCGTGTAGGTTGACAAGTTGATAGGCTCCTCATTGGTATACCTTCTCGATGATGAATGGGCCTTCCTAATTGGATATGAATTTGCCACCGACTTTTCGATGTGGGATGATTGGTCTTCTCAGCACCAAAACTAATTTTACTTCTTGAAATGTTTGATGGCGCACCATCCGATCAAATGATTTCACCACCCTTGCTTGATAGATCTCCAAGTTTTGTTGAGCTTGCATTCTAATCTCATCGAGTGCATCAAGTTCCTCCATTCTTAGGCGAGCATTTTGCTCCTGGGTTAGATCGTGCTGAATTGCCACTCGAAGTGACGGCAATTCAATCTCTAGTGGCAACACTGCTTCAACTCCGAATACGAGTGAATAAGGAGTGGCTTTGGTTGGCGTTTTATAAGTTGTACGATACGCCCATAGCGCTTCTGTCATTTTCGTATGCCACTCCCTTTTGTTCTTGGTGAGAATTTTCTTCAACAGTTTCACCAGCGTCTTGTTAAAGGCTTCTGCCAAGCCATTTGTTCTTGGATTGTATATTGATGAATATCGCCAATCGATCTTGTGTCGATCTGCAAACTTGTAAATTTTAGTGCTTTTGAATACTGTGCCGTTATCTGAGATTATGCGGCGCGGAACACCAAATCTGTAGACAACGTTGTGGGTAAAGACATTGATCACATGCTCGGATGTGACCTCTTTGAATGTAGCTGCTTCTGCCTACTTAGAGAAGTAGTCTGTAGCTGTCAAAATAAAGCGGTGCCCGGCTAATGATGGCGGATCTATCTGCCCGATTATATCTGTGCCCCAGCATTTGAATGGCCAGGATGCTATTGTTGGGTGCAGAGGATTTGGAGGTTGATGTATAACATCACCGTGAATTTGATACTCGTGGCATCTCTTAGCATGGTCGATACTGTCTCTCACCATTGTTGGCCAATAATAGCCCATCCTTTTAATTTTTGTGGCCATTTTGGGACCTGACTGATATGCACCGCAGAGTCTTTCGTGAACTTCTGTCATCACTCTATCAGCTTCCTTGGTCCCCAGGCATCTTAGCCACATTTGATCAAAAGCTTCGGTACGTGTCGTTAACAAATGCACACCGTAATGCTCTCTTCCTAATTTGCGTGGCAAGAGATTTATCTGTTGGGAATTTACTTTCTTTGAAATATTCGATGAAGGATTGCCTCCAATCATCTTCTACTTCAACATCTAAGCAATGCAGCCATGATTCTGAAGCTTAACTAGCTTTACGTCTCTTGGCTACATGATATCCTTCTGGATAATTTTTCATAATAATCTGGTGAAGAGGTTGAGGGTCACTCGGAATTATATCTCGTTTGCTTGAATCCGATACTTCTTCTGCCCGCGGGAATAGCAACAGGGCGGGTTCCAACACCCGACGATTATAAACTCCGATATATATAGATCTCTCCTCGTTGGTATTCGCCATTTCCTTGGCCAAATTGGCCAAGCAATCTGCTTTGGCATTTTGTCCTCGGGGAACTTGAACTATTTTAACATTTGGCATCTGCTTCAGGAGCTCAAGGGTCCGCCGGTGGTAATGAGCCAGCTAAACCTTACAAATCTTGTAAATGCCCAAGACTTGATTTATCACAAGTTCAGAGTCGCCGAAGATTTGAAGATTTTGAATTTTGATATTTATTGTAATCTCCAGCCCTGCTATTAGAGCTTCGTATTCGACTTCATTGTTGGTCCGAGGTTCAGCCAAACTGAATGAAAATCTCATTATACCTCCCCCGGGTGCCACGAAAAGGAGACCGATGCCGGCTCGGGCCCTTGCAATATTTAGAGGTCGGGCAGGCTTAATCGATGATGCCCCGTCGAAATACATCTCCCAGAATGGCAACTTTTCACTTTCCTCGACCTGCATGATTTGCTCGTCAAGCAAATCATCATTAAGCGAGGAGTCTGCCGAGATAGGATGCGCGATGAGAAAATCTGCCAAGGCTTGTCCCTTTACCGCTTTTTGTGGCATGTACGTGATATCAAATTGTAGTAATTTCACTGCCCACCTAGCTAAACGACCCTGTCAATGCTGGTCTTGTCATCAAGAACTTCAGCGGATCGATCTTTGATATCAATGTAATCTTGTGAGAAAGCATGTAGTGGCGGAGCTTCTGAACTGCAAAGATCAATGCCAAATAATGCTTCTCAATTGGGGAATAGCGGATTTCTGCTCCAATCAATCTCCGACTGATGTAGTATAATGCATTTTCCTTGTCTTCTTCGTTATGCTGGGCTAATAGTGCTCCGAGTGACTCTTCTAATGCTGCCGTATACATTATAAGAGGTTTCCCCGAAATTGGTGCCGCAAGAATAGGAGGGTTCAATAAGTATCTCTTGATACTATCAAATGCTTCTTGGCATTCATTATCCCATTTAAAGCGGACATCTTTCTTCATCAACTTTGAAAATGGCTGGCACCTACCCGACAGATTCGATATGAATCGTCGAATGAAAGCTAGTTGCCCTTGTAACGAGCGAAGTTGACGGAGGTTTTTGGGAGGTGGCATCTCCATAATTGCCTTGATCTTATTGGGGTCAACTTCGATGCCTCAGTGTCGAACAACGTAGCCCAGAAATTTGCCAAAGAGACCCCAAAAGCACACTTGAGAGGATTCATCTTCAGATCATACTTCCTGATCCTTTCAAATACACGTCATTGCATGTTGATAAGTGGCATTAACGTTTTTAAGGCCAAAAGGCATAACTGTGTAACAGAAAATACAGATGGGCGTTCTAAAAGATGTGTGTTTCTCATCTTCAGGCGCCATCTTAATTTGATTGTAACCCGACGAACCGTCCATAAATAAAAACATGTCATAATTGGACGTGTTATCCACTAGTAGTTCTGATACAGGGAGTAGAAAGTCATCTTTTGGGCACGCCTTATTGAGGTCCTGAAAATCGATACAAATACGAATCTGACCGTTGACCAATATTGGCAATCCAATCAACATATTTTTCTTCGCGGATAAAGCCTGCTTCTATAAGCTTCTTTGTCTCTGCAATCACCTGTTCTTCGATCTCCAATCTCATTCTCCTTGGAGCTTGCTTTACAGGCACTGCATCGTGCTTGATGGCTAACCTGTGAACTGCCACATCAAGGGATAAGCCAGGCATCTCGGCATATGTCCAAGCAAAGCAATCCCTGAATTCACAGAGAAGCTCTTTCATTTCTTCCGTTTGGTCTTCTGATAAAAGGGAGCTAATGAAGGTTGGGCGAGGGTCTTCTTTAGTCCCCAAGTTGACTTCTTTTAGCTCATCTATAATAGTCATCTGTCCACCATCTTCTAATTCTTTAGGTGCAGGCTTGGCCTCTACGGGCTAATCATCATAAGTATCAACTTCATATATTTCCTCATCATCGCTATCATCTAATTTGACTTTCGCACATGTGATTGCTTGGAAAGTCTCTTTTTGAGGATATTTTTGCACGATGAATCCGAGACCTCTCATTGCAACAATATCTTTCTTTCGTAATGGACATGGATGTCTTCCATACCAAATGCTCAGGCAAAAGCGAAGTTGTTGTTTGGAGGTAGGAATATTGATTTGCTTTCGCAATATTTTCTAAATATTTTTAGTATTAAACCTAGGAATTCTCGTAGGTATTAGCTCTCCAGAATCAATGAGCCTACAAAACCAGTCGCGATTTGCTTCTTCATCGCGCTCTCCACCTTTATAGAATAAACTTCCTGGCCCAGCCCTTTTTCTGTGAGGTGGCACGTAGAATGTTACAAGTTCTTCGATATTATGTACCTCTCGAGGAGTAGTATTTCCTTGAAATATTGCAGGGGAATGCGCGTGACTACGAATATGCTATCCGAGATTGACAGGTTACCTATTATTCTTGAGAATACACACTGCACATTGCTCGTGTAGGTAGACTCATAATCGTAGTCAGAATCTGAGTATTCAGCCTTCTTTTTCCTTTTGGCAATTAACTGACATGCCTTCCAAGATTTTGTAGTGGTTACCTCATCTTCATCTGTGTCGCTCCCTAGGTGAGGTACATGTTTTCTTTCTTTAGTAGCGATCACTGCTTTGGGAAGAGTTGGCGTTGCATTCTTTCTCCCAACGTACTTCTTTTCACCTTCTTGTTTTGGTCGCTTTGTAGTTTTAGTACTTGACGACTGGACCTCAAGAGAGCTCGATGGCTTCAGCTGCTTTGGAATGAAATATTTGCCATCTTCATAGATTGTAGCTTCGTGTACTGTAAAAGGTTGGATGTCACCATAGATCCTGAACTCTTCTCCATCCTTAAGGTACTTCATGCACTAATGTAGTGTTGATGGGACAATGCCATACTCATGCAACCAAGGGCGACCCAGGAGCGCCTTGAATAAAGTATCTGCATCAATCACATGAAATTTGGCTTCTGTATGAAGCTCCCCAAATGTTAGGGAGAGCATGAATGATCCTAGGGTCTTCTGCCCTTTCTCATTAAAACCATGCACCATTAGCTTATTCGACCCGAGATGCTGCACGTTGAGGCATAACGATCTCAGCTCTTTCAAGCTTATAAGGTTAATGGAGGACCCAGGGTTGATCAGAATTCGGCTGATTATTATTTCATCACTTTCTGCAATAACGTACAAAGGGCGGTTATGATCTGACGTCCCAAGCATCATGTCTTCTTCGGAGAAGGTGATGAATGGCTCGTTACGGGCTTGCAGGACTTCCGTCATGTTACGTTCAGCAAAATATGCCTCGTACCTTTCGGGGTCTTTGAAAGCCTGAATCAAAGTCTCCCGAAGATCCTTAGACATTATCAGGGCATCGTATATGCTAAGTTGTGCCGGGATTTTCCTCAGGTGAGACAAGATATTGTAATCTATCCCATTGACTGGAATGTCTTTCTTCTTAGAGTCCTTGGGGATGATACCTTCATTGACAACTATTTCTTTCCCCTTGTCTTTATCAGATATTTCCTTCTTTGACGGAGTTGGCAGCACCTTACCACTTCTTAATTGCACTTGCACTATTTCATCTGGCACAGACTCACTTGATGGAGCATCTTCCTCAGTCAGCCATCATAGCATCTAAAGACTCATTTTCTAGTTCAGAATCACCCTCCAATCTCACATGCCCCATTTGCGACGTTATATCTTGCTCAGACTCATTCTCATTTGGAAAAAATAGATCTTCTGAACTACAGTCCATTGATGATGCCACAAGACAAGTTTCAGAAGTTGCTTCTTCGACGTAATTTTCTTTTGTTTGAGTCACTGGTGTAACCGAAATGACCCGACGAGTTTCCACAGGAAGAGAATCTTCACCCGCCTCTTTTGCTTCAGCCGCTTTAAGCTCTGACATAAAGTCCGCGAGCTTAATGGGACGTCTAACAGTTTGGTAATATTCATCCAAACTATCGATGACCCTTTGAGTTGTTGTTTTCTTCTTCATAAAGCTTCTTTAGTTTGGTCCTTCTTTTGGAAGACTGTACTTTTTCGGATCTTAAATAACCGGCTTGGTTGGGATGTTGTTTAGAAGTGGATGCTCGTGCCACAGACATCCCTTTCAAATACAGCACCAGGTGGGTAGGAGATTTCCACTTCACACCTGGAACTCCTTCGAGTTGTTTTAACATTTTTAGTCTTCTTAGAAACCGCAGTCTCCCACTTCCCTTCTTGGGCTGATTCTTTTTTGTTTCTTTCTTCTTTAGCCGGGGGTACAGAGGAGGACGTAACCACCCGAGTCGACTCTTTTCTGGGGTGTGCCAACACATTATCCGACAATATGACTTCCCCCTTTTGATATTTTTCTTTCCAACCAAATCTTAAAGATGTTGCAATCTTCAATAGGATGACTAAGTACTTGGTGGTATGGGCAATAATTCGGGTCACCAGTATGTTTCGATTCTTCGGGCCTCTTGCACTCTGGCAGTTCTAGGCCTGCTTTTAACGCTTGTCGAAATAACTTGGCAACACGCTTTCTCTTAAATGAATACTCTTAATTCATTCTTTCTTTGAGGGACGGGAATGTTCGATCACCAGTTCCTATTATTTTCCTCGGGCGTTCTCCTCCACCCTGAAAAGTTCGCGGCTTGTGATTTCCCCCAAGTGTCAACTTTGGTTGGGGGTTAGGGTTATAGACTTGCTTCGGCATATCTTCATACTGTATCGGTTGCTTGCCTTTATCTACATTGTAAGCCACTTGTTTTCCTTTATCAACTCTGGAGAAAAATGTAGAGTCGGCATCACCCCTTCTGGCACCCGAGACTTTAGCCTTCTTGAGCTTATCAGAGTGATTTTCTTATTTTGATAAGTTCAGTTTTTTTCGAACTTCGCCACTCTGTCCAGCAAGTCCTGAAATGTGGTAATGGTGGCTATACATAAGAATGATTGCATTTTATCATCGATATTTCCCATTAACAATTGCACGGCATGTTCTTCTTCCAATTGTTGCTCACATTTTATGCTCAAATTACGCCAGCGAGTTATATATTTTGTCACTGACTGATCCCTCCGTTTATTTAAGGCGAGATCAGCGATTGTTATCTTTTCGGTCGCGCTGGCGAACCTTTTCACAAACATGGCTTCTAACTCTGCAAATGTTCTCACAGAGTCATTCGACAATTCAGCATACCATTCGAATGCAGTCGAGGTTAAACTACTAACAAATTGTCTGAATAGTAGAGCGTCAACACCTCCTGTATTACCACATGTGGCTTTAAACTGAGCCAAATGCTGTTTGGGGTTACTATTACCATTGAATGTGTTAAACTTCGGGACAGAATACCCCTTTGGGTATGACACCTGGTCAAATTCAGCAGGATATGGATGGCCTTTGCTCACTAGTTTTTCTGCCTGATCCAAAGCTATGACAGCTTTAATCTTCTTATTGATGATTGTCTCCAACTGTGCCACTGTCACAGGCTCGGATGTGCTTACCGCATTTTGAGGACTGGGTTGGCGAACCAAACGATCGTTCTCAGTTCCTCCTTTATGTGGACCTCGTACTCTCGACACTTGGGGTACAGGATTAGCTGGCGGATTAGCAAGACCACTACTTGTCACCTGATGATTAGTTTGCTGACCAGGTGTAGGATTAGCAGTGATATTTCTCTGCATCATTAGTCATTTGCGTCATCATCTCAGTCATTTTGGCATTTAACTAGCAATTTCTTTATCCTTTGCCTTCATCTGACGATGCATCTGCCTTTGCGCTTCAGCTAATATGATAGTATCAGGGAACAAAGGATTCTCTTCGAATTCCTCCTCTTGTTCATTCTCCAAGGAGTCAACATCTCTACCAGCAGTGGATCCAGCCCCATATTGTCGCTGGTATACCCGCAAAGGTGGTCGCTCATCATCATGTTCCACCATATAGACCACTTCAACTCCCATGGTCTCTTCGTCATCTTTATCATCATCTTCTCGTGTACGGATCTCTGAGCGGCGTCTCCACTGAATCTCCGGTTCATTACTTGGTACAAAAAACTCTTCGATCCGCGGGATGCGATCGAAGTTAGTTTCTTCTTGGGATGACGCAGTTGGCTGATGATGGGATCCCCTTTCTTTCACTGTTTTCAGACCCTGTGCACTTTGGCGGACAAAGTCTCGGGTTCTTTCTTCTTTTGAGGAGCAAGGGCTTGGGGTTGTTGCTCCCAAAACGATTGTTTAAGTTCACCTGTAGAGCTGTTCTGTTTTACCCATTTCAAATTCTTAAACTTATTCTGGGTAGGAACACTCGCTTCTGGTTCCTGAGCCGACAGTGTGGATGGGTGGACTTGTAGCAACTGCTGAGCTCGCAGCTCAACGTTCATCCTTCTCCTTTGCCTTCTTGATGGCCTTCCTCCAGATGAGGAGGCCTCAGCATTATTCCTTCCATGCATAGATATCCCAGTCGGCAGAGTGGTGGTAGCAGCAAGAATCACAAAAATTTGTTTACCGGCCATGACCCTTCTTGTTGTCGTTAAGAATTTGATAGCCTTTTGAAGACTGAAGACCCTCTTCTGAGGGAACTCATTAGCATTAACAACTTGGGATGGTTGTGGTCGCTGTGGTGGTGGATGCACGCGACGAGCAGCAACATCAACAACATAAGGCCTCCTAGCAGGCTTTTTAGTATCAATGCCGTATACTGGAACGACAGCAGCACTCGCAGTAGTTGCGGAGAATTGTAGCCCACCAAATTGAATAGTGGCTCCAGAATTTCCCGTGTTAATGATAGCATTTGCTAGTTGAATATTAGCACCACGACCTAGCTGGACGGTGAAAGGAGTGTTCTGGAGGTCCATTCTGCACAAAATGAAAGATGGGGATTAGTAAATCAATATCTGATATATTACCCCATACTTTCAAAGCGCAGGGACTCGACACCTTATAATTTCAAAATACTTTTTAGAGAATTTTTAATGAGTTCAATTAAAAAGATATTTTATGAATGACATTTAAATCTTAACTCATCAAATTTTGCTGCTACTATAGCTTAAATATATGACTAGCCAAAGATGGAAAGAGAAACCAATCCCCAGTGGAGTTGCCAGAAATTCGTGGGCACCGAAAATTCGTCCCCGGCCTCCGCCTGCTTTTCTTTTTATTCGGCGAGGGAGTTTTAATGGAATAAAGTTCCAGGGTAAATTTTGGAAGGCAGATGGGTTTGTAGATAAGACACTACCCAGAGATTTTGCCCTCATTTTGTGAGGACTTTATGATCTGAGTTCTGGTTTCATATAGGAGCAAGCCCCTATAGTTAATTACCCCTCTCGATCACGAGAGAAAACTTTCGATTAAGGCTAGTCGTCAATCAAATACGTAGAGATACGTAGTATCTGGCATATAGTAGCAGCATGGATTTAGATTTGGGAATTTAAAGATTTTAAAAGGATTGAGAATTTGAAGGTTAGATATTTAAGATTTGAAATTTCACCATCTTTCACTTAAAGCTGATGGTGGGGGAATGGATGATGGACCCGATCAAGATCTCATGGTTCCGTCGTCCCGGGTCATCGTGGTCCCTGGTCCACTTAGTCAGAGGAGGTAGTCGACCCAACCTGACAGAAGGATCCTTGTCGGCAGCCATGGGTTGCTTCGTCCAAGGGGACCTTGTAGACCTAGGATGAATATTTGCCTAAGGAGACAAATTTGAATCCACCTTAGCTAGCATAGGGCTTTATGCCCTATCGATCATATCCTATTGATTCATATCTCAAGGATTTGATACCAATAAGGAGCGATTGTCTCTGGTCATAACCGGTATTTTGTGGTGCCATTTGGCGACAAAACCACTCGGTTCAGAGGGCCCCGGGTCATAACTGTTTATCCTGCAGTGCCATTTGGCGGCAAAACCGCCGGTTAGAGGACACGTACCACGTCCTTACTGGCAGGAGATTGTTTGAGAATGGATCCTAGTGATATTTTCGACTAGGCGTTTGGCTCTTTGAGAGCTGAAGTAGTTTTTGATTTGTCCACCCCTGCAAACTGTTGCGGAGGGCGGATGGATTTTGCTTTAAGTGATTGATAGTTGAATTTTAAATTTAAATATCTGGATTTTAGGATTTGTGAAATTTTGAATTTTTTGGTGGAGCTTAGAAGGCATTTGAAAGTATTTGTGAACCCCTCCGGTTGAGATAAGCAATCAACACGGCCATCATCAGGGTGTGGGGTCATTTCTCTTATGAACTAAACATTGTCAACTCAGCCAAGCTATTGACTAAGGATCGGGTTCCTCGTAGGCTTTGTGTTTTTGTTTATGAATTTTCTTTGTTGAAAGCCTTGAAGGTCGAATATGAATGTACAAAATAAATATTCCGGTCAACTTCGTGACCGCATATTTATCCGATATCTTGAACCATATCTACTCCTATTTATATACTTAGGAGGATCGGGTTTCGTAGGCTTTATGGATTTTTCATGAATTTTCTTGATTATAGACCTTGAAGGTCTAATATGAATGTATAAAGTAAATATTCCGATCAAATTCATGACCACATATTTATCCGAGAGTTTGAACCCTGTCTACTCCTATTTATCTGCTTAGGAGGAGGATCGAGTTTCGCGTAGGCTTTGTGTTTTTGTTTGTGAATTTTTTTTGTTGAAAGCCTTGAAGGCCTGATATGAATATATGAAATAAATATTCCAGTCAAATTCATGACCGCATATTTATTCAATGGTTCAAACCCTGTCTACTCCTATTTAGCTTGCTGAGGAGGATCGGGTTTCGTAAGCTTTTTGTTTTTATTAGTGAATTCTCTTGATTATAGGCCTTGAATGCCTAATATGAATGTATTAAAATAAATACACCGGTCCCCACAACTGTGTATTTGTTTGGAGGTTCGAACCCTGTCAACTCCTATTGATCTTGATCCGTATAAAAGGATCGGGTTCAAACTTGAATTCACTTATCAACCTGCGCAGCATTCCTGGACATCATGTGTGTACCAATAACACGCTCACCGGGGCCCATGCGGGTGTTGATTGTATATCCTCTTTTAGTGTACCTAAATGTGTACAAACTACAGTGTATGTGCGAGGGTATTTTGGAATATTCGTGAAACGTCTTCTGTCCGCTTGTATAGAAGTTGCAGATCCGGTGGTGTGTTGTAGCAGCTTGTGGATTGAATTATTTGCTGCTTTGTACATGTAGACTGTCGTGCACTACTTGTTATTTTCTGTATTGGCATTGTAGTGCACTAACGAATCTCCCTTGTTGAAGGTCTTATTTATTTATTTGAGGGTAGCACTAAGGACAGTTCATAGTATTTGCATTCGCCGTAGTTATTTGACATTTTGCTTGTGGTCAATACATTGGATGTATGACGGGTCTTCCTCAGCAAATCGTAAGTGCTCAGATTCGTTGTACTTATATAAAATCGTATGCATATATGACATTTTGCATACATGACGGGTCTCCTACAACCCCGCAAAAATTTGCACTTGTTGCTTGTTGTATCTTGTATGCTTGAGTTCGTCACATGTCACCTATCAAATTCTTCAGCTCGTAGGCGACACTCTTTTCAATGGTTTTGCGTGATGTGCCTACTTTGATTAGGAGTCATACAATTCGTGACACATAAGAGTGCGCTATTTTGTCTCTTTTTTGAAGACATGTTCACGAGATATACGAGCCGCCTAACTTTAATAGTTGGCGTGCACGCTACTCAGAGTGCTCGTGACTTGCAATGTGATGGACACATTTTTTATCTTCTCATAAAGGGGTTCAATCAGAAAATTAATGGGGATGTGCGAGGATTCCTACGTGTTAACGATGATCACAAAAACATCTCGTAGGAAAGATTAGTTTTTTACTTTTACTTTTACTTTTACCCCCCTCCTTTGTTTTTTAACATAATTACCAACCGTATTCACTTATATTTAAACTCGTATTTACTTTCGTATTTACGTTCGTATTTCACCAGCTAGTGAATACTCTAGGAATCCAATGCCAGAGCCTCGAAATGACATCTTATGATCCTAAGTAGATGGGGCCCACAGGTGTACCTTCTCCGTCTTTTAGCAATGGAATCCTAGGCTAGTGGGACCCGCGAATAATTCAAACTCAATGTTATAAATATGAGGGGTTTCAACTCATTTCTTGCCATCCCATTTTTATAAGGAGCTTTTGGTGAGGGACCTAGGTGTGCAAGTCAAGAGTTAGGAGGAAGGGGCTTGATTTCTACCTATTGGCAAACAACTAATTCCCTTGAAGACTCACTGTATGTTGCATTTCACATTGATTTAAATTTCTTTTGTATTTGTTTTCCAGTGTCGGGAGCCTAGGGTGTCGTATAATTTATTTATTTTTTTGTTAACTTAAAACTTTTAAGTGGATTTTAAATATTTTTTTTTTTTTAATTTTCTAAGTTATAGGTTTTGCTGAAAATTTTGGCATCACTCCGACGTCGTCCCCGCGTAGGGGGCTACATTGGAGTGTGTAGGGCCTTCCCGCCTGCCAAGAAAGGCAGTCACGGTAGGTGTCGGGTGACACCGCGACCGCAGTTCCAATCCCCGCTCGTTAACAAAAGCAGTCACGGGGTCTTTGAGCACATATTTAAAGTATAGCATTTCTTCCGCCTAAAAGAAGTGACGGGTACTTAATTAAATAATTTTTCTATCAATAAAAAATTTTTCCCCGCCCGCTAAAAAAATAAGCGGTCACGGGTACTTAAGTTTCAAGCATACGAATTTTCCTGCTCGCTCAGAGCGTCACGAGTACTTAAATTTCCTCTCTCGCTAAAAAAAAAAAGCGGTCACGAGTACTTATTTCATGCATAGAAATGTAAAATACTAGTATCGGACTTTTTACCTTGGGTGTGCAGCAATCGAGACGGCGTCGACGGATGGCGGCGACAGTGGGAGACCAGCGATGCACAATTTAAATTTTGTTTTTAAATATTTGTGCAATTTAATTAATCATTTATGCTTTTCTTTTATTTAAAACAAAGTGTAGAGAGAGAGAAAAAAAGGAAGAGAACTCTCTTTATAGAGAGAGAAAGATAGGGAAAGAGAGGATTTGATGGATTTTTTTATGGAAGAGGCTTAGGGTGTGTAGGAGATTGGGAGAGTGAGGTTAGAGCATAGCTGTCAATGGCGCAAAATAGCGCGCGCCATGGCGCACGGCGCGGCGCGGCGCACCTACGGCGCCATGTTCATGGCGAGGCGCATGTGTTTAAAATAGCGCGCGCTATTTGCGCCACATGTGAGCCATGGCGCATTGCGCACGGCGCAAAATAGCGCGCCATATTGTTTTTAAATTTCTGTATACTTATAAATATTTTTTATATTTAAAAATATATCTATATTTTAAGATAAATGACTATTCATTGCCCTAATTTCACGAAAGATTTTTTGTTTGCTGCATCCGCCGAACACATCCCGCAATCCGTAAGTCGAGGTCGCTGAATCTATCCCGAAGTTGAAGGTTTTTTGTTTTCTATTTGCTTCATTCGCTACTTCCGCCGAATCTGTCCCGAAGTTGAAGTCGTTGTTTCCGCCGAATCGTCCCGCAGAGCAGTCCTTCTGCCCAAATCCGCCCCCTCCGTCTGTTCCAATAAAAAATCTTACCAGCTGACTCTGATTTGCAACCTCCGTCTGTTCCGCACAGCTCTGTTGTTTTGCACGGCTATTTCTTACAAGAATTTAGAACTTAA
Organism: Dendrobium officinale; assembly: GCA_019514585.1. Lineage (NCBI taxonomy): Eukaryota > Viridiplantae > Streptophyta > Magnoliopsida > Asparagales > Orchidaceae > Dendrobium > Dendrobium officinale. The sequence goes on from CM033698.1 coordinate 19,751,384, forward strand.
CAGGTATGCTTGGTACCGCTAAGTAAATGCTCGGTACCGCTATGTATATGCTGGATACCGCTCGGTACCAATAGTTACTTGCTCTGTACCTCTCGGTACAGCTCGGTACAACTAGGTACCAGCTCGGTACAACTAGGTACACGCTCGGTATTGCTAAGTACATGCATGATACCGCTTGGTACCGCTATGTAAATGCTTGGTACCGCTCGGTACATGCTCGGTACCACTAGTTACATGCTTTGTACCACTCGGTATAGCTCGGTACAACTAGGTACATGCTCGGTATTGCTAAGTACATGCATGATACCGCTCGGTACTGCTATGTAAATGCTCGGTACTGCTCGGTACAACTTCGGTCGAACCCCGCCAGGGGGCAGCGCCCCCTTGGACCCCCGGCAGCCCCCATATTATGTTTTTTGGACAATATTATGTTTTTTTTATCTAAATTTGTTTGCTTTTAGGTGATTATAAAATGTCAGATTCAGTTCAATCTTTAAAAAAAGATCCAACATGGAAATATGCTATACTAACAAATGAATCCGACAACAACTGTGTGACATGCATTTTTTGTGGTAAAATAACAAAATGAGGAATTACACGCCACAAACAACACCTCAATGGAGGTTTTAGGAATGCAAGACCTTGCTCTAACTGTCCCGAGCATGTGAAGTCTGAAATTAAGGCATCCATGTTGAAAAAAAAAAGATTTAAAGGAACAGTTTAATGACATATCAAATGTCAACCTTGCTGAAGAAGAAGAAGAAGACTTTGATGTGATGACAGGTGATATTTTAGTTTCTAAACCATCCAAAATGTTGCGGACAAATAAATCTAACACATCTAGTCAAGGATCGACATCTACATCTATATTCAAAACATCACGACCTAAAGGTCCATTAGATACTTTCCTTACACCAAATCCTGAAGATGTAGTAAAGCATAGAAAAGGTCAGTTTAACAAAGAAATGGATGCAGCTAAAAAAGAAATGAGGGGAAGGGCTGTTCAAGTGTTCAGTAGATGGATGTACGATGCTGGGATTCCATTTAATGCTGTGAACTATGATAGTTTCCCTGCTATGGTGGAGGCACTTGGGCAGTTTGGACCTGGAATGAAACCTCCTAGCTATCATGAGGTACGAGTTAACTTGTTTAAAGAAAGAGGTTGGACATACACATGAGCTATTGCGACGCCATCAAGAAGATTGTGTACGATATGGTTGTTCTCTAATGGCAGATGGATGGACATCAAGGAATGGGAAAAGCTTAATCAATTTTCTTGTTAATTGTCCAAGAGGTAGTGCATTCATAGAATCAATTGATGCTAGTTCTTTCTCCAAGAATGCTATGAAAATGTTTGAACTTTTTTGCAAGTATATCGAGGTTATTGGACCACATAATGCGATCCAAGTTGTCACTGATAATGCATCGGAAAATGTTCTTGCAAGTTTGTCATAACTTTTATTCTAAAGTTATGTTATTTCATGAAAAATTTGTGTACATCTTAACTTAAATTATAATGACATAATAGGAAAATTATTGATGGACAAATATCCTCACATTTATTGGACTCCTTGTACTGCTCATTGTTTGGATTTATTAATGGAGGACATTTTCAAAATTCAAAAGCTAAGGCGATGCTTTGAGAAAGCAGTGGCAGTACACAGTTTTATATATTCTAGGCCTCGCTTACTTGAGTTAATGAGAAGATGCACAAATCAAAGAGCATTTGTCAAACCCGCAAAGACTCGCTTTGCAACAGTTTTCTTAACTTTACAACGTTTTCATCAACAACAACTGAACTTGAAGAAAATGTTTACTTGTGAGGAATTTATCTTGGGTCCTTATGCGAAAGAGGCTAAAGCAAAACAATCTCAACATACAATCTTACAACAATCATTTTGGAACACTATAGTGTATGCCTTAAAAATAGCTGGTCCTTTATTAAAGGTTCTTAGATTAGTTGATGGAGAGAAGAAGCCCCCAATGGCTTACATATATGAAGCAATGGATAGAGCAAAAGAGGCAATTGCTGCAAGCTTCAATAACAGAGATAAGTATGATCAAATTTTTAAAATGATTGATAGAAGATGGGAAGTGCAATTACATCGGCCTCTACATGCAGCGGGACATTTTTTAAATCCTGAATATTTCTTCAATAATCCTGATATTGCCAAGGATAAGGAAATAGCTGATGGTCTTTATCAATGTATTGGAAGATTATCTCAAGATGTAGCTGAAGAAGATAAAATCAGTAATGAATTAAGTTTATACATTAGGGGTGAAGGACTTTTTGGTATTCCTCCAGCTGTAAGACAAAGAACTACCCGATCTCCAGGTATCATTATTTACAAAAAAATTAAGACTGATTTGTTATATAATGTTGAAAAAAAATTCATTTCTTCCAGCTGATTGGTGGTTGGCATATGGACAAGGAGCTCCCAATTTACAAAGCTTTGCTATCAAAGTCCTAAGTTTAACATGTAGTTCATCTGGATGCGAACGCAATTGGAGTATTTTTGAACATGTAAGTATTTTACAATGTATGTGTTGATTTTTTATATATGTTCATAATATAGTAATGTAATAATATTTTAATTGCAGCTTCATAGCAAACGAAGAAGCAAATTGGATCATGGTCGCTTAAAGGATTTAGTTTATGTGAAATATAATAGAGCACTGATTCGGAGATTCAATCATCGTGATGTCATTGATCCTATTTCTTTGACTGAGATAGATGATGCAAATGAATGGCTAACAGGAAAATTAGATGATGAGTCTGATGAAGAAAATGACTTTATTGTTGGAGATGAAGATTTAACTTGGACAAGTGTTGCTAAAGCTACTGGTGTTTATGATAAAAGCTATAATATTCGGGAAAGATCTAAAGGGAAAGAGAAAGAATCTTCAATTAGGCATGATGTTGCTATTGAGAATGATGATGAAGAGGGTGATGAAGAGGATTATGAAGTAGGAGACAATGTTGAAGAAGATAATGAAGCTTTTTTAACATTTGCTGATGATGATGATTCCCAAGAAGAGTAGATTAAATTCATATTTGATCTTTTAAAAAAAGATTGTAATATTTGAATTATGAGATATTTGGATGTTACTTAGTCGAACTTATATATGTTATGGTTGTCTTTTATTATTATGATAATTTGTCTTCCATTTTTTATAATATTTCATATTCATGCTTATTATTTAATATTTTTTATATAGCTTGCGCCATATTCAAAATAGCGCACGCCGCGCCGTGCGTTATGCGCCATGGCTCCAAATGGACCTTTGCGCCATGGTGCGCCATTCGCCGTTAACAGGTATGGGTTAGAGAGAGAAAATCTCTCTTTCCCTAATTTTTAGAGAGAGAAAGAGAGAAGGGATTTTTTCTCTCTAGGGAAGGAATTTGGAGGCATGGTGGAGAGGGGAGATGCTTGAGGTGAAGATAGAGCCATTCATGAAGAGATTTCACTCTCATTCTAGAGAGAGAAAATTTTCTCTCTCTAGGTTGAGAGAGAAAATGATAGAGAAAATGAGGGATGATGAATTTTTTTTATTGGGTGGGTGTAGTATATGTGTAGGAACATTTTTTCTGAAGGGATGTGAGTGGTTTGGTGAGTGGATGTGAAGAAAAAAAAAAAATTAGGGTTAAGGTTTTTGTAGGTTTTGTTGAGATTGAGGTGGAGGAAGAAGATGAAGATAAAGATGAAGGAGAGGAAGGAGAAAAGAGGGGAAGAAAAAAAATGGTAGAAAATGAAAGGAAATATGGAGGAATGAAGAAAGAAGTAAGAAAATGGGGAAGAAAAAGAAGAGGGAAGGAAGAAGAAGAAGAAGAAAGAATAATGGAGGAAGAAGAAGAAAAGAGGAAGAAATTTACCTCGTAGAAGCTTGGAGGGAGGAGGCCGGCAGTTGGAATCGCGTGAGGGAGAGGGAGGCGGCTCCTTAGGCGTGAAAATGATCGTGAAATGAGGGGGGGTCGGTTGAGAGAATATGAGAGTGTGAAGGTTTAAGTGAGGGGTATTTTAGGGTATTTTTTGAGTTTTTTATTTAAATAAAAAATCTCTTTTATTTAAAATCTCTCTTTCTCTCCCTCTCTTTCTAAATTTTTTTTTAATTAAATTGCACAATAAAAATATTTTTTTTTATTCTAGCATCGAATGGGTCGTTGCGTCGCCGCTCGCACAAGTCGTCGTCTCGATTCGCGCGCCCAAAATTTAATTTTACGTCGACCGGCAACCCCCACCAATATGGGTGTCGATCTTAGCTGTTTCCGTTGCTCCAGACGCATCGACGCTGTCCGTTTCGCGAACGGAGGTCATCTCGACGATTTTGGGTTTTCGGTCGACACACGTCGGGTGAATTTTTATGCGATTTTGAGCTCTTTCGCTTTTGAAACCCACCTTGCGCGGTCAATTCGATCCCGACACTAGTATTAGGGTCAACACTCCTCTTTGTATGTATTTGATTGTAGCCTTGTAGGTACTCAAATTTCTTTTACAGCCAGATGACAAGCATGTCAAACCCAAAACTTTCTCAACAAAACGCTACAATTTTAGAGTCCCATCACCAAATTGAATCCACCACTCAACTAAAATTTACATAAGGGAGTTTAATTAGTGCTCAAAGAACAATTTTTAAATAAATGTTTAAAATATTAAATGAAATTACATGGAGATCGTTTGACAGTTGTATATTTTGTTTGTTGTAATCCAAAAAAGCCTTCTTTGTTCTTAAAAGGTATCAATTGCATGTTAGCATTTGATCTTTCAGTTGTATCATTTATCAGCCGATCTATGCAATGATACAATCCTAGCTTTATTTCAGGATTTATAGACTTATTCTCTACATATTGATACTGAGGGTTTAAGTAATAGTCTACTGCATGCAAGTGTCGGTAAAGCTATTGCTCCCACTTATCATCAATAATATTCCAAATTTTCCTAAAGCTTCTCTCTTCGCCTCCTAAGTTGGAGGCATTTAGCTTCATCCATAGCATTATAGATGAAACTCATTGCAGGCTTCTTCTCTGCATCCACCATCCTTAAAACTTGAACCAAATGATTAGTGTTTGTAATGACATACAAAATACTTTGTCAAAATCTATCATTTAAAGAATCTTCCTAATCTCTTTTCCCTCAGCCTTCTTCGCCCAAGCAAAACTAAACTACTGTGTAGATGTGAACATAGACTCTAGAGGTTGTCGTCTAGCATCGAACATACTCTCTAATGTCAAGTAAGCGGTGGCAAATCTTGCTTATACTAGCCTTAGAATTTATTTCTTTGAAAATTTCTCATAAGAGCTAGAACCTAAGAGTGGTTGTAAATTAACTTGATTATTTTCTTTGCTCTAATAAGTGTATTTTTGTGCTGAGGTAGCTCCCCAAGCTTCTCAAGAATCACACCTATGCAATGTGCAGCACATGGAGTCCAGTACAGATGTTTCCTCTTCTCCATAAGTTTTTTCCTTGAAGCTTTGTAAGCACTTGTATTATCTGTAACCACTTGTACAACAAACTGTTCTCCAACATTCTTTGTGTATAACTTACATTCATATTACATGTACTACACCTCTCCTACTAAATTTTTTGGAATTAATTTATACACTTATCTATTAAGCATCTTATATTTTTTAATATGCATGCCTAAACCACATGTCCATATAAACATAAGTCTAATAAAAAAAGATCTAAATATTACATAAATAAAAAAGTCCTATCATTTTCATTTCCATTTTCTTACACTATCAATGGCAACCATTCAATCAAATGACATTGAAAATTATATATATAAATTTCTCATATCATAGAAGATCAAAACATTCTTTGTGCATAACTTACATTCATATTATATGTAGCATACTAAAATTTTCGGCATTAATTTATATACATATCTATTGAGCATCTTATACTTTTTATTATGCAGGCCTAAACCACATGTCCACATAAACATAATTCTAACAAAAAAAAATCTAAATATTATATAAATAAAAAAGTCCTATCATTTTCATTTTCTTACACTAACAATGACAACCATTCAATCAAATGACATTAAAAATTGTATCTATAAAACAAAACAAGATTGCATAAAATAAAAAAAAAAATCACCAAAAATGAAAGAAAACCAAAGGAAGATGTCGATAAATGCGATGGTATAATAGAAAAATCACAATTGAGTGCAAAGAAGAAGAGGAAGTTAAGCTATTTCACCTTTGTCAAAAAGCCCTAAACTCCAACCACGAAGAAGAAGAGCTTTCAGCGGTCGGTCGAAGGGAGATTCCATGCCAACTCGTGGTAGAAGAGAACACCAAGCAAGAGGCGAAGAGCAACTCTCGGTGGAAGGAAGCCGACATCAGTCGAATGGAATGAAGAGGGGAAAATGTCGCTCGAAGAAGTAGAAGAAACCCTCGGTTCATAAATGACGGAAGATGCGAGGGAGGGGGGTCGAACCGAATAGATAAATATTAGGTTAGGTTTTTGTTTTTAATTTTAAGAGGCGAACGCCTCTAAAAAACTGAGGCGAGGCTTGCCTTGAGGCATACGCCTCATTCCCTGCTCTCATTGCGTAGGCTTTGAGGGTTAAAAGAATGAAATTGTGCTGATGTGTGCCTCGTATTGCGCAATTTTAAACTATGAAATTGATTACTTGTGTTTCTAAAACTATTACATGTAGTTTGACCTAAGCTTTAATCATCGATCTAATGTTCTAACTTTTTGTTTAAGTCACGAGAATCTAACATAATTATTATTGCCCAAATTCAATAGGCGTGTGATTTCAAAATTGCATAACTTTGCATGCATTCTAGTCCTACATCATTATTAAAGGAAACTATCACTACATAAAAATATGTTAAAAACAAACTTTTTTGTGTGGAATTTGATATCCTAGAAGGATAATTAACATATTTATTGAATAGTGTAATTCTATATCAACATTAAATTATCATGCTCAAAACATGTGATTAACATTTCTGAAATTTATTATAAAATTGAATTATAATAGATGTAACTCTATGGTATATCTTATTGTGATCAGTCAATGCATCGGCATTGGATTATGCACGCAATTTTTGTACTGAGATGCAACTTCTCAACTACAAATACACTGTGAAAAGAAGGTCTTCGTGGGGAGTAAAGGTTTGAACCCCAAATTGTTCAAGCCAATGTCATATTTATGGCACATTTCAGGGGAAAATACTTAAAGTGAAATGAAACTTTATCCAAATTTCAAGATTCTATTTATTATATGAACGGTGACCCCTTTAGTTTGGTTTATAAAGAATAAGATTTCCAGACTATAATCCAATAATGCATAGCTTATGTGGGTCCAAGTTAACTACCCGAGTATAAATATTAATGCTTATTGAGATAATACTTTACATCATAGCTTTTATTTTTTTATTTTTATAATTGACACCATGTGAGAGTATAGAAAATTATGATTTCATGCATATAAAATAATATATATTATTTTTTGAAAAATTAATAGGATATGCATTAAAGAGTGAAAATTTAGTAATGCATGCAAATTCAATGGATGAATCGCAAGTATTATGTCCACTGAGTTACTCTTATGTTGAAGGTACAGGACATGTCTTTTTGGAGTTCTAACTTATAGAATTTTAAACCATTATTTATTATTTAAATAAAGGAAAATTAATTTCTTCAAAACAAAGAAGTCCTTTGCCATGCATTCGAGGCCTATATATATATATATATATATATATATATATATATATATATATATATATATATATATATATATATATATATATATTCATCAGGCTTACGAGTGAAAAATGAATGCTAGTCTAGCTGAGAAGAGCAAGAAAACCGCTTGCCGATATTCGATTTGACAATTGAAAAAGAAGTAAAATAAGAGAAAATATTATTTGGGCATAAATATATCATTCTTACCATACAATTTGTCCTACAATAGATACTTTAGGTGCTAGTGTCTTCTTCATTTGCCATGTACATGATCAAATTGCAATGGTTTAGAATGTGAAACTCATGCAAACATGAAACGTCATAGGTTTACTCATTGTAGCAGTCCACTCTATAATATGTACAATTTAATAGATTTCCTCCGGTTTCGGCTCCCTATTCTCCGTGTTCTTTTTGTAGAGCCAAGCACAAAGCAGGAAGTACACAAAGTTGAGCAAGCAACAACCAGCCAGAGTTAAGTAGACATTATCCAACCGAGACTCATTAACATCATCTTGAAGCCAGGTAGTGCTACGACGTATCACTGCGATAATTGCTGAGCTCATATAAAAACCAGTCCCAGACACAACAGCAAAAGTTCCTGTTGCGGTGCTTCTCAGTGATGCAGGAAAATCCTGGTAATAAAATGCAACACTAGCAGGAAAATGAAACGCTTCTCCAAAACCTATGAGTACAAGGGGTGGCACAAGCCAAAGCACTGAGAAAGTGTTAGTGGCTACAACAGCAAGCCTTCTTGATTCAGTTAAAGCCATTGCAACCATTGCGAACATATTGATAACATGCCCAATGGTGATGCCACTAAGTGGTGATAGCCTGCATCTGGTGCAACCAAGCACTGTGATGGAGGTGGCAGCGGTTGCAAGCACAAAGACATTCATTGAGCCAGCAGGAATAAAGAAATTGTGGGTTAGGCTGCGGTCCATTGCCAAGGCCTGCAGAACTGTCAAGCTCGTCTGTACTGAAATGGTGGCGCTGAGTAATATCCCACTAGAGATTATTGGGAGAAATCTAATGAGAAGCTTTCCTTCTCTGCAGAAGCTCATTAAGTGATTTCTACTGAGGTTGGGTTTTGAGTGGAGGTAGTAGGGTCTTCCAAAGAGGTAGAAAAGGAAGGCAATAGCAGTGATGGCGGTGCAAAGGGCAAAGCCCCAGTGCCAGCCAGCTGAGTCTTGGATGTAGACAAGGATGGTGGTGCCAGCGATGGAGGAGAGGTAGAGGGAAACAAAGCACCAATTGAAGAAGGCAGTACGGTCGGAATCAGTAGAAAACTGGTTGGCACCCATGGTCATACCATTATAGCGAGTTCCAGCAACACCGGTGGCAAGAAGGGCTATGGCGGTAAAGAGAACGGTAAGATGGGCAGTCATTGGGGGTTGGCAAGGGGTGGGAGGAGCACAAGGTGGTGGGTGCAAGGAGGGTAGAATAGCCGTTAATGTGAAGAGAAGCATGCCCTGCGTGGAAATGTGTCAGGATTGTTAGGATACTAGTTAGAGGAAAACAATGAGTACATAGATCAAAATCTTACTTCAGCTTAAACCAAGCGCTTCTTTGAGCATAAGTGGTTAAACAATTTAAAGCTGTGCTAGAAGAAGGCAAAGTTGTATATCTGTTGCATGTGGTGAACGATGGTACTAAAAATAGAAAGTGTTTATCAATCAGAACAATAACCATCAAATAATAGATTATTTGCTAATTGGATTGCTAAATATTTACTGCAAATTGGATAACTCAAAACAATGTAGTTCCACCTATCATACCACGTACAGTAGTCGCTACTAAATTTGTTTATACATTTATTAGCATGATCGTTGAGGATGTTCAACTTAATAAAAGATGGCAAGCATATTATATACAGCAATTAAGCCCGACTAAAACCATCACCATAGAAATCATAAACAAAATGGATCGCATTGTGTTGTAATCTATGCCTAGCAGAGTGGATGTTAAATATTTAGTTCGTATAAATCTATCTGCAATATTGCATGTAGATAAGTCGATTCCCCGTACAAAGTATTTTAAGCTTTACAATATGATTTTGTAATTGCTAATAACTTAGTTAAGAAAAGAGATAAGAATCTCATCGCTTATAAGAAAGACTATAGTAAAACTCAGATTGATTATCTTTTTATAAGAAAAAAAATCGTTTAAATTACAAAGATTGAAAAGCTATTCCTAGTGAAAGTTTATGTATCCAACATCGCTTATTAGTTTTGTACTTTAAGATAAAGGGGTAGAATATGAAAAAAAGAGTTAAATGTTGTTTTAAGATTAGATGTGGATATTTAAAGAACACTAACAAAAATACCTTTGAGAGAGATTCGAGATCTTAAAATTTAGTTTGTGCATGAGAAAGTTAATGATACGTGGAAAAAAATAGCTAGTAATATTAAAAATATTGCAAAGGATGTGCTTGGAGCTTTGAAAGGAAAAGCTCCTAATAATAAAAATAGTTGATGATAGAATCAAAATGTGCAAAAAAAAATAAAAAAATAAGAAGCTTTGTTATAATAATTAGTTTCTATGTAAAAACTATGAAAATTGGAAAATATATAGAGGCTCATAAGATGTCTAAAAAAGCAATATGCGATGCAAATATTTTAGCTTTTAATGATTTATATAATAAATTAGATACTAAAGTGGGCAAAAGATATATGTATAAATTTGTCAAACAAAGAGATATGAATAGTAAGGATTTAGTTCAAGTGAAGTGCATTAAGAATGAAGATCAAAAAGTGTTTTTTTTAGAAGAGGATATTCAACAAAGGTGGATAAGATATTTTGTTAAGCTTTTCAATGAAGATTGTGAGAATACGATTGACTTTTATGACCATAGCACTCTAAATGAAAATAGAGATTTTATTTTTATAGGTGTATTAGTAAAATTGAAGTTAGAGAGGTTTTAAGGAAAATGGAGTGTGAAAAAACTATTGGACCTGATGATATTCCAATAAAGGTGTGGAAATGCTTAGGAGATGAAGAATTTCTTGGCTTAATAAACTTTTTAATATTATTTTGAAAACTAAAAAGATGTCAGATGAGTAGATAATAAGTGTGTTGATTCTTATTTTTAAGAATAAAGGTGATGCACAAGATTGTACGAATTATAGAGGAATTAAATTAAACTGTCATACTTTAAAACTTTAGGAGAGAGTTATGTAGTATAGTTTACGATGTAATTATAATGTTTCTCAAAGTTAATTTGGATTCATGGCAAGTAGGTCTACTATGGAAGCTATTCATTTATTGAGAGGACTAATGCAGAAGTTTAGAGAGAATAAAAAAGATTTACATATGATATTTATTGATTTAGAGAAAGAATATGATAAAGTTCCAAAAGAAGTGCTATGGAGAGTTCTAAAAAAGAAAGGGTTAATAATACTTATATTCAAGTCATTAGGGATATATATGCAAGAGCTATTACTTGTGTTCAAACACAAGGTGGTTTGACTCAAGTATTTTTTTTATTTCAGTTGGATTACATCAAGGATCAATGTTAAGCCCTTATCTTTTTGCTTTAGTCTTGGATGTTCTTGCTAGACATTAGCAAGAGGATAAATCCTGGTGTTTTCTTTTTGCTGATAATATTCTTCTTGTTGATATTAAATAATAAAATCGTCTGAGTCGTTATATTTGGTCTTTACACGAACGAGAAGCCCTATTTTTCTGATCCACGAAAGAAATCTTCTAGGGCTGACCGGGCAAACTCGCAGCCAACGCCAAACGAAGCCCACTGCCTTCGCCTCCCGTTCCTTCGTCATTTCTGCTCGAGCTGAGGCCAAGCCGAGCTCGTCTTTCCCATTCCTTCGTTCCTGTATGATTTTTGCGGTCAGCCGAGGCAAAGTTCACAATCAACGCCGGCAAAGTTCACAATCAACGCCAAACATAGCACCTTCTGCGCGCAAGATGTGGGATGTTGCTGGAGATGGGTTCGACTGCCTTGATGATATTGGATTATTGGAGGTTGCAAATCTTTCTCTAAATGAACCAGAGTTGGAAACAATGATATTCAATGATGATAATATTGAAGGCCAAAGAACAACCTCTGAATCTAATTCTATCATTCCCTCTATTGAGTAGTTGGACCTTCATGTTACACTAAATGATTTTTTGCTTATATTTTTGTGGCTGTACTAGACATCTTTATGTTATAAGCTAAACAAGTTATTATAAAATTGATTTATTATTGCTTGTCATTTTTAATATAATGTCACCTTAATTTCTATATATTATATAAAAAATTATTATGTTGTGTCCACACCGCACCGGTGTCCTATATTTTTAAAAAATGTCATGTCCGTGTCGTCATGTCCATGCCGGTGCATCACAAGTTGTCCATTAAAAGAGAAGCATAATATTAAGTTAAGTGTTGCTGAGATGAGGATGCTCATGCAGATGAGTGGATTTACTCTTAGAGATAGGATACGAAACGAGCATATCTGAGAAAAGGTTGGAGTAGCTCCAGTGAAAGATAAGATTAGAGAGAATCGTTTAAGATGATTTGGTCATGTAAAACGGCGACCTTTTGATGACCCCGTTAGGAGAGTAGATGTATTAGATTTGGCCTATATTAAGAAAGGTAGAGGTAGATCTAAAAAGACTTGGTTAGAAAATATTAGAAATGACATTTCTTTATAAATTAAATGAAAATTTGGCTCTTAACAGGACACAATGGAGACAGGATTCATGTAACTGACCTCACGCAGTGGGATAAAGCTTGATGTTGTTGTTGTTGTTGTTGTTGTTGTGATTCAAATCTAAGATGGTGCATATAATATATTGCAAAACCCAAATTGTGCCCAAAAATCCGTTGAGCTAGAAGTAGTGATCCAGCCCAACCCAATATATGGGATAAAAAATGAGACATTGTCGTGCACCAAAAGAAATTCCTACAAAATTAGAGATAGTCAGAAATATTTATAATATTCTTGATTTAAAGATGTCAACCATAGACAATAAGGTAGATAAGGTTTTCCATTTTTCCATGGAATACCTTTTAGTTATTGAGTAAAAAAATAAGAAACTTCATGTTTGTGTAAATATTGAGTAAAAAAATGCATTCCCCGCCTACTAGTTTGAGGGATATTAAGACATTGATGTTTTGAAGGAAATTAAACCTACAATGGTGATAACAAAGCACCAATTGATGCTACTAACAGTGAGTTTTGTAGACACAATGATAGACATTTATAGGTGATTGAGGCATGTAGTCAGACTATCAAATCTTGGTACAAAGATCATGGAACTTCTAAAGGCGATTATGATGAAGAGCTTGGGAGAGCTGATAATGATAAAACAAAGGGGTGATCGGAGCAAGCCCATGGTAACAACTATGACTAGCCTAAAGATAATGGTGGGCCTATGGAAACTTAGAACAATGATTACAATATGCCCAAAGGTATTCATCATAGTAGGCACGACCATGGTAAGAGTGGAATAGCTAAACCAAACTTAAGGCATATGTTGTAATTGATCAACATGTGGCAGCTATGTCAAGCTCAAAGGGGCAGTAATGGCAAAAGCAACTTGGTAATACCATGGGCAATGATCATGGTGGCCCTGAAGAAAAGGATGAAAGCAAACCTAAAGGTGGCCACATCAATAAACCTAAAAAGCATCAGTGACTTGGGGACGTAGAAGCCTGAAGGTGGTGACAACGTGGACCTAAAGGCGATGGTTGGGACAACAATGGATTCGAGCGAAACAACAGCAGTAGGCACAAAGGTATAAACAACAACAAATCCATAGGCTGTGATCAATAGACCAATAGATGTTATCAGCATGGATCAGACAGCTAGCTATGAATAGTGGCTCCTCCCTGCGGCATCAACAAGGAACAAAATATTGTTAGATGTAGGTAACTCCAAAAAGCAGCGACTGCGATTGCATATCTTCCGAGTGCAACAATAGCTATCAATGAAATGAGCCATGATGCCTCTAGGTGGCATCAATAAAAATAGTGGTGTATCTAGATAAGATTGGTAAGAACCATTGTTTAAAATTGCGCAATAAGAGGCGCGCCTTGAGGCGCGCCTCTGCGCAATTCTTGCAAAAAACGCCTCAAGGCGTGCGCAATTGCGGGCTGTGGTGAGGCGTACGCCTCACGTAGGCTGAGGCGCGCCTCTGTTGCGCAATTGCGCAATTTTGAGAGAGGCGTACGCCTCAGCCAAAGGGCCCACCTACTTAAAATTTTTCCATTAAATCCCCCACACCCCGATCGGCTAAGGCTTCATCCCGACATTTTCCGCTCGTTTGCTCCAGGTCGCGAAATCCAGAGCCCCCCGTCCGCTCGGCCAACCTTCCCGCCGCCTCTCCCGCCGGCGCCTCCTCTCTCCGGCGAAGTTGAAGTATCCGGCCGCCTTGTAGGAGAAGTCCACAAAGGATTTTAGGTATTTTTTTTTTACTTTTTGGATAGATTTTTGAAATGAAAGAAATTTTAGGGTTTTAGATTTTTGGAATTTTTTTGTGTAATTTTCGATTCTTTCATTAGGGATCATGGTACGAGGAAAGGAAAAGGGGTCTTTGTTATTGCGGAGGGACCCTTCTTGGAAGTATAGTGTACAAGTTGACATTGGCGGCGGCGAGAAGAGCTATGTCTATTTAAAGTGCAACTTTTGTGAGAAAGTTGTGAAGGGCGGAGTAACCCGTATGAAGGAGCACTTATCATGCTCTCACAAGAACGTAGCACCTTGTGCAAAAGTGCCGGACAATGTGAAGGAAAAAATAAGTGCTTACATGAAGAAAACTACCACTGTCAAACACTTACAACAGCAGCAATTTGATGAAAGGGTCGACCAAGGTGCTTATTTTGGGAGCGAGAGTGGAAAAGGCTCTTCCTCCACTATACATAATAGAGGTGCACGGGATCCTATGGATCAGTACATGACTACTGCAGGAGCAGATAGAGGAGAAGCAGAGATGATGCCTGCAGCTGGGTACTAGAGAGGGTCGGCGACAGGTTTGCATGGACATTGGGAGGTTCTTTTTTGAAAATGCAATACCATTTAATGTTGCTACATCGCCTGCCTACTTCAGTATGATGCGGTCTGTAGGATTGTATGGAAGAGGGTTGAAAGCACCTTCTATGTATGAGTTGCGCACTTGGATTTTAAAAGAGGAGTTGCAGAACACCGAGCGAATCATTGATGAGATTAAAAGGACATGGATTGAGACAGGTTGACTATAATGTCAGATGGAATCTATAGGTTTGCCACCTCCTATTTGACACTGCAGAGCTTGATGGAGGTGAGGCAACCTTTGGAAGCCATGTTTACATCAACTGAATGGCTAAACTCTGCTTGGGGGAAGAAGAGTGAGGGAAAGGAGATAAGAAAGATAATTCTGAATGATAAATTTTGGGCTACTGTGACCTATGCCATTTTGAGCACGAGACTCTTAGTGCAAGTTCTACGCTTAGTGAATACAGAGAAGAAATCAGCTATGGGTTTTATTTATAATGCTATGGATGAGGCCAAGGAATTGATTGCACATAACTTGGGAGGAGAGGAGGCAAGTTATAGGGAGATTTGGGATATCGTTGATGCTCGGTGGGAGGTGCAGTTACACCGACATCTACATGCAGCTGCATATTATCTTAACCCTCAATTTCAATATTCAGAGAAAAAATCTTCAAATCCGGAGATTAAGCTTGGTCTATATCACTGTATGGAAAGATTAATACCGGAGCAGGCAGATAGGGAGCTTGCAGATTTACAGCTTGTTCTGTTCCGGAATAAAGAGGGTTTTTTTGGTTTGAATGCAGCAAAAACTACCATTTCTAAACGGTCTCCAGGTATAATTAATTTGGTAAATGCAATACACTTTATTCAGTTCTGAATTTTGATTATATTTTCTTCTTAAAAACAGTTGAATGGTGGATCCAATTTGGTGATTCCACCCCTGAGCTACAGAGTTTTGCTGTGAGAGTGTTGGGCCTCACTTGTTTCTTCTTCTGGGTGTGAGCGAAATTGGAGTACATATAGTCAAGTGCAAACAAAGAGAAGAAATAGACTATCTACACTCAGAATGAACTCCCTCGTATACATAATGCACAACAAGAGGTTAAGAGATAGGAGGTTGAGGAATAAGGGGTTGAAAGATAATGAGGACCCGTTGGTGTGTGATGATCTGTCGTCTGATAATGAGTGGTTCATAGATGATGAGGCAGATTTGTCATTATCAGACTTACAGGTAGAAGATCTAAATGTGGATGTATTGAGGGGCGAAGCAGATCAAACGGGTACATCCACTAGTACCACACCACACACATCTACTAGCTCTGCAAATAAAGGTATATGTTCTCTGCCAATCTGCCTGATAATGAGTGGTTCATCCAATTAATATGCTAATAATCTTTTCTTTTAATGAACAGGGAAGAGAAAAGTGAGTCATGAAGAAGATGAAGATGACATGGCATTCATAGATACAATTGGAGAAGAAGATTCACTTGAAGACTGATATTTTGTGATGGGATATGATTTCATTTTATATGTTTTTTGTATTTTGGGAGTTTTGTTAAACTGATATTTTGTGATTTTGTACTTTGGGACATAATTTTATTGCATCTACTTTCTTATTTTCCAATATTGCTATTATTTTCCTGCTAAAATTCTTAATTTTTCATTTACGCAATTCTGTGTTCGTGAGGCTTACGCCTCAGACCGCCTCGAGGCTTACGCCTCGCCTCACGGACGAAAACCGCCTCGAGGCGCAGTTACGCAATTTTAAACCTTGGTAAGAACAACATCTCCCAAGGGATAGCAGCAAGCTAAAACATGTCATCAACAATACCATTGAGAATAAAAAATACATATCAATACGCTATGAATGGCAACCCCAAGAATCCTAGAGTTCATGAACATTCTCTAGAGCTCCAAAGTTATAGAGAAATTAATCTTGGTGAACTAATTCTGAAATAATTTATAGAAATGTAAATCTCTAGTTTGGATGCATTTGTCTCCATATTCATTCTTATCTAAAACGAGCAAAGGAGATTTAATGTAGGGAAAATTGTGGCAAGAATGGATGTCAAAACATGAGGAAGAACAAGAGAAGAAAATGAAAGAAAACTTTGTGTATATAACTTAGAACAAACAACATAACCAACATGAATCAAAAAAGGAAAAAAAAAAAAAACATAATTCTAGGCTAGTGCTGATTCGTTGTAAAAAAAAATAAAGAACCATAATTGGCTTCTACAAAGAATTCATTCGTCAATTGCATTAAAAGTTCATATAAGTAATCCTTTTTGTAAAGAAAAATAAGTGTTTAAATACAATTGAAATTATCCATATCCTTATTACCAAAAATAAGGATTAAATAATTTTTAATCTTTATTATATTTAATATAATAAAAAAATCACATCCTCAAACACATATGAGTCCATGGAATCAGAAATCACTTGACAAATTAAAAGATTTATTAGAGAGCAATACTTGATGTCATGGCCCTTCTAGAAACACTTAAAATAAGTGATCGTTGAAGTGGAGGGTCTATTTGATACCATATCTCATTATGATACAAATTGAGGCTTGGGTAGCAAGCCTTGACAACTTCAATGTATAGTAACAGTATTTTGACCTGGGCAAGAACCTAAGATTCTATTATGAATGGAAGTTATTAACTAACTATCATAACTAGATTGAGGGGCTAAGTGCATGAAGAAAACATGTGATGGCACTACAACCAGGTGGGCGTCCCTCACATTTTCACGATTGGATAGATGCACTTTTAAATTTATATTAGGATAAAGAGAAATGATGGAACTATTCATCAATTACTAATCATCTTCAAAAATCTCGCACTACAAAGGCAAACTCTTCAAATTGATTTAATGGGCAATAACTTACTATCAACTTTACCTAGAATTCAATAGAGCATCAGTAGACTTCTCCTATGAGGAAGGAGAAAATACTATCTCAATAGCCTTCATCAAGTAGAAAAGGAAGCACCCCTTGTAAGTTAATTTCGTGAATAGTGAGATTATAATATCACTTACGTGAGTTAAACAGTTGAATTATGGCAAACCTAACAGTCAATCATCTTGAGCAAAAAAGAAACCCTTAACATTAAATCCCCTCTATAAAAGCATAAGGGCCATGAATACAACTGATGCGGAAGCATCAACCTTTATCATTCAAGTAAATCATAAAAAATTGTCAATGGGATGATCATCCTTGGTAGTATGTGTTCTGAGAAAGGTTGATCTAAGTTGGACCTATTCTATCTAAAGCTCAAAATCAGTCATGTTTGATGATAAATCTAATCATGGATATCATGACGAACATGATGATGTAAAATTTGGATCATCCTGCTTTCTTGAGCGGGGAGTGTTTGAGCAAGTTCTTTTTAAACCCTCTAGTACTCGTACAAATGTCTAGGATCAATCTTAATATTATGTGGCCAGCCACTTGCCGGTGTTATTATCACTTATTTACAACTGGATGCCTCATTGGCACCAGGTGCTATAATTAAGAGCTCTACTCACATATCAAAATAATAATGTCAACCTCTAACTCAATGGCGCTTGCCTAACTATATTTTCCAATGATGCAACTCTTTTTTACCATTGCCAATTAGGCTATTGATTATCTATCCCATAAATTGATTGTCCAGGGTAAAAATATATGTAAAGAGTACATGGACACTTCTCAAAAATTAATTGTCCTAGAAGGCTGACCACATTAAGAATTTTTGTAGTTTGTCCTCTAAAACAACAAATTTCCTGATGACGAGGGTGGAGCTCAACATAGGTTAATCCAATATTCATAAGGGCATGGAGGGATTGAATAGTCATTGAACTACTTGTGTTTATTAGAACTTTTATAATGTTGGTAGAAGTGGTACCAATTCCAACCCAGATAATGAGAGAATCTTATTGTTTGAAGTATATCATCTCAAAGTTAGATGCATCAAAAAGTAATTTGATTATTCCCATGCACATCCTCTTGAGCATGAGAATAAATAGGTTTGGTGGCAATACTATGATAATATTGATGATCTCGATTTCTATGTTACCCCAAATCTTGTGATCTCCTTTGTCATTAGATTGAAGATATATATAGTGCTCTTATAAATAACAGCTGTGTTCTTAACAAATAAGACGTTCAATTTCTTCCTTTTGATGAAGATATTTTTCTATAAAATGTCCTTTGAATAGTGAAAATGACAACAAATGAATTGGTCTCCACGGTTCAGTTTTTTTGTGGCTTCAACCGTGTAAGATGTCAAACATTCTAAATTCCCATGAAAACAAAGCACTAAATATATATAGTAAGGTGTAGTTAGGTGACTGATTCTATTTTTTAGACTGATGGATTTGGTGAGAAAAACGCCTATAATCTCTTGATTGCTCATGATTTCTTCGATGGAGAGGCCAATTAATTTTTTGTTGTGAGTTCTTATGCTTATGAGGGTTGCTCTAATTATTTTCAATAAGTAATAATTGTTTCATCAGTCATAATCTAAGCCTCAATAAAATTAATAAGCTTAACATAGAAGTGCATCGTGTCTCGCAATGGAAACCAAAAAGATGGACCAAGACGAGTTTTAGAGGAAGAACCCACCCACACACACACATAAGTTCAACATCGACCCCTAGGATTTACCAATCTTTTGAAGAGAATATTTAAAAATATTCCTTAAGAAATTCTCATTCATTCTCGGAAGAGCACTACTGGAATCTCAAGGTGAAGGTGAATGAGCTTAATTCAACTATGGCTCGCTTGAATTCTTGGTGTAGACAATGAACAAAGGTCAAATGGATGGTGGAAGGTGATTGCAATTCCAAAATTTTTTCACTCATATGTCAGCACAAGGAGAAATTCAAATTGCATAGCAAAAATCAAAGATGAGAATGATGTGCTGGTGGAAAATCAAAAACAAATTGAGGAGGTGTTGTTTCGGTTCTTCAAACTGAAATGGAAACAGAGGAATTGTAATCTGGATGGGTGGCCTATTCTGCTAAATTGTTTGAATGAAGAAGACATCTGCTTGTTGAACAGAGATTTTTTCCGTGGATGAAGTGGAGCTGGTTTTGAAACAAACTAGTGGTAACATTGCTCCTGCCATTGATGGTATCTCCTACTTCTTGATTGAAACATAATTAAAATAGATTTTTGGAATGCTATTAAGCATTTTCTTTGTTTTGGGAAGTTGAATGAAGTTTGGGAAGATACCTTAATCGTGCTTATTCCTAAGGTGAGCAACCCGCTGTCTCCTTCTAATTATACACCTATCAGTCTATATAACATTATTTACAAAGTGGCGGCTAAGGTGATTTTTGAATAGATTATTATCTTTTGTCCATAAACTGATCTCTGAGGAGCAAGTGGCATTTCTGAAGGGAAGATCGTTGTCGGATCATGTGTTGGTTGCTCAAGAAATGTTCCACAAATTCAGATACTCTAGATCTTCAAAAGGGTTAGTCTCATTCAAAATTAACATTGAATAAGCATATGATTCTATGTGCTGGATCACACTTAAGAAAATCTTGAAATATTTTGGATTTCCTTTAAAGTTCTCCAATCTCATATTAGAATGTGTTGAAGATCCAAGGTTTTCCTTGATAATAAATGGCAACTTTTCGAAGAGGATTAAGGCCAGGAGCGGATTCCGTCAAGGTTATCCTTTGTCTCCTCTTCTATTTATTCTTTGTTCTCAACTTTTGTCTAATGATTTTGTTCAAAGAGGTGATTCATGTGGGATTCGCATTAGTTCTGTTGGGCCAAGGATCTCACATTTATTATATGCAGATGATATTATTATATTTTCTAAAGCTAATAAGAAGGCTGTGAAGAAGATTAAGGGGATTCTTAATGACTTTTGTGATTCTTAATGACTTTTGTGGTTGGGATATTTAGTCAACGTATCAATGTTAACAAATCTGGCATTCTTTTTGGTAAATTTGTTAGTAAAAGAAAAAAGAAAGTTATTTCTTGTATTATGGGTTTTAAATCAGTGAAAGAATTCCATTATCTTGGTTTAAAATTTGCTTTGAGGAGATTAGTGGGTGTTGATTTTCAGTTTATCATTGACAAAGCATTGAGGATGCTAAATATTTGGGATAGCAAGTTCATTTCTTTGACGGCAAAATTTGCTTTGGTTAAATCTGTAATGCTTTCTTATCCCACATTTCATTGCACACACTCACTTGTTCCGAAAGGCATGCTTGAGGAGATGGATAAGTTGTGTAGGAGCTTCATATGGAATAAGTCGAATGGTAGACTGAGTTTACACTATGTTAGCTGGAAGTAATTGTACAAGCCTTTGAAATGGGGAGGTCGTGGATTACATTCTAATGCATCAAAAGTTTCTGCATTAAGAGCAAGATTGGCTTGGAGATTTGAACAAAATAAAGAATCGCTGCTGCATAGGACTCTTGCTCCAAAGTATGGTACTTGGGCTAATGTTGGAACTACTCATCTTCTTGGAAAATAATAACTGATGGCCAAAGACTGCTCAATCCTATTGCGAGGTGGATTATTGCAGATGGTGGCTCTATTGATGTCTATAAAGACAATTGGATTATGGACAAGTGCATCAACCGATAGCCAACATATGTGGTGCCTCTAGGAGATAATGTAGTTTTGATGGACAGGTTTATTGCAGATGGCACCTGGAATAGAAATGAACTATTGAAAGTCAATGGTAAGGATTTGGTGGACTTGATAACTCAAATTAAAATTAAACCTAAAGTTACTGAAGATAAGAGGGAGCTTATTTATCAAAAGTCCGACAAAACTATTTCAGCTTTGGCATTCGAAGCTTCATTGCATAATCGGTATGAATCCCAGTTTTGAAAATGGATCAATAAGGCTAAACTAATCTCTCGGGTGGAGGTATTTTGGTGGAGGTTGTTTAATAATGCTATTCCTAAAGGTCAATTTTTATCTTACAGGAGATTGCGGGATAATGCTTCTTGCCCTAGATGTTGTAATGAGATAGAAGATATAGAGCATGTTGCAATCAGATGTGTCAAGCTGAAAGAAGTACTTCAACATTTAAACAATTGGGGCTTTGGAATTCCTTCGTTTGAAAAGTTTGAAGAATGTTATAAGTGGTTGGATCTTCTTGCGTTGCATGATAGTATATTGGTTAAGTTGTATTGCAATGTTGTGTTCCTCTCATGCAAAGCTATAAATAAATTCATTCATGATGGAATGGAAGAGAGCTCGGCTGTGATTGTTTCCAATGTTGTTAGCTTCTCTTCGGTTTCTAAATTTTCTTATAATTTCAGCTCAGGCCATTGGGATGCTAACTAGTCGATCAGACTGTCCAATCTTTGGCATCCTCCTCCTCCCAATTGGTTAAAGTTTTAATGTTGATGCTTAAGGCAGATTTATGTTGGCATTTGGAAAATCATGTGTTCATTGGGATGTCTCTCAATTGGAGTTTTTAGCTATTCAATCTTTAAAGGATGTCATTAAAATTTGGATGTTCAAATACAAAGGAATTATCATTGAAGGCAACAATTCTAACATTATTAAATTTCTTCAAGGTACAATTAATAATGATGGCCACGAGTTGGAAGATCTAGCTTTTATCAATGATTTTAATCATGTCATTTTTAATTGTATAGATAGGAATTGTAGTAAGTTAATGAATTTGTATGTTTGTATGTTTTTTTTTTTCTTAGTTATTAATGCAATTGTTTGCTTCTTCAAAAAAAAAAAAAAATAGATGTTAGAAATTTTTTATGAATTCTCAATTTATAAACAACTAACCTAACAAGTTTGGCGAAAGTATTAATAGCTCCACGGTGGTTGTAGAACTGGTTGCGATCTTGACATTTTATAGTGGTTAAAAAAACTTGCCAGAGAAGTATATCATAGGTTGTTAAATATGCACGATAGTCCTATAATGATTATATGCTCATACTAATTAAATGACTTATTAAAAGAATCAATAGTAGATAGATTGAACCCATTTAGAAGATGGGGTTTGGATGATTGTCTCAGTCAAAGGAAAAGACTTATTAAAATTGCGGCTATTTGGAAGTTGATTCTATACAAACTAGGCATCACAGCTCATCTTAAAGGACGTCATAGGGTATGTCAATAAGGCAAGGTTGGCTCAACACCACAATGGATGTTACAAGATTATGGGCCAATTAAGCTGTTAAGAGAAGTATGGGCATAACTAACAATGTCAAGAAGGCCATTGTATGTGGTGGAGAAGAAATTTTAGCTTATTGATAAGGGTGCCTTGTATAGGTGTCACCAGCCCCAATGTTCATTTGTTTTGCAAGGGAGGCGGACTCTACCTTACGACAATGACACTATTTATCGTGCATCACATAAAAGCTAAAGGATCTTTTTAATATTCTTTCGTCCAACAAATATGTATCCTCCAGCAATGGGTCTAAGACACCTTCACCAACTAGAAAGAGAGGGGGTAAATTAAAGAAGTGATTTCCATATTGATGAGTGTTGGATCAAGAGACTTCATTATTATTAGTATTATGCTTGTTGTCTATTGAATGAGTATTTGTAGGGGCCATAATAATTGGACTTTTTCCAACAAACAATGAGATGGTTATGAGTTAAAAGATTTTGTGGTGATAAGGGGTTTAGTTTTCATATTTATGTAGCTCACAAATTCCAAACACTCATAGATAAAAGGGTTGAAGCTCACATGAGGTGCAAGGATTTTTACATAAAAACCTAGGAAGGAAAAACCACAATGTTTGGCATAGTTAAAATAGTCCACTATATAAGATGAAAATTTACAAAAATCTGCACTTTCCCCTAGACCAAAGATGGCAGGATTACAATGTTTGGATTGTTAATTTGGTCTCTAGTAGTGAAAATGTTGGAGAAATAATAAAGGATAATGGACATCAATGTTAGTTGATAGCAATCAAGCAACGTCGGATGGTATGTCAGCATCAAAATTGGTTAGGCAACGATAGCTTGACAATGATTGTTGAATAGTAACAAACATCGATGTCCATTAATGTTTTATAAGAACAAAGGGGCAGCAACTACTGCTGGTAGTTGTTGGTGTTGGGCGATGATGATATGAGGTGATCTTAAGGGTTCTTCAAATCCAAAAATGCTCTTCATCAAAATTCTCCTTTTAAGTGTAGAATGAAGTCCTATTTATAAATATTTGGCTGGAAGTTTTGATTATATTACCCAAAATTTTAAACACTCCATTAGAATATTAGATAACCCAAAATAATCCACATTAAATATAAAATATTTTTTAAGCATTTGAGTGTCTTAATCACATCAAAATTGAGTGAATTTAGGCTTATTAGATTCATCTTGCCGAGATGCACGTTTTGAATGTATGTTTGCTAAAAACAAAGTTCATGTGTCCTGAAGTCAATTTTTAAAGTTTATGATTAAAATACTATGCATTTTTAAGATCTAAAAATTGAGTTAAGATAAGCGCTTGATTAGATTTTATGAATTTTTAGTGACATATCAATATATGTACACACATAGAGCAAGAGAGGATACAATAAATTTTTATTTAAATTTAGAGGTACCAAATAATGAGTTTATAATAGTCCAGAAAAACTGCTTGTTAGGATTTAACTTTAGTCCACCCTGAATTCATCTTAAATTTTTAAACTAGAATTTCTTTATGGGATAAAATTCAGGCTTCAACTCATCGTAAATTAATGTGTAATGCTATACTCTCCAAATAAATATGCACTTAAAATGATTTTTTATTTGTTTCTCGTGAATAAAAAAATTAAATAAATTCTATTTCAAGCATAAATTTAGTAACGGGGTGAACATTACTCTAAACTTATCCTCCGCCGAAATGCCTAATGAATTCTCCATGATGTTTTATACCAAAACGGGTTAAAAGGGACTTGAATGCGAAAATGCAAGAATTGAAATATTGGAGCATGAAACCTTAAGAAAGACCAAGAGGCACAAAAGAGAAAGAACATAAATTGGTTACCAAGAAGCAGGCGACCACAGCGGCGGCAAGAACGGCGGAGCAACCGAGGAAGGAGTCGGCGAGGACGCCGCCGACGACGGGAGCGAAGCTGATGCAGCCGCTGGCAATGCCATTGATCTGCGTAGCATCGATCTGGCCGACGTTGAACCCCTTGATCAGGTACACCTCCAGGTTGGAGGAAACCCCATACGCCACCATCGCCACTCCCATAATTGCCCCTGCTTCATCACCGTACTCTTTTAGAGAGAGAGAGAGAGAGAGAGAGAGATGGGAGAGTGAGAGAGAGAGATAACCTATTATAAACGGGAAGGTCTTCCAGCCGCCCCTCTCTTCATCAGTGTGAGGTAAAAGCGCCTCGTCCATGGAATGGTTGAATGCGAAGTAGGTTTTGGGATTTGTGTGAGAAGGGGAGGAGCAAGTGAGGGAGAGCTTGGCCACAGTGCCAGTGTTTGTTTCGTCTTTCTTTCTTAACGCACCGACTCGCTGTCATTGAGTTGGCAGCATATGACCCGCGTGGTGAGCAATATGACAAAGAAGATTTTGGTGTCACTTTCTCTTTTGTTTAATGTTATTTGATTTATTTGTTTATATTATGATATTAAATAAAAAATTTTAATATTTTAAGTATAAGTTTTTTAATTAAATATTGAATAGTCAATTTATGTATCAATCCTAGCAATTTCTACATTGGAATATTGGCGGCTAAGAGATGGCTAGTGATGATAGGGCGTAGCAATGGCAATGACGCCATTGACGATAAACCACAGCTTATTGCAATGGTTTTGACCTACGACCAATGATGGTGATTGTTGATGGTGATTAGCAGCAGTGCTGATAATGCTTGATGATCGTGATGTCAACAACTGAATCATAACTGTGATGGGTGACTTGTAAGTTTGGTTTCATTTTTAAAATATTGAAAACACCTAAAATTCATTGTGAGTATTTTTAAAAATAATTTGATTTGATTTAAAAAACAAAAAATAGTAAAAAAAAGGAAACCAAATATTCTTTCTAAAATACAAAAGAAAAATTTATCCTAAAAAGGATTTATGGTATGTGATGTTTTTATTTTAGTTTTATTTTTCTCAAAAGTTATTTTTTAAAAGTTTGTCTTGCAAGATTACTTTTTACAATCAAATATGCTAGAGTATGATTGTTATTAAAATAAATCATTTGATTTTTAAAAATAAAAAAATTATATTACATACTTGATCATATTAAAATATATTTTATCATAATTGCTTTACAATTATCTTTATAAATAGTCACAATCAACCCAAAATAAGTCATTATGGTCCGATGTAATTTTATATAAAAGTTATTATTGATTTATTATTAAAAAAACACTAACTTTTTTAAAAAGCTATTGTGAATATTTTAATTGTTTTCTTTTTTGAAAAAGTTTGATGATAACTTTTGTATAGTTAACACACTTAAATAAATATTGTTATAAACAATTATCTCTCATTGTTGCCTATAATGGCCTATAATGAGGTGCAAGATGAGTCACAATTATAAAACATCATAGCCCATTGCACAACATCGATGCTTGACTTTCAACAACATTGTCTTCTCCTCTTTTGATGTCACAACCCGACCTAATGTAAACCCATAGACAGAACGGGTCAATGTAGAGAATTGCAAAACATTCAAATAATTTACAAATGGCATAGCCACTGAAATTTTAATTAAAATAGATAAATACTCATCATCAAAAGCTTTTTAATCCATCTTAGAAATACTTACAAACAAAATAATTATATACAAATAGTATTTGGCTCATACAACATAATGCATAACAAAAAATCCATGAATATCAAAAATCATATAACATCTTATAGACTCAGATATTAAGATCTACAAGTTTTCCTCTACTTAGCCTACCCCTTCATTTTATCCTGACCTGAAATAGATGCAAAAAATAAGCATGAGTGACTACACCTCAACAGACATATTACCACCTTCAATCATGAAGCCTTTCTTTTTCAAAGAGCTTTCTTCAGAACAATTCTATTTCAGAAGAATATCTAAATCCTAAGGATTTAGATTTTCTTAAAGATTTTAAGCAAGTTATTTTTTCTAATGCTAGTAGAGATTGTAATAAGTTAGCCGACATGTGAGCTAACCTTGCTCTGAATTCAGATTTTTTTTTGAAAAGATCTGAATGAAAGCAGTATCCCTCCTTCTTTTCTTCATCTGATAAAGAAGGAGTTTATTTGTAATTAGTTGCTTTAATAAAATCATTGCTCTTTGCATTTTCTCAACAAAAAAAAAAAACATACATATTACATTCAACATACTCCAAGTTTTTAATACATTTTCCACCAATAATAAAATAGAAATATTAGAGTAATTTCATTTTTACATAGATTCAACTAGATTGCTAAACTTAGAAATGATATCACTTCTTTTACTTAGTTTGAAGGAGAATTAATTTATGAGAGTTGAGAGATATTTAAGGAAAGGCCCTCACCAAGCTTTACCTGGTTGGTTGGTTTTATTCAAATATTTTATAATGGATTAGTAGGATATCTTAGAGCTATGATAGATGTTGCAGCTAGAGGATCATTAATGTTTAAGCCATTTGAGGAAGCATATGAATTAAAAGAAGAGATGACTACTAACAATTTTCAATGGTCTGCTGAAAGGGTAAACCCTAAGAGAGTATATGTTAATTTTGACTACACAAGTAGGAATAATTTCTAAAAAATTGAGCACAATAAGAGAATTTGCAAATTTTGGAACTAAATTACTTATGTAATTGGAGGATCAAAAGTTAATTGAAAATAATAATATAAAATATTAATTTGATTGGAAGCCAAAACATTCCCTACTCCAACACATATAATTTAGGTTGGAGGAACCATCCAAATTTTAGTTAGTAAAAAAATATTGCAAGGAATAATAAATGGAATTCTAGTCAAAATAATAAAGTAGTTATTTTGAATAATACTCAACAACCTACAATTATTCTAGAACAACATATAATCTAAAATTTAATCAAAGCAATTAGTTTGGAAGTTGAAAATCACCATTGAAAGATATAGTGATTCAATTAGGAACTCAATTGCAAAATCAATCTGCTTCTATTAAAAATTTGAAAACCTAATTAAGTCATATTATAAATTCAGTCAGTAGTAAACCTCTTAGATCATTGCCTAGTAAGTTAACCCTAAGAAAAAAAGAAAAATTTCTAAGTCTTCTAGTGAGAGAGAGGGTTTTCAAATATATGATCTCCTGCTTTTTCGCGAGAAAGTTGTTATGGCGGAGGATGACAGTCGGTGTTCGCCGTCTGTCATCCCTCCTCTTCATCAATCGTCAGCTAAGAACCAATGGTTCTCAAGACGAGTTGATAACTATAAGGGAGGTGCGTCTCTCCTGGAAGGAAGATCACGGAATTCATCTCTGAGGAATTTGACATTGGTGATTAGAGAAGGCTTTCAACCACCAATTCCGCGAACAACTTTGGTTGAAGGTAAAGGGAAGATGATTAATGATAATCAGATTCCTCCTAAAGATATGCTGTCAATAATGAAGAGACCAAATCCAAGAAAAATGATTTCGAAGCTACATCGCCTGGGTTGAAGTTAAAGGTTAATTGATTTATTACACCTACTGCGCTTCTGATCGTGATACTCATATATTCATTGATTCGGGATAATCTTTCATCTATTGTATCTAATCCTGTCATGAGGGGTAATGTTGTAGAACATAATAATCTTGTGAAAAGTTATGTACTAGTTGAAGAATCTGTGAATATCTAGAAACCAACAAATTCATGGAATGGTAATCTTCATATTAAAATAAATTTGAATCTTCTTTCTACTGATATGTTGGAAGATGGAATTGCTATAAAGCTTAATTCAGATTAGGAGAATACTAATTCTCGAGTTTTAAAGAATTCATTGGTTGTGAAAGTCTTAGGGAAGAATGTTCCTTTTCCTTTTTGTAGTGTGGAATTGAGAAAGCAATGGAGCAATTTTGGAGGATTCCATTTAACATCCTTGGGGTTAGATTGGATTTTATGTTCTTTCCACTCTTTTGAAGCTTTTAAGGGAGTTATGAGTTGAATTCCTTGGTATGTATGTGGTTATATTGTTGGTATTGATAGATGGACAACTACTTTCTCTCCTCTTTCCTTGAAGGGATTATATTCTCATGTTTGGATAAGAATGCCCCATATCTAGCTGCATTTTTGGGATGAGGTTAATATAACTAAGATTGCTTCCAAGGTGAGTGTCCCTATGCTTCTTGATGGAAACATATTCAACTGGGGAAGAAGGAAATTCATAAGAGTTTGTGTGTGAATCAATCTTGATGTTAAATTTCCAGGAGTTATTTGGGTGGAAGATTTTTTCAAAAAATAGAGTATGAGAAAATATCTTCTTTTTGCTTTAAATGTGGAAAGAGTGGGCATAAGGCTAATTTGTTTCCTAAAGATCATGCTGGTGTTGACAAGAATAAATCTCATAATAAATATGCCTCAATTCCTATATGGATGAAGGAAATAAGGGTGGTTTGAATAAAAAGCAATTTGTTGAATCCAAATATAAACCTTGGATCCATGTAAAATTTCATAATAAGATGAGAAGCTTTCTCAGAAACAAGGATCTAAAGAAAAAAGTGTCATACATAAGTGATCTGGAGGTTCCTTCTTAGGCTGGACTTGAAGATAACATAATGGGAGATACAATTTCCATCCAGACTTAGGAAGCTTATGATTTCCTACCAAATAGCAATCACGAAGATTGTTTGAACTTGCAAAATACAAACAAATTTAGTGTGCTTGTGGAGCCTACAGTTGATAAAGATGGACTAAATGATGATGAGCAAAAGTCTAAAAAGCTAGAGGTACATGTTACTAATGCCCCTTCTGAGGTTACTAATGTTGATTGAATTAGGAATTATGTAGGCGATCACATCTTGCAGCTTAGCGTAAATGGAAGTGTGGAATGTGATGCAAAAGAAGCATTAAACATGTTGGATGCTAATATGTCTAGTTATGCTAAAATTTAGAATTCTCAGATGGCTTTGAAAGTCAAGTGTGTTAATAGGTAATCATCTCTTCTTGAAAATATGTCATTTGCTTGTAGTAATGGTGGTCGTTCATCAGAAAAGTTGGATGGAATTGGTGATGTGCTTATAGCAAGGAATGCGTCTTTTCAAATAGATAAAAATTTATCTCTTACTAGTGTTGTTAATAATTAAAGTTCATTTAGTAATAAACAGAAGCTTGCTAAAGAACTTAAATCATTAGGGCCTCTTGAGGATATTCCAAGAAAGAGGAAAGGAGAAGGAGGTGGTTGGCATGGCGCTAGGGACCATTCCCCGTTGGTTATTTGATGTATTCCTTCTTATTTTGGAATTGCAGAGTTGCCAAAAAAAGAGGCTTCTCTTTATCTTAGAGAGATAGTAAGGGATAATGAGGTGTTTTTAATTGTGTTGGTGGAGACAAAGTTGTCTTGTATTGATAGAAAGGATGTAAATAGGATTACTAGGGAGGATTGGGATTTTTTCACCTTCTTGCTAATGGTACTTCTAGGGGCATTCTTGTTCTTTGGAAAAGGTCGAAGGGTAGTTTTGATGTTGTGTTTGATTCGTCCAAGATGGTGTTTGGGTGTTTCCAAATTTCAAATAAGGGTTGTTGGAATGTTGCAACGGTGTATCGGAGTAAGGATGTCTGGGTTAGAAGAAGTTTATGGGAGAGTCTTAAGAAGGAATTGGTGTGTGAGATTTCTTCTATACTGAGAGGGGACTTTAAATGTATGTTGTCCAAGGAAGACAAAAGAGGGGGAAAAGGTTTATCTTCTCCCAAGGTCCTCAAGAAATGAAGCCTTTTTTTAGCTAACAATGATTTCATGATGTAGATCGACCAAGGTAGACTTGGTGTAATAATAAGGATGGTAATTCAAGGATTTAGGAAAGTTTGGATAGATGCTTATTGAATTTTGCAACTCTTCAGCAGGTCCCTTGGCGGTGGTGAGGCATCTAGCGAGAGTGGCATCGAAACACTCTCCTATTGTTTTTAAGCTGAATGATATGTCAAGACCTATTAAAAAATTTATAAGATTTGAAGATGTTTGGAGATCCTACCCGACAGCTTGGAATGTGGTGCTTAATGCTTGGAGAAGATTTGATTTTGGTAATGATGCTAAAATTTTGCAAAAGAAGTTGAATAGAGTTTTGAAAGCATTATATTATTGGAATAAAAATAAATTGAAGGACTTATTAGATTTCAAGGAGGATTTAAAGAAGGAATTCATGGAGTTGCAACTTAAAGAAAGTGCATAAGTTGGTCTTAATCAGCAAGACCTACTACTATTAAGAAGTAAAGTGTGCGAGCTGAATGTTGCTTTGGAACGATTAGCCACATGGTGGAATTAGAGAGCTGAAATAAGATGGATCCAAGAAGGTGATACAAATTCTAAGTTCTTCCATGGGTATGCTTCAGCTAGAATGAATAGAAAGCAAATTAATCAGATAAAAAATGGTAGTGAGGTCATTGTGGAAGATCAAGATAAAATTGAAGTTGTGTTCCTTAATTTCTTTAATCAGAAATGAAAGCCGAGGGATTGCAAGCTCTCGGATTGACCTGAAGCGTTTAATCATCAAAGAATAGATAATGTTGATGATAGGGTATTGTTGAATGCAAATTTTACTCAATTAGAAATGCTGGAAGCTGTCAAGAACTTGGGTAACAATAAATCTCTGGGTTTGGATGGTATTACCTCCTCATTAATCAAGTTATTTTGGAATATTATTAAAGATGATTTATGGAGAGTAATGGATGTATTTTTACAAAAGGATATTGTATCCTAAATTGAAGGATTCATTGATTATTCTAATTGCTAAAGTGAAGAACCCGATGGATCCTTCACAATTCAGACCTATTAGCTTGTGCCAATCAATTTATAAGGTGGTCGCTAGAATGATAATGAACCGTGTGAAATGGTGTTTGTCTAAGATCATTACTGAATATCAAATTGCTTTTGTACCTAGTAAATCTATGTCAGATCATTGTTTATTGGCTCAAGAAATCTTCAATAAGTTTAAATTTTCTAATTCCAAGAAAGGACTTATGGCAGTTAAAGTTGATATGGAGCAAGCATATGATAGTATATGTTGGCCAACTTTAACTAAGTCCTTAAGTTCATTTGGGTTTCCTCCAAAACTCATTAATCTTATTATGGAATGTGTTCAAAATGTGAGATTTTCTATCCTTATTAATTGTAGAAGGTCGAGATGGATTGAAGACAAAGGTGGGCTTAGGCAAGGATGCTCGTTGTCCGCTTATTTGTACATAACATGCTCCCAGCTTCTTTCTAACTCTGCATATGAAAGGGGTTTTGAATTGGGAGTTAAGGTATCACCAAAATCTGAGAAAATTACACATTTATTATATGCAGATGGTGTATTATTATTCTCTATTACTTCTATTAGAGTAGCACATAGTATGAAGAAAATTTTGAGTGATTTTTGTGGTTGGACTAGCCATAATGTGAATTATATGAATTCTCTAATTTTATTTGGGAATTCAGTGAAGAAAAGGAGCAAGAAGATAATTGCTAAGAAGTTGGGGTTCAATATTTTGAAAGAAATGTAATAATTGGGTGTCAAGATGACAATGAGAAGGATTGTAAGATATGATTTCCAAAATATTTTAGACCATGCGTTGAAGATGTTAAATGCATGGGGGAATAAGTGTCTTTCTTTGGCGGGAAGAGTTCTTCTGATAAAGAGCATTTTTCTCTCACTACCTATTTTTTTATCAACACATTCATTGGTTCCAAAGGGACTACTAAATGAGTTGGATAAGTTATGTAGAGACTTTTTGTGGCATAAAGACAAGGAAGGAAAGGTTTACACTATATTTGATGGGGAGAACTTTGCAAACCCAAGTTGCTTGGAGGATTGGGTCTTCATTCATCTGTTGATAAAGTTGGACCTTTGAGGTTTAAAATTACATGGAGATTCTTTTTGAATCCTCATTCTTTATGTAATTATTCCATCATTTCAAAATATGGGAGTGATGTGTGGAGTTCTACGGTCAAAAGAGGTAATTCCTCATCTTGGAAAATTATGGTTGACCGAGCCAAGTATTTGAAAAATATTGTTAGATGAAAATTGGTGAATGGCAAGAAAGTTAGTATCATGAATGATTCATGGATCTTTGATAAGCCTCTCAATAAGTGTCCAACTTATGTTAATTTTAATGAATTACATAGTGAATTGGTTCAGAATTTTATTTAAGAAAAAGCCAGTTGTAAGTGTTTGGAGTTGTAAAATGCATTTAATGAAAAAATTGGTTTTGGCTATCAAATAGATTCCTTTATTTCTATATTTGGAGGAAGATTGCATTGATCTCATTAAGCAACATTCAAGTAGATCAATCACTACCTTATCATTTGAAGCTTGGATGTAATATGATGTGCATCAAAGGATAGCGTAACAGACCAATATCGAAACCTTGAATTGGATCAGGAAATTCAAGCTTATTCCTAAGGTTGAATTGTTCCGGTGGAGGTTATGTAAGACTGCTCTTCCTACCAATTCTTTTTTGCATTACAGGAATTTATTTCATTCATTGTCAACTTATGTTAATTTTAATGAATTACATAGTGAATTGGTTCGGAATTTTATTTAAGAAAAAGCCAGCTGAAAGTGTTCTGAGTTATAAAAATGCGTTTAATGAGGTTTTGGTTTTGGCTATCAAACAAATTCCTTTATTTCTAGATTTTGAGGAAGATTGCATTGAGCTCATTAAGCAACATTCAAGTAGATTAATCACTACCTTATCATTTGAAGCTTGGATGTAATATGATTTGCATCATAGGATGGCGTAACAGACCAATATCAAGACTCTGAATTGGATCAAGAAATTCAAGCTTTTTCCTAAGGTTGAATTTTTCTAGTGGAGGTTACGTAAGACTGCTTGTCCTACCAATTCTTTTTTGCATTACAGGAATTTATTTCATTCATTATCAACTTATGTTAATTGTAATGCATTACAACGTGAATTGGTTCATAATTTTATTTAAGAAAAAGCCAGCTGGAAGTGTTCGGAGTTGTAAAACGTGTTTAATGAGGATTTGGTTTTGGCTATGAAACAAATTCCTTTATTTCTAGATTTGGAGGAAGATTGCATTGAGCTCATTAAGCAACATTCAAGTAGATCAATAACTACCTTATCATTTGAAGCTTGGGTGTAATATGATGTGCATCAGAGGATGACATAACAAACCAATATCGAGACTCTAAATTGGATCAGGAAATTCAAGCTTATTCCTAAGGTTGAATTATTCTGGCGGAGGATATGTAAGATTGCTCTTCCTAAACAAACAACAAACAACAACATCAAGCCTTTATCCCACTACGTGGGGTCGGCTACATGAATCCTTTTTCTCCATTGTGTCCTATTAAAAGTCAAATTCTCGTTTAAATCTAATAAAGAAAGGTAATTTCTAATATTTTCTAACCAAATCTTTTTAGGTCTACCCCTACCTTTCTTAACATAAGTCAAATCTAAAACCTCTACTCTCCTAACCGGGTCATTGAAAGGCCACCATTTTATGTGACCAAACCATCTAAGGCGATTCTCTCTAATCTTATCTTCTACTGGAGCTACTCCAACCTTTTTCACGTATATGCTCATTTTGTATCCTATCTCTAAGGGTAAAGCCACTCATCCACCTAAGCATCCTCATCTCTGCCAAACTTAACTTAGTATCATGCTTCTCTTTTAATGGCCAACATTCGGCACCATAAAGCATTGCAGGCCTAACTACCATCTTATAGAATTTTCCCTTAAGTTTGAGGGGTACATTTCTATCACATAACAAGCCCGATGCATTCCTCCACTTCAACCATCCAACTTGAATTCTGCTGATAATATCCCCATCTATTTCACCATCACTCTGAACAATTGATCCAAGATATCTAAAATGTGTACTCTTATTAATGACTTGATCACCCAAAGTCACAATCCCCTCACTAGGTCCATTACTACTAAAATTACACTCCATATATTTTGTTTTAGATCTACTCAAGCGAAAACCTTTAGACTCTAAGGTTGACCTCAATAATTCAAGTTTACCTTCAACTCCCTCTCTAGTCTTATCAACAAGAAGAATATCATCAGCAAAAAGCATACACCAAGGTACATCCTCTTGCAAATGTCTAGTGAGAACATCCAAGACTAAAGCAAAAAGATATGGGCTTAAGGCTGATCCTTGATGTAACCCAACCGAAATAGGGAAATACTTGGTCAATCCACCTTGTGTTTGAACACAAGTAATAGCTCCTGCATAAATATCTTTAATGATTTGAATATAAGCATTATTGACTCCTTTATTTTCAAGAACTCTCCCTAGCACTTATCTTGGAACTTTATCATATGCTTTTTCTAAATCAATAAATATCATATGTAGATCCTCCTTATTTTCTCTATATTTCTCCATCAAGCCTTTTAATAAATGTATGGCTTCCATAGTCGACCTACCCGGCATGAATCCAAATTGATTTTGAGAAACATTAGTTGTTGCGGATCTATGGCTTATGATTTTGATGATAGCAAACATTCTTTTTTCTCTACAACTGCCTTATGTACTGACATTTCAGGTTCACACGATCAGACTACAATTTGGAATCAGCTCAAGATTGGGTAGACTATGTCTGAGTCAGTTTGTAATCTTTTTCCTTTCTTGAGTCTGTTGTATTTGGTGTGGCATCTGATGATTTATAACTTAGAGGTTTTTTTGTTGTGCCCTAAAAGATTTCTATTTTTGGTAACATCGTCCGGGACGATATTTATATCATCCTGGACGATCTGACAAAAGTAGAAACCCTAATTATGGCATCCTCATTAAGGCAGCCGTCATGAGCTGATCGGCCTGGACGATAGTCTTAATTCAGAAATAATCAGCAGCCATAATCAGTTTAGGAATTCTTTGTTTTAGGAAATCGGCCAGGACGATATTTATATCGTCCAGGCTGATCTAACTCAATTATGCCTAAATTGATCTGGTATCTTTGGAAAGAATTAATGGTTGATTGATACGATCACATCATCCGGGACAATCCTATGATCGGCCAGGACGATGGCCTGGACGATTGACTTCGGCCAGCACCAATTCAGGGCGATGATCAGGACGATTGAAATCGGTTTTAAACTAATCGGCCCGGACGATCGTGATATTGGCCAGGACGATGTAACTAATTTCTTCTGATCATCCCAAATCGTCCCGGGCTGATGAGCTGAATTTGTACTGATCGGCCAGGATGATATACCTATCGTCCTGGACGATAATGTCGGCAACTTGCATTAATGAGCTTATTTTGAGAGCTTCTATTTAAGCTATGGCAAGGCACTTTGTAAGTGTCTTTGGCAGCCATTGTAGCTTCGTTCTTGTGGGGGAAACTTTAAGAGAGAGCTTTAAAGGAGGGTGGAGTTTGAGAGGGAGAAGATCCTATGAGGGGGAACTCAAGGGAGTGTGGAGGGGATTCCACACGGTTGCTCCGTCAAACTCACAACTTAGTACCATCGAATTCAAGGCTTGTCTCGAGGTAAGTTCACCAAAGAAGAAGATCTCTTTGGTGTCAAAGGACCCGGCGACTCCGCCGCACCGGGGAAGGTGGAAGTGATTTTGTAAGGGCTTCTCCGCCTAGCTGTGAGGGGCTAAAGGAGAGTCACGATTTTAGTGCAAAACTTGAAGGGTGCCTCCAAGGAGTGGATGTAGGTCAAGGTTTGACTGAACCACTATAAATCTGGTGTGTTCTTTTCTTATTATCGCTTCAGCATTAATTTTTCTTCCGCACCTTATTTGTGGTGATTTTGGTTGGAGTTTTATCTTGGGTTTTAAAGTTTTCCAATTGACCTCTCTCTTAATTAGCTTGGGCCAGTTCTATAGGGCTTAACATCCCTAACGAACTTACATTAGTATCACGCCGCAACCTATGCTCCATAACTCGCTCCCATAGTTTTAAAGTATGACACATTAACTTAATACCTATATAATTCGCACAATCTTGTGCATCACCTTTATTCTTAAAAATAGGAATTAACATACTCATTCTCCACTCATCTGGCATCTTTTTAGTCTTCAAAGTAGTATTAAAAAGTTTAGTAAGCCATGAAAATCCTTCATCTCCTAAGCATTTCCACACCTCTATTGGAATATCATCAGGTCCAACAGCTTTTCCACCCTTCATTTTCTTTAAAGCCTCTCTAACTTCAGTTTTACTAATACGCCGATAAAAACATAAATCTTTATTTTTATTTAGGGTGCTAAGTTCACTTTAGTCAATCTTATTTTCACAATCTGCATTAAAAACGTTAGCAAAATATCTCATCCATCTTTGTTGAATATCATCTTCTAAGAAAAGTATTTTTTGATCTTCATCTTTAATACACTTCACTTGAACTAAATCCTTACTACTCATATCTCTTTGTTTGGCTAACTTATACATATATCTTTCTCCCTCTTTAGTATCTAATCTATTATATAAATCACTAAAAGCTAATGTCTTTGCATCGCATATTGCTTCCTTAGCATCCTTACGAGCCACTTTATATATTTCCAAGTTATGAGAATTTTTAAAATTAAACTAATTTTTATAACAAAGCTTCTTATTTTTAATCTTTTCTTGCACATTAGGATTCCACCACCAACTATTTTTACTATTTGGAGCTTTTCCCTTTGATACTCCAAGGGCATCTTTTGCAATATTCTTAATATCACTAGCCAGTTTTTCCCACATAATATTAGCATCCTCATGCATAGACAAAATCTTATGATCTAAAATCTTATTTCCAAAAATATTTTTGTTAATATTCTTTAAATGCCCCCATCTAATCCTAGAAAATTGTTTTACTTTATTTTTTATTTTATGCCCTTTTATCTTAAAGTCCAAAACTAATAATCGATGTTAGGTACATAAATTTTCACTCGGAATAACTTTACAATCTTTACAATCTAAACGATTTAATTTTCTAATAAGAAAATAGTCAATCTGGGTTGTACTATATCCATTTTTATAAGTGATGAGATGCTCAATCCTTTTCTTAAATAAGGTATTAGCAATTGAAAAATCATAAGCTAAACAAAAATCCAATATGGTCTTGCCACCTTCATTCGTCGTTCCAAATCCATGGCTACCATGAATGCTTTTAAAATCATCTACCTCTCTACCAACATGTCCATTTGAATCTCCTCTAATAAAAACTCTTTCTTCAAGAGGTATATTTTGTATTAATTCTTCTAAGTCATTCCAAAAATTTAATTTAGAACTCGTATCCAAACCTACTTGAGGAGCATAAGCACTTATAATATTAACGATCTTATCATCAACAACAATCTTTAAAGCTACAATTCTATCTCCAATCCTATTAATTTTTATAACGTTATCCTTTAAACTCTTATCTATAATAACACATACACAATTTCTAATACGACTCCTACCCAAATACCAAAGTTTAAATCCTAAACTATCAATTTCCTTAGCCTTCTCTCCAACCCATTTAGTTTCCTGAATGCACAAAATATTTAACTTCCTATGAATCATAAGATCTATTAATTCCATTAATTTTCCTATAAGGGAACCTAAATTCCAAGTTCCTATCCTAATTTTAGTTTCATGGACTAACTTCTTTGCCCACATCCGTCCTTGATGTGGGAACCCTTACCTATTTAACACTGCACCCGGGCGCCGGTGCAGCGGTCCTTGCACACTTGTCACTGTATTCAGGCCATAAAGCGCGTCGCTTCCAGGGGACGCCCTAACATTAACACAGTTTCTTAAAGGATTCATGTCATTATTGTTCGATAAGTTTTATGCTGGCTGTCGACTACCTAACGCAACCCTCTACTTTTCTCATCCAGGACTTAGGACCTGGCAACGACAGTGTTAGAGGGTGTCATGAGGTAGAGAACAAAGAGCACATTGATGTTCACTACAAAGATTTGCTTTAGATTTTGCATAAGCTTCGTGAATGGGGTTTTCATGCTCCTATCTTTAAATCCTTTTCAAATTGTTTAGAAGAGTTGAAAAGTATGTCTAGATTTAATTTGAACATAGTCAAATTATATTGTACAGCAATTTTTTATTCTTGGAAAAGTCAAAATCAAATAAAGCTAGGACTGGTGACATCATATGTTAATTATTTAGCCTCAAACATTTTAACGTCCATTATGCAGCCATTTAAGTATCTGATGCTAAAAAACTAGGATGTTGATCTCTAATTGGAGTCTACTGATGTTTGGCAGCCTCCACCTCTAGATTGGATTAAGATCAATATGGAAGCATCTCTTATGGAATTTTACAGTGCGGGTATTGGAGTTATTATTAAAGATCATAAGGGATGTTTTCTTTGGGAATTTGGTAAGCAGGTGAAGCATTAGGATGTAGCTTGTCTTGAGCTATAGGCAATTTTCTTAATTAGAGAGCATATGTATAGTTGGATGCTACAATATATGGGGGTAATAATTGAAGGAAACAATTCTAATGTGATTAAGTGGCTTCAAGATTCTTTGAAGAAGGTGATGGAGATTGGAATAAAGAGCTTATCTTCCTTAATGATTTCAATAATGTTATTTTTCAATACATGTCAAACACTGAAGCGCTAGCCAGTTCCAAAGTGATGCTTCAATTTATTAAAATTGATGCCATTGTGTCATATGGCCTAGACCGTTGCAGCATTGTCAGCTTAAAAAAATTTCTTTTTGTTCATAGAATGAGCACCGCGGTGCCATTTCTCGTAGTGCCACAGTGCTCAAATGAAGCTATAAAATGGTGTGTGTGTGTGGGGGGGGGGGGGGTTCATTTTTCAATTCATTCATAGCAAAATTATTCCTTCAAACTCTTCTCCTTTTTATTCCACTCTACTTTAATGGCCCCAAAGATGTTTGGAATGAAGAGGGCTTCTTCCTCTTATGGTAAGAGTATATTTATATCTGCTAATGCTAAATCCATATTTGTCAATTTAGGAGTGACCAAGCAGCTAATTCTACAAAGGGGGTTCCATATTTGTCAATTATTAGTATTTTTTCAAACTTGAATTATTATACTATTCATTTCTACTATTTATAACTTTTGATGTATAATCTTATATTTTAGTACTTTTAAATTATCAAATTTTATTTTGGTTATTTAATTAATTAGAATTGCTAATTTCTTTATTTATTAGATGACAAGCAATAATTTGAGTTAGGAAAACTTTGATAAGTGTAAATTACATATTGTATAATGCATTTTATGTCAGGTGAAAATGTGTTATTTTAGTTATTTCTTTGTAGAAAAAACTCAAAAATGGGCATAAATTTTAAGGAGCTCTTAACATCACAATGTCTAATAATACAAAACTGTAGCACTACCTTTAATACCATCTAGGCGCTCAAATTTTGACATGGTAGTGTGGAGTTCTCTATTCACAAGCGTTGAGATTGAAGGACAGGCAACACCACAACATTATCAGTACTATGGTGTCAAAAAGTCAGATTGGTAGTGTCTAATGCTCTATTTTCAAATGTTGTGATGCCATAATTTCTCACACCTTGGCACCAATTTTGCACTTTAGGCACCACATTGCTCCAATGTCCATAGCATCGTAGCATCATAGAGTTACCATATGTTGTGTTATATTTGTTAGGGAATTTAATCAATTGTATAAGTCTAGTACTTTTTAGAGTACTTCTCTAGTTTCCTCTTAGAGTAAAATTTAAGGGAGATTAGGAAGTACAAAATACAATCATTTGGAGTGTTTAGCATCTGTTTCTTGACACAACTCTATAAGTTAAAGGGAGAAGGAGTATAAAGGAGATACTTTGATCATTCCTGGTGATATCACTCTCATATATTTTTCATTCTTCCATGAGTTTAATGAAAATAATTTTTCATGTTATTCATTCCATGTATGGCTAATTCTAATATTTCTGATTAATGATATGAAATGGATGTTGAGTACTTATGAAGACTCTCATTCTATAAGTTGTTAAAGGATATTTTCAAAATGTTCACAGTCTTTATTTAATGCACATAGTGGTCATATACACAGTTAAAATTTAGTGTGATTTATGGCCTTGACGGAAGAATAAAAGAACAAAAAAGAGTATTGAGATATGATGTTTTGCATGCCTAGACATAGGATGTAAAATATTATAGGTTATTAAGGAGATAATATAATTGTAGGAGGTTAGCTATATCCTTTTCATCCTTACAAGCTTGACAGAGATCTATGGATGTATATGCTATAAATTACATTACCTTAAAGAGTTTAATTAGGAAAGATATGCAATTTATAATCATCAATCCAAAACACTTTAATTAAATATTGTATCAAATATTCTTACTATTTTATTCATTAATAGAATTTCCAAAAAAAATTAATTTTATTTCATTAGGATAATTATTACAATTAGAGTAAACAGTAGTAGTTTGCTGTAAGTGAAGTATATTTTCTCATGGTTTTGACACTTTATTTTATCACTTTATTACTTGATTTGTAATATATACTTGTATATATTAAGTGGGATTTGTTATTCTTTATATCAAAGAAAATCTAAGCATTATTTAGGGGTGATAAATCCCTAGATTTTTATTCAATTAGAAAGTTCACTCCATAGTGAAAGTTTGATGTAGGATGTTAAGCCTAAGTGAACTGTCCCTAGGCACACCAAGAGGGGGGAGAGTGAATTGGTAGTTTTCAAATTGCTAACTTTAAGACAAAACTTATATTTTTTATTTTTTAGTAATTAAAAATCAAGCAAATATTATCACTTGACGTGTAAGAAAATAGACTTATCAAAGGTTACAAATATGATGATGATGACAGTTTAGTCAACACAACAAAATAACTATCATAGACTTCCACCAAACAATTGTCACAAAAATTAAATGCTGAAAAGTAAAGTGCAAAAAATAAGAAATTAAAATAAGCACAACAAAATTTTATAGTGGTTTAATTAAATAATGACCTACGTCCACTCGTTGGAGTACTCCTCTACGAGTCTTTCACTAAACATTTAGTATCTCTCCTTTTGCCCCCATAGCTAGGTGAAGAAGCCATTATAATCTTTTCACCAACCCGTTATGGAAGAGAACCTTGCCATCTTTTTTCACCCTCCTCGTGATAGAAGAGAACCACAACTGCCTTTCTGATCCTTCTAGTGATGGATGAAAACCACAACCTCCTTTTTCACCCTCCTGGTGATGGCAGAGAACCACAATGGTCTTTAAGCTGATGAACTTCTTTCTAGAGCTACTCAAGATCTAGATAGACACTTGGAGGAAATAAGGCAAGACACTTACCTGGAGCAGCCATGTAAACCCCTCACACTACTTTTCCCTCACAAATAAGCTCTCTCTTTCTTCTTCCCAAAACTCTTCTAGATCCATTTTCCATGCACTTTCTATAGATCACACAGTAGCCAAAGACTTGAAATAAGTCTATTAAGAGGGATTAAATACAATGATCCATAAAAAGCCCTAAAATTTAATTCTATCTATACGGATTGTACGGTACAATTAGTTCAAATAACCTTATTAATACAGTATGAAGGATAAGGTACTGTATGATCCATTTAAGGAATTAACCTGATCATTTAGTCTGATTTGAATCATCATAAAGTATAATTAGTTCAAAAAACTTGGATTATCATCCCACATAATTGGCGATAGATAAATATTTTCCCATATAGAAATTTGGTTGTAGAGTACGATCAGTCAAATCATCTTATATAATTTGACTGAATTAATTAATATTTTTTTTTACTTAATTATAGGATTAATTTAGACAAGATTTAATTATATTGTACAGTATGACACCTATCGTACGACATGATTAATACAAATTTTAAATTTTAAAATATTGCATAAATTATGATTTGCGATTAGAATCTTAATTTCAATTGATCATCCTATACGATGGAGATCATTTAATATGATTAGTTTAAATAGCTTAAATTATATAATTAGCCATTTTAATGATTCTCTAAATAGGTGAGTGTAAAGTATGATATGAATCATACAAGATAATTAGTTCAAAAAATTACATTTCTAATTTTCTCTCTATCTCGCTCCCTGAATGTGTGTATGCATGGTCACCAAGTTTAGTATCCACCAAATACATGAATTAACTCATGAAAGATAGAAATAAATAAAAGAAAAATTATAGACACTTTAACCCTATTCAACCCAATCTTGAGCTGATCAATTTGCATAATGTATGGTCGACTTAAAATGTTAGGGCACAAGAAATAAATATGCAATAATAACAATAACATGTGATAGAATAGTTGAGAATCCAATAATATTTATTATTATCAAAATCACAAGACTTGGATCCATTTTTACAATAATATCCCTCTTTTTTATGATGGCAAACATTATTGGTTTTGATCTCAAGTTAAATTTTTGATATGTCATAAGCTCCCCCTAACTAGTTGAATTTTTGAAAATTGGGAGAGTTTTTTTTTAAAAAAATTTTTAAAATGAGGTATAAGAATAACATAAAAATGAGTAAGAAAAATAAAAGCAAAATAGTGAACTAAGAATAAAAAATAATATGCTACTCCACTTTTTGACATCACAAAAAGAGGGTCAACTAAACAAAATACCAAAATAAAATAGACATCACATGCTAAAGAAAAAATAATATAGTCACAAAGCTAAAACAAGATACACTAAAAATATGAAGGTCTCTGATCTAGTGGAGGTGGTGATTTTGGTTGTTGGAAATACTGGTGAATAAAAGTAAATTGCTCTCCAAACCAAGCCATATTATTTTCATGCATGTGGTATTGCTCTGCTACATAGTTATCAAAATGAGTCTCCCACTTATCGAATCTCTGAAGCATTGCATAGTATTGAAAGGGATGTTGAACTGGTGTTGGAGCTCCCTCTGCCGCCTCTAGCTCAGGGTCAACATAGTGAACATTGTAGTGTTGAGCATTATGAAGGACATGAAAGGAGTTGTTTGAATAAAAAATTGGGAGATTACCTAGTGGTGCAGGGAATTGGAAGCTATATTTTGATATATGGATGAAGGAATTGATGTGACTAAGGAAAGATTTGGTTTTCATTTGTTCTTAGGATATCGCATAGAGGTAAGATGTTCACTGTGTCTAATAAGTAGATCATCTGCATTGAAATCAATTTCCTCTATTATAAAATAGGTATTCAGGGATAGAAGGAGTGTGATATTAATCTAATCCCAGCTTTTGGAATTACTAAGTTGTGAAGG
Organism: Dendrobium officinale; assembly: GCA_019514585.1. Lineage (NCBI taxonomy): Eukaryota > Viridiplantae > Streptophyta > Magnoliopsida > Asparagales > Orchidaceae > Dendrobium > Dendrobium officinale. Next base: position 19,795,260 of record CM033698.1, read on the forward strand.
ATAAGTTGGATAATTCTTACATCTTGCACTAAAGTGTTAACATGAGGACCGAGGCAGTTGACTGATGACTCCTTAAGGGTAGTATCAATAGGGCTCCAATCATAGTCAGGGAGAAAAACTTAATAGTGAACTTTTTCACCAGTGGTCGAGAGATGTAAGAATGGGTCAAAGTCTTGGTATGTGATTTCAAGTGGCCTTCTATTAACATGGGATTAGAGGGTAGCGACCTCACTGTTGGTTCGAAGGCTTGGAAATAATTTGAAAAGGACTTTGGAGTTAGAAGGGTAGGCAAGAGTGAGAATAAACTGAAAGGTGTTCCAAGCGAAGAGAGTAAGTACTTGGAAGTTAAGAACTTCTTGACTTATAATTTTTTAGGGTGTGATCCCGGCAGCCTTGTAATGATTGTATGTCTTTTTTTCAACTACTTCACTAGAGCGAGGATCCATAGGATATCGGGATGAGATTCCAACGAGTGCTCTTGATCACTTTCCTCCTACCGTTTGCAAATAGTAAGATCTTAGTGAGGAAGAAAGAAGATTTGAAAATTTTTGAGTGAAGAAAAAACTTTGATTTCCCTCCCTTTAAACAGAAATTGGACATGTCATATAGTATGATATGGTATCATATAGTATGATCTAGTGCATTCAATTTATTGAACCCAATCAATCAAAAAGGTGGTCTTATTGTATAGTACAATCATAATCATACTAGACAATCAATATAATTATGGTCATCCTGAGGAGTTAACCTGGATGATCATTGACTAGTTAGATCATCTTGTACAAATAAGTGTTCATACAGTAAGAAACGATATTTAATATTGCATCAGTTAAAATCAATTCATCCAACGTTTAGTGCTACGTGTTTTATGCAGTATAAATTAGGTGTTCATATAATACGATCACCAATGATTGATCAATTAGAGCTGTTGGATATATTGTGAGTAGTGTTGTGAGATTTTAGTGAAGATCATATAGTATAATGTGTGATTGTACAATATGATGTGAGTAATTTTGAATTGGTGTGTGATGATAAGGAAAACTTCATAAAAGAAATAAAAAATAAAAAATCACACTAAAACTAGATCACAATCATAAATGATAAAACATGAATAATCACAAAATAAATTATAGAAAAAATTATATAAAAATAGTGAAATTTTTAACTTCTAATTTATCCTAATTCTAGAATGAATATCTATAATACCTTGTATAGTCCTCAAGGTGCTAAAGGTTTTAAAAGAAATATATTTTGTAAATATAACTATCAGTTAATTTTTAGTGGTTATATGATGTAACTATATATCCCCCTATGTTGTGTAATCCCTAATAAAATGATGCATAATGTCTATGTGTTTGGTCCAAGAGTGTTGAATTAGATTTTTGAAAATGTAAATGGCATTAGTGTTGTCATATATAATATGATTGGTACCGACAGGCAGTCCAAGATCTAAGATTTGTTATTTTAGCCATAGGACTTGTGCAACACAGATCCCTATAACTACGCAATTTGCTTCAGCGGTCGATAGTGCTATGAAGTTTTATTTTTTGCTAGACTAAGAGAATAATGATGCTCTAATGAAAATTCATGTTCCAAAAGTGCTTTTTCTATCAACCCCACATCCTGCAAAGTCTGAATAAGAATATTATATTATTTGGAAGGATTAATTATATCTAGATACTAAATTATTAGGTTTTAGGTGCCTAATAGATATCTAAGGATGCTCTTAATGGCAATCATATGAGATTCTTTGGGATCAGCCTGAAATCTAGCACAGAGATATATACTAAATATTATATGAGATCTATTTGTAGTTAAATAAAGAAGTGATCCAATTATCCCTCTGTACTTCTTCTGGTCAACCAATTTTCTATTTAGGTCCTTATTTAATTGAATGGTGGAGCTCATGGATGCATTGATTGCCTTAGCATTTTCCATCTCATATTTCTTAAGGATATATTTAATATACTTTGTTTTGCTAAGGAAAGTTCCATCATCCCTTTGTTTCACACCAAATCCAAGGAAATAGGTAATCTCTTACATCATGCTCATCTTAAAATCCTCACTCATTATTTTTGGGAATTTATCATAATGATTTTCATTTGTAGTTCCAAATAGTATAACATCAATATAAATATGAACAATGAGTAGACCTTCTTCTTTCTTTAGGAATAGGGAGTTGTCTACACTACTCTTAATAAAAGCTCTATCTAGGAGGAAAGTGCTTAGCCTTTCTTACTAAGCTTTAGGTGTATTCTTTGAACCATATAATTTTGAAACTTGTTAAATATGAGTTAGGTTGTTAAACCTAAATTTTTGTCCCTACGACTAACCAAGAGGAGGGGGGTGAATTAGTAATTTTTTAAAATTTCTCCTCTTATTTTAAATTTGAAAGTTTTAAAATAGATAAATTTTTAATTTTAAAACTATTTTTTTCAACCACATATAATAGTAAGATAGAAAAATAAAAAGTAGCGGAAAATAAAAGATATAAGATTTATAGTGCACATCCACTCCCTGAAGTCTCCCACTTTAGGTATTGTACTATTACCACTAGTATCTCTCTTTTTTCTCCCACAGCAAGGCGGAGAAGCCTTCACAAAAACTCTCTTCCACCACTACGCGGTGCGGTAGAGAACCGTCGTGCTTTTACAACCTCCAAGTGTAGGCAAAGAACCTTCCTCTGTTCACACTCTCCAAGTGTAAGTAGAGAACCTTCCGCTGTTCACACTCTCCAAGTGTAGGCAGAGAACCTTCCACTGTTTACACTCTCCAAGTGTAGGCAGAGAACCTTCCACTGTTCATACTCTCCAAATGTTGGCAGAGAACCTTCCGCTGTTCATACTCTCCAAGTGTAGGCAGAGAACCATCCACTGTTCATACTCTCCAAATGTTGGCAGAGAACCTTCCGCTGTTCATACTCTCCAAGTGTAGGCAGAGAACCTGATCTTCTTGAAAGATCTACTCACAAGAAATCTAAAAGGACAAGAGAAAAGAGGAAGTAATCACAAATTACAAACAAAGATCTTTACCTTTGAGTAACCAAGTGAACCCTTCACGCTCCAGTAGTAAGAAATCTTCTTCAAACACTCTCTCTCACTCTCCCATTCAAATTCTCTTTAGTATGCATGAAGACCAAATGGAAAAAAGATTTTAAGTCAGTTTAAAATGGACCTTTTATAGAAAAGACATAAAAAACCGTCCAAAAATTGCAATTTTCAATTTTTAACCATTCACGATCGTCCCGTACGATCTAATTTCGTACGTATAAACAGTGTAAAAACTGTTGTGTGTGAACTTAATGTGAACTGGTACGAATTGCCTTCATACCTGATGATCATCCCCGTACGAACATGGTTTGTCCGGTACCAACAGTTATTCTCAAAGTTCATTGGTACAAAAAAAGTAGGACAAATTTCAACTTTCTAGAATAGAGAAGATCATCCTGGGATGAACCATAAATATCATATGGAGGAATAGTTCATTTTGGCAAATCCAAAGTCCATCATCCTGGGATGAACGATAAATATCGTCTAGATGAACACATCCAGAGGGCATCATCCTGGGATGAATGATAAATATCATTTGGATGAACGTATTCAGAGAGCATCATCCTAGGATGAATGATAAGTATCATCTGGTTGAACTATACTTAGAAATTTTTTTGCCAAACTTGGTTCGTTCCATTGCTCGTTTGGGAGTATAACTGACCAGATCATCCAGTACGAACATGGTTCATACTGTACGATCAGTTTTAAAAATTATGAATTTTAAAGCTCTCCCCTGGTGTGTGTGTGCTACGTTACTCAAATACAATCACACTCTCTCAGACTCAAATAAAATGAAAAAATACAGATTCCAATTTTACAAAATATTCTAAGCAGATCTTGATTTAAAGTCTTCAATAATATGGAGTATGATTTCCCTGAAATGTTAGTACACACAAGAGTAAAAATAAATATTCCAAAATGTGTTAGGAGAAAATAATTATCAAAATAATAATATTTGGAATCATAAAAAACATACAAGTTGCAAGTGTATAAAACATGCAAAGCTAAGTAGCAACTTTCTCAACAATCTCCTCCTTTTTTATGATGGTAAAACAATTATTATTTGTGTATATTAAAAATCCTAAGTTTCTTCTAAACTTCCCTTGAATAATTAAGCATGTGAATATAAAGGGTATGTAATAAGTACAATCAATTTTTTTTTAAAGTTTTTCACACACAAAGACTAGCACATAAAAAATAATATTGAAATAAAAAAGATAAAGCTTAAACAACCCTAAAAAAAGAAAAAAAACACAAGACTAGACAAATAATATTTCTCTTCCTTTTAAACAATAGAAAAAAGAGAGTAAGAAACATACAATAGAAATGTAAGAAGTCATATGAGAAAACCTTTGATAATTGATCCTGAAAGAGATGGATGTATAATAATAATGATAAAAGTAAGGTTCATTAAAAAAATAAAAAAATCATATCATTTAAATTATTATGTAACAAAAACAAGATAAATATATGAAAATCATGAATCAATCTAGATAATGTGATAAGGAGAATTATTGCAAAATTGATAAAATAAAAATTACTGTAAGTCGAGTTCCAATATTAATTATAATTGAATATTAGATTGCTTTGAAATTAAAGATTAAAAGATAGAGGAAAGAACATATACTTGTGGCGACATTGTGCATCTTTTCAGTATTTGTGGCACATTTTATGCTTCCTTTTACTTTTGGGTTAATTTTGTGCCTCTTTTTCAATTTATGAATCATTGAGCATTCTTTCAATTTTTGTACATTTGTACAGTTTTCAAAATTTCAAGCTGTTCTTTCAAATAACAATAATCTAAAAGCTCAAATTTTTCTAAGTACAAAGATAACTATATTGAAAAATAAAATAAATAATAACAAGAATTCAAGATTGCAATAATAATAGTATAATTTTGTACGCCTAAAAAGAATATGAGAATGATATCCTTAACTTGATTAAGTTATAAGCTAATTTAAATTTATGAAAGAATTAGATTTTCTAATGATATGAAGTTTTGCATTGTTATTCAAAATATACCAATTTTTAGATAACTTATATGAAGATAATGATATAAGCTATCAAACGTTTCCAAAAATTATCAAAATCAATTAAAACAAGACAAGATGGGTTTTTATTGATATCAAAGAAAATGATATTATTATTCAGCGTGATTGATATCAATTCAGAACAACTAAAATAAGAACAACAAACATAAAAACACATACCAAAAATAATTATAAAAAATTCTAAACATAAACACATCACATCATCAGCACTGACAAAGAAAAACACATAAGAAGTCATCACTTAGAGGGGCCCTGATCTGGAGGAGGTTGCTGGTTGAAGAAATTAAAATAGCTACTCATCATAGCCATATTTGTGCTCACAAATTCAAATTGACCTCTTATCCAACCCTTGTCCTATTGGTACTAAATGTCTTGCTGCTGTAAATGAGTCTCAATTTGATCAAAGTGTCAATCAAAGTGACTCTTAAGATGATCAAAGCGATGAACCAACTCCTAAAGATTTGGTCCATCAGCAAGCACAGGTGCAAGTCCTCTCTCCTCTCCCTCAGTGTCAGCACCTTCATCATATTTTGCAAAAATAGCTTGGAATGAACCATCATTGAAGTACAAAGGTTCTTCTAGATTAGACACATCATGATGAACTAATTCATACTTCTTCTTAAGAATATATGCAACAAGGTGTCCTAAGGCTATGTTCTTCTTTCTCTTATAGGATACATACCTAATTTCAAAAAGCCCATAAAGGTAGTCAAGAATGAGTTGGGCTTCATCAATAGGTTGACCAATAATGATCAGATAAGTGACAGTGGAAAGAAGAGGAGTTATATTAATTCTATCATCGTCTTTTAGAATGATGGAAGTTCTAAGAATTTGCTGGATGATTCTAGAATCTTGGTGTAAAGTGTTTACCTTAGCAAATGACATTCTTGTCTAATCCCTCTAAATACCCAATTTATCTCAGTCCAATCAAAATTAGAAGCAAAAGTTAAAGTATGGGCTCTTATTCATTCAGTCCTTAAGTTTAAGAAAACTCCCAGATCTTCCTTGGCTATTTCTACATTCTTTCCTAGAACATAGGATCTAATCCTATCTTGATCAGAATTAAAGGTCTTGTTTGCTAGGAAATAATGAAATGTAGATATGTTGAAGGAGTAAATCAGAGTAAGGATAAACTCAAAATGGGTAGAGGCGAAGAGTGGCAGTATTTGATAGATTGTATTTTCCTGAATCAGAACTCTGGAAGGGTTTTTTTTTTTGCGGATACAAACCTAGGAAAGGATTCCTCATTTTCCTTGGATAAAAAGATTTCATTAGTATTCCTAGAGGAAGGTCCCCTAGTCAGTTCCTTAGCGTGCCTAACCCTCTTGCTTGAGCTCGCCATAGAAAGATCAAAGGGAAAGAAGGTTGGAAAAGATTTTTGAAGAGAATGAAGTTTGAGTTCTAAACCTTTTCAATTTAAAGAAAAAATGATATTTCGTATAGACAAAAATGAGTTCGTTCAGTACGATGCATGGGTTCGTATGTACGAAGCAACATTTCGTATGTACGAATGAATACGATTAAAATGAAACGACTTTCGTAATCATACTAGTTACGAGGCATCCTTTTATATAGACTTTTTGACCAAATGATCGTACAGACGAACAGGTGCTAGCCCAGGACGATCTGTTGTTTAAGATCATTTTTATGACAGTTTGAATCGTCCCCCATTCAGAATGACACGTGGTCTGTATGTACGAATTCCAAGTTCATACGTACAATCTGAAATTATAACTGCTTCTGTCCGTATAACCGTCTAGATGCGTACATATGATTGAATACACATCATCCAAATGGTCTTGATGATCGTATAGATGAACTATATTAAAAACTAAAAAATTGTACGCATTCTATTATCGATTAATACGCTACATAATTCGTCCAGTACGAAAGTAATTTCATACAGATGAATTTCACACTTAGAAATTTTGTATGATTGCTTAAACAACATGAATTTGAATGTGGAAATATTTTGAAAAACACAAAAAAAAAAACAAAAAAAAACAAAAAAATAAGATGAAAAAGATAAAAACAAACATGCACAAAAACATAAAAACACACAAGTAAAATCACAAAACTAAAAGCACACTTACAAAAACACATATCAAGGTTGCAAAAACATTTGATTAAGCATTTAAATCAATCACACCAGGCCTTGTTCTTAATGTAATAAAAGTATCAAAGGTTTTAATATAATGTCTGTAAGTTGATTTTCAGTTGAAACATGATTGAGTTCAATTTCTCCTTTGAATACATGATCCCTTATGAAATGATTCCTGATGTTTATATATTTGGTCCTTGAATGCTGAATAGGATTTTTAGAAATATAAATGGCACTAGTGTTATCACAATAAATGGGAATTGTGCCTATTGTTAATCCTAAATCAATCAACTATTGTTTCAATCAAAGTATTTGTGCCACACAGCTTCCTAATGCTATGTATTCAGCTTCAGTAGTAGAAAGGGTTATGGAATTCTATTTTCTACTAGACCAAGAGACTAAAGAATTTTTAATAAATTAACATGTTCCAAAAGTACTCTTTCTATCAACCCTACAACCTGCAAATTCCGAATCTGAATATCCAATTATTTCAAATGAAGAGCTAAACTTAAGATACCAAATTTCTAAGTTATGAGTTCTCAAGAGATATCTCAAAATCCTTTTCACTGTTATCAAATGTGATTCTTTTGAATCTGATTAAAATCTAGCACACAAATAAATGTTAAACATAATATCAGATCTCCTAGATGTCAAGTAAAGTAAAGATCCAATAATTCCCCTAAATATCTTTTGATCAACAAATTTTCCCTTAGGGTCCTTATCCAACAGAACTAAGGAACTCATAAGTGTACTAACAGGTTTAGCATTGTCTATTTCATACTTTTTGAGTATGTCCTTAACATACTTCGATTGACTAAGAAATGTACCTTCCTCAATTTGCTTAATGCTAAAGTCTATAAAGTAACTCAAATCTCCCATTAGACTCATCTGAAATTCATAACTCATGATTTTAGAAAAATCATCACAAAGATTTTTATTTTGTAGATTTAAAGATGATATCATCAACATAAATTTGTACAATGAGTATATCCTCTCCCAACATTTTTAAAAAGAGAGTATAGTCTACACTTCCTTTTTCAAAAGATCTCTCAAGTAGGAAGGTGCTCAATCTCTCATACCAAGCCCTAGGTGCATGTTTCAATCCGTATAATGCCTTTTTCAATTTGAAAATATGATTTGGGTGTTTAGAATTTTCAAAGCCTAGAGGTTATTCCACATAATGATCCTCTTGAATCACCCCATTTAAGAATGAACTTTTAACTTCCATTTGATACAAATTAAATCCTCTAAAATAGGCTAAGACTAACAAAACCCTAATTGCTTCAAGTTTAGCTACATGGGCAGAAGTCTCCATAAAATCAATTCTTTCAATTTGATTATACCTCTTAGCAACCAATCTAGCCTTATTTCTAATGACTACTCCTGAGTCATTCATTTTATTCTTGAATACTCACTTAGTTCATATTACACTTTGATCCTTTGACCTTGTAGTTAATTCCCAAACTTCATTTATTACAAATTAATTTAATTCTTCTTGCATAGCCAATATCTAAAATTCATCTGAAAGTGCTTGATCAATATTTATGGGTTCTATCATTGAAAAAAAGGCTGAATGATTGACTTCTTTGTTCAGTCCACGCCTAGTCCTAACAACCTCACTAGGTTCACCTATAATTAATTCTTTTGGGTGGTTTTTTGAAAATTTCAAATCTCTAGGTAAAGGGTATTCTTTCTCCAAATTTATTTTCTCATTCTATTGGGAGTCAATTTCTATCTCATCCTCTTCAACAATCGGCTCTTCCAAAATTCTAGATTCATCAAATACAATATGTGTGGTCTTCTCAATTATCAAAGTTCTTTTATTGAATACTCTATAAGATTTTCCAACACTAGAGTATCTTAGAAAAATTCCTTCATCTAATTTTGGATCAAATTTTCATAAGGCAAATTTTTCATTGTTATGTATGAACATCTTACATCCAAAAATATGTAAATATGACAAATTAGGTGTTCTCCCCCTTAAGTAACTCATAAGGTGTTTTATTCAAGTTTGATCTGACATTCACCCTATTTAGAACATACAATGCCATGCTAACCGCCTGAGCCCAAAAATATTTAGGAAGTGAATATTCTACCAATATGGCTCGGGCGGCTTCTATTAATATTCTATTTTTCCTTTCGACTACCCCATTCTGCTGAGGGGGTTTAGGTGCAGAAAAATTTTAGATTAATCCCTTTCTCCTTATAAAAATCATAAATTTTTTATTTTCAAATTCTCCTCCATGATCACTTTGAATTGTCAAAATCTCATATCCTAGTTTCCTCTGAATCCAAGTCAAAAAATTTCTAAACTCCTCAAATAATTTACTCTTATGAAATAGAAATTTAACTCATGTGAATCTAGAGAAATCATCCATAATCACAAATCTGTATGAAAGTTCGTTAGGGATGTTAGACCGTTATGAACTAGCCAAGGGCTAACTAAGAGGGGGGTGAATTGGTATTTTAAAAAATCTTTTAAACCAAAGCACAACAAAGCTCAAACCAAAATCATCACAGAAAATAAGTGTGAAAAAATTAAATGAGGAAGCAGTAAAAAGAACACAAGGGTTTATAGTTCTTCGGTCAACTTGACCTACGTCCACTCCCCGGAAGCACCCTCCGAGTATTGCACTACTATCGTGACTCTCCTTCAGCCCCCACAGGTAGGCGGAGAAGCCCTTACAATTACCTCCTTTTTGCCACCCCCGACAAGGCAGAGAACCCAACTCCTTTTGCTTCCTCCTGAAGCAGGCAGAGAACCTTGATCGATCGCTGAAGCTTACCTCTCCCAACCCTTCCAAGGATACGAGACTCTAGTGGAAGAAGAAGTGGAGTAATGGTTGGAGCAACCCTTGTGAATCTCCCTCATAAGATCACCCTCACGAGATCCTCTCTCTCTCTCCCCCCTCTACACTTTCTCAGGTCAAGACAGCAGCAAAAGATTGTTCAAAATATTGAACAATAGCTCTTAAATAGAATAGCTTCAAAATAGCTCATTAATTGCAAGTTGACGACATTACCGTCCAGGAAGATAAGTATATCATCCTGTACGATCAGTACAATTTGATCCTAATCAGCCGGGATGATATTGGACGAACAGAGGAAAGTTGTTCATATCGTCCAAGACGATACTATATCATCATGTACGATTAGTTCAAATCATAGAATATTGGCCAGACAATCGCTCTAAAATGAGGAATGGACGACTTCAACATAGCTTGATCATCTAGGCCGATCTCACGATCGTCCCGGAAGATTAGTTCAAATAAAAAGAAAATCGTCTAGAGAATCGCCCAGAATCTGAGCTGGCCGATCTTAATCGGCCATATCATCGCCCAAAATTTGAGTTGTCTGATATTGATCGTCTAAGAGCAACTAAGGTTTTTGAACTGATCGTCCCGGCCGATCTTGTGATCATCCGGGACGATGTGATCTTATCAGTCATCCTTAATTGCTTTCCTTAATTACCAGATTAATTTAGGCATAATTGTATCAAATCGTCCAGGATGATACAAGATCGTCCTGGTCGATTGCCAAAAATAAAGAATGCCTAAATAGATCATGGCAACTGATTCTTTCTGTTTTAAGCCTATTGTCCTGGCCGATACATGTATCGTCTAGGCTGATCGGTTAATGACGGCTGCCTTAAATATGATGACTGATTAGGGTTTCTATTTTGAACCCTATCATCCAGGACGATAATAATATCATCCGAGATGATGTGAGTAAAAACAAAAATTCTAAGTCAGATAGAAAAAATCACTCAAGTGTATGTGTATTAATTCTAAAAAAATAGTTCAAAACATATAAAAGCTTTCAAATTTCAGAAAAGAATAGTACAAGTACTAACATACTACTCCCCCTTTTGACATCTCAAAAAGGAGAAGGAAACCAAAAAAAACTAAAGTAACTAAAAAACTAAAATAAAAACACAATGCAGAGAAAATAAACTACAGAAAATAGAAACTAAAACTAGAGAAACGAGGGACCCTGATCATCAGAGGGAGGTGGAGGTGGTGGATGCTGAAAGTAATAAGAGAGTGAAGCAAACTGTGCCCCAAACCAGGCCATGTCCTGGTCGTTCTGCTGCTGCTGGCGAGCTATGTCCTCATCGTGCTGCTGCTGCTGGTGAGCTACAAAAGTGTCGAACCGGGCGTCCAATTGATCAAATCTCTCCACCAACTGATCCAGCTGTGAGTGCTGGTAGAGAAAGTGGTTTGCAGAGGACCAGTTAAAATCAAGATCAGAGATAATGTTATGCAACTTATCCCCAGTGGTGAATAGCTGTAACAATTCAACACAGTCCTGGTATGTGATCTCGACAGGGCGTCGATTCACATAGGAGGTGAGGGCAGTGTAGGAGGAGTTTATGCGGAGGTTTGCAAAAAATTATAAAAGAAGTTCAGAAGAGAAGGGGACAGTGAGAGTAAGAATAAAGCACAGAGAAGTGTGAGCGAAGACGTCTAATACCGGATATGAGAGGTGGACAGGATTGATTATTTTGGAGAGAGTGATCCCACATTCTTTGTACCGATGGTAGGCAGCCTGATCTTCTGCCTCCCTGAATCGAGGGTCTAGTGTGGCCCTCGAGTAGCTTCCAAAGGTTTGTCGAACGCGCTTTCTGCCAGCCATACGCAAGGAACAGCAAGGAAACATAGAGTAGAAAGCAAAGGGAAAGAAAGTGTGAAAAAGTTGCTGAAATCTAACTGAATTTAAAGAATCGGTCGTATCATCCAGGACGATCCTAGAATCATCCAGGATGATAAGGTTCAGTAATTGCGTACATGCCGATTGGTCAAAAAGGCAGTCCAATCATCTGGGCCGATCAGATATCGGTCGGGATGATTAGACAAAGATGATCCTCCCGAGGAGTCAGGCTGGATGACCGTTGAAAAAGCAGATCGTCCAGGATGATTAGGTGTATCATCCAGGACGATGCTCAATAATTGATCATAATAGCCGAGTTTAAATGTTTTAAATCTGTGCCACATGTATCGTCCAAGATGAATAGTGAATCAGCCAGGATGATTGTTTAATAATGCATCATCCCAAGCGATTTTAAAGATTTTAAACGTACTGACATGTGTATAGTCTAGGACGATCAGGTGTATCGGCCAGGACAAAAATTTTATCGACCAAGACGATCAAGATGATTGTAACAAAGTTCGATCAGATCGTCCAGGACGATGAATTTCAGCAAAGTCAGAAAAGTCCAACAGATGGATTTAGAATAGAGATAGTCCATTCGTCTAGGATGATAAAAATATCGACCAGGACGATGTGACAAAATTTGGAAAACCAGGGAAAGATGGAGATGATCATAGAGAGCCCACATACAATAAAACCAATATAAAAACAACAACGAACAAAAAAAAGAAGATAAAACCAAACAAAGAATTTTTGTTTTTAAATTTTCCATTTTTTTTAGTTTTTTTGCAAAGCAGCATATGATAAATTTTCCAAATAATTAAATTTTAAAGATTCGAAATATCAATGTGTTAACAATGTCAAAATCTGAAAATGGTAGAATATCCGATCCTGTTAACCCTAGTTCGGACTTCTTTTAAGGCACAAATCATCTTTTTAAAAACAAATGACCTAACTCAGAATAAACTAATTGGAAAGAAAGAAGATCTGTTCAAAACTTGCTCCAAAGAAAAATAACTTATAGATTAATATACCAAAGCTATTTGTCTCAATCATGGTATTTGAAATCAAGCCTTTGAAAATATAAAGTAACCCATAAATTTTTCTAAAATTTTAAAAGTTTGAAAGAGGGGTAAGCTTGTCTTATGTGGGTGTTAAGATAGTTGCTATTTGCATGCATTACATTTTTGCAACTTATGAAGTTTTGATGATTCCAAACAATATTGTTCAAATGTGTAGTTATCTCCTAACATTTTTTGGAAGAATTGTATTTGCTCTTGTGTGTACTAACATTTCAGGGAAAAAGAACTCCAGACTACGAAGACTTCAAATTAAAATCAGCATGAGATACCTTGAAATTTTTGAAGCTTGCACTTTGCTTAGAAATCAAATTGAAAGGGAGTGATTGTAACTTGAGTGAATAAAAACATGCACACACAAATAAGGAGATCATATTAAATTTGTATTGATCGTACATGATGATTTTTGTTCGTACTGGACGATCAGACAGTTATCTCCTATAGAGCATATGGAACGAATAAGAACTTGCTCGAAAAATTTTCTAAGTCCTATTCGTCCAGGACGAAAATAAAATATCATACAGGACGATCCGTCCTCTGTAAAATTTTTGTCTAGATGAAATAAAATATCGTACAGGACGATCAGTCCTCTGTAAAATTTTCGTCCAGACGAATAAATTTTCGTCCAAAACGATTAACCGACTTAAGACAGTTTTCAGCAGTTTCTAGAATCGACCTTGTAATAACCGTTCGTACTGGACGAACCTAGTTCGTACAGGACGATCACCTGTACGAAGACATTTCGTACACATATTCAAATAGGGTCGTTTCAGATCGTTTAAGTAAAATCGTCCAGGACGATCCACGATCGTACAGGACGATCCACTACGTACAGAATTGAATACTTACAGTTTTTGGGCAGTTTTTCTTGTCTTTTGTATAAATAGTCCAAATTAGACTGCCACCCAATCTTTTGTCATTTGATCTTCGTGCCTCTTGAGAGGATAGCCAAGGAGAGAGTGGAAGAGAGCATTCAAGGGAGGATTCCTACCACTGGAACGAGAAGGCTTCACTTGGAGTTTAAAGGTAAGAGTCTCTACTTGTGAATTGGAATTACTTCACTCTTTTCCTTCTTCATTCTAGATTCTTGTGAGAAGATCTGTCAAGGAGATCCGGTTCTCTGTCGACACTAGGAGAGTGTGAAAGGACGAAGGGTTCTCTGCCTACACTTGGAGAGTGTGAACAGCCGAAGGGTTCTCTGCCCACACAAGGAGAGTGTGAAAGGATGAAGGTTCTCTGCCTACACTTGGAGTGTGTGAAAGGATGACGGTTCTCTGCCAACACTGGGCTTTGTGTAAAAGGACGGACGGTTCTCTGCCGCACCGGGGAGTGGTGAAAAGAGTGTGTTGTAAAGGCTTCTCCGCCTTGCTGTGGGTGCAAAAGGAGAGTCACTATTGGTGTTAGTGCAATACTCAGAGGGTGCCTCTGGGGAGTGGATGTAGGTCTGGTTATAGACCGAACCACTATAAATCTGGTGTCATTTACTTTACTGTTTTTACGCTTCCGCACTTTTTATTTCAGTTTTAAAAACTCTGTGGTTGAAAAATATTTTTCTACAAAATTTAAAAAGAGATCTTATTTCAGTTCAATATTTTTTTTTTTTTTTAAAGGAGTCTTAATTTTAACTTAGTTTTTTAAACTACCAATTCACCCCCCCTCATGGTAGCCTTGGGACATTCACTTAGGCTTAACAACCTAAGTATTAGACTCAACAAGCGGTATCAGAGCTTCGTTTCAATATCATAAGTTTGAACTACTTTTTGATTAACGTAGATGGCTACTTTCGGAAATCAAAACACACCTGAGGGTTACTCTATAACTAGACCTCCACTGTTTGACAATATTCCTTTTGATTTTTGGAAAACACGCATGTCTACTCTCTTACAGTCACTTGATTATCGCATGTGGATGTTAGTACAGGATGGATACACAAAACCAACTAGATTAGTTGATGGAGTGATGGTAGAAATACCTTTTACTGATTGGACTGTAGAAGAACGTGACTTAGCACAATTAAATGCCAAATGTTTAAATAGTTTCTTTTGTGCTTTAAAATCTGAAGACTACATGCAGGTTTCCACTTGCAAAAGCGGAAAGGACATATGGGATAGACTTTGTATTACTTATGAAGGGACAAATGAGGTTAAACAATCAAGACTCAATATCTTGTTACATGACTATGAATTATTTTGCATGAAACCTAATGAATCTATTTCAGACATGTACACAAGATTTACACAAATTATCACTTCTTTGCATGCACTTGGTAGGGAATTAACTAATGCTGAAATGGTCAATAAGATTCTTCGTTGTTTACCTACTGCTTATGATGCAAAAATTACTGCAATTACAGAGTCTAAAGATTTAAACATTTATTCTATTGACAATCTTCTTGGTTCACTCATTGCTTATGAGCAAGGAGTAAGTCAAAGGAAGATTGATGCAGGTGAACCACGAAGGGAGAATAATATAGCATTAAAAGTGGAAGAGTCAGAGAGTGAACACTCACAACCTGAGGATGAAGATGATGTTGCACTAATGACTAGACAATTCAGAAGCTTTTTAAGGAGGAAGCAGAAGAAACGCCAGCAATGGAATAGAGGTAAGTTTAACAGAAATGGCAGGGTTTCTAATGAATTAATTTGTTATGAATGCAGGAAACCTGGTCATATCAAGACTGATTGCCCAAAACTCAAAGCCACTCCTAGCAAGGAGAAGATTGAGGAGAAACCAATGGTAAAGAAGGGCAAGAAGAAGTTTCAAAGAGCTTTCTGGGCGGACTCAGCTTCAGACTCATCTGAGACAGAAAAAAGAAGAAGAAGTCATTAATCTTTGCTTGATGGCAGACAATGTGGATCACTCAGATCAAGAAGAGGTATGTGACTTATCCTATGATAAATTATTTAAAGTTTCTGAACACATGCATGATGCATATAGGAAAATGAAAAGGATGCATGCTAGTGTTAGCTTAGAACTGGAAGAACTCAAAAAGGAACATGAAATCCTTAGGAAAGACCATGCTTTAATAGATGACAATCACATGAAACTATTTGATGAATATGATGACTTGAATAAAAATTTTGAAAATCTAAAATCATCCTATGCTGATCTTGAAAAGGAATTTAAAAGTTTTAAGGATGAATCTGAGAGCAAAGCATATAGAATCAATTATACCAATCGAATTTTGGAAGATATGAATTCATTTTACAAATTGACTATAAGAGCTCTCGAGGATAATAGGAAACCCCCCAGACTTGAAGATTTTACAAATCCTAAATATTATCCTAAATTCATGAAATCCCTTAGAAGACAATCACATGGAAGAAAACTTAGGAATATTTTTCCTAATGTTAAATGTAATAATTATGGATTTTTGGGACATATAGCTCACACCTGTACCTTGATGATGAAATCTAATTTGGTGTGGAGACCTAAGATGCATAAACCTAGACATATCATACATGCATCTGATTATAAATTGCTAAAAGGTGAACCCAAACTTGTTTGGGTTCCTAGGTCTAACATTTGATATTTTTGTAGGATTGCTCTCATACAAGACCTCATGGGAGCATATGGTACCTGGATAGCGGATGTTCAAAGCATATGACTGGAGACACTACACAATTCATATCGCTAGAAGCCAGGAATGGAGGCAAGGTTACACTTGGAGATAATACCACAAAGAAGGTGGTTGGATCAGGTATGATTGGTAATTTTAAAAACTTTTTTATAGACAATATGCTATTGGTTGAAGGCTTAAAGCATAATTTGTTAAGTATAAGTCAGCTATGTGACAAGGGTTATAATGTGAAATTTTTACCTACTAGCTGCATATTAAGCCTAAATGGGAAAGAAGTTTTAAATGGAAAAATGGTAAACAATGTTTACATGCTAGATTTGAATTCATTTCATACTCCTATTGCTTTCTGTTTGTAAACTGTTTCTGATGAATCTTGGCTTTGGCATAGGAGACTTTGTCATTCTAGTATGAAAAATCTTAGGAGAATTACCCAAAAGAATTTAGTAAGAGGTATACCAAAACTAGACTTTACTAAGGACCATCTTTGTAATGCATGTCAATTAGGAAAACAAGTGAAGTCCTTTTTTAAGTCCAATAATGATCTTAAAACTAGTAAATCATTGGAAATTCTTCACATGGATCTTTTTGGACCAGTAGGAACTGTAAGTCTAGGAGGGAAGGTATACGGATTTGTTATTGTGGATGATTTTTCTAGGTTCACTTGAGTTATATTTCTTTTTCATAAAAGTGAATCATTTGAGCAATTCAGAAATTTTTTAACTTGGATTCAGAGAAAACTAGGATGTGAAATAATGTCTATACAAAGTGATCATGTAGGAGAATTTGAAAATGATAGATTTGATAACTTTTGTAAAGAAAAAGGGATTGATCACAACTTTTCTGCTACTAGAACCCCTCAACAAAATGGGGTAGTTGAAAGGAAAAACAGAACATTAATAGAAGCCGCCAGAGCAATGTTGGCAGAATACTCTCTTCCTAAATATTTTTGGGCCGAGGCGGTTAGCACTGCATGTTATGTTCTGAATAGGGTGAATGTGAGATCAAATTTAAATAAAACACCCTATGAGTTACTAAAAGGTAGAACACCAAATTTGTCTCATTTGCATGTTTTTGGTTGCAAGGTGTTCATTCATAATAATGGAAAATCTGCCTTAGGAAAATTTGATCCAAAATCAGATGAAGGAATTTTTGTTGGATATTCAAGTGTTAGAAAATCTTATAGGGTATTCAACAAAAGAACTTTAGTTATTGAAGAAACCACACATGTTGTATTTGATGAATCTGGAAATTTAGAAGAGCCAAATATTGTTGAAGAAGAAATTGAGGAAAACTCCCAAAAGATTGATAGATTAAATTTGGAAGAAAATGTGGAAGAAAACTTTGAAAGAGAAAATCCTTTGCCTAGAGATTTGAAATTTTCAAAAAACCACCCAAGAGAATTGATTATAGGAGAACCTAGTGAGGGTGTTAGAACTAGGCATGGATTAAATAAGGAAGTCAATCATTCAGCCTTTATTTCAACCATAGAACCCACTAATATTGATCAGGCACTTTCTGATGAATTTTGGATATTGGCCATGCAAGAAGAGTTAAATCAATTTGTAAGAAATAAAATTTGGGAATTAACTACAAGGCCAAAAGATCAAAGTGTTGTTGGAACAAAGTGGGTGTTCAAAAATAAAATGAATGACTCAGGAGTAGTCATTAGAAATAAGGCTAGATTAGTTGCAAAGGGGTATAATCAAATTGAAGGAATTGATTTTGAGGAGACCTTTGCCCCTGTAGCAAGACTTGAAGCAATTAGGGTTTTACTTGCCTTTGCCTGTTTTAAAAGTTTTAAATTGTTTCAAATGGATGTCAAAAGTGCATTTTTGAATGGTATTATTGAAGAAGATGTTTATGTAGAACAATCTCCAGGATTTGAAAATTCAAAATACCCAAATCATATTTTTAAGTTAAAAAAGGCATTATATGGATTGAAACAGGCACCTAGGGCTTGGTATGAGAGATTGAGCACTTTCCTACTTGAAAGATCTTTGAAAAAGGAAATGTGGATACAACTCTCTTCTTAAAGAAATTTGGAAAGGAAATACTCATTGTTCAAATTTATGTGGATGATATCATCTTTGGATCTACAAATAAAAATCTTTGTGATGATTTTTCTAATACAATGAGTAGTGAATTTGAAATGAGTCTAATGGGAGATTTAAATTACTTTCTAGGTTTTAGCATCAAGCAACTTGAGGAAGGGACATTTCTTAGTCAAACTAAATATATTAAGGACATCCTCAAGAAATATGAAATGGACAATGCTAAACTTGTTAGTACACCAATGAGTTCCTCAGTTCAGTTAGATAAGGACCATTAAGGGAAAATCTGTTGATCAAAAGAAATATAGAGGGATTATTGGATCTTTGCTTTACTTGACTGCTAGCCGACCAGATATTATGTTCAGTGTTTGCTTATGTGCTAGATTTCAATCAGATCCAAAAGAATCACATTTGACAGCAGTGAAAAGGATTTTGAGATACTTACTAGGAACTCAAAACTTAGGAATTTGGTATCCTAAGTTTAGCTCTTCATTTGAAATTATTGGTTATTCAGATTTTGACTTTGCAGGCTGTAGAGTGGATAGGAAAAGCACTTCTGGAACATGTCAATTTATTGGAAATTCATTAGTTTCTTGGTCCAGTAGAAAACAAAATTCAGTAGCCCTATCTACTGCAGAAGCAGAATATATTGCATTAGGAAGTTGTGTGGCACAAGTACTTTGGTTAAAACAACAGTTGATTGATTTAGGATTATCTGTAGGCACTATTCCAATTTATTATGACAATACTAGTGCTATTTACATTTCCAAAAATCCTATTCAACATTCTAGAACCAAACACATAGATATAAGACATCATTTCATAAGGGATCATGTATCCAAAGGAGAAATTAAACTCACACATGTTTCAACTGAAAATCAACTTGCAGACATTTTTACAAAACCTTTAGCCCTTGATACCTTCAGTACTTTAAGAACAAGGCTAGGTGTTATTGATTTAAATGCCTAAATAAAATGTCTTTGCAACATTGATGTTTATGTTTTTGTTTTGTTTTTTATTTTTGTAAATTTTTGTGTGTTTTGAATGAATTTGTTTTTTAGTGTAAGTTTTCTGTGTTTTTTTTTTTAAGTTTGGTTTGATTTTCTTAATTTAAAATTCAAAAATTCAAAAATTGGAGAAAATCGTCCGGGACGAATTTTGTTCGTACTGGACGATGTGAAAAAAATTGGTTTGCGTGCATTTTTACCGTTTTGAGAGTAGTTTTTTAATTAAATCGTCTGTACGATCTGAATATCGTCCAGGACGAATTTTTTCCTTTTCTCAAACGACGGGACGATTGAATGCAGCGGTTGAGTGGATAAGACAGTTTTTAATATGGATTTCGTCTGTACGAAATTTTTGGTTCGTCCAGACGAACATATGTCGTTTCAGTATAGGGGACGGTTTTCAAAAGACATTTGAATGAGTTACTTTTTGATCGTTTGTACGAACTTTACTTCGTCTGTACGATCGGTCAAGTCAAAAGTCTGTATGAAGGGATGCATCGTAAGTTGTGTTGATTACGAAAAGCCGTTACATTTTGGACGAATTGGATCGTCTGTACGAAATAATTTTCGTCCAGACGAACGATGAATTTTGTCCAGGACGAACATTTTTCGTCCAGGACGAACGTATCGTTTTCTTTAAATATGAAGGCTTTCTAACTCAACTATCACACTTTCAAACTTCTATTTCAATCCCTTTCTACTTTCTACTTTCTACTTGTCAATGGCCTCCTCAAGCAAAAGACAAAAGGTGTTGGTGAAGAAGCCCAATAGAAATGCCTCAGATAACTTCCTTTCAAAGGCAAATGAGGAATCCTTTCCTCGTTTTGTTTCCGCCAAAATCACTCCATCTCGCATCTTAATCCAAAGCGAGATAAATTTTAAGGTAATACACCTTTTTGACTCAACCCAATTCCATTTCATACTTTCTCTCGTCCATTTCTACAACAAGCAAACTTTTCTCTACTTTCTAGCCAACATGAGTTTCAACTCTGAACACTCTTGCATTAGATCCTATGTCTTCAAGCAACAAGTAGAAATCACCAAGCATGACATTGGTGCATTTCTAAATCTTAGGACTGAAGGATATAGAGCCCATACCTTAATGTCTGAAAACATATTTAGATGGGATGAAGTCAATAGTACAATTAGAAAAAGTGGTCTAAACTATCATGTTGCTAGAGTTTCTGGGATGACCAAAAATGCCCGTATCATCCAGCATATCCTTAGATCTTCAATCATTCCTAAAGCTGGTGATAGGATAAACATTACTCCTCTCCTTTCTGTTCTAACTTTTTTAATTATGGCTCGTCACCCTATCGACGAAGCCCAACTCATCATAGATCATCTCTATGGGCTTTCAGAAATAGGACATGCTGAACAGAAGAGGAAAAAGAATATTTCTTTGGGACATTTAATTACCTACATTTTGGAGAAGAAATATAATTTGGTGCATCCTGACGAAGATTATGAAGAGCCAGTTTACTATAATGATGTATCTTTCAGATTGCTCTTCAGGGAGGAAAAAGAAAAAGAAAAAGCACATGCCAGTACTTCAGAAGAAGAAGAAGAAGAAGGAGCGCAAACCTCTGCACCTCAGTCAAATTATCAGAATCTGATTGAGAGATTTGATAGATTAGATACTCATATTGATCAAAGGTTTGATCAATTTGATGCTCAACTTGTGCAGCAACAACATGACATTGGTATAATTAGAAATGAAGTACATGATATCAATACCAATGTAATGTTGATGGCCTCCTACTTTAACCTTTTCGGTGGCATTCCTCCTCCTCCTCCTCCAGAACAGTAGAGATGAATTTCTGTGTTTTTGTTGTACTCGTGTTGTATTTTTTTTTTTTTTTTGTTAGTAACTCATGTTTTTATGTCTTGTTATGTTAGTGTTTATGTTAAGTGTTTGTTTGTCTTTTACTTTAAGTTGTGTTTAGATTTTGTGAAATGTGTAATTTTTTCATAAAAATCAATGCATTTCGTACTTGTTTCAATGTTGATTTGTTATTGAAATGTGGTTAATTTTTATGAATTTTATTAGTATTATTTAATCTTCATAGTGCTTAAATTAGATTGTAATTTGAGATTATCTACATTATAAAATCTAGTCTTTCTAAATTTAAAAGTTGTTTATAACTTGTTGTAATTAGAACTTTTAAATTCATGTCTATTCATTTAAACTACATAAAAGTTAAAATTATTATTGCAATTTAGATGTTTTCTTATTTTGTATTTCCTTGCTCAAATAATATTTATGCACTTAGAAATATTTGAAATTTTAGATTATTGATTTTGGAAAGAATTGGTCTCAATTACTCTTGAAAATTGTACAAAGAGTACAAAAATCAAAAGGAATGCGCAATGGTTCGCCAATATGAAAAAGAGGCACAAAATCAGCCCAATATCAAAAGATGCACAAAAATGTGCCCAAAAATTTGAAAAAGATGCGCAAAGCGCCACATGTGGTAATTCTCATCTTTCCAAATTCTTTCAATCTCTTAATTCAAATTGATCTTATGTTCATTTATATTCTATTGAACTTTGAAATATAGAATTTTTCTTCATCTCTCTTGTAATGATTTTCTATATTGAAATGTCTAAATTGAATCATGTCTTTGCTAAATTCTTCTTACTTACAATGTTATATCACTTTTTTTAAATTTCCTGAATTTCTATGATTGACCTAATGTTTTTAGTTTAAAATTGCATACCTTGTATCAATCACCATTTAGATTAAATGTTCAAATGAATTTTCATACAATTACTTACATTTCTTGTCTATTTCTTCTTCACTTTTTGTTGTTGTCAAAAAGGGGGAGAAATCATTATGTTTGTATGTTATTGTGTTTGTTTTGTGTGTTTGTTTTGTGTGTCTGAAAAATAAAAATTTTAAAATTTTTTCTTGGTTTAAATTGCCTCATTATTTTCATGTCTTATTTTCATGTATTCATCAATTCAGGGGGAGTTTAGGAGATTTATTTAAATTGAAATCATACAAACAATAATTATTTTGCCATCATCAAAAAGGGGGGGATTATTAAGATAGTTGCTATTTGCATGCATTACATTTTTGCAACTTATGAAGTTTTGATGATTCCAAACAATATTGTTCAAATGTGTAGTTATCTCCTAATATTTTTTGGAAGAATTGTATTTGCTCTTGTGTGTACGAACATTTCAGGGAAAAAGAACTCCAGACTACGAAGACTTCAAATTAAAATCAGCATGAGATACCTTGAAATTTTTGAAGCTTGCACTTTGCTTAGAAATTAAATTGAAAGGGAGTGATTGTAACTTGAGTGAATAAAAACATGCACACACAAATAAGGAGATCATATTAAATTTGTATTGATCGTACAGGATGATTTTCATTCGTACTGGACGATCAGACAGTTATGTCCTATAGAGCATATGGAACGAATAGGAACTTGCTCGAAAAATTTTCTAAGTCCTATTCGTCCAGGACGAAAATAAAATATCATACAGGACGATCCGTCCTCTGTAAAATTTTCGTCTAGACGAAATAAAATATCGTACAGGACGATCAGTCCTCTGTAAAATTTTCGTCCAGACGAATAAATTTTCGTCCAAAACGATTAACCGACTTAAGACAGTTTTCAGCAGTTTCTAGAATCGACCTTATAATAACCGTTCGTATTGGACGAACCTAGTTCATACAGGACGATCACCTGTACGAAGACATTTCGTACACATATTCAAATAGGGTCGTTTCAGATCGTTTAAGTAAAATCGTACAGGACGATCCACGATCGTACAGGACGATCCACTGCGTACAGAATTGAATACTTGCAGTTTTTGGGCAGTTTTTCTTGTCTTTTGTATAAATAGTCCAAATTAGACTGTCACCCAATCTTTTTGTCATTTGATCTTCGTGCCTCTTGAGAGGATAGCCAAGGAGAGAGTGGAAGAGAGCATTCAATGGAGGATTCCTACCACTGGAGCGAGAAGGCTTCACTTGGAGTTTAAAGGTAAGAGTCTCTACTTGTGAATTGAAATTACTTCACTCTTTTCCTTCTTCCTTCTAGATTCTTGTGAGAAGATCTGTCAAGGAGATCCGGTTCTCTGCCGACACTAGGAGAGTGTGAAAGGACGAAGGGTTCTCTGCCTACACTTGGAGTGTGTGAACAGCCGAAGGGTTCTCTGCCCACACTAGGAGAGTGTGAAAGGACGAAGGTTCTCTGCCTACACTTGGAGTGTGTGAAAGGATGACGGTTCTCTGCCAACTCTGGGCTTTGTGTAAAAGGATGGACGGTTCTCTGCCGCACCGGGGAGTGGTGAAAAGAGTGTGTTGTAAAGGCTTCTCCGCCTTGCTGTGGGTGCAAAAGGAGAGTCACTATTGGTGTTAGTGCAGTACTCAGAGGGTGCCTCTGGGGAGTGGATGTAGGTCTGGTTATAGACCGAACCACTATAAATCTGATGTCATTTACTTTACTGTTTTTACGCTTCCGCACTTTTTATTTCAGTTTTAAAAACTCTGTGGTTGAAAAACATTTTTCTACAAAATTTAAAAAGAGATCTTATTTCAGTTCAATAATTTTTTTTTTTTTAAAAAAAAAGGGGTCTTAATTTTAACTTAGTTTTTTAAACTACCAATTCACCCCCCCCTCTTGGTAGCCTTGGGACATTCACTTAGGCTTAACAACCTAAGTATTAGACTCAACAGTGGGCTCATTTTATGCCTCTTGTCAATTTGAATGGCGCTCTTTGCGCATCTTTTGATTTTTGATATACTTTTGTGTATATAAAATTTTCAATGGCGTCATTGCGTATCTTTTTGTTTGGCATTATTGGCCTTTTTTATTTTTTATTTTTTTGTTCTTACAAGCGAGATCCCTTTTTCAATAACTCTTAAATTATAATTAGTTATGAGTAGATCTTCCATATATTAGAGAAGAAAAACTCAATCTCTAATATAAGGAAGAATAGACCATAAAGCAGACTTTAGTAATTATATGATAAGTGCAATGGAAAGATTTCATTTAACTTAAAAGATATATAAAAGCTTTGAATATTATAAATATAAGGTAGATTACTATAGCAAGTTGGAAAAGATCTTAATTTCAAAAACTAATTGTTAATATGAGATAGACTTTTGTTTTTAGAAGAAAATTATACCACTAAAAGAGGTTAGAGGGAGGGAAACCATCAACGGTGTTTCTCCATTTAACCGATTTAGATATGTTAATCATTGGATATAAATATCCAAAATTTAAGAATTAGGAAAAATCATCATAAAGAAAAAGAAAGCAAAAATAACTAAAACAAGTAAAAAGAAATAAGCACAAAAGACAGAAAACGACGATGATCAACACATGCATTTCAAGAATTTATTAAGTAGCAAGTTTAATCAATTATGAGCTACGAGTCTCCATTTGTTCAAGTATTATATGCTCCTCACGACGCCTTTGGTGAGAGTAATCCAGCAAAAATTAACAACCATCAAATTTAGGAACCCAAGCAGGTTTGGGTCCCTTCTTATGAAAAGTAGATTGCAATGTATGTGTGCTATGCTGTGAATCGTGCAATTTGGGTCTTCACACCCAATGTGTACTACGATGAATAGTGTAAGTGTGTGAGATGTGTCCTAACATGCCACATGAAAAACATCTAACACCAGGAAAGGGATTTCTTAAATTGTTCGGGTTATAATGCCTCTTCCTAGGTCTTGGCTTTAAATTAAAAGTGGGTCACCGATTTCTCTTAATTGTTTCCAATTCATTTTTAAACCTCGAGTTAATACTTCCTAAACCAGAATTTTTAATCCTCAAATTTTGCTTCATCTCTTTAGATCTCTTTAAATTTGATTCAAGTGAGGTGTGTGAAGTTTTTAATGAATCATGCTCATCCATCAATTCCAAATGCTTTTATTTAATTCATCAAATTCATCAAGTAAAGCCATGTGATTTGAATCAATCGTTGAATGATCTTTGAGAATAATTGCATGCTCTTTTATAAATTCAAAAGCTCTAATTTTAAACTAGTATGAGTTTTCTTAAGTTTTTTGTATGATGCATGAATTTTCTCATAAATTTCAAATAGTTGATCATAGGTTGGTTTACATACCTCTTCTTCATGACTTTGATCAAGATGATCTTCTTCCATTAAGCACAAGTTTGTTGTTTCTTTCTCAGGTTCAGTCTTAGTTGAATCTAATGCAGATTTCGCCCAGAATGCTTTTTGAACTCGCTTCTTATCCTTCCTGAACTTAGGTTTTTCCTCACTCCTTTTTTTGCTTGAGTGATCCTAATGTGTAGGACAATAAGCTCTGATATGTCCAGGCTTCCTGCATTCAAAACAAACAACATTAGAAGATCCTTTAGAATATTTATTATCCTTACCTTTTCTTCAATTTTGATGATGCTTGTGACTCTTCCTTAGAAATCTTTTGAATTGCCTTGTGATTAAGGCAATGTCATCGCTTTCAGACCCGGAAGAATCAGAGTCTATTTTGTTGGCTTTCAATGCTATAGTTTTCTCCTTCTTTTTCTCACCAGCATCAAGATTTCTTTGATTCACCCCTTGCTCGAAAGCAATGAGTGAGCCAAGTAAGTTAACAATTGAATATGTATTTAAATCTTTAGATTCAGTAACGGCGGTGATTTTAACATCAAAAGATAAGGCAAGCATCTCAAATTTTCATTCACTTTTTCATAATTTGAAAGTTCTCTTCCTAAGGCATGCAAAGAAGTTACAATTTGAGTAAACCTAGTATACATATCAAAAATTCATTCAGAAGGTTTCATACAAAAAAGTTCGTAATCATGCAAGAGAATATTCAAACGAGATTGCTTAACTTCATTGGTTCCTTCATAAGTAATGCACAACCTATCTCAAATTCTCTTTACCAGTAGTGCATGTAGAAACACGCATGTAATCTTTAGACTTTAAAGCACAGAAAAAATAGTTCAAACACTTTGCATGAAGTTGAGCTAAATCTCTTTCATCAAAAGTCTATTCAATAAAAGGCACTTCAGTTTTAATTACATTAAGTTCATGAGAAGGTGCAGAATATCCTTCTTTAATAAGCATCCACATGCGATAATCAATTGATTGTAAAAAAGTAGACATGTGAGTTTTTCAAAAATCAAAAGGTATATTATCAAATAAAGGAGGTCGAGTAATAGAATATCCTTCTGTTGTATTACGATTTCAAAGTTATCCATGGATCAAAATTCAAAAAGTTTTCAAACTCAGTTTTTATGAATCTGGCTCTAATACCACTTGAAAATTCGTTAGGGGTGTTAGGCCCTTATGAACTAACCCAAGGCTAACCAAGAGGGGGGTGAATTGGTATTTTTAAAAAATCTTTTAAACTAAAGGAAAATAAAGATTAAACCAAAATCACCACATAAAACAAGTGCGAAAAAATTAAATGCGGAAGCAGTAAAAAGAACATAAGGGTTTATAGTGGTTCGGTCACTTGGCCTACCTCCACTCCCCGGAGGCACCCTCCGAGTATTGCACTACAATCGTGACTCTCCTTCAGCCCCCACAGCTTGGTGGAGAAGCCCTTACAAATACCTCCTTTTTTTCACCCCTGGCAAGGCAGAGAACCCAACTCCTTTTGCTTCCTTCTAAAGCAGGCAGAGAACCTTGATCGATTGCTGAAGCTTACCTCTCCCAACCCTTCCAAGGACAAGAGACTCTAGTGGAAGAAGAAGTGGAATAATGCTTGGAGCAACCCTTGTGAATCTCCCTCACAAGATACTCTCTCTCTCTCCCTCTCTCTCTCTCTCCCTCTCTCTCTCTCTCTCTCTCTCTCTCTCCTCTAAGCATTCTCAGGTCAAGACAACAGCAAAAGATTGTTCAAAATATTGAACAATAGCTCTTAAATAGAAAGAGCTTCAAAACAACTCATTAATTGCAAGTTGCTGACTTTATCGTCCAGGACGATAAGTATATCGTCTTGTACGTTCAGTGCAATTTAAGCCTAATCAGCCGGGACGATCTGGGACGAACAGAGGAAATTTGCTCGTATCGTCCAAGACGATACTATATCGTCCAAGACGATACTATATCGTCCTGTACGATTAATTCAAATCATAGAATATCGGCCAGACAATCGCTCTAAAATGAGGTCTGGATGACTTCAAAATAGCTTGATCGTCCAAACTGATCTCATGATCGTCTTGGATGATTAGTTCAAATCAGAGGAATATTATCTAGAGCATCGCCTGGAATCTGAGCTGGCCGAACTTGATCGGCCAGACCATCGCCTGAAATTGTCTAGAGCATTTCCTAAAATGTTAATAGAAAAAGGCAGTCGTAGTGTTTGCTAACATCAAAAGCATGATCCATGAAACACATTTGCAACACTGTATACTTTCTCTCCTAGACTTACAGTTCCAACTGGTCCAAAAAAATCCATTTGTAAAATTTCTAATATTTTACTAGTTCTAATATCCTTATTAGACTGAAAAGAGGACTTCACATATTTTCCTAATTAACATGCATCGCAAAGGTGATCCTTAATAAAGTCTAGTTTTGGTATTCCTCTCACTAAGTTCTTTTGAGTAATCCTTCTAAGATTTTCCATGCTAGAGTGACAAAGTCTACTATGCCATAGCCATGACTCATTAGAAATAGTTTTTAAATAAAAAGTAGTAGGAGTTTTGATACAATTCAAATCTAGTATATAAATATTGTTTACCCGTATACCATACAAAACATCATTACCATTCAGGCTTAATATGCAGCTAGTAGGGAAAATTTTAATATAAAATCCTTTATCACATAGTTGACTAATACTCAGAAGATTATGCTTTAAGCCTTCTACTAACAAAACATTTTCTATAAAAAAATTTTTTAAGTTCCCTATCATACCTGATCCTATCACCTTCCTTATGGTGTTATCTCCAAGTGTAACCCTGCCTCCACTCCTGGCTTCCAACGATATGAATTGTGCAGTATCTCCAGTTATATGCTTGGAGCAATAGCTGTCTAGGTACCATATACTCTCACGATGCCTTATATGACAGCGTGCCAACAAAATCATCAAACGTTATACCTAGGAACCCAAATAAGTTTAGGTTCACCTTTTGGCAACTTATAAATAGATACATGTATGATATATCTATTTTTATGCCTCTTAGGCTTCCACACAATTGAGATTTTCTATCCAAATTACAGGTGTGTGCTATGTGTCCAAACATGCCATAATTAAAACATTTAACTCCAGGAAATGAATTTTTCAATCTACTATAATTGTTTTGTTTCCTGCTGAGTTTGAAAAATTTCGGATATAAAATAGGATTTGTAAAATCTTCAAGTGTTGGGGGTTTCCTATTTTTCTCAAAAGCTTTAACTTCTAATTTCAGAAATGCATTTACATCTTCCAATACATGAGTGTTATATTCTAATCGATATTCTTTTCTCTCTAATTCATTCTTAAGATCTTTAAACTCTATTTCCAATTTTATATAAAATGATTTTAAATTTTCATTAAACTTATTCAAATCATCGAACTCATCAAGTAATTTCATGTGATTGTTATCAATTAATGCATGATCTTTCCTAAGGATTTCATGTTCTCTATGCAATTATTTTAATTCTAAGTTCAGGCTAGAATACATTTTCTTTAACATCCTATATACATCATGTATGCGTTCAGATACTTCTAAAAGTTTATTATAAGTCAAGTCACATATCTCTTCTTAATCTGACTGATCAAGATTATCGGCCATCAAGCACCGATTGGTGACTTCCTTTTCCTTTTTCAGTCTCTGATGAGTCTGAAGTTGAGTCAACCCAGAAAGCTCTTTGGAATTTCTTCTTTCCCTTCTTCACAATTGGTTTCTCCTCTACCTTCTCCTTGCTAGGAGTGGCTTTGAATTTTGGGCAGTCCGACTTAATGTGTCTAGGTTTCCTGCACTCGTAGCAAATTACATCATTAGAAATATTGACATTTCTATTGAACTTACCTCGATTCTATTGCTAGCATCTCTTTTGCTTCCTCTTCAGAAAGCTTCTGAACTGTCTAGTCATAAACGCAATGTCGTCCTCATCCTCATGTTGTAATAGATCACTCTCTGACTCGTCCATTTTTAGTATTATATTCCTCTCCCTTTGTGGTTCACTTGCATCAATTTTTGTTTGACTCACTCCTTGCTCGTAAGCAATTAGTGATCTAAGAAGATTGTCAATAGAGTAAACATTTAAATCTTAAGACCTAATATAGCAGTAATTTTTATATCATAAGCAGTAGACAAATAATGGAGAATCTTATTTACCATTTTAGCATTTGTTTATTCTCTACCTAGTGCATGCAAAGAGGTGACTATCTGAGTGAATCTTGTGTACATGTCAAAAATGAATTCATTTGGTTTCATGCGAAATAATTCATAGTCATGCAACAATATGTTTAATCTAGACTATTTAACTTAATTAGACCCTTCATAAGTTATACAGAGTCTATCACATATGTCCTTTCCACTCTTGCAAGTGAAAACTCACATGTAATCCTCTGACATAAGTGCACAAAAGAAACTATTTAAACATTTAGCATTAAGTTGTACTAAGTCACGTTCTTTTACAGTCTAATATGTAAAGGGTGTTTCTACTCTAATTCCATCAACTAGTCTAGTTGGTTTTGTATACCCTTATTGTACTTAGATCCACATACGATAATCAAGCGATAGTAAAAGTATAGACATACATGTTTTCCAAAAATAAAAAGGGATATTATTAAACAAAGGAGGTCTAGGGATCAAATACCCTTCAGGTGTGTTTCAGTTTCCGAATGTAGCCATGATCGTTAATCAAAAAGTAGTCTAAACTTATAATTTTAAAACTAAGCTCTGATACCACTTGTTGAAACTTGTTAAATATGAGTTAGGTTGTTAGACCTAAGCTTTTGTCCCTACAACTAACTAAGAGGGGGTGAATTAGTAATTTTAAAAATTCTCCTCTTATTTTAAATTTAAAAGTTTTAAAATTAATAAATTTTTAATTTTAAAAACTATTTTTCAACCACATATAATAGTAAGACAAAAAAAGTAGCAAAAAATAAAAGACACAAGATTTATAGTGGTCGGTCAAATACAACCTACATCCACTCCCTGAAGTCTCTTACTTCAGGTATTGCACTGTTATCACTAGTGTCTCTCCTTTTGCCCCCACAACAAGGTGGAGAAGCCTTCACAAAAACTCTCTTTCACTATTACCCAGTGTGGCAGTGAACTGTTGTCCTTTTACACCCTCTAAGTATTGATAGAGAACATTTTGTTGTTCGCACTCTCCAAGTGTAGGCAGAGAACCTTCCACTGTTCTCACTCTCTGAGTGTAGGCAGAGAACCTTTCGCTGTTCACACTCTCCAAGTGTAGGCAGAGAACCTTCTACTATTCACACTCTCTAAGTGTAGGCAGAGAACCTTCCGCTGTTCACACGAAGGCAGAGAACCATCTGCTAGAAGAATAGGAAAAAAGAGTGAAGTAATCACAAATTACAAATAGAGTTCCTTACCTTTGAGTAACCAAGTGGACCCTTCACGCACTAGTAGTAAGAAATCTCCTTCAAACATTCTCTCTCACTATACCCTTCAAATTCCCTTTAGTATGCACGAAGAAGAAATGACAAAAAGATTTTAAGTTAGTTTAAAATAAACCTTTTATAGAAAAGACATGAAAAATCATCCAAAAAGTACAATTTTCAATTTCTGACCATCCACGATCGTCCCATACGATCCAATTTTGCACGTACGAACAATGTTAAAATTGTTGCGTATGAACTTAATGTTAACTAGTATGAACTACCTTCATACTTGATCATCGTCTCGTATAAACATGGTTCATCCAGTACAAATAGTTATTCTTAAAGTTCGTTGGTATGAAAAAAGCAGGACAAATTTCAAGTTTCCAGAATAGAGAAGATCATCCTGGGACGAACCATAAATATCATCTGGACGAAAAGTTCATTTTGGCAAATCTAGAGTCCATTGTCCTGGGATGAACGATTAATATTGTCTGGATGAATGCATTCAGAGAGCATCATCCTGGGACGAACGATAAATATCGTTTGGACGAACGCATCCAGAGAGCATCATCTTGGGACGAACGATAAATATCATCTGAATGAACGCATCTAGAGAGCATCGATGGGAAAAACAATAAATATCATTTGAATGAACACATCTAGAAAGCATCATCCTGGGATGAACGATAAATATCGTCTGGGTGAACTATACTTAGAAAAATTTTTGCCAACCTCTGTTCGTTCCATTGCTCGTGTGGGAGTATAACTGACCAGATCATCCCATATAAACATGGTTCGTACTATACGATCAGTTTTACAAAAATTATGAATTTTAAATCTCTCCCCCAGTGTGTGTGTGCTAAGTTACTTAAATACAATCACACTCTCTCAGACTCAAATAATACATACTCCAATTTTACAAAACATTCTAAGTAGATATTGATTTAAAGTCTTCAATAATCTGGAGTTTGATTTCACTGAACTGTTAGTACACACAAGAGTAAAAATAAATATTCCAAAATGTGTTAGGAGAAAATAATAATCAAAACAATAATATTTGGAATCATCAAATACATAGAAGTTGCAAGTGTGTAAAACATGCAAAGCTAAGTAGCAACTTTCTCAACATATAGCACCTTTTTAGTTTGAATCATGATTGAGAAATTTATAGTTCTCAAATCATGAGATTCTTCAATATATACATCTTATTTTATTACCCCATTTATATAGGCACTTTTAACATCCATTTCATACAACTTGAATCCTTTAAAGAAAGAAATGGCTAATATCACTCTAATGATTTCAAGTCTATCTACAAGGGGAAAGGTCTCTTCGAAGTCAATTTCTTCAACTTGATTGTGTCTCTTAGCTACTAATCTAGCCTTATTTCTTATTACTATATCAGAGTCATTCATCTTATTCTTGAAAACCCATTTGGTTCCTAAAATAATCTCATCTTTGGGTTTACTAACCAACTTTCAAACATCATTCATAACAAATTGATTAAACTCTTCTTTCATATCTAGGATCCAAAATTTATTAGATAAATATTGATATTTATTTGAGGGTTTTACCATAGAGATAAAAACAGAATGGCTTACCTCCTTTCTAATTACATGCCTAATTTTTACTTCTACTGATGTCCTTAAGATGATTAGATGAATATCTCCAATATTTAGGTAATTATTTTTGAGGTTATACTCTATTTTCTAGGTCAATAGATTCTACTCCTTGGGTGACCTTAACAACTTCTTCTTCTTCTGACCTAGGCTCAACCATTCTATCATATTCATTAAACACTACATGGTGGTCTCCACTATAACTAATACCCTCTTATTAAAAGCTCTATAGGCTATACCTACAGTTGAATATCCAAGGAAATCTCCTTCATCAGATATAGGTTCTAATGGAGATTTACCATTAATAAACACCTTACATCCAAAAACATGAAGGTGAGAGAGATTGGTGTCTGTCTTTTTAGTAACTCATAGGATATCTAATTAAGTTTGGATCTAATTTTAACCATATTGAAAACATAGCATGCAATATTTTCTACTTTTTCCTAAAAATACTTAAGAAATGAGTACTCAACTATTATGGCTCTAGCATCTTTTACTAAGGTTCTATTTTTCCTTTCAAGAAACCCATTCTACTGAGGGGTTATAGGAGCTAAAAAACTATGTTGTATGCCTATCTTCTAACAAAATATTTCAAACTTATCATTTTCAAACTCTCCACCATGATCGCTATAAATGATTAATATCTAACATCCTAATTTCCTCTGTATCGAGGTGGAAAAGATTCTATATTTCTCAAATAATTCACTCTTTTTTGCTAGGAATCTAACCTATGTAAATCTAAAATAGTCATCAACAATAAAAAAACCATATGAATTACCTCCTAGGCTGGCTAAACTAACAGGTCTACATAGATCCATATGAAGAATTTCTAGTGGACTAGAGAAGATGTCCTCGAGTGAATGAAAAGAAGTTTTGATTTACTTTCCTAGTTGACAGGCATCATAAAGGGGGTCCTTAGAAAATTCTAATTTAGGCATGCCTCTAACTAGGTTCTTTTGGGTTATCTTCCTAATAATTTTCATTCTTATATGACATAGTCTCCTATGTCATAGCTAGGATTTATCATCAATTATTTTCAAACATAAGAAATTTGTAGACTCATTACAATTCAGATTAAGCATGTTGACATTATTAATCCTTTTTTCCTTTTAAAACAAGAATTTTATTTAAACTAATCATGTAATTGCTATATAAGAATTTAATATTAAAGCCTTTGCCACACAGTTGACTAATGCTAAGTAAGTTATATTTGAGGACATGTCCTAGCAAAACATTTTCAATAATAAAATTCTTGGAATTACCAATCATACCTATACTTACGACTTTCATAGGGGTATTGTCTCCAAGTGTAACGTTTCCTCTTACCCTGGCCTCCAGCGTGATGAATTTCTTAATTATGCTTTGAGAGCACTCCTACAACAGTTATTCACATGCAAGCTATACTGTTGTGCAAGTGATTTTGGTATCCACACTAGATGTGTTCTATGGTGAATTATACAAGTACGAGCTATATGACCTAATATGCCATGCGAATAACACATAATACCTTGAAAATATTCTTTAATCTATGTGGGTCGTGGTGTCTCTTCCTAGGAGTACATGATGCTTGTAGTGATGTGGGATTATGCCATTGTGCTAATGTAGGTGGTGTTCTATTTTATTGCAATGCATAAATTTTTTTCTTTTAGGAATTCATTTGCACTTTTAAGGCTAGCTATTTCTAATTTTCAATGCATGATCATTGCTATCTAATTCACTTGCAAGTGCTTCTAATTATTTAAATAAAGATTCTTTGAATTCAAAGATTTATATACATTGGTTAGTTCAATATGCATCTTGTTTAATGTATTAAATTCATCAAGCAAAGACATGTGATCACTATCTAAAGTAGAATACTCAACTATCAGACTATCATGCACGTTTTGTAGATTAAAAAAGTCAGTGTTTAAGCTAGCATACATCTTTTTTAAGCTTCTTATATGAATCATGAAGTTTTTTAGATAAAATAAAAAGTTTATCATAGGATAGTCGACATACCTCATGTTGATCTAACATATCAAGATTATCATTATCCATAAGAAACAAATTTATTACCTCCTCATTTGTTTTTTTTTTAGATGATTCTGAGGTGGATTCAACCCTAATTGCTTTATGTATTCGTTGCTTCCCCTTTTTAAACTTCCCTTCTCTTCACCCTTTTCCTTGAATGGGCGAGTCTTTAGGTTGGGGCAGTCAATTGGTAGATAGCCTAGTTTCTTGCATTAAAAATAGATCACGTTAGATGATGCTTTTAAATTTCTAGTATTCTTAACTTTGCTCCATTGTTATTGATGACGCTTTTGCTTCCTTTTTAGGAAACTTTTGCACTAGCATATCATAAAAGCAATGTCATCATCCTCCTCAACTATAGAACTATCACATTCTGAGTCATTCACTTCCAAGGCCACCACTTTGTCCTTTCTCTTGTCTCATGCAGCCTGCAATCTCTGACTCATACCTTTTTCATAGGTAATAAGTGAGCCCAACAAGTTATCTATATAATAAATTTTGAGATCTTGTGATTCAAAAATTGCATTAACTTTAACATCATAATTACTAGGTAAACATTAATGAATTTTATTTACTTTCTCAAAATTCGAAAGCTCTCTACCTTAAGCATGCAGAAATATCATGATTTGTGTAAACCTATTGTACATGTCTGAAATGGTTTCATTAGGTATCATGTGAAAGAGTTCATAATTATTCAACATAATATTTAATCTAGATTATTTGACCTCATTAGTTCCTAAATATATAATACACAGTTCATACCAAATATCCTTTCTAGGGGTACAAGTAGAGACTCTCATGTAATCTTTAGTCTTAAGAGCACAAAAAAAAATAGTTTAAACACTTTGTATTCTTTTGAGCTAAGTCCCCATCCTCTTTGCTCCATTCATTAAATGGCACCTCAATTTTGATGTCATTAATAAAATGAGAGGGTGCAGTATAACTTTCTTGTACTAAGAACCACATATGAAAATGAATAGATTGCAAGAAGTAGATATGTAAATTTTTAAAAACTTAAACGACATGTTATCAAATAAATATAGGAATAGCCTTCCGTGGTGTTTTGATTTTTAAAATATGCCATGGATCATTTTTCTCGAGGTTTTCTAAAACTCTAATTATGAGAACTGCTCTGATACCAATTGAAAGTTTGATGTATGATGTTAAGCCTAAGTGAACTGTCCCTTGGCACACCAAGAAGGGGTGGTGAATTGGTACTTTTAAAACCTATTTCTTACTTTAAAACAACTTATATTTTTTATTTTTTAGTAATTAAAAAGCAAGAAAAAACTATCACTTGATACATAAGCAAATAGATATATCAAAGGTTACAAAGATGATGATGATAGTTTAGTCAACACAAAAAATAACTATTATAGATTTCCACTAAGAAATTATTACAAAAACTAAATACAAAAAATTAAAGTACATATAATAAGAAATAATATTAAACACACAAGAATTTTATAGTGGTTCAGTTAAACAATGACCTGTATTTAGTCCCTGAAGTCCTCCTCTCTGAGTATTACACTAAACCTTTAGTGTCTCTCCTTTAACCCCCATAGCTGGGCAGAGAAGCCCTTACAATATTTTTATAAACCTGGTGTGGCAGAGAACCTTAACCTCCTTTTTCACCTTCTTAGTGATGGAAGAGAACCACGATCTCCTTTTTCACCCTCTTGGTAATGGTACAGAACCACGATAACATTTTTCACCCTCTTGGTGATGGCAGAGAATAGTAAAGATCTTTGAGATGAAGAACTTCTTCTTAGAGCCACCCAAGAAACCTAGACATATACTTAAAGTAAATAAGGCAAGACACTTGCTTCGAGCAATCGTATGAACCTCTCATACTACTTATCCCTCACAAACTAGCTCTCTCTTTCTTCTTCCAAAAGTTATTTTCGATCCCTTTTCCAAGCTCTCTCTATAGAACACTCAGCATCCAAAGACTTGAAATAAGTTTATTAAGAGAGAATAAAAACAAGGCTCCACAAAAAGCCATAAAATTTAATTCTATTGATACTAATCATACAGTATGATCCAACATTGTACATTACACTTAGTTTAAATAAAACTGTTAGTATTATACGAAGGATAAGCTCCTGTATGACCATTTTAAGGAATTAACTTAATTGTCCAATCCAATTTGATTTATTATCTAGTACGATTAGTTTAAACGACTTGGATTATTTTATGTATGATTGGCAATGAATAAATGTCATCCCATATAGAAATCATGTCATAAAGTACGATCACTGGATCAATTAATCCAAAATTATTCCTTAATTATAGGATTAAATTAGGTAAGATTTAATTATATCATATAGTATGATACTTATCATATGTTATGATTAATATAAATTATAATTTCAAAATATTTCCCAATTATGATTGGCGACTAGGATCTTGATTTCAATTGATAGTCTTGTACTATCAAGATCATCTAATAATTAGTTCAAATAGCTTTAATTACATAATTAGACATTTTAATGATCCTGTGAATAGCTAATTGTATTGTATGATATGAATCTTATCATACGATTAGTTTAAAAAAAATTACATTTCTAATTTTCTCTCTATCGCACTCCCCTAAGAATGTGTGTGCATGATCACCAAGTTAAGTTCCCATTAAAATACATCACTTGACTCATGAAAGATATAAATAAATAAAACAAAATTATAGACTTTCAAGACACTTTAAGCCTATTCTACCTTGTCTTCAACTGATCAATTTGTATAGTGCATAATGGACCTAAATTATTAGTACTCAAGAAAAAATTATGCAATAATAATAGAAACAGTATATAGCATAGTAGAGAATCCAATAATATTTGTTATCATCAAGATCACAAGAATTGGGCCAAGATTTATAACATATAGTAGCCATCTTAATGTAGTAGCATAGAAGCTTGGGTGTTAGGTTGTTGGGTACTGAAATAAGTTTTTAAATATTTTAATCTAAATATCCCTCACTGCCCAAGCTACCTCCCTCATTTCATCTGCCTTGGTTGGGAGGGAAAGAAAGGAGAAGGAGAATAGAAGAGAGAGAAGGCCTATGATCTTTTCAATTCATTATTCTTATCCCATATGTTATTTTTCTTGTAGTAAGTAATATCCACTCTATATATTTTTAATGATTTTGAAGTTATTATATGTCTCTCTCCTAAATATGATAAAATATGATATCTCTTAATTTAGTAAACTTGCACCAATAACTTTTGATACGTACTAGATATCATTATTATGAATATTGTGATTGGTTTATATTGAAGCATCACTAGGTGATTTGAAAGATATAGAATTTTAACTAAAATAAGTTGGGAAAATATTAACTATAAAATGATTAAGTGCTAATATATTGAATCTAGATATGTGTTATGTAATATGTATATGGTTACTATTCATTTGGCATGACAAACATTTTGTATAGTCCTTACGTATGGATGAGCACATTGTATATATGCTCATATTTTGATAATTATATATGATATATATTAGATGTGTATATGAATAATGTGGTATACATAAGAATAAGTAGAAGGAATCAACTTATATGCTAGAGAGGATAGATAAGAGTTATACTGATATGTTTAATTGATATTAATATTAAGAAGTCTGATTACTTTTAATTTTGGATAATACTATGCTCTATATCTATGTTGGTAAATTTATTCTAGATAATACTCTTTTGTGTTATTTATGTTTGTACACTATTCTGGATAATACTCTACTATCTGTGTTAGTAACTCTATTCTTGAAAATAATCTTCTATACTATTCATGTTGTTAACTCAATTTTGGATAACACTCCATATGCTATCTATGTTTGTAATTTTATTCTAATAAATACTCTGCTCTACTATTTGTATTGGTAGGTCTATTTTGGATAATACTTTGCTCTGTTATCTGTCTCGGTAACTCTATTTTGGATAATATTTTATTATTCATGTTTGTAACTCTATGTCGAATAATATTATACTCTAAATAAATTTGTACCATATAATGCACAATTCTAACTAGACATTTATCTCTATTTAACTGATGATTAACTAATTTATTGAAGGATAATAATATCTTACTTATATGACTAATAACAAAAAAGATGGAAAACATGTAAGATAAAATATACAATGATTAATTGATTTACATGTAGCTAGACTGAAAGATATATAGAAGTAAAAGACTTCTCCTTCGACATAGGCTTTCCCACTAGTTACTTCAATCAAATTAAGCTTAATAATTACTTAACCAATCTATACCTATTATCACATCATTTTCTTTCTAAGGTAGAACAATCAACTATACTTCCAAATTTTTGTTTATAATTTCATTCTTACATCTACAGAGCTGACTAGAAACAAGAAAAATCTCTAGTAGGTAATAAAACATATAAACTACAAGCTAGAAATTCTACAAGTAAGGCCAATTCCTTCAACACATGCTCATACATAAAATAATGGCTTGCCTTATAAATAAACTAAATCGATGGGATAATACAAAAATAAATGTGGTACATATCACTACATCTAGAGCCTATTTTTCCTCTTACTAGATAAGCTTGTACACACTGGGTTATATAAAGGCTGCACTGACCATTGGGATAGGCTGTGTTTTGGCTCCTCCTATTGGTCCACTTACTATCTTCCTCTAAATCAATCTCCACTATAGGTCGATGAATCCTCTCTGACTACTCAAGATGGGTTGGTTTCTTCCTTTAACTCTCGCTACCTCCAGCTTTAAGTTCTCCTTATGTAACTCTTTATGGATACTGAGCTACCTTATGACTATACTTGTCACACATGAAACACTGCCCTACGTACATATAACATCAACAAGTATGCCTTACTTTATGGAATCCACATATATGAGCATTACTAATAAACACACATTCTCCCAAGCTCCCAAATAATGCCCTATATACATAGAATCTTATCTAATTTAATCTTAAGATTTAACTAATTGAATATGGGTTAATTAATTATTAAGATCATACAATATAATCCATATCATATTAGATGATAGACATAGATGATTTCAAGTAGTCCAGTAGTTCATCCTATGAGAACTATGATTTAATTAAATTAATTATATTATACAACACTAAGATCATACACAATAATTTTTCCTAATCATAGAGGGAAACATTCATCATATAATACTAAATGGTGAATTAAACTAATAGAACTTTACAATCTCTTAATCATACAGTATAAACATAGACGAACAAATTGAAAATTAGGATTTTTCTTAATACCTGATATTTTAAAGATCTCTTATTTCGTTTTGAAGTGTTTTTGGTAGTTAAGGTGGCTTGAGTCATCTGACAAAGAGAGAAAGTTTAAAAGTTCAGCTTTAGGCTTGTGAGAGAAAAGTGTGTTGAGAGGGAGGGAGGGAGGGAGGGAAGGAGGGAGAGAGAGAGAGAGAGAGAGAGAGAGAGAGAGAGAGAGAGAGAGAGTAGCCTTACAAGATTAAGGGAGTGTGATAGAGGGAGTCTTCTCATAGTTGCTCCAACCATCATCTATCTTCTTCCTTTATGAGTTAAAGCTTTACGTAAAGGAAACTCTTAAATGAACCTCTTGGAGTCAAAGGGCCATGGGCAAATCCACTGCACTATTTTTGAAAGGGAATCAGGTTTGTTGCCTCACCAAAAGGGTGAAAATGATTTTAGTTCTCTTCCTCACCAAAAGGGTGAAAAGTATTTTGGTTCTCTGCCTCACCAAGTGGGTGAAAAGGATTTTGATACTTTTTCATTTTAGTTTGATGGAAAAGATTTTATAAGGGCTTCTCTACCTTGTGTTGACCTCATTTTTTGTGTGAGGTCATCATGAACTATCAAATTCTTGATCTTCAATACCATGATTAATAAGCATTCAATTATCAATCATCCAGCTTACAATCACTTAATTCATAGCTCCCTGGTTCAACATTTAATCAATCTACACAATCAATCATCAAACAATCACCTGATTCACAATCACTTGATTAACAATCATCCTGTATGTCTAATTGCCTTGAGCAATTAACATTCATGAACTTCAATCACCTTCTATAATTTACAATCATTGAACTTTAATCATCTAAATAAATTGTAACCTTGCATTACAGTTAACTAACCCAATGGACTACCTTTTATGGTGCACTGACCTCCTTGACCTCAATCATAGTCCAAACCACTTTACTAGAAGCTTCATATGGTAAGTAAAATCATCTATTAATAGACTCTTTAGTCATTAATTGATCAGTCTGACCTAGTTAAGCTAGCCCAATTGATCAAAGATCCTAATAAACATCAATTCAAGCCCAAATCACATCTGATTTTCATCAAACTCTTATGAACATTGATCTTAGTGGATTGGACTTGACTGACCACCTTGGCCTAATCAATAGTTGACTTGGTAAACTATACTTAGGTTTGGTCAAATTAGACCCAATTGGGTCAAGCCACTACATACCATCAACAAAAAACATCTAAATCCAAGTCTTCTTTTTGTATTGTTTAAAAAAACTAAAACCCACCATGAGTCAAACCACTATGGGTTTGACTTGGCCAACCCACCAAGGGTGGTCAAACTTAAGCATACACCCATTCATTTCCTCAAACATCAAATCCACTATCACAAACTCCTTGATATTGACCCCAATAGCAAGCCAACCATTCCTAAATCTTATCCCAGTCACCCTTGAATAGTTAACAGGTCAAATAATCAACAAGACCTATAAAACTCCACAAATGGTCAAACCACCCAATATAACTCATTTCCCTCCATCCTAGCTCATCAATTCCATTCAAAACTCTTCCATAACCTTCTTAAACAACACCTAAACCTATCTTAACACTTGCTTTGCCCTTAAAAAGTAGGTATCCCCTCCACATGTGTAAAGCAACTAAGGCCACTTCCTCACAACCCAGGCTGGCTCTCTATTGCCTATGGGCCAGGGACAGATGTCCAACATCTATTAAAGTTCCTTGAGCAATCTTGGTTGTAAGATGTTAATTTGGGCCAAAACATGTAAAAGGAATATACTTAATTCATTCTCACTCTAGTCATCCTTCGGTGCCTCTAGCGTTTTATTTTACTCTCCCAGAGGTTCCAACACACTTTATAATCATTTCCTTATTATTTGGTGGTTGTTGATGTTGAAAATAATGGTGGACCGAGAGATCCTCCATCCCAGCATCATCAAATCATTATTTTGTCCTTTCCACGGCTTAGTGTCTTCATTGAACTTCCTAGGGAACTCACAAGGAAATAATTTTTCCATCAAACTCTCACAAAGATAGCTTATATATAGGTATTTTCTATACCATAGAGTTCTACCTATGTTCTTAAATAAATTTTTAAGGATAGCTAGTAAAGACTTTTAAACTATTCTCCATAGTTTTTGTATTCTTCCTTTATCATAATCTCGATTATCATGCCATTTAATACACTGTAAAAGAAGTTTGGAATAAAACCTAAAACTAGGGTTTGTAACTTTTCAAGCTCAGAGAAAAAATCAAGGATGTTTCTTCTTTCTATACAATTCCAATGGCCAATATTTTATCATTCTAATTGATTGATTCAACCAATATACCTTGACATATAAGAGTTCATCCAAATATATCTTACCCATTCATTTCAAACTGTGTGCCCTTAGTCACCATCTGACGTAGTTATGTGATTAACCTCACACTCATGCATGGTTAACCAAGACGCTACCATTTGTAAAGCGCAACACACTATTATCGCGGCTGCCTTAGGTTGCCCAATCACCTTTAGACGTGTGCATAGCCATTGCCCACACTTATATTTTAATTTAAACATTTTATTAAATGAGTTGAAATGGTTGAAGTTTTAGAATCTCTTTACTAATTTATTTTTCACCCAAAATTTTAAAAAAAAATCCATGTCTCTAATCGTCCTTTATGATGTCTGGTCATAATATACGATCATACACAACTTTTTTGATGAATCGTATGGCCAAAATAATTGTATATGAACACCCCATATGATCCCACGATCATACGATATGATCTATTCATTTTCTTTTTAAAGAGCCTACCACTTTCAAAATTTTCACTCCTCTCGTAAGATCCCTCCTTACATTCCAATCCTTATAATGGTCAGTGGGAAACAAAGTCATCAAACCCAGGGGGCTTCCTCCTTTCAGAGCACTATAGACGTGCATTTTCTAACACCTTCTAATGAAGCTGCCTATAAAAAGTACAAGGATGCCAAGATCACACCCTATGGACTTCTAAATCAATAGGCTCTTTAGCTTCCCTGTAATGAACCTTTTCATCTCATATGCACTTCAATTTCTTCTAACCTTGGTTCATCCCTTCCATTCTAAAATCCTGTGTGAATTTCTTGCAAACCTTAGGATTAGTGGAGATGCTATGGTTATGACCTCCCGAGTGTGCTGCCAAAATGTAGAAATAACCAAGGAAGACACAAGAATCCACCTTCAACTCAACACCCAAGGGAATAAACCTCTAGCCATGTCCTCTAGATCTGATGTTGACTGGAGTTATGTGAACCTTCTGCTAAGAAATGTTGCCCTTAATTTTCAACAACCTTTCATTCAGACCCTTAACCAAAATACTAGGGTTAACCAACATATTCTAAGAACTTCAAACATACCTAAAGCTAGAGACTGAATAAATATGACTTCCTACTATCAATTATTACATATTTAATCATGTCAAATACCAAAATGGATGAAGCTCAAATGCTAATTGACTACAACCAAATCCTCACTTACATTCGACTCCAAGCCATTAAGAGAAAGTAGAACATTTCCTTAGGACATGTGATAGGATATATCCTATTTAGAAAATACAATATCACAACACCTCTTGATCACATTCCAATTTTCTTTTTGGATGCCTCTTTTTGAATGCTATTTCATAGGGATTAGGAGCCTGAAGATCCTCTCTTTGATGATGAAGGAGAAGCTGCCCCTGAAGCCAATCCTACACCTGCACCATCTCCTTATCACTACCAATATGAGGAGCTAACTCAAAGATTTGATAGACTAGAAACTGGCCTAGATATATAGTAGATCCAACATGACAATGATATGGGATGGTTCAAGGAGTAGTTTGGAAACATTCAACATCAGTTCACCACAATCCAACAACAATATGACAGTTTTAGCCAGTTCTTCCAACCACCTCCACCTCCACCTTCTGATTAGGATCCATCACCATACTAGTTTCTTTTCTTCTTATTTTGATTGTAAAGTTTACTTTTAAGTCTATGCATGTCTGTTTGTATGTTATTTTGAAATGGAATTTTTCTTTCAAGTCGTTACTATGTAATTTTTTTTCTTTCTTAAAAATAAAAAAGGGGAGTTGTTTTTCTTTCAAATGGAACTTTCCCTCTAGTTATTTATGCTTGTAGATTTCATTTTTGTGCTTTTTGCTTGAAAATTTTCAGTCTACCAAATTGATGTTTTTTGTTGATCGTACTCTATGACTTATACCATAATGTACAAATTAACTAGTACTATACAAAATAACTCACACTGCATGAAAAAAATCATATTATACAATTTGACTTGGCCTGAACTGTGTTTTTTTTATTGTGTAAACATACCTCTACTCTTACTTAAAAAGTTTAAGTAAGTAGTTGCTGACACTTTTAAACTAACAGAATTGAAATTCATGAATTTATGTATCTCGTTTTAGTTTCTTTGCCTCATAATTCCATGTGAATGCATAAAAATCTACATAGAATTTGAATTAAAATGGTTGAAATGAAATTTTTTTCACTATACTGCATGTTTAATTTTATCTCATGGATATATTATACAAATTTACATATGAAAATTATTATTTTTCTATATTAGGCTTTTATTCATATTAAAAAAAGCTTGAATTTGGTTTATAGATTATTCCTCCCTATATAAGAGAGTGAGTTATTCTTCTCTTCTATTTAGAAGATAATCTTACTACTATGATTCTTAGAGATTAAGAAATGAAGTAATTTACAAAAAAAGAAAAAAGGCACTAAATTAGCCCAAAATCAAAAGATGCACAATGATGTCAAAAGTAAAAGATGCACTAAGTGTATCAAAAATAAAAGATACGTAATGTTCATAAAACCATTAAAAGAGGCACAAAATGAGCCCAACCTAAATTAGCTTCTCTTTATGGTAAATCTTTAACTCTTAAAAAATTTTGATATTTCATAATATGTTTAATATTTGATTCTGAAAAATCTTGGTTCTTCATTCATCACTTTAACAATATTATTCTATTAAATATATTTCATGCTAACAGTATGAAAATACTAAGTTTCCCTATTTAAT
This sequence comes from Dendrobium officinale, assembly GCA_019514585.1. NCBI lineage: Eukaryota > Viridiplantae > Streptophyta > Magnoliopsida > Asparagales > Orchidaceae > Dendrobium > Dendrobium officinale. The sequence continues at coordinate 19,840,256 of CM033698.1, forward strand.
TATAATTCTTGAATTAGATTATTTATTCAAGCAAAGGATTTTAGCAAAGTCTAGAATCCAAATCCTTTAGTTGCAAGATAGTCAACACTTCTCTTATTTGTCATTTCTGTGTGTAGAGTAAGTTTATTACATTCTGAAAATATCCAAGAAAGTTAATAGAGGTGTGATATTTTGAGTTGTTAATTTATTTTAATCTATTCTTTTTCTGTTTCTGCTCCTGTGTCGGTTTATATTTTTTCTTTAATCCTATTATTTCCTTTCTTTTGTGATGTCAAAAAGAGGAGTGATATTTTGTTGTTTATTGTTGTTGTTTCTTTTTACACTCCTTTTACTCAAATTTTATTTTCATAAAAGGGGTAGACTTGTGTTTATTGATTGGTTCTTTATTTCTTATTATTATCTTTTATAAAGGGGAAATTTAAAAGAAAGTAAATTTTTTAAAAAATCTTAAACAACCATGTTTTCCATCATAAAAAAGGGGGAGAGTGTTAAAGATCTAATCTAAGCGTTATATTTTTGATGATAATAAATATTATGATATTTTGTTTTTTTTTCTGTGTCTTAACATTTTAGGAATTCAGTCCACTATTTCTTGAAATTCTGATCAGCTTAAGACTGTTATTCTCAATTTATTCTATATTTTTCTTTCTTGAGTCATATCATATATTTGGGTGGATATCTTTGCTAATCAACCTTGCACACACATAGAGGGAGAGAGAAAAATGTTTTTGAGAGAGTCTTTCTTTTTTTGGTAAACATATTGTATGATTTATCTTCATATTGTATGATACGTAGGGGTGTCAACTTTTGACCCGACCCGAAAACCCGACCCGGACCCGACCCAAAAAATCCGGGTTGGACCCAACCCGTTTGTTAAATGGGTCGGGTTCGGGTTCGCAGATCTGACCCGTTTGAAAAAACGGGTCCGGTTCGGGTTGACCCGGCGGGTTGCCGGGTCAACCCAAAAACCTGTTTAATTTTAAAAATTTTGAATTCCCGAATCACGAACTGCCGCCTGCCGCGTGCCGACTGCCGAGCTCGAACCCGCGTGCGCACTGCGCGCCAGCCTGGCCCTGGTCGCCTGGTTCCTGCCCCCTCGCGAACCGCGTGTCTCCGCTGTGCCGCGTCACTGCCGAGCGAGCCCGCGTGTCTCCGCCGTGCCGCGTGCCGACTGCCGAGCTCGAACCCGCGCCTGCCGGCCCTGCCCGCGTCGCTCCGCTGTGCCGACCGCGAACCCGCGTGCCGAACGGTGCCCGTGTCGCTCCGCCGTGCCGAGCGCGAAGTGCAAACCCGCCGTGCCGAACCCCCCGTGTGCGCCCGCCGTCGCTCCGCAATCGCTGCCGCGCTCCAGCTGCAGGGTCGCGGGTCGTGTCGGGTCAACCCGGCAACCCGGCCAGGTCGGGTCCGGGTTGAATTGTCCGACCTGTTTGCAAAAACGGGTCGGGTTCGGGTTGACCCGTTTAGATCCGGGTCGGGTCGGATTCGACCCGAACCCGACGGGTTGACTCGAATTGACACCCCTAATGATACGTGTATCATATTATACACTTTTAATTTATATCGTACAATCTGTTGTCCTTTGCCAAGCCACCAAAGGTCAAGAAAGATACTAATTCTATACTGATCGTACAGTATGCTTTGGATTGTACTATATGCCATAATTAAAATCTTTCTTAATTAATCCCATGATGTTAGGCAATCAAATCATGGACATTTATTATGATTGAACGTACTATATAAACTAGTTTATACTGTATGATTACTCGTGTACTAATTTGTTCATCCCTTTAATCATACCAAATGAATTCCATGATTTTGTTTTTGATTATACATACGATATCCACAGTGTTGGATGATCACCCGTGTATGAAGTTGGTCGTCCCAAGGATCATCCTAAATGAATATAATAATTTTTTATATATCATAACGTATGATTTTGGATTGTAAGTATGATGTATTATAAAAGTTGAACATATCATATGAACGATGTTGTTGGATAACTCTGAATTAAACTGCTCATACTGCACGATTCATCTATTGTACTGTACAAACAGAAGATAGATGGCTTGGAAATTAGGGTTTTTGAAGCCCTTTATTTAAAGATCTCTAACACACTTGTTAGATATCTTTGGCAGCTTAGTCTTCTTGGGAGGGAGTTTGAGGAAGAGAAGGAGAGCCTAGTGAGAGAAGAGAGAGATTTTGTGAGGGAGAAGTTGCAAAGGGATTCACAAGGTTGCTCCAAGCAAGAATCTTGGCTAATACCTATCAGCGTCTACTTGGAATCTCTGTGGTTCTGGAGAAGAAGTTATTTAGCAAATATCATGGTTCTCTGACCATCACCTAGAGGGTGAAAATAGATTTGTGGTTCTTTGACCATCACCAGGAGGTTGAAAATAGAGTTAAGGTTCTCTGCATGTAAAAGAGTCATGGTTCTCTGCCACATTGGGGAAGTGAAATAGTGTTTATACAGGCTTCTCCACCTTGCTGTGGGAGCAAAAGAAGAGTAACTTCTATTTAGTACAATACTTAGAGAGAGTCTCTAAGGAGTAGACATAGGTCTGATTTGACCAAATCACTATAAAATTTGGTATGTTATTTCTTATTAATTTTATCGCATTTTATTTCTGCACTTTTTTATGATTTGATCTATGGTCAAAATATCTTTTTTTTTTTATTATTGAAATTAATTATATTTTTTTGCATCAAGAGGTTTAAAACTCTTATTTGATTAAGAAACTTTTTAAACTACTAATTCACTCTCTGCCTATTGGTTAGCCCCGAGCTAGTTCTTTAGGGTTTAACCACCCTCATGAACTTTCACATTATACATCATAGAAATTAATCCTACCTTGATTTGACATTAATTGACCTTAAAAAAGTCCTTAATTCAAGGCTAAATCTTCCAAAATTTTATAATAATTTAAATAAAATTCTTAAAAAATACATAATTAATTTTAATCAACTCTAATTAACCTCTACAATAAAAGTAATAAAATCTAAAAACCATTTTAATTAAAATTTAATTGATAATTGACTAATCCTTGGCTAAAAATTAATTAAATATATTCATTAAAAATAAAATATAGATAAAATTAAGCCCAAAATTTTGACGAATAATCCATTGGTTATCCATAACCAAGGTTATCAATTTCATAAATTTTTTAGTTTATTTGACATCAAAACTAAATAGCCTAAGTTTATGTAAATAATTAGGCTATAAAAATAATTTAATAAATTACCAATTACACATATAATTAAATAAAAATAGTAAATACAACTTAAATATACATAATTAATCCAAATAAAATAAAATAAAATATAGGTATTAAAAATTGAATTTAAATAAAACTTAGTAATAATTCATTCATATTTAATTAAATTTAAATAAAAATTCAATAATTAAAAAATTTCAAATAAATCAATAAAAATCAGAAAAATTTAACATAAATTTAACATATAAAAAGATTAATTTAATAATTTGTTTGATACAATTTATTTTTTAGTCAAATAAATTTGATAATTAATAATAATTAAATAATAAAGACTATTTATGCTTAATGCTTGCTTCCTTTTGTAGGGTATTTTGAATTAATTTTCAATGTCTTTAGTACACCTTAAATCACCCAATAATTATTTTATTTGGTGTTTAATTCCTTTTAGGGGAGCGCACACATATTTGATTAAGAGATTTTAATAAACTTTTATAACAAATCAAGAGTTTTATACAATGATCTAGCCTCCATTTGTGGAAGGTATTGTTGTATGAGATTCATAACCCTTAATCAACCATTAATAAATCATTGATCCTATACATCATGCTTGGTTCCCTTATTAAAGGGTATATTCTCTATCCCTTATTAAATCATCAACCAACCTTAAAGGCTTCATATAGTCATCTATCCTATATGGAGGATGATTATATTTTGATTATAAGCCTTAGGAATTGTAGGTTAGTAGCTTGTTTGAGCTAGAAGTCCATAAGTATATCTAATTCTATAAATATATGGTAGGCTTAGAATTCCAGGTCTATTATGGTGGATCTTGGTCACCTTTCTTTTCTGCAAAGTTTGAGCATGTTGCATATTTTCAAATCAACCAATAAATAAATTTCTTTTATACATAGTCTTTTCTTTTTTATTATATTGCATTATGCATTGCATTTATATGGGTGTTGATTTGCATCAGTGGGTAGAAATTTTTCTTGGCTTTCCTCGATGTACATGATTCAGGCTTTGTAGAAGCATGCATACTAGATCTAGGATGATATAGTATTGGTACTATATACATAAAAATCTTTACCCTTACATGCATGCATACATGCATGCATACATGCATTTTATTTTTTACAACATACACAAGCCCAACACACAAGCCAATTGCTAGGTATGACAGGCCTAAGTGTCAAGGCTGTCATAGTTCTCTTATGGTTAGGATCGTTATACTGCTAAAATTTCAAAGAATTTTGGGAGTTCAAATTTTTAGTTAAGTAAATTAATTAAGATAAAATATAGAGTTCTTAATCAGTTTTATTGTTAGCATCATTTGAATATAAAGTTAAAATAACTCATCTTGAATCATTGATTCAGAGTTTGATTCATCCTTTGACCTCTTAGGATAGAGTTGAGCTTATTATACACTACATCTAGGATGATTGCTTATGTATTGGGTTGTAAGTTGTAACTCATTCCAAGAAAGCATAAGCCTAGAGGTATTTTCACAGCTCGAACTCCAATTAAGAAAAGGTTTAAAGAATTCAAGGATATTTTTATAAAATTTAAACATATTTTTGAATGAGGGATTGATATTTTCAAATTATGTAAAGCAACGATCACATATTTTAAATATATAATGTTTAGTCTCCACTTTAATTGAAAGTTTTATCTTAGGATATGCAATTGACTATTGGGGCTTGCCTCTATAGGAACCCAAGTTCTAAATATAAAATAAACCCTATCTTAGTTCGCTAAGATAGGGGAAAAATCTTCTAGGCGTTGATGAAAGCTAATCCTATGTTAGTTTCATATTTGAAATGATAGGTGCATGTGAATACTTTCCTTTGGAATGAATTTCCAAATTTGAATACAAAAATAAATTATTTCTTTTCTCAAGTTGATAATATATTACTTTTTCTTTTAAGATAATTAATAATAATTATACATATTTATTTAAGGAAATACTAAATCCCAAATAGTGATCAATCATTTATTTTTCCACACCTTATTGTGGGGGAAAAGGAGAGTCACTTAGAGTTTAATGTAATACTCGGAGCAGAGGACTCTTAGGAGTGAGCGTAGGTCAAGTTTTCACCGTACCATTATACATCTTTAGTATGTTTGTTTTTATTTTTACTAGTTTCTTAAAATTTTACTTTCATGGAAGTTTATTTTCCTGTAAATCCAAGTTGAGAACGTTGTGATTCATATGGATTCAATTGTTTGTTAGAAAAGAAAAATAAAAATCCAAAAAGTAAATTCTTTTTCTACAAAATAAAACAAAGTATTTGATTTTTTTTTTATCCTTTAGATTATGCATTGCAAGATCTCAATTTTGAATTAAGTATTGAATTTGGTTATAATTTTTTAAAAATATTTTTGAAAAAACATAAGTTATTTAAAACAACAATTCACCCCTCTTGGTGTACTATAATAGTTCAAGTGGTCTAACACCCACATTTTGAACTTTCAATTGGTATCAGATTGGGTTCTCCAAATTAGTAATTTAAAAACCATTGAGAAAATATCCATGCCATACTTTGGGAATAAAAATAACATGGAGGTTATTCAATAATCCATTTACTATTGTTTTATAACATTTCATTTGATTCCTGAAAAATTCGCATGTCCACGTTTTTATAATTGATGGACTATCACATGTGGCATTTGAAACAAGTAGGATATTTTGTAACTTCCTAAATCGTTAATGGTTTAAAAAATAAAATTCTCTTTAATGAATGGAGAATGGAAGAAAGGAATTATGCATAACTTAAGGCTAACTATTTGGCTTTTTATGCATTAAATTCTTAGGATTACATGCATGATTCTACTCTCACTACTGGCATGGAAATATATGATAGGCTTTGTGTTTCTTATAAAGATACAAATGAAATGAAGCAATCCTATTTGAATTTATTATTACCTGAGTATGAACTATTTCATATGAAACCTAATGAGAACATTTTTGATATGTAAACCTTGTAACATTATTGCATAATGTAGGTAGACAACTATCAAATTCTAAAAAAGTGAATAAAATTTTATACTATTAGTTTGATAACTTGAATGCTAAAGTCACTATAATTTCTAAGTTTAAGGATTTAAATGTATAATCTATTGATAATTTATTAGGCTCTCTTATTGCTTACAAGTAAAATGTGAGCCAAAGACTTTTGGATGCAGGTGACAAGAGGAAGGAGAAGACTATGGCATTGAAATATGACTATACAAATAGCAATAGCTCTGGAGCTCACGAAAAAGATGAAATAGCCTTGATGTCTCAGCAGTTCAAGAACTTTCTAAGGATAAAATAAAAGTGCCACCATAACATAAGAAAAAGAAAGACATCTAAATTTATTAAAGTTTCCTTTGACACTATTTTCTTTAAACACATGAAACTAAGACATCCAAAGTCTGATTACCCTAAAAAGACACTCTATGAAGGAGAAGGATGAGGAGAAGGAAATTTCAAAAATGGAGGAAGGGATTTAAAAGCTTTTCAGACAAACCCAGCATCGAATTCATCTGAACAGGAACCTAAGGAGGAAGTAACTAATTTATTTTTAATAGTAAATGATATATTTGTTAACTCTGATCAGGAAGAGGTATGCGAGATGTCTTATGATGAGTTACTTTCAATTTCAAAAAATGCATGATTTAAATAGGAGGCTTAAAAAATAGCATGCATGATAGCAATAGCTCTGGAGCTCACGAAAAAGATAAAATAGCCTTGATGTCTCAACAGTTCAAGAACTTTCTAAGGATAAAATAAAAGCGCCACCATAACATAAGCAAAAGAAAGACATCTAAATTTATTAAAGTTTCCTTTGACACTATTTTCTTTAAACACATGAAACTAAGACATCCAAAGTCTGATTACCCTAAAAAGACACTCTATGAAGGAGAAGGATGAGGAGAAGGAAATTTCAAAAATGGAGGAAGGGATTTAAAAGCTTTTCAGACAAACCCAGCATCGAATTCATCTGAACAGGAACCTAAGGAGGAAGTAACTAATTTATTTTTAATAGTAAATGATATATTTGTTAACTCTGATCAGGAAGAGGTATGCGAGATGTCTTATGATGAGTTACTCTCAATTTCAAAAAATGCATGATTTAAATAGGAGGCTTAAAAAATAGCATGCATGTTTAAAGAAAGAATTTTTTGATTTGAAATTTGAGCATGACACATAAGTTAGAGAGTATGGTAAACTCAAATCTAAATATATTTCATTTAATAAAAAGAAAGCATCACTTCCATATGAATTAAATAAAAAACATATTGAATTAATTGATTCTCATAACTCCTTGAAAAATGAGCATATTGAATTAGAAAAAGAATTGAAGGAACTAGAGACATTTGCAATGGAACTAGACACTAGTGAGAATGCATGAAAATTCAAAGTTGAAAGTTACACAAATGATAATGAATTTTTACAAAATAAAATAACTGCACTTCAAAATGAAACACATGGACCAATGCTATCACTAATGATGTAGCCTATAACACAACATACATCATATGTACCTAAGAAGATGCACTATCCCTCACATAAGTTAGTTAACCCATTTATAGGGGTTAAGTGCTACACTTTTGGCATGCTATGACACATAGCATGTATTTACACTTTGCGCCATATAACACACATAATTTGGAGGCACATGGTCTCATCACAGCATAACATTCATTCCATCCATTCATTAAATTATAAGGTAGAACATAAACTTATTTTGATTACTGAATCTAACATTTGATTGACATTTGTAGGGATTCTCTCATAATAATTCAAGTGAGAGCAAGTGGTACCTATACAATGACTACTCAGGACACATGACTGGAGATATGAAATAATTCATAATGTTGGAGGCTAGGAGCAAAGGCAAGGTAACATTGGGTAATAACACCACTAGAAAAGTAGTTGGCTAAGGTATAATTGGTAAACCCATTGATTTTCTTTTCAAAAATATTCTTTTAGTTGAAGGTTTAAAGCAAATTTGACTAGCATTAACCAACTTTGTGATAAGGGTTTTGACATTAAGTTTCTTTCTAACCAATGCATGATTACTTTAAATGGAAAAATTGCTTTAGAAGGAAAAAAACATAATAAATAATATTTATATGCTCGATTTGTCATGTGTTGATGATTCATATAATCACTATACGAAAATCATGTATTACCGGCAGATTTTTTGACGGACAATTTCTTTATTTTTCAGCGGATTTTTGACGAAATTTTTTTCGCTGGTTCAATGGGCTTCGAAATTTTTTCTGGAAAAAAATTATAAGAAATTATTTTCCGGCGGATTGTATTCGCCAAAAAAAAATTTATTGGCGGAATTTTCCCGCCAGAAAAAAAGGCCAGAAAAAACACTTGAAGCTGGCTGCCCTCGCCCTGCCCGATACCCCATGCCCGGGCTAGAGATTACTGCTCGCCTGCCCAACCACCCGGCCTGCTGCGTTGCTTCCTCCCTCACGCCCATGACCGAGCTGCACAGAGCTAGGATTGAACCTCACACCTCCCACCTTCTTACGCGTGTGTGCGTTACCATTAAGCCATCCTGCCAAAACTGAACTATTTGATGAATTTTATTATTTATCTAATAACTAACAAAATATTATAATTAATACTAATTATTTAAAATTTATTATTTTAATTAATAATTAAAATAATTTATTAAAGTAATAAGTTATTAAATTAATAATTAAATAAAATAACTTATAAAATTAATAATTAATTAAAAACTATAAAATTACTAATTAATTAAATTTTGAATAAATGATATTTTTAGGAATTATTAAAATATGTTGGAAAAGTCTCTGAAAAATCCGTCGGAGAAATCGTCGTAAATTCTACTAAAAAACTGTCGGTTTAAAGAAAACCGCCGGAAATTTTACTGGTAATGGTCTATTTTTAAATAGTGAATCTTTACTTAAAATATATTTTAGATGAATCGTTGCTATGACATAGGAGACTATGTCGTGCTACTATGAAAACTCTTAGAAAGATTACCCAGAAAAACCTAGTTGGAGGCATTCCAAAGTTAAACTTTTCTATGGATCGTATATGTGATGCTTACCAATTAGGAAAGCAAATGAGGTTTTCCTTTCTTTCTGTTAAGGATATCACTACAACTAGACCACTATAGATCTTTCACATCAACTTTTTTGGATCCATTAGTACAATTAGTCTAGGTGGTAAGAGTTTTGGATTTATGAAAGTAGATAATTTTTCTAGGTTCACTGGAGTTAGACTCTTAGCACATAAGAGTGAGCCTTTTGACAAATTTAAGAGTTTCTCCACTAAGATTTAGAGGAAATTAGGGTGTTTAATTTCTATAATTCATAATGAAATTGCTGGAGAATTTGAGAATTAGAAATTTGAATTATTTTTTAAAGAGTATGGAATTGATCATAATTTTTCTACCCCTAGGACCCCGCAACAAAATGATATAGATGAATGGAAACATAGGACACTAATGGAGGCTGGCTATGCAAGCTGAGTATTCCCTACCTACATATTTTTTGGCAAAAGTAGTAAACATAGCTTAACATGTGCTAAATAGGGTGAATATTATATTCAAACTGAATAAGACACCTTATGAGCTACTTAAGGGCAGGAAATTTAATCTTTCACATTTGCATATCTTTTGGTATAAGGGCTTTATACTTACAATTATAAATCTCCTCTAAGAAAGTTTGATTCTAACTCAGATGAATAAGTCTTCTTAGGTTATTCTTTAGTAGGTAAAGCCTATAGGGTCTTCAACTAAAAAACTTTAGTTGTAGAGGAATCTACCCATGTTATGTATGATGAATCAGATAGATTAGCTAAGCCTAGGTTATAAGATGATAATGAAATAAAAATTACTTTTAAAGTAAAGGTTGTTGATCTTGGAGATAGATAAGTACCTTAGGACCCTTTTCCTATAGAATGGAGATATTCCTCTAGTCATCTTATGGAGCTTATCTTAGGAGATCTATCAGTTGGGGTTAGGATTAGGTAAGTCCTTAGAAAAGAGGTTAGCAATACTACATTCATATTCGTGATATAACCAACTCAGATAGATCAAGCCCTCAATGATGAATTCTGAATCTTAGCCATACAAGAGGTATTGAACCAATTTTTTAGGAATAATATATGTGACTTGTTTAGTAGACCTTTCAAAAATAGTGTAGTTGGCACTAAATTGGTATTTAAAAATAAGTTTAGTGACTCTAAATTGATGATTAGAAATAAGGTTAGATTAGTAACTAAGGGATACAATTAAATAGATAATTGATTTCGAGGAGACCTTTGCCCCTGTAGCTAGATTATAAGCCATTAGAGTTTTTCTAACATTTGCATGTTTTAGAGGTTCCAAACTATAACAGATGGAAGTGAAGAGTGAATTTATCAGTAGGGTGATCAAAGAAGATATTTATGTTGAACAACACTTAGATTTTGAAAATACATCATTTCTCAACCAAGTCTACAAGTTAAAGAAAGCTTTATATGGATTGAAACAAAAACCTATGGCATGATATGAGAGACTTAGCAGCTTTCTCTTGGATAGATAATTTGTTTAGGGTAGTATATATGCCACCCTATTCCTTATGAAAATAGGAAATGATATTCTTATAATTCAAATCTATGTTGATTACATATTGTTTAGATCGATAAATAAAAATCTATGTAATAAATTTTTAAATAGCATGAGTAAGGACTTTGAGAAAAGTATGATGGAAGAATTGAGTTATTTTCTTATATTTAATATAAAGTAAAGAACGGATGATACCTTCCTTAGTATATCAAAAGATATTAAAGAGATTTTGAAAAAAAATTGATATGGAAGAGTATAAATACACTAATGAGCTCAACCATCCAGCTTAATAAGGATGTAGATGGAAAATTGGGGGATTAAAAAAATATAGGAGTATAATATGATCACTTCTTTATTTGAATGCTAGTAGACCAGAAATTATATATTTTTCTTTTGATGAACTGAAATTGTAATAAGAACAAGAAAAAAAGAACTATAACAATCAAAAGTGAAAACAAAGCTAATAAGCATCCTTTTCCTAAAATTTGGAAAGGAAACATTATTGAAAGCAAACAAAGCATAAGAAAAAAATATTTGCAAAATAGAAAGTATTATAATTGAAACTAATAAGTGTCTCCTCACTTTGAACCAATTGAGGTGTTGGGGATACAAAATTTTTTACAATCAAATAGGTTGGTTAGTATCCCAAGTTCTTAGGAAGATTCTCAAATTCCATTACTCTAATCCCATTTAAAATACGAGATGGTGTAGGGTAACCAGTTAAAATCATTTGCCACATTCGAAAATCAATTGATTGCAAAAAATCAAGCATGCGAATTTTCCAAAAATTAAATGTAATATTTTCAAACAAAGGTGGTCTGGTGATTGAATAACCTTCCGCAATATTACGGTTACATAAATTAGCAATTAATTAAAATTCAAAAAGTTTTCAAACTTTATTTTAATGAATCTCGCTCTGATACCACTTGAAAGATCGTTAGGGATGTTAGGGCCTTATGAACTAGCCCAAGGCTAATTAAGAGAGAGTTAAATTTTTATTTAAAAAGAAATCTTTCAATCAAAATAAACAAATCAAATCGAAATTCACCACAAAGAAAACATAATGTGAAAATTAAATGCGGAAATAATAAAGGAAAGAACACACCAGATTTATAGTGGTTCAGTCAAACCTTGACCTACGTCCACTCCTTAGAGGCACCCTCTAAGTATTGTACTAAACTCAGTGTATCTCCTTTAGCCCCCATAGCTAGGCGGAGAAGCCCTTACAAAATCACTTCCACCTTCCCCAGTGCGACGGAGTAGCCGGGTCCTTTGACAATAAAGAGATCTTCTTCTTCCTATAACTTCCCTCAAGATAAGCCTTAAATCCAATGGTACTAAGGTGCAAGCTCGCCGGAGCAACCGTGTGGAATCCCCCTCCACACTCCCTTAAAACCCCCTCCAAGGATCTTCTCCCTCTCTCAAACTCCACCCTTTCCTCTCACCCTTTCAAGCTCTCTCTTCAAGTTCCCTCCAAAAGAACGAAACTACAATGGCTGCCAAAGACACTCACAAAGTGCCTTATCAAAGCTTAAATAGAAGAGCTCAAAACGAGCTCATTAATGCAACTTGCCGACATTATCATCCTGGCTCATATAAATATCGCCCTAACTAATCAGCGTAAATTACACTCAATCAGCCCGATCGATTAGGGACGATCAGAAGATTTTTGGTCATATCGTCTAGGCCGATAGGATATCGTCCTAGATGATTAGTTCAAATCAGAGGAAAATCAACCTAAACTTTGCCCTGAATAGAAGCTGGCCGATGTGATTGTGCAAATCACCATTAATTGCTTTCCTTAATTACCATATTTATTTAAGAAAAATTATGCTAGATCGGTCAGTCCGATCCCCGGGACGATGCCCGAAATAATGTCCAAAAATAAGTAATTCCTAAATATATCTTTTTTTTTTTTTTTGAAAAAAGCATAGAGCAATTGCATTAAAAAAGAAATAAGCTAATACAAGCTAATAGCATCACATTCCTCCTTTAATAATAGTAAAAAAGGAGAAGGAATGTGTTCCATACTATAAGAGTCCCAAGCAAATTCACTATTAAAAGCATAGTTAGCACACATATATGCTAACTTATTGCATTCTCTACTAACTTGTTTGAAAATAGCAAAATTAAATTCTTTAATAAAGGAGGATAATCTTACTTCAATTTCCGATTTATGCTTTGTTTTGATAATGTTTTGAAAACTTTTCATCACATTATCATTATCTCCTTCAATGATGATTCCTTGAACTTGAGAATTCCAATCCTTGATAATTTCATGAAGAGATAATATACCCTCTAGTTCAAGATGAGCAATGTCCCAATGAGTACATTTGATTCCTTTAGCAAAAAGAAATCTTCCAAGATGATCACGTCCAACAGCTCCAATTCCAGCATTATAAGTAGATAACAATGAAGCGTCCACATTAATTTTGATCCAATCGGGTGGAGGAGGATGCCAAGAGTTTTTAAACAACCGGGAAGGTTGATTAACATCCCAAAGGCTCGATTTATTTCTATTATAAATAGAAATAGATGTCATACTAAGAGCATTAGAAGCAATGTTCAAATTGGAATCCTCAATTCCTTCATGAATAAGTCTATTTCTAGACTTCCAGCAAAGAAATACTAAATTGCAAAACTGTGATAAATGTATTTTTAGAAGCATTTACTTCCAACCAATCCAATGTTTCAGCAAAACTGTAAAATTCTGGAATATGAAATCCCCATGAATTGAGAACTTTTTTAGTTTGAAGGATTTTATCACAACTCACCACCACATGTTTGATATCTTCAATATCCAAGCAACCTCTTGGACATAAGCATCCTTCTTTGAGCCCACGATATTCAAGGAAATGAAAAGTTGGAATAGCTTTATGGTAAATCCTCCACCAAAAAGTTTCTGTTGTTGGATTTAGTTTAATCTTCTTCATCCAAGGCCAATATTTCCCTTTGAAAGAATTATTTGACAAGGCTTCATCAGATAAAGTAGCCAATGTTTTCCCAGATTTAAAAGAAATTAGCTCCATTTGATCACTTCCAGCCTCTTGATCGATTTTAACATTGCATATAATCTGAAGCAAATTATTATCAAAGACATTATGTAATTTAGCAATATTCCATGAGCCATTTTCAATGAACTGATCTACATAAATGTCATTAATATGTAGATTATCTAGGAATGTTGGCCATTTACAAAGAGCTTTATCTAAAATCCAAACATCCTCCAAAACATTAATTTTTTTACCATTATAGAAATTCCATCTAATAATCTATTTAAGATCAATTCCTAAATAGATCTGGTGGTAGATTCTTTCTGATTTGAGCCTATCATCCTGGCCAATACAAAAAAACCCAGGACAATATGCTTTAATGACGGTTGCCTTAACAAGGATGCTCTAATTAACGTTTATGTTTTTGAACCGATCGTCCAGGCCGATATAAATATCATCCCGGATGATGTTACAAAAAATAGTAAACTCTTGGAAACAGTAAAAAATTCTTCCAAAGTGTGTGTGTGCAAGATTACTTAGCATTAGAAGCCACACCAATTATAAAAGACTCAAGAAAGGAAAAAGGTACAAACTGACTTAGACCTAGTCTACCCAATCTTGAGCTGGTTTCAATTGTAGTCTGATCTTATGGACCTGAAATGTTAGTCGGTAAGGCAGTCGTATAGAAATAAGAGTGTTTACTATCATCAAAATCATAATCCATGAAAACAAATTCATAATAATCTCCCCCTTTTGTTGATATCAAACACTACTGGTTGAATTTGCAAAAATGAAAATATTTTCTCTAATATCCCCCTTACTAAAATAAAACTTAAAAAAATAGGAGAAATAAAAAATTTTTATTATTTTTAATTTTTGAAAGAAAAAAAATACAAATAAAATAGTACGTTCTCCCCCTTTGACATTATCAAAAAGAGAAGGGGCATGAAAAAGTCCTAAAAAAATGAGAAAGTTACCTCTTGATTTTATTCAAAAACTAAGTAATGGATCGACAACACATAATCCAGAAAAGGTAAGAAATTCAAAAATTTTGAGTCTAAGCTCAAGTTCTTTTAAAGGCTCAAAAACTTTTTAATCCAATATATAAATCAAGGAATAAATTAGAAAACGAAATACTAATTTTTCAAAACTCCTTTCATTAAAAATATCTAATAGAAGATTAATGCAAAAATTGGTGAATTAAGAATCATGATTTTTAAGATCATGCATCGAAAATATCAAGGGTTTTCTTAAGCTTTAAGTAATAAAGAAAAAGTAAGCATACTCTTTGTGGGCTCATTTTATGCCTCTTGTCAATTTTTGGCATACTTTGTGCATCTTTTACTTTTTAATACACATTATGTATCTTTCTCAATTTGGCATTATTATGCATCTTTTGATTTGACATCATTGGCCACTTTTTTTTTATCTGTCATCATTGGCCAATTTTTTTTTAATATGCTACTTTTTGAAATTTTAAAAGCAAAAGTAAACCCATTCTATTGACACAATAAACTACTTTATCAAGAAATTATGAGGTAGATTCCATAGCTTGCAAAAGATTCCTATACGATAGATAAAATGTAGGGAGATGAAAAAAGTCTAGTTTCAAAAACCTAATTTAAAATATGATGAAGATTTTAAATTAAAAGTAGAATAACCTCTTTTAGGAAACAGAGATTGAGAGTCAAAATCATGAGTTTCCTTTTTTTGACTGTTTTTAGAGAAGTCAACCAAAACTTACATAAGAATTTAAGAAAAATAGGAGGTAGATTTTTTATTTTTATTATTTTTTTATTTTTAAAAAAATGGTGATGTGAGTGTTGGTCGGAGAAAATACTACATAAAAAGAAAAAATAAAAACAAAATTAACAAAAAAGAAAGGAAAGAAAAAAAGAGTGAAAAAGAATAAATCCAAAAAAACATAAAAAATGAACAAAGCATGCAAACAAAGAAAAATAAAGCACACAAACAATGGTTTAAATATCATCTTGCTCCTAGTCCGATAATTCAGAAGCTAGGTCCACCCAGAAGATTTTTTGCTTTTCATTATTTGTCATTTTTATAATTTTCTTAGCTTTACCCTTTTCTTTTGTAGGAAGAGTTCTCAAATTTGGGCACTAATTTTTCATATGTCCAGGTTTCCTACATTCAAAGCAAACAATATCAGAAGAAATCTTAATATTCTTACCATTTTTACTTTTATTTTACTTTTATTGATGCTTATGATTTGGAGAGTTTTTTTATTTGCTTGATAAGTCATTGCTTTCATCACCAACTAAGCCACTTTCCTCCATATTTACAGCATTTAGCACGATCATTTCTCCTGCATCCAAAAGTCTTTGATCCAAACTGTGCTCGTAGGTAATGAGTGAGCCAATCAAATTATTAATAGAATATTCTTTCAAATTCTTCGATTCACAAATAACAACAACTTTAGCATCAAACTTATCAAGTAGAGAACGTAGAATTTTATTAACTTTTTCAACGTTTGAAAACTCTTTAGCTAAAGCATGCAATGATGTTAAAATTTGAATAAATCTAGTATACATGTCTAAGATCGTCTCATAAGATTTCATGCAAAATAATTCATAATCATGTATTAAAATATTCAATCTGGATTGCTTGATTTCACTAGTGCCTTCGTATATGGTGTGTAATTTATCCCAAATTTCTCTACCAATAGTGCACGTGAAAAATAACATACAATCTTCAAAATGTAAAGCACAGAAAAAATAGTTTACAGATTTTGCATTTAATTGATCATTGATTTGTTCTTCCCTATTCCATTGATTAAAATGAATATCAGTTTTAGTTCCACTTTAAAATACGAGATGGTGTAGGGTAACCAGTTAAAATCATTTGCCACATTCGTAAATCAATTGATTGCAAAAAAGTATACATATGAATTTTCCAAAAATTAAATGTAATATTTTTAAACAAAGGTGATCTGATGATTGAATAACCTTCTGCAATATTACGATTACCAAATTAGCCATGGATCAAAATTCAAAAAGTTTTCAAACTTTATTTTAATGAATTCCACTCTGATACCACTTAAAAGTTTGTTAGGGATGTTAAACCCTTATGAACTAGCCCAAGGCTAATTAAGAGAGAGGTGAATTGGTATTTAAAAAGAAATCTTTCAATCAAAATCAACAAATCAAACAGAAATTTACCACAAAGAAAACACAATGCAGAAATTAAATGTCGAAATAATAAAGGAAAGAACACGCCAGATTTATAGTGGTTCAGTCAAACCTTGACCTACGTCTACTCCTCGGAGGCACCCTCCGAGTATAGCACTAAACTCAGTGTCTCTCCTTTAACCCCCATAGCTGGGCAGAGAAGCCCTTACAAAATCACTTCCACCTTCCCCGATGCGGCGAAGTAGTCGGGTCCTTTGACACCAAAGATATCTTCTTCTTCCCATAACTTACCTCGAGACAAGCCTTGAATCCGATGTTACTAAGGTGCATGCTCGTCGGAGCAACCGTGTGGAATCCCCCTCCGCACTCCCTTAGAACCCCCTCCAAGGATCTTCTCCCTCTCTCAAATTCCACCCTTTCCTCTCTCCCTTTCAAGCTCTCTCTTCAAGTTCCCTCCAAAAGAACAAAGCTATAATGGTTTCCAAAGACACTCACAAAATTCCATGTCAAAACTTAAATAGAAGAACTCAAAATGAGCTCATTAATGCAACTTGTCGACATTATCGTATAAATATTGGCCTGACCAATCAGCATAAATTACACTCAATCAGCCCAGTCGGTTAGGGATGATCAGAAGATTTTTGGTCATATTATCCAGGCCGATAGGATATCATCCTGGACAATTAGTTTAAATTAGAGAAAAATCATCCTGAACATCTCCCTGAATAGATGATGGCTGATGTCAAATCATCCCAGCCGATCCTGCGATTGGCCCGGTCGATGTGATCATGCAAATCACCATTAATTATTTTCCTTAATAACAAGATTTATTTAGGAAAAATTGTGTTAAATCGGCCAGGCCGATCCCCGATAGGCCAGGCTGATCCCCGGGACGATGTCCAAAAATAAGTAATTCTTAAACAGATCTGGTGGCAGATTCTTTCTGATTTGAGTCTGTCATCCTGGTCGATACAAAATCGTCTAGGATGTTGTGCTTTAATAACGACTGCCTTAACAATGATGACCTAATTAGGATTTCTATTTTTGAACCGATCATCCAGGCCGATATAAATATCATCCTAGATGATGTTACCAAAAATAGTAAACTCTTGGGAACAATAAGAAATTCTTCCAAGGTGTATGTGTGCAATGTTGAGTCTTGTAATTAGGTTGTTAAGCCTAAGTGAATGTCCCAAGGCTACCAAGAGGGGGGTGAATTGGTAGTTTAAAAAACAAAGTTAAAATTTAAAACCCCTTTTTGAAAATTATTGAACCAAAATAAAATCTCTTTTAAATTTTGTAGAAAAAGGTTTTTCAACCACAGAGTTTTTAAAACTGAAATAGAAAGTGCGGAAACAAAAAAAAATAAAGTAAATGACACCAGATTTATAGTGGTTCGGTCTATAACCAGACCTACATCCACTCCCCAGAGGCACCCTCTGAGTATTGCACTAATACCAATAGTGACTCTCCTTTTGCACCCACAGCAAGGTGGAGAAACCTTTACAACACACTCTTTTCACCACTCCCCGGTGCGGCAGAGAACCGTCCGTCCTTTTACACAATTCTAAGTGTTGGCAGAGAACCGTCCGTCCTTTCACACTATCCCCAGTGTTTGCAGAGAACCGTACGTCCTTTCACACTCTCCTAGTGTGGGCAGAGAACCCTTCCGTCCTTTCACACTCTCCTAGTGTGGGCAGAGAACCCTTTGGCTGTTCACACTCTCCAAGTGTCAGCAGAGAACCGGACCTCCTTGACAGATCTTCTCACAAGAATCTAGAAGGAAGAAGGAAAAGAGTGAAGTAATCCCAATTTACAAGTAGAGAATCTTACCTTTGAACTCCAGGTGAAGCCTTCTCGCTCCAGTGGTAGGAATCCTCCCTTGAATGCTCTCTTCCACTCTCTCCTTGGCTATTCTCTCAATAGGCATGAAGATCAAATGACAAAAAGATTGGGTGGCAGCCTAATTTGGACTATTTATATAAAAGACAAGAAAAACCGCCCAAAAACTGCAAGTATTCAATTCTGTACGCAGTGGATCGTCCTGTACGATCGTGAATCGTCCTGGACGATGTTACTTAAACGATCTGAAACGACCCTATTTGAATATGTGTACGAAATGTCTTCGTACAGCTGATCGTCCTGTACGAACTAGGTTCGTCCAGTACGAACGGTTATTGCAAGGTCGGTTCTAGAAACTGCTGAAAACTGTTCTAAGTCGGTGTATCATTTGGAACGAAAATTTTATTTGTCTGGACAAAATTTTTACAGAGGACCGATCGTCCTGGACGATAATTTATTTTGTCTGGACGAAAATTTTCCAGAGAGCCAATTGCCACGGACGATAATTTAATTTCGTCTGTACGAAAATTTTCCAGAGACCCGATCGTCCTGGATGATATTTAATTTTGTCTGGACGAAAATTTTCCAGAGGACCGGTCGCCACGGACGATAATTTAATTTCGTTTGGATGAAAATTTTCCAGAGAGCCAATCGTCCTGGACGATAATTTATTTTGTCCTGGACGAATAGGACTTAGAAAAATTTTTCGAGCAAGTTCCTATTCGTTCCATATGCTCTATAGGAGATAACTGTCTGATCGTCCAGTACAAACTGGAAATCGTCCTGTACGATCAGTATAAATTTATATGATCTCCTTATGTGTGTGTATGTTTTTATTCACTCAAAATACAATCACTCCCTTTCAATTTGATTTCTAAGAAAAGTGCAAGCTTCAAATTATACAAAATATCGCATGCTGATTTTAATTTGAAGTCTTCGTAGTCTGGAGTTCTTTTTCCTGAAATGTCAGTACACACAAGAGCAAATACAATTCTTCTAAAAAATGTTAGGAGATAACTACACATTTGAACAATAATGTTTGGAATCATCAAAACTTCATAAGTTGCAAAAATGTAAAGCATGCAAATAGCAACTATCTTAACATGCAAGATTACTTAGCATCAGGAGCAAAACCAATTACAAAAAACTCAAGAAAGGAAAAAGGTACAAACTGACTTAGACCTAGTCTACCCAATCTTGAGCTTGTTCCAATTGCAGTCTGATCTTGTAGACCTGAAATGTCAATAGGTAAGGCAGTTGTAGAGAAACAAGAGTGTTTGCTATCATCAAAATCATAATATATGAAAATAGATTCACAACATATCACTTCTCTCTTGTCTGTAGTCACCTAACTAATCATTTCTGACACTACTTTTTATGAATCCCAAATGATCATTTCTTATATACACAACCTCACTTCCCTTCGCTCATGCTCAACCCATCGTAAGCACAACCTTACACTAGGTCACCTGATTACCTATATGCTAAACAAAAAATATCATCTAATGTATCTCGCACCAGCAGACTAATTTTCTATTTTCTACTCTGATGGATCTTTTCATGCCTTATTTTATCATCACTAGGGGGATTAGCCCGAAGAAGAGCCAAATTTTGATGAGGAGGGGGAGTTGGTCTAGTACCAACACTATCATCGACACTAGTTTCAGCACCAGCACCACAATACCAACCAAGTTCCTACAAGTAGTTGATATAACACTTTCATCGATTAGAGGCTCGACTTGATTTCCATATTCAATTGTAGTAGCACCAACATAATGAAATTGACATGAAATGGTTTAGTAAGCAAGTTAATATGATTCACTGCTATTTCTAGCCACCACTACCACCTCCGCCACCACTTGATTAAGGTTCCTACTTATAGGATTTTTTTTGCAGTTTTTGTTCTGTTTGTTATTTTTGCCTTTATATCTATTTTGGTGATGTCGAAAGGGCGAGTAGTTGGATGGTTGTATTTAGTGTTTTTCTCTGTAATCCTTTTTTTTTAACAAAAAATATATGATTGTGAGCTCATATATGTTTTCAACTTATAAAAAAACAAAAAAAATGAAAAATACATAAAACAAATCTTACTTTCCCCTATCTTTCAAAAATATCTCATCTAGTGAGGGAAAGGTTAGGAGAAAATATAAGCTCTTGCATTTTCAACAAAAAATATTTGCCATCATAAAAATGGACGAAATTATTGCAATTCGTGATCCCAAACTTATGATTTTAATAATAATAAACAATATTGATTGATATTTCATTTCACCTACTATTACATTTTGCTTATATATATTTGTGTGTACTAACATTTTAGTTACATCATATACCATGCAAGAAGATTCAGAGCTCAAAATTTGGATAAAATAGGATGACAAATAGTCTATAACTTTTATTTACTTTTTTTTTAAAAAAAAAATATTAAGTCATAGTCCTATAAAAGATGTATGTTATGTTAGAGACCATGCACACACAAACATAGGGGTGTGAGAAAATAATTATTAAAATTTTGAACTAATCATATTGTACAATCCAAATCATACTATACAATCAGATACTTCTTAAATGACTTTAAATAACTACTTTTAAATTAATTTTATTTGATCTAATCATATTGTGCTATCCAAATCGTAATGTACGATCTATTCAAAATAGAAACCCTAGCTGCCAATCAAAATTAAATAAGCTTTTTAAATATCTATATTTGAATAGATCATATTGAGCAATCCCATTCGTATAGTATGATATTTTAAAACTTGCTTAATTTAATCCTCATGATTAGTCAATTAGAAAAAGGTTAATTAATATAGTAGAGCATACTATACTATTTTTAAATAATGTTGTATGCAGAATGTTCTTCATGATGATCTTCTGGGATGGAATCTTAATTTTTGAACTAATCATATTATATGTTTTCAATCATCCAGACAATAGGCATAGATGATTTTTAATCATCCCAGCAAAAATATTGTTGGATCACATAGAAATTGAACCGATTATATTATACAATCTTTAATTGTACCTTATGGTCTAGTATATAGATTTTTAACAGTTTGTCAAATAACTATTCAATTATATTATATGACATCTGATTTTTGAACTAATCGTATCATACGATCATCAATCATACTATACATACAGTTACAACTTAATTAAAATTTTAGTTTTTGGAGACCTTATATAAAAGCTTTTCTTCTTTGTCGTAATGAGAGAGACTTTGGCTATTGAAGTTATTCTAGCAGAGAGCAAAGAGAGATCTTGGAGTGGAGAATGAGAAGGTGAGGTTTGTGTGAGAGAAAGCGAAGTAGTATTGGGGCTTCACACGGTCGATCCAGTTAAGCTTGCACCTTGATTCCTCTACAGGATTTTGTGGATCTTGTTGGGATGCTCTGGGAGGAAAGGCTTCAAGGTCAAACTATGAGGTAATCCTCCCTCAATAGGAGGGTGAAAAATGATTTTAAGATACTCTGCCTTCACTAGGAGGGTGAAAAATCTTTCATGTTTGTTGCCTTTACTAGGAGGGTAGAACGAGTTTCCAGGGTTCTTTGCCTCATTATGAGGGTGAAAAGGATTTTGTTTCTCTACTACACTAGGTTGGTGAAAGTGATTCTTGTAAGGGCTTTTCCACCATGTTGTGGTGGCTAAAGGAGAGACACTATGAGTTAGTGTAATACCTGGAGAGGAGGACTCTAGGAGCATACGTAGGCCATTATTTGATCAAACCACTATTAAATTTTGGTTTACTTATTATAATTTTTATTTTCTACATTTTAATTTTATACTATTTTTTCCTTAAAATTGCATGTTGAAAAATTTGTGGTTGATGTTATATGGATTTGTTCAAATTATCATTACTGTTGTTGTAATCATTCTTTAGTTAATTTTCCTACGTATTGGGTGATAAAGTTATTTACTTTAAGTTATTAAAAATGTTTTAAAAGAATTTATTTTTGTCAACATTATTTTTAAATAACCAATTCATCCCTCTCTTGGTGTACCTAAGGACAGTTCAACGAGGCATAACACCCTCCATTGAACTTTCACTATTGGTCATGCCTTCTTGGTGGATTTTAGGCAGTACATATAAGCAAGTATTTTTTTTTTTTTTTTAATTATGATTCAATTACCCCCTTTTAGATATGTCCAACTGTAGAAAAGAGCATATATCTCTATCATATCCACTTAAGAGAAAGATCCCATAGTGTATATAATCCAAAGCATCACACACACACATCAACCACATATGCAAAAAAGAAAAATGCTAATCCAAGCATGCCTAAGGGTTGTGCACCTAAGTGTGTATAGATTGTGTGACATGTCACACTATAAATGGTATTTAATTTTTTGTGGTATAGACATGTTTAATTTTAATTTAGGGGTAATTAGATTTTAAGTTATTTGTGACTTAAAGCTTTTATTTGATTTTTATTTATTTTCTTATTTAGAAGAGTTATGAAGAACCCTTAAAGTAGTCATTGCTTGTTTTGAGGCAGACCAACCACTTGTAGAAACTTAAGATCCAATGATATAAGCATTCTACCTTTTGGGATGGAATGATTTCATCATTATATCAAAGTAAACCTAAGTAATTTTTTAGGGTTCTCTTAGTGTTTGGATAAAAGAAAAATATTTACTTAATAGGGTAAGATAACCATTCCTACGTGTTTAGTCTAGGACTTCATGAAATTCACCTAATAGGATAAGACAACATAAGGAAACTTATAAAGGATATCAATGGATTATGTTTTAAATATTGTGAGAGGAGAAAATCACTTATTTTGTTAAATGAAAGGTTACTTAGAGTTTGGGTCTAAGTAGAAGATTCATCCACTTAATTAGGGATAAAAAAGATGATGGTGATGAAATACTTGAAGCTTTGGAGCTAAAGGTAGAAGGAGAAATTCCCTACAAATTTAAGGTTGAAGGGATGGGAAGTTCCCTTTAGCTTTGAAACTAAAGAGAGAAAAATATCCTACAACTTTGAGATTGGAGGAGATAAAATAAAGCCTATAGCTTTTGGGCTAAAGTTGGAAATCTTCTAAGGCTTTTGGAGCCCATAAAAGTGAGGGAAGACTTGAAGCTTTGAGGCTACAAATCAAGATAAGGTCTCCTTGATTTTTTTTGTATTCAAAGGAAGGGATTCAATTATTTAATTTGGGCTGAGCAAATGGGAGAAGTTAGGATTTCAGATCCCTTATTTGGTGGCAAGAGGAGTCACCAATTAACTTTGGCTCAATAAGTGAAGAATATAATTTGAAATTTTGGGGTCATAAATCATAAGAGTTATCTTTGAATTTTGTGTTCAATGATTGATGTTTTGCTAAATATGGGTAGAGAAAAAATTACAAAAAATATATATATCAAACTGACCAGAATTTAATCCTCTACCTAAGAAAATTAAAAGCCTATTGACTGGACCTCTAATCTGAACTTAATTTAGGTTTTATTGAAAATTAATATTTAATTAAACTAATTCATTAAAATATATTAAAAATTCCAAATAATTTTCCAAACAATTAGAAACGCTCTCATGGATCATCTTTGACCTTTGGGAGTGATTCCGTGAAGTTTGGATCAAAACATTCAAAACCTTTTAAAATAAATAATTAAAAAATTAATTAATTGCCCAAAACTTTAAAAAATTATAAGTACTTCAAAAAATTTCAAATTGACCAAACTCAAAGTCATTCAACTCTATTTAAGGTTTAGTATTTTCTAAATATGTCAAAACACTAAAAATATGTTAAAGTCAAAAAGACAATTTTTTTAATCAACTATAGCTCAAATCAAGTTCAAAACTTTAAAAATTCATAACTTAATGTAGAAAATCTAATCCTATCAAACTTAGAGTCTAATTACTCATCTTAAGGTTTAGTATTTAGGAAAAGTACTAAAAATCTAGTAATCCCTTAATTTAAAAATTCAATTATTCTCCACTTTATTAATGCAATTAAATAATTCCAAAAAATTCTTAAACTTAAATTATTGGTTTAAATTTCAAAAAAATATTAATCTTAATTATTAAACTGGTAATTAATCAACTTAATTAAAGAATTATCAAACCCTTAAATTCAAAAATTTAAATCAATTAATTTATATTGGTTATTGTTGGGTAACCTAGGCCTTTGAGGCTATTAATTTAGTCCCAATGAAGGTGAAATAAATTTCACAGCCGAGGTGTAAATAAAAGTAGAAATTAATCAACACTTAAGATATACTTTAAAATAAACTTTAAACCCTTAAAACTTAAACTTAAACTCAAATCCTTTAAATTTCAACAAAAGAAATCACTAAGCAACTTTAACAAATTATCCAACATAGGATATATCCAAGCCGCAAAACCTCATCCATACACTTTAGATGATTTATTAACAATTGATTCTAGTTTTAGGCTAGGGTAATGTTTACTTTTCTATTATTATGTGCAAGTTTTTCATGGTTTTTATTGCATTTTATTTGTTAAAATAGTTTATTGATGTGAGTGTTTATTTAATTATGCAATCTATGAATTGATGTTATGGGTGATAGATTATCCTAAGGTTAGAAATGATTTGGATGCTCATATGATTTTTTTCAAGTGTCCATGCTCAAGCAGGGCTAAATTGAAGGGGGCAAAAAAAGTTTAAATTAACAAAATTTATCTGCAGGTGCTAATTGTTAAAGCGCCCCTTAAAATTTAAAAGAGCATAACCAATTGTGACTGTAAATTTAATTTGAGCAATTTAATTTATATAATTGCTTGACATATTTTTGATAATTTAATTGCTTAGGATAACATTATAAGTCAAAGTAGAGTCAAATCTTTTGATTTTCAAGATGTGTAATTCAATTAAGTGAATCAAGTTGTAAATGTGAAAGCATGTCTTTGAGTTGAGAAACAACATCCAACTTGGAAACCAAAGAGGAGAGAACATCCCTTAGGGTAGAGTTCTCTTTCATTTGGAGATCCAAGTTAGGATGACTTTAATATTCATAGAGAAAAGAAAAAGCCCCTTTAGGGAGGAATTTTCTTTTCATTTGGATATCCAAATTCGACTTATCCAAGGATCTCATTGAAGAGAGAAGATGAAGAAATGAAGAAAAAGAGTATCCCTCTCAAAGTCCCTTGCGTCTGTTCTAGGATTAGAATACAGGTTGTTGCTAGTGGTACCCAACCACTTTTAATTTCTACATACCCTAGGTTGTAAATTAAGTAGAACTTGCCACATGGACATTTTAATTTATATAATTGATTTATTTACATTGCTTGTGCTTAAAATTGCATGCTTTTTTAGCTTTTTTTTTATTGCTTGCCATTTTATTTTAGCTTGGAATGATTGGAGGCTCATGAGGGTACGAATAAAAATATTTTCTACTCAAAATTAAATTAAAATTTCTTACCTCACATAGAAATCCTGACAACTTAATAAGTAAGATCAAGACCGTCGAGAGTTTGCGTATGCATATTAATTTTTTTTCTCCTTATTAGGAACATCCCCGTCTATAGATTCTGATAGGCTACCTGACCTATCATGGTACCATCCTATCAAGCGAAAGTTGTGTAATCTCTTGGATAAAATCTAATTTTAAGCTTGATTTTAAAATTGCTTCATATGAATTTTATGTACTTATCGAGTCAATGAGCATGCATTTCATTAGAAATCAATTAAAATGAGTCCAAAATTTAATCACATTTTCTTTCAAGCATATTCACCCAATATAAGTCACATAGATGGTTTTAAAGCGATTAGGTAATTAGCTAGTTCATCAATCAAGGCCAGGGTAAGTCCGGGTTTTACACTCCATTAGCTAGGTTCGGGCCAGTATCATTCAGTGCACAATTTAGACTTAGGATCTAGCTCAGACTCAAAATCTTAAGTTCCAAACTTCAAGAATATAATCCCAACATTCTAATAAATTATTAACTCAAATTAAATCTTTTTTCAAATAAAAATTTAAACCTCATCACATATGATAGAAAGAGGTATTTCTAAAGTATTTTAAAATCCAAAAGCACCTCATACATTTCTTCCTTTGACCTCCAAAAATAAGTGCTCAAACCTCAAACTCGATCTAATCCCAGTTGAGTTTTTAAATTCACCTCCTTTGATATCACTCCTAAAAAATATTTAAAAATAAAATTTTTATCATTATTCTGATTGAGAGTACTAATAGGAATTTAACCTCCCTATAATGTAATTTATAAAGAAGGCTTGAGCTCGTAGGGTATTTAGAACCCACATGTACTTTTCAAAAGCCAATTAATTTCTTTCAGGAAAAGCAAAATAACAACGATCATCATCATCATAGTCAGACAATTGATAGCAAACAATGTTTTCTTCCACTAGGAAGATATATTCTCTGTTATCATGACTTTGAATATGAAATTAATGATATCTCTTTCAAATTATAGTAGTTGTACACTAATAGAACATCATTTGACCCTTCAGGTCATATATAATTCTTCCTTGAATTTGATTATTATAATCATGATGAAACTTTCAATTTCATTATCTGAACCCATTAGGAAATAATAATTTTATCCCATGAGACAGTATATTGTTCATAATGACGTGTTCAATTTCACGACTAAAATTCTAGAAATTAAAATTTTCCAAATAAAATTAACTTTTCAAACTCAACAACTTTTTAACAACAAGCATGCCTAGACAATGGTTTTCATCATTTACTGACCATCTTATATGTTGGGATTTTCATTCAAGTGCTGCTGATCACTCCCTCTTTATTTACACACAAAATGACATATGCATTTACCTAATTATATATATACTAATGATATTCTTATTGCTGGAAATCATTCAGGTAAAATTTTTACACTCTTCAAAGACATTCACAGTAGATTTCAGCTAAAATAGATTGGCCAACCTTCCTAATTTATTGTCATTTCACTGCAACAGCTCCATACTGGTTGTATTATTCATCAAACAAGTCATGTTGAAGCAATTTTTCTTAAGGCATGCATGGATGAATGCAAACCTATAGCAACATAAATTACTTGTAAATCGAAAACTCTACCGAATGCATCAGAACATTTTACTGATCTTAACTCTATTGCATGTTAGTTGGATCACTACAATATGTGACTATAACATGACATGATCTCTCATTTGCTATAAATAAGTTCATTTCCATATGCTCAAGTGCACTCTTTGCTATATTCAAGGTATAATGGCATTCAATTTACTTATTCAACCAACCAACATTCATCTCATTGTGTTTCCTAACTCAAATTGGGAAGGAGATTTTTTTTTGGAAGGGGATTCTAGTGATTGTAAGTCTACATTAGGGTACTGTATTTTTCTTGGCAACACACTTGTTTCTTGGTCTACTAAAAAGCAAGCAACAATTGCACGATCATCTTTTGAAGCTGAATATAGGGCGTTCTCATCGGATGCTATGGAGATCATTTGTCTTCGTCGATTGTTGCAAGACTTTACTGTCCATGTTGCTATAACTACACCACTCTATTGTGATAACATTTTAGCTATTTCACTTGCCCATAATTTGGTTTTTCATGCTAGAACCAAACATATTGAAATTGACCACCATTTTATACATGAATGTATCAAGTTATAGATTATTATAATTCATCATATCTCCACTCATGATCAACTAGTGATATATTTATAAAGCCATTGTTTTCATTTAAATTCCATAATCTACATACCAAATTAACAATTTGAGATTGAACCATTAACTTAAGGGGGTATGTTAAGGATGCATAACTTGTGTCGGCTTAAATAGATATTATTCCCTATTTTCACTATCGTGCATCTTCCACTATGTCTGCTAATGCTATTAAAAACAACTTTATTACTATTTGATCTCAACCCTTGATGTAATCTCATCTTCATTGTTAAGATGATGTATCTAGTATATAAAATAGTAACTGATGCACTGTTGAGGGATGAAAGAGATGAGGGATAAATAAAAAGGATGAATACTAATTTTTATCTTTTCCTATTCTCTTAGTCTGTGTTTGTAGTTAGTATACTTTTATACAATTTGCCACATAGATGATACCATTCTACAACTTTCATGAAAACAGAAACTTATCAAATTCAATTCGTAGAAATTCTAGAATTTCTTGTTAAAAGAGGACGTTCAAAGTTTGATTGATTTTTTTTTTTAGCAAGTGCGTGATAAGTTAGTGCTTCTATCTCTAGAAATAATTTCTAATGGATCTTCATTCTTCATGCATATATTGTCACCGGTTTGATCAAAACTAAATCTTTCTTTGTATATGTTATTTGTAATTGCATGTGAGGCCATTGTTAAAGCATCAGATAATATAGGCTATTATATGATTGCTGGCTGATGGATTTTGTTAAGCTTCAGTGCCTAGCAAGTACTTTCCAATTCGTCTATACAAAACATTTTTTCTCAACGTCTTCAAAACTTTGTTCTTGCTTTTAAACATCCTCAAACTGAATGCACTTATAAATGCCTCGACTATAATGAACCACATCCTAAATTGATTATCACAGTAAATATACATCAATATAAGCTTTGAAAGACACGAAGAGAATACTCAAAACCGCAAAACAACCAAATAACAACCATTTACAATTAGATATATTGGTTTTAATTATGACAAAAAAGAAATATTAGGATTTCAAAGTTAATTATGCTTATGTGGAACAACATTAAAGATACTCATTATATACAAAATATTCATATTGATTTTTCATGAGATTAAATGAACGTGATGTCTCTATAATTTTTTTCACACTAAAATTGTAGTTTAGATAAATAGAAATAATTTATTTTATGATATGTAATTCCATACTTATTTAATTTATATTTTAATTAAACGTTACAAATTTATCAGAGTTATATTATTATTATTAGAAAAAGTATATTTATTATGAATTAATAGCGGATATTATAATTTTTTAGATTTTTTTAAAGTATGATGGTACATTATAAATAAATAAATAAATAAATAAATAAATATATACTTTAATATTTAAAAGTCATAACATATTTCATAAAAGTTGATACAATTTCAATTTAGAATTATTAATTTATTATCATAAAAATTATAATTTTTTTTTTACACATTAATTTTTTTTTTTCATTTCAATATAAAAGAGTATAAAAGTAATTTGTTCTCATAAAGCTGCAACACAACAACCGAAAAGTTATTATTCTCAAATAAAATATACTATTTTCTCTACAACAATTTAAGAATACAACAATTTAAGAATTCAACTTTATGTATAACAATTTCATAATCTCCTTAATAATAGTTATAGTCATCCAAATGGAACATAATTACTCCTAATTTTTTTAAAAAATAAAAAATAAAAAGTCAGGCCGGCTACGCCGAACCAGTCCGCCGCCAGTAGCTCTATTTATTATTTTCGTCCAGCTGTCCACTGTTTTCTTTATTTTATTTCGTTTTCTTTTAATTTTAAGACTTGAAACATAAATAAAAAAAAAAAAGACAACGAATTCCGAAGTCTTTACATTTTTACTAACTGAATTATTATTATTTGTTTAGTTCTTAATTCTTAGTTCCCGTAATTCTTATTATATTCCCGTAAAAGCTTCTCTGTTCAGAGATCTGGTTTGAGGAGGATCTTGTAGGATTTTTGGAGGGTCAAGCTGCTAAGGTAACAAATCCGAAACCCTAGTATTTCTTCTCTCAGCTTTGGCCAAAGGATTACTTGCCAGAAATTAATAACTATGATATCGAAAGATCCCATTTTTTTCTGAACAGTCGGCAGTTTCGACCATCGACATGTTTGAGAATCTAGAAGGTTGATTATGGTTGATTTTGTTTAGAGGGTTCATCTTGTTGTTTGATCTCGTTCGGTCGTAAAACCCGCAACTTTTATACGTAGAGGAGAGAAAATATCTGAGCCGACGATGTTCAGGGCTCAATTGGTTGCTTGTAGATTTAATTTGCTAATTTTTTTGGGATGAAATTGCAATGCCTTTCTCTTGCAAGCACGCATGCTTTCTTCAATGGTTTGAATGCCTTGATACCTCCAATTTCATAGTAATGCAGTTCAGAGGGAATTAATAAAAACTGATCTAGCCTCTTCCCACAACTATTACTATTATTATTATTATTATTATTATTATTATTATTATTATTATTATTATTATTGTTATTATTATTATTATTATTATTATTATTATTTATATCATACTTCTCCAAAGAGTTTATGCTGATGATTTTAGGCACAACGCAAGGGGCTGCTCAGAGCAAAATTTACCAAAATATGACTGAGAGAATGAGGCTAAGGAGAGAGTTACTCGTAGAGATGAATTCCTTTAAGAGGGAGAGATGAACACAAAGGGTTCAACTGCAAAGAAGATTTTATTGATTAAATAAGAATGATTACAAGATTTCCCTTGAGGAATTGAGCGTTGGGCCCCTAGTTCATCATATTTGATGGATTTTATAGTCGTGCTGGGGATGGATGAATGATTTTAATCCTTGAACACCCATTTTGATCAGTTACTATATATGAAAGCTTACACAATTCAATGAATAATCATGTGGTTTTTGAAGAGTCATACAGTTTGATGTTGTGTTGTGCATAAGTGTCCTTTTAGTTTTTGATGCCCATTCATTCTCACTAAGGCTGGGACAAATTTTTGAGAGTTGGGGAGAACGGTACGGATGAACACTGATATGTGAGACTCCTTACTTCAAATTGATAGCATGCTCGCATTCCCGCGAAGGAGGAAACTCCTGAATTGGCTAGAACACCTCTTGATACTATTGTAGGAGTGGCTTACCATTTCTATCTTCTTCCCATCTTCTTCTCCTTCCAAACTCTGGAGCTCCACAAAAAGTCTCACTCTTTCACCCTTTCCCCTCCTTGGAAGTGGCTCCAAAGGTGACATCTCTTTTTCTTCCCCCAACATTTGCACATTTTTTTAAGAGAAAACCCACAGAGGGGCCTATGCGTTAATTAAGAAAAATATTACACAATCCTTAAGGGAACCTCAAGCTCAGTAATGCTTAT
This sequence comes from Dendrobium officinale, assembly GCA_019514585.1. NCBI lineage: Eukaryota > Viridiplantae > Streptophyta > Magnoliopsida > Asparagales > Orchidaceae > Dendrobium > Dendrobium officinale. The sequence continues at coordinate 19,872,021 of CM033698.1, forward strand.
AAGAGCTACAAAAAGAAAGCAAAAAAATCCTAAGAGCTCGAGTTCCCTATTAAGGAAAAATACAATATAACCTAGATAGTATCTACAGTGCACAAGAAAGAGCACCCAAAAATGGGGAACAAACCAAAAAACAACAACTAGCTCCACCTTCCCTTCCAAAGCGACATCACTTCGAACACCTGCACTAAGGAAATCCTGCAAAAAAAGGTGATAACCAAGATGTAAATTGCACAAATAAAACCATAGTCCCAACCATTATCCACAAAACAAGTAGTATAAATACAAGACAATATATTCAGCCTCCAACCCACAACTTTATAACATTTAACAGCATCATCCACAAAGAAATGAGCATGCACCATCCAACTATCAGTTAAGCAACCATGAAACCCAATAGCAATCCCATAATCCACAATGACATAGACACAGAAAACTAAGATAAACGGGATATATAACCAATTAACATCCAACTTAGAGTAGATAGCCATAGCTTCAGGAAAAAAGCTGCAAAACAAAATCCCCAACTAATCCTTGAAATACCAGTTCCAAACAAACGAAGCCAGCCAACATTGAGTCCACAACAGCCAAGCACGATAACATTTAAAAAGGCCAACCCAGTAAAAATAATTAGAAACAAAAATACCAGCTAAATCATAACCCAAATGGCACTCCAAACTAATCCCATCCCCAAGTAAGCACAAAGGAACCATGCCCAATTAAAGGAAACATATCAGAAGAAACGGATAGCGAAGCCAATCGACAAAACACAGAATCATGAAATAAGCTAAACCCTAAAAAAAACAGAGAGGATAACCGCATAAATCAAACCCACTGAACCCAGAAAAAGCAACAACAGAGTGTCTCCAAGGAACACCCACCAGCAAAACCCCAACAAAACCAAGCGAAAACATACAGAAAACCAGCCCACAAAGAGCAAAACTAACAACATTTCCACCTCCCCATCCTCCCTCATTGCCCCTATATTAGGGTTTCCCCCACTTTCTTGTCCGGTCAACAGTCCACTTGCCTCTGATATTGTCGTTTGAGTGTGAAGCTCCAATATTTTTTTTCATAATGTCCTCTAGGTTAGAAAGTCTTTCTTCCAAGGATGAAAGCCTTCCTTCGATGTTTGAGAACTTTACCAACTGGGATTTGATTTGCTCAACTTTTCCTTACAACACATCCATCTTTTTTGCTACCATAGGTCCCAAAAAAGAGTTCTGACACCAATTTGATACGCTTTGGTATAAGAAATAGCCAACGAATTAATACAAATTCAACGAACAACAGATTTTTATCTATAAGAAAAGAAATACGAACAAATAAGATACAATGATCCTCTTTCGAGAGGAGAACCGTCTCTCCCAAACCCTAGATGCTGTTAGGATCCCTCACAAAAATTGTGGACAACAAACACATACAAAATTTTCCCTCATAGGGCTCCAATAAGGGGCATAATAAGGTTTTCGTATGGGGGGACAATAAGAAGGGAGTTTTGTGGTGAAGATGGTGGGGTGACCGACGACAATGGGAGGTCTTTTGGGCAAGGGGAGTGGATAACCAGAGGAGGGGGGCGGGCCGAACCATGGGAATCGGGTCATGTGAGGTGGCGGGAAGAAATGTGGGATTCCCACCCTCGATACATGAGGAAAATATGGAGGGATTATAACAACCGCTACACTGGAGGAGGAAAAAGCTATCAGGCAGTAGTGATTTTAGGGTGAGAAAGTTGAAGATGCGAATGATTGATGACAAGGAAAATGAGCAACTCATAAGTTTCAACAAACAAATTGAAGAGGATAAAAAAATAGTCATCTCAAGGAATGATCTTATTGAGCTACCAATTTGTTTTCAGCATTCTTAGTTTATTGTTCAGGAGGCACTTATCAGGTGGAAGGATTTGTCAGAGTGCGAAGCCACATGGGAGCCATATTAGACGGTCATGAGACTGTTCCCATCTTTCACTTTGAGGACAAGGTGTTTTTTTTGTGGGAAAGCATTGATACGCCAGGTGGTCCACCTCGTGGTGCCCAAGGGAGTTAATATTCACTATGTAAGGAGGAGAAATCATGGGAGAAATAATTAAGAAAGTTTATTTTGGGAAAGATGACTGTTTTGAATTAGATTTGAGAGGAAATTAGGAAGGAGGGGGTCAAGAGCCACCTCTTAGGGCTCCAATAAGGGACAACACAGGGTTTTTGGATGGTGGACAATAGGAAGGGAGTTTCGTGGTGAAGGTGGGTGAGGTGGTTGATCACTATGGGAGGTCTGTTGAGCAAGGGAAGGGGGCGGTTGGAGAAGGCGGGCGGGGGGGGGGGGGGGGGGGGACCATAGGGATCAGTTCATGTGAGACAGAGGGAAGAAATGTGGGATTCCCACCCTTAATACACAGGAAAAACATAAAAGGATTACAACAACCACTACATTAAAGGAGGAAGAAGCTATTAGGGCAGTAGTGATTCTAGGGTGAGAAAGTTGAAGATACGAATGATTAATGACAAGGAAAAGGAACAACTCAGAACTTTCTACAACCAAATTGAAGAGGATAAAAAAATAATCATCTCAAGGAATGATCTTATTGAGCTACCAATTCGTTCTCAGCATCCTGAGTTTATTGTTCAGGATGTACCTATCAGGTGGAAGGATTTGTTAGAGTGTGAAGTCACATGGGAGCCATATGAGATGATTAGGAGACCGTTCTCATCTTCCACCTTGAGGACAAGGTGCTTTTTTTGGGGGAAAGTATTGATATGCCAGAGGGTCGTTCCTTGTGGGGGTCAAGGGAGTTAATATTCACTATGTAAGGAGGATAAATCACAGGAGAAATAATTAAGAAAGTTTATTTAAGAAAAGATGATTGATTTTAGATTTGGGAGGAAATTAGGAAGGATGGGGTCAAGAGCCTCCTCATAGGACTCCAATAAGGGATAGAATAGGGTTTTTGGATGGTGGACAATAGGAAGGGAGTTTCGTGGTGAAGGTGGTGGGGTGGTCGACCACAATGGGAGGTCTTTTGAGCAAGGGGAGTGTGCAATTGGAGGAGGGGGCGGGCCGAACCATGGGGATCAGTTCATGTGAGGCGGAGGGAAGAAATGTGGGATTCCCACCCTCGATACACGGGGGAAACATAGAAGGATTATGACAATCGCTATATTGGAGGAGGAAATTATTGGGGCAGTAGTGATTCTAGGGTGAGAAAGTTGAAGATGCGAATGATTGATGGCAAGTAAAAGGAGCAATTCAGAACTTTCAACAAATAAATTGAAGAGGATAAAAAATAATCATCTCAAGGAATGATCTTATTGAGCTACCAATTCATTCTCACCATCTTGGGTTTCTTGTTCAGGAGGTACTTATCAAGTGGAAGGATTTGCTAGAGCACGAAGCCACATGAGAGCCATATGAGATGATCAGGAGACCGTTCCCATCTTTCACCTTGAGGACAAGGTGTTTTTTGGATGGAAAGTATTGATATGCCAGGGGGCCCACCTTATGGGGCTCAGGGGAGTTAATATTTCACTATGTAGGGAGGAGAAATCATGGAAGAAATAATTAAGAAAGTTTATTTAGGTAAATATGGCTTGAATTAGATTTGGGAGGAAATTAGGAAGATTTTATTAAGTGAAAGAAGCTAATTTGGGGGCTGATTTATATGGAATTAATTAGGAGATATTTCCTAATTGAAGATGGTATATTTGGGGGCTGATTTGGGGCTGTTTTGGATGGGGTTGATTAGAAAATGTTTCCTAATTGAAGAGGGGTGCTTTGGGGGCTGATTTGGGAGGGAAATAACTAAGGAAATATGGCAGATTTGGGGCTGATTTGGGTGGGAATTAGAGAGAGGGCTGTTTTGGTATTTTACTATTTATTGTTTGATTTAAATAGTTGATTTACCCTAGGGTTAGGATAATTTATGTGTTATTTGTTGAATTTAGATTGTTCTTAGGTGTTTGGGCTCTAGCCAGCAGCTAGAGATTTAGGAGAGCCTGATCTTCCTCTCCAATTGAAGATCCACTTGTATCTTATTTTTTCTTTCATAAAACTTTCAATAAAAAGTGTTCTTGTGTGTTCTATTTCTTGTTTTCTAGTTGTTTGTTTTCTGAAATTGCTGAAATTAGATTTTAGAGGCTTTTCCTAAATATCTGCAAGCAGTTTCTATCATGCTCAATATTACGTATGAGCTTCCTAGGGTCAAACATCCAAAGAATAAACCAACACCATTGAGCTAAATATTATTTTATTTGTGACCCCTTTGAAGCTCTTCGTTCTTTAAACCTAGCTTCAAATAAATTCAGTTTCCTTATGATAGTGTCCAGACTTACCTGTAGAATAATTGCTAGTCTGCAGAGTAAAAAAGAGGCAAATATTTAGCCTCATTAGCCTTTTTTTTTTTTTTGAGAAATAATAAACGAGTGAACTCATTGTTCAAGTCGTTCTTCAGTAAATATTATGCTGCCCAAAAACCCATACGGGCCACCATCCAATCTCCATCCCACTTTCCACAGTCTTCAACCGTCTCAACTATGCTAATTTGATTCTTAGTAACAATTTGAAGATATCAAAGGGATAATCAAAGGAGACCTGGAGAAGTAGTTGAAGGACATAAACTTGGATCAGTTGGAAAGAAAAGCTTTTGAAGAGTCATATTTTTTATTATTTTTTATTTTTATTATTATTATTATTATTATTATTTTTGTTTTATTTTGTTTTTTTTTTAATTTTTTATTTTTTTTTTTTAGCTTTAGAAGAGTCATATGGATTAATTGGCTTTGGAGTTTTGGGTTTGGAGTTATCCTATACAAGTTTTTCAATTCCTGCTGTTGATGACTGTTACATGCCTGAATTTCATAGTTCTTATGCTTTGGTTCTTGTGGCTGCTTGGCTGTGCTATAGCCTGCGGATTCTTGTAGCTGACAAATATGATTTTGTTGATTTTATGTTATTCGGGTGGCATTTTTTCATGTAGGGGGATAAAGGCTTGATGTTATTGTTGTTGTTGGGTGGTATTTTTGTTTTGGTTTCCTTGGATTTATCCTTTATGTGAATTGCAACATGATATGAGTTTCGGATTTGAATTGAACTAAAGATGAGGCAGCCATTCTACGGATTTTGATGATTATAAATAGCATTATTGGATATATGCTTAGAGAAACTTTTTGGTTAATACAAATTTCATATTCTTTTTCAATCTTGTTCATGTGCTTGGTTGGATGTTGACTCACTTGACGGCAATGTAAGTGCGAGTGCCAATTTTCAAGAGAACTCATCTTCTTATGCGAATGTAATTATTTAATTGGCAGATGGCTTTTTGAACTGTGCATTTTTAATATGAATTGTGTTTTCATACATCACATCATTTTGTCGCCTTAGAATCTTGGGCCCTAAGACCTCCAATATCACTAGGATTCATATATATCATGTTTGCTCCACTTTAAGAAGTGCTTGAATTATCGAAATTTGTTGGTTTTTAGGGAAAGTTATGAGAACCCTAAACGCTAAATAGATACCAGTAAATATGTACGTGATTAATAGTTTCTTTTAAGTTTATTTATTTTTAATTATTTTGAATGTTGTGTTATGTTATATTTATTAATTCTGAAACGCATCAATTTAATTGATATTGAATGAAAAATGTTTATTTAGTCGATATTAATTCAATATCGAAGAACTGTTTGGAAACAAATGATTGATTATATTAGAAATGATAATTAAATCAAGATATTGAACCATAAAAATAACATCTATATTATTGCTGGTTATTTGTTGTTAGAATAGTATTACAAGATGGACAAACTAATAAACCTAGAGGATTCCATGCATTTTTGTTTATTCTTCTTCTTCTTCTTCTTTTTCTTATTATTATTTTTATTATTATTGTGAATTAGAATTTAAGGTAACAAATTGAGCTTTTATTTTTGTGAATAATATAAAAATTAAAATATTTCTCTAAAATATAAAAATTGTAAAACAAGAAGAAAAGAATTTTAAATCATTGAAATTTATTATATCTTAAAAAGTAAAATATATTCCTTTATTTTCAAATTGTTAAATTATTAATTTCAAAATATCAATGGAATTTTAAATATAGAAAACGAATGTAGTTAAAATTGCTTATATTTTTTAGATACTTAAGCCATTTATTTATTAAATGTTAGATTGATGAATAAGATTTTATAATATCTAAATAAATGAATAATGATGATCTCTTTTTGGAATGTCAAGTACATTTTTAATAGTATACAATTTTTTTTAAAGGTCTTAAGTTTACTTGGAAGCTTTCTACTTTAAACAACAGGGCAGATTGAAATGATGATTAAAATATTGGTCTTTAGCTTTTATGTGCATAGATTTAAATAATTTACATTATATATATCAACCAAAGACAACTTATGGCAATGTTAAATTATGGCAGAGTGGTTTTTTATGATGTTTCCTGGCAAATTCTAAGATAATTCATAAATTTAGATAACAGAGTATCACTAATTTAATTGCTTTGATACGGAATATTACTTAATAGGTTAGCTTTTACATGCAGTTTCTCAATTATTTCATTAGTTCGATATATAAGATTTCATTTGTGGAAAATAAATGTGTGAAAGGGAGAGAACACCATATTCAGCAGTCCTGAGGAAGGAAGAGAAGAAAGTTTCATAAAGCTGACGCGAAATGGTTGGGCTAAGGGTATTATTTTTAGATTTTATTGCTTTGAGTGTTTTGTAATTTATGCTAGTAGACTTCCACATATGGATTATTATTAAAACTTTTCGTAAAGCTTACTTGTTGCGAGTACACATCAATAATTTCTCATCTGACTTGTCTTCAGAGAGGTATAATGAAAGCCACTGTAGTATTCTATTTGTTTTTGCTGATTCTTTTTTTTTTTCCTCTGGTCAGGTTGTATTCATCTGAAGAGGTGTCAAATTGAAAATCAGAATTATGACTTGGGCAGCAGTTTCAAATTATGGTTTAGAACAACCTCGGTTGTTTCTTGATGTATAACAGATGGATTTGGTTGTTGGTGTTCATAAATTTGCGCTTTGGATTGCATTAAACTTGGATTGCAATTTTCACTTTTCTTGCCTTTTTCTGGTTTGGTAGCCTATGTCTACTTATAGCAAAAAAAATCATTCACCTAGAAGCCCTACTGGTGAGAAGATGCACAAAGGTAGTCTAGTTGCTTCTTTCCAAGAAGCTAATCCTCAGATGACTTTGAAACACATGGTACCTTTGAAGTCTCTTCGATTGAATCCAAATCACTCTGGAAAAATATTGTCTTTTGTAATAAAACTTGCAGTTCTAGAGACAGTAAGGAGGTTCTCTAAAGCAAAATGTCCAATTTTATGGCGGTTTGTTCAAGCATTTCAAGTTCTTGGTTATCCACCACTTAAATGGCTACAGAGGTGGGGTCCGCTTAGGCTAATAGTTAGAGGCACACAGGTAGGTTAAATCATATGAGCTGTGGAAAAAGTATTACGCAATGTATGTCTTGTGTTGCATATTGTTTTAAAATGGTTAATATAGTTTAGTTATGCACAAGAACATGTTTGTATATGTGAAACGCTCTTGGCTTTATTAATTTTGACATGCACAGTGCAGTAATCTTTTGTGTGAAGGCCTACAGGAATGGTATTCCTTCTTTAAATTTTTGTCTGCTTCGAGATGTTTTGGTTTTCATCTTTATTTTGTGAAGAATTTTGGAGTAGAAAATTTTAAGTTTAATCAGTATAGTTGCACTTCTTGGAAATCGCTCCTTTTATCTTTATCATCTTTTCACAATTTATTTAATTGCTTAAAAGTTATATTGCCTTAAGATTTTGTTCAGATGATTTGGTCTTTTTTGCTGTCGTATCTTGAAATTATGGCAAAGAGATTGCAGCAGATTTATTTTGTTTTTTTCCTTAGCCAAATATCCTGGACACTTTCCTTTCACTTTTTCTATTGTATTCTTTTGCCTTTTCCTCTATGTAAGAAGATATCTTCAACAAGTTTTGCATATACTATTTTAGCAAATATATTGATTGGAGGGAGGGAGGGAGGGAGGGAGGGAGGGAGGGAGGGAGGGGGGGGGGGGGGGGGGGAGGGAGGGCATACTGTTCAAATGGGAAGACCTTAGGTACGACAAAATTGTCTAAATTTCAAAATTAAAAAAGATGTATTCTGAAATTTACTTTAAACTTAGAGTATAGGTGGGTTGAGGTGCCACACCTCATTTTGTCAACCTGAGGTGTAACAGAAATGGATAATATTGTCAGATACATTTTCTACTCAATCTTGATGAATTTAGTTTAGGATGAGTATTAGCGAGAAATTAATCTGTCCAAACTATTACAATTCATGTACTATACTGTAACTATTGGATTATACCTCATAATTAAATATTCAAAGTATGCACAATATTCATCAACAAAGTACAGAGCTTTACTAGAAGTTTCAAATAAAATTACACATACTTAAAATCTTTAATTTACACCTTACTGATCAACCTTCTATCTACACCCACGACTATACAACTATAAGGACTGTATAAGGTGTTGCCGATGATTAGCCTAAAGCCCTGTTGATTTCTTTTCTATTCTTGCAATATATTAACTAGTGAGCTAAACATTTAGTGGGATAAATAGTTCTAGTACATGATTTAACATACAAGAATAATAAACAATCAACATGCATGCTAGTTTTTTTGAACTAGTGCAAGTCATAAGAAGAACTATATTATGTCTTAGTTTTAAAATAGAGAAGCTTTAAAATAAAACTTCATAAGTAGTATACATATGTAACTCTGAAGGATGAATAGCTTGTTTCTCATTTTCGTAAACAATCAATGTATAATAGGGTACAATTACTGCATGAAATTTTTTAGGTTTTCTCTCATATGAATTTTATTTTATTTATGGACACTATTTTAGAAAAAATATATGATGACAATAAGGTTTTGCACATTCATAATACATCGTTACCTAGCCCATCAGTTAACCATTTACTAATTTTGCCTCCCCTCAAAATTGTATCTCAAAATACCAACATTTTAGAAAAGAGAGTCGGATACCTTCTACATGGTTTTTATTGAGGCTTACCTTATTAGTTCTTTCATCTTTCTCTCCGCTAGTTATTATTTGTTGGCCTATTTCTCAAAACATGACTTCATGAACTTTTAAAATAGAGAAGCTTTAAATAAAAGTTCATAAGTAGTATACATATGTAACTCTGAAGAATGAATAACCTGTTTCTCATTTTAGTAAGCAATCAATGTATAATAGGGCACAATTACTACATGAAATTTTTTAGGTTTTCTCTCATATAATTTTTATTTTATTCATGGACTCTATTTTAGAAAAATTATATGATAACTATAAGTTTTTGCACATTCATAATACATCATTGCCTAGCCCATCAGTTAACCATTTACTAATTTTTCCTCCCTTCAATATTGTATCTCAAAATACCAACATTTTAAAAAAGAGATTCGGGTACCTTCTACATGGTTTTTACTAAGGCTTACCTTATTAGATCTTTCATCTCCCTCCGCTAGTTATTATTTGATGGCCTATCTCTTATAACATGACTTCATGAACTTGTATTATCAATGGTATTTTTTTTATCTACATTGACTCATTTAGTAAGAATGTATTACTTATAACAGTCAGACTATCAAAACAAATATCAAGAATATAAAGTGGCATGAAATAATTGTCATAAAATCTGAGACATCAGACATAAGATAAATCTTTTATGAACAGATAATTATAAGCATGCAGTTTTTATTATTACTATTTTTTTTATGTGTTCAAGATGAAGAAATTTATATAAATTAGATCACGAATTTCTTGCTTCCTATACCAGAGATTGAGTATGTTTCCAAAACAATTGGGTTCTCTCTTCAACACGCTTCCATATCTTCGCTCCTCAGAAGTCTCGACCTTGCATAAACTATCTTACAATGATGATTTCATTGATTTAAAATGTTTTCTGAATATCACATTTTTAATTAAACACAAAATAATCTTAATAATTTGTTACCTCAAAATATTTCTCCCATTCAAGTCTCTTATCGTAGAACACGAGTTGAACACGATTGAAACTTCCTTATCTAGCCTCTCCTAATCTGCTTCCTTTCCTTTCTTGTCTTCTTCTTTTCCTTTCCTTTTTTTCCCCTTTTTTTCTTCTTTTTTTTTTTCAGCTGATGCAGCTCCTGCCCATCCAAATGATGTTGTCTGCTACAATAGCCGAGGCTGCTAAAGTAGCTCCAGCAGCCCTCTAGTCGCAGCATGTTGCTTCCGCCTTCTTCTGCTCACGTAAGGGAGAAAGAAGTTTATATATGGGATTTAATAAAAGTGATGTGAAATATATATGGAAACAATAATTGCTTTGCGAAATTAATAATAATGTGAACAAAGCTTTGCCAATTATAAAACTTATGTTTCACGAAGTTAGATTCTTGAATTTTCAATTAGAAGTCATGTAATAGCATATGATTACAAACGAGATTAAAAGGATACTTGCAAATAACAACAAAGTAAATAAGTAAAACTAATGACAAAGTAAAACAAAAATCCACGGCTTAACAATTATAAATGTTCACCCCTGAGTTCCCTCACTCTCGCTCTTGAAAGTGGTGTTTAGCGGAGAAAGGTTAGAAGTAACCCTAGTGATGCTACCACAAGCCAAGTGACGCGTAACGTATTGTTCGTCGGAGAAGTAGCCAGAGGAGGGGAAGTTGAAGGTCGTCCGATGATTTGCCACTGTCCAGTTGGTCGTTGCCCGTCAATCATCTCGACGAGATGATAGAGTATGCGATCTGCGTAGCTTTCCATTGAATCTTCGAATTCCCAGTCTGGATCAAAGAAGGGTGACTGAAGGATGTCGATTTGCCCTTGGGAGTTGTATGCAAATCCGTGGTCGACTTCAAGATTGGCCATTCATGGAGGCGACATCGGCTTGAAGATAATCCTTGTATGTGTAAGGTTTAGAGGAAGAGAGAAGTGGAGGGAGTGTGGAGAAGATGAGGATTTCGGCTAGTGTTCGGAAGGAGGGGGGGGGGTTGTTCTTTGGAAATGGTGAGAGAGGTGGAGAGGAATAGCTCAAGGAAAATATGAAATTTAGTTCCAAATTTTCTAGGGAGGGAAGGATTAATTTTGAGTTTCAATATTATTCCCAAACTTGGACTAGGAAGAGGTGGGGGGGGGGGTGGTAAGGGGCTAAGGGAGGATATTTAATTAGGAGTTGATGAGCAAATTAGAGAGAGAAAAGAGGGATTTAATAAGAGGGAGAGGTGGCATGGGTAAGGGAGGGCCGGCGGCATGTGGAGAGAGGGAGGGGGTTTTGGAGAGCAATTAAAAGCTTCCAAATCAAGATAGTTAATTTAGGAAGTTGGACATTAATTCAAATCTAATTTAAATTTACATTAGACTTAGATTTAGTAACTTTCCTAAATTAGAATTTGTAACTAAGGAAAGTATTTGAATTCAAAAGTTAATTGAATTCAAATAAAGACTCTTTCCTAATTGCCTTGAGATATTTTAGGAAAGTAAATAAGGAGAGTTTGAATTTTGAAATTCAAAATTCATGGAGGGTTTTAGAAGGTGGTTTGGCTGCTAGGGATCCATGGAAGGCCGATGGGAGAGGAGGAAAAGGGGATTCTGGCGGGTTGAGATTGGGCGTGGGAAGCCGTCGGTGGAGGGGAAGGGGAGGGGTGAGGATGCTGTTGGTTTGAGAGGATGGGGAAGGTGCAGCCGGCGGGTATGGGAGGGGAAGGAGGAGGAAGAAGATAAAACAAGGGAAAAAAAACCAAGATCGCACCAAAGGGGCTGTTGGGTACTTCGTTGGCCTCTCCTAGGCTTCACCACTCTCTCAAAACTCACAAGAAAGTAGGAGAGAAATTTGAAATTTTATTAATCATCATTAAGCTCATACAAAGCAAAAGACCTCTATATATATAGGCCTCAATAATAAAGAAAAGAAGAAAGACTCAAATGCCCTCGGGGCTACAATAAGAACTTACTACCCACAGGGGTAAACTAGTAAAACTGAAATGCAAAATAAACAAAACATAAAATATATCAAAAATAAAGGCTCTGAATCATAGCTGTCGATTTATGATTCTGTCAATGGTACACATGTCGAAATCTCTAGCTGATGTCCTCATCAGAAGGCTTAAGTGTTTTATGTATTTAAATATAAAATTTAATTAATTTTACTAATAAGTCCGCCTCAAGTAATGTACAAGTTCACTGCCTCAAGTAATGTACAAGTTCACCGCCTTAAGTAATGCATAGTAAAATTGAAAGTATAAATTTAAGAAAATGTAATTGTATGTATAAATTGATTTGTGTTGATTATTTTTATATGCTCTTATGTATCAACATGATTGAAATAAAGTGAAGAATGAAATAAAAATGGCTTTATTGAATTTTGGGATGTGTGAAAAGTGAGGGATAATTTTTGAAGAAATTTAATTATATATATATATATATATATATATATATTTAAATTTAGGGTATCATATGATGAGGGGTTTAGGGTACTTGTATTTTCCTTCATGCAAGTGTGTGGGCTGCTTCTACTATTTTGTTTCAAATGTCATATTTGACCTTTGAAAATGCTAATTGATTACCGTTAAATGTATTTTCAGCTTCTTTTCTGGTAATTTTTGTTCTTTTGATTATTGATAGCACTCAATTGGCAGAGCATTTCAAGACCGCTGCTGCTTCTTTCAATTGCAACAGCTTTCTCGAATGATTCAGAAAATTGTAGGGTAACAGGCGATAGGGTTGATGAGTCACAGTCATTGCCTGAATCACTTTGCAGATCTCCAACTTCTGATAGCTTGTACGTGAATGCAGTCTTTTAGTAGAATTTTCAGTTTACTGACTAGTTCCTGTTTGAAGAATTCATAACAATTCATTTGATTGTGATTTATTATTTTGCATGGATTTATCATAAGAAAAGGTAAATAAGATGTTTTTGCTTTTGTTTGTGGGGCGAGGATGGGGAGTTTACATCTCGGGTTGGCATGCGGATTATACTCTTTTATCACCAATATAGAAAATTAACCATGATGTATTACTTACTTCCAAGATGGTATAAACTTGAACTATACATTTTATAACGAGTTTCCCTTTGCACATAATAGATTGGCTTTAAGGGTTGTTAGAGAGAGAGAGGAGGAAATAAATGCTAGTGTTGCCTATAACGTGAAGTAGAACTTCAAGGCTTTTGCTTTGATCATAAAGATTTCTTCAATGAAAACCTATGGAAATGCAAGCTTTTTCAAGCCTTTGTTAAGATTGTTTAAGAACATTCTGACAAGATTATTTTTTTAGCCTGCATGGAAACTGTAAGAAACAACTTTCCTTGCAAAATAAATTTTTTTTTTATGACAAGATTATGTGACAGCAATAGATGGTCTTTTTATGGGTGAAAAACACCTGCAATAGTGCATTATTTTGGTGTGTTGAAATGGGAAAATAAGCTCTAGTTATTTGTGGTATTCAATGTGATTTGGAGACCAAACTTTACTCTATACCACATATTGGATTGTGATGTTAAAATGATTCGGGAGTGATGATGCGTAAGATAATGAAATCGATAGGATTTGTATGCTACTTAGGGTTTCCAAGTAAGAATTCAAAGAATTTTTTTCTAAGGTTTCTTGATATTTAACATTTTAATGATTCCTCCCATTTGAATGTTTCTTCTGCATGCATGCATGAGAACCATGCAAAATTCAAGAGACTAGGGTTTCCTTATGGAATATGGATGAAGCATGTAAAATTTATGCTAGATGATTTAAAAGAGATCAGACGGACAAGAAAAGTAAATTATCGTCCATAAGTAAATCCTAAATAAAGTTTCCGTCGAAACTCTAATTGTCCTCCTGACCAAATGAGAGAAACCTAGAGCAATAAGGTAAAATTAAGAGAGATAAAGAGATAGAGAGGGAGGGATAGTTTTCTTCTAGGGAGCCTAGCTGAAAACTAAATGTGGATGTCCATCACACCTTGGTATTCATGTCTACGGCGTGGAAGTGAGAATTGGTTTGAGAGGAATTAGGTAGCCATCGGTTGTGAGTCTCGTTGAAAATAGGGGGAAAGATGATATGTTGTGTGAGAGAGAATACGCATAATGACCAAATTCAAAATATTTGAATGGAATTGTATGAAATTGAATGAAATCAAAAGCTTTATTAATTACAAACTACATTGAATCTAAGATTATGATAAGTTATCTAATTAAACTTACTCTTTCTCATGATAGCTTATTTACATTATTGATAATCCAGAAAAAAATTAGATATTTCCTACCTTAAATTCATGATAAGCCATGACTTTTGAATTCAAAATTCTTTCAAATGAAGTGGGACCGAAATTCTTCATGCTTGCATTGAATTTAACACTTGGGGGTTGACTCATTCGAGCCTTCATGCATTCAGTTGATTCATTGGAATCATTCTTTTGAATTTGAATTTTTTTTGAAAGGTTTCTCTTGCATTTGGCGGCTCCCCTCTTCAGAAATTTGAGTTTTGCAAATTTGCATCCAAGGCTTCCAAAACCTGACAATTTGTTCGGCCTGATTGGGCTTGAACTTGAGCTGGTCGAAGCCAACCCTAGGGCTAGCCTTCAGTGGATGGTAACCCTAGGGCTAGCCTACAGTGCAAGGGCCTCCTGCATCATGATATGATTTGCTATTTATGTTTATTGATTATATTATCTTTTAACAACAACCTAATTAGTTGGGATTGATCTATTATGATGATGATTGTGTTTGGTTTTCAGGAAATCTGAGGAATCCATTAAGGATATTGTTCCTGACAATTGGCTACGACAGCTTTTTGCAGAGCTAGAGAAGCAAGGAATTTCTTTACCTGAAAGGTGATTTATACTAGTTCTTTTTTTGATTAAGTTGACTTGTATGCTTGAAATACTGTTCCTAAATAGCTTTCAAAAAATGGAGAGGTACCGTTAATGAAGGTTAATAGATGTAATTTCCTTATTAGTGATTAGGTTCTTGCTCTACTGTAATTAATTTGATAATTTTTCTTGAGCATGCTGTATTATTCCAATAGATATAGCAGCTTTTGAACCATAAGTGACATTTTAATTTTCGGTGATTAGCAGTAGAGAATTTTTATAGCGACAAGAACATGGTGCTAATTGAAATGCTAGGAATGAAAATGCAAACCTTGTCTAGCTTGTTGGAGGTTGCTGGAGAAGAATTAGGTAGGCAAAATATGAAAAAATTATAAAGCCCAAGCCAAATAGTTAGTTATGACATGTAATTATTTTAGTGTCATGATTTGGCTCAAAAGCTCAAAGCATCAACGCAGAAACGAATGACCACAATAGAAGGGGGTTAATTGTTCATGCATGCTCAATCTACCATTGCTAAGATTTTCACGTTTAATGGTAGAACGATCATATATGAACATTTCACAAATATACCTTGCAATGTGTATATTTCAAGTAACTGTTTATAGCAATGTACGTAACTAATAAAAAGTTAAAAACATCATACAAAGTTTATAAAAAGCTACTGAACCTCAATATTTTACTTCAGATAACTGTAAGATGCAACATAGTGCATATGTAGACACAAACGACAGTTACGTATATATTTATCAAGAGGAGTCTTGTATCATCATTATTTTCATTAGTATTTTATTTTTGTTTTTAATCTTACTTGAATGAAGCGGCGGTCTTCTGATGACTCGGTTATGAAAGTATATGCATTAGATTGGACTTATGTTAAAAAAGGTAGAGGTAGACCTAAAAAAATTTGGTTAGAAGACATTAGAAATGACCTTTCTTTATTAGATTTAGATGAGAATTTGACTCTTAATATGACACAACGGAGAAAAATGATTCATGTATCCCACATAGTGGGATAAAGGCTTGTTGCTGTTGTTGTTGTTGAAATAATTTATTCTTAATGTTTTACTGGCAGCCACCTGGAGCATCACTTTTTTCTAGAAATAAATGTTAATAAACTTGAACTTTTGTCTTTTTCTTTAAATTTATGTATTATCCCTCCTATTCATCTTCTTCTTCTCATTACCCATATGACTGAAAAACCTCTAACTTGTGCATCCTTTGTCCATAAATGTCGTTTCTTCTCCATTGAAAGGCTGAAAATCTTAATTGCTACCCGATCCATGGTAGTGAACTTTCTCTGTGTTCGTTTTGCTTTCATTTTGTGAAGGCCTTAGGCACTCAAGTCAATGCCCACTTTTCTCTCCTGCATCTTCCTTTCCATTTAAATTACTTATTTTCTTACTCCTTTCTTCATCACCCCATCCTCTTGATGGAGAACACTTCATTACACTGGTGATCTTAGGATTTTTATTACCTTCCTAATGAAAAACAATGTTTTACAATGAAAATTTTAGGGTTTTGTTGCTTTTTTTAAAAAAAAAACAAGGTTACAATGTTTATGTTCATTGGCTAGCAGCAGGGTTTTATATCAATATTTTAGTATTGGAATTGCAATATTAATCTCCAATACTAGTATGGTGTATTTCGGTTTATTTAGATTTTGTTCTTATCATAATCTCCATTTTTTTCGAAGGTATATATTAAGTAGAATGGATGTTAAGAACAAACAACAAAACAACAAAATCAAGCCTTTGACCTACTACGTGGGGTCGGCTACATGTATCATTTTTCTCTATTGTGTCATGTTAAAAGTCAATTCTTATTTAAATCTAATAAAGAAAAATCATTTCTAATATTTTCTAACCAAGTTCTTTTAGATCTACATCTACCTTTCTTAATATAAGTCAAATCTAATACATCTACTTTTCTAACTAGGTCATCGGAAGGTCGTCGTTTTATGTGACCAAACCATCTAAGGCGACTCTCTAATCTTATCTTCCAATGGAGCTACTCCAACCTTTTCACGTATGTGCCCATTTCGTATCTTGTCTCTAAGGGTAAATCCACTCATCCACCTGAGCATCCTCATTCTGCAACACTTAACTTAGTATTATGCCTTTCTTTTAAAGGCCAACATTCAACACCATAAAGCATTGCAGGTCTCACCACCATCTTATAGAATTTTCCCTTAAGTTTGAGGGTGACTTTTCTATCACACAACAAGCCTGATGCATTCCTCCACTTCAACCATTCAACTAGAATTCTATTGATAATATCCCCATCAATTCCACCATCACTCTGAACAATAGATCTAAGATATCTAAAATGTGTACTTTTATTAATGACTTGATAACCCAAAGTCACAATCCCTCAACTAGTTCTATTACTACTAAAATTGCACTCCATATATTTAGCTTTAGATCAACTCAAGCGAAAACCTTTAGACTTTAAGGTTGACCTCCATAATTCAAGTTTACCTTCAAATCCTCTAGTCTTATCTACAAAAAGAATATCATCAGAAAAAAGCAACGATTAAAAAGGCGGAAGAGGCGTACGCACTGAGACGCGACTCAAGGCGAGGCGAAGCATTTGCGCGTTGAGGCTTACACCTCGTTGGATTCGGCGGAGCGTGCGCTTATTTCGCACAGGGCGTAGGCTTCGGTTCGTAACGCCTCGAAGCGAAACGAGGCACCGCTTCGATTTGTAAGTATATAGACCGAGCGGTGAGAGTCGTATAAGAGTCGAGTATTAGGGTAACATACTTGCTTCTACTTCGGGTGAGAACTGAAAGGCGAACTCCGTCGACTTCGACGACCACAGTTCGGTCGAGTTTGAACATAACTGGAGGCGATCGAAGGTAACGATTTATTTCTTCTTCTCTCTCTTCCCGTAATCTTCCAGTCATTTGCTTCATGTCTCGCTTTTTCTTCTCCAGCTTCCTGTAATCCTCGGTTCTTTTTTCACGGCTAGGTAACGATCTTTCTTCCCGTTATTTGCTTCATGTCTCGCTTCATCAGATTGTACATGCTCGGTACTGCTCAGTACATGCTCGGTACCGAGGAGTACATGCTCAGTACACGCTCGGTACTGAGCGGTATATGCTCGGTACATGCTCGGTACTGAGCAGTACATGCTCGGTACACGCTCGGTACTGAGCAGTACATGCTTGGTACACGCTCGGTACTGAGCGGTACATGCTCGGTACTGAGCGGTACATGAGTACACGCTCGGTACTGAGCAGTACATGCTCGCTACACGCTCGGTACTGAGCAGTACATGCTCGCTACACGCTCGGTACTGAGCGATACATGAGTACATGCTTGGTACTGAGCGGTACATGCTCGGTACACGCTCGGTACTGAGTGGTACATGCTCGGTATTGAGCAGAATTTCAAAATTTCTCCTTTTAAAACCTTGGCAAAAAGTATACACCAAGGTACATCCTTTTGTAAATGTCTAGTGAGAGAATCCATGACTAAAGCTAAAAAATATGGGCTTAAGGCTGATCCTTGATGTAATCTAATCGAAATAAGAAAATACTTGGTCAAACCACCTTGTTTGAACACAAGTAATAACTCTCGCATAAATATCGTTAATGATTTGAATATAAGCTTTATTAACTCCTTTCTTTTAAAGAACACTCTGTAGCACTTCTCTTAGAACTTGATCATATGATTTCTCTAAATCAATAAATATTTTATGTAGATCCTCCTTATTCTCTCTATATTTCTCCATCAAACCTCTTAATAAATATATGGCTTCCATAGTAGACATACCCGGCATGAATCCAAATTGAGTTTGAAAAGCATTAGTATCACGATGCAACCTACGCTCCATAACTCGCTCCCATAGTTTTAAAGTATGATGCATTAACTTAATTCTTCTATAATACACAATCTTGTGCATCATCTTTATTCTTAAAAATAGAAATCAACACACTCATTCTCGACTCATCTGACATCTTTTTAGTCTTCAAAATAGTATTAAAAAGTTTAGTAAGCCAAGAAATTCCTTCATCTCCTAAACATTTCCACACCTCTATTGGAATATCATCAGGTCCAACAGCTTTTTCACGCTTCATTTTCTTTAAAGCCTCTTTAACTTCGATATTACTAATACACTGATAAAAACAAAAATCTTTATTTTCATTTAGGGTGCTAAAGTTACTAAAGTCAATCATATTCTCACAATCATCATTAAAAAGTTTAGCAAAATATCTCATCCACTTTTGTTGAATGCTATCTTATAAGAAAAATATTTTTTGATCATCATCTTTAATACATTTCACTTAAACTAAATCCTTAGTACTCTTATCTCTACGTTTGGTTAACTTATACATATATCTTTCTCTCCTTAGTATATAATCTATTATATAAATCATTAAAAATTAAAATCTTTGCATCATATATTACTTTCTTAGATTCATTACATATCTCTTTATATCTTACCCAATTATTAAAAAAATTACATCTAAATCAATTTTTATAATAAATCTTTTTATTATTTTATTTTTTCTTGCATATTTGGATTCCACCACCAACTATTTTTACTATTAAGAGCTTTTCCCTTTGATACACCAAGCACATCTTTTGCAATATTTTTAATATCAATAGCCACGTTTTCCCACATAACATTAGCATCCTCATACACAGACAAAATTTTAAATCTAAAATCTTACTCTTAAAAATATTTTTGTTAATATTCTTTAAATGCTTCTATCTAATACTAAAATATTGTTTTACTTTATTTTTTTATTTTTTCTCACTCATCTTAAAGTTTAAACCTAGTAAGCGATGTTGGGTACATAAATTTTTACTCAGAATAATTTTATAATCTTTTTAATCTAAATAATTTAATTTTCTTATAAGAAAATAATCAATCTAAGATTTGTTATATCCATTCTTAGACATGATGAGATGCTCATCTCTTTTCTTAAATAAGGTATTAACAATTAAAAAATTATAAGCTAAAGAAAAATCTAATATAGTCTTATCACCTTCATTAGTCATTCCAAACCCATGACCACCATGAATGCTTTTAAAATCATATACCTCTCTACAAATATGTCCATTTAAATCTCCTACAATAAAAACTCTTTCTTCAACTTCATTTTATATTTTTTTCTTTTCATCTTAAAGCCCAAAACTAATAAGCGATGTTGGATACATAAACTTTTACTCGGACTAATTTCATAATCTTTTTAATCTAAACGATTTAATTTTCTTATAAAAAAATAATCAATATGAGATTTTTTATATCCATTCTTAGGCATGATGAGATGCTCATCTCTTATCTTAAATAAGGTATATTAACAATTAAAAAATCCTAAGCTAAAGAAAAATCTAATATGGTCTTATCACTTTCATTAGTTGTTCCAAACCCATGACCACCATGAATGCTTTTAAAATCATCTAGCTCTCTACAAACATTTAAATCCACTCTAATAAAAACTCTTTCTTCAAGAGGTATTTTTTGTATTAATTCTTCTATGTCATTTTAAAATTTTAATTTTAAATACATATCCAAACCTACTTGAGGAGTATAAGCACTTATAATATTAATAATTTTAGCATCAACAACAATCTTTAAAATTATAATTATATCTTCAATTCTATTAATTTTTATAACACTATTATTCAAACTCTTATCTATAATCACACCTACACCATTTCTATTATGACTATTATCCGAATACCATAGTTTAAATTCTAAACTATCAATCTCCTTAGCCTTTCTCCAACCTATTTAGTTTCCTGAATGCACATAATATTTATTTTCCTATGAATCATAATATATATTAATTTTATTAATTTTCTTGTAAGGGAACTTATATTCCAAAATCATATCATAATTTTAGTTTCATGGACTAGCTTCTTTGCCCACATCCGTCCTTGATGTGGGAACCCTTGCCTATTTAATACTGCATCCGGGCGCCAGCGCATCGGCCATTGCACACTTGTTGCTGTATTCAGGTCATATAGTGTGTTGCTTCAAGGGAACGCCCTAGCATTAACACAATGTATTAAAGGATTCATGTCATGATGATTAGACAAGTTTTACGCTGGTTGTCTCCTACCTAACGCAATCGTCCACTTTTTTCATCCAGAACTTGGGACTTGGCAACGATAGTGTTTAATTCCATAAAAAGTTTTTTTCTCAATTTTTTCAATTTTAAAATATAAAGAATTGAATGTTCTTGTTAGAATTGTAGCCTTGGAAGTAGAACCTTAAAAGCCCTAAAATTTTCTTCTTTGTTGAGTGATTTCAAGAAAACCGACCCCTTGGGTCCAAGTTCTTCTTTCCCTACGACATCGACTGGTGGAGTGTTGGGTGTAATCTTGCTTTTTAATGGAGAAAGATGCATGGGTGAATATATTTTAATTATTGAGAGGCTGTAATTTTTATAATTTTTTAGCTTTGGTTTACAGTAAAGCATAGATATAGAAATGAAAGAATTGCTCTCCGTGAAGTTGTTTATATCCGAGTCTCTGAGAATTAGGAGACCAGTTATCAAAAGCATGACAAGAAGACGGTGTGAGAAAGGTCCAACATCAATGAGAGGTATCAATGTTGTAAATTAGACCTTTTTGCTGAAGAAATAAGCGAAGATGCAAGAAAAAAGGAGAAGCACGTTTTATGGAAATTGAAGAACTAGAGTGAGAAATAACTTTCAGAGAGAGAGAGTACATATCTTTAAAGGATCCCTGGCCAATTAATTAAAGGAGAATGTTGTATTTCCAAGATTACTGATTCAACCGCATACTTTGTGATTTTTCAATCATTATTTCAAAAAAAAAAGAGGAAGTAAATAGCAACTTGAATAGGAGATTTAGATCAATCATCATCAACAGAATCCACAATCAATCAAGTACCAAAAATATCATTAGAATCTGATATTCAGGATAGTTGTGCTGTTAAATTAGATAGTAATCACAAGCCAAAGTTGATGATCCTTGGTGAATCTTGTTATCATTACTAAATGGGGATATTACTTGCGATATTTAGAAAAATTATTGCAGTGCGGAATAGTGTCAGGAAGATCAGGACAATGATGGTCTTAATTTATTGAAGACTAAAGGATCTACGGGTGGGTGCTCACGTGTTTTACTTAGAAGTTAGAAATTAAGATCATGTTTAATTAAGCTTTGTTGGAGTAATGGAGAACAAGACTTGATAAATTTTCTATCTTTTTTTTTTAAATTTCTTAAAGTCATTGCTTAGATGCCACTCAATAATGTTGATCATGTTATTTTGGATTTCACAATTCACTTGGACAAGGCTGATGATAATGATTTGCATGGTTATATGGAATGGAGATTAGCAAAGCCAATGTTTAATAGGTATTTTAAAATAGATTTTAAAATGTGAAAGGGTATGTAGTAAGGGTTAGGAAAGTGATTGATTATTTCAAAATGGATTTTAGTCTAGATGTCGATGCCAAGAAACATGAATGTATAATAATTCCGATTGCACACCAAATTGTTCGGATAAGCTTAATGATGCGGTTGTTTTTTTTTTCTTCTTGAAAGACTGTGCACAATGTTTTTTTTATCAATATTCTATTTATCTATTAATTTATCTTGCTATGGGCCAAGTGATTAGGATTAATATTTCTAAGCTATTTGTAACCTAACAGGCTTGATCCATACATCAACAGAGAATTCAAATGACAGTCGGACATGACAAAGGTTTTAAAATAACTGACCGGTCTATGTCAACATACCCTAAACTTTAGGGACCTATTAATTAGATAACTCCAAAATAATACTTATCATGATGAATTTTCTTTTCCATTCATGCCAATGGAAACAATTGAAATGAAAAAGAAAAAGAAACAATGAAGGTTGCTTGCTACGGTGTTTAATTCAGCTCTTTATGTTCCAACTGAAAATTCTTAAACTCCAGGAAAAAAATGAGTAAGTGTTGATCTTTCCAGGTTTAATGAGGATGAACTCCATAGGTTCTATACTGCTGCAAATGGTGACCTTGCATGCTTGGTATCATCACTAAAGAAGACCATTCGATGGAGGGAGTCTTACAATATACTCTCATCACAAGAACTTGAAGTATGGTCACATTTGGTTTTTTGGCATGGATTTGATGTGATGATGCGGCCCTGCCTAGTCATTCGCCTTGGACTTGCATGCTCTACTTTGGCTCCGCATGATAGACCACGCTTTGCTCAAGCTGTTGGTATGCATCTCTTTTTGCTGATCAATGCTATTAGCTTTTCCTGTGTAGAAAGCCTGTTTGGCTTTGATGGTATTCTGTGTAATAGTGCACTCCTTTTTCTTTAACTACTTCTAACAGGGAATTGTATTTTTAATTGTAATGCAGTTTTAAATTTGAATGCATGGTTTCCATTTATGTGCGATAAATTAGTCTCATTGCCTTCTAATTTATATTTTCTTAGTATTTAAGATGTTCAATGCCCACTTGTTGGCGAACCATATAATAGAGTACTTCTATCCTAGTTAGGCAATAGGAATATGATCATCTGTCTATGTCAGGTATCTTAAACCAAACAATCACCATAAAAAAATTAAAGTGCGGAAAAGCAGTAAGAAAGTACACACATAATTTTATAGTGGTTCGGTCAACTTAATCTACGTCCACTCTCCAGAGTCTCTCATCCGGGTATTTTATTAAACTCAGTGGCTCTCTTTTTGCTCCAACAGAAAGGCGGAGAAGCCTGTACAAACCTCTTTTCCACCGACTCTGGTGAGGCAGAGAACCCAACTCCTTTCGCTTCCTCTTGAAGCAGGCAGAGAACTCAAGTCCTTCACTTCCTCCTGAAGCAGGCAGAGAATCTTGATCAGTTGTTGAAATAGACCTCTCTCGAACCTCCAAGGAACCAGGGATGATGACCGGAGAAGATGACTCAAATCCTTGCTTGAAACAACCTTTGTGAAACCTATCACAAACTCTTCCTCACAAGATCCTCTCTCTCTCCCTTGCTCTCCCTCTTCTCTTGGCTCTCTTAGGTCAAGATAGTAGCAAAAGATACAATCTTGGATAAAGAAGAGGCCTTATATAGAAGAACTTCAAATTTGCTCTTAATTGCAACAAATCGACAATATCGTCCAGGATGATCGACGGATCGTCTTGTTCGATTAGTTCAAATTGTTGAGTATCATCCAGAACATCGCAAATGCATGTCTGGACGATGAAAAACTAAACTGATCGTCCAAGACAATTTCATGATCAGCCCGGACGATTAGTTCAAAACATCAAATATCGTCAAGAACATTGCCCTGATTGTATGTCTGGACGATGGAAAAATAATTGATCGTCCAGGACGATTTGGTATCGTCCTGGACGATTAGCGCAAAATAATACACATCGTCCAGAACATCGTTCTGGTTGTCCAGGAAGGATCTAAGGTTTGTTTAACTGATCGTCCCGGACGATCCTGCGATTGTCTAGGATGATATGATCAAGCAATCAAACCTTAATTGCTTTCCTTAATTACCAGACTAAATTAGTGCGGGCTCCGAAAATTCGGCCCCGGCCTCCACCCGCTCCGCTCTTCTTTTTATTTGAGCGAGGGAGTTTTAACGGAATTAGTTCCGGGGTAAATTTTGGAAGGCAGATGGGTTTGTAGATAAGACACTACCCAGAGATTTCGCCCTCATTTTGTGAGGACTTTATGATCTGAGTTCTGGTTTCCTATAGGCGCAAGCCCCTATAGTTAATTACCCCTCTCGATCACGAGAGAGAACTTTTGATTAAGGCTAGTCGTCGATCAGATACGTAGAATATACGTGTTATCTGGCATATAGTAGCAGCAATGGGTCTAGGTATTGGTAGAAATTGGATTTGGGTTTGAGAATTTGGAGAGTTTGCTATTTAAAATAGAAATTACACCATCTAGCACTTAAAGCGGATGGTGGGGGAATGGATGATAAACCCGATCAAGATCCCATGGTTCCGTCATCCCGAGCCATCGTGGTCCCTGGTCTACTTAGTCAAAGGAGGTAGTCGACCCAACCTGATAGAAGGATCCTTGTCGGCAGCCATGGGTTGCTTCGTCCAAGGGGACCTTGTAGACCTGAGTGGGTATTTGTCTAAGGGGAAAAATTTAAATCCACCTTAGCTAACAAAGGGCTTTGTACCCTATCGATCATATCCTATTGATTCATATCTCAAGGATTTAACGCCATTAAGGAGCGTATTGGCTCTGGCCATAACCGCTATCTGTGGTGCCATTTGGCGGCAGAACCACTCGGTTCAGAGGGCCCCAGGTCATAACCGTTTATCCTGCGGTGCCATTTGGCGGCAAAACCGCCAGTTAGAGGACACGTACCACGTCCTTACTGGCAGAAGACTTTTTGAGAATGGATCCTAGTGATATTTTCGACTAGGCATTTAGCCCTTTGTGAGCTGAAGTATATTTTTCGATTTGTCCACCCCGACAAACTGTTGCGGAGGGTGGATGAATTTTGCTTTAAGCATTAATGGTTGAATTTTAATTTAAATATTTTTGGATTTTGGAATTTTGAGATTTTTTTTTTGGATTTTTGGGTTTTGATATTTTTGTGGAGTTTTGGATTTTGGATTTTTGGATTTTGTAGACTTTTGGGAGTCATTTTAAAATATTTGGAAACCCCTCCGATTGAGATCTGCATTCAACACGGCCATCATCGGGGTGTTCGGGGTCATTTCTCTTTTATTGATTGAACCTTGTCAACTCTATCGGGCTATCGACAGAGGATCGGGTTTCATAGGATTTATGCCCTTGAGAGTGAATTCTTTTGATTTTAGGCTTTGAAGGCCTAATATGAATGTATTAAAACAAATATCCTGGTCGCCATGGCCATATATTTACTTAATGGCTCAAACCCTGTCGACTTCTATTGACCCTTATAGAAGGATCGGTTTTGAACCTGAATTCACTTGTCAACCCGCGCAGCATCCCTAGACGTCACGTGTGTATCAATAACACGCTCGTCGGGGCCCATGCGGGTTCTTGATTACTTTTACCCTTTTTAGTGTACCTATGTGTATACAAACTACGGTGCACGTGCGGGGGTATTCTTGGAATAGACGCATTCTGTCCGCTTGTACAGAGGTTGCAGATCCGGTGGCGTGGCGTAGCAGCTTCTGAATAGACTTGTTCGCTGCTTTGCACAAGTAGACTGTCGTGCACTATTTGTTGATTTTTGTAGGCGGGTCATAGTGCACTAACTAATCTTCTGCCTTGGGTTATATGAACTTGCACATGTTATAGTCAATTGGTATTTTGCTTGTGGATATCTTGTTGTGTATGACGGGTCTCCTATAAAGGCCCATACGTATTTGCATTTGTTGCCAATTGCTCCCCTTTTGCATGCTGGGCTATGCATTTTTATTTTCATTGAGTGGTCATTGCTTGTAAGAATATTGCTGATATACCACCCTTGCCTTTAGATGATGCCTCACATGTATATATCTTATTGAGATTCATTTGAATGCATTGGGAAGAGTCCTGGCTTGCTTTCAAATAGACTCCATTTGTAACTTCTTTGTAATGAACTTATACATGAAACCTTCCATGCTTGCATGCACTTGATTTTTATCTTTGATGTATCTTCTTAGAGTTGGATCGTTAGTGATAGAGGCACTTACATTCTTTCATGTTTACTTACTTTTGTAGCTCTTATGATGGATTAGTATTGTAAGTTTTCATTTGGAATTATATCATTTCTTGTGATCTCCTTCATCATCACCGCATACAGGTGATTGCACTTTTCATATTCTTCATATATTTTAGGGTAGTCTTTGATCTTTTCAGCACATCTTGCTACTTTATTGAAATCTTGCATTATTGGTTGCAAATGCATTGTTGTATCTTCCTTCAATTTCATCAATTGATATACTCAAGGAATTTGTATTGACGCTTCGTTCATAATGAGTAATTACGGACTTGCTTATATGATTGATACAAGTGTCACCATTATCATCCTTTCATGTATTTGTTTGTGAGCATTTAAATACTTCAGGATCATTGAATTTCATTGTTCGTTGTTTATGTGAAAATTGCATACTCAATGAAATTGTGTGGTGAGTCATGCTTGGATGTCCTCCTTCATGAATCTCATGTTTGTATGTTTGAGATTTATTTTTAACATTTTCCATGAGATCATTTAGTATTTACTTTCAAATTGAAATGATATTTCTTTCTCATTTTGAAAGCTTAGTATTATGATTCAAATCAATCATTATATTGATTATTCATTTGATTAAATTATTTGTTCAAGTCAAGAGCAATATCATTTGAATCCAAGCCTTGCTCATTTGATTGTTCAAATTGATCTTCAAAACAAGTTCATTTGTACAAGTCCCCTGTGGTTCAAGTTCTTTGTCAGCTTCGGTCCACATTCAAGATCACTTTCAGTTGTTCATGTGACAAGTCTTAAGTCCTTGCTCAAATAATTCATGTTCATTTTAAATTCAATTGATTAAGCTTGATTTAAGTTTGATTTTATGCTTAAGTTATGGTCCAAATCAAGCTCCAAATTTTAATCCAAATTCTTTCTTTTTTTTTTAAGTCCAGTGTAGTCCAAAAGTTTACAAGTCCTTGTCTTTTTCAGACAAAATTTCGGCAGCCTCCCGGCGTCTCCCCCGTTTAGGGGAAAAACCAAGAGGCCGCCTACCCGCCACGCCACCAAAGCGTGCACGGTTGGTGTTTGTGAGACACCGCGGCGGTTGTATTATTTATTTTTCTCCCACCACGGCCAACAAAGGCGTGCATGGGGTTTTTTTTAAAAAAGTATTTTTATGAAAAGATAGCAATTTTTGACATTTCCCCCCGCCCGGAGGTACTTATTAGCGACCCCGCCTCGCCGTAGGTGCCGCACCGGGGTCCCATCCCACCACGCGCACCAAAGGCGTGCTTGGGGCGGTTTTCCGGTTCACCACGAACATTCAAACAGAGTTTTAGGTGATTACCCGCCTCGTCGTAGGCGCCGCACCGAGGTCCCATCCCACCACGCGCACCAAAGGCGTGCTTGGGGCGATTTTCCGGTCCGCCGCCAACTCCGAGGACGAGAATCTGAGTTTAGGAAATCCGTACCTTCGCGGGGTTGATGAAGTCGGCGGGATGGCAAGAGAAATATACAACATGAATATATTACAAAATGATGCATAAATAACTAATGACATGAACAAAATTATAGTTTAAATAGTTAGTGAAATCAACTACATTAACTATAGTTTAAAAGCTAATTAATTAACTAAATCTTTATAATTGAGACAGTTAACAAAATTAACTATCTTAACTGTAGTTTAAATAGTTAATAAGTTAACTAAATTAACTATAGTTTAAATAGTTAATAAAATTAACTAAATTCCTATAGTGCAAATAGTTAATAAAAATTAACTAATTTAACTGTAGTTTATACAGTTAATAAACTAACTAAGTTAACTACAGTGCAAACAAGAGCATGGAATCTCACTGTATTTTATTTATATATTTTGACCATTTTTTTTCTCTTTTTTTTTTTAGAAACACATAGGCACATATACATGTTTGAACTTAAAAGCAATGAAAATACAAACGGCTCAAAATAATGACCGATCAATATGTGCAATAACTACAATCTTTATTGAGAATAACAGCCTTGTCCTATATGTTGAACGAAGCATCAAATATTGCTTCCATGAAAGGTGTGCCCGTCACTTTTCAGATGCAATCTTTAGTGAGGTGTAGGATAGACAATTTTTTTTTTTTGGAATCAGGCAATGAGTATTGCACTTTATTTAACCCAATATAAATATGGATGGTAGCATGTCATGCTCACATTGATACATAAGATAGAATAGTAAAGAAAAACTAACACAAGTTGGTAACTGAATGCAGGAAAATGTAATAAAGACTTTAATATGAATACCATTTCACAACTAATTAACAGCAGACATGATGGCTAACGACAAATCTTGTAAATAGATTTTTTCTTTTATGAAATAAAAATAATAATAATAATAATAAAATAAAATAAAATAAAAATTATAAGCAGATTTTAAAACTACAAAGATATTTTTTTAAAAAAAAGCTGATTTTAAAATTACTAACATATCTTTAAAAAAAAAATTATTTTCTAACAGAACTAAATATATATATATATATATATATATATATATATATATATATATATATATATATATATATATATTTTTTTTTTTTTTTTTTTTTTTTTTAACTACAAAATAGATTTTTTTTTTTTATTTTTACAACTAATAACAGGTTCTATGCTCAATAAATGGAGTTTTTTTTGTAACTCTAATGAAAGATAAAGAAATAACTAATATATAGTTTTCATTAATACTGCTGACTAAAAAGAGAAGTTAATAATTAATAGCTTTAATTACTGCTACTAACTCAAAATAATGACTATAAGAAAACAAAATAATAATAATAATAATAATAATAATAATAATAAAAGCAAAAGAAAGCTGTAGAAGTACGAATGATTCCTTCAGCTTTAACTTGGGTGAGTAAAGCAAGCATTAAAAGCAGATGAAGTTACATGGCTACCAGATTGTCAGACATAGATACAACGTGAGGAAAGGTGGAATGTCGTTTAGTGATCCACGAAGAAAGAAGAGGAAGAGTCTATTTAATATCATGTAAACGAAGCTTAGAAATCACACAGCAAACGACTACCAGTGCAAGGAGTTCTCACGGCAGCAAGCAAAACTACAGGATCTCAGGAAAATCGTCCAGTCGAGCGGGGGAGGAGGAGGTGGACAGTTAGAGTGGCTGAACTGTGAGAAGTAGGAAAACAGGAATGCGGGATTCAAAGAGCTGCTGTGGATTGTGAGGGTAACGAACAACCAAGCCAGTTATCCAGCTCCTCATTTTAAAGTAAGCAGGGATGACGTCCGAGGTGCACCACGGGATATCGGGGAAGAGACACAAAAATCAGCGGAATTTAAGGGATTTACAGGGTTTTAGCACAGAAAATCCATTCAGAAGATACGAGGTAAATTAATGTGATTTGCTGTTTCATTTGACTCCTGTGCATTTGATTTTTTTTTATATATATATTTTTAATCAAATTAATAACAAGGTCAATAGCATGCTATTATTTGTCCACTTGAAATGATATCTACACGACACTTCCTCAGAAATTTCTAGATTTTCGCAACTCGATTTGTGTGCGTGTCACCTCGAAATTCGTGTAGTCACCCCGTTTAGCGTGCCAAATTTGTCGAACATAGATATTAGATAAATTGGTAGTGCATTTAGGGTATTGACGACGTCCCGGTCGTAACGGCGCAGTCCGTTTTGCCATCGGATGTCGTTTGGGCGGCGATGAGGCTTAATTTCCCTCGAAATTTATGCCTCCATAATATATTTGAATCGCCTTTAAAATTTGCGACACTGCCTCAAACGATCCAATTTGATAAAGTAAAATGTGCATTCTGAATGTCGACGATGTTTCGAATGCAATGGCGCTATCTGTTTATCGATCCGACGTCGTTCGAGCATTGACGAGGCATCATTTCTATCGTAACACAAGTCTTTATATCATGTTTGCATCGCCTAGAAATTTATCATCATCTCAGATAATCCAAATTTATCAAATAAAGTGTGTATTCCGAATGTCGACGACGTTCCGGACGCAATGACACTCTCCGTTTGTCGATCTAAGGTCATTTGAGCATCTTCGAGGGCTCATTTCCGTCGTAGCGCAGGCCTTTACGTCACATTTGCATCACCTAAAAATTCATCACCATCTTAAACGTTCCAAACGCAATGATGCTATCCGTTTGTCGATCTGAGGTCGTTCGAGCAGCCTCACACTTAAATTTTAGGTGTCGATCATCAAGCACATTCTTAGTGAAATTGAGGCTTTCTCCAAATTAGTAAAATTCCAATATAAGATTAAATATGTGATTCTCTTCTCAGCATATATTTTGACACTATAAGCCTTCTCGATATTTTTAGTATTTTTGAAGAAGCTTGATTCTTAAGTGGCAAGAATCATTTATGCTTACAACATTCCTTCCTCTGATATCCTCCTTAGTCATTCCTTGAGATGGTTGAATGATACCCAATGCAGTCCATATTAAAATTAAATTATCTTTATCATCTCTACGATCTTGTGGAATAAACAACAAGAATGCGAAATAATTTTTTGTAAATGATTTGGTGGAACTTTATAATTGAGCCTTAAGATAGAATTCTGACCCAATAGGTTGCTTTCTAGAACGGCCCTGCGATGCCTTTCATCCAAGTTATCCTCCAGAACACCGTCGATGGCTTTAGTTTCCAATGGAGATCCTTTGCAATCATCAATATGACGAGCCCATTCAAATTGTTATCGAATTTTAATACCATAATTCTCAAAAGCCAAAGGGAAGAGCATCTTCTTCCATTTACTTTTATCTTGTCATCCTCTCAAACGCCATCCAGTACAAGAAAGAACTTTTGGATATTATCTCAGTCCCAAGATTATCTTGAAGTGTCTCAAGTGTCTCCAAACGAGGCCTTTCCTTCTTAAAAGATTCCAACATATATGCAATGACTCTCTTTTTTTTTGTATATCAAAGTTGTTGGAAACAAAAACTCACGTTTTAAGATCAAATTCTTTTGTCATTTCATCTTCATAAACATGTTGTAGGAGAGTTGTCTTTCCCATACTACCATGGCCCACTATAGATAGAAGAGAAATGTTTATGTACTAATCAGCCCCCCATTAATAGAAGCTTGGTGTTCGTCATTTAATTTGCTTCCTCGACTAGTGCATAATCAAATTTAATGCAATCCATATTCAAACTGAATCCTTTTTTTATCAAATTTAAGATTCGGGTTGGTTGTAGGGGTCAACAATTAGGCATAGTTGCACTACATCGTCCAGGACATCCTGAACGATGTCAAAAAATAAAACATGCCTAACAAGATCTGGCGGCTGATCCTTTCTGATTTGGTCCTATCGTCAAGGACAATGATATATCGTTCAGGACGATTTGCCTAATTGCGGCTTCCTTAACCAGGATGTCCTAATTAGGGTTTCTATTTTTAACAGATTGTCCCGAACGATGTGATCTAAAACAAAAAATTCTAAACACAGAGAATTTTTCCCTGAGTGTGTGTGTGCAAGATTACTCAGCATCAGGATCCACTTGTTACAATTGACTTAAGAAAATGTAAAAACCCTTGACGTGCACTTACAGACTGACTCACTCATTGTCTACCCATTCTTGAGCTGGCTTGATTTGCAATTGACCTTATGGTCCTGAAACGTTAGTTGGCAAGACAGTCGTAGAAAAACGTAAGTGTTAGAAAATATTTGCTATCATCAAAATTATAATTCCTGAATACAAATTTGCAACAATCTCCCCTTTTTTGATAATGACAAACAAAAACAATTTAAGCAGTTTAATTGAAACATCACAAGGAAAAATAATGTGAATCAAGAAGTTCAAATTTAATAAACAAACTGGTGGTACAAATACTAAACAGAAAATAATAGAACGAAACAACATAAAACACTACCTCTACTCCCCTTTTTGACATCACAAAAATGAGAAAACTATAGAAGAAAGAACAGAAATTACCAAAAAGCAACAAACTACATTACAGAAAAAGCGACACAAGGAAAACAAACTACAAGTAGGACGGGCCCTGATCATCAAAAGGTGGTGGTGGTGGCTGAAAGAAACTGGAGATAGCTGCAAACTGCTCCCCAAACCAGGCCATGTCCTGGTCGTGCTGCTGCTGCTGGTGAGTCACGTACGAGTCAAATCGAGCAACATCCTCCACATGCTGCTGCTCCTGTGCAGAAACGTAAGTGTCAAACCGAGCCTCCCATTGGTCGAACCGCTCCACCAGCTGATCTAGCTGTGAGTGCTGGTGGAGCGGAGCAGGTGCAAGAACAAGTGCAGGAGCCGCCTCCTCAGCTCCATTTTCGAGTACCAAATGCTTGAAATATAATTAATCATAGAGTCCCCTTATGGGACAACTGTATCTCAGAATAAACTAAACCTCATTCAACCAAATATTGGATGAGGAAAAATCTCAGTTAAAATTTTAAATTGTAAATTTTGTTATTAAGTCCATTAAGGAAATAGTATTTTTGTCCTTCAGAATAATATAATATTTTTTATGCTGTGCTCGTTCACAAAGTATGCAATCTGTTGAGGATAACAAAATTTTTCTAACAGTTTTATATGTTGTTATGTGCAATTATTTTAAATTGGACATTGGACATGTGAATTATCCAGTTAATTTCATTTATATACTAATATATTGTATAGTCATACTGATTCATTTGAATATTTATATTTATACTTGGCAAATGGACACATAACATATGTAAGCAAAAGCAAGGATCATATAAGCCTAAGAAAATGTCATGTTAGGTGATAGGCGGATAGGGGCGGTGTGACCCCGATAAGCAGTGCGACCTAGTGAAGGCTATATATGGGAAAGCCTATGGGCTATGATTTGAGGCCTACAGGCTATGGAGCATATGGACTATAGAGATAGTGCGACCTCAGGAGCCTATGAGGTATAGACCTAGACATCATAACCCCACACGAGTTGCAACTCCTCCCCATACTAATTGAGCTACATATATATATATATATATATATATATATATATATATATATATATATATATATATATATATATATATATATATATATATATATATATAAAAGAGAAAATTAAAAGAAGGAAAGATAAAAATATTGTGTTTTTACCCCTCACCAAAACCCTGATCTCCCCCAACATCATTGTAATTGCTTTGCCTTGCTTGCTAAGGTATAACACTCGCTAAACTCAACAAAACCTCAATATCCTATTGGGGACTCTTGTGACACAATGAACTGTTAACCTGTAAGCGCTTTTCTTAGCACGTCAGGAGGAAGCTTGTACGTGACACTCATGATGAAGTAGGTAGGCCCTATATGCACTTTTCATAGTATGGCTATGACACTCCTAAGTACTCGTACGCTCTATTCGTAGCCCAATAGATAAAATTGTGAGCTCTCGTGTAGGTGCCCCAGACCTATGTATGCTTTTCGTAGCATGGTGTGATTAAATATATCAATCATGACTTTCTTGATGGGGTGGGCAGGCCTAGATTCCAAAACAATTGCCCAATGTGGGGGAAGACATCAAAAGGCTTTTGAAATTCAGACTGGTTATGCTTATATTGAATCAAACCTAAATAAAAAATTAAGTTAAAATTACAACTAAATAAAATCTATGATATTTAGAAGTCGTGATGAAAATGGCAGCTTGCCTACGAACAGTGACAAGGGGCTTCTAATGAAAAATGATAGTCTGCTTACGGGCAACAACAAGGGACTCATAAGGAGCATAATAGCCCCTGCCTACTGGCTTTAATATAGAATTTGTGGCGAATAGAAAAGCCCATTTGTGGTCAACAACAAGCAATTTGTAATAAACATAGCTCACCTATGGGCAATATCAGTAGACCTGCAATGAAAATTACAAGTTGCCCATGGGCACGAATTGGGATTCTTAGCATACAATAGTCTGCTTAATGATAAAAGTAAGTCTTGTAATAAGCACTGCTTTCCACAGGTCAAGAACATAAAGCATATGATGCAAACTATGATTCGCCTACAAATAAAAGCATGTGACTTATGAAGAATCTGACAATTCAGCTATAAACAGTTATAAGACCTCCTAACTTCAACTGAACACATATTCTACAAATTATGTTGAATGAGAATTTAAATGAGAACAAATGAACTAAATATGTCTCCTATATAAAATGAATGAAAATTCTAATTCGCCTTCAAACTCTATTAGATCTGCAATATTAACATACAAGCAGACAAAATACATGCCTAAGGCCTCAAAATGAAGCGTTGCATGCATTTCAACAATATATACTCTTGCAAATGTCGACATTTGAATGCTTTAAAAGCCCTACACTCATTAAAAATGTTCAAATCTAAACACTGCCTTGCGAAGCATGCAACAACCTTGACAATCATGTGAAAGCCTTGAGAAGTGTGCTACCACCTCAAGAAACATGTCACTGCATCACGAAGTGTCAAACAATTTGGCAAGGGACGTCTTCTCAACAAATATACTAAGACATTGAAAAGCGTTCAAATAATTTAAAAATGTGTGAACACACTATCTGAATGCATTGAAGTGTGTGCAAGTGCATTGCCTGAGCACATCAAGAAGCGTACCAATATGTTGAAAGCATGTATATGCATCATGTAAGTTCTTCAAAAATCACGCAAATGCATAATGATGATGCATTAAAAATGTTCACTCTACTTTAAAAAAAATTCAATTTTCCTGCATATGCTACAACAAACGTGCTAAATTTGCAAACACCAATATTTAAGAATGTTGTGCGGGGTTATAATCATTCCAATTTTCAAACTAATCAATCATATGTGATCCGACCGTCATACTAAAATCCTAAATTATAGGTCCAAGAGAGCCGCATAGGTTAAATATTCTAGTCCAATCCTCCTTTTTGAAAGGACTGGGAGTCGACACGATTTGGATTAACAAATAAACACCTAATCACAAATTCACCTGAATTTTTAATTTTAAAGTTCACATTAGGCATGCAAAGGCTATTTAAAAGAAACTTATCATAAAAATATAATCTCTTGATTCTCAGCATTCGTACGATAACTCTAACAATCAATCGTTGAACCTGATCATCTAAAAACGGGACTACAAAGTTGAGAAGGTTCAAATAATAACATGTGAATTATTTATATCCTAAATGGTGTCGTGTTGAAAGTATGCCAAGCAGAGGGGAAACTATCATCAAAATATATTGTGCACTTAGATCAAGCACGATCCTCTACTAGCAAGCGGGCATAGTTGACAATGTTCAAATAACTAAAATACAAGTTATTTGAATACTTGATGATGGACGTATTGAAAGTTGATCTCAATTGTAAAAAAATTTGTCCCTTTAAAATTCCTCCAAACTCCAAAATTAATTTGAAATTTATTATTATTTAAGAAATTTAAAATATTTTAAAATGAAATTTAATCATCTAAGCTTAAAGTGAAACTCATCTATCATTCTCAATCATTTAGCGAGGGTTATATACTCAAGAATAACTTCAGCTCACAAAGAGCAAATGTCCAATCAAGAATATTATTAAGATTCATTCTTTAAGTAATTGACTACCAATAAGGATGTGACATTTGTTCTCTAATCGAGCTTAGCCCAACGACTCCACATAAATCGTAGCTACATGGTAAATAGTAATGACTGGTCCTCTAACTGGTGGCTTGGCCCAATGGCTCCATAAAGAATCTGTGGCTTGGACGAACTGCTCCTCGTGATAAATAATTATGACCAAGGCCTCTAACTCGGTGGCTTGATCAAACAACCCCACTATATTACAGCCATGGTTGAAGCCTGTATGTTCACTAATTGCTAAATTCCCTTGAGTAATGATTCATATGGTATGATCAATAGGGCAGAAAGTCCCCTGTTAGTTAATGTTGACTTAAATTCATCCCTTAGGCAAACATTCATCTCATGTCTATAAATGAAATTGTATGAAGTAACCTATGACTATTGACAAGAATCCTTCAGTCATGATGGGTTGACTAACTCCTTTGACCAAGTAGACTAGGGATCATAATGACATAGGATGAAACTATGAGATTTTGATCAGGTTCATAATCATTCTCGCACCATCCACTTTTAGTGAAAGGATGGTAAATTTCTCTCTCTAATATCTAAATATTTAAATATGTTGCTACTATATGTTAAGTACTTAGTCTCTATCTAACAACTAACCTTAATTAAAATCTCTCTCACATTTTCAAGAGGGGTAATTAACTATAGAGGTTTGTGCCTATAGGAAATTAGAACTCAGATCTTAAAGTCTTCATATATGAGGGCAAAATATTTGGGTATTGTCTTATCTTTAACTAATATGTCTTTTGAAATTTTCCCCATAGAAGAATCATTAAAACTCTCCTCAAATATATTTGGAGATGCCGGGGCCTCAAAAGCTAAAATTTTTAGAGCCCGCATTAGCTTTCCTTTCTATTAGCCATGGTTTGAAAGCTTCCTATTCACCTTTATTTTGTACTAGTATCGGTGGCCATGCATCTCATTGTAACATTGACTCATGTGATTTGACAAAGATGATGCTGGAATAGCTTGTTAGACATGCATATTCTTTCTATTGGCAGTGGTGCAAACGCTGCCTAATCACCTTTATCTTTTACTATATCATTCTCATGCATCATATTATAACAATGAGTCTGAACAATTTTGTATAATCGAGTAGACAATGCTTAGTATTCTTCCTTTTATTTTTTATGTAATCCTTCTTTTGAAAATTCCCTATTTTGGATCTTTTTGGAACTATTTTTCCTATACTACACTATTTTTAATACTTCTGATAAGATCTTATTGATCTTGATATGTATGAATTTAGCTATTTAGACGGGATGGATTTTTCACTTCCTAAGAGAACAGGAGAATTACCATTTTCAAAATCTTGTGATGCATTGGATGGTTCAATACGATGGATGGTCCCCATTGCATGGTATGCAGCTTGCAATTGTGATAGGTAGAGTATTTCAAATGATATAAAATTTAGCACATTGGTTGCTTGTGATAGGTAGGTGTATATTTGATATTTTTTAAAGTAAAATTTTAACTGGACTTGTCTCTTTTTCGGTGCAAGACAGATGGATGTTTGAATCACTACGCAAGCTCATAAAAATTTTATCCTGAAGTAATTTTCATGTTGTAGATAAAAGTGAATTATGTGTTCTTCTGATAGAAAGTGGTAAACTGAAGTTGAGAGTATAATGAATTACACCCTTATGAGGGGAAACGTCCATCTATGTTGACAGAAGTTTTTTCATGTATTTAGCAACAAAATCTTTCTAAATTATGTATTTTTGTAGAACTTCAAAATTACTTGCATAGCATTTCATTAATTTCTTTGTTGCAAATATATTTATTAATCATCTGTTTTTAACTATGGATTAACCATTATTAATGTAACCTAGCACAATTTCGGTCTTCTATTAATCTTGGAAAGAGCATTGCTTCTATGTGCTCTTATATAATTGAGTGGTGCTAGGTGCTTAGCCCTGAAGAATGGCAACCCTAAAGACTTGTCACCAAAATGGATGTGGTTTTCTTTGGCAAGGGTGACCAAAATCTGGGTTAAGAAGAGTAGTAGTTTTTTAATATGTATAGCGTTTTTCTTAATATTTACGTGATACTTCTGGAATCTTATAAATTTTGGAACTAATGCGCTTGAAGAAACTGGGTATAATTAGCATAATTTTGTGTGCTATGAAATGGGAATGCTATATTTTTCTGGGTTTTCTGATGCAAAACTGTTCCTAAAAGTTTTCTTCTTTTGGTTACTCTACCTTCATGAGCCAGTTACTAACAGTGGCAGTGACAAAGGAAACTAACAAAGTCTTAAAATCAGTTATAAGTGGTTGAATTGCGCCAATCAAATTGTAGAACCTGTTCTCCTTTTATTCTTCTTAATTATTGACGAATGCTTAATGCTGTCTTATTTCCTTCCTCACTTGAAACTGTTTGTCTCCAAGGAAGACTTCTTTATCTACAGTCTTGGGCATTGTATGTGATGCCTACATTCTTAAACTGATTTCTCTGATATGAATATTTATAAGAATCTGTTGAAGGATTGTGAAGGAAAATATTACACTTGACTAATATAATTTTTTTATGATACAGTTTCTCAGATTGACCTTGGTGTATTGAATTTGACTGATGAAAAAGATTCGCAAATTACAGTCTTGATGGATTGTGATGGTTTATCTCCATTTAGATTTCCCATGAATATGATGAGATCATGTGCTATTCTTGTACAAGATCACTATCCTAATCGATTAGGAACTTTATTCATATTAAGACTACCTCCACTTGTCCGAGTTCTCACCCAGACTTTTATTCAGGCAAGATACTCCTTTTCTTAACTAATTCTTTATTTATTTATTTTGTTAATATACAACTTTCCTTTTTTGATTGTTTTTTTATTACTATTTATGAACGAATGAACTATTAAGTTGACATTTTGCATGTGTAATTTTCATACCTTGATTGGTTCCAAATTGACCACCTTTTGAATTATAGATGACCTAACCAATCCACCGTAACCGTACTCTATTGTTTTATTTGTTTCAGTTTAATTCTCTTAAATCGGTTTTATTAGTTTGGTTGAGAACTATGCAGACTTTATGGATATTAGAACTAGGCTAACCGATTTTTTAATAAATGATATTTTGACAAAACTAACATGTTTGCACAAGGCCTTCTATTTTGACACACCCTTGCCTCATTTTTTGCTCTTGAATTAAACTCTTCAACCCCTTAAACATGGTAAAATGGGAAATATGTGTCGATAAAATGTGATTTGAAGATAATATAAAATATAAAGTTGGGTTATGTTTAGGCAAGTGTTACAATAGGACAACTTGATTTGACCTCTATTTCTAGTTCTATATGGTACAAAGTTTTGGTATTAATCAGTTGGGTAAATTAAAGATTGTTTAGATGCATCATATATCATATTTTAATTTCTTCTGTTTTTTTCAATTTTCTTTGAACCCGAACCTATTAATTACTCATTTTGTAATTATGAGACAGTTAAATGAATGTTGGGTTGGTCTCTAAAGTTCAGTTTGGACTTAAAATTGCTTATTTTTTGTATTTTTTATGGTGTCTATAATATGATAAATACGTTAAATAATTAATTTTTAGGAATATTAATAATAAAAAATATAACATATTTACAAATATTCAGATTAAATAAAACTAAT
Source organism: Dendrobium officinale (assembly GCA_019514585.1). Lineage (NCBI taxonomy): Eukaryota > Viridiplantae > Streptophyta > Magnoliopsida > Asparagales > Orchidaceae > Dendrobium > Dendrobium officinale. The sequence continues at coordinate 19,911,669 of CM033698.1, forward strand.
GAATAAGAAAAATTCTCAAGAACTAAATTTTAATGCGATTACATTGAAATTACGAATAATAAATATCAAATTCAGGAGTTTTAAAAAGTAAGAAGCTTAAACAAATTAAAAAAATATATCATGCTACATGATACTTCATTCATGCTCCAATTCTATTCTTTTAAGTGATATTTAAATTTTGCTACATGTCAATGCAATTGAGCTAAATATCAGTTTAACATTTGTCAGATATGCCTCTTTAACAAATATTTTGAATGAATATTTGTTATTTTTTAATGGTTAATCTTAAATAATTCACATGAAATAAGGATAAGGATGGTATAGTTATGCGATTTCTTGCTGGATTGAATGTTTTAGCTGGGAATTATCATTCGTTTGTAAGATATCCATCCTTAACATTATTTTGTCCAGGGATATATACAAGTCAAAGCCTGACTAGGCTCATGTGTTACTCAGTTCGGCTTGTTAAGCAAGCAAATCAAAATTTTATGTTTGTGTAAAGCTTGTTAGCATGTCAAGGCCGAATATGAGTTATTTATGAATAGATAGTCTACTTGAAAGCCATATATAAGCTATTACCAAGCTGAATACAATTGAGCTTTTTTTTGTTTGGCTCATTAAATATAGGAGCTACAGCGAGCGGCCTTCCGATGACCCGGTTAGAAAATAGAGGTATTAGATTTGACCTATGTTAAGAAAGGTAGAGGCAAACCTAAAAAGGCTTGGTTAGAAAATATTAAAAATGATCTTTCTCTATAAGATTTAAACTAGAATTTGACTTTTAATAGAGCACAATGGAGAAAAAAGATTCCTATAGCTGACCCCACGTAGTGGGATGAATGCTTGATGATGTTGTTGTTGTTGTCATTAAATATAGGAGCTAATTATCGAACCAAACAACATGATTGAATATGAGCAAGCTTTTGTTGACAGCCCTAATTTTTTCTTGGTTTATTATTTATTTAGATTCTGAGGCCTGCAACACGAGAAAAATTGCGGATTCTTGGAAAAAAGAACCAGAAGTTTCTTTCTGAATTTCTTAGAACAGTACCAGCATTTCTTGGAAGTGATTGTGAATGCTCAAGGTGCAGAATGCTATCAGCAAATAATTCCTCTGGTCTTACTCAGGAGATCAGCGAAGGTGAATCCAGTGGAAATGTGGATAATGATGCTTTCGATACAAATGATTTACCATCCACCGAACTTCCATTCATCAGTGGCTGTGATCATATTTTAAGAACTGCCATCTTAGCCATCCTTATGATGTGGGTTGTCATCGCCTTTTTCTCTGCGATGCATAATACAGATTCTCTCTCATCTTTCTTATGATAACTACCATATCTGCTAAAGCCATTTTGAATCTTTATTTGCATTTTCAGTGGAAAAAAATCATTTATTATTACATCGAAGGATAAGCTTTAAGTAATAAATTTTAATAATATGAGTACAGTTTGTGACTGTCTGCTGATTTGTGGAGAAATTCTCTCTTGTTAATTGCTATTATTGTGAAGATTATGTTGGTACAGACTATCATTTTATGTTCTATGGAATGAAGGTGATCATGTATTAAACTTGTGTAGAATATGCTCGTTTTGTGGCACCATATATTGCATCAACAAGTTTATGGGTATTTAATAATTGTAAGGAACTTTTTTATCTATGATCTCTTGAAATAACTTCATTATTATATGAATTTTTAATATATTTATTTTGTTTATGTAATTTTTAAATAATATTCGTGAGTTAAGATATATTATTATAATATTTTATTGAATGAATTTTTGTGTTTAATATTTTTTAATTAGGGTTGTTTGATTTGGATTTAAAAAATCTATTTGATTTGACTTTATTGTTTTGTTTGGTTTATTTGCATTTGGTTAATAGTTGTAATGTTGACTTTTTTTTTTTTTAAATTTTTTTATTATTGATCTGATTTTATTTTTATAAACTGGATCAAATTAAAAGAAATGGAATTATGTTATTTTTTTAAATATTAAATTCATATACCTCGTGAAGCGTGAGTAAAAAAAGTAAAAGAGCTATCTATATGAATTTTGACATGTATATAAATTTTCACATTTTATTTTAGCTAAAAATATTTGGATTTTCTTAATTTTAATTATATTTTGGTTTTTTTTAATTGAATCAAATTGGTCTAAACAAATTTTGGGTTTGTTTAAGGGCCTGCTTTAGGTTGTTGCAGTGTTTTGTAAAATTAGTTATGAAATTATTGTGAGAAAAATAATTTAGTTATTATAGTTGTATGAAATTATTTTTTATAATAGGGATTTTTAAAAAGTAAGAAGAAGGCAATGAAAAATAACAATCATTGTGATTATTTTTTTTTTAAAAGCTAAACAATAAAAAAATTATATCAAACAATCTTTATTTTAATTTGAAAAACTTTTTTAACGGTTTAAACTTTAAAATTTTATAGCATAATATAAGAGGTTTAGTTAATTCTTAAATCTGCAACCATTTGCACACTAGTTTTTTTTTTTTTTATGTATGGGAAGATTTACATACATACCATTTTATACTATTCTATTTACACATGTGACACTTAAAACTTTAATATTGCATACATATCACCCATAGTTCATTTTCATATCAAATATGAGTGGTATAAATGAAATATATGAGTGGTAGGAAAGAACTACAAGTGGTATATTTGATATTATAATAATATAGGGTGCATGGCATGCATGTAATATTAAAGTTTTGGGTGTTAAATATGTAAATAAGATGTTATAAATTGGTATGTATGTAAATTTTTCTTTTTTTATTTGTTGTATTAGGTGGTCATGTCATAGCGTGTTATATATATATAAACATACCTAATTTTAAGTCAGCTCTCTTTAACCTCTGAAATCTCATGAGGTCGTGAGTCCAAAAAAAGCCTTAAATGTCATCATCAAAAGGCTATCAGAATCTGGCTCTATCTTGCTATCCCTCTTCCTCTCTAGTAGGAGAAATTATTACGTGTGATCACCAGATGTCATAGGGTCACCAGATGTCATCCGAAGGTTAATAAGGATGTATCACATCACAATTTTATTGTGTATCGAATGTTGATGTACCGGGATGATGTAGTGCATCCTAATTCTCCTCCGAACGGTTGGGTGATCGCACGTAATATAATTTCTCCTCTAGTAGATACCACTCTACCTCAACATCAATGATGATAGCCTGCAGACGTTGTCGTTGATGCCCGATTGTACTTGAAAAGTTTGACATAATCGATCTATTATTTTTTGGCTTGCTAATTAAATATCTCTTGATATCATTGTTATGCAATGCTTTATTTCATTGAATTTGGTTGCCATATGGTCCTTTTATGTGAACCAAATCAGACCACAATATTTATTTAGTCTTTTAGCCAAATTGACAACTTGATAAGTAAAAAATTGAGTGGAAGGAAACATTTTCAGAATAGTTTCATTAAAATCAAATAAAATAGCAAGAAAATCAAACAAAACCCTCCACAATTTTATCCTCGCTGTCCAAATGGTTAAAAACATTCATTATGATATTGAAAAAGAGTTTGATTTTTACTGAAAAAAAAAAAATTGGCTACTCAAACATTTTATAGTTGTGAAAGTTGCGTACGTTGCCGTGAGGAGGATCGCAGTCTTCTATTCAAGTTTAAATAGTCCTATTTCAATTGATTAGTGCATAAATATTATTTATCATTTTACAATTTTAATAATCATATAGTATTCATGACTCCATTAATTATATATATATATATATATATATATATATATATATATATATATATATATATATATATAGATATATATATATATATATATACTTCAAAAGAAATGCTCAAGAATATGAATGTGACGCAATTTGTGTTGATGTATAAAAATATCTTCATGATGAAACTAATGTTGACGATCTACCTGTTGAACCTGAAATAAAAAAAAAAAAATGATTATCATCAAAATGATAGGGACATAATACAAAGATCTTACTTACTAAAAGAACCTTATCAGTCTCAAGATCATGAATTCTTGCACGTATACAAATTGAAAATAAATCGTGTAGATTTAATTATGTTTGGTTTGATGATTACAAAGCTTGTTTGGAGTGCAACATCACAAAAGATATTACATATAGCTTATTTTGTTATTTTTGTAGGACTGAAAAAGGAGAAAAAGCAAGTGTAGATAATTTTGACATAAAGGGATTTCAAAATTTGAAAAGAAAGATAAAATTCAGTTTATATAGAACAATTTAATAGTGCTCTTAATATTGCATGAAAATATGTAAAGATTTAAAAAATCAACAACGAGATATTAGATTTACATATAAGACCTAATCAAAATCAAAGACCCGATTAATTGCTAGAACTGATTGTGTATGGTTTCTAAGGATTATCTTTTGGTGAATCCGAAATCAAGGAAATTTTCTAAAATTTATGCAATTGCATCTCATAATGAAAGCATAAAAAAGTGGTCGTAGATAATACTCCTAGAAATAATAAACTTATTACTCCAGACAATGGGAAGGAAATCACACATGTCGTTATTATCAAAACTTCGAATGTTCTCATAAACAAACTAATAAATGATTTATTTGAAATATTATTGGACGAATTTCATGATGTATTAGTAAAATAACAAGTGGCAGTAACACTGTTATGTTCATAAAAAGGGGTTTGTAATCTAGCACTTTATTGGACTCATACATGTGGAAAAAATATATGCTATAATACTAAAAAAAGGCTTATTGAAGTACTTCTCAAGATATACGATTTGAGTATAGCACAATTACATGGGCAAGATTATGATGGCTCTAGCAACATACATGACGAGTTCAATGAGCTAAAAACTTTGATTATTAAAGAAAATAATTCATCTTATTATGTATATTATTTTGTTCATAAGCTCCAACTAGCATTAATCATTATTGCTAAAAATAATAATCATTTTATTTAGTTTTTTAATTCAATTATTAATTTAAAAATTGTCGGGAGCTCATATAAAAGAAGATATCTACTACAAGAGAAATAATTTAATAAAATAATTGAATAACTAAAAAGTGGTGAAGTTTTCAAAGGTAGATGTTTGAATCATAAAATTGGCCCTACTTAATGGTGTACAATGCTTTGAATTTATTTTTATTTTTTATATGATGAAGTCTGTATTTTGGGTGCCAAATAAGTTATCTCGATTGTTGCAAACAAAGGATAGAGATAACATAAATGCCATGACTTAGTGAAAGTGTCAAAATAAAGGCTACATAATATAAGAGATGATTGATGGAATAATTTGTTTATAGAAGTCAATGTATTTTATAAGAAGAAAAATTTAATCATTGAAAATATGACAAATACTTTATAACCCAAGGAAGAGCTCAATAACAAATTTCATTAACATTGAGTTGTTTATGCGTGTGTAATGCTTGAATCATTGTGATTCATTTTCAATGTTTGACAAACAATGAATGATATGCCTAGCCCAAACTTTATTAAACAATTTTTTAGATATAAACCTTATTATATTAAATATCCAACTTGAGACTTTATCATTAATATGTCGACAAAAATCACCTTGTTCAGACATTAATCTCGAGTCATATCTTAATTAAAAACTTTTAAAATTAAATTTGGGACCATTCTAACTCCAATCTCAATAAACTTATAGTTATACTAAACATCTTTGCAAGATGAATCCAACGACACTAAAATTGGTAAAAAATGAGCCCAAATAAGTATATTTGGAAGCTTCAGAGCATTATTTATGATATTCAAATTTGGCATGTTGATAGTCGAATTGAGCGGCTTGATGATACAAATCCAAAGAGCCTAAGATCACTAAATTATGACATCATTAATGCACTTAAAAACTAAATAAATGCTTTTTGATCAAAAGAATCAATATGAGTTGTATGTTGGAGTATTTTGGATTCTGCTTCAAATTACCAAAATGCACATCCATAAAAACCTATAAATAGAGCCCAATTCTTCACATGAGGGGGATGACGAATAGAGAGAATTAGAGAGAGCTCTCTTGCATTTTCAGCTATCATCGTCGACAACCACCACTAGTTATAGTCACTAACAACCACCATCGCCACTAATGATCATCATCAGAAATCTCCATCATCTCTACAATACTGACAAGATTCATGCCCTGTTATTGAGTGTAGATTGTCCCTCTATGAATATTTGATTTATGTAATCTTCATATGGGAAAGTCAAACATGTATTTAATTCTCTTCTTCTTCTAGTGAAGAAATTATGATTCTTGTATCACTTAATATTTTGTTTTTCAGGTTTTCCTTAAAAAAATTTTCCATTCATACTACTTTTATCTATGCATGTTGAATTTTTAGAAAACGTTGGGAGGTAAAACATATACTCTACTAGCACAAATTTTCTAGCATATAACAGTTTGGTATCATTTGTGGGAACATTACTAATATACTTCTTCAATGACTAACAATCAATCCCTCAATCAACTACAATAAAATGCTGGTGATGAAGTTCACTTAGGCCACACTTTAGAGGACCATATATGTAGGATGGCAAAAATTCAAAGTCAAATCCTATATTTTTTAGGAGACTGGACTATGAAGGACACCATCACAACATAATAGAGTTCTTCCTCCACAAAATTAACAATAGTTTAGAGATAATGCTGATTATGGAGCACCTCCTTCCCCACAAGATCTTGAAGTTCTCTTAAATATAACTAGTCCAACAAATCCTCTTTGCATTATTTGACCAAACTATAATCCTTCACCAATCATAGAGGACATAGATCAACGTCATTTTATGGATGCCCCTCATTAGGTTATAAGAGATATGTTGCGATTTCTTAGTTAGGAGGAATTCTCTTAAAGGGAATTAAATCAATTTACTCATTGACGTAGCTTCCAGGAATCATCACTCTAAATAAAGGAAATTTTCTCGCATCCAATTCTAGAAGGATTCAAACTACCAATTATTAATCCATATGATAAATCTCTTGATCCCTATGAACATATTTATCATTATAGGATTATCATGTATATCCAACAAGATTTTGATGTACTTCTTTGTCAGGTATTTCCTACTACTCTCAATGGTCAAGCTCACGCTTTATTCCACTCACTCTCCAAAAATAAAATCCATGAACAGTTCATCATCAGTCAAGGAATTATCAAGGGCTCCTCCTATCTTTATGGGATTCATCAAAATAAGGGAAAAAATATTACAAGGACACTTGAAAATTTTTTCTTCTGAAGCACTTCAAATTCCAGAAGTACATCCAAAATTATTAAAAGGTATTTTTCTAGGATTTATCAAACCTGGACCATTCTACTTCTCATTAATGCGAGAGATTGTTTGCTCATTTGTTGACTTGATCATCGAATAGAAGCTCAAATAGCTACAGATGAGGCCATCAATGCTTCTTAAAACTAGTTTAAGGCATTCTCCTCCAAACGTAAAAAATCACAAGAATTTGATCAACCTATATAATGAAGAAAGCATGAGAAGTCAAAAAATAATTAGGACAAAATTCATTTAAAGTCACATAACTATACCCTTTTAAGTACATCCAGGACTAATATTCTAATGGAGATTCAAAATTTTGAACATCTCAAGTGGCCAAAGCCACTAAGGAATCTAAATAATTAAGATCAATTTCAATATTGTAACTTCCACCATTCAAAAGGACATACAATTGAAAAATATTTTAAATTAAATGATAAAATTGAATGTCTAATTCAACATAGATATTTTGTTATTATTTATAAGAGTAACTTTAAAATCATCAGCCTCAAAATAAATAAGATTAGAATAAATCAAAGTTGATTTGACTTGGTCAAATTCAATAAGATTGGATTCATCCATGGTTGAGAAATGTTTAAGGCATGGGATGAAAAAAATTTGAACCTTGAGGGGGTTTGATAAGGTTTAAATAGGTTAAGTTGACTAGGTGGATTGATTTAGGTCATGAGGGCTAACTTTTACTAACTATAGGCCCAGTTGCACTACAGGAAAAACGCTGAAAACCGGCGGTTAGTCTAGATTTACCGGCGGTTTTTAATGTTACCGGCGGTCTAACGGCGGTTTGTAAACCGTCGGAAAAAATGGCGTAGAAAATCATTTCCGACGGCGTATTATTGGCAGTTTATTTTTGCGGCGGTTTTCCGGCGGCTAATACCGCGGGTAACCACCGGAATTTTAACCGTCGGTTTGCCGGCGGTTAGGCCGCCGGTATTGTAACCGCCGGTAGGCCGCCGGTCACGTTACCGGCTGTTTAAAACTGGCGTCGTCTGGTTCGTAGACCGCCGGACGGTGCCGTTAGACCGCCGGTAATTTACCGGCAGTGGACGACGGTTATAGCCGTCGGTAATTACCGGCGGTTTAATATTATAACCGACGGCTTATCTTGTCCATCTGGTATCATCGTTTCCGGCGGCCAAACCGCCGGTTAGCCACCGGAAACCTGTCGGGCGTTGGAGTAGACTCGTCGGCGGCGGTCGGACTGGGGTCGGCGGCGGTCGGACTGGGGTCGGCCGTCGGAGTTCCTTCGTCAGGGGCTGATCGGACGAGCGGAGGACACGGTACAGCGAGCGACCGAGAGAGAGAAGGAAAGAGTGAAAATGAAATGAGCGGAGCGAGGCGGCTCGTATTAGGGCTTTTACCGGTGGTTTTCCGGCGGTCTGGACCGCCGGAAAAAAAATCACTTATCAAAGTCGGTTTAGACCGCCGGTAAACCGCCGGTTCATATTGATGTCCGGCGGTTTACCGGTGGTTTATAGACCGTCGGTATTACCGGCGGTGTATCGTAGCTAAGTCGCCGGTTTGGCCGTCGTTAGAGTCCGACGGCTAGACCGCCGGCGACGCCGCCGGTAATACCGACGGTCCATAAACTGCCGGTGCAAATCGCCGATATTTGACATTTTTCCTGTAGTGTTGACCAAGTCAACTATTAACTATGTCAAGGGTTCAATCAATTTTAAACCCATAATAAAGATGTTTAGAGGAGTTTGAGTAGGTTTGATATTAATCTAGAGTTTGATTTATCATAAAAGGGCTTAAGGATTGGTCTGGTCAACCTATGACTTGGTCAACTAGGTCGACTTAAGGCTAGAGTTTGAGCTTAACAGATTTGGTTTGATATTTGAATTCTTGTAGTGGTGGTTTCATAGGTCAGAGTGATCAAAATGGTCAAAATGATGAATTAGACCCTTAAAGGACTATTGGGTCAACCCTGAATGGTTGACTTGGTCAACCAAGTTGACCCAAGGTTATGGTTTAGGTCCAACAAGTTTGAAGTGAAATTTGGAGAATAATGGAGGTGGTCCCATGGTATGGATTGGTCATTTCAATAAAAATAACCTATTGGGCCCTTAAGGGGTCCAGGTTGACCCAGGATCCTATACACTCCTAATAGATTTTAGGATGCATTGGAGGAGGTTGCAGGGTTTGATTTGACTAGGCCATATTGTAGCTTAGACATAACTTCAAAATTATCCTTAAGGGGTATTTTGGTCATTTTGATCCCTAGTCAACTAGGGGTCAAAGTGGGTCCAACAAACTACTGGTCAACATATCATGATCAAGGGTGTGGATGTGGTTAGAGGCTTTGGAGAATGCTCTAAGGTCAAATTCCACTAGATGGCAGGTAGTGGCATTGAGTTTGGATTTTAATTTAGTTTCTGAGGTTAGAGATCTCAAAATGAGCTTAAATTTAGAGGATATGTCCTAGGGACATACCTAATCAATATATAATTGATAGATCATAAATCAAGGGTCATTTTCTTAGGGTTTGAAATAGTTGAAAAATCACTGAAAAGGCTTTCCGGACCTAAGCCTTTAGCCTTGGATTTTGGTCTAAATTTCTAAATTTATCCTGGGTTTTAGATTTGATTGCTTAAGTTTGAAATATCCTTATCAATAACAATCAATTGGATGATTTTCTAGGGAATGGATATGATTAAAACTTGATCAAAGGCTAGATCAAAGGTTAATTGAGGTTTGGGTTTGAAAACTAGATGAGTTTGAAGTCTAGATTTCTTTGAAGTCTAGATTGATTTGAAGTAAGGATTAACTTGAGAGCTAGGTTGATTTGAGGTTTGCATAGGTCTAGGGTCAAGATGGATTTGGTTTCTCGATTGATCTAGGATTTAGATTAATCCTAATGACTTCATAAAATATGAGGTCAATATAGTGTTGTAGGAATAAAGTGAGTTTTTAAGAATAAAATGAATTAATCTAGCATAGTGATTAGAAAAAATACTAGATTAGTAGCTAAGGGGTATAATCAGATATAAAAAATTAATTTTGAGAAAACCTTTGCCTCTATATCTGGGTTAGAAGCTATTAGAGTTATGTTAGCTTTTGCTTTCTTTGGAGATTTCAAGTTGTATCAAATATATATTTAGAGTGCCTTCCTAAATAGGAGGATGAAGGAAGATATATATGTGGAGCAACCCCCTAAATTTGAGAATTCATAATTTCTCAATTATGTGTTTAAGTTAAAAAAGGCATTGCATGGATTGAAGCAAGCACCTAAAACTTGGTATGAGAGGCTAAGAATATTTCTCCTAGATAGAGCCTTTATTAAGGTTAGTGGAGACACCATCTTATTTCTTAAGAAAGTAAGAGAAGATCTTCTTATTGAAAACCTATTTTCATGTCTTATGTTTTGATGATTGACAAACACTATTTCTCTTGGACTACTTGTTGCTTCTAACTTTTCAGGAATCGAAGATCGGACGATCAAGAAGAAGCCAAGTTCAAGATTGCGTAGATTTAGGGTTGAGTCAGTCTGTACTTTTGTTTTTTACCTTTTGAGTCTAATTGTAATGGTCAAAGAGACTGATGCTAAGTAACCCTACACACACACACTTGAGAGACTTAGAATTTCTATTTTTGCCCACATCGGCCAGGCCGATTTTCATATCGTCCTGGACGATCAACTTAAAATAGAAAGTCTAAATATGGATTCTTAATTAAGGCAGCCGTCATTAACATATCGGCCTGGACGATATGTGTATCGGCCAAGACGATCAGCTCAAAATAGAAAGAAGTAGCCGCCTTAGACAGTTAAGGCATACAATATTTTTAAATTATCGGCCAGGACGATCACTGGATCGGCTTGGACGAAATTACCAAATTATGCCTTAATTGATCAGGAAATCAAGGGAGTAATTAAGGATGATTGATACGATCATATCGTCCTGGACGATCGCAGGATCGGCCCGGACGATCCATTCAAAATCCTTAAGTTACTTCAGGACGATAAATATCGGCCAGCTAAAAAACAGGGCGATGCTCAGGGTGATTTGCCTCTAATTTGAACTGATCGGCCCGGACAATCGTGAGATCGGCCTGGACGATCAAGCCAAATTTCAATCGCCCAGGACTGTTCCCAGGGCGATACTCTGGCCGATCTTCCAAGTTTGTACTGATCGGCCAGGCCGATGACCGTATCTGCCTGGATGATAAAGTCGACTACTTGCAATTAATGAGCTCCTTGAGAGCTCTTCTATTTAAAGAGCTCTTCTTCAACGTTTTTAAAAAGACTTTTGGCTGCTGCCTTGACCTGAGAAGACCTTGAGGAGAGAAAGAGAGAGAGAGAGAGAGAGAGAGAGAGAGAGAGAGAGAGAGAGAGAGAGAGAGAGAGAGAGAGGATCTTGTGAGGGGGAGCTTTTGATGGGAATCACAAGGGTTTCTCAAGGATCGCTCTGCTTGTCTTTCGTCTGGGGTTTCTCGTCCGTGGAAGGGTTGGTAGAGGTAAGGAGTTTGCTTTTGGTTGTGGTTCTCTGCCAGCTTCAGGAGGAAGCAAAAGGAGATAGGTTCTCTGCCTTGCCGGGGTGGCAAAAAGGAGGTTCTTGTAAAGGCTTCTCCGCCTAGCCGTGGGGGCTAAAGGAGAGTCACGTTTTGTAGTGCAATACTTGGAGGGTGCCTCCAAGGAGTGGACGTAGGTCGAGTCAACCGAACCACTATAAATCTTGTGTTCTTATTTTTGCTTCCGCACTTTTTAATTCCTCATTAATTTCTTGTGGTGTGATTTGTTTGTGATTTTCTTTCTTTGTGAAAAAAAGTTTTTAAATACCAATTCACCCCCCCTCTTGGTTAGCTTGGGACTAAGTTCATAGGGCTTAACATCCCGAACAAACTTTCAAGTGGTATTAGAGCGGGATTCAAAAAAATTTAAGTTTGAAAACTTTTTGAATTTGATCCATGGCTAACTTAGGAAATAGAAACACTACTGAAGGTTATTCGATTACACGACCTCCACTGTTTGACAACTTACCTTTTGATTTTTGGAAAACCCGCATGTCAATGTTTTTACAATCTACTGATTATCGCATGTGGATGCTTATTCAAGAAGGTTATTCTCCACCTTCTCGTGAAATTAATGGTGTTAAAACTGAAGTTGCTTTTACTGAATGGACTTTCGATGAACGTGATTTGGCTCAGTTAAATGCGAAATGTTTGAACTATTTTTTCTGTGCTTTGAAATCTGAAGATTACATGCGTGTTTCAACTTGTAAAACTGGTAAAAAAATTTGGGATAAATTATGCATCACCTATGAAGATACTAATGAAGTTAAGCAATCCCGTTTGAAATTTCTCTTGCATGACTACGAACTTTTTTGTATGAAACCTCATGAATCGATTTCTGACATGTACACTAGGTTTACTCAGATAGTTACTTCATTGCATGCACTAGGAAAGGAACTTTCGAATTATGAAAAAGTTAACAAGATTTTGACATGCTTGCCTTCGTCTTATGATGCAAAAATTACTGCAATCACTGAATCCAAAGATTTGAATACTTATTCCATTGATAACTTACTTGGCTCACTCATTGCTTACGAGCAAGGTGTGAATCAAAGAAATCTTGATGCAGGTGAGAAGAAAAAGGATAAAACAATCGCACTGAAGGAGAGAAAGAGAGACCTTTGGCTGCTGTCTTGACCTTAGAAGAAAACAATCGCATTGATACTTATTCCATTGTAATTAATGAGCTCCTTGAGAGCTCTTCTATTTAAAGAGCTCTTCTTCAACATTTTTAAAAAGACCTTTGGCTGCTGTCTTGACCTTAGAAGACCTTGAGGAGAGAAAGAGAGAGAGAGAGAGGATCTTGTGAGGAGGAGCTTGTGAGGGGAATCACAAGGGTTGCTCAAGGATCGCTCTGCTTGTCTTTCGTCTGGGGTTTCTCGTCCGTGTAAGGGTCGGTAGAGGTAAGGAGTTTGCTTTTAGTTGTGGTTCTCTGCCAGCTTCAGGAGGAAGCAAAAGGAGATAGGTTCTCTGCCTTGCCGGGGTGGCAACAAGGAGGTTCTTGTAAAGGCTTCTCCGCCTAGCCGTGGGGGCTAAAGGAGAGTCACGTTTTGTAGTGCAATACTTGGAGGGTGCCTCCAAGGAGTGGACGTAGTCAAGTTGACCGAACCACTATAAATCTTGTGTTCTTATTTTTTCTTCCGCATTTTTTAATTCTACATTAATTTCTTGTGGTGTGATTTGGTTTGTGATTTTCTTTCTTTGTGAAAAAAAGTTTTTAAATACCAATTCACCCCCCCCCCCCTCTTGGTTAGCTTGGGACTAAGTTCATAGGGCTTAACATCCCGAACGAACTTTCACTTCTCATCATTAAAGTTTATGTGGATGATACACTCTTTGGATCAACAAATAAAAATATTTATGATGAATTTTCAAAAATAATGAGTGAGGAGTTTGATATGAGTATAATAGGAGAGCATACTTATTTTTTTGGATTTAGTGTAATGCAGAGAGATGATTGAATCTTCCTTTTTCAATCTAAATATATCAAGGTTGTTATTAAGAAATATGAAATGAGTATTAATGCTACGACAATTAATTCTCCCATGAGCTATACCATTCAACTAAATAAGGATCCCAATGGAAAATATGTAGATCAAAATAAGTATATGGAAATAATAGAATCACTTCTCTATTTGACTGCTAGTAGACTTGACATTATGTTTAGTATTTGTCTTTGTGTTGGATTTAGGCTGATTCTAAGGAATCCCATATGATTACAGTTAAGAGAATCCTTAGGTACCTCTTAGGCACCCAAAAATTATAAAAATGGTATCCTAGATATATCTCATCCTTTGAAATCATAAGCTATTTAGACTCTGACTTTGCTGGATGTAGGGTAGATAGAAAAAGCACCTTAGGAACATATCAATTCATAGGTAAATCACTAATTTCATGGTCTAGTAGAAAACAAAACTCAGTAGCATTTTCCACTACTTAGGTGAAATAAATTATTGTAGAAATCTATATTACTCAAGTCTTATGGCTAAAATAACAAATCTTAGATCTTGGATTATCTGTAGGCATTATTCCTTATCATGTGTGACAACATTAGTGCTGTTGAGTTAGTTGCAACTTAATTTTTCGATTGTTGAGATTCTTGTAACATGTATATTTTTTATGATTCTCAAATATTATTATTTTTTATTATAATTTCTTTTAACATATTTTGGAAGTATTGTTTTGTTGTTTGTGTGTACTAATATTTCAGAGAAATCATACTCCATATTGTTGAAGACTTCAAATCACATCAAATTAGAGTTTATTATAAATGAAGTATATATTTTTAATTTTATTGAGTCTGAGAGAGTGTGATTGTAATTGAGTAACTCTACAGACAAACATTGGGGAAGTGTTTAAAATTGTGATTTTTTAAACTGATCCTATAATACAAACTCATTTCGTACAGGATGATATGTTCAGTTAATTTCCCCTTCGAGTAGACAAATGAACTGTAGGTAAAAAAATTTTCTCAGTGTGGATCATACTGTATGAAGCTTTCTTCATACGTACACCATCCAGAGTATACAAATATGAGGCCCCTTTCTGTCTTAATGAATTCAAAGTATTTCTAAACTGTTCACACTATATGATATTGTCATTATATGTACGCCAACCCGAGTATGAATTAGATGGGTCCCTTTTCATCTAGATGAACTCTAAAATTTTTTGAACTAATTGTACCATACGATGTCATCATTATACGTACACCATCCAGAGTATGAAAATGTGGTGTCCCTCTTCATCCCGATGAAGATGGAAATTTTTCTATTTGTTTGTATAATACGAACTGGATTTGTACTGGATGATCATCGTGTATGAAGTCATTTTATACAAATTCACAAAAGGTTCATGCGTAATAGTTTTTGAACTATTCATATGTACAAACATACAATTATATTGTACGATCGTACACGCTGAAAATTAAAAATTTTAATTTACTAAACGGGTTTTCATGTCTTTCATATAAAAGGTCCTTAAAAATTGACGTAAAAAGTAGTTGTTCTTCATGATCTTTCAAGGGAGAGTGAAAGTGAGAGCGTGGGAGAGTGTTTTAGAGAGATTTCTTGCAAGTGGAGTGTGAAGGGTTTACAAGGTTACTCAAAGGTAAGGATCTCTTTGTGTTTTTGGTGATCACTCTTCCTTTCTTCTTTCTAGTTTCTTGTGAGAAGATCTTTGAAGAAGATTCGATACTCTGCCGACATTTGGAGGGTGTGAAAGGACGACGATACTCTACCGACACTTGGAGGGTGTGAAAGAATGATGGTTCTTTGCCGACACTTGGAGTGTGTGAACAGAAGATGATTCTCTACCGACACTTGAAGAGTGTGAAAGGATGATGGTTCTCTACCACATCGGGGATTGGTGGAAGAGAGGATTTATAAAGGCTTCTCCACCTTGCTACGGGGGAAAAAGGAGAGACACTTTGGTAATAGTGTAATACATAAAGAGGGAGTCTTCAGGGAGTGGATGTAGGTCGTGTTTGACTGAATCACTATAAATATTTGTATCTTTTATTTTCTGCATTTATTTTATGTAATTTTTTTGTTGTGGTTGAAAAGCTTTTTAAAAAGATAATTATTTTTGAAAATTAATTAAAATAGTTTTCTAAAAAAAATCTAATAATTTTTTTTAAATTATCAATTCACCCCCTCTAAGTTAGCCTTGGGATAATAACTTAGGTTTAATAACCTATATGGAATCAACAAGTGGTATTAGAGCCTTATTTCAAAACTATAAGTTTAGACTACTTTTTTAAAAAAAAATGGCTACTTTTGGAATTCGAAATACACCTGAAGGCTATTCGATCACTATACCTCCATTATTTGATAATATTCCTTGGATTTTTGGAAAATACACATGTCTACATTTCTGCAATCACTTGATTATCGTATGTGAATTTTAGTTCAAGAAGGGTATACCAAGCCTACTAGACTAGTAGATGGCATTAGAGTTGAAACACCCTTTACTGACTAGACTGTAGAAGAATGTGACTTAACACAATTAAATGCTAAATACTTATATAGTTTCTTTTGTTCACTTAAGTTATAAGATTACATGCGGGTTTTCACTTGTAAAAGTGGAAAGGACATATGGGATGGACTCTATATTACATACAAAGAAACTAATGAAGTAAATCAATCTAGATTAAATATTTTATTATATGATTATGAATTATTTTACATGAAATATAATGAATCCATATCTGATATATACACAAAATTCACTCAGATAGTCACTTCTTTGTATGCATTAAGTAGGAATTAACAAATGCTGAAATGGTAAATAAAATTCTTTGTTATTTGCCTACTACTTATGATGCTAAAATAACTATAATTACAGAGTCTAAGGATTTAAATGTTTACTCTATTGATAATCTTCTTGGTTCACTAATTGCTTACGAGCAAGGAGTGAGTCAAAGGAAGATTGATGCAGGAGAATAATGAAAGGAGAAAAACATAGCATAAAAGTAGATGATTCAGAGAGTGATCAGTCACAACCTGAGGATTAGGATGACATTGCCTTAATGACAAGGCAATTCATAATTTTTTTTAAAAGAAAGTAGAAGAGATGTCAGCAGTGAAACAAAGGTAAGTTCCATAAAAATGTTAAGATTTCTAATGATGTGATTTGTTATGAATGTAGGAAACTTGGATATATAAAATTAGACTATCTTAATCTTAAACTCCTAGTAAGGAGAAGGTAGAAGAGAAAGAAAATGGGAGAAAGGGAAATAAGAGATTTTAGAGTGCCTTTTAGGTGGACTCAGCTTTGGGTTCTTTAGAAATAAAAAAGAAAGAGGAAGTCACCAACCTATATTTAATGGCTAATAATCTTGATCAATCAGATTAAGAATATGTATGTGACTTAACCTATGATAAATTACTTAAAGTTTCTGATAGAATGCATACTGCATATAGAAAACTTAAGAAAATGCATGCTAGATTGAACTTATAAATACAAGAGTTACAAAAAGATCATGAAACCCTTAGGAAAGATCACACATAGATAGATAACAACCACATGAGCTTACTTGATAAATTTGATGATTTGAATTAACAAAATGAATTACGAAAGTCATCCAATGCTAAATTGGAAAAACAAATCAAAGATTTTAGTGATGAATCTAAGAATAGAGAGCACTATCTAAAATATGATAACACTATGTTAGAAGATAAAAATTCATTTCTTAGAGTGACAGTGAAAGCTCTTGAGAAAAATTAGATACCCTGGCACTTGAAGATTTTACTAATCCTATTTTGAGATAAAAAATTTTAAAACGTAGGTAGAGATAAATTTATTATCGGAGATTAAAAAACCCTTTTCCTAGAGTTAAATATTTTACATGTGTGATGATTGGACATATATCATACACTTGTACTTTACATAAAAAAGCTCATTTAGTGTGGAGACCTAAGATGCAGAAACTAAGTCATATCATACATACATCTAATTTTAATTTTTTAAAAGGAGAACCCAAACTTATTTGGGTTCCTAAGTCTAATATTTGAATGTTTTATAGGTACGCTCTCATACAAGACCTAGTGAGAGTAATTGGTATCTGGACATTTGTTGCTCAAAGCATATAACTAGAGACACTACACAATTCATATCGCTAGAAGCTAGGAATGGAGGCAAGGTTAAACTAAGAGATAATACCACAAGGAAAGTGGTTGGCACATGTATGGTCAAAAACATGAATAACTTTTTTATAGAAAATATTTTATTAGTAGAAGGTTTAAAACATAATTTATTAAGTATTGGTCAGCTATGTGATAAAGGGTATAACATTAAATTTTTTTCCACTAGCTGTATATTAAGTTTAAATAGAAATAATGTTTTATATAGAACCAGGGTAAATGATGTTTATATGCTAGATTTGAACTGTACTAAAACTCCTAATACTTTTTGCTTGAAAATAATTTTTGATGAATTATGGTTATGAAATAGGTTACTTTGTCACGCTAGCATGAAAAACCTTAGGAAAATTACCTAAAAGGAACTGGTAAAAGGTATACTAAAACTATTCTTTACTAAGGATCACCTTTGTGATGCATGTTAATTAGGAAAATAAGTGAAATCCTTATTTCATTCTAGTAAATATCTTAGAACTAGGCAAACCATTAGAGATTATTCATATGAATCTTTTTGGACCAATTAGCACTATAAGTCTAGGAGGGAAGGTATATGAATTTATGATAGTTGATGATTTCTCAAGATTCATGTGGGTTAAATTTTTATTTCATAAGAATGAATCATTTGAGGAATTTAGAGATTTTTTTACTTGAATTCAGAGGAAATTAGGGTGTCAAATTTTAACAATTCAAAGTGATCACGGAGGTGAATTTAAAAATTAAAAATTTGAGGATTTTTGTAAAGAACTTGGAATTGATCATAATTTTTATACATCTAGGACCTCTCAGCAGAATGGAGTAGTCGAAAGAAAGAACATAATAATAATTGAAGCTGCTAGAGCCAATGTTTTTTAGAATATTCACTTCCTAAATATTTTTGGACTGAAGCGGTTAGTACTGTATGTTATATTTTGAATAGAGTGAACATAAGGTCTAAATTGAAGAAAACACCATATGAGCTTCTTAAGAGGAGAACACATAACTTGCCATATTTGCATGTTTTTGGATGTAAGGTGTTCATACATAATAATGAAAAATCTTCCTTAGAAAAATTTGATCCAAAATCATATGAATGAACTTTTCTTGGATACTCTAATGTTGGAAAATTGTATAGAGTATTTAACAAAAGAACTTTGGTAGTTGAGTAGACCACACATGTTATATTCGACGAGTCTAGAATTTTGAAAGAGCCAAGTTTGGAAGAGGATGCTATATAAAATAACTCCCAAAAGATTGAGAAGATTGATTTGAATGAAAATTTGGAGAAAGAAAATCCTTTGCCTAAAGATTTATTTTTTTTAAAAAACCACCCTAAGAAATTTATTTTAGGTGAATCGAGTGAGGGTATTAGGACTAAGCGTGGACTTAACAAAGAAGTCAATCATTCTACATTTATTTCAATAATAGAACACACAAATATAAATCAAGCAATTTCAGATGAATTTTTAATTTTGTCAATATAAGAAAAATTAAATCAGTTTGTAAGGAATGATATTTGGGAATTTATTGCAAGGCCAAAGGATTAAAATATAGTTGGAACTAAGTGAGTATTTAAAAATACAATGAATGACTCAGGAGTTGTTGTTAGAAATAATGTTAGATTGATGGCTAATGGGTATAATCAAATTATAGGGATTCATTTTGAGGAGTTTTTTTCCCCTATAGCGAGACTTAAAGCAATTATGATTTTGTTAGCCTTTTCCTATTTTAGAGGATTTAAATTGTATCAAATGGATGTTAAGAGTTCCTTTTTGAAATGGGGTGATTCAAGAGGATGTTTATCTTGAACAATCTTCAAGTTTTAAAAATTCAAAATTTCCTAATCATGTTTTTAAATTAAAAAAAAGGTATTATATGAATTGAAATAGACAGCTAGAGCTTGGTATGAGAGGTTAAGAATTTTTCTATTAGAGAGATCTTTTGAAAAAGGAAGTGTGGACACCACTCTCTTTTTTGAAGAAATTGGGAGACGATATACTCACTATTCAGATTCATGTTGATGATATCATTTTTGAATCTTCTAATACAAATCTTTGTGATGATTTTTATAAAATAATGAGTAATGAATTTAAGATGAGCCTAATGGGAGATCTTAGTTATTTTCTTAGTTTTAGTATTAAGCAAATTGATGAGGGAATATTTCTTAGTCAATCAAAGTATGTTAAGGACATCCTCAAGAAGTATAAAATGGATAATGCTAAATTAGTTAATATACCTATGAGTTCCTAAGTTTAGTTGGATAAGGACTCAAAGGAAAAATCTGTTGATTAAAAAAATTTAGAGGAATTAATAAATCTTTGCTTTATTTGATAGCAAATAGACTAGATATTTTATTTAGTATTTATTTGTGTGCTAGATTTCAATCAGATCCAAAAGAATCATATTTGACAATAGTAAAAAGGATTTTGAGATATATTTTTGAAACTTAAAACTTAGAGATTTGATATGCTAAGTACAGTTCTTCATTTGAAATTATTAGACATTTAGATTCAGACTTTGTAGGTTATAGGGTTGATCGAAAGAGTACATCTTGAACTTATCAATTTATGAGAAATTCTTTAGTTTCTTGGTCTAGAAGAAAATTAAATTATGTAGCCCTATCTATTGCTGAAGTTTAATACATTGCCTAAGAAAGTTATGTGGCACAAATTCTTTGGTTGAAATAACAGTTAATTGATTTAGGATTCACAATTGGCACTATTCCAATTTATTGTTATAACACTAGGTCATTTGCATTTCAAAAAATCCAATTCAATATTATAAAACCAAACATATAGATATAAGACATTATTTCATTAGGGATCATGTATCCAAAGGAGAAATTAAATTGAATCATATTTCAACTAAAACTTAACATGCAGACATTCTAAAAAAATCACTAGCCTTTGATACTTTTAGTATATTAAGAACAAGGCTAGGTGTGATTGATATTAATGCTTAGATAAATTCTTCTGCAAACTTGATATGATTATTATGTGTGATTTAATCTAATTTTACTATTTTTATTTGTTAATATTTTGTTTGTGTGTGTTTTAGATTTTGGTTTTATATTTTTTCTTTATTTGATTTGGACATGAATCATATATCAAAAGTTTTGTTTCTGGTTTTTCATGAAGATCGTGCATATGAATTCATTTTCATACTATATAAAGGTCTTTTTTTTTTTAAATAGGAGGGCTTTAGAATTTTTTTTCATTCATTTCAACATCCTCCTTGAATCCTTCTCAACCTAGGAATGGTCAGTTCTTGCAAGCGTGGTAGAGTTTCTGAGAGTTCTTCTTCCAGGATTATGGACGACAACTTTCTATCTAGAAGTAATGAGGATTCCTTCTTCAGGTTTATAGCCTCTAAAATTACTCCCTTTAGATTACTGATTCAAGATGATATCTGTTAAGATAGTTGCTATTTGAATGCTTTACATTTTTTTAACTTATGTAGTTTTGATGATTCCAAATATTATTGTTCAAATGTGTAGTTATCTCCTAACAATTTTAGAAGATTTGTATTTGCTCTTGTGTGTACTAACATTTTAGGAAAAACGAACTCCAGACTATGAAGACTTCAAATCAAATTTAGAATGAGATACTTTGTAAAATTTGAAGTTTGCATTTTTTTGAAATTAAATTGAAAGGGAGTGATTGTAATTGAGTGAATAAAAACATACACACACACATAAGGAGATCATAAAAAAATTTATACTGATCGTACTGGACGATATCCTTTCGTACGGGACGATCAGACAGTTATCTCCTATTGAGCACATGGAATGAATAGGAACTTGCTTAAAAAATTTTTCTAAGTCCTATTCGTCCGGGACGAATTTTACAATCATCCAGGACGATTTGTTCTCTGTAAAATTTTCGTCCAGACGAAATTAAATTATCGTTAATGGCGATTGGTCCTCTAGAAAATTTTTGTCCAGACAAAATTAATAATCGTTCGGGACGATCTGGTCTCTGGAAAATTTTCGTCCAGACAAAATTAATAATCGTCCGGGACAATCGGTCCTCTGTAAAAATTTCATCCAGACGAATAAATTTTTGTCTAACCGATTAACCGACTTAGAATGGTTTTCAACAATTTCTAGAATCGACCTAGTAATAATCGTTCGTACCGGACGAACTTAGTTCGTACGGGACGATCAGCGTGTACGAAAATATTTCGTACACATATATAAATAGGGTCGTTTCAAAGCGTTTAAGTAAAATCGTCCAGGACGATCCACGATCGTACGGGACGATCCACTGCGTACAGAATTGAATACTTGCAGTTTTTGGGCAGTTTTTATTGTCTTTTTTTATAAATAGTCCAAATTAGACTGCCACCCAATCTTTTTATCATTTGATCTTCATGCCTCTTGAGAGAATAGCTAAGGAGAGAGTGTGAGAGTGCATTCAAGGGAGGATTCCTACCACTGGAGCGTAAAGGATTCACTTGGAGTTCAAAGGTAAGAATATAAACTTGTGAATTGGGATTACTTCACTCTTTTCTTTCTTCCTTCTAGATTTCTTGTGAGAAGATCTGTCAAGGAGATCCGGTTCGCTGCCGACACTTGGAGAGTGTGAATAGCCGAAAGGTTCGCTGCCTACACTTGGAGAGTGTGAATAGCCGAAGGGTTCGCTGCCTACACTTGGAGAGTGTGAATAGCCGAAGGGTTCTCTGCCCACACTAGGAGAGTGTGAAAGGACGATGGTTCTCTACCAACACTGAAGATTGTGTAAAAGGATAACGGTTCTCTGCCGCACCGGAGAGTGGTGAAAAGAGTGTGTTGTAAAGGCTTGTCCGCCTTGCTGTGGGTGCAAAAGGAGAGTCACTATTGGTATTAGTGCAATACTCAGAGGGTGCCTCTAGAGAGTGGATGTAGGTCTGGTTTTAGACCGAATCACTATAAATCTAGTGTCATTTACTTTACTATTTTTACGTTTTCGCTTTTTAATTCTTAGTCTTAAAAACTCTGTGGTTGAAAAACTTTTTCTACAAAACTTAAAAGAAACCATTTTTATTTTGGTTCAACATAATTTTAAAAGAGGGCTTAAAATTTTTAAACTACCAATTCACCCCCCCCTCTTGGTAGCCTTTGGGACATTAACTTAGGCTTAACAACCTAATTGCTAGACTCAACAAGTGGTATCAGAGCTTCGTTTCAAAATCATAAGTTTGAACTAATTTTTGATTAACGTAGATGGCTACATTCAGAAACCGAAACACACCTGAAGGTTACTCTATCACTAGACCTCCACTGTTTGACAATATTCCTTTTGATTTTTGGAAATCACACATGTCTACTTTCTTACAATCACTTGATTATCGCATGTGGATGCTAGTCCAGGAAGGTTACACAAAACCAACTAGATTAGTTGATTGAGTTAGGGTAGAAACACCTTTTGCAGATTGGACTATAGAAGAATGTGACTTAGCATAATTAAATGCCAAATGTTTAAATAGTTTCTTTTGTGCTTTAAAATCTGAAGACTACATGCGGGTTTCCACTTGCAAAAGCGGAAAGGATATATGGGATAGACTTTGCATAACTTATGAAGGGACAAATGAGGTTAAGCAATCAAGACTCAATATCTTATTACATGACTATGAATTATTTCACATGAAACCTAATGAATCTATTTCTGACATGTACACAAGATTCACACAAATTGTCACTTCTTTGCATGCACTTGGTAGGGAATTAACAAATGTTGAAATGGTCAATAAAATTCTTAGATGTTTACCTACTGCTTATGATGCTAAAATTACTGCAATTATAGAGTCTAAAGATCTTAACATTTACTATATTGACAATCTTCTTGGTTCACTCATTGCTTATGAGCAAGGAGTAAGTCAAAGAAAGATTGATGCAGGTGAACCATGAAAGGAGAAAAATATTGCACTAAAAGTGGCAGAGCTAGAGAGTGAACACTCACAACCTGAGGATGAAGATGATATTGCACTGATGACTAGACAATTCAGAAGCTTTTTAAAGAGAAAGCAGAAGAGACGCCAGCAATGGAACAGAGGTAAGTTTAACAGAAATGACAAGGTTTCTAATGAAGTGATTTGTTATGAATGTAGGAAACTAGGTCATATAAAGACTGATTGTCCAAAACTCAAAGCCACTCCTAGCAAGGAGAAGGTAGAGGAGAAACCAATGGTAAAGAAGGGCAAGAAGAAGTTTCAAAGAGCTTTCTGGGCGGACTCAGCTTCAGACTCATCTGAGACTGAAAAAGAAGAAGAAGTCACCAACATTTGCTTGATGGCAGATAATGTTGAACAATCAGATCAAGAAGAGGTATGTGACTTAACCTATAATGAATTGTTTGAAGTTTCTGAACACATGCATGATGCATATAGGAAAATGAAAAAGATGCATGCTAGTTTAGGTTTAAAACTGGAAGAGCTTAAGAAGGAACACGAAATTCTTAGGAAAGATCATGCTTTAATAGATGACAACCACATGAAATTACTTGATGAATATGATGACTTGAATAAAAATTTTGAGATTTTAAAATCATCCTATGTTGAACTTGGAAAAGATTTTAAAAATTTTAAGGATGAATCTGAGAGAAAAACATATCGAATCAATTTTACAAATCGAATCTTGGAAGATATGAATTCATTTTATAAATTGACAATAAGAGCTCTCGAGGATAATAGGAATCCCCCTAAACTTGAAGATTTTATAAATCCTAAATATTATCCTAAATTTATGAAATCCCTTAGGAGACAATCAAATGGAAGAAAACTTAGGAATATTTTTCCTAATGTTAAATGTAATAATTGTGGATTTTTGGGACATATAGCTCACACCTGTACTTTGAAGATGAAATCTAATCTGGTGTGGAGACCTAAGATGTATAAACCTAGACATATCATACATGCATCTGATTATAAATTACTAAAAGGTGAACCCAAACTTGTTTGGGTTCCCAGGTCTAACATTTGAGAGTTTTGCAGGAGTGCTCTCACACAAGACCTCGTGGGAGCATATGGTACCTGGACAGCAGATGTTCAAAGCATATGACTGGAGATACTACTCAATTCATAACGCTGGAATCCAGGAGTGGAGGCAAGGTTACACTTGGAGATAATACAACAAAGAAAGTGATTGGATCTGGTATGATTGGAAATTTCAAAAACTTTTTCATAGATAATGTGTTATTGGTTGAAGGCTTAAAACATAATCTGTTAAGTATAAGTCAGCTATGTGATAAGGGCTATAATATGAAATTTTTACCTACCAGCTGCATATTAAGCCTAAATGGAAAAGAAGTCTTAAATGGAAAAAGGGTAAACAATGTTTACATGCTAGATTTGAATTCTATTCAATCTCTTACTGCTTTTTGTTTAAAAACTATTTCTGATGAATCATGGCTTTGACATAGGAGACTTTGTCATTCTAGTATAAAAAACCTTAGAAGAATTACCCAAAAGAACTTAGTGAGAGGTATACCAAAACTAGACTTTACTAAGGACCACCTTTGTGATGCATGTCAAATAGGAAAACAAGTGAAGTCCTCTTTTAAGTCCAATAAGGATCTTAGAACTAGTAAACCTTTAGAAATTCTTTACATGGATCTTTTTGGACCAGTAAGAACTGTAAGTCTAGGAGGGAAGGTATACGGATTTGTTATAGTGGATGATTTCTCAAGATTCACTTGTGTTAGATTTCTTTTTCATAAAAGTGAATCATTTGAGGAATTCAGAAATTTTTCAACTTGGATTCAAAGAAAACTAGGATGTGAAATAATTTCTTTACAAAGTGATCATGGAGGAGAATTTGAAAATGAAAGATTTGAAAATTTTTAGTAAAGAAAAAGGGA
Organism: Dendrobium officinale; assembly: GCA_019514585.1. Lineage (NCBI taxonomy): Eukaryota > Viridiplantae > Streptophyta > Magnoliopsida > Asparagales > Orchidaceae > Dendrobium > Dendrobium officinale. Next base: position 19,937,414 of record CM033698.1, read on the forward strand.
TTGATCACAATTTTTCTGCACCTAGAACCCCTCAACAAAATGGGGTAGTTGAAAGGAAAAACAGAACATTAATAGAAGCTGCCCGAACAATGTTGGCAGAATACTCACTTCCTAGATATTTTTGGGCTGAGACGGTTAGCACTGCATGCTATGTTCAGAATAGGGTAAATGTGAGATCAAATTTAAATAAAACACCCTATGAGTTGCTAAAAGGTAGAACACCTAACTTATCTCATTTGCATGTATTTGGTTGCAAGGTGTTCATTCATAACAATGGAAAATCTGCCTTAGGAAAATTTGATCCAAAATCAGATGAAGGAATTTTTGTTGGATATTCAAGTATTGGAAAATCTTATAGGGTATTCAACAAAAGAACTTTAGTCATTAAAGAAACCACACATATTGTATTTGATGAATCTGGAAATTTGGAAGAGCCAAATATTATTGAAGAAGAGATTGAGGAAAACTCCCAAAAGATTGATAGATTAAATTTGGAAGAAAATGTGGAAGAAAATTTAGAAAGAGAAAACCTATTGCCTAGAGATTTGAGATTTCCTAAAAACCACCCAAGAGAATTGATTATAGGTGAACCTAGTGAGGGTGTTAGAACTAGGCGTGGATTAAATAAGGAAGTCAATCATTCAGCCTTTATTTCAACAATAGAACCCACTAATATTGATCAAGCACTTTCTGATGAATTTTGGATATTGGCCATGCAAGAAGAGTTAAATGAATTTGTAAGAAATAAAGTTTGGGAATTAACTACAAGGCCAAAAGATCAAAGTGTTGTTGGAACCAAGTGGGTGTTCAAAAATAAAATGAATGACTAAGGAGTAGTCATTAGAAATAAGGCTAGATTAGTTACTAAGGGGTATAATCAAATTGAAGGAATTGATTTTGAGGAGACCTTTGCCCCTGTAGATAGACTTGAAGTAATTAGGATTTTACTAGCCTTTCCCTATTTTAAAGGTTTTAAATTGTTTCAAATAGATGTCAAAAGTGCCTTTTTAAATGGGGTAATTGAAGAAGATGTTTTTGTAGAATAGCCTCCAGGCTTTGAAAATTCAAAATACCCAAATCATGTTTTCAAGTTAAAAAAGACATTATATGGATTGAAACAAGCACCTAGGGCTTGGTATGAGAGGTTGAGCAACTTCCTACTTGAAAGATCTTTTAAAAAAGAAAGTGTGGATACAACTCTCTTTTTAAAGAAATTTGGAAAAGGATATACTCATTGTTCAAATTTATGTGGATGATATCATTTTTGGATCTTCAAATAAAAATCTTTGTGATGATTTTTCTAAAACAATGAGTAGTGAATTTGAAATGAGTCTAATGGGAGATCTAAATTACTTTCTAGGTTTTAGCATTAAGCAACTTGAGGAAGGAACATTTCTTAGCCAAACTAAATATATTAAGGACATTCTCAAGAAATATGAAATGAACAATGCTAAACCTGTTAGTACACCCATGAGTTCCTCAGTTTAGTTGGATAAGGACCTTAAGAGAAAATCTGTTGATCAAAAGAAATATAGAGGGATTATTGGATCTTTGCTTTACTTGACTGCTAGCCGACCAGATATAATGTTCAGTATTTTCTTATGTGCTAGATTTCAATCAGATCCAAAAGAATCACATTTGACAGCAGTGAAAAGGATTTTAAGATACTTGCTAGGAACTCAAAACTTAGGAATTTGGTATCCTAAGTTTAGCTCTTCATTTGAAATTGTTGGTTATTCAGATTATGACTTTGCAGGCTGTATAGTGGATAGGAAAAGCACTTCTGGAACATGTCAATTCATTGGAAATTCATTAGTTTCTTGGTCTTGTAGAAAACAAAATTCAGTAGCCCTATCTACTGCAGAAGCAGATTACATTGCATTAGGAAGTTGTGTGGCACAAGTACTTTGGTTAAAACAATGGTTGATTGATTTAGGATTAACTATAGACACTATTCCAATTTATTGTGACAATACTAGTGCTATTTGTATTTCCAAAAATCCTATTTAACATTCTAGAACCAAACACATTGACATAAGACATCATTTCATAAGGGATCATGTATCCAAGGGAGAAATTGAACTCACACATGTTTCAACTGAAAATCAACTTGCAGACATTTTTACAAAACCTTTAGCATTTGATACCTTCAGTACATTAAGAACAAGGCTAGGTGTTATTGATTTGAATGCTTAAATAAAAATGTTTTTGCAACATTGATATTTATGTTTTCTTAGTTATTTGGCTTTAATTTTTGTTTTGAATTTTGTGATTTTTGAGTGTTTTGAATGAGTTTATTTTAGAGTCTGTGGTTTTGTCTTTATTTTCTGTGTTTTGAATGTTTTGTTTGATTTTCTTCAATAAAAAATTCAAAAATCCAAAAATGTGTTGAAATCGTCCGGGACGAAATTTTTCGTACTGGACGATGTGTGTAAGATTCAGTTTCATAGTTGATTTAATTTTGGTTTGTTTTTTGGAATGTGCTTAATTATTATGAATTTCATTAGTCTTATTTAATCTTAATTGTGCTTAAATTAGATTGTGATTTGAGATTAATTACATTAGAAAATCTAGTCTTTCTAAATTTAAACCTTGTTTATAACTTGTTATAATTAGAATTTTTAAATTCATGTCTATTCATTTAGACTACATACGTTAATATTATTATTGCAATTTAGATGTTTATTTATTTTGTATTTCTTTGCTCAAGTGATATTTATGCACTTAGAAAAATTTGAAATTTTAGATTATTGATCTTAGAAAGAATTGGTTTCAATTACTTTTGAAAATTGTACAAAGAGTACAAAAATCAAAAGGAATGCGCAAAGGTTCGCAAATATGAAAAAGAGGCACAAAATTAGCCCAATGTAAAAAAATGCACAAAAAATGCCAAAAATTTGAAAAAGATGCGCAAAGCGCCACTTGTGGTAATTCTCTTCTTTCCAAATTCTTTCAATCTCTTAATTCAAATTGATCTTATGTTCATTTGTATTCTATTGAACTTTGAAATATAGAATTTTTATTCATCTCTCATGTAATGATTTTCTATATTCCAATGTCTAAATTGAATCATGTTTTTGTTAAATTCTTCTTCCTTACAATGTTATATCAATTCTTAAATTCTATGAATTTCTATGATTTACCTAATGTTATTAGTTTTAGATTGCATACCTTATGATAATCTCCATTTAGATTAAATTTTCAAATGAATTTCATATAATTACTTACATTTCTTGTCTATTTCTTCTTCACTTTTTGTTGTTGTCAAAAAGGGGAGAAATTATTGTGTTTGTATGTTTTGTTATTATTGTGTTTGTATGTTTTGTTTTGTTTTAATTATTTTGTTTGCATTTTAGTTTTGTGTTTGACTTTGTGATTTTGTTAAAAAAAATTTTGAAAAACAAAAATTTTGTTCTTTGCTTCAAAATGCCTCCTTATTTTCATGTATTCATCAATTCAGGGGGAGTTTAGGAGATTTGTTTAAATTGAAACCATATAAACAATAATTGTTTTGCCATCATAAAAAAGGGGGAGATTGTTAAGATAGTCGCTATTTGAATGCTTTACATTTTTGCAACTTATGTAGTTTTGATGATTCCAAACATTATTGTTCAAATGCGTAGTTATCTCCTAACAATTTTAGAAGATTTGTATTTGCTCTTGTGTGCCTAACATTTCAGGAAAAATGAACTCCAGACTACGAAGACTTCAAATCAAATTCAGAATGAGATACTTTGTAAAATTTGAAGTTTGCATTTCTTTGAAATTAAATTGAAAGGGAGTGATTGTAATTGAGTGAATAAAAATATACACACACATAAGGAGATCATAAAAAATTTATACTGATCGTACTGGATGATATCCGTTCGTACGGGACGATCAGACAGTTATCTCCTATTGAGCACATGGAACGAATAGGAACTTGCTTAAAAATTTTTCTAAGTCCTATTCATCCGGGACGAATTTTACAATCATCCAGGATGATTTGTTCTATGTAAAATTTTCATCCAGACGAAATTAAATTATCGTTAATGGTGATTGGTCCTCTGGAAAATTTTCGTCCAGACGAAATTAATAATCGTCCGGGACGATCGGTCCTCTGTAAAAATTTCATCCAGACGAATAAATTTTCGTCCAAACGATTAACCGACTTAGAACGGTTTTCAGCAGTTTCTAGAACCGACCTAGTAATAACCGTTCGTACCGGACGAACTTAGTTCGTACGGGACGATCAGCGTGTACAAAAATATTTCGTACACATATACAAATAGGGTCGTTTCAAAGCGTTTAAGTAAAATGGTCCAGGACGATCTACGATCGTACGGGACGATCCACTGCGTACAGAATTGAATACTTGCAGTTTTTGGGCGGTTTTTCTTGTCTTTTTTATAAATAGTCCAAATTAGATTGCCACCAAATCTTTTTGTCATTTGATCTTCGTGCCTCTTGAGAGAATTGCTAAGGAGAGAGTGTGAGAGTGTATTCAAGGGAGGATTCCTACCACTGGAGCGTGAAGGCTTCACTTGGAGTTTAAAGGTAAGAATCTCTACTTGTGAATTGGGATTACTTCACTCTTTTCTTTCTTCCCTCTAGATTTCTTGTGAGAAGATCTATCAAGGAGATCCGGTTCGCTGTCGACACTTGGAGAGTGTGAATAGCCAAAGGGTTCGCTTTCTACACTTGGAGAGTGTGAATAGCCGAAGGGTTCGCTGCCTACACTTGGAGAGTGTGAATAGCCGAAGGGTTCTCTGCCCACACTAGGAGAGTGTGAAAGGATGACGGTTCTCTGTCAACACTGGGGATTGTGTAAAAGGACAACGATTCTCTACCGCACCGGGGAGTGGTGAAAAGAGTGTGTTGTAAAGGCTTCTCCGCCTTGCTGTGGGTGCAAAAGGAGAGTCACTATTGGTATTAGTGCAATACTCAGAGGGTACCTCTGGGGAGTGGATGTAGGTCTGATTTTAGACCGAACTACTATAAATCTGGTGTCATATACTTTACTGTTTTTACGTTTCCGCATTTTAATTCTTAGTCTTAAAAATTCTGTGGTTGAAAAAATTTTTTCTACAAAACTTAAAAGAAACAAATTTTATTTCGGTTCAACATAATTTTAAAAGAGGGCTTAAAATTTTTAAACTACCAATTTACCCCCCCCCTCTTGGTAGCCTTTGGGACATTAACTTAGGCTTAACAACCTAATTACTAGACTCAACAATATCCACTTTCAAGTTATGCCTCTATTTACTTCAACCCAGTTCTCCTTTATCTTGACTTTGATCCATGCTTATCATAAAGAGACCTTTCACTACTTCTAAGCAAATATGAGTTTTAGTGAGGATGAGAGTAGGATTACTTCATTTGTCAAAAAGTAATGGATAGAAATCACTAAGGAAGATTTATAAACTTTTTTGAAACTAAGGACTCGAGGGACTAGAGTACAATTACTAGATGCGCCAAGAGGGGGGGTGTCACGACCTGACTCGAGACGGATCCCGCCCGCACTGGGCCGCGACCAGCTTAACGAACAGACAGACCAGGATCTGGCTTTGGAATTTGCTTCTGAACTGATTCTTCCAAATATTTCAACTCAAAAACAGACACACACAGAGCTACTATGAAACATCAAATGCAGCGGAACAAATCATCTATATTTTTCTTTTCCTCAAAACAATCATCTACAAATACAGTACATGGCTGACAGAAAGAACAAAGAAGAAAAGCCATGACTGTACAAAAATTAAAAAGTACAAAAATACCTATAACTGATCAGACTCTGAACTCTAGTCCAAGATCTCCTTCCCTTTCCCATAACCTGAAAACCATGCAAAAAAAAAAAAAGGGTGAGCTCAACAGCTCAGCAAAGCGACATACCTCCAATCAAAACTTTTAGAATCCAAAACCAAACACTTCAAACCAAATCCGTACAGAAACCAAAACAGAATCAGGCAGATATCAAAATCGTGCAGATCAGAACGAAACAGATCAAATCAGAACAGATACGGACATCAGAATCAGATTATATCTGATAGTATTATAATTAATAGCTACATTCCATGACACTAATAGAATCTCTACGGATTCTGGCCCCTTATGCCTCCCTTTGTGCTCACAGCACCAGAACAAATATGCTTATGTGCTCACGGCACCAGAACAGATGTGCTTATAGCACCAGAATAGATTTCATCGGATCCGGAATAGAACAGATATCAGATTTCAGATTGAGCTCATTTCAGATTTCCCAGACACTAACTGAATCTCTTAAGATCCAGGCCCCTTATATCTCCCTTTTAATAGCATATACAGATAGCATATCAATTCAGAAGAAATTCGGACGAATTCAGAAATCAGACAAAAATTGGACAGCACAACGGCTGTATACGGAATTTACACAATTTTTCCTGAAAAATCACGGAATACCAAATTTGCACATAATGTAGATAACTACATTGCAAGACTTTAATTCTACTGCTCAGACAATTTTAGACTACACAGAAAAATACAGTCGATGAAAAATGCCGTCAAATCAAATCTACCCGGACAAAAATCTCCAGAAAAATAACTAAAATTTGTACACTCGGCATGTCGACAACATACAGAAAATTTTGCGATAAAAACGAACCAGACGGAAAATACGGACGAAAATCCCTTGCAAAAATCAATTCCGGACAAGTAATACCGCCAAACACGACGGTTCTGAAAATTGACAAAGGCGGATTGTGCCTTACATTGCGTACAACACTTTCCTGAACAGTCTCGTCGGACGAAAATGGCTCGGCGTCGCCCGAAAATCAACTTTTCCACTTTTTCCTTCGTTCTTCTCTCTCCTAAGCTTTTTCTCTCTCTTCAAAATATCTCATTTCCATATATATCTAGACTGATCGTCCCGGACGATCGCACTTCGTCCGGGGACGATCTGGCTCTGGACAAGTGTCGTCCAGACGAGATTTAATTATCGTCCCCAGCGACCGGTCCTCTGGAGCATTTTCGTCCAGACGATCCAAATTTTCGTCCAGACGAACTGCTCAATTTTCACAATTCCGACCAAACCTGTACCGATCGTCCCGGAACGATCCAACTTCGTCCCGGACGATCCTGGAGCAAAGCGATCTTCACACGGGGGGGTGAATTGCAAAAAACTTATTGCAATAAAAATCCTAAATAGGAGTTTTAATATATTTTTTATTTTTAAATTTTTAACAGAAAAATTTAACTAATGCAAAAGTAAGTACTTAAGCATAATTTACAACAACTAATTCCCAACATTTTTCACCAAGCAGTTATAATGAAAATAAAGTACAAGCAAAAATAAAAGCGGTAAAGGAAAAAGTACACCAAAGTTTTTATGGTGGTTCGATTACTTGACCTACGTCCACTCCCCAGAGTCCTCAACTCCAAGAATTTTACTACTAAATAATAGTTCTCCTTTTTCCACCTTTAGCAAGGCGGAGAAGCGCTTACAAACCTCACTTTCACCAACCCGGCATGGCAGAGTGCCAAGCACTTTTCTCACCCTCCGGGTGACGACAGTGTACCTTCTCATTTTTCTCCCTCCTGGAGAAGGTAGAGTACACGAATGTAGAAGAGTCTCCCCCTAAGAAAGCCTCCCATAAGATCTTCTTGGGCCACATGAGGAGCAAAGTGCAGCAAGCTCGGAGCAACCGTGTGATCTCCCTCACACTCCTCCCTCACCAAGCCCACCTTCTCCTTCCTCTCACAAACCCTAAAATCTCCTCAAGAGCTCTCTGCCAAGAAAATCATCTCTAATCACGTTCCCCTCTCTTAGTCACACATGAAAAATATAACTTTTTGATACAAAAAATGGGCTCCAAAAACCAAGGGATGATCAAAACTCATCTCTATACATCGTAGGGTACAATCTACATCATACAGTACGATTAGAAAAAATCAAGGGATCGTCCAAGATGAACTCCAGGATGATAAAAAATAGCCTCAATTCATCATATAGTAAGAACGGGTTTGTACAGTACGATGATCAATCATGAATTAATCATTTATTTATTCCACTAATCATGGGTTAATTTAAGTAAGTATTTAAAATAAATTATATAGTATGAATCTCTTCGTACAGTACGAATGTCTAATAAACTTACTTAAAATAATCTGGCGGCTAGGGTTTCGTATCAGTAACATCGTATAGTATGATATAAATCATACAGTACGACCTGTTCACATAAAAACATTTTAGCCAGATCAGATCGTAGAGTATGATATAAACTCGTACTGTACAATCAACAGAGAAAAAAAATCTATGTTTTAAAAAAGCTGTCCCATTGTGTGTGTGCATGGTTGCTCAGATTTACATGCAATTTGTGTCCAGACTTAAGAAAAGCGAAAATAAAATAAATGAAGAAATTACAATGTTACAAACTCACACTTCTATTCTACCCAAACTTGAGTCTTCTTGTTGTCATGAGTAACTTGTGATCTCCCTGAAATGTTAGTACTCACAGACAATAGTAGAAATAAAAGATATTCAATGAATAGTAAATTAGGCGACATTATTTGTCATCATCAAAATCTTTGACTAGGGGTCATAGATTGCAACAATCTTCCCATTTTTTATGATGTCAAATAATGTTGCATGGCTTTTGTTTTTTTTTTTAACTTAAAACATCAGGAAATGGATAGAAAAAGAAAAATGCATTTAAGTAAATATAAGCAAAAATACATAAGCAAGATAAAAAGAATACATAAGCAAGACAACTGACTACAACAAGACTTCTTCCCCTTTTGACATCACCAAAAAGAGAAGACACAAACAATACTAAGAAAGAAAGAATAAAATAGATACACTTCAAAAAGGAGGATCCTGATCACTTGGAGGTGGAGGTGAGTGTGGTTGAAAATATTGAAGGATTGTATCAAAACGGTGATCAATCGAAGAAAAGCGTTCCCCAAACCACTGCATGTCTTGCTTATGTTGCTAATGCTATTCTTGTATGTGTGTGTCAAGACGACTCTAAAGTTGGTCGAAGCATTTGAGCAAATCATTGAGAGGGTAGGCTGGTGTAGGTACTCGTGGTGTTGCATGCCGTCGTGGTCGAGCAAGAGCTGCTACTGGGGCAGCTTCTCCTTCTTCTTCATCAAAGTCAAGTTCATCTGGCTCTAGCCCTCAATGAAACAAAATATGGAAGGAGGCATCTGTATAAAAAAATAAGTAGGTTATCGGGTTCACTGGGATAGGTTAACTTATATTTATTTTGAAGAAGGTGCCCTATAAGGTGGTCAAGGGTTATGTTTTGTTTTCTAAGGGTGGTAGGGAGGCGAATTAAGGTCATATTTCAAATGTAATCAATAATCAAATCTACCTCATCAAATTTGGTGTTGGACATGATATGATTGGTGTTGACAGATAAACTCAGGATCATGCGAATTCGATTGCCAGCTTTGGGTACTATTGAGGTTGTAAGTATGTGTTAAATGATCCTGGAATTTTGATTGAGGGATTGAACAAGTGGTTGGTGTTGGTAGAAGGTGACATTCCTAAGAACTAAGTTCTTAGCACTCCAGCCTAAGTCATTGGTAAGAAATGAGTTAACTCTAGGACCGTCAGTGGAGAGCCCAATGTATTGGGCAAGGTCCGCTCTAGTGATCTCAACATGTTGTTGGCAGACGAAAGAGGTGAGGGTATGGTTTTCAATGTTGATTGTGAGGTTGGCTAGAAATTCAAAAGGGAGTTTTGAATTGTATAGAAAGGCTAAAGTCAAAAGGAATTGCAGAGTGGTGGAGGCGAATAGAGGCATTACCTTAATATTTAGTGCAGCTTGGTTTAACATTCGAGATGGTATAATTTTGCAGGCCTTATACTTCTGATAAGCTGGTTCATTATCGGCATTCAAGAAATAGTCACTGGGTCGGCATGAGGAAGATGAGTTTCAAACGACTAGATGACCCCGCTTGCTAGAGCTCGACATTTTTGGGAAGGCAAGTAGACTAAGTGAAGGTGAAGAAGTGAGTGAAATGATCTGCCAATGAAGCTAATTTATAGAATGTTTTAGACATCATATAGTATGATATGGTATCAAATAGTATGATGGGGAAATAATTATTATCTGACTGATCGATTCGAGAAAGGTGGTCAAATCGTACAATACGATCAAAAGGATTTCGATCGTCCTGAGGGTCATCGGCACGACCCTTGATGAAAGTTTCGTATAATAAGAACATGTGTATTGTATAGTACGAAACTGCAATTATATCTTACCAGCCACCTTTAAGTCATCCTCATCCATTTTGCTGACATGGATTGTACAATATGAAGAGGAGATATTATACCGTACGATGTTCAATAATGTCGTAACAAATGAATTGATTGAACTACCACCTATTTTTTACAGTATAATGTGTATTATACGGTACGATAAACTGAGATGAAATTTGATTCTGGGTTATATTGTGTGATTAGATATATCGTACAGTATGATAGTGAATCGTATAGTACGACAAGGAAAGTGTAAATTGTCGAGTTTGGTGTAGTGAGTGTGTGATGATCAGGAACAACCTTAGAAGATTTTTTTTTTTTTTATTTTATGCATTAATTTCTATGAAACCTAGTCTCATCCTCAAAGTGCTAAAGGTGTCGAATGCTAGTGGTTTCATGAAGATGTCTGCCAATTGATCTCCTGTAGTGATGTGATGCAATTCTATATCTCCTTTAGCAACAAGATCTCTTATGAAATGGTATCTAATGTCTATATGTTTTGTTTGAGAGTGTTAAATTGGATTTTTTGAGATGCAAATAGCACTTGTGTTGTCTCACATGATTGAGATGGTTCCTACAGGTAATCCAAGATCAAGAATTTGTTACTTTAACCATAGTACTTGTGCAACACAGCTTCCTACTGCAATATATTCTGCCTCGGCCGTGGAGAGGGCTATCGAATTTTGCTTCCTACTAGACCAAGAAACGAATGATTGTCCAATGAATTGGCAGGTACCAGAGGTGCTTTTTCTTTCTACCTTACATCCTGTAAAATCAGAATTTGAATACCCTATGATTTCAAAGGAAGTGATCATGGGTTTAGCACTATCCATCTCATATTTTTTCAGAATATTCTTAATATACTTTGTTTGGCTAAGAAATGTTCCGTTATCCATTTGTTTTACACAAAAGCTAAGAAAGTAGTTTATTTATCCCATTAAGCTCATTTCAAACTCATTACTAATTGTTTTTGAGAATTCATAACACAAATTTTAATTTGAAGATCCAAATAAGATGTCATCCATGTAGATCTGAATAATGAGAATTTCATCTTCATCAATTTTAGATTCGAAGGGCTTATCTGATTCATCAAATACTATATGGGTGGACTCTTCTAATACTGGGGCTCTCTTATTAAAGAAGACAACCTCATCAGACTTGAGATTGAATTTTCTTAAGGGAAGTTTGCCATTGTTCAAGATGAAGCACTTGCAATCAAAGACACGTAGGTGTGAACCTTTAAGGAGTTCATAAGGAGTTTTATTTAGCTTTGATCTAATATTCACCCTATTTAAGATATAACATGCCTTGTTTATTACTTCTGCCCAAAAATATCTAGGAAGGGTGTACTCAGTTGCCCTAGTAACTTCTACCAAGATTATATTCTTTCTTTCTACTATTCCATTTTGCTGTGGAGTCCTAGGGGCTGAGAAATTATGCTCTATTCTTATCTCTTAACAAAATGATTCAAATCTTTCATTTTGAAACTCTCCACCATGATCACTATAGATTATTGAGATTTCACATCCTAATTTTCGTTAAATCTAAATGGAGAATACCTTAAATTCCTCAAATGACTCATCTTATGTGCTAGGAATTTATCCAAGTGAATCTAGTGAAGTCGTCTACAATCACAAATCCATAATTTTTCCCTCCTAGGCTAGCTGTGCTAATGGGTCCAAATAAGTCCATGTGAAGAATTTCTAATGGCCTAGAGGTGATCATATCTTTGATTGAATGAAAGGATGATTTGATTTGTTTTCCTAGTTGGCAGGCATGGCATAGATGGTCCTTAGTGAAGTCTAACTTAGGTACGCCTCTAGCTAGGTTTTTCTGAGTAATATTTCTAAGTGTTTTCATACTAGCATGGCATAGTCTCCTATGCCATAGCCATGAGTCATCTATAATTATTTTCAAGCAAAATGAATTTAAACTATCAATGTAATCAAGATCTAACATGTAAACATTGTTCATTCATTTTCTTTCTAAAAAAAGTTTGTCATTTAAACTAATCAGGCATTTATCAGAGAGAAATTTTATGTCAAAACCTTTATCACATAATTGAATAATGCTAAGTAAGTTATGCTTCAAACCATCAACTAATAAAATATTTTTAATTAAAAAATTCTTAGCATTGCCAACAATACTTGAGCCTACCACTTTCTTGGTAGTGTTGTCTCCCAATGTTACTTTGCCTTTGATCTTGGTCTCCAATAAAATGAATTTCTTCATATCTCCAGTCATATGTCATGAGCAGCCACTGTCCAAGTACCACATGCTCTCACTAGGTCTTTTGTGAGAGCATCCCTACAATTTCATTTAAGGGTTAGATTTGGGAACCCAAGTGAGTTTGGGTTCCTCCTTATACTTGCATGAATGATATATATGCATGCTATGCTGTGATGGATGCAATTTAGGTCTCCATACTAGGTGTGTCCTACGGTGAATCGTGCATGTGCGGGCTATGTGACCTAGCATGCCATAAGAGAAGCACCTAACACCGGGAAATGGGTTTACTAACCTATGTGAGTGGTGTTGCCTCTTCCTAAAGTTTTATGATGCATATAATGTTGGGGGTTTGCTAGATTGGGCTAATATGAGTGATGCATTTTCTTTTCCTAATTCTTTAATTTTTTCTTTAAATGTGTTATTTTGATATGTCAGTCCGTGAACTTCCCATTTTAACAAATATTCAATATGATCTACCTCCAATGTAAGTTTGTCTAGTCTGTCAAAAGCCTCTTCTAGTTCAACATGTATGGTTTTTAAGGATTTATGCACTTCTGATAATTCAATGTGCTTCTTATTTAATGTATCATACTCATCAAGCAGGCACATGTGATCTCAATCTAAATCATAATAGTCTTTAATTAAGTTAGCATACTTAGTTTGTAAAGTATTAAAATCAATATTAAGACTAACATGCATCTTTTTCAATTTCCTATACGAGTCATGAATTTTTTCAGAAATAAGCAGTAAATCTTCATAAGAAAGTTGACATACCTCATCTTGATCCAATTGATCAAGATTATCGATAGCCATTAGACATAAATTTGTTACCTCCTCATTTGCTTCTTATTCTAATGATTCTAAGGCAGAGTCTAAAAGTTTGTTAGGGATGTTAGGCCCTTATGAACTGGCACAAGGCTAACAGGGAGGGGGGGGGGGTGAATTGGTATTTTTAAAAAATCTTTAAAACAAAGACCAACAAAGCTCAAACCAAAATCACCACATGAAAAATAAGTGCGAAAAAATTTAGTGCGGAAGCAAGAAAAAAGAACACAGGGGTATATAGTGGTTTGGTCAACTCAACCTACATCCACTCCCCGGAGGCACCCTCCGAGTATTGCACTACCAAAGTGACTCTCCTTTTGCTCCCACAGTAAGGCGGAGAAGCCCTTACAAAAACCTCCTTTTGCCACTCTCGACAAGGCAGAGAATCCAACTCCTTTTGCTTCCTCCTGAAGTAGGCAGAGAACCTCAATCAATCATTGAAGCTTACCTCTCCCAACCCTTCCAGGGACAAGAGACTCTAGTGGAAGAAGAAGTGGAACGATGCATGGAGCAACCCTTGTGAATCTCCCTCACATGCTCCCCCTCACAAGATCCTCTCTCTCTCTCTCTCTCCCTCCCTCCCTCTCTCTCTCCTCTAGGTTTTCTCAGGTCAAGACAACAGCAAAAGATTGTTCAAAACGTTGAACAATAGCCCGTAAATAGAAGAGCTTCAAAATAGCTCATTAATTGCAAGTTGCCGACATTATCGTCCAGGACGATAGTAATATCGTCCTGTACGATTAGTGCAATTTGAGCCTAATCAGCTGGGACGATCTGGAATAAATAAAAGAAAGTTATTCCTATCATCCAGGATGATCATGAATCGTCTTGTATGATTAGTTTAAATCCTAGACTATCGGCCAGACAATCGCTCTGAAAAGAGTTCTGAACAATTCCAAAATAGCTTGATCGTCCTGGCCGATCTCACGATCGTCCCAGATGATTAGTTCAAATCAGAGAATTAATATCCAGAGCATCGCTCGGAATTTGAGCCTGCCGATCATGATCAGCCAGAACATCGCCCGGAATTTGAGCTGTCTGATATTTATCGTCCAGGAGCAACTAAGTTTTTTGAACTGAATGTCCCTGGTCGATCTTATGATCGTCCAGGATGATATGATTGTTTCAATCATCCTTAATTACTTTTTCTAAATACCAGATTAATTTAGGCATAATTGTATCAAATCGTTCAGGATGATATAAGATCGTCCTGGCCGATTGCCAAAAATAAAGAATGCCTAAATAGATCATGGCGGCTGATTCATTTTATTTTAAGCTTATAGTCTTGGCTGTTATATGTATCATCCAGGTGGATCGATTAATGATGGCAGACTTAACTAAGATGATTGATTAGGGTTTCTATTTTGAACCCTATCATACAGGACGATAATAATATCATCCGGGAAAATGTGAGTAAAAATAAAAATTCTAAGTCAGACAAAAAATCACTCAAGTGTGTGTGTAGGGTTACTTAGCATCAAAACACTTCAATGGTTATAATTGACTCAGGGAAAAAGAAAATTATAGACTGACTCAGACCTAGTCTACCCAATCTTGAGCTAGTTTTGATTTTCGTCCGGTCTTGTGGCCCTGAAATGTCAGTAGAAAAGACAGTCGTAGAGAAAAAAAGAGTGTTTGCTAGCATCAAAATCATAATCCATGAGCAACAGATTTGTAATAATCTCCCTCTTTTTGATGATGGCAAACACTTCGACGATAAAAAATAGTAATTCACATTTTTCAGAATAAACCAGTAAAAAATAAAATAGTGCAAACACCAACATACTACTCCCCCTCTTGACATCTCAAAAAGGAGGAGGAAATTAAAAAACAAAGTAAAAACCCTAAATTTTTTGTTTTTAACCAAGGCATGAACATGATTTAGTCTTCCATGTGATTGCTTTTAAAGATTTGTAAGTTAATGATTTAACAACATCAAAAATCCAAAAAATGGTAGAATATCCGATCATGTTAATCCCTAAGCTTGGACTTCTTTCAGGGTAAAATAGTCTTTTGAAATCAATGACCTAACTCAAAAAATTCAATTGGATATGAAAAAGGTTCTATTCACCTCTTGATTTCAAAAAAAATATCTTATAGAATACTGTATCAAAGTAATTATGTCACAATCGCAACAAGTCGAAATCAAGCCTTTGATTTTATCAAGTGATATATGAATTTTTCCAAGTTTTTAAAAGTTTTTTTTTGAAAGGAGAGGAGAGCTTGCTTTTGGTGGGCTCATTTTATGCCTCTTGTCAATTTGAATGGCGCTTTGTGCTTCTTTTTGATACACTTTTATATATATTTATTTTCAATTTGGCATCATTGCGCATCTTTTGATTTTGGCATCATTGGCCACTTTTTTTTATTTTTGCAAGCTACATTCTCTTCCAAAAAAAAATATCTTAAATAATCTTAGTTGTGAGTATATCTTCTAGATATTAGAGAAGAAGAATTCACTCTCTAATATAGAGAAGAGAAATCCATAAAATAGAATTAATAATCGTATGAATAAATGCAATGACAAGAGTAACGAGGAATTCTTTATGTGACAAAAGAAAACCTTTTGATTATTATACATATAAGATAGATTTGCTGTAGCAAGGTTAGAAAAGATCTTAATTGCATACTCCATTTGTTAATTTGAGATAGAATATTGATTAGAAAAGAAAACTATGCCACTAAAATATGTTAGAGAAAGAGACACAATCAACGGTATATTTTTACCCTTTAATGGATTAAGAGATGTAAAACATTGAGTACAAATTTTTAAAAGCAAGAACAAGGCATACGATATCATTTTAGCAATGATTAAAAAGGCATAAAAAAAACAAAGCAACAAAAAAAAACATAAAGCAATAAATAAAGAAGAGAAGAAGAAAGAAAAAGAAATGCAAAGAAAAAGAAGGAAAAAGAAAAGCAAATAAAAATCAAGTTCATGCATTTATGTCAATCACACCCAATCTGGTCCTTAAAGAGCTGAAAATATCGAAGGCCTGTGGTTTAGTAAAGATGTCAGCCAGTTGATTCTCAGTTGTCACATGGTGTAACTCAATGTCCCCCTTTGTCACATGGTCTCTAATAAAGTGATGTCTAATGTCAATGTGCATAGTCCTTGAATGTTGGATAGGATTCTTAGAGACACAGATGACACTAGTGTTGTTACAAAAAAATTGAGATGGTGCCTATAGGTATTCCTAAATCTAATACCTGTTGTTTTAACCAAAGAACTTGGGCCATACAACTTCCTAATGCAATGTACTCAGCTTCAGCAGTGGAAAGTGCAACAGAGTTTTGCTTTCTACTAGAATATGAGACCAATGATTGTCCTTTGAATTGGCAAGTTCTAGAAGTGTTTTTTTTCCACCTTACATCCTGCAAAATCAGAATAAAAAAATCCAATAATCTCAAAAGAAGTGCTGTGCATAGGGTACCAAATTCCTAAGGTCCCCGAAAGGTATCTAAAAATTCTCTTAACTGCAGTCAGGTGGGATTCCTTAGGGTCAGCTTGAAATCTAGCACAAAGGCAAACACTAAACATTATATCAGGTCGGCTAGCGGTCAAGTAAATTAAGGATCCAATCATGCCTCTGTACTTCTTCTAATCAAAGACTTACCA
This sequence comes from Dendrobium officinale, assembly GCA_019514585.1. Classification (NCBI taxonomy): domain Eukaryota; kingdom Viridiplantae; phylum Streptophyta; class Magnoliopsida; order Asparagales; family Orchidaceae; genus Dendrobium; species Dendrobium officinale. The sequence goes on from CM033698.1 coordinate 19,954,309, forward strand.
CTTGGGTCCTTATCCAACGAAACACTAAAGTCATGGGAATATTAATTGGCTTGGCTTTATCCATCTCATACTTCTTCAAAATGTTATTTATATATTTTGATTGATTTAGAAAGGTTCCATCATCTAATTGTTTTATGCTAAACCCCAAAAAGTAGGACAACTCTCTCGTCATACTCATCTCAAACTCTCTACTCATTATTTTAGAGAATTCATCACAAAGTTTCTTATCAGAAGATCCAAAAAGTATGTCATCCACATAAATCTGAACAATGAGCAAATCATCTTCAACTTTTCTAAGAAAAAGGGTGGTGTCTACGCTCCCCTTAACAAACTCCCTTTCTAGTAAGAATGTGTTAAGCCTCTCATACCAAGCTTTGGGTGCCTGCTTTAAATCATATAAGGCCCTTTTTAATTTAAAAACATGATTTGGAAATTGAAAACTCTCAAAACCTAGGGATTGTTCTACAAACACATCTTCTTTTATTTCCCCATTTAAAAAGGTATTCTTAACATTCATTTGAAAAATCTTAAATCCTTTATAATAGGCAAAGGCTAATAGCACTCTAATGGCTTCCATTTTAGCTACAGGGCAAAAAGTCTCCTCAAAATCTATCCATTATATTTGGTTATACCCTTAGCCACTAATCTGGCTTTATTCCTAACCACTATTCTAGAATCATTCACCTTATTCTTAAAGACCCACTTGGTTCCAACTACACTTTGTTCCTTAGGTCTTTCTACAAGCTCCCAAATATCATTCCTAACAAATTGGTTCAACTCCTCCTGCATGGCTAAAATCCAAAATTCATCAGAAAGGGATTGGTTTATGTTAGTGGGTTCAGTCATTAAGATAAAGGCAAAGTGGTTCACCTCCTTCCTAAGTCCATGTCTAGTCCTAACTCCAATACAGGGGTCTCCTAAGATCAAATCTTTGGGATGACTTGTAGAGTATCTGCAATCTCTAGGCAAGGTGTGTGAAGGTCCAACCCTTTCCTCCAGATGTATATTTTCTACTCCTTGGGTAACATCTCCTACTCCTTCAGTGTTTTGGTGTTCTACTCCCTTCTCCAAATTTTTTACTCCAGTGATAATCTCTCCAACATCATCATCATCCTTAGCTTCAGGCTTTCTAGGATCAAACTCATCAAACACTACATGTGTAGTTTCTTCCACCATCAAAGTTCTCTTGTTAAACACCCTAAAAGACTTCCAAACACTAGAATATTCCAAGAACACTCCATCAGATTTTGGATCAAATTTTCCTAAGTGAGACTTCCCATTGTTGTGAATGAAAATATTACAACCAAAGACAAGAAGGTGGGAAAGATTGGGTGTCCTACCCTTAAGGATCTCATAGGATGACTTATCTAGTTTGGCTCTAACATTCACCCTATTCAACACATAACAAGCTGTGTTAACTACTTCAGCCCAAAAGTATTTTGGAAGTGAATACTTAGCAAGCATGGCTCTAGCGGCTTCCACTAAGGTCCGGTTCTTCCTTTCAGCTATCCCGTTCTGCTGAGGGGACCTAGGAGCTGAGTCGTTGTGGCTAATCCCCTTATCATCATAAAAATCTCTCAAACCTTTCATTTTCAAACTCTCTCCCATGGTCACTATGGATGGTCAAGATCTCATAACCTAGCTTTTTCTGAATCCAAGTAAAAATGATTCTAAACTCCTCAAAAGACTCATTTTTGTATGAAAGAAATCTAGTCCAAGTGAACCTCGAGTAGTTATCAATAATTACAAAACCATAAACTTTCCCTCCCAAGCTGGTAGTGCTAATGGGTCCAAAAAAATCTATGTGAAGGACTTCTAAAGGTCTAGAGGTGCTAATGTCCTTAATGGGGTGAAAAGAGGAGTTGATTTGCTTTCCTAATTGGCAGGCATCACAAAGGTGGTCTTTAGAAAATTTCAGTTTGGGGACACCTCTAACTAGGTCTTTTTAGGTCACTTTTCTAAGGGTTTTCATACTAGCATGACATAATCTCCTGTGCCACAATCATGAATCATCAACAGCAGTTTTTAAGAAAAAAGATGCAGCACATTTAATGTTATTTAAATCAAGCATGTACATGTTGTTGATCCTATTTCCCTGTAAAATAGTATTATTATTTAAACTTATAATGCATGAATTTCCAAAGAATTGTATGATGAAGCCCTTGTCGCAAAGCTGACTGATGTTGAGTAAGTTGCGTTTTAATCCATCTACAAGCAAAACATTTTTGTTGCGGATCTATTTTCATGATTTATGATTTTGATGATAACAAACACTTCTATTTCTCTACGACGGCCTTATTTACTAATATTTTAGGTCCACACGATCAGACTGCAATTTGGAACCAGCTCAAGATTGGGTAGATTAGGTCTGAGTCAGTTTATACACTTTTTCCTTTCTTGAGTCTATTATATTTAGTGTGGCTCCTGATTCTTTGTAATTTAGAAGATTTTCTGACTGTTCCCTAGAGTTTACTGTTTTTGATAACATCATCCGGGATGATATTTATATCAGCCTGGATGATCTGTTTAAAAGCAGAAACCCTAATTAGGGCATCCTCATTATAGAAGCCGTCATTATGCAAAACACATCGTCCAGGACGATAGGCTCAAAATAGAAAGAATCTGACACCAGATCTATTTAAGAATTACTTATTTTTGGACATCGTCAAGGTGGATTGTCCAGGACTATAAAATATCATCCAGGATGATCCAGGATAATTTTTCCAAAATTTCTCTAGAATTTAAGAAATGCAATTATGACTTGATTACATGATCAAATTGTCTTGGACAATCGCAGAATCAGCCAGGACGATCTGTTGGATGATTGGACATCAGATAGCTTTTTTTCAGGGCGATGTTTAGGATGATATTCCATGATTTGTTCTGATTGTCCTGGACGATATGAACAAACTTCTTCTGATCATCTCAAATCATCCCGGCTGATTGGGCTTAAATTTTACTGATCGTACAGTACGATATACCTATCATCCTGGACGATAATGTCGGCAACTTGTATTAATGAGCTTGTTTTGAGATATTCTATTTAAGCTATGACATGACACTTGGTAAGTGTCTTTGGCAGCCATTGTAGCTTTGTTCTTTTGGGGGGAACTTGAAGAGAGAGCTTGAAAGGGAGTGAGGAATGGGTGAAGTCTGAGAGAGGGAGAAGATCCAGTGAGGGGGGACTCAAGGGAGTGTGGAGGGGGATTCCACGTGGTTTCTTTAGTAGGCTTGCACCTTAATACCATCGGATTCAAGGCTTGTCTTGAGGGAAGTTCACTAAAGAAGAAGATCTCTTTGGTGTCAAAGGACCCAACGACTCCGCCGCACTGGGGAAGGTGGAAGTGATTTTGTAAGGGCTTCTCCGCCTAACTGTGGGGGCTAAAGGAGAGACACTTAATTTAGTGCAATACTTGGAGGGTGCCTCCAAGGAGTGGACATAGGTCAAGGTTTGACCGAACCACTATAAATCTTGTGTGTTCTTTTCTTATTATTGCTTCCGCATTATTTTCTTCCGCACTTTGATTTTTGTGGTGATTTTGGTTTGAGTTTTATCTTTGGTTTTAAAGTTATCCAATTCACCGCTCTCTTTGTTAGCCTTGGGCCAGTTCATAAGGGCTTAACATCCCTAACGAACTTTCAAGTGGTATCAGAGCACTTTCAATTTTCTATCATAAGGTTCTTGGAATTACCAATTATACCTGTACCTATCACCTTCCTGATGCTGTTCTCTCCAAGAGTAACCTTGCCTCTTATCCTAGTCTCCAGCAAGATGAATTAATTGGCATCACTAGTCATATATTGAGAGCATCTGCTGTCCAGGTACCACATACTCTCACGAGGCCTTTTGTGAGAGCTTACCTACAAAATTATTAAATGTCAGATTTAGGAACCCAAGTAGGTTTGGGTTCCTTCTTATGAAAAGTAAAATCCAATGCATGTGTGCTATGTTGTGACTCATGCAATTTGGGTTTCCACACCCAATGTGTACTATGATGAATAGTGCAAGTGTGTGAGATGTGTCCTAGCATGCCACATGAAAAACATCTAACTCCAGGAAAAGGGTTTCTTAAATGGTTTGGGTAGTAATGCCTCTTCCTAGGTTTTGGCTTTTGATCAAGTGTACATGTCATCCAATTTCTCTTAAGTGTATCCATTTCATTTTTAATCCTCAAGTTAGTATCTTTTAAAGCATCATTATCAATTCTCAAATTATGCTCTATCTCTTTAGATTTCTTAAAATCAAATTCAAGTGAGGTGTGTGAAACTTTCAATGTATCATGCTCTTCAATTAATTCAAAATACTTTTTATTTAAATCATCAAATTCATCAAGTAGAGCCATATAATTTGAATCAATTGTTGAATGATCTTTAATCAAAATTTCATGCTCTTTTTGTAAATTCAAAAGCTCCAATTTCAAAGTAGCATGAGTTTTCTTAAGCTTTCTATATGATGCATGAATTTTTCAAAAACTTCAAGGATGTGGTCATAGGATAGTTCACATACCACTTCTTGATCAAGATGATTGTATGCCCTTAAGCACATATTTGTTGTCTCATCTTTAGGTTCAGTCTCAGATGAATTGGATGTAGAGTCCGCCCAGAACGCCTTTTGAAATTTTTTTTTGTCCTTCCTAGACTTGGTTTCTCCTAACCCTTTTTTTGCTTAAGTGAGACTTGAGTGTAGGGCAATCAGCTTTCACATGTTCAGGTTTCCTGCATTCAAAACAAACCATGTCATTAGAGCTCTTAAAATTTTTGTTTCCCTTACCTTTGTTCCACTTTTGAAGATACTTTGTTTCTTCCTTAGAAAGCTTTTGAATTGCCTTGTGATTAAGAAAAATTCATCACTTTCAGACCCGGAAGAGTCAGATTTTGTGCCCTTGGCCTTCAATGCCACAGTTTTCTCCTTTCTTTCTCACCTGCATCCAAATTTCCTTGGTCCACTCCTTGCTCGTAAGCAGTGAGTGAGCCAAGTAAGTTGTCAATTGAATAAGTATTCAAATCTTTAGATTCAGTAATGGCGGTGATTTTAGCATCAAAAGAGGAAGGCAAGCATCTCAAAATCTTGTTTACTTTTTCATAACTTGAAAGTTCTCTTCCTAAGGCATGCAAAGAAGTTACAATTTGAGTAAACCTTGTATACATATCAAAAATTGATTATGAAGGTTTTATACAAAAAAGTTCGTAATCATGCAAGAGAATATTCAAATGAGATTGCTTAACTTCATTGGTTCCTTCATAAGTAATGTATAACCTATCCCAAATCTCTTTTCCAATAGAGCAAGTAAAAACACGCATATAGTCTTTAGATTTTAAAGCACAGAAAAAATAATTCAAACACTTTGCATTAAGTTGAGCTAAATCGCTTTCATCAAAATTCCATTCAGTAAAAGGCACTTCAATTTTAATTCCATTAAGTTCACGAGAAGGTGAAGAATATCCTTTTTTTAACAAGCATCCACATGCGATAATCAGTTGATTGTAAAAAAAGTAGACATGTGAGTTTTCCAAAAATCAAAAGGTAGATTGTCAAATAAGGGTGGTCGAGTAATATAATATCCTTTAGCTGTGTTATGATTTCCAAAGTTAGCCATGGATCAAAATTCAAAAAGTTTTCAAACTCAGTTTTTATGAATCCCGCTCTAATACCACTTAAAAGTTTGTTGGGGATGTTAGGCCCTTATGAACTGGCCTAAGGCTATCCAAGAGGGAGGGGGGGGGGGAGTGAATTGGCATTTTAAAAAATCTTTAAACCAAAGACCAACAAAGCTCAAACCAAAATCACCACATAAAAAATAAGTGCGGAAAAATTAAGTGCGAAAGAAAGAAAAAAGAACACAGGGGTTTATAGTGATTCGGTCAACTCGACCTACGTCCACTCCCTAGAGGCGCCCTCCAAGTATTGCACTACTAAAGTGACTCTCCTTTTGCTCCCACAGCAAGGCAGAGAAGCCCTTACAAAAACCTCATTTTTGCTACCCCCGGCAAGGCAGAGAACCCAACTCCTTTTGCTTCCTCCTAAAGTAGGCAGAGAACCTCGCTCAATCGCTGAAGCTTACCTCTCCTAACCCTTCCAAGGATAAGAGACTCTAGTGGAAGAAGAAGTGGAATGATTCTTGGAGCAATCCTTGTGAATCTCCCTCACAAGCTCCTCTCTCTCACTCTCTCTCTCCCTCTCTCTCTCTCTCTCTCTCTCTCTCTCTCTCTCTCCTTTATGCTTTCTCAGGTCAAGACAATAGCAAAAGATTATTCAAAATGTTGAACAATAGCACTTAAATAGAAGAGCTTCAAAATAGTTCATTAATTGCAAGTTGCCAACATTATCATCTAGGACGATAGTAATATCATCCTGTACGATTAGTGCAATTTGAGCTTAATCAGCCGGGATGTTCTGGGACGAACAGAAGAAAGTTGTTCCTACCATCCAGGACGATCATGAATCATTCTGTACGATTAGTTTAAATCACAGACTATCGGCCAGACAATCGCTCTTAATAGAGTTCTGAACGATTCCAAAATAGCTTGATCGTCCAGGCCAATCTCACGATCATCCCGGACGATTAGTTCAAATCAGAGGTAAATCATCCAGAGCATCGCCCAGAATTTGAGCTGGCCGATCATAATCGGCCAGACCATCGCCCAAAATTTGAGCTGTCCGATATTTATCATCCAGGAGCAACTAAGTTTTTTGAACTGATCGTCCCGGCCAATCTTGTGATCGTCCAGGACGATATGATCATATCAATCATCCTTAATTACTTTCTTTAAATACCAGATTAATTTAGGCATAATTGTATCAAATCGTCCAGGATGATACAAGATTGTCCTGGCCGATTGCCAAAAATAAAAAATGCCTAAATATATTATGGCGGCTGATTCTTTTTGTTTTAAGCCTATCATCCTGGCCGATATATGTATCCTCCAGGACGATTGGCTAATGACCGCTACCTTAACTAAGATGACAGATTAGGGTTTCTATTTTGAACTCTATCATCTAGGATGATAATAATATCGTTCAGGATGATGTGAGTAAAAATAGAAATTCTAAGTCAGACAAAAAAAATCACTCAAGTGTGTCTGTGTAGGTTTACTTAGCATCAGAACACTTTAATGGTTACAATTGACTCAGGGAAAAAGAAAATTACAGACTGACTCAGACCTACTCTACCCAATCTTGAGCTGGTTCCGATTTTAGTCCGATCTTGTGGCCCTGAAATGTCAGTAGAAAAGGCAGTCGTAGAGAAACAAGAGTGTTTGCTAGCATCAAAATCATAATCCATGAGAAACAGATTTGCAACAGAGTCAGCCAAAAATGCTTTTTTTGTCTTCATCTTCCCTTTCTTGTACTTGGCTTTGTCCTTGCCTTTTTTCTTAGCTGGTTGGCTCCTTAGGTTGGGGAAATCAGCTCGAAGGTGACCTAGTTTCCTGCACTCAAAACAATTTGTATCCGATGGAACTTTAACAAACCTCGAGCTTTTACCTTTATTCCAATTATTCTGATGATGCCTTTATTTTCTTTTCAAAAAGTTCTTGAACTGTCAGGTCATCAAGGCTATGTCATCTTCTTCCTCCCCTTTAGAGCATTCACTTTCTAAATTATTTACTTTCAATGCCACCGTCCGCTCTTTCTTTTTACCTGCGTCACTTTGCCTTTGACTCACTCCTTGCTCGTATGCAATGAGTGACCCAAGAAAATTTTAATAGAATAAATATTTAGGTCTTTAGATTCAGTGATGACAGTAATTTTAGCATCATAGGAACTAGGTAAGCATCTAAGAATCTTGTTAACTTTCTCAAAATTTAAAATTTCTCTACCTAATGCATGCAAGGATATCATAATTTGGGTGAACCTAGTGTACATATGAGATATTATTTCACTAGGTTTCATATGGAAGAGTTCATAATCATGCAATAGAATGTTAAGCCTAGACTGTTTAACTTCACTAGTTCCTTTATGCGTGATGCACAGACTATCACAAATCTCCTTACCAGTAGCACAAGTAGAAACTCTTATATAGTCCTCAAATTTTAAAGCACAAAAAAAAAAAATTTAAGCACTTCGTGTTAAATTGAGCTAATTCCCTATCCTCATTACTCCATTCATTGAAAGGCACTTGAGTTTTCACTCCCTTCATAAGTTGAAAAGGTGTAGCATAACCATCATTTACTAACATCCACATATGGTAATCAATAGACTGTAAAATAGTTGACATTCTAATTTTCAAAAAATAAAATGGTATATTGTCAAAAAGAGGTGGATGGGTTATTGAATAACCCTCCACAGTATTATGATTACCAAAATGAGACATTGATTAATTTTCAAGGTTTTCTAAAATGCTATTTTGAAACCTTGCTCTGATACCAATAAAAATTACTATATGCACCAAGAGAGGGGGGGGGGGGGGGGGGGGGGGGGGGGGGGGGAATTGCAAAAAGCTTGTTGCAATAATAATGCTAAACATGAGTTCTAATATTTTTTTTGTTTTTAAATTTTTAACAAAAAAAAATTAACTAATGCGAAAGCAAGTATTTGACCATAATTTGTAATAACTAATTCCATAATATTTTTCACCAAGTAGTTATAATGAAAATAAAGTGCAAGCAAAACTAAAAGCGGTAAAGGAAAAGCACACCAGAGTTTTTATAGTGGTTTGATCACTTGACCTACGTCAACTCCCTAGAGTCCTTCACTCTGGAAATTTCACTACTAAAAAATAGTTCTCCTTTTGCCCCCTTCGGCAAGGCTGAAAGCCCTTACAAACCTCACTTTCACCAATCCGGTGTGGTGAAGTGCCAAGCACTTTTCTCACTCTTCTGGCGACGGTAGCGTACCTTCTCATTTTTCTCCTTCCTGGAGAAGGTAGAGTACCTTAGAGGACACGGATGTAGAAGAGTCTCATCCTAAGAAAGCCTCCTATAAGATCTTCTCGGCCCATAGGAGGAGCAAAGTGCAGCAAGCTCGGAGCAACCGTGTGATCTCCCTCACACTCATTCTCCCTCACCAAGCCCACCTTCTCCTTTCTCTCACAAACTCTAAAATCTCCTCAAGAGTTCTCTCCCAATGAAAACCTCTCTAATCACGTTCCCCTCTCTTAGTCACACATGAAAAACATAACTTTTTGATACATAAAATGAGCTCTAATTTTTTTTTTTTAAAAAAAAATTAGCCGTTACTATCGTACAGTACGATTACATATTGTACAGTACGATTAGTACAAACGAGCTTCATTCTAGTACAAAGGTTTAAGAATAGGTCAAAACTTCTGAATAAGTTCATACAGTAAGATATAAACTCATATCGTACGATAGGGAAAACTCTTCTGTTTGTATACGATGATATCCGGGACAATCAAAACTCATCTCTATACAATAGGGTAGGACCTACTTTGTACAGTACGATTAGTCAAAATCAAGGTATTGTCCAGGATGAAGTCCGACACGATCAAAACTTGTCTATATACATTATAGGGTATGATCTATGTCGTACAGTATGATTAGGCAAAATCAAGGGATCATCCAGGATGAACTCTGGGATGATCAAAAATAGCCTCGGTTCATCGTATAGTATGAACGGGTTTGTACAGTATGATGACTAATTAGGAATTAGTCCTTGATTTATTCCACTAATTACGGGTTAATTTAAGTAAGTATTCAAAATAAATCATACAGTATGAATCTCTTCATACAATACAAACGGCTAATAAACTTACTTAAACTAATATGGCGGCTAGGGTTTTGGATTAGTAACACATCGTACAGTACGATATAAATCATACAGTACTATCTATTCACAGAAAACTTTTTCGCTAGATCATATCGTACAATATGATAAAAACTTATAAAGTACTATCAACAGAGAAAAAAAAATCTAGATTTAAAAAAACATTTCCCCCTATGTATATGCATGGTTGATTAGATTTACATGCAATTTGTGGCCAGACTCAAGAAAAGAGAAAATAAAATAAATGAAGAAATTACAATGTTACAAACTCACACTCCTATTATACCCAAACTTGAGTCTTCTTGTTGTCCTGAGTAACTTGTGATCTCCCTGAAATGTTAGTATTCACACACAATAGTAGAAATAAAAGATATTCAATGAATAGTAAATTAGATGACATTATTTATCATCATCAAAATCTCAGACTAGGGGTCAATATAATCATATTATATGATACTGATCGTATGGGATGATCAATATAAATCAAGAAATTTATCGATAATCATAATTAGGCAATATTTAAACTTTAGAATCCCTATCATATGGTACGATGAATTTAAATCTTACATAATTTAATTTCATGATGAAAAAATCGAATATGGATTGAAAATTTAAGTACACTGAAGCATTCATCAGGAGAGTCGCATACCTTTGAGGTTCTTTGCCTTACTAAGAGGGTGAAAAATGATTTTGGTTCTCTGTTGCACCGGGTTTGGTGGAAGTGATTTGTATGAGCTTCTTCGCCTTGCTATGGGGGATAAAGGAGATATACTAAAAGAGTTAGTGAAATACCTGAAAGAAGGACTTTGGGGAGTAGATGGAAGTCAAATTTGTACCTAACCACTATAAAATTTCTGGTGTGCTCCTTCTTTTACTTGCATATTATTGCTCGCATTTTATTTCATGCATATTATTTTTGTGAAATCTGTGGTAAGAATTTTTGTGATATATGCATATTAGTTTTTGTGAGCAAGAATTAATAAAAATAAAATATAAAAATCAAAAGTATTAAAAATATTTCTTTCTTGTAAAATAAAATTATAAATTTTATTTTGATCTCTGATATTTGCATTCGCTAATATTTTTATTTGATATTATTTGTAGAGAGGAACCTTTAAGGAGCAAAATTTTTAAAATACCAATTCACATCTCTCTTAGTGTGGCTAGGTACCATTCAAAAAGGTTTAACACTCTCCATTTAACTTTAATTAGGTGCAAGTGCCAACTCTGTGGCATTATATTTTTAACACAATGTAAATTGTAAGTCCCTTAAAATGGAATATTTTCTTCATCAAAACTCATTATTTGGAAGTAGGTGAAAGCACCCACTTGGTGGCATCCTATCTCCATCTTAAAGTTAACTATAAGTCCCACAAGTGATCTTTTCTTCATCAAAAACACAAAATTCCAAGTTAGGTGTAAGTACCCACTTGGAGGTATCTTATCTCCATCCTGAAGTTAAGTGTAAATCCCACAAGTTGACATCCTTTCTTCATAAAAAACTCAGCATTCTGAGGTCAATATACGTACCCACTTGGCAGCATCCTATCTCCATCCTAAAGTTAAGTGTAAGTCCCACAAGATGGCATCTTTTCATCATAAAATTAAGGGCTCAAAGTTAGGCTTAAATACTCACTTGGTGACATCATATCTCCATATTGAAGTTAATTGTATGTCCCACAAGTTGGTATCTTTTTTTCATCAAAAACTCACCATTCAAAGGTAGGTATAAGTACTCACTTGGTGGCAACCAATCTCCATCATGAAGTTTAGTGTAAGCCCCAAAAGATGGCATCTTTTTTAATCAAAACTTAACATTTGGAGGTTGATGTAAATATTCACTTAGTGCAGCTTATCTCCATCCCAAAGTTAAGTGTAAGTCCCACAAGCTGGCATCTTTTCTTCATCAAATCTCAGCATCTTGGAGTTAGGTGTAAGTACCAATTTGGAGGCATCCTATCTCCATCATGAAGTTAAGTGTAAGTCCAACAAATTTGAATTTTTTCTTCATCAAAACTCAAAACATAGAGTTAGGAGTAAGTACCGACTTGGTGGCATCCTATTCCCATCTGAAAGTTAAGTGTAAATCCCACAAGCTGGCATCTTTTCTTCATTAAAACTTAACACTCGAATTTAGATGAATGTACCCACTTGGTGACATCCTATCTCCATCCTGAAGTTAAGTATAAGTCCCAAAAGTTGATATCTTTTGTTGAATAAACTTCTCTAGTCTTTTAAGGTTAGGTGTTAGTCCCCATTCTTAAGCTTCCTTTCTTAAGACTAAACCCACTAGAGTTAGAGCAAGTTGTTGAATCTTGATTAGGTTGTTAAACCTAAACTAATGTCCCAAGGCTAACCAAGAGGGAGGGGGGGGGGGTGAATTGGTAATTTTAAAATTTCTTGGATTTTTAAATTTGTAAACCGTTGATTCTCGTAGCAAGTTAATTAAAGTTTTAAAATAACTTTCAACCATAGAAAAATAACTTGTACTAAGTAAATATAAAAATTAAAAGAATACAAAGATTTATAGTGGTTCAGTCAAATACAACCTACATCCACTCCTTGAAGACTCACTTTTCATGTATTACACTATTACCAAAGTGTCTCTCTTTTCGCCCCCACAACAAGATGGAGAAACCTTTACAAATCCTCTCTTCCACCAATCTCCAGTGTGATAGAGAATCGTCATTCTTTCACACTCTCCAAGTGTTGGAAGTACGATCATATGTTCGTATGTACGAGCAATTCAAAAATTATTGCGTTTAAACCTGTTGTGAATCGATACGAAATGTTTTTGTACACGCTAATCGTTTGGTATGAACCAAGTTGATCCAGTATGAACAGTTAAAAAATTTGTCACCTTCGTCAGGATGAAGAGGTACCCCACAATTTTATTCCCTAGATGGCATACGTACGATAATGACATTGTACAGTATGATCGGTTACAAAAATTTTCAAGTTCATCGAGATGAAAAGGGACCCATCCAATTTGTATCCTATACAGCGTACGTATGATGATGACATCGTACAGTACAAATCATTCATAAATTTTTCAAGTTTTTCTAGATGAAAAGGGACCCGTCCAATTCGTACCCTGGATGGCATATGTATGATTGTGAGATCGTATAGTACAATCCATACCTAGAAATTTTTTTTGCTTCCTGTTCATTTGACTGCTTGAAGGGAAAATAAATGATCAAATCATCCCGTATGAAAACAATTCGTACATAATGATTAGTTTAAAAATTGTAGATTTTAAACTCTCCTTTGGTGTGTGTGTGCATAGTTACTCAATTACAATCATACTCTCACAGGCTCAATTAAATGAAAATTACAGAGTTCATTTATAATAAATCATAAACTATCTGATCTAAAGTCTTCAATAATCTTGTGTATGATTTTCCTGAAATATTAGTACACACAAAAAGCAAAACAATGCATCTAAAATATGTCAGGGGAAATAATAATCAAAGCAATAATATTTAGAATCATCTAAAATATACATGTTGCAAGAATATCAACAATCAAGAACTAAGTTGCAACTATATCAAACAATCTCCCCCTTTTTAAAAATAGTAAAATAATTATTGTTTGAGTAAAATTAAATACTTTAAATTTCTCCTTAGCTCCCCCTAAAAGAAAAAACATATGAATATAAGGGAATTCTTTAAAGAACACAATTTTTTTTATTTTCCACAAAAGACAAAAACACAAACACAAATAAAATGATAAAAACACGACAACTCTAAACACCAAACAAAAACAAAACAACATAATTTAAAACAACATCAAAACACAATAAAAAACAACATCAAAACACAATCACAAAAACAAATTCAATCACCAAACAATAGTACTCCCCCTTTTGATAACAATAAAAAGGGAAAAGGAAAGTTGAAATAGAAGAAGTCATATGAGAAATCTTAGTAATTGATCTTGAAAGAGATTGAAATAAACTTGCAATAAAAAGTTAATTATTATTAGATGAAAAATAAAGATTCAAAAGCATTTAAATTAAAGTATAACTAAGATAAGAAAAATTCATCAAGATTATAAAGCATTCTAGATAATTAGATAAGAAGAATTATTGCAAAAGTGATGAAATGAATATTAGTTAAGTTCACCTTTCAATATAAAATATAATTTAATAATAGATTGATTTGAATTTGAAGATTAAATGATAGAGAAAAGAATATATTTAATTGGCGGTATTGCGCATCTTTTCAAATATTTATGGCACATTTTATGCATCTTTTTGTATTTGGGCCAATTTTGTGCCTATTTTCAATTTGCAAACTATTGTGCATTCTTTTAGTTTTTATACACATTGTTTATTTATTTTTGATACAAAAAATGTTTCTTCCAAAATTAATAATCTAAAAAATCAAATTTCTCTAATTACAAAGATAATTACATTGAAATGTGAAATAAAAAATAATAAGACATCAAAATTATAATAATAATATTTAAATTTTATTTATCTAAAAAGAATATGAGATTGATAGCATTAACTTGATCGAGTTATAAGTTAACTTAAATTTTTTTTAAAATTGGATTTCATAATGAAATTAATTTTTGTATTGTAGTTTAATTTAAAACACTTTTTAGATCAATTAAGATAGGATTATTATATAAGCAAACTTATATTTCAAACAACAAATAAAAGAAATTAATCAAAATAAAATATTTTTTATTGATATCAATATAAAGATCAAATATATTTAATCACTTTGATATCAATTTTCATCAAAATAAATTAGACAACATCAACATATAGACTAAACAAAGTCAAGTACACAAAACACTAAACAAACATAAGTACACAAAACATTGAAATCATCACTAAGATCATCACATATAGAGAGGACTAGCAAAGATAACACAAAAGAAGTACATCTAGAACTCTGTGGGGCCCTGGTCTGGAGGAGGAGGCTGGTTGAAGATAGTGAAATAGTTATTCATCATAACTATGTTAGTGTTCACTGATTCAAACTAACCTCGGATCCAAACCATGTCTTGCTGGTACTGTGCATCCTGCTGGTTCAAGTGAGTCTGAATTTGATCAAAATATTGATCAAAATGATTCTCTAATTGAACAAAGTGCTAGACCATCTCCTAAAAGTCAGGTCCATGAGCAGGTGCAGGTACTCCACTTTCTTCCTCAATATCCTTACTTAAATTATCGTTCTTCCCAAAAAGTGCTAGAAATGAAGCATCAGTGAAGTATATTGACATTTCAAGTGGAGCCTCAGGATGAACAATGTTATACTTCTTTTCTAAGGCATAGGTCACTAGATGTCCTAAAGCAATATTTTTCATCCTCCTATAAGAAACATGCCCAATTTTAGAAAGGTTATGAATATAATCTAGAATGAGTTGGGCTTAATATATTGGTTGTCCAGTCATGATTAGATACGTAATAGTGGATAGAAGAGGAGTAATATTTATGCGATCACGAGCCTTAAGAGTAATTGAAGTTCTAAGGACATGCTGGTTGACCCTGGCGTTTTGATTTAAAGTATAGACCCTAGCCAAGTGACTAACTTGAGCAACCCTTCTAAAAACTTTATTTATTTCAGATCAATCAAAGTCAAATTTGGAGATCATAGTGTGTGCTCTAATTCCTTTAGTCCTTAGATACAGATAAGATCTTAGATCTTCCATAATAATCTCTACCCATTTCTTTTGGACAAATGATCTTATCCTACTCTTATCCTCACTAAAACTCATGTTTGCTAAAAAGTAGTAAAAGGTCTCCTTATGATAAGAATGGATTAAAGTCAAAATAAAGGTGAATTGAGTTGAAGCAAAAAGAGGCATGACTTGAAAGTAGATATCTTCTAGGAGTAAGAGTTTAGATGGAGTATTTTTTACAGCTATAAACCTATAGTAAGAATCCTGATTTTCTCTTGATAGAAAGTTTTCATCTCCACTCCTGAAAGATGAACCCTTAGAGACTCTACCACGCTTGCTAGAACTGGCCATTTCTAAGATGAGAAGGATTGAAAGAGGCTGTTAAAATGAATAAAAATGAATTCTAAAACCCTCCTAATTAAAGTAAAATGATCGTTCATATGTATGAAAATGGATTTGTACAGTACGATAATTATTTTGTACAGGACCAAAATAATTTCGTATGTATGAACGATAACGACTAAAATGAAACAACTTTTCATAATCATACAAGTTACGAAGCAGCCTTTCATACAGGCTTTTTGACAAGATGATCATATAGACAAATAGGTGTTAATTTAGGATGATACGTTATTTAAGATCATTTTAATGACGGTTAGATTCTTCCCCCATAGAGAATGACCTATGGTTCGTATGTGCGAAATAAAGTTTCATATGTACGATTAGTTATAATAACTGATTCTGCCCGAATAATCATCTATATGCATATAGATTAATGAATATAAATCTTATGGGATGATATCAATATCATACAATATGATCTATGTTAGAAAATGAAAACTTTATGCATTCAATCCAAAATAACGATTGACATGCTATAGATTTTGTACGAGATAAAAATAATTTCATATAGTACGAATATGACACTTAGAAAATTTAGTGTGAATGATGAAAAATAGGAATTTTTGATAAGTGGTATGAGTCTAAATCACACAAAGCTTAAAAAGAAAAAACCAAAAATTAGAAAATACACAAAAATAAAACATTAACAATCAAAACAGAGAAGACGCATAGAAACATATCAAGTTTGTAAATGATTTTATTTAAGTATTAAGTTCGATCTCACCTACCCTTATTCTTAATGTACTAATAGTATCAAAAGCTAATGTTTTTTTAAAAAATATCTACAAGTTAATTTTCAGTTAAAATATGATTCAATTCAATTTCTCCTTTGGATACATGATCCCTAATGAAATGATGCCTTATGCATATATGCTGGGTTCTAGAATATTGAATAGGATTTTTTGAAATACAAATGGCACTAGTGTTATCATAATAAATTGGAATCGTGCCTATTATAAATCCTAAATCAATCTACTATTATTTCAACTAAAGAATTTGTGCCACACAACTTCCTAAGGCAATGTATTCAACTTCAGCAATAGATAGGGCTACAAAATTTTTATTTTCTATTGGACCAAGAAAATAAAGAATTTCCTATAAATTAAAAAGTTCCAGATGTACTCTTTTGATCAATCCTACAACCTGCAAAGTTTGAATCTAAATATCTAATAATTTCAAATAAAGATCTATACTTAGGATATCAAATCTCTAAGTTCTGAGTTCCTAAGAAATATCTTAAAATCCTTTTTACTACTGTCAAATGTGATTCTTTTATATCTGATTGAAATCTAGCACACAAATAAACACTAAACATAATATCAAGTATGCTAGCTATCAAATAAAGCAAAGATCTAATAATTCCTCTAAATTTCTTTTGATTAATAGATTTTCCCTTTAGGATATTATCCAACTGAAACTGAGGAACTCTTAGGTATACTAACTGGTTTGGAATTATCCATTTTATACTTCTTGAGGATTTCCTTAACATATGTTGACTGATTAAGAAATATTCCCTCCTTAATTTGCTTAATGTTAAAACCTATAAAATAATTAAGATCTCCTATTAGGCTCATCTCAAATTCTCTACTCATTAATTTAGAAATATCATCATAAAGATTTTTTTTGTAGATCCAAAGATGATATCATCAATATAAATTTGAACAATGAGTAAATCTTCTCCCAATTTCTTCAAAAAAAGAGTGGTATCCACACTTCATTTTTTAAAAGATCTCTCAAATAGAAAAGTGTTTAACCTATCATACCAAGCCCTAGTCCCTGTTTCAATCCATATATAATGCCTTTTTGAATTTAAAAACATGGTTATGGTATTTTGAATTTTTAAAACCTAGAGGTTGTTCAATAAAAAGATCCTCTTATATCACTCCATTCAAAAAGGCACTTTTAATATTTATTGAATACAATTTAAATCCTCTAAAATAAGCAAAGGCTAATAAAACCCTAATTGCTTCAAGTCTTGCTACAGGGAAAAAAGTCTCCTCGAAATCAATCCCTTCAATTTGATTATATCTCTTAGCCACCAATCTAGCCTTATTCCTTACAATAACTCCTGAGTCATTTATTTTATTTTTAAATACCCACTTAATTCCAACTATACTTTGATCATTTATCCTTATAAATAATTCTCAAACATTATTTCTTATAAGTTGATTTAATTCTTCTTGCATTACCAATATCTAAAATTCATCTGAAAGTGCTTGATTTACATTTATGGGTTCTATTATTGAAATAAAGGCATAATGATTGACTTCTTTGCTAAGTCTATGCCTAGTCCTAACACCCTCACTAGGTTCACCTAAAATCAATTCCTTAGGGTTGTTTTTAGAAAATTTTAAATCTCTAGGCAAAGGGTTTTCTTTCTCTAAATTTTCATCCAAATTAATTTTCTTGATCTTTTAGGAGTTATTTTCTATTTCATCATCTTCCAAATTTTCTCTTCCAAAATTCCAAATGCATCAAATACAATATATGTGGTTTCCACAACTACAAAAAATCTTTTGTTAAATATTCTATATGATTTTCCAATACTAGAGTATCCAAGAAAAATTCCTTCATTTGATTTTGGATCAAATTTTCCTAAGGAAGATTTTCCATTATTATGTATTAACACCTTAAATCTAAAAACATGCAAATGTGATAAATTAGGTGTCAGGGTGTTTTATTCAATTTTGTTTTAATGTTCAACTTATTCAAATATAACATGTAGTATTAACCGCTTCAACCAAAAAATTTTAGGAAGTGAATATTCAACCAATATGGCTCTAGCGGCTTCAATTAATGTTCTATTCTTTCTTTCAACTACCCCATTTTGCTAAGGAGTTCTATGTGCAAAAAAATTGTGATCAATTCCTTTTTCCTTAGAAAAAACCTCAAAATTATCATTTTCAAATTCACCTTCGTGATCACTTTGAATAGTCAAAATTTCACACCCTAGTTTTCATGAATCGAAGTTGAAAATTCTCTAAATTTCTCAAATAATTCACTCTTATAAAATAAAAAATTAACCCATGTGAATCTCGAGAAATCATCAACTATCACAAATCTATATACCTTCCCTCCTAGACTTATAGTGCTCACTGATTCGAAAAGATCCATATAAATAATCTCCAAAATTTTATTAGTTCTAAGATCCTTATTGTAATGAAATGAGGACTTCACCTATTTTCCTAGTTAACATGCATCGCAATGGTGATCCATAGTAAATTCTAGTTTTGGTATACCTCAAACCAAATCCTTTTGGGTAATTTCCTAAAGTTTTTATGCTAGTGTGACAGAGTCTCATATGCCATAACCATGATTCATTAGAAATAGTTTTTAAATAAAAAGCATTAAGAGTTTTAATACAATTTAATTCAAGCATATAAATATTGTTTACCCTAAGTCCATGCAAAACATCATTTCCATTTAGGCTTAATATGCAGTTAGTGGGAAAAAATTTTACACCGTATCCTTTATCACATAGCTAGCTAATACTTAACAAATTATGCTTTAAGCCTTCTACAAGCAACACATTTTCTATGAAAAAATATAATTTTCGATCATACTTGTGCCAACCATTTTCCTAATGGTGTTATCTCTCAGTGTAACCCTACCTCCATTCCTGGCTTCCAGTGATATAAATTATGTAGTGTCTCCAGTCATATGCTTCAAGCAACTGCTGCACGTGTAGTAAATGCTCTCACGAGGCCTTGTATGAGAGCGTACCTATAAAATAATCAAATGTTAATCTTGGGAACCTAAAAAAGTTTAGGTTCTCCTTTTGGTAAAATAAAAATAGATACATGTATGATATGACTTAGTTTATGCATCTTAGGTCTTTACACTAAATGGGTTTTTCTATCTAAAATACAAGTGTGTGAAATATATCCAATCATCCCATAAAAATAGCATTTAACTCCAGGAAATGGGTTTCTCAATCTTCTATAATAAATCTGTTTCTTCATGGGTTTTAAAATTTTTGACCTCAAAATAGGATTAGTAAAATTTTCAAGTGTTGGGGGTTTCCTATTTTCTTCAAGAGCTTTCACTGTTATTTTAATAAATGAATTTACATCCTTTAACACAGTATTATCATATTTTAAATAGTACTCTCTATTCTTAGATTCATCCTTAAATTCTTTGAATTCTTTTTCTAATTGAGCATAGGATGTTTTTAAAAGATTATTCTTTTTATTCAAGTCATCGAATTCATCAAATAAGCTCATGTGATTGTTATCTATCAATGCATAATCTTTCTTATTTCTTGTTATTTTTGTAATTCATGTATTTCTAGGTTTAAACTAGCATACATTTTCTTAAGTTTTTTATATGCATCATGAATTATTTCAGAAACTTCTAATAATTCATTATAAATTAAGTCACATACCTCTTCTTGATCTAATTGATCAAGATTATTGGTCATTAAACACAGGTTGGTGACTTCCTCCACCTTTTCTATTTTTGATGAATTTGAAGTTGAGTTCGCCCGAAAAGCTCTCAGAAATCTCTTCCTACACTTCTTCACATTTGCGTTCTCTTCTCATTGCTAGGAATGACTTTTAGATTTGGGTAGTTTGATTTTATATGTCCAGGTTTCCTGTATTCATAGTAAATCACATCATTAGAAACCTTAACATGTTTATTGAACTTACATATGTTTCACTACTAGCATCTCCTCTGCTTCCTTTTAAAAAAACTTCTAAATTGCCTAGTCATTAAGGTAATGTGGTCCTCATCCTCAAGTTGTGATTGATCACTCTCTGAGTCACTTTCACTGCTATGTTCTTCTCATTTCACTGTTCACCTTTATAAATCTTCCTTTGACTCACTCCTTGCTTGTAAGTAATTAGTGATCCAAGAAGATTATCAATAGAGTAAACATTTAAATATTTAGACTCTATAATAGCAGTTATTTTAGCATCATAGGTAGTAGGCAAATAATGAAGAATTTTATTCACAATTTCAATGTTTGTTAGTTTCCTACCTAATGCATGTAAAAAAGTGAATATTTGAGTAAATCTTGTGTACATTTCAAAAATGGATTCATTGGGTTTCATGCAAAATAGTTCATAGTCATGTAACAAGATGTTTAATCTAGATTAATTTACTTTGTTAGTCCATTCGTAAGTAATACAAAGCCTATCCTATATGTCATTTCAACTTTTACAAGTGGAAACCCGTATGTAATCTTCTAACATAAGTGCACAAAAGAAACTATTTAAATATTTTACATTTAGTTGTGCTAAGTCACATTCTTCTATAGTCCAGTCAACATAGGGTGTTTCAACTCTAATGCCATAAACTAATCCAGTTGGTCTAGTATACCCTTCTTGAACCAAATTCCACATGCGATAATCTAGTGATCTGATATGAAGTCTTCAATAATCTAGATTATGATTTCCCTGTAATGTTAGTACACACAAATAGCAAAAAAATGCATCCAAAATATTTTAGGAGAAATAATAATCAAAACAATAATATTTGGAATCATAAAAAATATACATGTTACAAGAATATCAACAATCAAGAACTAAGTTGCAACTATATTAAACATAAGCCTCTCGTGGTATCATCCTAGTCAAACTCAAAATTATAAATCACAAACCTTGTAAGTGTAGGTGTAAATCTCCACGCAGGTTTCTCCTTTCTTAGAAGACGCCCTCTAGTTTGCTAAGAGAGGTGTTAGTGCCCACTTACTGACATACTTTCTTTAGACTAGAAAGATGACTTTGGTATTTTCAATTCTCTTTCAAAATTCTCATATGTTATTATCAAATCACATCCAAATTACTACACTCATTCAGTACTTTCATACCTTAACTTTACTAATGGTACTAACCTCATTAGTTACTATTTAGTAAAGTCATCATCATCATCCTTCCAATCAATCAACCAACTCAAATTCCTATTAGCTTCATTTTTTATTTACTATCAAAGCTCAAAACTCTTCCATTAGATATACTCAAACCTTCTACACCAATATGCATGATAAACTTTGGTGAGTTTATCACCAAAGTTTATCAAGCATAGTGGGTGTCCATTGTTGACCTCATTTTTTGAATGAGATTAATTTCTCCAAATTCATTCTTAGTGTGTAGGTCGTCATAACCTAACATAAACATATCCACTAGTATCATTCCCCATAGGTGGATGCCCAATGACATAGAACTGACTCAACTCTATAATTCAGTTCATATTGAACCCGATTCGATGCTAATCCAATCTAATTCCAAATATGATAGTGTAATCAAACATCGTTGAGTTTATTTAGCTCGACTTGAGTTCAATTTGAGCTATGTTTGATAGGCAATACATAAACCATCTACTAAGGATAATTTGGAGTAGTTGGATATCATATTGAGTCATTTGAAATAAATTCCAACTAATTCCATTGAATTTCACACTAGTCAAACCCAATTTAATCGGCTTGATGCTAATTAAACTAAAATTACCTGAATTTGAAGCATATGAATTAAATTGGCTCATTTCAAAGAAATCAAAGTTAAATAAACATTGATCGAAACATGTTGACACAAATACACACAATTCAGAGTAAATCGACTTGATTCAAGTTCACGTTAAAGTCGACTGCTTCGATTAGCCAAAATTGACTAATCTCAAATTCATTAAAATTAAATTGGCATTAACGGGATTAAATCGATTGGTCTGAACTATTTTAATTTCAAATTTTAATATGTTTATTAAAAATATTTTTATAATTTCTTTTAAATTTAATATTCAATCTCAGTTATTGATCGAAAAGGGTAGAATAATTGATCCATCGCCTCTTCTCAGGGCTATTTTGGGGTAGGATATACATGATTTACTCAACTTTGATGATTTTGTCTTGATTTGAATAGGAGCATAGGGAAGAGAGCAGTTCAATAGAGAGGGGTTTTTAGTCCTGGCAGCATTTAGAATGGAAGAAAGGGTTGCCCTAATCTCTATGAGTGGTTACAAGCATTCCTTGCATGAAAACCCCAATTCTTTCTTCTAATTCTTACATGAAACCCCCCCTATTCCTCCCACTTATCTAATCTACTCCTGTTGGATTCTTCTTGGACTCCCTACAGCTTACATGAAGAAGCTCAGGCCGGTTCCTCGCAACCTACCGCAATTAGCCCCCATCCCGCAGACCTGAAGCCTACTCGCGAGCACCTATAGCTCCACTGGTGGCCTCCCCTTTCCCTTATGGACCCTGCAATATTTTCCTTTTATTTTCTCTTACTTCATTCCATAAATGGTGGAGCATATCGTACTTCTCACCGCATTTGGAATAATATCTTTGCGCCGACTGAGTCTTTATCAAAAAACATTCCTCTTTCTTATATCCCTTTCAAACCTAAGGTTATTCATTTCTCTGTGGAGAAATTGTCTAAAGTAGCTCAAGATTTGAGCAATCGTGTGATCTCCCTCACACGCCTCCCTCACAAAGCCCACCTTTTCCTTCCTCTCATAAACCCCAAAATCTTCTCAAGATCTCTCTCCCAAGGAATCCCGCTTTAATCACATTCCTCTCTCACTATCTCACTCATAAAAAAATAGAACTTTTTATATTTAAAATAGGCTCCAAGAAACCCTAAAAAATTTTCAATTTAGCCATTATGATCGTATAATATGATCCCATATTTTATAGTACGATCAACATAAAATAGCCTTCATCCTGGTATGAAGGATTATGAACAGGCAATATTTCTATTTAATATCATACAGTACGATATAATATGTAAAATTCTTCTATTAGTACAGGACAATTGCTGGGATGATGAAAACTCATCTCTATACATTGTATGGTATGAACCACGTTGTACAGTATGATCAGCACAAAATTAAGGGATCATCCAGTACGATGTCTAGAACGATAAAAAATAGCCTCGATTGATCGTATAGTATAAACTGTGTCATACAGTATGATAACCAATCATAAATAAATCCTTGATTTATGCACTAATAATGGGGTAAATTTAAGTAAGTATTTATAAATTATCGTACAGTATGATAACATCATACAGTATAAATAGTTCAAAATTTACAAATTAAGAACTTACTTTAACTAATCTGGTGGCTAGGGGTTTTAATTAAAAACACATCGTATAGTATAATTTACATCATACGGTATGACTTGTTTACCAATAGCCATTTGAGTCAGATCAGATCGTATAGTACGATTAAAACTCATACAGCATGATTTTCAGAGAAAAAATTCCTTCATTTTAAAACCCTCTCCCCCTGTGTAGGTGCATGATTGCTCAGTCTTGCAAACAATTTATGGCCAGAATCAAGAAAATAAAAAATAAAAATAAATGAAAATTTACAATGTTATGAACTTCAACTCCTACTCTATACAGTTCTTGAGTCTTCTTATTGTCCTGAGTAACTTGTGATGTCCCTGAAATGTTAGTACTCACAGACAAGAGTAGAAATAAAAAATTTGCAAATGAATGATAATTCAATCGATATTATTTGTCATCATCAAAATCCCAAACTAGTGGTCATGGACTACAACAATCTCCCCCTTTTTGATGATGTCTAATATTGTTGTTGTTAAAGAAATTTGCACCAAAATTTTTGTTGTTGTTTTTTTTTTTCAAATTAAATGAAACAAAAAGAGTAGAAATAGAAAGAGAAAGAAAATGCAATTCATTTGAAATAAAGATAACAAGATAAATAAGATATGACATGCTAAGTAGAGCACACAACATGATTCTCCCCCTTTTGACATCACCAAAAAGAGGAGGAACAATCAATGCAAAGAAAAATAGCATAAAATAGATACATGTCAGAAAGTAGGATCCTGATCAGATGGAGGTGGAGGTGGTTGGAAGTAGTGGTGGATGGATGCAAATTATTAATCAATTGAGAAAAAGTGTTCCCTAAACCATCGCATGTCATCTTCATATTATTGATGATATTTTTGTATGTGAGCATTAAGGCAATTTTGAAGTTGGTCAAACCGTTCGACTAAGTCATCGTGAGGATAGGCCAGTTTAGGTCCTTAGGGTGGTGCATGTCATCTTGGTTGAACAAGAGCTTCTGTCGGAGCAGCCTCTTCTTCTTCTTCATCAAAATCTGGTTCATCCAGCTCTTGCCCCTAATGAAACAAAATATGGAAGGAGGCATCCATATAGAAAATTGGTAGATTATCAGGTTCACCAGGATAGGTTAATTGATATTTATTTTGAAGAATGTAACCTAGGGGGTGGCCAAGGGCTAGATTTTATTTTCTACAGGTGGTAGGGAGGTGGACTAAGGTCATATTCTAGATATAATCAATGATTAAATTAGCCTCAACAAATTTGGTGTTTGACATTATAAGGTAGGTAACGATGGATAAGATTGGGGTCATGCGGATTTGGTTACCAGCTTTGGATATGATTGAAGTGTGAAGGATGTGTTGAATAATTTTGGCATTTTAGGTAAAGGATTGAAAAAGAGGCTGGTGTTGGTAAAAAGCGATATTTCTAAGGACTAGATTTGAAGCACTCTAGCCAAATTCATTTGTGAGAAAGGAACGAGTTCTAGAGCCTTCAGTAGACAACCCAATATATTGGGTGAGATTTACCTTAGTGATTTTAACACATTGTTGGCAGACAAAGGAGCTAAGGGTTAGGCTTTGGCATTAATAGTAAGGTTGGCCAGGAATTCGAACAAAAGTTTAGAGTTGTATGGGAAGGCTAGGTTTTGAAGGAATTACAGAGTGGTGGATGTGAATAGGTTCATTACCTCAAAATTTAAGGCCGCTTGATTAAGCATTCATGATGGGGTAATTTTGCATGCCTTAAATTTATGGTATACCTATTCATCTTTGGCGATTAAGAAACGGTCATTGAGGCGGCGAGAGAAAAATGAGCTTCTAAAGACAAGACAATCGTGCTTACTGGAGCTAGCTATTTAGTAAAGATAGGTAAGAGTGAGGGAATGGGCTAAAAAGTGAGAGAGATGAGCATATGTGCCCTCTGATTTATAGAAATTTTGAACATCATATAATATGATAGAGGTTCATACAGTACGATGTAAAATAATGTCATCTAGATGAATGGTTCGAAAAAGGTAGTCAAATCGTATAGTATGAGAGTTATCATACAGTATGATGTGTACGATGTGAAGGAATTTTGATCATCCCGAGGGTCATCGGTATGACCGTTGACAAAAAGTGTCGTACAGTACGAATGGCAATTATATCGTACCGACCCACTTAAAGTCGTCCTCATCTATTTTGCTGACGTGAATCATACAGTACAAAGAAGAGATAGCATACCGTACGAAGTGCAATAATATCATACCAAATGGCTTTAATTCGTTCCAATTTGTTGCTGACGTGGATCATATAGTATGAAGAGGATATATCATATAGTACGATGGGTAATTATATTGTACCAAACGGTTTGAATGCCCTGCCATGTATATCATATAGTATGATGGGACTCATACAATACAATATGTAGAGATAAAATTGAGGCTGGATTGTGGTTGGTGTTTCTTTATTTTATTTTATTTTGTGTGGTGAGTGTGTGATGATCAGGAAAAACCTTAGACAAAACAATTTTTTTTATATACATTAATTTCTATGACACTAAGTCTTGTCCCCAAAGTGCTAAAGGTGTTGTAGGCTAGTGGTTTCGTAAAAATGTCTGTCAATTAATCTCTTGTAGCTATGTGATATAATTCTATATCTCCTTTAACTACATGATCTTTATAAAATGGTGTCTAATGTCTATATGTTTTGTTCTAGAGTGTTAAATTAGATTTTTAGAAATGTAGATTGCACTTATGTTGTCGCACATGATTGGGATGGTTCCTACGAAAAATCCAAGATCAAGAAGTTATTATTTCAACTATAGTACTTGCGCAACACAACTTCCTACTGTAATATATTCTACCTCCGCCGTAGAGAGGGCTACTGAATTTTGTTTCCTATTGGACCAGAAACTAATGATTGTCCCATGAATTAGCAGGTGCCAGAGGTACTTTTTCTATCTACCCTACATTCTACAAAATCTGAATCTGAGTACCCTAAAATTTCAAAGGAAGTGCTGTGCCTAGGATATCAAATTCCTAAGTTCGGGGTGCCTAGTATATACCTAAGAATTCTCTTAAATGTAGTTAAGTGAATCTCTTTAGGATCAGCTTGAAAACTAGCACACAGGCACACACTAAACATTATGTCCGGTCTACTGGCGGTTAAGTAGAGAAGAGATCTGATTATTCCTCTATATTTTTTTTTGATATATTGATTTTCCATTTGGGGCTTTATCTAGTTGAATCATAGAGCTCATTAGAGTGTTCATGGGCTTAACACTATCCATTTCATTTTTCTTCAAAATATCCTTATTGTATTTCATTTGGCTAAGAAATATTCCACTTTCCATTTGTTTTACAATAAAACTAAGAAAGTAATTAAGCTCTCCCAGCATGCTTATTTCAAAATCATTGCTCATTATTTTCGAGAATTCATCATATAAATTTTTATCTGAAGATCCAAACAGAATGTCATCCACATAAATCTGAATAATAAGAATTTCCTCTTTAAGCTTTTATAAAAAGAGTGTGGTGTCCACACTACCCTTGACAAATCCTCTATTTAGTAAAAATGAGCTAAGTCTTTTGTACTAGGCTCTAAGTGCTTGCTTTAACCCATACAGTGCCTTTTTTAATTTGAATACATGGTTTGGAAATTATGAATTTTCAAATATGGGGGGTTGCTCAATGTAAACATCCTATTTTATTACCCCATTCAGAAAAACACTCTTTACGTCCATTTGATATAGTTTAAAACTTTTGAAAAAAGCAAAGGCTAAGAGCACCCGCATGGCTTCTAGTCTAGCTATGGGGGTAAAGGTTTCTTAAAAGTCTATGCCTTCAATCTGGTTATACCCCTTTGCTACTAGTTTGGCCTTTTTTCTTACTATGGCTCCTGAGTCATTCACCTTATTCTTAAAGACCCATTTTGTTCAAACTACACTTTTCTCTTTAGGTCTCTTGACTAGTTCCCAAACATCATTCTTGGTGAATTAATTCAATTCTTCTTTCATTGCTAGGATCCATAATTCATGGGTTCCATCATAGAGATGAATACAGAATGACTAACCTCCTTCCTAAGTACATGCCTAGTTCTCACACCTTACGATGAATCTCCTAAAACTAATTCTTTAGGATGACTATAAGAATATTTCCATTATCTAGGCAAGTCTTCCTGAGGTTCTACCCTTTCTCCTATGGTCATAGTTTATACTCCCTGAGTTGCCTCTACTTCATCTTCTTTAATTTTAGATTCAGAGGGCTTATCCAATTCATCAAACACTATAAGGGTGGACTCTTTTACTACTAGGGATCTTTTATTGAAGATTTTATAGGCCTTACCTACAGATGAATAACCTAAGAAGACAACCTCATCAAACTTGGGATCAAATTTTCCTAAGGAAAGTTTGCCATTAATTAAGATAAAGCACTTGCAATCAAAGACATGTAAGTGTGAAAGATTTGGTATCCGACCCTTAAGAAGTTCATAAGGAGTTTTATTTAGCTTCAATCTAATGTTCACCCTATTTAAGACATAACATGTCGTGTTTACCACTTCTACCTAGAAATATCTAGGAATGGTGTACTCAGCTAACATTGCGCTAGTAGCTTCTACCAAGGTTCTGTTCTTTATTTTTATTATTCCATTTTGTTGAGGAGTTCTAAGGGCTGAGAAAATATGCTCTATTCCTATCTCTTGACAAAATAGTTGAAGGAAAAGGTAAGAAAAAAGGCAGGGACTTCTCCCCTTTAGTTAATTAATATCTTCACTAATCTTCTGGAATTGTAGAGGGGTCAAGAAGAAGGAGACCTCCCTCTACCTTAAAGAAGTAGTAAGAGATAACTCTATTTTTTTTCATGGGCCATGCTAAAACTAAGTTGGCGTCGATTAATAAGATTGATGTCAATAGAATTATTGGAAACAATTGGGATTATTTTCATCAACCTACAGCAGGTACTGCTGGCAGAATTTTGATAATGTGGAATTGTAATTTGGCTACCTTCACCTTGATTTATCATTCCCCTCAATTTGTTTTTGGTGCTTTGATCACTCTCAGTAAGGGTCTTTGGAATGTGGTTATGGTCTATGGTAATAAGGAGCTTCGATTCAGAAGAAATCTTTGGAGCCGCCTTGATAATCTTGTGAAGGTCGATGTTCCTACAATAGTGGGAAGAGACTTTAATTATCTTCTTTCCAAGTATGATAAGAGAGGTGGCAAGTGTTTTACATGACCAAAGGTGCTAAGGAGATGAAGTTATTTATAGCTAACCAAGATCTTCATGATTTAGGAGTTATTGGTCCTAAATATACTTGGTGCAACAACAAGCAAGGAACTGCTAGAATTTGGGAACATTTAGATTGCTGCTTGTTGAATTCTTCGGCTCTTCAGCTTGTCCCGACAGCTTCGGTCAGGCACCTTGCTAGGATTGCCTCTGACCATTGTCCCATTGCTTTCAAGCTTGATGATACGAAGCATACTTAATTCAGAACTTTCAGATTTGAGGACACCTGGAAATCCTATCCAGTTACTCGGAGGATTGTAGCTAATACCTGGAATAAGCATGATTTTGGTGATGAGGCCGAAGTTCTTAACAGGAAGATCAAGAGAACTTTGAAATCATTTTTTTTTTCTGGTAGAGAACAAATGCAAAAATCTGATTTTACTGAAAGAGGAGCTGAAGAATGACATTCTAAATTTACAATTTAAAGAAGAAGCAGAAGGTGGTCTTAGTCTAAATGATCTTACTCTACTTCGCAGCAAGGTAAGGGAACTCAATGTTACCTTACTTAGACTTTCAATGTGGTGGAACCAACATGCTAAGGCAAACTGGAATGATGAAGGGGACACCAACTCAAGGTTTTACCATGCCTATACTACGACTAGGAAGAATGGAAAATTGAT
This sequence comes from Dendrobium officinale, assembly GCA_019514585.1. Taxonomy (NCBI): domain Eukaryota; kingdom Viridiplantae; phylum Streptophyta; class Magnoliopsida; order Asparagales; family Orchidaceae; genus Dendrobium; species Dendrobium officinale. Next base: position 19,983,988 of record CM033698.1, read on the forward strand.
TAGACAAATCAAGGATGAGGATAACAATGTTGTTGATGAAACTGATAAAATTGAGTCAGTTTTCTTAAAGTTCTTTGAAGACAAATGGAAACTCCGAAATTGTAATAATCAGAATTGGCCTTCTATTGATCATAATCGGTTGCTTGATGCAGCTGATAGAGCATTTTTAGATGTAGAATTTATCGAATTGGAATTTACTGCTGCTATCTTTCAGCAAGGATCTAACAAATCTCCAGGCCTAGATGGTTCCACATCTTCATTCTTCAAATTCTATTGGGACATAGTCAAAGATGCTACTTGGAATGCTATCAAAAAGTTCTTTACTTCTAGACGTATGAATGGAGATTGGAAAGATACCTTGATTGCTCTCATTCCTAAGATCAACTCTCCGATAACTCCTTCCAATTTTCGTCCAATTAGTCTTTGTCAAACTATATACCAAATTACTTATACTATGCTTATAAACAGACTTAAGAGTTGTATTCCCAAACTCATCTCCGAGGAGCAAGTAGCCTACGTTCCAGGTAGATCTATGTCTGATCATTGCCTCCTTGCTTTATAAATCTTTAATAAGTTCAGAATTTTAAAAAATAAAAAGGGTCTAATGGCTGTCAAGCTTGACATGGCCCAAGCCTATGATAGTATGTGCTGGGATACATTGGAACATGTTCATGTTTGGTCTGGGTTCCCTGATAAATTATCATTTCTAATTTTGGAATGTGTCACCAATGTACGTTTCTCAATACTGTTGAATGATAAAGGTTCTAGATGGATTGAAGCCAAGAGTGGCTTTAGGCAAGGCTGTCCTATGTCGCCATATCTTTTTATCATGTGCTCAAAGCTTCTTTCCAACGTCATTAAGCAAAGAGGACATCATTTAGGCATCCCAACTTCTTCTAGAGCTCCTAGAATTACTCACTTACTCTATGCTGACGACGTGTTACAATTTGGATCTGCTTCCTCCTCTCAACTTCAAGTAATGATGAATTTAATAAGGGATTACTGTGGATGGAATATGTTGCGGATCTATTTTTATGGTTTATAATTTTGATGATATCAAACACTCGTATTTCTCTATGACTGCTTTATCTACTGACATATCAGGCCCACACGATCAGACTACAATTTGGAACCAGCTCAAGATTGAGTAGACTAGGTCTGAGTCAGTTTGTATTCTTTTTCCTTTCTTGAGTCTAATATATTTTTGGTGTGGCTCCTAATGATTTGTAACTTGGAAGATTTTTTATGAAATTACTAAACGACAAGAGGGGGGGGTAATTATAAAAGTCTTTTTCTTAATAAAATTAACCCTAAACAAGAGTTCTAATTTTTTTTGTTGTTTTTGAAATTTTAGAACAAAAATTTATGCAATTTTACTTTCACAAAATTTCACATGCAATAGATATGACAAATTTAAAATGCAAGCAAAAAGTAAACAATGATAAGGAAAGAACACACCAAGAATTTTATAGTGGTTCGGTCAAAGTATGACCTACGTCCACACCCCGGAGTCCTCCACTCCGGGATTTTCACTATCAAAATAGTTCTCCTTTTGCCCCCCTCGGCAAGGCGGAGAAGCCTGTACAAACCTCCCTTTCACCAACCCGGCGTGGAGTACCAAACTCTGTTTTCGCCCTCCTGGCGACGGCAAAGAACCTTCTCGTTTTTCTCCCTCCTGGAGAAGGCATAGAACCTCGAGGTAACGGATGTAGACGAGCCTTTCCCTTGGAGATCCTCTCTCAAATCCTTCTAGGGCCACAGGAGGAGCAAGATGCAGCAAGCTTGGAGCAACCGTGTGATCTCCCTCACACCTCTTCTCCCTCACAACGCTCACCTCCTCCTTCCTCTCTCAACCCTCAAGAATTTCTCTAAAGCTCTCTCCCTAGGAATCCCTCTCTAACCACGTTCACCCTCTCTGTAAAACTTTTTCAAAAAGAACTTGATTGATATCTAAAAAAGGCTCCAAAAACCTCTGAATTCAAAAGTAGCCATTTCTGTTTGTACGGTACGATTCAACATCGTACAGTACGATCTTCATAAACAGACATCGTCCTGGTACGAAGATGTACGAACAGTTCAAAAACAATTCGTACTGTACGACATAATATCGTACGGTACGATCCAACAAGATACTATTCGTACAGGACGATGGTTTGGACGATCGGATGTCGTCTCTGTTCATCATATGGTACGATGACTATCGTACAGTACGATGTGACAAAAACCAAGAGATCGTCCAGGACGATATCCGGGACGATCATACTTTGTCTCTGTTCATCGTATGGTACGATCGAGTTCATACAGTACAATGTTCAAATTTTAATTAGGCCTAGATTACATGCACTAATCACGGGTTAATTTAAGTAAGTATTAAAAATGGATCGTACAGTATGAACCTGTTCGTACAGTACGAACGACGCAAAATCACTTACTTAAATTAAATCACGGCTAGGGTTTTGGATCTGAACATATCGTACAGTACGAAAGAATTCGTACAGTACGATCTATTCACAGAATTATCCACATAGCTTGGATCGTACGGTACGAAATAAAATCGTACAGTACGATCTCCAGAGAAGAATTTTAATTACATTTTGCAGTTAAAAAAAATAACTCTCCCCCTGTGTGTGTGCATGGTTGCTCTTACTCTTACGCATTTTGTGGCCAGACTCAATAAAGTAAAAATACAAGAAAAGGAAAATACAATGTTTGACTCATACTCCTAATCTACCCGGTCTTGAGTCTTCCTTTCTTCCTGAGTCACATGTGATCTTCCTGAAATGTTAAAAGTGCTCAAGGAAAATAGCAAATAAAATAATATTTAATGAAAAGCTGTTCCAAAATACTCATTTTTTGGCATCATCAAAATCTCAAACTCGGGGTCATGGGTTGCAACAATCTCCCCTCTTTTTGATGATGTCAAATAATTTGTTGCAAGTAAGAAAGAAAAACATTTCTTTTGTTTTTTTTTTGTTTTTTTTTTTTTAAATTAAACATAAGAAAGGAAAAAAAGATACTACAAGTAAGTACGAAACAAAAGGAAATGCATTTAGATAATCAGGCATTACAACATTACAACAAACTTCTCCTCCTTTTGACAGCTCAAAAAGGAGGAGCAACTAAAAGCACAAAAGCAAAAAAAAGAGAAAAACTACAATGCAAACACAGACAATCTAGTCAGACGGGTCCTGATCAGTTGGCGGTGGAGGTGGATTTGGTTGAAAGTATTGAAATAGAGTATCGAAGCGGTGATCAATTGCAGTAAAACGCTCTCCAAACTATTGCATATCAGTCTCATGTTGCTGATGTTATTCTTGAATATGCATGTCGAGACGAGTCTGCAGCTGGGCGAAGCGGGCGACTAAATCATCATTTGGCTGTGCTGGTGCTGGTACAGGTGCTTGGGGTGCGGCATGGCGTCGTGGTCGAGCTGGAGCTGCGGCTGGTGCATCTTCTCCTTCTTCTTCATCAAAGACGGGTTCTTCAGGCTCATGTCCCCGATGAAAGAGGATACGGAAGAAAGCATCCGTATAAAAAATAGGAAGCATGTCGGGTTCACCAGGGTAGAATAATTGATATTTATGGTAGAGGATATATCCTATTAGGTGACCAAGAGCCAGATTCTGTTTCCGTCGAGTGGTGGGAAGACGAACAAAAGTCATGTGCCAAATATAGTTGCTAATCAAATCGACCTCATCAAACTTAATGTTGGACATAATAAGGTAGGTAGCGACTGACAAGGTAGGGGTCAGATTGATGCGGTCGCCACCTTTGGGTATGATAGAGGTTCGAAGAACATGTTGAATTATACGGGCATTTCGGGTTAAGGATTGGACTAGAGGCTGGTGTTGATGAAAAACAGTATTCCTAAGGACTCTATTTACATCGCTCCAATCAAAATCTACGGTAAGAAACGAGCGAACCATAGGTCCTTCATTGGACAGCCCAATATGTTGGGCGATGTCGGCTCTAGTTATTTCAATGGGGCGGCCACAAACACAGGAGTGAAAAGTGGTGTTATTGACAGTGTAGGTGAGGTTGGCGAGAAATTCAAAAAGAAATTCAGAATTATATGGAAACGCTAGGGTGAGTAGGAATTGAAAGGTGGTGGAGGCAAAAAGGCCCATTACCTCGAAATTGAGAGCGGCCTGATTAAGCATTTTTTAAGGGGAAATTTTGCAGGCTTTGTATCGGTAGTAGGCTTCCTCATTCTCACTATTCAGAAAGCGATCAGGTTGACGACTGGATGAGGACGAGGTTCCGGAAGTCATCCGACCTCGTTTAGACATTGCAGGAGGGTACGAAAACGAAGTGAAGGCTGAGTGAGGAGAGGGTTGAGTGAATTGAACAGCCTAGGCAAGGGTATTTATAGGAATTTCCGTAAATCGTACAGTACGATCTTCTATCGTACAGTACGATATCCAATTAATATTCTGACCGATCATTTCGGAAAAGGCAGTCAACTCGTACAGTATGATAGGTATCATACAGTACGATCAGGCGAATATCGATCGTCCCGAAGCCCTCAGTACGACTTTTGATCAAAAGTTTTGTACTGTATGAATAGGTGGATCGTACAGTACGATACATAATAAATATCGTACCGAACAGCTTTAACTCAAATTTGTCCTTTTGTGATGATGTGGATCGTACCGTACGAAATGGAGGTATCGTACAGTACGATACTCAATAATGTCGTACCAACCGGGTTTAATTCGTCTCAATCCGTTGCTGACGTGGATCGTATTGTACGAAGAAGAGGAATTGTACAATACGGTAGGTCATTATGCGGGAAGATTATCGTTCAGTACGATCAACAGAGCTGAAATCTGTCTACTGGTGGATGTATGTAGATTGTGATATATCGTACAGTACGATATAAATCGTACAGTATGATGAACAGTCAATGTTAAGTGTTGGTGTGGTGAGTGTGTGGTGATCAGGAGCAGCCCTAAAGATTTTTTTTTTGTTTTTTTTTTTTTTTTTTGGTGTTTTTATTATTTTTTTTTATTTTTTTTTTATTTTTTTTATTTTTTTTATGCATTTATATCTATGACACCTAATCTAGTCCTCAAGGTGCTAAAGGTGTCAAAAGCTAATGGTTTTGTGAATATGTCTGCTAATTGATCTCCTGTAGCAATGTGATGTAATTCTATATCTCCCTTAGCGACGTGATCTCTAATGAAATGATGTCTAATGTCTATATGTTTTGTTCGAGAGTGTTGAATTGGATTCTTAGAGATATAAATTGCACTTGTGTTGTCACACATGATCGAGATGGTTCCAACAGGTAGTCTAAGATCAAGAATTTATTGTTTTAACCATAGTACTTGTGCAACACAACTTCCTACTGTAATATATTCTGCCTCGGCTGTGGAAAGTGCTACTGAGTTTTGCTTCCTACTAGACCAAGAAACTAATGATTGTCCGATAAATTGGCAGGTACCAGAGGTGCTCTTTCTATCTATCCTACATCCTACAAAGTCAGAATCTGAGTACCCTAGGATTTCAAAGGAAGTGCTGTGTCTGGGATATCAAATTCCTAAGTTTGGGGTGCCTAGTAGATATCTAAGAATTCTTTTGACAGCCGTTAAGTGAGATTCTTTAGGATCGGCTTGGAAACGGGCACAAAGGCACACACTAAATATTATGTCCGGTCTACTGGCAGTCAGGTAAAGAAGGGATCCAATCATTCCTCTATATTTTTTCTGATCTACTGATTTTCCACTAGGATCCTTATCTAATTGGATTGAACTCATTGGGGTTTTCATGGGTTTTGCACTATCCATTTCATATTTCTTTAAAATATCCTTAATATACTTTGATTGGCTAAGAAAGGTTCCATTATCCAATTATTTTACACTAAAGCCAAGAAAGTAATTAAGCTCTCCCATCATGCTCATTTCAAACTCATTACTCATTGTTTTTGAAAATTCATCGCATAAGTTTTTATCCGAGGATCCAAACAAGATGTCATCTACAAATATTTGAACAATGAGAATTTCTTCTTTGACCTTTTGTAAAAAGAGTGTAGTATCTACACTACCCTTTTTAAATCCTCTATCCAAAAGAAATGAGCTAAGTCTTTCATACCATGCTCTAGGTGCTTGCTTTAATCCATATAGTGCCATTTTTAATTTGAATACATGGTTTGGAAATTGTGAGCTTTCAAATTCGGGGGGTTGCTCAACGTAGACATCTTCCTTAATTACCCCGTTCAAAAATGCACTCTTTACATCCATTTGATATAACTTAAAGTTCTTGAAGCAAGCAAAAGCTAAGAGCACTCTTATGGCTTCTAGTCTAGCAACCGGGGCAAAGGTTTCTTCAAAGTCTATTCCCTCAATCTGGTTGTACCCCTTAGCTACTAGCCTTGCTTTATTCCTTATTATTGTTCCTGAATCATTCACCTTATTCTTGAAGACCCATTTTGTTCCAACAACACTCTGCTCTTTAGGTCTCTTAACTAACTCCCAAACATCATTCCTGGTGAATTGGTTCAGCTCTTCTTGCATTGCTAGAATCCAAAATTCATCTCCTAAGGCTTGATCTATACTTGTAGGTTCTATCATAGAGATGAAAGCTGAGTGACTAACCTCCTTCCTAAGTCCATGCCTAGTTCTTACAGCTTCTGAAGGGTCTCCTAAAATTAACTCTTTAGGATGACTAGAAGAATATCTCCATTCTCTAGGCAAAGCTTCCTGAGATTCGACCTTGTCTCCTAAGATCATAGTCTCTACTCCTTGAATTGCCTCTATTTCATCATCTTCAATTTTAGTTTCTGAGGGCATATCTGATTCATCAAATACCACATGGGTGGATTCTTTTACTACAAGGGTTCTCTTATTAAAAATTCTATAGGCCTTACCTACAGAAGAATAGCCTAAGAAGACACCGTCATCAGACTTGGGATCGAATTTTCCTAAGGGATGTTTACCATTATTTAAGATGAAGCACTTACACCCAAAGACATGTAAATGTGAAAGATTTGGTGTCCTACCCTTAAGGAGTTCATATGGAGTTTTATTCAGCTTCGATATAATGTTTACTCTGTTCAAAACATAACAGGCTGTGTTGACTGCTTCTGCCCAAAAGTATCTAGGAAGGGTATACTCCGCTAACATTGCCCTAGCAGCTTCTACCAAGATTCTATTTTTCCTTTCTGCTATGCCATTCTGTTGGGGTGTTCTAGGAGCTGAGAAATTGTGTTCTATTCCTATCTCTTGACAGAATGACTCAAACCTATCATTTTGGAACTCTCCACCATGATCGCTATGGATTGTTGATATTTCACAACCTAATTTTCGTTGAATTCATGTGGAGAAAACTTTAAATTCCTCAAAAGACTCATTCTTGTGTGCTAAGAATCTTACCCAAGTAAACCTAGTGAAGTCATCTACAATCACAAATCTATAATTCTTACCACCTAGACTGGCTGTACTAACGGGTCCAAATAAGTCCATGTGTAGAATTTCTAGTGGCCTAGAGGTGATCACGTCTCTAATTAAGTGAAAGGATGATTTGACTTGTTTTCCTTGTTGGCAAGCATCACATAAGTGATCCTTGGTGAATTCTAACTTAGGTACACCTCTAACTAGGTTTTTCTGAGTGATGTTTCTAAGAGTTTTCATACTAGCATGGCATAGTCTTCTATGCCATAGCCACGAGTCATCAACTATTATTTTCAAGCAAAATGATTTTGAGTTATCTACACGATCAAGGTCTAACATGTAAACATTATTCATTTGTTTTCCTTCTAAAATTACTTCATCAAGTAAACTAATCAGGCATCTATCAGTAAAAAATTTAACATCAAAACCTTTGTCACACAGTTGACTAATGCTAAGTAAATTATGTTTCAAACCATCAACTAGTAAAACATTTTCAATTAAAAAATTCTTAGCATTACCAACGATACCTGAGCCTATCACCTTCCTGGTAGTATTGTCTCCCAACGTTACTTTGCCTCCAGTTTTGGTCTCCAATAGGATGAACTTCTTCATATCTCCAGTCATGTGTCGCGAGCAGCCACTATCCAGGTACCACATGCTCTCACTAGGTCTTTTGTGAGAGCACCCCTACAATTTCATTCAAAGATTAGATTTGGGAACCCAAGTGAGTTTGGGTTCCTCCTTATGCTTGCATGAATGAGATGTATGCATGTTATGCTGTGATGGATGCAGTTTAGGTCTCCATACTAAGTGTGTCCTACGGTGAATTGTGCATGTGTGGGCTATGTGACCTAACATGCCACAAGAGAAGCACCTAACACCAGGAAATGGGTTTACTAATCTATGAGGGTGGTGGTGCCTCTTCCTAAAGTTTTATGATGCATGCTGTGTTGGGGGTTTTTTAGGATGGCCTACTGTGAGTGATGCAATTTCATTTTTTAGTTCTTTTATTTTTTAACTATAAGTTTTATTTTGAGCCGTCAATCCATCAACTTCTATCAATAGCAAGTGCTCACTATGATCTACTTCTAATGCAAGTGCAGTTAGTTTTTCAAACTCTACATCTAGTTCAATATGCGATGTTTTCAAGGATTCATGCGCTTCAATTAGTTCAATATGCTTCTTATTTAATGCATCATACTCATCAAGAAGTAACATGTGATCTTTATCTAAATCAGAATTTTCTTTAACTAAGTTAGCATGCTCAATTTGTAAGGAACTAAATTCAATATTAAGTTTAGCATGCATTTTCTTCAGTTTCCTATACGAGTCATGAATATTCTCAGAAATAAGAAATAATTCATCATAAGAAAGTTGACATACCTCATCCTGATCCAATTGATCAAGGTTATCATTAGCCATAAGACACAAATTTGTTACCTCCTCCTCTGCTTCTTCTTCTGATGATTCTGAGGCAGAGTCGGCCCAAAAAGCTTTCTGTGTCTTTGTCTTTCCTCTCTTGTATTTAACTTTGTCATCTCCTTTCTCCTTTGCTGGTTGACTCTTCAGATTAGGCAATCGGCTTGAAGGTGACCTGGCTTCCTGCACTCAAAGCAAATTGTATCAGATGAAACCTTATTGGACCTTGAGCTCTTACCTTTATTCCAGTTGTTCTGATGATGCTTCTATTTTCTCTTCAGGAAATTTTTGAACTATCGGGTCATCAGTTCTATTTCATCGTCTTCCTCCCCTGCAGAGCTTTCACTTTCTGAGTTGCTAGCTTTTAATGCCACCGTCCGCTCCTTTTTCTTTTCACCTGCATCACTTTGCCTTTGGCTCACTCCTTGCTCGTAAGCAATGAGTGACCCGAGGAGGTTATCAATAGAATAAACATTAAGATCTTTGGACTCAGTGATAGTAGTTATCTTAGCATCATAGGAACTAGGTAGGCATCTAAGAATTTTATTTACTTTCTCAGAATTTGAAATTTCTCTACCTAATGCATGCAAGGATGTCACGATTTGGGTGAACCTAGTGTACAAGTCAGAAATTGTTTCCCTAGGTTTCATACAGAATAATTCATAATCATGCAGTAGAATGTTAAGCCTAGACTGTTTTACTTTATTTATTCCTTCATATGTAATGCACAGTCTATCCCAAATCTCCTTACCAGAAGCATAAGTAGATACTCTCATATAGTCCTCAGATTTCAATGCACAAAAAAAAACAGTTTAAGCACTTAGCATTCAGTTGGGCTAATTCCCTATCCTCATTGCTCCATTCAATAAACGGAACAAGAGTTTTCAAACCATTAACAAGTTTAAACGGTGCAACATACCCATCATTTACTAACATCCACTTGCGGTAATCTATAGATTGCAAAAATGTAGACATTCTAATTTTCCAGAAATCAAACGGTATGTTATCAAAAAGTGGTGGATGAGTTATTGAATAACCCTCCGCAGTGTTACGATTACCAAAACTCGACATGATCATTTTTTCAAGATTTTCTAAAACACTATTTTTGAAAAACTAGCTCTGATACCAATTGAAATTACTAAACGACAAGAGGGGGGTGAATTGTAAAAGTCTTTTTCTTAATAAAATTAACCCTAAACAAGAGTTCTAATTTTTTTTGTTGTTTTTGAAATTTTAGAACAAAAATTTATGCAATTTTACTTTCACAAAATTTCACATGCAATAGATATGACAATTTTAAAATGCAAGCAAAAAGTAAACAACGATAAGGAAAGAACGCACCAAGAATTTTATAGTGGTTCAGTCAAAATATTACCTACGTCCACTCCCCGGAGTCCTCCACTCCAGGATTTTCACTATCAAAATAGTTCTCCTTTTGCCCCCCTCGGCAAGGCGGAGAAGCCTGTACAACCCTCCCTTTCACCAACCCGGCGTGGCGGAGTACCAAACTCTATTTTCTCCCTCCTGGAGACGGCAGAGAACCTTCTCATTTTTCTCCCTCCTAGAGAAGGAAGAGAACCTCGAGGTAACGGATGTAGACGAGCCTTTCCCTTGGAGATCCTCCCTCAAATCCTTCTAGGGCCATAGGAGGAGCAAGATGCAGCAAGCTTGGAGCAACCGTGTGATCTCCCTCACACCTCTTCTCCCTCACAACGCTTACCTCCTCCTTCCTCTCTCAACCCTCAAGAATTTCTCTAGAGCTCTCTCCCTTGGAATCCCTCTCTAACCACGTTCACCCCCTCTGTAAAACTTTTTCAAAAAAAACTTGATTGATATCTAAAAAAGGCTCAAAAAACCTCTGAATTCAAAAGTAGCCGTTACTGTTCGTACGGTACGATTCAACATCGTACAGTACGATCTTCATAAATAGACGTCGTCCTGGTACGAAGATGTATGAACAGTTCAAAAATAATTCGTACTGTACGACATAATATCGTATGGTACGATCCAACAAGGTACTATTCGTACAGGACGATGGTCTGGACGATTGGATGTCGTCTCTGTTCATCGTATGGTACGATGACTATCATACAGTACGATGTGACAAAAACCAAGAGATCGTGCAGGACGATATCCGGGACGATCATACTTCGTCTATGTTCATCGTATGGTACGATCGAGTTCGTATAGTAAGATGTTCAAATTTTAATTAGGCCTGGATTACATGCACTAATCACGGGTTAATTTAAGTAAGTATTAAAAATGGATCGTACAGTACGAACCTGTTCGTACAGTACGAACGGCGCAAAATCACTTACTTAAATTAAATCACGGCTAGGGTTTTGGATCTGAACATATCGTACAGTATAAAAGAATTCGTACAGTACGATCTATTCACAGAATTGTCCACATAGCTTGGATCGTACGATACGAAATAAAATCGTACAGTACAATCTCCAAAGAAGAATTTTAATTACATTTTGCAGTTAAAAAAAACAACTCTCCCTCTGTGTGTGTGCATGGTTGCTCTTACTCTTACACATTTTGTGGCCAGACTCAATAAAGTAAAAATACAATAAATGGAAAATACAATGTTTGACTCATACTCCTAATCTACCCGGTCTTGAGTCTTCCTTTTTTCTTGAGTCACTTGTGATCTTCCTGAAATGTTAGTGATCAAGGAAAATAGCAAATAAAATAATATTCAATAAAAAGTTGTTTCAAAACACTCATTATTTGGCATCATCAAAATCTCAAACTCGGGGTCATAGGTTGCAACATTTTATTGTTCCTGAAAGATTTCTATTTTTGGTAACATTGTCCAGGATGATATTTATATCGACTAGGATGATCTGTCCAAAAGTAGAAATCCTAATTAGGGAATCCTTATTAAAGCACCCGTCATAAGCTGATCGGCCTGGACGATAGGCTCAATTCAGAAAGAATCAGCCACCATGATCAGATTAGGTATTCTTTATTTTAGGCAATCAGCCAAGACGATATACACATCGTTCAGGATGATCTAACTCAATTATGCCTAAATTGATCTGATAGATTTGGAAAGTATTAATGGCTGATTCATACGATCACATTGTCCAAGACGATCTTAGGATCGTCCGGGATGATGGCCTGGATGATTTATATTGGCCAGCATTTATTCCGGGCGATGATCAGGATGATTGAAATCGATTTTAAACTAATCATCTAGGACAATCGCAATATCGGCCAGGACGATGTAACCAATTTTCTTCTGATCGTCTCAAATCATCCCGGCTGAATGGGCTTATTTTGCACTGATCGTACAGAACGATATTTGTATCGTCCTGAACGATAATATTGGCAACTTGCATTAATGAGCTCATTTTTGAGATCTTCTATTTAAGCTATCACATGACACTTTCTAAGTGTCTTTGGCAGCCATTGTAGCTTCGTTCTTTTGGGGGAAACTTGAAGAGTGAGCTTGAAAGGGAGTGAGGAAAGGGTGGAGTTTGAGAGGGAGAAGAACCTGTGAGGGGGGACTCAAGGGAGTGTGGAGGGGGTTCTACACGGTTGCTCTGGCAAGCTCGCACCTGAATACCGTCGGATTCAAGGCTTGTCTCGAGGGAAGTTCATCAAAGAAGAAGATCTCTTTGGTGTCAAAGGACTCGGCGACTCTGCCGCACTGGGGATGGTGGAAGTGATTTTGTAAGGGCTTCTCCGCCTAGCTATGGGGGCTAAAAGAGAGACACTTAGTTTAGTGCAGTAATTGGAGGGTGCCTCCAAGGAGTGGACGTAGGTCAAGGTTTGACCAAACCACTATAAATCCAGTGTATTCTTTCTTTATTACTTCCGTATTTAATTTCCGCACTTTGGTTTTTATTGTGGTGATATTGGTTTAGATTTGTGTTCTAATTTTAAAGATTCTTCTTTTACCAATTCACCTCTCTCTTTATTAGCCTTGGGCTAGTTCATAAGGGTATAACATCCCTAACGAACTTTCAAGTGGTATCAGAGCACTTTTTAGTGTCATCTGAGAACTTTCAAGCGGTATCAGAGCAGTATTCATAAAACATGTTTTAAAAAGCTTTTGAATTTTCAATCCCTGACTAACTTTTTTAATCGTAATATTGCAGAAGGATATTCAATCAGCAGACCACCTTTATTTGAAAATATAACTTTTGATTTTTGGAAAATTCGCATGACTATTTTCTTGCAATCAATTGATTTTTGCATGTGGCATATGATTTTAACTGGTTATTCATCACCGTCACGTATTTTAGATGGAATTAAAACTGACATTCCTTTTAGTTAATGGAATAGAGATGAACAAATTGATGCTCAATTGAATGCAAAATCTTTAAATTATTTTTTCTATGCTTTAAATTCTGAAGATTTTATGTTAGTATTCAGGTGCACTACTGGTAAGAAAATTTGGGATAAACTACACATCATATATGAAGGCACTAGTGAAATTAAGCAATCTAAGTTGAATATATTAGTGCATGATTATGAAAAATGTTTTCCATGAAACCTTATTAAACGATCTTAGACATCTATACTAGGTTTATTCAAATTCATGCTTTAGGAAAAGAATTTTTAAATTTTGAAAAAGTTAACAAAATTTTTCGTTGTCTATTGGATAAGTTTGATGCAAAAAATTATTGCTATTTTTGAATCAAAAAATTTGAATGATTATTCTATTGATAATTTGATTGGCTCACTCATTGCCTCCGAGCAAAGTTTGGGTCAAAGACTTTTGGATGCAGGTGAAATGATTGTTCTAAAAGCTGAAGATACAGAAAAAGATTGCTTAGTTGGTGACGAATGCAATGACCTATCAAGCAAATCAAAAAGCTCGCCAAAGCATAACCAAAAGTGGAAAAAAGGTAAAAATGGTAAAGATGTTCATATTTTTTCTGACATTATTTGCTTTCGATGTAGGAAGCCTGGACATATGAAAAATCAGTGCCCTAATTTAAGAATTCTTCCAGCAAAAGAAAAGGGTAAGGCGAAGCAAAATTTAAACTGGAGAAATAATGAAAAGCAAAAAATCTCATGGGCAGACTTGATTTTTGAAGCATCGGATCAGGAGAAAAATAATGGTTAAAAGCCTTGTTATGTTTTTGTGTTGTGTTTTGTTTTTTTTTTTGTTTTTTGTTTTTATTTTATTTTATTTTATTTTGTGTTTTTGTTTTGTCTATTCTTTGAAATTTTTGTTTTGTGGAATTTTTTTTTTATCATCACACACATTCACTTTTCTAAAATGAAAAATCTACTTCATATTTTTTCTTGAAATCTTTGGTAAGTTGTGATTGACTTCTCTAAAACAGTCAAAGGAAGGAAACTCACTATTTTTTTACTCTCAATCTCTATTTCCTAAATGAGGTTATTCTACTTTTGATTTAAAATCTTTTTCTTATTTTAAATTGGTTTTTGAAACAATATTTTCATATCTCCCTACATTTTATTTATCGTATAGGAATCTCTTGCAAAGTGTTGAATCTATCTCATAATTTTTTTAATCAAGAATTTCATTTTTATTAATAGTATTGGTTTACTTTTGTTTTTTAAGATTTCAGAAAGGTAGCATATTCAAAAAAATTGACCAATGATGCCAAAAATAAAAGATGCGCAAAGACGCCAAATTGAAAAAATAAGAATACACAAAGTGTATCAAAAGATGCATAGTGCGTCAACCAATTATCAAGAGGCATAAAATGAGCCCACAAAATTTAATGATTACCATTCATGTACTTATTAAAAGCTTAAGAAAATCCTTGATACTTTCGATACTTGAGTTTGAAAATCTTGATTCTTGATTCAACAATTCGTGCATTGATCTTCTATTAGATATATTTTATGGAAAGAGTTTTTGAAAAATGATTTTTTCTCTCTCTAATTTATTCCTTGATTTAGATATTGAATTAAAAAGTTTTTAAGCCTCTTTAAAGAACTTGAGTTTGGATTATAAAATTTTAAATTTCCAACCATTTCAGGGTTATGTGTTGTCAATCCAATTCTACTAAGTTTTTTATTAAAACCAAGAGGTAACTTTCTCATTTTAAGAATATTTGTTTTTTCACTAGATCAGGAAATGTTTTTTGTCTTTTATTTATTTTGTTTTTTGTTTGTGCCTCCTCTCTTTTTGATAATGTCAAAGGGGGAGAGCGTACTGACGTACTGTTGAATTTGTATCCTTTTTTTTTCTTTTAAAAAAATTTAAAACAACAAAAAAAAAAATTTCTCTCCTATTTTTAAGGTGTTATTCTAGTGAGGGGGAGATTAGGAGAAAATGTTCCTTTTTGAAAAATTCAAATTGTAATGTTTGCCATCATCAAAAAAGATGGAGATTGTTGCAGATCTATTTTCATGGTTTATGATTTTGATGATAACAAACACTCGTATTTCTCTACGACTGCTTTATCTACTGACATTTCAGGTCCACACGATCAGACTATAATTTGGAACCAGCTCAAGATTGGGTAGACTAGATCTGAGTCAGTTTGTATTCTTTTTCCTTTCTTGAGTCTAATGCATTTTTTGGTGTGGCTCCTGATGATTTATAACTTCGAAGATTTTTTATTGTTCCTTAAAGATTTCTATTTTTGGTAACATCATCCGGGACGATATTTATATCGGCCAGGATGATCTATCCAAAAGCAGAAACCCTAATTAGGGCATCTTCATTAAAGTAGCCATCATAAGTTGATCGGCTTGGACGATACTTGTATCGGCCAAGATGATAGGCTCAATTCAGAAAGAATCAACCTCCATGATAAGATTAGGTATTCTTTATTTTAGGCAATCGGCCAGGACGATATACACATCATCCAGGATGATCTAACTCAATTATGCCTAAATTGATCTGGTAGATTTAGAAAGCATTAATGGCTGATTGAAACGATCACATCGTCTGGGATGATGGCCTGGACGATTTACATCGGCCAGCATCTATTTTGGGCGATAATCAGGACGATTGAAATCGGTTTTAAACTAATCGTCCAGGACGATCGCAATATCGACCAGGACGATGTAACCAATTTTCTTTTGATCGTCTCAAATCGTCCCGATTGATTGGGGTTATTTTGCACTGATCGTACGGGATCATATTAGTATCATCCTGGACGATAATGTTGGCAACTTGCATTAATGAGCTCATTTTTGAGATATTCTATTTAAGCTATAACATGATACTTTGTAAGTGTCTTTGGTAGCCATTATAGCTTCGTTCTTTTGGGGAAGCTTGAAAAGAGAGCTTGAAAGGGAGTGAGGAAAGGATGGAGTTTTAGAGAGAGAGAAGAACCTGTGAGGGGGGCCTCAAGGAAGTGTGGAGGGGGTTTCCACACGGTTGCTTCGGCAAGCTCGCACCTGAATACCGTCAGATTCAAGTCTTGTCTCGAGGGATGTTCACCAAAGAAGAAGATCTCTTTGGTGTCAAAGGACCCGGTGACTCAACCGCACCGGGGAAGGTGGAAGTGATTTTGTAAGGGCTTCGCCGCATAGTTGTGGGGGCTAAAGGAGAGACACTTAATTTAGTGCAATACTTGGAGGTTGCCTCCAAGGAGTGGACGTAGGTCAAGGTTTGATCGAACCACTATAAATCCGGTGTGTTCTTTCTTTATTACTTCCACATTTAATTTTTGCACTTTGGTTTTTATTGTGGTGATATTGGTTTTGATTTGTGTTTTAATTTTAAAGATTCTTCTTTTACCAATTCACCTCTCTCTTTATTTGCCTTAGGCCAGTTCATAAGGGCCTAACATCCCTAACAAACTTTCAAGTGGTATCAGAGCACTTTCTAGTGTCATCTGAGAACCTTCAGACTAGGCAAGGTATAAATTAGGCCAAGTCCCATATTCTCTTTGAGAAATCTGTTAAACCATCTACAAAAGGAGAATTGGAATTAAATATGGATTCAAAATTGTTAATGAGTTTCAGTATCTAGGTACCAAAATTGCTTTGAGGAGATTGGTTAAGAATGACTTTCAATTCGTGATTGATCATGCCTTGGAGAAACTCAATGCTTGGGGTGCTAGATTCTTATCATTAGCGAGAAGATTGATTCTTGCCAAGACTTCATTGCTCTCACTACCAACTCTTATTTCAGCTCATTCATTAATCCCAAAGTGGATTCCTTATGAGCTGGATCGTATTTGCAGGGACTTTATCTGGCATCAAAATTCAGGTAAAAAAGTCCTTCATTACATTGCTTGGGAAGATTTATGCTTACCAAGAGATTCTGGCTGGTTGGGTATGTATTCAACAGTCAAAAGAGATGGTCCCCTTAGAGCTCGGCTAGCCTGGAGGCTTTTCCAAAACCCCTCATCTGTACTTTATAGATGTCTGGCTGCCAAACACGGTTCTGCCATTTGGAGAGGCAAGTTCAAGCAAGGTCAATCTTCTGCTCAGTCCATCATCTCTGATGGTGTCTCTTTTTACAGAGAGGGTTAATCTTATTGTTCACCAATGTGTTATCTTATTGTTAATATGAACTTATTGGAACTCAACCGTTATTTTAACACAGATTTGGTTAATCTTATTGTTCACCAATGTGTTATCCAGGAGGGTGATGAAGATCATATGGAGCTTCTTTATCAACATTCTGGGAAATCTATTACTTTATTGACATATATTGAAACTATTAAATGCTATAAATCTATTGATGACTCTAGTTTTGACAACTGGATTTGGAAGCTGAAACTAAAACCAAGAGTTGAGCTCTTTTGGTGGAGGTTAAGTAGGTTTTCCATTCCTACTAACAAGTTTTTGAAATTTAGAAAGCTTGGTAATAGTGACCTCTGTGCCAGTGTTTGTCCGGCTGTTGAAAATTGTGCTCATAATTTAGTGCATTGCAAGTTCCTTATAAAGATTATTTGTATGCTGAGAACTTGGGGTTTTAATATTCCCTTGTTCAGTTCCTTTACGGATTGTCTTCAACAGCTTAGACTTCTTTCTATTGCTAGATTGGACATTGTCAAGATCTATTGCACTGCTGTTCTTTTCTCCTGGAACCGTAGAAATGACGTGAAGCATGTCAATCCCATACTTCCAATTTTTGTAACAGCTGCCAATGTTCTATTCATTGCTACCAACAAGTATCCAATGTTAGTTAACTAGGATGTTGCTCTCCTTAGGGAGTCTGAAACTACATGGCATCCCCCACCACTGGATTGGATCAAAATCAACGTTGATGCATTGCTATTGAATTCTAATATAGCCAGCATTGGGGGTGTGGTCCGTGATTCTAAGCGTAGTTTACTTCTAGCTTTTCGTAAGAAAACTCTACATTGGGATATCAACCAACTTGAGTTGGAAGTAGTTTTTTCTTTGAAAGACTTCATACAAGATAGGATGTTTGATTATGAAGGATTAATAATTGAGGGAGATAACTATAATGCTATCAAGCATCTCCATGATTCCGTGACAAAATCCAAGGGTATGAACCAGATTTCCGAGAAGATTTCCTTCCTCCATGAGTTCAATAAGGTTATCTTCCATCACACTTCTAGAGACTGTAACAAAGTTGCTGATTTGTGTGCGATACTTGCTCTGACCAATAGTTTTTGTTTTGATTCCATTTCTTCCCTTGATACTCCTTCTTCATTGTTCTGTCCTCTGAAGAAGGAATTTGATGTTTGCAGTTTATGATTAGTTTGTAACAACTTTTTCTTTTCCTATTCTTAATGCAATTTTGCACTTCTTCAAAAAAAAAAAAAAGAAGTCAAAATAATTCAAATTTTTCATTTTGAAACTCTCCACCATGATCACTATGGATTGTTGAGATTTTACATCCTAATTTTTGTTGAATCCAAGTGGAGAAAATCTTAAATTCCTCAAACGAATCATTCTGGTGTGCTAGGAATCTTATTCAAGTGAATCTAGTGAAGTCGTCTACAATTACAAATCCATAATTCTTCCAATCTAGGCTAGCTGTGCTAACGGGTCCAAATAAGTCCATGTGAAGGATTTCTAGTGGCCTAGAAGTGTACATATCTTTGATTGAATGAAAGGATGATTTTATTTATTTTCCTAATTGGCAAGCGTCGCATAGATGGTCCTTAGTGAAGTCTAACTTAGGTACACCTCTAACTAGGTTTTTTTGAGTGATACTTCTAAGTGTTTTCATACTAGCATGGCATAGTCTCCTATGTCATAGCCACAATCCATCTATTATTGTTTTTAAGCAAAGTGAATTTGAATTTTCAATGCAATCAAGATCTAACATGTAAACATTATTCATACATTTTCCTTCTAAAACAAGTTTATCATTTAAACTAATCAAGCATTTGTTAGAAAGAATTTTTACGTCAAAACCTTTGTAACATAATTGACTAATGCTTAATAAGTTATGCTTTAAACCATCAACTAATAAAATATTCTCAATTAAAAAATTCTTAGCATTTCCAACAACACCTATTTTTGAAACCCCACTCTGATACCAATTGAAATTATGAGATGCACCAAGAGGAGGGGGGGGGGGGGGGGGTGGGAGTGAATTAGAAATTTTTAGTAATAAAAATACAATCCTAAATAGGAGTTCTAAATTTTTTATGTTTTTAGATTTAAATAAGTAAACTAATTAATATAGAGGTGAATGCTTAAAACACAATTTGCAATAGTAGGTAATGAAAAATTAACTTGCTCAACAATGATTTTCACAACAATTTTCACAAAGCAATATTAACGAAAATAAAATGCAAAATGTAAATAAAGCACAGTAACGAAAAAATCACACTAGAGAATTTATAGTGCTTCGCTCACTTAACCTACGTCCACTCCCCAGAATCCTCACTCTAGGAATTTCACTACTAAATAGTTATTCTCCTTTTGCCCCCATAGCAAGGTGGAGAAGCCATTACAATTCTCAGTTTCACCAACCCGACGTGGCAGATTGCCAAGCGCTTTATCACCCTCCTGGTGATGGTAGTGTACCTTCTCATTTTTCTCCCTCCTGTAGAAGGTAGAGTACCTTAGAGGATTTGGAAGTAGAAGAATCTACCCCTCAAAGAGCCTCTCACAAGATCTTCTCGGGCCACAAGAGGAGCAAAGTGCAGTAAGCTAGGAGCAACCGTGTGATCTCTCTTACACTCCTCCCTCATAAATCCCACCTTCTTCTTCCTCTCACAAACCCCAAAATCTTCTCAAGAGCTCTCTCCAAAGGAATCCCCCTCTAATTATGTTCCTCTCTCACTATCTCACTCATAAAAAAATAAAAGTTTTATATTTAAAATAGGCTCCAATAAACCCTAAAAGTTTTCAATTTAACCATTATGATCGTACAATATGATTCCATATTGTATAATATGATCAGTACAAAATAGCCTTCATCCTGGTACGAAGGATTATGAATAGGTAACATTTCTGAATAATATCATACAGTACGATATAATATCATCTAGTATAATATGTACAATCCTTCTATTTGTACAGGACGATTGTTGGGATGATGAAAACTCATATATGTACATCATATGATATGAACCACATCATACAGTACGATTATAAAAAAATTAAGAGATCGTCCAGTATGATTTCTGGGATGATAAAAATAGCCTCGATTGATCATACAATATGAACTGTGTCGTATAGTGTGATAACTAATGAGAAATAAATCCTTGATTTACACACTAATCACGGGGTTAATTTAAGTAAGTATTAAAAAATTTTCATACAGTACGATAACATCATACATTATGATCAGTTCAAAATTTAATAAAAAGGCTTAAACAAAAAGGGAATTTCTTCTTGTTAGGTTTAAACAAAAAGGCTTTCCTAGCACCTTCATCAATTTGATTAAAGCTTATATTTTTGATGTCAATTCTTCTGTTCTGATTATTAGGGCTTCGGAAGGTTATTTCTCTTCTTCGACTGGACTGAGGCAAGGATGCCCCCTCAACCCATACCTCTTTTGTATTATTATCAATGCTTATTTAGACCTTCTAGACGGTTGGATTTTGAGGGTGTAAACATTGATTGCTTCAAATTGTTGCATATATTATATGCAGATGATCTTTTGGTTTTTGAAAAATTTGAGGTGGGCAACTGTAACAAGCTTACTTCTACCCTTAGCACCTATGCTAGTGCTTATGGCCTTCATGTTAACTTTGAGAAAAGTTCAATAATGGTCCCTAAGAGCATCATTAATCACCAGGCTATATGTCATGCTTTATCCATCACTAATGTTAGCACTCACTTCACCTACTTGGGTATCCCTTTAACTCTCAAAAGCCAAGCTGTGGCTAATGTTTTGTCTTTGATGTATAACTTTACAAAGAAACTGAATGGATGAAAAGCAAATATCCTCTCTTTCATTACTCATATGCAATATCTAAAATTTACAATACATAACACTATTTCATATTGGATACGGGGTTCCAGTCTTCCCAAAACTATCATTAAATCCATTAGAAAGCTTTCTTCCAGATTTTTGTTCTTTGGTGACACTTCAGTTCTCAAGAAAATAAGATTGTTGTCTTGGGATAAAGTTTACAAGCCTAAAATTTATGGAGGTTTGGGGTTGCCTTCCCTATCTACTCTGTAATTCGCCTTCAACTACTCTATCATTTATAGAATGTACAATTGCACTTCCCCTCTTTCCTCTTAGCTCGTTATGAGATACTATTCTTCTTGGCATCCTGCTACTTTATTTGCCTCAAAATTTTGGAAATCCATTTGCTCTACTGGTGCCATTGCTAGGAATTCCTTCATGTTCAAGTTTAACCCAACCTCTATTTTCTCCCTTTAATAGGACCACTGGTGCGATGACACTACTCTTGCTTCCATTCAAGGTGGTAATGACTTGCTTCAACTTTATGATAAAAAATCCATGGTGAAAGATTTAATTATTGGAAACTATTGGAATTTACCAAATTCTACTCCTCACTCGGTAGTAAATGTTATTCATACAATCCATATTAATGATCACATATCAATCTCTTTAATTTGGAAAAACACTTCTACGGTGACTTTTGCTCAGTACCTCTTGAAGTACTATAATGACTTAACTTTTTTTCCCTTGGCACTACATGATTTGGCATAATAAGTATGTGTTGAGATTTTCATCTTTTGCTTGGCTTCTCTTGTTGGTGGTCTTAAAATGGCTAATGTTTTGCTTCTAAGGAATATTTAAGTTAATCCTTGTTGCTCTTCATGCCATTCCTATAGAGAAAGTAACTCACATATCTTTTTAAATGCAATTACTCATATTTTATTTTGGTGAGTCTCATCTCGGTTACCTCTACTCAGCTTCTTAAGCCCTCTATTTTGTAATTAATAATTTGGATTAATGACTAGGGTCACATTGGGGTTGGCACAAAATTTTTTTACATTCTTATAGTCTTCTGCCATATAATACATATGGAAAGAAAGAAATGAGAGGAGATTTGGAAATTTCATGCATAGTATTTCGACCACCCTTATAGGAATAAAAAAGTTGTACTTTCTAAGATCTGCAAGTGGAAAAATTTAGAGCATTATATAGCCCTTTTGTAATGTTGACTGGCTTCATTTTGTCTTTATGCTCTCACTTATCATGCTTCCTAGTGGATCTTTTGGTGCTTCATGATTATGCCCTTCAATTTTGCCTGGTGGGACTTTCTTAGCCATAGACGATGATGTGTCCCTTCTTTAGGCTACCCCTTGGACGGTATGTTGGCAACCAGGGTTGTTGGATGCTTTTCTATGATTCTTCTACTGAGTCCATACTGAGTCCTGGCCTTTCAGGGATTTTTTGCTCTTTGCACTCTATCATGCTATAGTCTTAACAATGTTTTGTTGTAGTGAGGTTTTTTTTCTTGATTTTTGATGCTATTCTAGTTCTTTCTATTATGTTTTTTCCTTTGTGTTTTGGCTCTCTCGAGCTTGCTCCAAATTTTTTCTGGAGCAGTAGTTTTTCTTTACACTTTGTATTTCTATTGTTTCATTAGTATACGGGCTATTCCTAATTTTTCCCAAAAAAAAAGACACAATAAAAATGTATGGTACTTACTTTGCAGTTTATATAAAGTGGGAGTGAAACGTTATCCAATAGAAAATAAGTGTCTTATGATTTATAAGTTGGGTTTAAAAAGAATTCTAAGAAAATAAGAGGAAAAAAATATGTAATTTTATATGCAAATAAATCTTATTTTATGTTCTCTATTTATCTAAAAATTTTTATCGCATTGCATTGAAATCCATTTAAATCTAAAATATATAATTTCTATCCGAATGGATATTATTTTCTATTTCATTGAGACGGCTATTTTTCCAATTATTTTTTATTGATTTATGATTTGTGAGGGAGCGATTCTTTAATCCATTAAATATTATGCATACTTGATGGTTTAATTATCCCATTTTTTATTAAGTTAGATAACATTAAGCACATTTATTATTATTTTTTTCTAAGTTAAGATTTATCTTTAGCATAACATTTATGATTATTCTCCAACTTATATTATTACTAAAATTTATATTAAATTTTAAGATAAATGATAAAAAATTACTACTCTAAATTTGATAGTATTATATTGGTTAAATTTTTTGTAAAAAAATTAATAATAATAATAATAATAATAATAATTATTATTATTATTATTATTATTTTGTCTAATTAAGTAAAATTTTGTCCATCCTAAGAAAAAAAGCTTGATCTACCCTGGAGGCAACCCATGCAACCATCATGATTTTAATTTTGTTTTAATGACTTTGGGTGAGAGATCAAAGTGCCGCTTATTGGTTTTTATGTAAGAATAGTTTAAATACCTGATGCAAAGTTAATATTTCCATCAGATATTGTGGTATTATATCATGAAGCTTAAAAAATGTTAGTGTATATGCTTGGGCTTCACTCATTCTCCAACAACTTCTTATTGATAATAGGAGAATTAGCATGTATAACTATAATCAAATGGTGAGTATAGGTTTGATATCAAATGTTTATAAAATTATTATGATGATTATGTGCATGTTTGAATATATGCTTTATGTCTAGCAACCATATTATAGTCACATCAAATTGTATTCAACATTTAGAAGAGATATTGGTGCATTGCGATAGGGAAGTGAAGTTTGGAGTATTGGCTTTACATCCATTAGTGACCATGTGAAAGGAATATGAATTATAGAATGAGAAATTTAGAGACCATGATAGAAGTATTGGTGCATTGCGATACTTTTCTCTCTCTCTTTATATATCTATTTTTCTTTCTCCTTCCTTTATACAAGCTTCAAAATTTGTAAAATACTCCTCAAAATTACAATCTCAGAAGAAAAATTCAGCCCCCCTAAAGTCATTAAAGAAGTTTTAAAAAAGTTGAATAGTAGTTTCCTTTTAAAATTAAAATTACATTCATTGGTTTCTAATAATTTCTTCTAATCATTATTCATCTTACTTGTTTACATAAATTGCGAGGAGTGGTTGTGATCATATGAACAATGAAACCCTTTAAATTTTCAAGATTTTTTTGGTTGACCTAGAGAAGTCCAAATCACAAGCCATATTTGCCAACACATTTATAATATTGTATTTTAGCTCACCTAATTTTTTTCATAATTTTTTGGCACTATCAAAATTTCTAAAGAAATCGGCACATGTTGGTACAAGTGGGGTTCTTGGAATCGTTAGGTGTCTGTTTTTCAAACCAATTTCATCAAAATTTTGTAAATAAAATGAGTAAATTTATGAATATTTTTGTGTAATTTTGGAATCCCTAAAAGAATTTCTGTGAATTTTCAATTGAAAATTAATTATAATAATATTATTATATATTATTTAATAATAAAAAATTAGAAAATATCTAAGAGGATTATAAAGTTTTATAAATTCCATTTCATTTTATGCTAAACGTTTAACAGAGAAAGGCTAAAGGTAAAATTAGGGAAAAAAAGAAGCGAGAGAAAGTGAAATCCAATTTTTGGGCGACTATAGGCCGTTTTTGTCCGTCAGCTCAATTGAGAAACTTGTTTGTCTCGAGGTAAGACACATAATTAAAAAATGTGTATGTTTTAGAAAATATTTTAATTAAAATTTTATATCCATTTGCAAAAAAAGGGAATAACTTTGCACCGATTAAATTTTCACTGCATAACTTTTTGTATGTTGTAGAGATTACGATTATGTATATTTTGAATATTTTTTGGAAATTTTTCACCAAAGTTTTTGAAATTTGTGGGATTTTCATTGAATAGAAAATTATCGGGATGTTGAAAAATAGTGTTATAATACAATAAAAGTCTTAAAACATTATTTTACACAATCCCTGGTAATTTGATAATTTTTGAAAATATGCATTTTTGCATAGTTAGATTTTCTATTGTATACTGTTATACAACATTATGAAATTTTAATATATGCTTAGTTACTTTTTAATTATTATAATGTGATGATATATGTGTATATATGATTTAATTATATCTATTGAGAGATATAAGGGGCTAGAATCTTTTGAGATTATGTCTGGGTCAGAAAAATTATGGGAGATATAAGCGGCCAAAATCCTTTGCGATTCTTTTTGAGATAGGAATATCTGGTACGTTCTAGTGCTATAAGCACAATTAAAAAGCAGAGTCATAAGGGCCAGTATCCTTTGAGATTTTTTCTAGGTCAAGAAAATATGATCTTAACTACTCTGTGATATGAATTTTAATTTATCTATTTATTTTATACTATTATTTAAATCATAGAATAACTTCTATGTTTTTATTTTATTTCTTTGTTTTGTGATTCTCAATTCAGTGATTTATTTAAACTATAATTAACTACTTTTTAATATTTAGCAAAATATTTAATAAAAGAATATTTGAAAATTTAGATTGGTTTGTGTGGCTTGCTGAGCTGTTGTAGCTCACTGTGGTTATACTTCTAGTTTTCAAGATTTTGGAAGGGAAAAGAAATTATGGACAACAGTTTATGATCATTTTTGAGGTCATAGATATTTTATTATTTTAATTTTTGTACAGTAATGACAAATTTAATTTTTAATTCTATAACTCTTGCTTATAGCCATGTACTGTAGTGTAGATATTTATTTTGATGAATAAAAGAAACTTTATATATGAGATTTTTAGTATTTGGATATTTTAGTAGCTCCGTAGTTTGTCATTAATTTCAATAAATATTGACAAAAAAATATGAAAAAAAAAAATTACAAAACTGGATATTGGGATTTGCATGTCATAGCTCAACACAATAGGACCTATCTTGGTTGGGTTAGGTTGTGACATGAACAAAGGGGGTTTAAGGAGGTCAATTGCCTCCAATCCTTCAAAATAAAGGTGCTACAGGAGAATACCACCGAACACTGGCTCTAGTTCAACTATGTATTCTAAAACTTAGAGAACCCTAGGTCTTATAAGCCCTTTCATGTTCTTTTATACATTCCAAGCTTATGGCCTTGTAGAAACCTCTAATTTTATTTCATTATTATTTATATTCATAACCCAAACACATCGTTTGCATGTTTGGAGCTTGCGTTAGTTTTAGAAACATTTAGATTTGGTTATTTAAATTTAGTTCACACCCAAGATAATTTACAAATATAGGAGACTTTAAATATATATGGCATATTTAATTAATAATTTAAATAATGCCTTTATAGATATAAATTCATACACGATAAAATTTGACTTTTAAATATAAAGAGAACCTACCTGTGCAATTAATTAATCCATAAATCAATCAATATAATCAAATATGTAAGTTAAAAATTAAAATAAAATAATATTGAATATATATATATATATATATATATATATATATATATATATATATAATTTAATAAAAATATAGTAATAATAAAAATAAATCCAACTTAACATAATATTTAAAACCAAATCTATTTAACTATAATTAATAAATAATAATAACTATAATGATAATTGTAATGAATAAAATAATAATAAATGTATAGATAAACAAATAAAATTAGAAATCAAATAAAGCATGTAACAAATTAAAAATATAATGCATTAAAAAT
This sequence comes from Dendrobium officinale, assembly GCA_019514585.1. NCBI lineage: Eukaryota > Viridiplantae > Streptophyta > Magnoliopsida > Asparagales > Orchidaceae > Dendrobium > Dendrobium officinale. The sequence continues at coordinate 20,010,734 of CM033698.1, forward strand.
TGGAAACCTTCAAAGATATAAATAAAATTTAAAGTCAAATCAAACTTAATAAACAATAATCCCTTTAAATACCAAAAAATTAGTAATTAACCAATGTGATGGACAACAAGAAAGAAAAATTAAACATAAAGAATAATGCAATTGCCACTATGTCAATAAAGTTTGTAGGTTGAGCTTTCTAGAACTACGGGGCTATGTCCTAACAAGGCTTTGGTCCTCATGCCCATTGTGATAATACCTCAAATGAATTGACAGAATATAAATATTAAATTATAAATTTTATAAATCAGTAATCAATGAACTTAATTAATTAAAAATAAAAAAAAATATATAGACATTTGAAACTTTCATACCATGATGCTTGTCTTTTTAGGAAGGCAAAAGTTTATTGGATTGAGAGTTTTAATGATTGAAGTAGTTAATTAAACTACTTTAAATAATTAATTATTAAACAAATTAAATATTTAAAAATTTACCCTAAAATAAATTTCAAAACATCAAAAAATTTGTTGAAATACCCTTAGGTTTCAACAAATCAAATTAAACCCATAGGAAACTTTAAATAATAACAAGCTTAAAACATACCAAACCAATATAGCTTAACACACACTTAGAATTGGGTGTCTTGAATTGCTTGCTAGGATACCCAATTCTAGCTTTAGGTTAGGACATTATTATTTCTTGTACCTTTCTAGAATGTGAAAGTTATTTCTGTCCTTGTGGGTGACGTGATGCTATTTGGCGTGGTTGGATATGATGGATTTTGTGATGAAGTTCTATGATATGTATTGGGTGTATTAGATTACTCCTAAGTTAGGAATGATTTTGATATTCATATTTATTAATCCAATTTTATGCATGTAACCATATTTATGCAGGGTTGTATGAAGGCTAAATTATAATTAAAATCATTATATTAATAAGATTCTATGTATGTGCTTATGTTTCTTTAGCCCTCCAATTACTAAAAATATGGCCTATGTACAAGTTGCTTAGAAATGAGCAAGTGATGATGATTAGTGATATTATGATTTTTTTACAATTATTATAAACTATATTTTTCATATTAACCATGTAAAAAGTTTAGAGACTTTTTCATTTTCAAATGTAATTCAAATAAAAGAGTTGTAAAGGTCTTTAAAATAGGTTTTTTATGTTGCGACTCAAGCTCACGAGTTTTATGTCTTTGATGATAACTAACATCTTTATATCTCATAGTATTTTTCATTCTATATTTGTTTGTGTGTATACTAACATTTCAGAAATACCATGCAACATCAAATAAAGAATCAGAGCTCAAGACTGGGTTGAATAAGGTTATGTTATAAAGGGGCTGTAATATTCATTGAGATAATTTTGATTTATTGAGTCAAGTCCTGTAAGGGAGTATGCTTGCTTGGTGACCATGCACACACACTCAAGGGAGTGAGATCTAGTCAAAACCAGAAGTTCAAGTTTTGAACTAATCATACTGGACAATTTTGGATCAACCAGGACGATCCTTTATGATCTTGGAAAATAACCGCCAATGATAATTTAGGCAAGGTTTCAAGATTCAATTTTTGTTCTAATCATCCCAAACGATCTAGATCATCCTGGATGATCAATACAAATCATGCCTAAATTGATCATGTGATTAGGGGATTAATTATGGTTAAATTTTTTAATCATATCATCCTGGATAATCTGTATATCTTACTGGATGATGTTTACTCACATACTTAATTTTCTTAAATCGTCCAAGGAGAAATACCATATTTTTTCTTCTAATCATCCAAGATGATCCACAATATTGTCTTGGACAATCTGTACAAATTTGATCATATCGTCTAGGTGATCATTCTAGACTATCTAGTCAAATTCCGTACATCATACGGGAGGAACATACGATCATTCTAGATGATATTTGGTGTCAAAATTCAATTTTTAGGGTTTTTGGAAGCCCTATTTTTAAGCACATTATATAGAATGATCCTGCGATTGTCATGTATGATTTTTTTCCACCAAGATTAATTTTTAGGATTTTTCAAAGCCCTCTATTTAAGCTTTGTCAAGGCACTTGATAAGTGTCTTTGATAGTCATTGAAGCTTCATTATTTTGGAGAAAACATGAAGAGAGAGCTTGAAAGGGAGAGTGGAAAGGGTGGAGTTTGAGAAGGAGAAGATCCTTGGAAGAGGGATTTTTTAGAGAGTGTGGAGGGGATTTCACATGGCTGCTTTGACAAGCTTACACCTTAGTACCATCAGATTCAAGGTTCTTCTTGAGGGAAGCTTTGGGAAGAAGAAGATCTCTTTGGTGTCAAAGGACCCAGCTACTCCGTCACACCGGGAAAGGTGGAAGTGATTTTGTAAGGGCTTCTCCGCCTAGCTATGGGGGCTAAAGGAAAGTCGCTAAACATTTAGTGCAGTACTCGGAGGGTACCTCCGAGGAGTGGACATAGGTCAAGTTGGACCGAACCACTATAAATCTGGTGTATTTTTTCCTTTATTATTTTCACACTTTATTTTTATTATGATTAACTACTTGAGTGAAATCTTTGATTAATCTTTTTATTATTAATTTATTTTGTTTCTATTGCAAGATATAAAAAGAAATTTTCTTTTAGTTAAAGAAGTTTTAAATATCCAATTCACCCCCCCTCTTGGTTAGCCTTGGAACTAGTACATAAGGGCTTAACATCCCTGACGGACTTTCAGTTTATTCAAGAATAAAGAAACCAAAAAGAAATCTTCTCCTTGCTTAGGAGATTTCTTTCTTTTAAAATCCTTTTTGGAGGATGATCAACACTAGAATAGTTGAAGACTAAAAAACAAACCAATTAACCTTTGTAAAAGACTTGCTTCATTTATGAGATTAGAAATCTAGGAGTTGTTGGTGAGGCTTAGCCGCCTTTACTTATAATAGACCCTATATTGTATTAAGTGGCACTTTCCATATAAACATTGGACTTTTAGTTTCCTTTTTTTTCCTTTGGCACGATGATTGTGTTTACATTTGTATGTAGTAGAACTCTTATATTTTTTAGGTTTCTTTCTACACTTGCTACTTTTCTTCCTGGATGTAATTTAGGTTATTATGAAATAAAAATATATTTTTACTTATAACTAATATAAAATTTTAGAATTAAATAACATAGAAAAATAATCATCATAGAATATAAATCATGGTTCACTTGGAGTCGCAATTCATATTTTATTTTTATTCCTTATTTAGGTAACTCCCCATTTACAAAATTAATACAAACCATAGATCTATTATTTGATTGAAAATATAGTTTGAAAAAGTTTAATTGTCTTTGGGAAAGATTAATTTCTAAAATTTTAGTTTTGAAATTAAACACGTCATTATGAATAATATATCGCCTTAGAAGGCGAATATACCATTCCCTAATTAATTCAAATTTTAAAACTTTAAATTTTATCTTGATTATCGTAGACAAACTCAGGAGAAACAACATATAATCTTGAAAGATCAAAATGATATTCAATCAATTATTTGAATATAATAATTCTTATAAAAGATCATTAATTTCATAATTAAAATCATAATAGAAATTGATATATCTCTTCGATGAAAGAAGTTATAAATTACTATTGATCATTTAAAAAAAGGAGGTAACGATCATTGAATTTTAAATTTCCCAAAGAGAATTAATTAAAGGTTTTGAAAAACTTGATTTTGAAAATTAGATCTAGGTTTCTAAATCTCTTACGAGTGAAAGCTCTCGTAGTTAATTACATCATAGAAAATCAAAATTTCCTACGAATACTTTCGATTAAAATAGTGGTATAAATTTTATCTAAGAATTCAAAGTTTGATGTCAAATGAGGTAAATATTCGAAATTTTATATGGGATTGGATCAAATTTGAACACTTATTTTTGGAGTTAAAGGAAGAAAGGTATGAGGTATTTTGATATTCTAAAATAATTCAAAAACACCCCATCATATCATAAGTGTTGGGCTTGAATTTTATTGAAAGAGATGTTTAGTTTGAATGCTTAATTTTATTAGCAAATTAGGATTCGATTCTCGAAAGTTGAGGTCTTACAGCTTGTGTCTACCTTAGAACCTAAGTCTAAATTGGGTATTAAAAATCAGTGACCCGAACCTAACTAATGCAATGAGAAATCTAGATATACCCCGGCCTGGATTGGGGAGCCAGCTAAACCACCTAAAAGCTTCAAAATCATGAGTCCAGTCTTTTAATGTTAAGTGGTAGGGATGTTATTTAAGATAAGTTTTTAAGAATTTGTCTGACATCTATAGCATATCCTAATTATCCCTTTGACTTATGTTCGGTGTTTGATGTCTAAATAAATATAATTAAAGATTAGACTCTTTTAAGTTTATTACTAATATGATCCATGCTAATTGACTTAATTAAATGCATAAAATTTGAAATGAAGTAGTTTTAAAAGTCTTAAAAATAAGTTTTATCTTAAAGATGCATAGATTCCCCTTGACAGATTTGTACCGTCATAGGTCAGGTGGTCTGCCAAACCCACAAGAAGGGAGGTGCCTAACAAGTGGAAAGAAAATGCAACAATTATGAAATGAGAACTCCTAACGGTCCCGGTCTTACTTCTTAAAACATTAGAGTTACTATGTGAACTTAAGAAGTTTTAATTTTATTTAAGTAGAAGATTTTTTAACGTGTCCTTATGAGCCTACGAATGAACTCCAGGCTATAGCAAACACGGCATGCAAGTAAAAAAAACTATAAAAATAAGTAATTATACTGCATAATCAATTAAATAAATTATTTACTCAAATTGAATGCCCATATGGCAAGTGCCACTTAATATTACAAACTAGGGTCTATAGAAAAGTAAAGTGGTCAGGCACCACTGATAACAACCTAGATTCTAACTCCTAAGAGATAAGTTGCTTTGAGAATTGGGATTCTTCTCAACTTCCACTTCTTTGTCTTCCCACGAGCTTCTTGATCCATCGGTTTCAGATATCCAAATGAAAAGAAACTCCCCTCTTGAAGGGGTGTTATCTTTTCTCTTTGGATATTTTAAAGATATCCTAACTTGATCTTCCAAATGAAGGAAGACTCTCCACTTTAGGGATGTCTTCTACTCTTTGGAATCCCAGTTGGATGTAAATATCCCATCTCAAATCACTTAAATATTTACAACTTAACACTTAAATCAAATTATATTTGAAAATATAAAATTTTAGACTTGATCACCTGCATGGTTATCCTAATAATCAACAGTTAATTTGACATCCCAAGCATTTAATATTTTGAATTTAAAATGTGCAAATTATGGCCAGACTTGGCCATACTATTTTATTTTAAAGGGGGTCTTAAGCATTCTGGAACACCTATGCAAAGCATTATATATATATATATATATATATATATATATATATATATATATATATATATATTAAATGCCCCTTAATTGCCCTATATGAGCATGGCCACCTGCACAAGATTGAATTAGTATAAAGCATTCTAAACCTAAGGATAGATCTAATGTATAATCAAATACATCACAGAGTGCAGAAAGTAAGTAAATAAACACATCAATTATAGGCTAGCAAACAACATGTAGTGAAAATTTGAAAACTCGGCACACAGCATAAAAGTAAATACCGGCCTAGCCTAAAAATAGAGTTGGTTGTCCTATCAAATCATCTAAAAGCGTGTGTAGAAGGCTATGCAATTTGGATATGTTCTAAGGAGGGCAATTTGTTAAAAATTGTTTGAAATGTTATTGGTTGGAAGGCTTACTGAAATATATTGGTTGAAGTTTAAGTCTTAATGATTTGAAATTAATTTTAAGATGTATTTTAAAGTGTTAAATGGATTTCACCTTTGTTACTCACCGAGGTCGTGAAGTTTATTTCACCTTCCTTTAGGCTAATTATATATCCTCGTAGGCTTGGGTTACCTAGTAGTACCCGGTATAGTTAAGTAATTCGATTTAAGGTTTAAAAGTTAATGAATTTTAATTAAAGTTCGTTGATTACTGGTTTTAAGATTGATTTAAAGATTTCTAGAGTTTTAAAGTAATTTTTGAGTTTTAAGAATTTTCTAGATTATTTTAATCATTTAATTAAGGGGTCAAAATTTGATTTTTTTGATTAAGAGTGATTTATAGAAACTAGTATTTTTATAAAATATTATACCTTAAGATGAGTTGTTAGACACTAAGTTTGCTAAATTTTGATTTTTCTACATTTAGTTATGATTTTTCAAAGTTTAAGTAATTTATTAAATTTTTTTAATTGTTTTAATTAAAGGGGATTTTAATGATTTTGCTCCAAATTAACTCCCAACTCCTTTAAATCAACTCCAAAGGTCATGAATGACATAAGGAGATATTTCCAAGTGTTTGGGAAATTTCTAAAATTTTATTTATTTTTAATTAATTAAATTAATTACATATTAAATTTTACTTAAAATTAAGTTAAGATCATGTTTGCTATCTAATGAAATTGATTTTATTTTTTATTGATTAAAGATTAAATTTTGATCAATTTGAGGTATTATTTATATTTTTGGGATTTAAACTTAATTTATTAAATTTTTAGAAGTTTTAAGAGTTAATTAAGGGTTTAAGTTTAAAAAAATTAATTAAGGTGCTTAATGAATTTTAAAACCAATGAGAAAAATTTTATGGGCTGTATGTGTCACTAAGTTTAAGTGTTCAAAGTTTTGTGTCAAAAGGAAATGTATCCTACTTGTTAATAGTTTTCTAAGTTCTCTAAATAGGTCCTTAATTATTGTCCTTAATGACACTAGGTTGTAGGTTTACAATCAATGTTATTCTAACCCTTGATACATAAATAGGCAAATACAACATTCACAATCAATTCCTAAATCTATGAGAGCCCTAAGACTAGGTGGTGTGTCACCCTAAGCATACAAGAGATAAAATTAACATGAATGATTAACAACTTGATTAGTGAATAATTATGATAACTAATCACTAATCATCCCCACCAAATATATTCAAATAGCTCAATCTATGCTTAAAGTTTCAATGGTTCTCTTAAATGCTTTCAAAATTTAATGTATATATAATTTTAAAATTAAAATTTTGATATTTGAAAGTAACTTAATTTTAGAAATCTAAAGAGATCAAACTATTATTAAAAATAATTTTGAAAGTAGTTTTGAAAATACTTTAATAATATTAAGATATTTTTAAAATAAAGTTTTCTTATTTTTAAAAAACTGTTCAAATCTATGTTTAAGTTAATATTAATTTGAACACTTAAAGAATAGAAATTATTTAAAAAATATTAAATATTTAAAATAATCCCAATTTTAAACTAAAATGTCTCAAAATTAATCTCTGATTATTTAAGAGAATATTTTAAATTAATTTTTTATAATATTTAAATATTAATAAATATTTGAAATTAAATGTTTTAAAATTATTTAAAATATATATTAAATATTTTAAATTAGTTATAATTTTTAATTAAAGAGTTTAATAATCTGAGCAATTTGATATATTATATGAATTTTTTGGACTTAAAATAGATTTTTAAAAAAATTTTGAAGTTTCTATAAATTAAATGGTTTTAAAAAATAATTTTAAAAAAACTTTTAATTTACTTTGGTGGCGGCTAGTGGACACGTGGCACAATTGGGTCCATCGAATAAAAATACGGGGATGGCGGAGCAATGTGGCACTCTCGAGTTCGTTGGATTGAATTGGAGAATAATGATGGCCGACAGTGTAATGATTGCACCGACAATAATCTTTCGGCATTCGATGGCCTCGGGGATGCAGTTCACTAATATGTGTCAGCACGACCTCCTGATCGCTGGATCATCTATGGTTACGATCAAGGGCTCAGATTGAGCCAGATGAGGAAACTGATTGTCGGATTAGATCCACAGTTTTAAAATGCCACAGAATGACAGGATCGCTGCCGTTGATCAAAACATCAACGACGAATATTTAATTTGTACACCTAAAACATGCTATCGAAACACCCTACAACTCATTTTTTGAAGTTTTCTCTTGATCAGATCAGTCAATCTCCATGAAATTTTAAATACAAAAAGGTATAATGAACATAATTAATGGGGATGTGCCTTAATAACTTAAAAAGAGCTTAATTAAAAGCTATTTTAAACTAAGTGTTCTAACCTAGGTGTTGGCTCAAGAAAAATGGCACGAATGCATGAATCCCGCTTTGCAGCCATAGGATTCCATTTCACTTAAGTCAGATTGAAATTAACCAGATTTCCCCTGAGGGTAGTGTCAGGGTTTATAGATCTGGGGTTCTTACTTCCTATGAGCGCAAGCACTCATAGTTAATTACCCCTCTTACTACGTAAGAGAGAACTCTCGATTAAGGATGAATAATTTTTTTTAGATAGTTTTAGTCTCAATAGTAGGGGAAATGGAGGTAAACCTGATTAATATCCCATGGTTCCGTCATCCCGAGTATACCGTAGTTCCAATCTACCAACACTAATAATCATTGACCGTAATGTCTAAGGAATCTGATTAGCAGCCATGTGTTGCCTCCTCTCAGGGTTCCTGAGTAGAATGAAGTGGTTAGATGTGTATTTTAGTTTGATTTAATTTGGGTTGGGGCTTATGACTTCCTTAGAAGTTTCCCTTTTATTTATATAGTTTGGGTCTTACGGCTCTATTTAAGAGTTGCCCGTATGATTTGATTTAGGCATGGGCTTATGGCTTGCTCAGAAGTTGCCCATTAATTTGTTTAGTTTAGGTCTTACTGCTCCAATTAGGAGTTTCCCGTGAGATTTGATTTAGGTAGAGGCTTATGGCTTCATTAGAAGTTGCCCAACGGTGGGTCTTACGACCTAGCTCTATAAGCTAAGCAGCCCGAGTTGTGGGTCTTACAACTTAATCCTTTAGACTAAGATGCCCTTAGGTTTAAATTTTCTTGTTTGAGGTTTAGGATTAATGCTATTTATTTTAACAATTTTCCTAAAATGTGGGGGCTTATGACTTCAGTTAGAAGTTACCCGATAGTGGGTCTTATAACCTATTCCTATAGGCTAAGATGCCCATAGATTTAAATTTGATTATTTGAGTTTTAGGTTCATTACAATTTATTTAGTAATTTTCCTAAAATGTTGGGGTTTATGACTTCCTTAGAAGTTGCCCAATAACGAGTCTTACAACCTAATCCTATAGAGTAGGAAGCCCAAAGATTTAAATTTAGATTGGGACTTACAACTTTTATAGAAAGTAGCCCGAATATTTTAGTTAGGTAGGTCTTATTGCTTCCTTAGAAGCTGCCTAATTATGGGTCTGACGACCTAGCACTTTAAGCTAAGTGGCCCGAGTTGTGGGTCTTACAACCTAATCTTTTTAGACTAGGATGCCCGAATGAGGGGTCTAGGGTCTTATTATCACCTAAACATTTTTTCTCAGAGGTTGGACTTACGACTTCTATTACAAGTGGCTGGTGGTGTTAATTGAGGTTTAGGAGTTAGGTCAATTTTATCTAAAAATTTCCCCTAAGGTCAAGCTTACAACTTTTCTATGAAAGTTGCCAAATAGTGGGTCTTACAACCAAATTCCTATGAATGAGGCTACCTAAGAAAGTTGAAACTTGATTGTTTGGAGATTTGTTTTGAATTCGTTTGAGTTTGTTGAGTTTATGATTTTGACACCTCAGGGCTTTGACACTTGCGTTAGTGTTTTAGTTTATTTTGTGTGTGTAGTCTTTTTTTCTTACTACAGTAGTCCACTTCTCTACCTGTTTTCAGCACTTTTTCTTTACTAGCTTTTTTGTACTTAGCTTTTCTTGCTTTTCAGTACTTTGCTTTACTAGTAGTGGCTAGCTTTAATATTTTTTAGCATTCTTGATTTGATGATAATATATATATATATATATATATATATATATATATATATATATATATATATATATATATATATATATATATATATATATATATTATATATTTGTGACATATAAACATTCATTTGTTTCGTTTGCAGGTATGTGGTACTTGCAGCAGTTCAGGGAGATCGCATATAATTACAGAAGCTCATAGCCACAAGGGATACAGTTATAGGGGTGCTAGAAGAGTGCTGTTTTATTCTCATTTGAGTTGATAAAGTTGTTTGTACAATGTTGAAAGAGTTTGTTGAGCGGAGAACTTGTACAATTTGTTTGAGCGTTCTTATTTAGAGAGGATTTTGGAGAGTTTCAGAGCCTGAACATGTTAATTAGTGAAAATTTTTCTTTCTTTTATTTATTGCATTTTTTTATTTGATTAATTAAATAATTAACCAATAAATAAATTTTAAATTTCACTTCTCTCAATCTTTTAAATAACTCTCGAATTAAAACTCTCAGAATTTAAAATTCTCGTATTTAACATTTTCTTTAAAATGGCTCCCATATTTTGAAACGTACTGATTTCAAATAACTTTACATTTTTTCTTTAAAAAAATCAATCAATTATTTCAATTAATTTTAATTATTTATTTTTTTAATTAATTAATTAAATATTCAAATTTAATTGCTCTAAAATTGTTCTTAAAAAGTTCAATAATTTTCTTGAAATTTCAGTAGCCTCCCGGCGTCACCTCCCCACTGAGGGAGAAATTGGGACGACAACCCAAAATTTCTTCCTACCCAGACCTATGGTCGAAGGCATAGGGTCTTCAATTTTAAATCATTGCACCAGGATCTAAGATCAACTGCTTGAGGTCTTCAATTTGGAACCATCCCAAATTTAAAACCGTCTGTCTAGATTAAAAATCAACGGCGTAGGTCTTCAAATTTAAAACCATCAGCTTAGATCTAAGATCGATGGCGCGGGACTTCGACTCCTATTTTTTAATAGTCATAATAACAATTTTATTATTTATGCAATCCTTTATTTTAATTATTTAGCAAACTTTAATTAATTGTAGTAATCATGTGAGTATTACAAGTAATTTGGAATGTTGTTTTGGAAGGCATTTGAGACAAATCCCAAGCATACGGATAGGATACCCATACAATTAAAATTCTTAAGTTTTAGACTTTGCGTGAAATAAGAGGAGGTGGAAGATTAGGTCAATTGAGTGGATTATATAAGTATGAATAGGAGCAATGCATGTGGGTAAAGTGTAGTTCTCATGAAACCAAATTCACATGTTTATAGAAATAGGATTTCAGGCTGATTCAAAAACAGAATAAGCGAACAAGGTTTAGGTAGATATTCACATAGGTTGGAGAAGGAGCACAGTCGAACACCATGGAAGAGCCGAAGTCTCACAACCACGTAGGAACCGAAGTCTCAACTCGTGCAGCTTCTACACCTCCTGTGAAGCAACTAGTCGAACAGCAACAGGGAGCCGAAGAGCGACGCATACAATCTTCACCTCCTACGAAGAAGTGAAGTCGGGCAGCACTAAAGGAGTCAAAGAGCAAAGTCGAACTGCGATGGGGAGCTGAAGAGCAAAGTCAAAGGAGTGACGGGTATGGTCTCTGCCTCCTGCCAACTACGACGAGGGAAAGAGAAGATGGAATGCGAACCCTAGACACCTCTATGGAGCGATGAACTCAAACGAGCGTCTGCTTAATCGGAGTCAGAGCGAATGAGCAAATGTAATCTCCTCTTTCTAAACTCCTTCGTTCTTTTTATTTGCTTCCTTTGTCGAATGGTGGTTACCCGAGTGAAATAATGGTCGTTCGATGAAGTGGGTCCAGTAGAGAGCGTGAACTTCTTCGTAATTCTTCATTTTCATTTTTTTTAAGTCAACAAATTGCCTCCCAATGAATTTTTTGTGTGAGTTTCACACAATATATTTATTGCAGTATTTTTGAACATATTCAAAATTTTATGTTCAACAATATTTTTTTCCTTTTAATCATTTAGATTGATTAAAGTAACTCGACCCTTTGGTTTATGGGCATTAAAAATTTTGAAGGTTCGGCCCCTTAAACTTCTTGAACTTCATGGATTTAGTTTGACCCTTAGGTTTATGAGCTTAAAATTTTTTTTTAAGGTTCGGCCCCTAGGCTTAGTGAACTTTGTGGATTTAGCTCGACCCTTAGGTTGATGAGCATAGGAGATTTCAAAGTTCGGCCATTAAGCTTGTTGAACTATTATGGATTTAACTTGACTCTTAGGTTTATGAGCATAGAGGATTTCAAAGTTCGATCCTTAGGCTTGTTGAACTTTGTGGATTTAGCTCGACCCTTAGGTTCATGAGCATAAGAGAATTTAAAGTTCAGCCCTTAGGCTTGTTGAACTTTGTGGATTTAGCTCAACCCTTTGGTTTATGAGCATAGAAGATTTCAAAGTTTGGCCCTTAGGCTTATTGAACTTTGGGAATTTAGCTCGACCCTTAGGTTTATGAGCATATAAGATTTACAAAGTTCGGTCCTTAGGCTTGTTAAACTTTGTGGATTTAGCTTGACCCTTAGGATTATGAGCATAAAAGATTTACAAAGTTTGGCCCATAAGCTTACTGAACTTTGTGGATTTAGCTCAACCCTTAGGTTTATGAGCATAAGAGATTTTAAAGTTCAGCCCTTAGGCTTGTTGAACTTTGTGGATTTAGCTTGACCCTTAGGTTTATGAGTGTATAAGATTTGCAAAGTTTGACTTTTAGGCTTATTGAGCTTTTGGGATTTAGCTCAACCCTTAGGTTTATGAGCATATGAAATTTACAAGGTTCGTCCCTTAAGCTTATTGAACCAATATATTTTACCTCAACCCTTAGGTTTATGAGCATAGTATATTTCAAAGGTTCGGCCCTTAAGCTTGTTAAACCTGTGGAGCTTAGCTCTACCCTTAGGTTTATGTGCATAAAAATATTTTGAAGTTTGGCCCTTAGGCTCATTGAACTTCGTGGGTTTAGCTCGACCCTTAGGTTTATGAGCATATATATATTTTCAAGGTTCGACCCTTAGGCTTATTGAACCTTGTGGGTTTAGTGTTGCGGAGCTATTTTCATAATTTATGATTTTGATGATAGCAAACACACTTATTTTTCTACGACTGCCTTATCTACTGATATTTCAGGTCTATAAGATTAGACTGCAATTTGGAATCTTCTCAAGATTGGGTAGACTAGGTCTGAGTGAATTTGTACCCTTTTTCTATCTTAAGTCTTTTGTAATTGGTGTGGCTCCTGATGCTATGTGACTTTGCACACACACACCTTGGAAGATTTTCTAACTATTCCCTAAAGTTTACTATTTTTGGTAACATCGTCCTGGATGATATTTATATCAGCCTGGACGATTGGATTAAAAATAGAAACCCTGATTAGGGCATCATCCTTATTAAGGAAGCCGTCAATAAACACATCATCCTGGACAATTTTATATCAGCCAGAATGATAGGCTAAATTTAGAAAGAATCTACCGCCAGATCTATTTAGGAATTACTTATTTTTTGACATCATCCTGGTGGATTGGCCTGGCCTATCAGGATCGGCCCGGCCTTTCAGGATCGGCCCGGCCGATCCAGCACAATTTTTCTTAAATGAATATGAAAATCAAGGAAATCAATTAATGGTGATTTGCACGATCACATCATCCAGGACGATCTCAGGATCGGCCGGGACGTTTGATATTGGCCAGCTTCTTTTCAGGGCGATGTTAAGGATGATTTTCCTCATATTTGAACTAATCGTCCAGGACAATATCCTATTGGCATGGACGATATGATAAAAAATTATCTAATTACCCCTAACTAACCGGGTTGATTGAGCATAATTTATGCTGATCGGCCAGGCCGATATATCAGCCTGGATGATAATGTCAGTTTTACAAATCTATTTAAAGACCTCTTTCTTACTCATGAAGAGAGTATTTGGCTGCCATTGTAGCTTCATTCTTTTGGGTGGGGGGGGGGGGGACTTAAAGAGAGAGCTTGAAAGGGAGTGAGGAACGGGTGAAGTCTGAGAGAGGGGGGACTCAAGGGAGTGTGGATGGGGACTCCATACGGTTGCTCCGGCAGGCTTGCACCTTAATGTCGTCATATTCAAGGCTTGTCTTGAGGGAAGTTCACCAAAGAAGAAGATCTCTTTGGTGTCAAAGGACCCGAGCGACTCTGCTGCACCGGGGAAGGTTGAAGTGATTTTGTAAGGGCTTCTCCGCCTAGTTGTTGGGGCTAAAGGAGAGACACTTAGTTTAGTGCAATACTTGGAGGGTGCCTCCAAGGAGTGGACATAGGTCAAGGTTTGATCGAACTACTATAAATCTGGTGTGTTCTTTTCTTTATTACTTCCACATTTAATTTCCACACTTTAGTTTTCATTGTGGTGAATCTGGTTCTTGATTTTAACATTATGTTTGTTTTAACTATCGATTCACCACCTTTCTCTTTATTAGCCTTGGGCCGGTTCATAGGGCTTAACATCCCTAACAAACTTTCTAGTGCCATAAGAGCACATTCATTTAGCTCGACCCTTAGGTTCACGAGCATAGAAGATTTTGAAGGTTCGGCCCTTAGGCTTATTGAACCAAAAAAATTTAGCATAAAAGTTTTCAAAATTCTCTTATTTTTATTTGGTAAATGGGATAAAATTGCCTCCTGATTTTTCAGGAGGGGATTGAATTTATCTCCTACATTGTAGTAGTATATAAAATTACCTCCTGTCTTCAGGAGGAGAGTGGATTTTATTTTACTCCTTATAAGAAAAATATAAAAATTGCCTCTTTTCTTTTAGGAGGGAATTTAGATGACTTTTACCTGGTAGGTAGATTTTCATACAGAACATCTTTATGTATGATATTTTTTTTAGATATTGACCATTAATTGGTGGCATAAGCCTTTGACCATTTAGGTTTATGAGTTGATAGACACCTCCTTCATACACTATTTCCATGATAAAGGATCCTTCTCATATTGGGTCGAATTTACCACCAAGGTGACGGTGAGGGATTATAGGTCTTCGGTGAACCAGAACAAGTTCACCTTCTTTGAAGCTTGTAGGATGAACCATTCTATCATGGTCCTTAGTCATTCTTGCTTTGTAGGATTCTAGAATTTGTTGAGCTTGAAGTCTGACTTCATCAAGAGCTTCAAGTTCTTCAAGTTGTAGTAGATCATTTTCTTCTTTGGTTAATTCATATTGAACAGTAATAAGAAGAGAGGGCAACTCTACTTCGAGGGGTAATATTGTCTAAGTTACGAAAACTAGCGAATCAAGAGGAAGCCAAGTCCAGGATCGCGTAGGTTTAGGGTTGAGTCAGTCTGTAATTTTATTTTTCATCTTTTGAGTCTACTTGTAATAATCAAAAAGACTGATGCTAAGTAACCCTTCACACACACACTTGAGAGGCTTAGAAATTCTGTTTTTTTCCCACATCGGCCCGGCCGATATTTATATCGTCCGGGACGATCGGCTTAAAATAGAAAGTCTAAATTAAGGATTCTTAATTAAGGCAGCCGACATTAACTATCGGCCTGGACGATACGTGTATCGGCCAGGACGATAAGCTCAAAATAGAAAGAGATAGCCGCCTTAGACAGTTTAGGCATACTGAATTTTAAATTATCGGCCAGGACGATTCCAGGATCGGCCTGGACGAAATTACCAAATTATGCCTTAATTGATCAGGAAATCAAGGGAGTAATTAAGGATGATTGATACGATCATATCGTCCAGGACGATCGTGAGATCGGCCTGGACGATCTAGCCAAATTTCAATCGGCCAGGACTGTTCCCAGGGCTATGCTCAGGACGATTTACCTCTGATTTGAACTAATCGGCCAGGACGATCATGAGATCGGCCGGGACGATCAGGCCAAATTTCAATCGTCCAGGACTGTTCCCAGGGCTGTGCTCTGGCCGATCTTCCTTGATTTGTACTAATCGGCCAGGCCGATGTCCATATCGGCCGGGACGATAAAGTCGGCTACTTGCAATTAATGAGCTCCTCTTGAGCTCTTCTATTTAAAGAGCTCTTCTTCAACGTTTTAAGAGACCTTTGGCTGCTGCCTTGACCTGAGAAGACCTTTAGGAGAGAAAAGAGAGAGAGAGAGAGAGAGAGAGGACCTTGTGAGGGGGAGCTTGTGAGGGGATTCACAAGGGTTGCTCAAGGATCGCTCTGCTTGTCTTTCGTCTGGAGTTTCTCGTCCGTGGAAGGGTCGGTAGAGGTAAGGAGTTTTGCTTTTGGTTGTGGTTCTCTGCCAGCTTCAGGAGGAAGCAAAAGGAGGTAGGTTCTCTGCCTTGCCGGGGTGGCAAAAAGGAGTTTCTTGTGAAGGATTCTCCGCCTAGCTGTGGGGGCTAAAGGAGAGTCACGTTTTGTAGTGCAATACTTGGAGGGTGCCTCCAAGGAGTTGACGTAGGTCTTGTCGATTGAACCACTATAAATCTTGTGTTCTTATTTTTGCTTCCGCACTTTTAAATTCCGCATTTGGTTTGGTGGTGTGATTTGGTTTGTGAATTTATTTCTTTGTCTCAAGAATTTTTTTTTAAAATACCAATTCACCCCCCCTCTTGGTTAGCTTGGGACTAAGTTCATAGGGCTTAACATCCCGAACGAACTTTCAAGTGGTATCAGAGCGGGATTCGAAAAAATTAAGTTTGAAAACTTTTTGAATTTGATCCATGGCTAACATAGGAAATAGAAACACTACTGAAGGTTATTCGATTACACGACCTCCTCTATTTGACAACTTACCTTTTGATTTTTGGAAAACCCGCATGTCAACGTTTTTACAATCTACTGATTATCGCATGTGGATGCTTATTCAAGAAGGTTATTCTCCACCTTCTCGTGAAATTAATGGTATTAAAACTGAAGTTGCTTTTACTGAATGGACTTTCGATGAACGTGATTTGGCTCAGTTAAATGCAAAATGTTTGAACTGTTTTTTCTGTGCTTTGAAATCTGAAGATTACATGCGTATTTCAACTTGCAAAACTGGTAAAGAGATTTGGGATAAATTATGCATCACCTATGAAGGTACTAATGAAGTTAAGCAAACCCGTTTTTGAACTTTCTCTTGCATGACTACGAACTTTTTTCGTATGAAACCTCATGAATCGATTTCTGACATGTACACTAGGTTTACTCAGATTGTTACTTCATTGCATGCACTAGGAAAAGAGCTTTCGAATTATGAAAAAGTTAACAAGATTTTGAGATGCTTGCCTTCGTCTTATGATGCAAAAATAACTGCAATCACTGAATCAAAAGATTTGAATACTTATTCCATTGATAACTTACTTGGCTCACTCATTGCTTACGAGCAAGGTGTGAATCAAAGAAATCTTGATGCAGGTGAGAAAGAAAAAGGAGAAAACAATCGCACTGAAGGCGCACAAATCGGATTCTGAATCTTCCGGGTCTGAGAGCGATGAAGTTGCCTTCATCACAAGGCAATTCAAAAGCTTTCTAAGGAAGAAACATAGGCATCATCAAAATTGGAGGAAAGGTAAGGATCACAAATATGTTAAAGGATCTTCTGATGTTGTTTGTTTTGAATGCAGGAAAACCTGGACATGTGAGAACTGACTGCCCTACACTTAGAGATCAATCAAGCAAAGGAAGAAGAGAGAAGAAAGATAAGTCTAGGGAGGACAAGAAGAAAAACCAAAGGAGCTTTTTGGCAGAATCTGGTACTGACTCCTCTGAGACTGAATCAGAGGAAGAAACTACAAACTTGTGTTTCATGGGAAAAGACCAAAGCGATCAAGAAGAGGTATGTGAACTTTCCTACGATCAACTTCTTGAAGTTTCAGAAAAAATTCATGCATCATATAGAAAACTAAAGAAAACTCATGCTAGCCTGAAACTAGAATTTTTTTAATCTACAAAAAAAGAGCATGAAATTTTGATTAAAGATCATCAAACAATTGATTCAAATCACATGACTTTACTTGATGAATTTGATGAATTAAATAAAAATCATGATGAGTTAGTTGAAGAACTTGATGCATTAAAAATATCACACACATCACTTGAATCAGATTTTAAGAAGTCTAAGGAGAGAAGAGAAAAATTTGGGGATTGAAAATGAAGTTTTAAAAAGCACAAATTTGAAAATTCAAAATGATTTAGAAGCATATAAGAAAAATCGGATGACTTCTACTTTTGATCAATTGCCAAAACCTAGGAAGAGGCATTATAACTCAAATCATTTAAGAAATCCCTTTCCTGGAGTTAGATGTTTTTCATGTGGCATGCTAGGACATATTTCACACACTTGCACAATTCACCATAGTACACATTGGGTGTGGAAACCTAAGGTGCATAATCCACAGCATACCACACATGCATTGCATTCTTCTCTTCATAAGAAGGAACCCAAACCTGCTTGGGTTCCTAAAACTAACATTTCATAATTTTTGCAGGAAGGCTCTCACAAAAGACCTCGTGAGAGTATGTGGTACCTGGACAGTGGATGCTCTCGACATATGACTGGTGACGCTAGCCAGTTTGTTGTACTCGAGTCCAGGACTGGAGGCAAGGTTACCCTTGGAGACAACACCACCACAGGAAGGTGGTAGGAGCAGGTATAATTGGTAATTCCAAGAACCTTATGATTGAAAATGTTTTGCTTGTAGATGGATTAAAGCACAACTTGCTCAGCATCAGTCAATTCTGTGACAAAGGCTTCATCGTACAATTCTTTACGGATTCATGCATTGTAAGTTTAAGTAACAACACTATTTTGCAGGGAAAGAGGATCAACAACGTCTACATGCTTGATTTAAATAACATTGAATGTGCTGCTTCTTTTTGCTTAAAAACTGTGATTGATGATTCTTGGTTGTGGCACAGGAGGCTTTGTCATGCAAGTATGAAAACCCTTAGGAAAGTGACCCAAAAAGACCTAGTTAGAGGTGTCCCCAAACTTAAGTTTACAAAAGACCACCTTTGTGATGCCTGTCAACTAGGAAAGCAAGTCCACTCCACTTTTCACCCCATCAAGGACATTAGCACCTCTAGACCTTTAGAAGTCCTTCACATGGATTTGTTTGGACCCATTAGCACGGCTAGTTTGGGAGGGAAAGTCTATGGTTTTGTGATTGTTGATGACTACTCGAGGTTCACTTGGACTAGATTTCTTTCACATAAAAATGAGTCTTTTGAGGAGTTTAGAACTTTTTCTACTTGGATTCAGAAGAAGCTAGGTTGTGAGATTTTGACCATCCATAGTGATCATGGAGGAGAATTTGAAAATGAAAGATTTGGAGATTTTTGTGAGGACAAGGGGATTAGTCACAATTTTTCAGCTCCTAGGACCCCTCAGCAGAATGGGGTAGCTGAAAGGAAGAACCGGACCTTGGTAGAAGCCGCTAGAGCCATGCTTGCGGAGTATTCACTTCCAAAATACTTTTGGGCTGAAGCGGTTAACACAGCTTGTTATGTGTTGAATAGGGTGAATGTTAGAACCAAATTAGAAAAGACACCCTATGAGATCCTTAAGGGTAGGACACCCAATCTTTCCCACCTTCATGTTTTTGGTTGTAAGGTTTTTATTCACAACAATGGGAAAATCTCACTTGGGAAAATTTGATCCTAAATCTGATGAGGGAGTATTCTTGGGATATTCTAGTGTTGGGAAGTCTTTTAGGGTGTTTAACAAGAGAACTCTAATGGTGGAAGAGACAACCCATGTAGTTTTTGATGAGTCTGAACCTAAGAAACATGGAGTAGAAGATGATGATATTGGAGAGATTACTAGTGGAGTAGAGAATTTGGGGGAAAGGGGTGTGAGCACCCAAGTAATGAAGGAGTAGAAGGTGTCACCCAAGGAGTAGAGAGCTTTGTTGAAAGGGGGGAAACTTCACACACTTTGCCTAGAGATTGGAGATACTCTACAAGTCACCCCAAGGATTTGATCTTAGGAGACCCTTCTAGTGGAGTTAAGACTAGACATGGACTTAGGAAGGAGGTGAACCACTCTGCTTTTATTTCTATGACTGAACCTACCACCATTAACCAAGCCCTTTCTGATGAGTTTTGGATTTTAGCAATGCAAGAAGAATTGAATCAATTTTGTTAGGAATGATGTTTGGGAACTTGTGGAAAGACCTAAAGGACAAAGTGTAGTTGGAACAAAGTGGGTCTTTAAGAACAAAGTGAATGATTCAGGAGTGGTGGTGAGGAATAAAGCAAGGTTGGTGGCTAAGGGGTACAATCAAATAGAAGGGATAGACTTTGAGGAGACTTTTGCCCCTGTAGCTAGATTGGAAGCCATTAGGGTGCTATTAGCCTTTGCCTGTTATAAAGGATTTAAGCTTTTTCAAATGGATGTCAAGAGTGCCTTTTTAAATGGGGAGATAAAAGAAGATGTGTTTGTAGAACAACCTCCAGGTTTTGAGAGCTCCCAATTTCCAAATCATGTGTTTAAATTAAAAAAGGCATTGTATGGTTTAAAGCAGGCACCAAGAGCTTGGTATGAGAGGCTTAGCACATTCTTACTAGAGAGGGAGTTTGTCAAGGGAAGTGTAGACACCACCCTTTTTCTTAAGAGAGTTGGAGATGATTTACTCATTGTTCAGATTTATGTGGATGATATACTCTTTGGATCTTCTAATAAAAATTTGTGTGATAATTTTTCTAAAACAATGAGTAGAGAGTTTGAGATGAGTTTGATGGGAGAGTTGTCCTACTTTTTGGGGTTTAGCATAAAACAATTGGAGGATGGAACTTTTCTAAATCAAACAAAATACATAAAGGACATTTTGAAGAAATATGAGATGGACAAAGCCAAGCCAATTAACACTCCCATGACTTCTAGTGCTCCATTGGATAAGGACCCAAGTGGTAAGTCTGTTGATCAGAAGAAGTATAGAGGCATGATTGGATCTTTGCTTTACTTGACTGCGAGCCGACCTGACATCATGTTTAGTGTTTGCCTTTGTGCTAGGTTTCAGGCTGACCCTAAGGAGTCCCACTTGACTGCTGTTAAGAGAATTTTTAGATATCTTTTGGGGACACAAGGATTAGGAATTTGGTACCCTAGACATAGCACTTCTTTTGAGATTATTGGTTTTTTTGACTCTGATTTTGCAGGATGCAAGGTGGATAGAAAGAGCACTTCTGGAACTTGTCAATTCATTGGACAATCTTTGGTCTCTTGGTCTAGTAGGAAGCAAAACTCTGTTGCTCTTTCCACTGCTGAAGCTGAATACATTGCTCTTGGAAGTTGTGTGGCCCAAGTCCTTTGGTTGAAACAACAGGTATTGGATTTAGGATTACATGTAAGTACCATCTCAATCTTTTGTGACAATACTAGTGCCATATGCATCTCTAAGAATCCTATCCAACATTCAAGGACTAAACACATTGACATTAGGCATCACTTCATTAGAGATCATGTGACTAAGGGAGACATTGAGTTACACCATGTGACAACTGAAAATCAACTAGCAGACATCTTTACTAAACCACTGGCCTTCGATACTTTCAGCTCTTTAAGGACCAGGTTGGGTGTGATTGATATAAATGCATGAAACTTTTTACTTTCTTTTATTTTTCTTTCTTTTACTTTTGTTTCCTGTTTTAGTTCTTTTTGAGTGTTTTATTTTTTTTTTTATCTTTTTTACTTAGTTTTTAAAATCATGGCTAATATGGTATTATATTCCTTGTCCTTGCTTTTGGGAATTTGTAGTCAATATGCTTTTATCTACTCAATCTCTTAGATGGTAGAAATATTTGGTGATTGCCTCTTTCTCTAACCTATTTTAGTGGCATAGTTATCTTCTTTAATCAAAAATCTCTCTCAAGTTAAAGATTGTTTATGGAATTGAGATCCTTTTCTTAAACTTGCTTAAAAAACTCTATCTTATACTTATAATGTTTAAAGTTTTTTTTTTTTCACATCAAAATTGCTCGTTACTCTTGTCCTTGATTATTGATTCTGCTTGTGATAACTCTTCCTTTGGTTAGAGAGAGTGCTCCTATTCTCTAATATATGAGAAGATCTATTCACAACTTTGTCTTTAAAAAAGATCATAAAAGAGACTATAGCTTGCAAAAAAAAAAAAAAAAAAAATGCCAATGATGCCAATAAAAGATGCGCAAAGCGCCAAATTGAAAAATATAGAATACACAAAGTGTATCAAAAGATGCGCAGTGCGCCAACCAATTGTCAAGAGGCATAAAATGAGCCCACTCCAAAACAAGCTACTCTCTCTTTTTTAAATCTTTTAGAACTTAGAAGTGTTGGTTATCAAAGACTTGACTTCGATTAAATTGCGATTGTGATAAATTTACTCTACCTCATTATTGTATGAAGATAGTTTTTTTCTTAAGCCAAGTGATAAGTAAATTCTTTTTTCTCATAACCAATTAATTTCTTGAGTTAGGTCATTGATTTCAAAAGACAATTCTACCCTAAAAAATGTCTGAGCTAAGGGTAGCCATGATCAGATATTCTAACTCTATAGATTGATGAGCTTATTAACACATTAACTCACAAATTTTTGAATCAATCACATGAATGCTATCATGTTCATGCCTTGATTAAAAAAAAAAAAAAAAAAAAGGGTCTCTTCGCTCTGCTTTCTTGAATCCTCCTTTTTGATATGTCAAAAGGGGGAGAAGTTTATGAGGTTCTTTTTTACATCAATCCTGAACTTTTTTTCCATCTGTTTTCGTAGTGGTTTGCCATCATCAAAAAGGGGGAGATTGTTGCAAACTATTTTCATGGCTTATGTTTTGATGATTGACAAACACTATCTCTCTTGGACTACTTGTTGCTTCTAACTTTTCAGGAATCGAAGATCGGACGATCAAGAGGAAGCCAAGTCCAGGATCGCGTAGGTTTAGGGTTGAGTCAGTCTGTAATTTTATTTTTCATCTTTTGAGTCTACTTGTAATAATCAAAAAGACTGATGCTAAGTAACCCTTCACACACACACTTGAGAGGCTTAGAAATTCTATTTTTTTTTTCACATCGGCCCGGCCGATATTTATATCGTCCGGGACGATCGGCTTAAAACAGAAAGTCTAAATTAAGGATTCTTAATTAAGGCAGCCGACATTAACTATCGGCCTGGACGATACGTGTATCGGCCAGGACGATAAGCTCAAAATAGAAAGAGATAGCCGCCTTAGACAGTTTAGGCATACTGAATTTTAAATTATCGGCCAGGACGATTCCAGGATCGGCCTGGACGAAATTACCAAATTATGCCTTAATTGATCAGGAAATCAAGGGAGTAATTAAGGATGATTGATACGATCATATCGTCCAGGACGATCGTGAGATCGGCCTGGACGATCTAGCCAAATTTCAATCGGCCAGGACTGTTCCCAGGGCTATGCTCAGGACGATTTACCTCTGATTTGAACTAATCGGCCAGGACGATCATGAGATCGGCCTGGACGATCAGGCCAAATTTCAATCGTCCAGGACTGTTCCCAGGGCTGTGCTCTGGCCGATCTTCCTTGATTTGTACTAATCGGCCAGGCCGATGTCCATATCGGCCGGGACGATAAAGTCGGCTACTTGCAATTAATGAGCTCCTCTTGAGCTCTTCTATTTAAAGAGCTCTTCTTCAACGTTTTTAAGAGACCTTTGGCTGCTGCCTTGACCTGAGAAGACCTTGAGGAGAGAAAGAGAGAGAGGGAGAGAGAGAGAGAGAGAGGATCTTGTGAGGGGGAGCTTGTGAGGGGATTCACAAGGGTTGCTCAAGGATCGCTCTGCTTGTCTTTCGTCTGGAGTTTCTCGTCCGTGGAAGGGTCGGTAGAGGTAA
The DNA here is from genome assembly GCA_019514585.1 of Dendrobium officinale. Classification (NCBI taxonomy): domain Eukaryota; kingdom Viridiplantae; phylum Streptophyta; class Magnoliopsida; order Asparagales; family Orchidaceae; genus Dendrobium; species Dendrobium officinale. Next base: position 20,034,370 of record CM033698.1, read on the forward strand.
GGAGTTTTGCTTTTGGTTGTGGTTCTCTGCCAGCTTCAGGAGGAAGCAAAAGGAGGTAGGTTCTCTGCCTTGCCGGGGTGGCAAAAAGGAGTTTCTTGTGAGGGCTTCTCCGCCTAGCTGTGGGGGCTAAAGGAGAGTCACGTTTTGTAGTGCAATACTTGGAGGGTGCCTCCAAGGAGTGGACGTAGGTCTTGTCGACCGAACCACTATAAATCTTGTGTTCTTATTTTTGCTTCCGCACTTTTAATTCCGCATTTGGTTTGGTGGTGTGATTTGGTTGACCTCTTTAGAAGATAACTTCTTCTAGTTTTGGGTCATCTTTGTAGAATCCAAACTTGCTATCTTCTCGTAGTCACATACTGATGACCACCAACATTGGAATGTACCTTTGAATGACCATATTCATGATACCGTTGTTGGGGCCTTCATCCATCATATCTTCAATTATGTTCCCTTTCTTGTAAATTATCAGAAGGCTCTCCCAATAATTTTTTTTCCGTAATATGGGTATCGAACCATATTAGGACAGAATTCTCTTTGCTTTCGATAGTAGGGAGGACATCTAAACTCCTCTCTATAAGGTCTTGTTGAGAATTTATTGTTCTGAGGATGAATTGTATTTAATGAAATAGCTTCAGTAACATATTTCCTCAGTCCTCATTGTAGATTTCTATCTTTAACATCCTTCAGTATTTTGTATATCTTTGAAGAGGCAGGTTCTTCCTTCTTTAGGTGGTAGTGGCTATTGAAGTGAAGTTTCTGTGATGCCCCAGATATCAATAGTGAAAGGATTCGTTTGACATTCTGATCGAACTCCATTCCAGTTGCCTTGCTCGGACCTAAAAATTTTAACCACATATAATGAGCTTACAAAGCCCAGCAGGTCACTAAAGCCTACAACTGAAATCAAAGTACGGCGATGCTATCAATATGCAGGTCAATCAAATCAAATCAATCAATGGTCAATGAGTCTATGCAATGCGGAAATCCATAGTCAATGAAATCAAGTCTGTACAGCAGAAATCAAATCAGTATTCAATGCAGTACGGAAATCAATAATCAATAATCAATACAGCGGTAAAAACATAGATAAATCAATACGCCCTAGTAATCAAATCAGTAAGTGACTGGAAGCCAATATCTATCCATCGTAGCAGTGTCTATCAATCAATACTATCAGTTCAATCAATCGTGTCGTCTAGTCAATTCGTTGTATCTATATCATCTGTCAAATCAATAGAATGGAATCATATCCGAACAGATACTTGCAAATCAATCTATCGTTCAATCTCACTTATTTCTCGTCAATACGGCAGTGCATGTATCCATATCCATAAAGAGAACAATCCATTGACGATCACGAACGATGCTACAACAGTGGATCCGTATCAATCAATTCCTCAAGTCAATAGTATCAATTGGCTCAATATCTCAATAACGATCAAATCAATAATAACGATCAAATCAATAATAACGATCAAATCAATACGTCGTAAAAGCAATTGAAATCAAATCAATACAATCGGCGAATACAAGTGAAATCAATCAATATGATTACTCATTACAATAAAAATCATATACGACAATCAAAACGATAATTCAATAAACAATTAACCAAATCAATCAATCAATCAAGGATCGGTACTATGAATCAATGTAAGGAATCGATGTATCAATGGGTCAGTAGTATCGGTATCAGTATCAGTTCAGTAGTATCAATAGTGTCTATGAATCAATGAGTATCAGTATCAATAGTATTAATAGTGTCCATGAATCAATGAATTCTATAATAACGATGAATCAATAATGTCGATGTCTAAATCCATGAATCCATACGATACGATATCCATATCCATAGCCTCAATGAATCTATACAATATCTATACCCGTTCCATCCATATCAATGTCAATAATCAATAGTACCCATGCTCAATGATCAATCAATGAAATCAATGAAATCGTACGATACAGTAAATCCATAAATCCATCAATAAATCCATTCAATAATAAATCAATTCAATAAATCCATCAAGATCAATAAATCAATCAGAAATCAATAAATCAATGCATATCAGGAAATCCATGCGATGCAATATCGTATACATGCAATTTCATACAATGGTCTTACTCGACAAGCACAAACACTAGCTATGATCAATAGTGCTGTTGTAGAATCCATATTACTGTTGTAGATATCCATAGTTCAACCAGGTTAAACACTGGCTATTATCAATAGTGTTGTTATAGAAATCCATAGATCAACCAGGTTAAACACTGGCTATTATCAATAGTGCTGTTGTAGAAATCCATAGATCAACCAGGTTAAACACTGGCTATTATCAATAGTGCTGTTGTAGAAATCCATAGATCAACCAGGTTAAACACTGGCTATTATCAATAGTGCTGTTGTAGAAATCCATATTGCTGTTGTAGATATCTATACGTTGGTTTCTATAACCAACGTTTAACCAGGTTTCCACTTGTCTTTCAGTATCAATCAATTCAATCAATAGTCAATGCAATAATCGATGCAATAAGCCATATTAAAGAAATCTAGAACAATCATATCAATAGTCATACACATATCAATTCAATCTATCAATTTCAGAAAATTCGGAAATCATACGAAAATCGGGCAGAGTAACGGCAGTCTAACAAATTTACATAAAAATCCTGCAAAAAGCACAAATTCCAAATCTCTCCAAATTACAGTAGAATATCCACGACATCAATACAAGACTATTATTCTATAAAATCCAAATCAAATCAAGTCCTGATATTTTTCTATTCAATTAAAATTGAGTAGAATCAATTCCGACCGGTAAAATTGTCGTAGAAAATACTCAAATCGTGTACAATAGTCATATCTATAACATACCAAAAGTTGTGTGGTGAAAGTTGTGTCAATACAAAACCAGGTCAAAAGTTTGATTACAAAAACACAAAACAGTGCACAACTCGGTCAAAACTCAATATCTCTGAAAACAGAAATAGGATTCGGAGTCCTTACCACGAGATCTTCACTTTTCCCAACAGCTGCGTCAGACGAAAAGCGCTCTGTGGCCTCCGAAACCAAGCTTTTCCTTTACTTGTCCTCTCTTTCTCTCTCTTCAAAATATCTGTTTTTATTAAATGATTTTCTCTCTCCTCAAAACGAGCTGATTTTCTTATATCATTAGGCTGATCGGCTCGGCCGATCGCCAGATCATCCCGGGACGATCAGACCAAAATCGATCGTCCTGGATGGTTCCCAGAACTGATCTCAGGATGGTATTTTGAACAGTACAGATCAGCTTGGATGATCTCAATATCATCCCGGACGATCCTGGGATAAAAATCCAAGTCAGAGAGGAACAGTAAGGGAACGAGGTCTCACAGTTTCCCAGAAAGAATTCTTTAATTTTCCTTTGTCAACATTTCTCTTTACCCACTTTAACGGTTCAAAGCCGTTATTGGTTGGTACATTACCTCTAACTGCGATGATGATTCTTGAAGGGTATCGGGCACCCAGCCATTAGCTCGTAAGCTAGCATTGGCCCTTCTTCTGGCTTTCCTGGAAAGCTTAGCACTTGCATCAGGAACTTCAGAATTGCACTCTTCAGGCACTTCACCCTGAATTATGTTTTGACTGGTCGTATTCATGCCAACATATGGCAATTTGGTATCAGGAACTTTCTTCTAAATTATTAAAGCAGCAACCAGTGCCATAGTGAGTCTTAAAAATACAGAAGCCCTCTTGGGAGCCTGCTCATCAACAACTTCAGTGGTAGGCTTCTTAGCGGTACCTTTAATAGTATGTATGCTACCAGTATTCTCAGGAAGAAACTGTTGAAACTGCATGACTTCGAAAATAGTTCCGAACTGAATGGTTGGTCCAGCATAACCTGTGTTTAGAACAGCTTGAGGGAACGACACTCTAGCTTTCTTACATAGGTTCACAATTATGAAGGACTTTATAGGCGTCATATTATCAACCTTTTAACATAACTTGAGGAGTAAGAGGCAAGCTAAATTCTACTGAAAAAGAAAACACAGAACTGCGTTGAATAAACATCAATATTTATTTTTAAATGTTTTGTTAACTAAGACTAAATATGAATTATCTTTTCATCCAAAGATGGAGAGAAAAGTATTTCCGAGTGGAGTCGCCAGAAATCTGTTGGCTCAAAAAAAAATGGCACGAATGCATGAATCCCTCTTTGCAGCCGTAGGATTCCATTTCCCTTAAGTCAAATTGAAATTAACCAGATTTCCCCAGAGGATAGTGTCAGGATTTATAGATCTGGGGTTCTTACTTCCTATGAGCGCAAGCACTCATAGTTAATTACCCCTCTTACTACGTAAGAGACCTCTCTTACTACGTAAGAGAGAACTCTTGATTAAGGATGAATAATTTTTTTTAGATAATTTTATTCTCAATAGTAGGGGAAATGGAGGTAAACCTGATTAATATCCCATGGTTCCGTCATCCCGAATATACCATAGTTCCAGTCTACCAACACTAATAATCATTGACCGTAGTGTCCAAGGAATCTGATTAGCAGCCATGTGTTGCCTCCTTTCAGGGATCCTGAGTAGAATGAAGTGGTTAGATGTGTATTTTAGTTTGATTTAATTTGGGTTGGGGCTTATGACTTCCTTAGAAGTTTCCCTTTTATTTATATAGTTTGGGTCTTACGGCTCTATTTAAGAGTTGCCCGTATGATTTGATTTAGGCAGGGGCTTATGGCTTGCTCAGAAGTTGCCCATTAATTGGTTTAATTTAGGGCTTACTGCTCCAATTAGGAGTTTCCCGTGAGATTTTATTTAGGTAGAGGCTTATGGCTTCATTAGAAGTTGCCCAACGGTGGGTCTTACGACCTAGCTCTATAAGCTAAGCAGCCCGAGTTGTGGGTCTTACAACTTAATCCTTTATGAAAGTTCGTTTGGGATGTTAAGCCCTATGAACTTAGTCCCAAGCTAACCAAGAGGGGGGGGTGAATTGGTATTTAAAAAATTCTTAAGATAAAGAAAGAAAATCACAAACCAAATCACACCACAAAAATAAATGCGGAATTTAAAAGTGCGGAAGCAAGAAAAAGAACACATAAATTTATAGTGGTTCGGTCGACTTGACCTACGTCCACTCCTTGGAAGAACCCTCCAAGTATTGCACTACAAAACGTGACTCTCCTTTAGCCCCCACAGCTAGGCGGAGAAGCCCTCACAAGAAACTCCTTTTTGCCACCCCGGCAAGGCAGAGAACCCACCTCCTTTTTCTTCCTCCTGAAGCTGGCAGAGAACCACAACCAAAAGCAAACTCCTTACCTCTACCGACCCTTCCACGGACGAGAAACTCCAGACGAAAGACAAGCAGAGCGATCCTTGAGCAACCCTTGTGAATCCCCTCACAAGCTCCCCCTCACAAGATCCTCTCTCTCTCCCTCTCTCTCTTTCTCTCCTCAAGGTCTTCTCAGGTCAAGGCAGCAGCCAAAAGGTCCTCAAAAACGTTGAAGAAGAGCTCTTTAAATAGAAGAGCTCAAGAGGAGCTCATTAATTGCAAGTAGCCGACTTTATCGTCCAGGCATATATGGACATCGGCCTGGCCGATTAGTACAAATCAAGGAAGATCGGCCAGAGCACAGCCCTGGGAACAGTCTTGGACGATTGAAATTTGACTTGATCGTCCAGGCCGATCTCACGATCGTCCTGGCTGATTAGTTCAAATCAAAGGTAAATCGTCCTGAGCACAGCCCTGGGAACAGTCCTGACCGATTGAAATTTGGCTTGATCATCCAGGCCGATCTCACGATCTTCCTGGCCGATCGGATCGTATCAATCATCCTTAATTACTCCCTTGATTTCCTGATCAATTAAGGCATAATTTGGTAATTTTGTCTAGGACGATCCGGGAATCGTCCTGGCCGATAATTTAAAATACAGTATGCCTAAACTGTCTAAGGCGGCTATCTCTTTCTATTTTGAGCTTATCGTCCTGGCCGATACACGTATCGTCCAGGCCGATAGGTTAATGTCGGCTGCCTTAATTAAGAATCCTTAATTAGACTTTCTGTTTTAAGCCGATCATCCAGGACGATATGAAAATCGGCCTGGCCGATGTGGGTAAAAATAGAAATTCTAAGTCTCTCAAGTGTGTGTGTGAAGGGTTACTTAGTATCAGTCTTTTTGGCCATTACAAGTAGACTCAAAAGGTGAAAAATAAAATTACAGACTGACTCAACCCTAACCCTACGCAATCCTGAACTTGGCTTCTTCTTGATCGTCCGATCTTCGATTTCTAAAAAGTTAGAAGCAACAAGTAGTCCAAGAGAAAAAGTGTTTGTCAATCATCAAAACATAAGACATGAAAATAGGTTTGCAATAATCTCCCCCTTTTTGATGTTGGCAAACACAAGTAGGAAAATTTCATTAAAACAGCAAGGTTACAAAACCAAAGACCAAACAGCTTTTTCCTACACCCTACTCCCCCTTTTGTCATCATAAAAAGAGGGTCTAGAAACACAAGAAAAACATCACAAAAGACTAACAAACACACTAAAAAGACAGGAAACGAACAACACAAAATACAGACTAAAATAACGAGGGATCCAGATCGTCAGATGGAGGTGGTGGAGGTGGCTGCTGAAAGCAGGTGGCATGTGTGGTGAACTGAGCATTGAACCAGGCGATGTCCTGGTCATGCTGCTACTGCTGCTGAATAACGAAACTGTCAAATCGGGCTAAATCCTCAGCGCGGTATTGCTCGTAGCGGGCAATGTCCTCTGAGTGTTGCTGCTCCTGAGCAACAACGTATGCGTCAAACCGAGTCTCCCAATGATCAAACCTCTCAATCAACTGATCAAAGGGTGAGTGCTAGTGGAGAGGGACAGGATCAGGAATGGGAGCAGGAGCGGGAGCCTCCTCCTCTCTAGCCCCCCTACCTTCCCCATCTCCTGGGTGGAGACGAGTACTATGAAGAGCAATGAAGGAATTGTTTGAGTAGTAGGTAGGGTGACGGTCAGGATGATTAGGGTATTGGAGATTGTATTTGGTTTCAAGGATATAGGCTATGATGTGTCCTAAGGCTAGATTGGGCTTTCTCTTATGGCCTGGGTCGCGAATTATAGTTAGGTGATCGATGTAGCGAAAGAGTAGATTAGCGGCATTGAATTCTCTTTGGGCCATAATGTAGAAAGTAGTGAGTGACAGTAGAGGGGTGATGTGAATCCGGTCCCCGGCTTTTGGGATTATGGATGTGCGAAGGACATGTTGGATTGTCCTAGCATCTTTGACCAAAGAGCTAGTCTCTCCAACATGGAAATGTGTATTGGTCTGACGAAGGAAGTGATTCGCCGTAGACCAGTCAAAATCAGGATCAGAGGCTATTTGGTGCAGCTTATCCCCAGTGGTGGATAGCTGTAAAAGATCAACACAATCCTGATATGTGATTTCGACAGGGCGTCGATTCACATAGGAGGTCATGACTGTGAAGGTGTGGTTAATGCGTATGCTAGCAAAAAATTCAGCGAGAAGTTCGGAAGAGAAATGGAAGGAGAGAGTGAGTATAAAACAAAGAGAGGTGTGGGCAAAAAGGTCCATTACTAGGTATGAGAGATATGCAGGATTAATTATCCGGGAAAGGGTGATGCCACTCTCCTTGTAGCGATGATAGGCAGCCTGATCTTCTGCCTCCTTGAATCGAGGGTCCAGAGTCGCCCTCGAAGAACTCCTAGATACCTGACGAACGCGTTTCCCACCAGCCATTTGAGAGAGGTAGCAAGGAAACACACGAGCAGAAGGAGGGTGAGAAAACATGGCTGGAATTGGCCTGAATTTAAAGAAACGGCCCTATCGTCCTGGCTGATCGCAGAATCGTCCAGGCCGATAGGGTACAATAATTGCGTACAGGCCGATTGGTCAAAAAGGCGGTCAGATCGTCTGGGCTGATCAGATATCGGCCAGGCCGAATAGACACAGGCGATCGGCCCGAGGAGTCAGGCTGAATGACCGTTGAAAAGCAGATCGTCCGGGCCGATTAGGTGTATCGTCTAAGACGATGCACAATAATTGATCGTACCGGCCGAAGTTAAAACGTTTTAAATACTTGCCACGTGTATCGTCCAGGACGAACAGTGGTTCGGCCCGGCCGATTGTCCAATAATGGATCGTCCGGGGCCGAATTTAAAGATCAAAACGTGCTGACACGTGGATCGTCCGGGACGATCCAGTGTATCGGCCAGGACGATGCACATAAAATGCATCGGCCAGACAAAATATACTATCGGCCAGGACTATCACCAAGAGTTCGATCAAATCGGCCAGGACGATATGGGATCGTCCGGGACGATGAGTTTAGGTTTTACAAACAAAAGGTCAGCAGATGGATTTTGAACAGAATTTGTCATATCGTCCAGGACGATAAGGGTATCGGCCAGGACGATGTGACTAGGAATTGAATTCAAGGAAAAGATGGTGATGATCAAGACCCTCAAAAAATAAAACAAAAGAAAAAAAAAGTCAAAACACAACAAAAGAAAAATAAAAAAAAATGAGGAGAAAAAACGAATATTTTTGGATTTTAATCTTTCTAATAATTTTTTTTTTATGGAGGCATCATATGAGAATTCTTTTCAAAAAATTAAACTTTTAAAGTTCCACTAGATCAAGAAGTTTAACAAATCTCAATTAGAAGAAGGTAGAATATCTGATTTTGTTAACCCTTGATCGGACATCCTTCAGGGTACAAAATTCTTTTGGAAACCAAAAATCCAACTTAGAATAACTAATAGGGATAATAAGATCCATTCAAGACTTGTTTACAAAGAAAATATCTCATATTTAATAAACCAAAGTAATTTTTCTCAATCATGAAAATTGAAATCAAGTCTTTGAAAATATCACATAATAAATGAGTTTTCTAAGTTTTAAGAGTTTTACCAAAGAGAGGATAGCTTGCATTTAGTGGGCTCATTTTATGCCTCTTGTCATTTTGATTTGCTCTTTTGAGCATCTTTTGATTCTTTGATACACTTTTGTGTATATAGCATTCTTTTCAATTTTGGCTTCATTGGCCTCTTTCCTTTTTAACTTTTGCAAGCTAGAAATTCTTTAATATACCCTTAAAAAAAAGACTTAGTTGTGAGTATATCCTCCAAATATTAGAGAATAGGAGCTCTCTCTCTAACATAGGGAAGAACAATCCACAACACAAAATCAAAATCATGTGATAAATGCAATGGTAAGATTTCAAAAGCTTGAATGATATCTAAGAACTTTGGCTATTATACATAAGATAAATTAATGCAGCAAGATAAGGGAAAGATCTTAATTAACAGGCCATTGGTTAAACCGAGTTTAGACTTTTGTTTTAGAGAAGAAAATCATACCACTAAATAAAGTCTGAAGGAGGGAAAACATCAACAGAAAACTCCCTTTAACCAATTTTGAAAAGCTAAAACACTATCTCCAAAAACTCCAAAATCTAAAAGTTTGAAAGGATTAATCATATGGAAAGCCAAAATTAAAGAGCAACGTGTAAACAAAACAAAACAATCAAAACAAATGAAAATAAAGCAAACTAAAATAGATACAAAGTGAGCACAAAAACTAAAAAAAAATAAAATAAAAAGACACACAAAACTAATGTTTCAAGTAAGTGATAAAGCAGCAAGTTTAAGAAATTTTTGAGCTGCAAGCCTCCTTATGTCCAGTTATCCTATGCTCCCACAGGGGCTTTGGTGAGAGCACACCTGTAAAACTCAACAACAGTCAGATTTAGGAACCCAAACAGGTTTGGGATCCTTCTTAGAAAAGGTAGAATGTAATGCAGGTAAGGTATGCTGTGAATCATGCATCTTAGGTCTCCACACCCAATGAGTACTACGGTGAACGGTGCAAGTGTGTGAGATGTGTCCTAGCATGCCACATGAGAAACATCTAACTCCAGGAAAAGGGTTTCTTAAATGATTTGAATTATAATGCCTCTTCCTAGGTTCTTGCTTAAGATCAACAGTGGAAGTCATCCAATTTTTCTTACATGTATCAAAATCATTTTGAATCCTCAATTTTGTTCTCTTTAATGCATCAATCTCAATCCACAAATTTTTCTCAATATCTTTAGATTTCTTAAGATCAAAACTAAGTGAGGTGTGTGAAACTTTTAATGCATTATGTTTATCAACCAATTCCAAATGCTTTTTGTTCAACTCATCAAATTCATCAAGGAGAGCCATGTGATTTGAATCAATCGTTGCATGATCTTTGAGAAACACTTCATGCTCTTTTTGTAGATTTGAATGTTCTAATTTTAGGCTAGCATGAGTTTTCTTAAGTTTTTTGTATGATGCATGGATTTTTTTTTCACAAATTTCAAACAATTCATCATAGGTTGGTTTACATACCTCTTCCTCATCACTTTGATTTTCTCCCATGAAACACAAATTCGTAGTCTCTTCCTCTGGTTCAGTCTCAGAGGAATCAGTACCAGATTCTGCCCAAAAACCTCTTTGGATTTTCTTCTTGTCCTTCCTTGACTTGGCTTTCTCCTCACCTTTTTCCTTTTCTTTGCTTGAATGATCTTGAAGTGTAGGGCAATCGGCTTTCACATGTCCAGGTTTCCTGCATTCAAAACAAACAACATCAGTAGATCCCTTAACATATTTGTGATCCTTACCTTTCCTCCAATTTTGATGATGCTTTTGTTTCTTCCTTAGAAAGCTTTTGAATTGCCTTGTGATGAAGGCAACATCATCGCTTTCAGACCCAAAAGATTCGGAATCCGATTTGTGCGCCTTTAGTGCGATTGTTTTCTCCTTTTTCTTCTCACCTGTATCAAGATTTTTTTGATTCACCCCTTGCTCGTAAGCAATGAGTGAGCCAAGTAAGTTATCAATAGAATAGGTGTTCAAATCTTTGGATTCAGAATGACAGTAATTTTTGCATCATAACATGAAGGCAAGCATCTCAAAATCTTGTTAACTTTTTCATAATTTGAAAGCTCTTTTCCTAGTGCATGCAATGAAGTAACAATCTGAGTAAACCTAGTGTACATGTCAGAAATCGATTCATGAGGTTTCATACGAAAAAGTTCGTAGTCATGCAAGAGAAAGTTCAAACGGGATTGCTTAACTTCATTAGTACCTTCATAGGTGATGCATAATTTATCCCAAATCTCTTTACCAGTTTTGCAAGTTGAAACACGCATGTAATCTTCAGATTTCAAAGCACAGAAAAAACAGTTCAAACATTTTGCATTTAACTGAGCCAAATCACGTTCATCAAAAGTCCATTCAGTAAAAGCAACTTCAGTTTTAACACCATTAATTTCACGAGAATGTGGAGAATAACCTTCTTGAATAAGCATCCACATGCGATAATCAGTAGATTGTAAAAACGTTGACATGCGAGTTTTCCAAAAATCAAAAGGTAGGTTATCGAACAGGGGAGGTCGGGTAACAGAATACCCTTCCGTAGTGTTGCGATTTCCAATGTTAGCCATGGATCAAATTCAAAAAGTTTTCAAACTTAATTTTTCGAATCCCGCTCTGATACCACTTAAAAGTTAGTTCGGGATGTTAAGCCCTATGAACTTAGTCCCAAGCTAACTAAGAGGGGGGGGGTGAATTGGTATTTAAAAAATTTTTAAGACAAAGAAAGAAAATCACAAACCAAATCACACCACAAAAATAAATGCGGAATTTAAAAGTGCGGAAGCAAGAAAAAGAACACAGAAATTTATAGTGGTTCGGTCGACTTGACCTACGTCCACTCTTTGGAGGCACCCTCCAAGTATTGCACTACAAAACGTGACTCTCCTTTAGCCCCCACAGCTAGGCGGAGAAGCCCTCACAAGAAACTCCTTTTTGCCACCCCGGCAAGGAAGAGAACCCACCTCCTTTTGCTTCCTCCTGAAGCTGGCAGAGAACCACAACCAAAGGCAAAGTCCTTACCTCTACTGACCCTTCCACGGACGAGAAACTCCAGACGAAAGGCAAGCAGAGCGATCCTTGAGCAACCCTTGTGAATCCCCTCACAAGCTCCCCCTCACAAGATCCTCTCTCTCTTTCTCTCCTCAAGGTCTTCTCAGGTCAAGGCAGCAGCCAAAAGGTCCTCAAAAATGTTGAAGAAGAGCTCTTTAAATAGAAGAGCTCAAGAGGAGCTCATTAATTGCAAGTAGCCGACTTTATTGTCCAGGCCAATATGGACATCGGCCTGGCCGATTAGTACAAATCAAGGAAGATCGGCCAGAGCACAGCCCTGGGAACAGTCCTGGACAATTGAAATTTGACTTGATTGTCCAGGCCGATCTCACGATCGTCCTGGCCGATTAGTTCAAATCAGAGGTAAATCATCCTGAGCACAGCCCTGGGAACAGTCCTGACCGATTGAAATTTGGCTTGATCATCCAGGCCGATCTCACGATCGTCCTGCCGATCGGATCGTATCAATCATCCTTAATTACTCCCTTGATTTCCTGATTAATTAAGGCATAATTTGGTAATTTTGTCTAGGCCGATCCGGGAATCGTCCTGGCCGATAATTTAAAATACAGTATGCCTAAACTGTCTAAGGCGGCTATCTCTTTCTATTTTGAGCTTATCGTCCTGGCTGATACACGTATCGTCTAGGCCGATAGGTTAATATCGGCTGCCTTTATTAAGAATCCTTAATTAGACTTTCTGTTTTAAGCCGATCGTCCAGGACGATATGAAAATCGGCCTGGTCGATGTGGGTAAAAACAGAAATTCTAAGTCTCTCAAGTGTGTGTGTGAAGGGTTACTTAGTATCAGACTTTTTGGCCATTACAAGTAGACTCAAAAGGTGAAAAATAAAATTACAGACTGACTCAACCCTAACCTTACGCAATCCTGAACTTGGCTTCTTCTTGATCGTCCGATCTTCGATTCCTGAAAAGTTAGAAGCAACAAGTAGTCCAAGAGAAAAAGTGTTTGTCAATCATCAAAACATAAGACATGAAAATAGGTTTGCAACACTTTAGACTAAGATGCCCTTAGGTTTAAATTTTCTTGTTTGAGGTTTAGGATTAATGCTATTTATTTTAACAATTTTTCTAAAATGTGGGGGCTTATGACTTCAGTTAGAAGTTACCCGATAGTGGGTCTTATAACCTATTCCTATAGGCTAAGATTCCCATAGATTTAAATTTGATTATTTTAGTTTTAGGTTCATTACAATTTATTTAGTAATTTTCCTAAAATGTTGGGGTTTACGACTTCCTTAGAAGTTGCCCGATAATGGGTCTTACAACCTAATCCTATAGAGTAGGATACCCAAAGATTTAAATTTAGATTGGGACTTACAACTTTTGTAGAAAGTAGCCCTAATATTTTAGTTAGGTAAGTCTTATTGCTTCCTTAGAAGTTGCCTAATTATGGGTCTTACGACCTAGCAATTTAAGCTAAGTGGCCCGAGTTGTGGGTCTTAGAACCTAGTCTTTTTAGACTAGGATGCCCCAATGAGGGGTCGAGGGTCTTATTATAACCTAAACATTTTTTCCTCAGAGGTCGGACTTATGACTTCTATTAGAAGTGGCCGGAGGTGTTAATTAGGGTTTAGGAGTTAGGTCAATTTTACCTAAAACTTTCCCCTAAGGTCGAACTCATGACTTTTCTATAATAGTTACTGGATAGTGGGACTTACAAGTAGGTTCCTATGAATGAGGCTGCCCGAGAAAGTTGAAATTTGATTGTTTGGAGATTTGTTTTGAGTTCGTTTGAGTTTTTTGAGTTTGTGATTTTGACACCTCAGGGCTTTGACACTTGCGTTAGTGTTTTAGTTTGTTTTGTGCTTATAGTCTTTTTTCTTACTATAGTAGTCCAATGCTTTACCTGTTTTTAGCACTTTTGCTCTACTACCTTTTTCGTACTTAGTTTTTCTTGCTTTCAAGTACTTTGCTTTACTAGTAGTGGCTATCTTTAATATTTTTCAACATTCTTGATTTAATGATTTATATATATATATATATATATATATTTATTTGCGACATACAAACATTTATTTATTTCATTTGCAGGTATGTGGTACTTGCAGCAGTTCAGGGAGCTCGCATATAATTGCAAGAGCTCGTAGCCATAAGGGATACAGTTATAGGGGTGCTAGCATAGTGTTGTTTTGTACTCGTTTGGGTTGACAGAGTTGTTTGTACAGTGTTGAATGAGTTTGTTGAGCAGAGAACTTGTACAATTTGTTTGAGAGTTATTATTTGGAGATGATTTTGGGGAGTTTGAGAGCCTGTACATGTTGATTAGTGAAATTGTTTCTTTCTTTTTTTTTATTATATTTTTTATTTGATTAATTAAATAATTAACCAATAAATAAATTTTAAGTTTCACTACTCTCAATCTTTTAAATAACTCTCAAATTTTAAAACTCTTAGAATTTGAAATTCTCGTATTTAACATTTTCTTTAAAATGGCCCCATATTTTAAAACATAATGATTTCAACTAACTTTAAATTTTTACTTTAAAAAAATCAATCAATTATTTCAATTAATTTTAATTAATTAATTTTTTAAATTAAGCAATTAAATATTCAAATTTAATTGCTCTAAAATTATTCTTAAAAAGTTTAATAATTTTTTCAAAATTTCAGCAGCCTCTCGGCATCACCTCCCCACCGAGGGAGAAATCGGGACGGCATCTGCCAAAATTTCTTCCTACTCGGACCTAAGGTTAACGGCGTAGGGTCTTCAATTTTAAACCATCTCACCACGACCTAAGATCGACTGCGTGAGGTCTTCAATTTGGAACCATCTTGGCCGGATCTAAGATACGACGGCCCGAGGTCTTCAAATTTAAAACCATCTGCCCAGATTAAAGATCAATGGTGTAGGTCTTCAAATTTAAAACCATCCGCTCGGATCTAAGATCAATGGTGTGAGTCTTCGACACCTACTTTTTATAGTCATAGTAAAAATTTTATTATTTATGCAATCCTTTATTTTAATTATTTAGCATACTTTAATTAATTGCAGTAATCATGTGAGTATAACAAGTAAATTGGAATGTTATTTTGGAAGGCATTTGAGACAAATCCCAAGCATACATATAGGATACCCATACAAGTGAAACTTTAAGTTTAATACTTTGCGTGAAATAAGAGGAGGTGGGACATTAGGTCAATTGAGTGGATTATATAAGTATGAATAGGAGCAATGCATGTGGGCAAAGTGTAGTTCACATGAAACCAAATTCACTTGCTTATAGGAATAGGATTTCAAACTGATTAAAAAAATAAGAAGCGGACAAGGTTTTGGTAGATATTCACATGGGTTGGAGAAGGAGCATAGTAGAACATCCTTGGAAAAGCCGAAGTCACACAACCATGTTGGAACCAAAGTCTCAACCCGTGCAGCTTCAATAACTCCTGTGAAGCAACAAGTCGAATAGCAATAGGGAGCCGAAGAGCGACGCGCACAATCTTCACCTCCTGCGAAGAAGTGAATTCGGGCGGCACTAAAGGCGTCAAAGAACGAAGTCAAACTACGATGGGGAGCCAAAGAGCAAAGTCGAAGGAGTGGTGAATGTGGTCTCTGCCTCCTACAAACAGTGACGAGGGAAAGAGAAGATGAAATGTGAACCTTAGATGCCTCTGTGAAGCGATGAAGTCGAACGAGCATCTGCCGAATAGGAGTTAGAGCGAATGTAATCTCCTCTTTCTGAACTCCTTTGTTATTTTTATTTGTTTCCTTTATCAAATGGTGGTTACCCGAGCGAAACAAAGTGTCGTTCAATGAAGTGGGGCTAGCAGAGAGCGTGAACTGCTTCATAATTCTTCATTTTCATTTTTTTTTAAGTCAACACTAGGGTTAGGTTTACCTCAATATAACTAGTGGATTTGGGAGATCTTTAGTTCTCTGAGCTTGTTAACTATTCATGTTTAATCCTCTAGAAGACTTCTTCAGCTGAAAATGCATGGATCGATCGGTTTAAGCCTTGGATGGACCTTGGCTTAAGCTCATCAGAATATGGCCGTCACTGGCTTCTAGCGGTTGGATCTGACTTGGGAAAGGTCAAGGGACCTATTAGAAGCTCAAATGAAAAGAGTATTTGATCTGGGATGGCTTGAGTGGAGAGAGAGTGTAGAGGATAGAATGATAGCCGTTCTAAGGGTTTTGCCCTATTCAACCTTCCTCAGATTAAATAAATGGTTGAGATTGAGTGGGGGAACTCCTAGATGTTTTCCATCTACCCCTGGGGTGGTTGGAAAGCTGGGAACAAGGACAGCCTAAGGACATCCATATGGAGAGGTCTTATTGGCCTCACAAGGGTTTTGGGACCACTTGGGCTAGTTCAAAGCTTATCTAAAGCTTAATCCAGTCTTAAGAAAGGTTTAGAAACCTTTTAGATTTGGTTTAAATGGCTGGAGTGGTTTAGGGATCAAGTAGATTAGTCTTTAATGGGTTTTAACTAACTTTGATGCACTATAAGGCCTTAATTTGACAAGTTGACTGGTCCCCATTCCACATGGCAGCTGAGGTGGCATGGGAAGGAGATTTGGACCTGCTAGAATGATTTGATA
Organism: Dendrobium officinale; assembly: GCA_019514585.1. Lineage (NCBI taxonomy): Eukaryota > Viridiplantae > Streptophyta > Magnoliopsida > Asparagales > Orchidaceae > Dendrobium > Dendrobium officinale. Next base: position 20,050,889 of record CM033698.1, read on the forward strand.
AAGAATGGGCTAGCTTTGGTTAAATCATTTGGGAATTTAAACCCCTTTAAAGGAGTTTGTTGACTATGTTTACCAGTCAACTAGTAACCAATAGGTGAGGTGGCATGTGAGGATGCCATGGGTGCTGGAGTGATGGGCTTAAGGCTTCAAGGTTGATGTTTGAATATATGAAATCATATAAATGTTAGTTTAACCAAATGATGTAGGGTTGACTTGGTCAAAGTCATTTGGGTTTGGTTGACCAATGATTAGGATTTGATTAAGCCTTGGTTTGAAATTGATTAGAAGCTTAAAAGTGGTTTAAAATATCAAATGGGTTAAAATAACCCATTTAAAACATTAAGTGGTATTTGGGTTAACCTAGGTTGACTTAGTCCCAAATTTGGGCTCAATAGGTTTTGTTTGAAATTTGAAAATTGTTGGAAGTAGTTCCAAGCAATTTGGAGTTCATTTGGTTTGAAATTAATGTTTGAAATCTTAAGGGGTATTTTGGTCAAAAGGTCCATCTGGTCAGCCAGGCTTAACCAGGGTCTGAGCTTGAGTCCATTGCACTCCTAATGATGATTAAGATGCATTGGAAGAGGTTCTGGGATTTGATTTGAAGAGGCTATATTGAGGTTTATTGAAACTCCAAAATTGCATTTTTTCTGTCATTTTGACCCCTTTTTAATTGGGGGTCAAAATAGGTCCACCAAAATGTAGTTTCATACTCAATGAGTTATAATTAAGGGTTTGGAAGTGATTAGAGGCTTTGGATGAAGCTCTAAGGTCAAATTCACTGGGTAGTAGGTCCAATGGCATATTATGTAAATATTTGAAGGTTTTATAATCTTTGAATTTCAATTCAATTTCTGGGGTTAGAGATCTTATAATGAGCTCAAATTTGGAGAATTGCCTCTAGAGACATATCATATTAATATGTAATTGATAGACTCTAAATCAGATGTCATTTGACTAGGTTTTGAAGTGTTTGAAAATTCACTAAAAAAGGCTTTCAGGACTTGGAACTTTAGCCTTAGATTGATCTAATATCTAAATAGATCCTAAGGTCTAGATTGATCTAAGGTTTAGGTAGATCCTAAGGTCTGGATTGGTCTTAGTGACCTTATACAAAAATGAGGTCAACAAATGGACCCCCAATATGTGTGATAGAATGGAGTTCTATTGCACATATCGGCATTGACCAAATTCACAGGTCAAATATGGAGTTTTGATCCTAAGGGAAGGAAAAGGCATATTCCTAGAGAATCAGGATTTGAATTGATACTAGGGTAGTGCCATGGAGGGCGTGCTCTACCACTAGTGAGTCGAATCCTAAGGGAAGGAAAAGTTTATCCCTGAAGGAAAAGAAAGTCTAGGTGATCGTATAGGCAGGAAGAATTCCTAACTATAGAGGATCAAATTTGAGTTTTGATTCTAAAGGAATGGAAGCCTAACCTTAGAAGATTGAGTTTGGAGTAAATTCTAAGGGAAGGGAGGACCTAACCCTAGAGGATTGAGCTTTAAATTAGTTATAAGGGAAGGGAAGACCTAACCCTAGAGGATTGAGTTTTGATTTGATTCTAAGAGAACGAAATACCTAAACCTAGAAGATTGAATTTGAAATTGGTTCTATGTGAAGGGAAGACCTAACTCTAGAGGATTGACTTTTGATTTGGTACTAGGGTTGTGCCACTAAGGGCTACTCTACCACTAGAAGATCTAGTCCTAAGGGAAGGAAGTACCTAAACCCTAAGGAAGACAAGGCTGGAATAATCATATAGGAAGGAAGAAATCCTAACTATAGATGATCAAATTTGAATTGATACTAGGGTAGTGCAATGAAGGGGCATACTCTACCACTAGTGGGTCTAATCCTATTGCAAGGGAGTACCTAAACCCTAAGGAAGAGAAGGATGGAATGGTCGTATAGGAAGGAAGAACTCCTAACTATAGAGGATCAAATTTGGGTTTGATACTAGGGTAGTGCCTCGATGGGTGTACTCTATCACTAGTGAATCTAGTCCTAAGGGAAGGGAGTACCTAAACCATAAGGAAGAGAGGGTTGGATTGATCGTATAGGAAGGAAGAACTCCTAATTATAGAGGATCAAATTTTGGTTTGATACTAGGGTAGTGCCTCGAGGGGCGTACTCTACCACTAGTGGCTCTAATCCTATGGGAAGGGAGTACTTAAACCCTAAGGAAGAGAAGGTTGGAATGATTATATAGAAGGAAGAACTCCTAATTATAGAGGATTGAATTTATGTTTAATACTAGGGTAGTGCCATAAGGGGCGTACTCTACCACTACTAGATCTAGTCCTAAGGGAAGGGGGAAACCTAACCTTAAGGAGAAGAAGATTAGATGATCATATAAAAAGGAAGAAATCCAAACTACAGAGGATTTAATTTGAATTTAATACTAGGGTAGTGCCATGAGGGGCGTACTCTACTCCTAGTAGATCTAATCTTAAGGGAAGGAGGAAACCTAACCTTAAGGAGAAGAAGATTAAATGATCGTATAGAAAGGAAGAAATCCAAAATACAGAGGATCAAAATTTGGATTTATACTAGGATAGTTCTACAAAGGGTGTACTCTACCACTAGTAGATATAATGCTAAAGGAGGAAAGAACCTGACTTTAAGGAGAAGAAGACTAGAGGACCCTGTGGAAAGGAAGCATTGCTTCCCAAGGAAGGTCTAATCTTGATTTTAAAACTAGGATGGTGCCACATAGGGCGTGCTCCATCACCAGTGAATCTAATCCTAAGGAAAAAAGCACGATGACTCACATATATCCTTAAAGAAAAGAGGATGATCATGTGGAAAGGAAGCATTGCTTCCCATAGAGGATCCGATTTGAAATTTAAAACTAAAATGTTGCAACAGAGGGTGTGCTCCATCACTAGTTGATCAAATCCTAAAGAAAGGAAGCTCTAGGACTCACACCTAATCTTAAGGAAAAGAAAGTGACTGAACTATAGTGGGGCCCAACAGGCTTAAATCCACCACTAGTTAGTCAAGATCCTATCAGATAGGAAGCACAGGGACTCACACCTACTCTTAAAAAATGATATTTAAATTTGAAACTAAGATGGTGCCATAATGGGCATGCTCCATCACTAATGATTTTAATCCTAAAGAAAGGAAGCTCTGGAACTCACACCTAACCTTAAGGAAAAGAAAATGACTAAACTATAGTGGGGCCCAACATGCTTAAATCCACCACTAGTTAGTTGAGATCCTAGGAGATAGAAAGAATAGGGACTTACACCTACTCCTAAAGGATCAGATTTGTTTTGGGTTTTCAATGACTAACCTAGCTAGAAAGCACAGAGACTTACATCTAACTAGGGGAACTAGCCAAGGAGATAGTCTACCTAAACCTCTAAGGATTCGGCAAAAGCTATCTAACCCTAATTTGACTCTAATCCTAAGGAGAGAAAGCACGGGGACTCACACCTGTGCTTAAGGAAAAGGGGATTTTTATTTTAGTTTTGAATTTAACATGATTTTTGAATTTTGGATTTCGATTATATTTGATATGATTTGAGATTGATTAAAATTATGATTTTAGATATAGATCTAAATTTAGAAGTTTTTAAATTTGAATTTGGAGAATTTTAAATTTGAAGAGTGTTTTATTGATGTTGAATTTGATACTCATTGGCATGGTACTTCCTGAAGAGCCGCCCGACATTTAAAAATATCAAGTGGCATCCTTCAGGGTTGATTAGTTAATATTTGACATTTCCTCAAAGATCATCTCTACAATAAGAGGACAATCTTGTATTGGTTTAAACTCCTCCATTGATTTCTTGGTAGGCTAAGATATACATCTAAAGAACCTAGACCAAGTTTCCTACTTGGAAGGTTCTATGTAGCACTATCTTATCACGAGTTTAAACCACTCAGGATTTATACAATTCTGAGTTTTGCTGAGCTTAAAAGATGAAGTTCTGCAAGGCCTCGAGCTCCTTCAATTGGAGTCAGGCACTCTACTCAGTCATGGTTTGATTTTGAGTGGTAATTCCTAGAATTATAAAATACTCCTCCAGTGGGGTTGATCTTGGACCGAGCATAGAGTGTAATTTTATTAAGGCCTTGAAGGAAAAGATGCCTCTGCGTAAGGACTTACACACTCCTCAAGGACAGGATTTAATTTTTTATTAGGAGAGGATTCTTTCTTTTTATTAAAAATTTTCTCTAGCCATTTGGACCCTGTCAGAATGACAAGCAGGAATAAATTCAACTTTTAAAGTGAGAAGTAGAGTTGACTCCAACTAAATTGGAAGGATTTACATTTTGTTGACCCATACCAAATTTCATAGAAACTAAACTGGGGTCTCCCTTAAATAGATTTTGAATTAAAATTAACTTCAAAGGGTTTAAGTTGAAGAGAGAAATTTAATCTTTCCAATTCTCTTACATGGGAGATTTTTTTTTTATCTAGTAGACTATCCATGCATGATGGAGAATATGAATTCAAGATTTGTCAAAGTCAAGTAGTTAATATTGATTGGGTTTTTTTGAGATTTGAGGATTTAAAAAAAGGAAGCCTCTTTCTTTTTATTGGTGGTGCAATATCATGCATCTTTTGATTTCTAGCACACTTTACACATTTTCCTGACTTTTTGATTGATCTTGAGAAGAGCCTTCAATTTCTTCAAAAACCATAAAATGATTGTTCATCTTTATTTTAAATGTTTGGATTATATCTCAAGTATTAGAAAAGAAAACTCATTCTCTTATACAAAGAAGAATAATCCTCTAAGCACACCCAATCTTTTTGAAAAGAGCATTGACTTGACTTTTGAAAATCATTGAACAAATTTTAGACATGCAAGAATTGCCTATTAAGATAGAAGATTGCTAAAAGATTGATAAAATTTTAATTTATAAGGTCAACTTAAGTTTTTGGTAGAATTTAATTCAAAAGTTAAATCAACCCACGAAAGTGATGGGAGTGAGGGACATTCAAACATTTGATGGAGTCAACTACAACTCTCTCCTACTTAAAATTTAAGGTAGTGGTCAATTTTTTTAAAAAAGGTGAATCAACTTTTCTTAAAAATCTGGATCCAGTACACTTGAGAAATTGGAAGCTTTTTCTTAAAGGTTGCAAGTCTATGTGGCAAGACTCTATCAGTACATAATTGAATTCCTACAATCTCCTTGGAGGGAGAGACTATTATAAGGTCTACACTATCCATAGTTTATGTGGCATCACCACAATCAAAAGATTTATCGTGATAGGACCCCGTTAAAAGTTAGATTTCAATAGTATCACTATCTGATACAATCTTATATTATTTCCTCTTATATTACTAGTAGCCTAGTTGTCAAGAGAGTGGAACCCCGAGTGGTTTCTACTCCTCCTCCTATATAGATGATGTAGTTGGACATGTGTAATAACGTGACTTAACATCTTCTAATAGAGTGGACGGGTCATAACCCTCAATTAAGGGCCTATGGTCTGTTACTGGTATTTGTTCAATTCTAGCTTGCATAAGTCTTTAAGTGCAGTAGTCAAGCAGGTGTATTAAATATCGCACTCTCATCTTTATGACCTCCCTCCTTTATGCAAGGAGAGGGTACGTAGAAGAAGAAATGGGCACTCGACTGGCATTAGATTTGCCTTGCTTTAATGCTTCTGGCTCAGCAGTCTTTCTGGCCTTAACAACCTTCTTTCTGACTCTTCGAATATAGTTCTTTATCTTGTTCTTGCTGATGACAGGGGCACTAGAACTTGATCCGATCTCAGATTGAGATGGTAGCTCTTCTATTGTTATTGACTTCTAGTTCTTATCCTCATAAGTAGAGGAAACAGTGGGTAAAGGGGTGATAGCGACGTCCATCATAAAGATGGGGGAGTAAACTCCTAACCCTAAAGTAATCTCTATAAAGGGGGAATCCATCTCATACTGAATTAAATTGTCATTGAGAATTTCTTCTACATGCACATCTCTATTCAGTGAGAAGACAAGTTTCCCAGCCATTTGAGTACTTGAATTTTTGAAATTAAGAAAGTGTGTTGAATTAGTTGATTTGAAGTTGAATTTAAATTTTATGTTTGATTGGTTTTATTTAAAATTTTATAACTCAATCATTACACTCAACATGGTGGTTCATAAAATTGACGAGTGAAGCTTAAGAGTTGAATCTGACTCTTTTGCTACCCCAATTAACTTGGGGCAAAATGTCAAAGTTTGGATTTGAATTTACAATCAAATTTGAGGTGGAATTTAAAGTTGAAAACAAACTTGAGTTTAATATTAAGATTAAGTTCAGACTTAAAGTTGAATTTGAATTTAAATTTGAGGTTAAAGTTGAGTGGATCATCTTCAAATTTTGTGAATCAACATACAGAGTTTCACTCAATCATGTAGGTTCACAAAATTGATATGAAAAATATAAAAATTGGGCTTGACTCTTTCATTTCATCAATCGACTTGGGGTGAAATGTCAAAACCCAAATTTTGACTTTAAAATTAAAATTGAAGTTGAATTTAAGTTTGAAATTAAATTTGAACTTAAGGTTGGAATCAAACTTGAATTCAATTTTGGGATTGAATTTAAACTTAACATTAAATTTGGCTTTGAAGTTGGAATTGAACAAATCTTCTTCAAACTTTGAAACTCAGCATATTATTTTTATTCGAATGTGTAGGTTTACAAAAGTAACCTGAAGATTCTGAGAAACTAGGCTCAACTCTTTCATCCTACCAAGCGATTTGAGAGTGAAATGTCAAAGCCCAGAATTGATTGGAGAGTTTTGAGATTGTGTTGCATATGTTTAACTTGCAATAGAATGTTATAGAAGATACATGACAATGACTATTCAAGTTGGTTTGAAAGATTTTAAAAGAGATTTTGAATTTTTGAAAATTTGATAGAATCTCCCCTTATGTTAAAACTCAATATGTTAAATTTACATTCAACATAAAAGTCTACAAATTTTGGGGGAAGATTCTTAAAAGTTGACCCGACTCTTTCATCATGATGAATGCTTGGGAGTTAAATGTCAAAGACTGACTTTGCCATAAGGATTGATCTTTTAAATTGGACTTAAAGAAAATATTTATATTCTATCACACACACAGGACTATAAGAGTACAATTCCATATGCGATGGCAGAATATATGAAGCATTTGAAAAAGATTGAATTATGCTAGATGATTGAAATTTTAATTTTGAATTTAAAGGAACTTCTATAAGTTATATAACTTAGCATGTTGTTGATTAATCTGAGCATGCAGGTTTTTAACATTTATAGGAGGATCTAGCTTGACTCTTTCGCTCTACTAATTAACTTGGAGGCAAAATATTAAAGCCGGACTTTAACAGAGGTTTCCTACGCTCACCTCTCTTTTAACATGTCTTAATTGAGTTGGCCACACTAACCCACGAGAGAAATAGGTAAAGGGACAAACGAAAGGAAAGGTAGTCAAAACTATCGATGCAATAAAATTTGTACCGCTATTAAAGATGGAGAGTAAAACTTATCCCCAGCGGAGTCACCATTTTTTATTTGATTGAAAAATATAGTTTGAAAAAGTTTAATTATCTTTGGGAAAGATTAATTTCTAAAATTTTAGTTTTAAAATTAAACATGTCATTATGAATAGTATATCGCCTCAAAAGGGGAATATACCATTCCCTAATTAGTTCAAATTTTAAAACTTTAAATTATCCTGATTGTCGTAGGCAAACTCAGGAGAAACAAGATATGATATCGAAAGATCAAAATAATGTTCAATCAATTATTTGACTATAATAATTCGAATAAGAGATCATTAATTTCATAATCAAAATCACAATAGAAATTAATATATCTCTCTGAGAAAAGAAGTTATTAATTATTATTGATCATTTGAAAATGGAGGTAACGATCGTTGAATTTTAAATTTCCCAAAGAGAATTCATTAAAGGTTTTGAAAACTTGATTTTGAAAATTAGATCTGAGTTTTTAAATTTCCTACGAGAGTAAACCCTCATAGTTAATTACATCATAAAAAACTAGAGTTTCCTACGAATACTCTTGATTAAAATAGCAGTATGAATTTTATCTAAGAATTCAAAGTTTGATATCAAAGGTGGTAAATGTTGGAAGTTTCAAGTGGGATTGGATCAAATTTGAATACTTATTTCTGGAGTTAAAGGAAGAAGGGTAGGAGGTGTTTGAATGATCAATTTTATTAGAAAATTGGGATTCGATTCCGGGAAGTCAAGGTCTTATAGCCTGAATCTGACTCAGAACTTAAGTCTAAATTGGGTATTAAAAATTAATGACCTGAACATAATTAATATAGTACAAAATTTGGACTTACCCCATCTTGGATTGGGGTGCCAGAGAAACCACCTAAATGCTTGAAAACTATAAGTCCGATCTTTTAATGTTGAGTGGTAGGGATGCTATTTAAGATAAGTTTTTAAGAATAGGGCTGACATCTAAAGCGTATCCTAATTGGCCCTTTGACTTATGTTGGGTGTTTGATATCTAAATAAATGTAATTAAAGATTATTAAACTCTTTTAAGTTTGTTATTAATATGATGCATGCTAATTAACTTGATTAAATGCTCAAAATTTGAAATGAAGCAATTTTAAAAGGCTTAAAAAAAAGTTTTATCGTAAAGATGCACAGATTCCCCATGACAGATCTACACCCTCATTGGTCAGGTGGTCTGCCAAAACACGTTGGCGGGGAGTTGCCTAACAAGTGGAAAGAAAATGTAGCAATTATGAAATGAGAACTCCCAATGATCTCAAGCTTACTTCTTAAAATATTATAGTTACTATGTGAACTTAAGAAGATTTAATTTTATTTTAAGTAGAAGAGTTTTTAACAAGTCCTTATGAGCCTACAAACGAACTCCAGGCTAAAACAAGCATGGAATACAAGTAAACAAAACTAAAAAAATAAATAATTCTACAACCCAATCAATTAAATTAATTATTCAAATTGAATGTCCATATGGCAAGTGCCACTTAATATTACAAACTAGGTCTGCAGAAAAGTAAAGTGGCTGGACAGCACTGACAACAACATGGATTATGGCTCCTAAAAGACAAGTGACTTTGAGAATTTGGATTCTTCTTAACTTCCACTTCTTTGTCTTCCTATGAGCTTCTTGATCCATCAGTTCTGGATATCCAAATGAAAAGAAACTCCCCCCCCCGGAAGGGGTTTTATCTTTTCTCTTTAGATATTTTAAGGATATCCTAACTTGATATTCTAAATGGAGGAAGACTCTCTATTTTAGGGATGTCTTCTCCTCTTTGGAATCCAAGTTGGATATAAATATCCCATCTCAAATCACTTAAATATTTATAACTCAATGCTTAAATCAAATTACATTTAAAAATATAAAATTCTAGACTGGGATCACCTACATGGTTATTCTAATAATCAACAGTTAATTTGACATCCCAAGCAGTTAATATTTTGAATTTAAAATATGCAAATCATATACACACTTGGCCATACTCTTTTAATTTAAAGGGGGTCTTAAGCGTTCTGGAGCACCTATGCAAAGCATAATATATATATATATATATATATATTCTTAAATGCCCCCTTTACTTTATTTGCCCTATATGAGTATGGCCACCTACACAAGATGAATTAGTATAAAGCATTCCAAACCTAAGGATAGATCTAACGTACAATCAAACACATCATAGAATGCAAAAAGTAAGTAAACGAATACATTAATTCTAGGCTAACAAACAGCATGCACTAAAAACTCAACAACTCGGCACACAACAGAAAAGTGAACATCAACCTAACCTGAAACTAAAGTTGGTTGTCCTAGCAAATCATCTAAAAGTGTGTGTAGAAGACTGTGTAATTTGGATATGTCCTAAGGAGGGTAATTTGTTAAAATTGTTTGAAGTTTGATTGGTTAGAAGGCTTAAGGAAAAATATTGATTGAAGTTTAAGTCTTAATGATTTGAAATTAATTTTAAGATACATTTTAAAGTGTTAAGTGGATATCACCTTTGTTGCTCACTGAGGTCATGAAGTTTATTTCACCTTCCTTGGGGCAAATTTAATAGCCTCGTAGGCCTGGGTTACCTAGTGGTACCCGGTATAGTTAAGTAATTTGATTTAAGGTTTAAAAGTTAATGAATTTTGATTAAAGTTGATTGATTGCTAGTTTTAAGATTGATTTAAAGATTTCAGAAGTTCTAAAGTGATTTTTGAGTTTTAAGAATTTTTGGATTATTTTAATTATTTAATTAAGGGGTCAAAATTTGACTTTTTAATTAAGAGTGATTTATGGAAACTTAGTATTTTTATAAAATATTTGACCTTAAGATGAGTTGTCAGATACTAAATTTGCTGGATTTGAATTTTTCTACATTTAGTAATGATTTTTCAAAGTTTAAGTAATTTACTAAATTTTTAAAATTATTTTAATTAAAGGGTATTTTAATGATTTTGCTCCAAATGAACTCCCAACTCGTTGAAATCAACTCCAAAGGTTAGGAATGACCTAAGGAGAGATTTCTAAGTATTTGGGATTTTTTTAGAATTTTTAATTTGTTTTTACTTAAAATTAAATTAAGTCTAGGTTTGCTATCTAATGAAATGTATTTTATTTTTCATTGATTAAAGTTTGAATTTTGGTCAATTTGAGGTATTATTTATATGTTTTGGATTTAAACTTGATTTATTAAATTTTTAGAAGTTTTAAGGGTTAATTAAGGGTTTAAGCTTAAAAAAATTAATTAAGGGGCTTAATGAATTTTAAAACTAGTGAGAAAAATTTTATGGGTTGTATATGTCAATAAGTTTAAGTGTTCAAATTTTGGTGTCAAAAGGAAATGTATCCTACTTGTTAAAAGTTTTCTAAGTTCTCTCAATATGCCCTTAATTATTGTCCTTAATGACACTAGGTTGTAGGTTTGCAAAAAATTATTATTCTAACCCTTGATACACACATAGATGCACATACAACATTCGTAATTAATTCCTAGATCTAATAGAGCCCTAAGATTAGGTGGTGTGTGCACCCTAAGCATAAAAGAGATAAAATTAACATGAATGATTAACAACTTGATTAGTGAATAATAAGGATAATTATTCACTAATCATCCCCACCAAATATATTCAAATAGCTCAATCTATGTTTAAAGTTTCAATGGAACTCTTAAATGCTTTCAAAATTTAATGTATATATAATATTAAAATTAAATTTTTGATATTTGAAAATAACTTAATTTTAGAAATCTAAAGAGATCAAACTATTATTAAAAATAATTTATAAAGTGGTTTTAAAAATACTTTAATAATATTAAGAAATTTTTTAAAATAAAGTTTTCTGATTTTTGAAAAATTTTTCAAATCAATGTTCAACTTAATATTAATTTGAGCACTTAAAGAATAGAAATTATTTAAAATATAAAAAATATTTTAAAATAATCCCAATTTTAAACTAAAATATCTCAAAATTAATCTCTGATTATTTTAGAGAATATTTTAAAATAAATTTTAAATTTTTGACAATATTTAATATAGCATTTAATTACATATTATTAAATATTTGAAATTAAATGTTTAAAAATTATTTAAAATATATATTAAATATTTTAAATTAGTTTTAATTTTTAGTTAAAGAGTTTAATAATCTCAACAATTTTATATATCATGTGAATATTTTTGGACTTAAAATGGATTTTTAAAATTTTTTTGAAGTTTTTAAAAATTAAATGGTTTTAAAAAATAATTTAAAAAACCTTTTAATTAACTCTAGCGGCGGCTAGTGGACACGTGATGCGACTGGGTCCATCGAATCAAAATGCAGGGATGGCGGAGCAATGTGGCACTCTTGGGTTCATTGGATTGAACCACAGAATAATGATTATCGGTGGCGCAATAACCGCCACCAGCAATCATTGTGCATTCGATGGCCGCGGGGACACTGTTCACTAATCTGCGTCAGTACGACCTCCCGATCGCTAGATCATTCGCGATCGTGATGAAGGGCTCATATTGAGCTAGACGAGGAAATAGAATGTCGGATTAGATCTGTGATTTTTAAATGCAGTGGAATGATAAGATCTCTGTCGTTGATCAAAAGATCAATGACGGATATTTTATACACTTAAAATAGGCTACTAAAACTCCCTAGAACTCATTTTTTGAAGTTTTCTCTTGATCGAACCAGTCAATGTCCATGAAATTTTAAATATTGACAGGTATAATGAACATAATTAATGGGGATGTGTCTTAAAAACTTAAAAAGAGCTTAATCAAAAGCTATTTTAAACCAAGTGTTCTAACTTAGGGTTAGGTTTTTACCTTAATTTAACCAGTGGATTCAAGAGATTTTTAGTTCTATGAGCTTGTTGACTGTCCACGTTTAATCCTCTAGAAGACTTCTCCAGCTGAAAATGCCTGGATCGATCGGTTCAAGCCTTGGATGGACCTTGGCTTAAGCTCGCTGGAATCTGGCCGTCGTCGGCTTCTAGTGGCTGGATTCGACTTGGGAAAGGTCAAGGGACTTGTTAAAAGATCAAACAAAAAGATTATTTGATCTGGGATGGCTTGAGTGGAGAGAGAGTGTAGAGGACAGAATGATAGTCGTTCTAAGGGTTTTTCCCTATTCAACCTTCCTTAGATTAAATAGATAGTTGAGATTGAGTGGGGGCACTCCTAGATGTTTGCCACCTGCCCCTGGGGTGGTTGGAAAGTTGGGAGCAAGGACAGTCTAAGGACATCCATGTGGAGAGATCTTATTGGCCTTATATGGGCTTTGGGACCACTTGGGCTGGTTCAAAGCTAATCCAAAGCTTAATCCAATCTTAAGAAAGGTTTAGGAACCTTCTAGAATTGGTTTAAATGGTTGGAAAGGTTTAGGGATCAAATAGATTAGTCTTAAATGGGTTTTGACTAACTTTGACCCACCCTAAGGCTTTGATTTGACAAGTTGACTGGTCCCCATGCCACATGGCAGTTGAGGTGGCATGGGAAGGGGCTTTGGACCTACTGGAATGATTTGATAGGGAATGGGCTAGCTTGGGTCAAGCCATTTGGATAGTTAAGCCCCATTAAAGGAGTTTGTTGACTATGTTAACTAGTCAACTAGTCAACAATATGTGAGGTGGCATGTGAGGATGCCATGGGTGCTGAAGTGATGGACTTAAGGCTTGAAAGTTGATGTTTGAATATATGAAATCATATAAATGGGAGTTTGACCAAGTGATGTAAGGTTGACTTAGTCAAAGTCAATTGGGTTTGGTTGACCAAAGATTAGGACATGATTAAGACTTGGTTTGAAATTGATTAGAGGCTCGAAAGAGGTTTAAAATGTTAAATGGGGTAAAATAACTCATTTAAAACATTAAGGGGAATTTTGGTCAACCTAGGTTGACTTCGTTAACCATGTTGACCCAGAAATGGGTTTGGGCTCAATAGGTTTGATTTGATATTTAAAAATTATTGGAAGTGGTTACAAGCAATTTGGAGTTTATTTGGTTTGAAATTATTGTTTGAAACCTTAAGGGGTATTTTGGTCAAAAAAATTGATCTGGTCAACTAGGCTTGACCAGGGTCTAAGCTTGAGTCCATTGCACTTGTAATGATGATTAAGATGCATTGGAAGAGGTTCTGGGATTTGATTTGAAGAGGCAATATTGAAGTTTATGGAAACTCCAAAATTGACCTTAAGGGGCATTTTGATCATTTTGACCCCTGGTCAACTGGGGGTCAAAATGGGTCTACCAAAATACAATTTAATACTCAATGAGTCATAATTAAGGGTCTGAAAGTGATTGGAGGCTTTGGATGAAGCTCCAAGGTTAAAATCCACTAGGTAGCAGGTCTAGTGGTATATGATATAAATATTTGAAAGGTTTTACAATCTTTGGATTTCAATTCAATTTATGGGGTTAGAGGCCTCAGAATGGAATCAAATTTGGAGGGTTGCCTCTAGAGACATGTCTTTTCAATATGCAATTGATAGACTCTAAACTAGATGTCATTTGACTAGGTTTTGAAGTATTTGAAAATTCACTAGAAAAGGGCTTCTGGACTTAGATCTTTAGCCTTGGATTGATCTAAGATCTAAATAGCTCCTAAGTTCTGGATTGATCTAAGGTCTAGGTAGATCCTAAGGTATGGATTGGTTCTAGTGATCTCATACAAAAATGAGGTCAACACCTATAAGGGTATTATTCTGTTTCAGGGGAAGCTTGCACTTCTAGGATAAAATCTATTTTTATGCTTTTTAAAATTTCAAAATATTCTAATTTATATTACAAAACTCAACTAGCTTGTATTGCAATAGAAATTAATTTAAAATAAAATTTAATTTGTATTAGTTTAGAAGTATACTCACCATTCATGGTCCGGGACTACTTAGGATTTTCTTTAGATGTTAGCCTCATTTCTACTTAAATAACAACCGATTCATCTTTCACAAAAATTGAAATAATAATTTTATAGTGATTATGAGGAGTTGTAGTTGACATTCCAACCAAATCAGTAATATAAGTCCAGAAGAGTCAAGCATTCCCAAAACTCTGTTATAAAGAGTTTAAAGATATACGGCCCATTTCATTATCCTACATATCTTTAGACTAGGTTTGAATCTTTACCTTGTAGTGGTCACTTTAGTTTTAGGTTCTAAGCCCTTCTAGAGTATAATCTCGCCTTTCTAATAAAATGTCAACTTGAACAATAAATTATATCTTAAATTATAATGCCCAACATAGGATAGACTAGGGTTACCTATGAGCTTCTTAGAATTTTAGGTCTCGTACTTTTTATCATTTGACTCGCTAAGAACTATTTAAACATTTAGCTTTCTCCTTAAAAAATTCTAATTTTTGACCTTGCCTTTTACCTTGTAATCAAATGGTATGAAATTATTATTTTAATCTAGAGTCTTCTTATGAGTACCCCTCTTAGGATATAATTAACCATAGGGCTTGCCCTTATGGGGAATTGAGAACTTCATATTAAAATAAACCATATTTCATTCCTATAAAATAGGGGAAAAATCTCTAAGAATGTTTATCTTTTTTCAAACCCATTTCTATTTTCAAATATCCTTGCAGAATATTGTTATCATCATCCCATATAATATGATATTCTCCTTGCTATATTTGATCTTAGAAATTGTGAATTTTATAAAACACATTCTTACTTTTAGGTTTCTTATAGAATATTATGTTTGTCCCTCAATATAATATAATATTTTCTTTGGTGCATCTGATTATAGAAATGGCTGAATTTTCAAAACTCATTTCTCTTTTTAAATGCTTTCTATAAAATCTCTTGTTCATCTTCTCGGATGATATTTTATTCTTTGAATTATGTTTGATTATAGAAATATATATATATATATATATATATATATATATATATATATATATATATATATATATATATATATATATATATATATATATATATATATAAAAAAAACTTATTTTATTATTGAAACTATTGTAGAATATAATATATATCTACTGAGATAATATTTTATTCTCAATATAGTATTCAATTCAAAATAGGAGCATAACTAATCTGAGTGGAATTTATTTTGCCCACAAGCCTACCATTTTAGAGAGAGGAAGATATTAAAGCTTGCTTTCATGGGACTTCAATCTATTTTCTATTATCATTCTTATTCAGGAAGTTGTTCGGGTTGAGGTTGATTACATTTTGCCTATTTCAATTTTTAATATAACAATTATTTTGGGATTTTTTTAATTAAACTATAAATATGTAACATAAAAATGGAAACAATTTCACATCTATTAAACTTTTGTAGTGTAACATTTTGTATGTTATAGATAATAAACATTTTAATTTTTTTCTTTTAAAAATTTCACCATGTAAACTAGAAAGTGTGCTATTTTAACTATTTAAAAATTAGTTCATACCTCATAAAATAAGGTTGAGTAAATTTAAGGCTTCAAAATGATGTTCTAAATAATCCCTAATAATTTGGTAAAAATTTTGCTTAGTCTACTAAATATTTTGGTTGCTAGTATAATATTCTATGATATTAAACATTATGATTATTTTCATTTATTTTAATGAAGTAAAATTATATGTGTTTATCTACTTAAAGTGTATGATTTTGAGGAGTTTTGATGTTAGAAGGAAGTTTTATAATGCTGGAAGCATTGTGAGTCATAAAAGTTTAAATTTTTGAATATATAGTGTGATCAGCATTTGAGAGCTATAAGAGCCTATTTTCTGATATGCTAGCACATGGAGTTATAAGCATATGAATTCTAATATATGTTTTTATTAAGAGACAAAAGAACTTGAGAGAACTTTGATAAATTATATTATGATATATAAAGTGCTTGTATATTTATATTTTATGCAAAGTTTATTTTCTTTTAATTTTCTGCCAATATTAATCAATTATGTATATTAGGTTGTTAATAATTGCTTTTAATTTAGTTAAATAAGTGTTGTGTTACTTATTAAAAATTTAGGTCAGTGGATATGACCATCTAAGCTGTGTTAGTTCAATCATATTTTACATATTATTTCAAATCATTGTAAGAGTATGGAGCTAGTTGAGTAGCTGAGGTTGCATGTTCTGATAGTTCAAGTATATACATGTTTTTTTTTTTTTTTTTTTTTTGCATAGTTATGACTATCATTTAGTTTGCTCTTTCCTTTTATAGCCAAATATAGAGGTTTTATTGTATATAAATTTTGAAGATGAATGGAAAGGAAACTTGTGGATGATCAATTTATATTTATTTGTAGTTAATTAATAGCTCTATTGTTTACTAATAATTAAAGAATTATGTAAAGTTCTCAAAATTAGAACTTAGATCGGTCTGTCACAATCCAACACGATATTACACATCCTGGTTATGAGTTATATTGGATTGGATTATGACACATGTTGTCCCTTGAACTTCTTAAGAGATTAAAAGTCCATCATTCTTCTTCAAATGATTCATCCTCCCATGCAGAGTTATATCCATTGATACATCATAAGGTTTTAAAATTTTATCTCTCGATAACTTATGTATATGACTAGTGGTGGTCATGTTAATAAGGGCGAGAAAATACACCAATACGTAAAAATATAATTACTTTGAGTAATATTCTTTTGTTGATAACTAAATTGTCACTAATGATGCAATTCCTTCCTATTAGGATGGTTAGGCAAGCCAAAATGGTTTCAAGATAAATGTCTAATTGGAGATGGATTACTCTAATTGAGTCATATTATTTTGATGGAATTATGCATCATAAATTATCTAGATTCATTGCATTTCTTACATATGGATTCAATTATTGTCTTTTAAGGTTAATGTTCTTGATAAGGACAATAAACGCCTTAGGAAGCAAAGGAGACCCTAATATGGGTAAATTGTGAGTTGTTGATCTAATTGTCTTAACACATATTAAATGATGTTGAATGAAAAAATTAGAAGGGAATCTCTATAAATACTTGCCAAAGGCTTCACTTATCAGCATCAAATCCATGTGCTCTTAATTCCTCTACCTTGGCTTGATAAGCAATTTTGTTAAAGTAGGATCTTAATTTGCTCTTGTGTAATCCACTCTACCTCCATGCCAATATTTATTGGCTATTGGAATCTCATGCATCATCTCTTGCGTAACAAATTTTATAATTAAAATATCTACTCCTCTCATTCTATGATGTGATTATCTTCTCAAAGAATTCAAACCATAATAAGGGGTTGCAGGGTTATTTTCTCCTACTTATTTTGCCTAGTTTCTAAATTTGAAAAGAAGGCTTAGGGGTATTTTAATATCCAAATCGTGTAAGGATTCAACTAACATTATCATTGTGATACAAAAATATGATTATTAGTTTAGAGAAAGGTTAGATTATATATTCAAATTAAATTTTGATCAATGCCTTTAAATATTCTTATTTTTATTTTAAGATGAGAGTAATATATGAATAATTTATAATATACTATCTCTAAATCATAGTTTAAAATTGCGCAATAAGAGGCACGCCTCAAGGCATGACTCTGTACAATTTGACCCTAAATAGCTTCATTGCTTAAGCAATTTTGAGGCTTGATGAGGCTTATGCCTCAAGGTGATTGAGGCGCACCTCAATGGAGTTATTGCGTAGTTTGGAATGAGGCGTACACAATAAGAGATCGGTCCCACTCACTTAAGTTTATAATAAAAAACCCCTTTCTTCTTCCTTCTACCAGCTTACCCGAATTGAACGAAGACCTCCGACAAGAAGTTCACAGACACCGGCTCTCCCGCATTATCCCAGCCTTTCCGCTGCCTCTCCCGCCGGTGCCGCCTCACACTATTGAGCCTCTTGTATCCGGCAGCCCTCTACGACACTTCTTCAACTAGTCTTAGGGTTTTTTTTAATTAAATGTATGATTTTTCAACTTATAGAAAATCTATGGTTTTAAAAGTTTTTTTAGATTTTTTGTTTTATTTTGTATTTCTGCTTTTATGAAATAATGTTAAGGGCAAGAAAAAGTCTAATGTCATTGCAGATGGACCATTCTTGGAAGTATAGTGTACAAGTTGACGTCGGTGGTGGTGAGAAGACTTACATGTATTTGAAATATAATTTTTATGATAAAGTGGTGAAGGGAGAAGTTATTCATATCAAAAAAACACTTATCCGACTCTCATAAAAATATAGCACCGTGTGCAAATGTGTCAGTTAAGGTGAAGGATGAAATTACTGCTTACATGAAGAAGAGTACCATTAAAAAATATTTATAACAGAAGCAATTTGATGAAGGGGTCGAACAAGGTGCTTACTATGGGAGTGAGAGTGAAAAGTGCTCTTCCTCCACTATAGATGTTCCTGGTGTTCTATGGACCAATATATGATTAATCCAGGAGAGGATAGAGGACAAGAACAGATGATGCCTGTAGCTGGTACCAGAGAGGGTCGACGTCAGGTTTGCATGGATATTGACATATTCCTTTTTGAGAATGTCATTCCATTTAATGTTGTGACATTATTAGCCTACTTTAATATGTTGCTATCTATAGGGTTGTATGGGAGAGCGTAGAAGGCACCTTTCATGTATGAGTTATGAACATAAATTTTTTAAGGAGGAGCTACAGAACACATAGTAGAGTATTGATGAGATTAAACAAACATGGAGTGAGACTAGTGTTACCATTATGTCAGATGGACGATCTAGCATAAAGAGAAGGAGCATAATTAATATTCTTATAAATAATCCCTTTGGCATAATATTTTTACGATCAATTGAAGCTTCTGATGAGGTTAAAAATGCTAATTTCATTTTCAATTTATTATATGGGGTTGTTGAGGAGATAGGGGAGCAATTGGTTGTTTAGGTGGTGACTGATAATGCCAGTGCATATAAAGCAGCTGATCAGATGTTGATGGAGAAGAGAAAACACCTCTATTGGACCCCTTATACGGTGCACTGTATTGATCTCATATTGGAGGAACTTGGTGATCTACCTCAACATAAGAGTGCCCTTTCTAGGGCGAATAAGATCACAAAATTAATCTACAATCACTCATGGGTCTTAGCTTTAATGAGAAAGTTCTCGAAGAAGGAAATAATTTTCCCTTTTACCACTAGGTTTTGTTATTACATTTATATACTGCAAAGCATTTTCAATCTCTAATGCAAGTTTATTCTACAAGTTTGTCACATCTTATTTGACACTATAGAGCATGCTGGATGTTAGAGAACCTCTTCAAGTCATGTTTACATCGGCACAATGACTTAATTATGTGTGGGGCAAGAAACCTGAGGGGAAAGAAATACTAATGCTATTTCTGAATAATAGCCATGGATTTTTTACATAATGCAATGAATGAGGTAAAGGAGTTGATTACAAACAACTTGAGAAGAGAGGAGGCTAGTTATAGAAAGATTTGGGATATCATCGATGCTCAGTGGGAGGTCCAATTACACCATCATTTATATGCAGCTGTGAATTATTTCAATCCATGATTTTAATATTTAGAGGGAAAATCCTCAAATCCAGAGGTGAAGCTGGGCTTGTATCATTGCATGAAGCGGCTAATATTGGACTAGACTGTTAAGGAGCTTGTAAATTTAGAAGTTGTTGTATTTTAGAACAGGGAGAAATTTTTTGGTCTGCAAGCAACAAAATCTACTATTGCCAAACACTCTCTAGGTAAATTTATTTTTGTAAAGTATTCGTACATGCATAACACTTTAATATGTTATGATTATCATTTTTCTTCTTGAAAATAATTGAATAATGGATCCAATTTGGTGATTCCACCCCTTAGTTATATATTTTTATAGTTAGAGTTTTGGGCCTCACTTGTTCTTCCTCTAGGTGTGATCAAAATTGGAGCACATATAGTCAAGTGCAGATAAAGAGAAGAAATCAACTTCAATACTCAGAATGAACTCCCTTATATATATTATGCATAATAAGAGGTTGAGAAATAGGAGGTTGAGGAATAAGGGGTTGAAGGATGATAAGGACCCTTTGGTGTGTGATGATATGGCACATGATAATGAGTGGTTCATAGATGATACGACAGATTTGTCATTATCAGACATGTAACTAGAGGATCTAAGTGTGGATGTCTTGAGGGGCGAAGCATATCAAGTGGTCACATCCACTAGTACCACACCACACACATCCACTAATTTTGCAGCACAATAAGCAAATAAAGATATCTCATAATTTCTTATGTGATGCTACATTTTAAATATATTTAATTAACGGTACACTAATTATTCTTATTGAATAGGGAAGAGAAAAGTGGGTAACATTGAAGATGATGAAGATTTGACCTTCATAGATACAATTGGAGAAAAAGATTCCCTTGAAAAACCCATTTAGTAATGTGACATGATTGGATTTTAGATGTTCTTTCTTATTTGTACTTTGGGAGTTTTGATAGACTTATGTTTATGATTTTGTACTTTGAATTATGCTATGAGATGCATATATTATTTCTATTTTATTATTTTACACTAATTTCACTTCTCATTTAGATGTTTTTATTGTATGTTAAACTCTTACTGTTATTTACCTGCTAAAATACTTAAATTCTCATTTAAGCAATTCTTCATCCGTGAGGCTTATGTCTCACACTGCCTTGAGGCTTACGCCTCGCCTCACGGACGAAAAATGCCTTGAGGCTTATTTACGCAATTTTAAACCTTGCTCCAAATAGTTATATTATACTCTTTGTAAGCTGGTCTAAGATCCCCATCAAGACACTACTCTCATCTTCTCATTAGAGCGACCTCAAATCAACTTTTCATTTCATGATAGTCCATTCTCCTTACCACACTCCAACGATACTCAACTCTTTTACATCTTAATAGGGGATCTTAGACTAGCTTCCAACCAATATCGATGGGTTTCCATAAGCTCACTTAACTTGCTCTTATCAATTGTCATCCCACTCGACATCGACGGCTAAACTATAATAAAGACTTATGAGACAACCATCATACTCATGGCATATTTCACATACCTTTCTAAGCCTTATAAAAGAAGAGCAAGAGGAACATAAAAAGGGCAAGAGAACATACAAAAAGGGATATAAGACAACACACAAGAAAGTTCATGATCAAGCCTACAAGAGAAGAGAGATGTCGTGTCATTTTCCTTGCTTAAGCTCTATAGCTCAGAGCTTTGGTTTTCATTACTCTTGTATCTCTAGTTTGGATAAAAAAGATTTTGTCTAGATAATCATCATTTCTCATCTTCTCTCTTTTTTCTCATCTTCAAACTTTATCACATTCTCCCCCATAGGCTCTCAGTAGCACAAAGAATGGCTCGACATCATCCAGTGGACAAAATAAGGTTCAAGACTGTGTCCACTTTTTTATTCGATGAAGAATACGTACATGCTATTATAATTAAAAGTAGCTATAAAGTCCTAACAAAATAAAAATATTAAATTATTATGAATTATATATAATAGGTGCCGTGATCATATTAACAAATTTAGCGATGAAAATATATTTTTCTCATATAAACAAGGTTTTCAGAACCGGACCGGACAACGAACCGGAGGAAGGAGAGGTTCACGGTTCGACCGAACCGGTCGAACCGGGGTCGAACCGGATGACGTAATAAATAACAATATTATTAAAAAAATTAAAAATAATGATTAATTTTTCTCTAATACATTCATTCTACATTCTATTTTCTATGTTGGCATAGAAATACAAAAAATCACATGAGGAAAATTATTGAAGCACATGAAACTATTGAGTTAAATCTCACATTAGTTATATGAAGAACAGAAAATTGAAACATTTAGTTAGGGAATATTTCAAACTCTATGATTTTCACAGTAAAACTTCTTGACTTTATACAAAAATAAAACTGGTGTAACAATTTTGTTAAAACATGGAAAATGTCTGTCATGAAAACTATTGGATTTTGTTAAATCTTAATAATTTATTTGGCTTTTTGTTTATGGATTAAAGATTTATGAGGGCAGTAATCCTTACAATTCATTAACTTCTGAGCATTGTGGGATTTAACAAATTCATTATTTAATTTAACAGATTTGAAATGTGATTTATGAAAATGATAGAATGTAAACTCAACAATCCTATTCAGGAAGGATTGCTAGGCTCAATCCCTAAAACCCCCAACAAACCGAAATTTGAGAAAACGAGAACATGCAGGTTTTCGGTTTAATTTCCGAAAATGGCAGGAAAATCCGAAAATGAGAAAATCCGAAAATGGCTCAAGGAGTAAACCGAAATTTGAACTAACCGTGGAAGAAATGCAGGTTTTCGGTTTGATTTCCAAGCCGAAGATCATACGCCCCTAAACTGAAATTCAAAAAAAAAATTACATTTTAAAATAGGAAAATCAAGTTAAAAACTTAAAAACATACATGAAAAAAGAAAACAACCATTGATTCATGTATGTGATTTTGAGTTTTTTTTTTTTTTTAAAAAAATAGAAACAAAGGAATGAAAGGAATCAAAGGATACAAAGTTAAAAACATACATAGAAGGCTCGTAAGCTCGTTTGCCCTCTGTCTTCGCGAACAAGCTCTCCTCTTCGGTGAGGACGGCTTCAGCCTTCGCGACTTTGCGACCGGACGAGCGTCTGGGAATAGCAGTCGGGAAGAAGGAAAGAACCGAGCGAGGCAGCGAGCAGTCGAAGACTCGAAATCGAAATGAAAAGAAATGAAATAGGGTTTGGATTTTTCATTTTTCGCATAAAGAACCATCTCAGCCGTCCGATCCTCACTCCTCCGCTAAGATGGCGTTTTTTTTGAACCGGCCGGTTTTTCGAAACCGGGACCGGTTCGCCGGTTTGGCGGTCGAACCGCCGGTTCGAGCGGTCCAACTCCGATTTTTGCATTTCCCGGTTCTGATTTGAACCGTAACCGGCCGACCGGCCGGTTCGCGGTTCAACCGGTTGAACCGGCCGGTCCGGTCCGGTTATGAAAACGTTGCATATAAAAATTTGAATCAAGAAAACAATAACCTACCAACTAAATTCGGATCGACCCGAAACGCCGCATCTAAAGCCGTCTGTCGACAAGAACCATGCGAGGTCGACACGTATCGCGCAAACACTTCACACACATCCCATTCTCCTCCGTCGGTACTCGGTCGTAAATTTCAAGCCAGCACTGATGCTGATGCAGAGTGAAATCTCATCTGCTCCGAAGGTCCCATGGTTATCCAAGCCAATATTCACCGTCATCATCGACGTTGCAAAGCTTTTCGAACTAAGGCACGTCATCTCACTTTTTAACTTTTATCCACTATTTTATTCCTAGGGTACTAATAAAAAAACCTCGCCTTGCTTTTATCACAGAGCTTTATGGGTCTCCAGTTTTTTCAGTTCGGATAACTGTTGTGGGTGAAAAATTAGGGTTAGAGCCTTCGGCTAGATGCAATTTCCTACTGGGGAATGCAGAAGGCAACGGTGCCCAGAAGTTCAGCGTATCTCACCGCGCTATCTCAGGAGATCGAGAGGAAGCTCCAAAAGGTGAGATTTGTTTTTATGATCAACTATTTCATTGCGCCGCAAACAGGAGTTCAAGAGAACCCTCCAAAAGGGGAGCTTTTTTTATTTCTGATCGAACTATTTGTAACCGAGTTCGTTTTTGGGGCTCGATTTGGCTGTTACGAATGAAGGTCATGAGAATTGACTAGAAAACCAAAATGGATATGTTGGGTTCGGAATTGGCTGTCTCTAGTTTTTATTTTGTTGGTGGAAGAGATCGTGGTTTGATGTATTTGTCGCTACTGCCTTTCCAGGCACTGAACATTCCGTCCCACAGGCTTGAACTGTTGCAGCAACTGTTTGCTGATATAGCGCTAGAGATTGATGATCGAGCAAGAGGTACGGCTTTTCCTTTTAGAAATTAAAATAAAAAATGAAGGTTTTTTGATATGACGTTGCAAAGTTGTATGGATAGATGTGTTTATTTCAATTAGTTCATTTAGGCTGTTCTGCTAGTGACATGGATTTGATACAAAGAAGTGTCCTGCCGTATGACACAGAAATTTTAGTGAAAATCTATGCTAGTTTGATGTTTTTATTCGCCTGTCTAAGTAGTACTTTGGGTTCTTCCTAAACATACCAGCCTACCAACACATCTTCACGCAACACAGAGAGGAGTAATGAGAGAGTTGGTGCGTTCATATCAACTATATTAGCATACCAACACTAGTAAACCACCAAAAATATTTCTTATTCTACTATTTTTTTCTCTATCCATTGTTTCTTGCATGTTATTGAACTAAACATCGATGTGCTTTCTTATTCAAACATTCATTATGTGCCATGCAAATAGGTGAATCATGATTTCACTTCCACATTTATGTGTTAGCAGAGATTTGTATGTGCAACATGCTATAGTTTTTGTATACTTTATGTATTTAAAATCTGTCAAGAAATATATGTTTCTACCAAATCAACCCTTCTAATTTATCACGTGAATATTGATAGAGTGATTTGCTTGAGATATTTGATAATTGATGGCTGTGAATGCCTTATTATTTTTATTTAATTGGAAACAGAAATAATTCTTAGCAAGGGTGAAGATGCTGATGCAGATGAAATTACTGAAAGCAATTTATGCTTTTATGATGTTCTGGCAAACCATTTTCTCATTAAGCCTGAAAATGGGCAGAGCATTCTTAATTTGATCGTTCTACTATGGAGCCAATCTTTTGCTTCACATATATTTGCCCTCCTTTTCCATAAATGGGTATGTCTCTACGGTCAAATTCTTGTTATAAAATCATCTAATTGCTTTGCATTTATTTTTTGTGATTGAACCGATGTTGTTGGGACAAGGCTTTGCCAACGGTGATGATGTGATCTTATTGTTCATCACAGATGAATTTATCTTTTTTTTTTTTTTTCTCTTTTCAATTATGACAGACAAAGCTGTTCAATTTTTAGTTCTTTTTGTTTTCTTTAATTAGATTTGCCTTATTTTGTTTAAAAGGTTCTAATGTTGATTTATAAATTGGGATGATTACTTATTTCCATAAAAGCACAAAATTTTCATTTATCTTTTGAAAGATTTGACTATCAAAGCAATTCAAATGCCCACAATGTCTCCAAAATAATGACAAGCTTTTATTTCTTGGGATATTCTTATTATCTGGAATTGTTTTAAGTTATAATTATCAGGTTACATACCAAAATGTGACAAATAAATGGAAAATACCATGGGTTTTCTGAAAGTGATGTTTTAACCTTTGTTGGAAATTATGGTTTATTTACTGTTGCGTTGCTTCAATATTTCTCTTATTGTGATTCATCTGGGAAACATATGTTGGAAGACCCTACCTCAGCTAATGCTGACTCCATTGCATCTTGACCAGGAAGAATGCAAGAATGAAATTGTGGAGCATTTCTGCATGAAAGCCTGGTCTGCCTTATGTCGGTAACATTAAAGTGGTATTTTAGTGCTTGATTTGATTGATGAGGGGAGAGCATATTAGTTATTTTAATATTTATAATATGTCTACTTAAGCTTTGAAAGCTTTTAGTTCATGGATAAATACACTCTATACATAATAATTCATCTTTGAAATATGTTGTTTTCAAGCAATTCCAGATAATTTCTTGTTAGTGGAACGTTAAAAATCTTTTATGACACAAATATATGTGTTTGTTTTCTCTTCATTTTTGAGATTATGTAATTCTGTAATTGCTTTGTGTTTGATTTATATATATTTGCAATATTAAAAGTCAACAATTGTAGGAAAACAAAGCTGCCTCTCTGAAGTAGTGAAAACAGTCGATTACTTGTATTGTTTTGTTACCCTTCTTCAATGAGTCCTTACCCACAAGCTTTGCTCTCAATTTACAGTTATTTGAAGTTCCTATTGAAAATCCTGAAGCTCTCTTGCGATATGGTTCTGCCCTTGTTCAAGGTGCAACTAATGTCTTCTGGTATGCAAGTTTATTTTAGATTTTGTTATATTAGCTTTTTTAGCAGATTTTTTATATGCCTGGTCTTGGAAAACAATACTTTATAGTTTATTATTATCAACGAGAATGGATCTTGGATTATTCGTGTTGTGCAACAACATGTGGTCTAGCCTCCTTGATGAACACCGCAGTCTTCACTCTATGCCTGATTTTTTTTTTCACCCCAAGAGATTTGATACATATCAAATCCATTATCCTTGTCAGCATTGCTATCCGGCAGAACATTGGACCTAACCACCTTGCTGATTTCATGTATATGTGCTTGTCATGCCATATGAGATGTATGCTATTTTATGATATTGCTTGGGGTTAGATTAATCTCCCTCATAAATAGTGGATCCTTGTGTTAGATGTTTGATGAAAATTAAAGCTGATAGGTTGAGCACTGACAATCTCTACATTGCTCATATTGTAATTGCATAATGACATCATTGTTATTTTTCTAGGTTTCTTGTTGATCTAAGTATATTAAGAGGACTAAGTCAAGAGGGTTGTCATCTTACTGGCTTGGTTGATGTTAGGGACCCATGTTATAATATTGAGGCCTTTGCCATTGTTGTAATCTCATATCATCATGTCCTCCTAAATATCAAGTTGGTAATAATATATCTATGTTATAGAGTATGCTTTTAACTATTCATTATATTAAATGCAAGCAATCACGGCAGCAATGATGGGAGATGTGTTTTAGTTGAAAGCTTTACATTATGTATTTGAGGCTTGGTTAGTTTTGTAGTTATGAGCCTCTTTGTGTACTGGAGACCTTTTGGATATTGGATGTCTAGGCACGTTGAGTTTACTTTTATTGATATGTTTAGTCATTGGATTTTGAATAATTGTTCTGGGGATCTACTATGATTTTGCTTTTTCAACATTGAATGACTAAATTTTTATCATTCTTTTTGGCTTGAAAAAATTTAGTTCTAACAGTGAAACTTTTTGTTTTTTTTTTTTTAAATGTAAATTTGGGTTAAATTACTATGCTTCCTGCAAGTTAATCAAGGAATCATCACAAACAACTTTGTCTTTCCAAGGCATAACATCTTATAATATCCACATCAATAGTAGACTCGATTTCATCATTTATAATAGCTTCAGAAATAAGGTGGTTAGATTTGTCTGATAAGATACTTGATGTGAATTTACAAAGGAATTTGAAAAAAGAATAATTCATTATATTTCTTGCTGTTAATTTCTTAAAATTTCATGTAGAATTAACTTAGCCCTTGATTTATATTCCACGTTTCCTATTCAAAATAACAGTAGACATATAATTTTCATAGTTAGCCTTTAATTTTCTATGAATATATTCACACAAATCAGACATATTACATGAATCATTCAATATGAAACAAGTAATAAATACTAGGTATGTGTCCTTATGGACAATAATAATAATATTTTTCCTCATCTTAGATGATGAGATAATAACAAAATTGAAAACAGACAAACTACACAAATTTGATGTCCCTATAGTGATGAATAACCATTTTAAAGAATAATGACTCAAATGACTTTAATATTAGTGACAATAGTTTTTTTTTTTACATTCATCCAGATGGATGTAATTTTAAAGTTTAAGTTTTTCTTAAGGCCCCTAGTTAAGAAATTTTGTTGAAATATTAATGCATTTTAACCTCATTAATTTTTTATTTATGAATTTTAAGTCTAGGACTCAAGAATAAAATAAATCAATAAAAATCAATCTTAGTTTGATTGCTAGAAATGACCTTGTTAGAATTTTTCATTTATAGTCAAAATAAAGTAAAATATTTTTCTAGGATTAGATGGGGGCATTTAAAGAGCACTCACAAAAATATTTTTGAGAGTCAGATTTTAAATCTTAAGATTTTATCTATGCATGTTGAAGCTAATGTTATGTGGAAAAAAGTGACTAGTGATATTAAGAATGTTATAAAAGATGTGCTTGAAATATTATAAGAAAAAAGTTTTTAATAATAAAAATAGTCGGTGGTGGAGAATCAAAATGTGCAAGAAAAGATAAAAAAATATAAAACTTTGTTATGAAAATTGATTAGATGCAAAAATTATAAAATTGGGAAAAATATAAAGATGCCTGTAAGAGGTTTATAAAGCAATATGAGATGCAAAAATCATCTTTAATGATTTATTAATAGATTAAATATTAAAGAAAAAGGTATATATATATATATAAAGTTAGTCAAATAAAGATATATGAGTAGTAAGGATTTAGTTCAAGCGAAGTGCTTTAAGGATAAAAGTAAAAAAAGTTCTTTTATTAGAAGAGGATATTCAACAAAGGTTGATAATATATTTTGCTAAGCTTTTCAATAAAGATTTTGAGAATACGATTGACTTTGGTGACCTTAGCACCCTAAATAAAAATAGAGATTTTTGTTTTTATCTGAATTTAAGTAAAATTAAAGGTAGAGCGGCTTTACAGAAAATTAAGTGTGGAAAAATTGTTGGACTTGATGATATTTCAATAGAGATGTGGAAATCCTCAGGAGATGAAAGAATTTATTGGCTTATTATACTTTTTTATATTATTTTAAAGGCTAAAAATATGTCAGATGAGTAAAAAATGAGTAAGTTGATTCTTATTTTTAAGAATAAAGGTGATTCACAAGATTGTGCGAATTATAGAGGAATTAAGTTAATGTGTCATACTTAAAGCCGTTGAAGAGAGTTACAGATGGAGCATATGTTACGATGGGATACTAATGTTTCTCAAAATCAATTTGGACTCATGACGGGTAGATCTACTATGGAAGCAATTCAGTTGTTGAGAGGTTTGATGGAGAAGTATAGAGAGAATGAGTATCTATTTATGATATTTATTTATTTAGAGAGCATATAATTAATTTCCAAGAGAAGTTCGATGGGGAATTCTAGAATAAAAAAAGGGGTTAATAATGCTTATATTCAAGTCATTAAGGACATATATGCAATAGTTGTTACTTGTGTTCAAACACAAGGTGGTTTGTCCAAGTTTTTTCTTATTTCAATTAGATTACATCAAGGATTAGCTTTAAGCCCATATCTTTTTGCTTTATTCATGGATGTTCTTACTACACATTTACACGAGGATTTACCTTATTGTATGTTTTCTGCTAATGATATTCTTTTTGTTGATAAGACTAGAGAGGGAGTTGAAGGTAAGCTTGAATTATGGAGGTTAACCTTAGAGTCTAAAGGTTTTCATTTGAGTAGATCTAAAACCAAATACATGGATTGTAATTTTAGTAGTAATCTATGTTGCACCGATACGGATACAACGACATGGATACGACACGATACGGACACGGGACACGCCAATTCTTAAAAATACATGATACGGGTACAGTGCGGACACATCATTATAATTTATAAATTATACATAAAAATTAAGAAAACAATCAAAGCATAATATTTGAAATTACAAAATAAAAATGAAAGCAACATCATTTGTATTTGTAGCTTATAATATCAAAATAAAAGTAAGCCTTAAATGTCTACTACAACAACAAAAGCATAAACATAAATTGTCTAGCACATGTAGTTTCAAATATTCAATAGGAATGATATGATTAGCTTCTTCAGTGGTTTGTCTTTGAATTTCTATATCATCTTCAATAAATATCATAGCTTTTAATTAAGGCTCATGAAGTAAAAGATTTGCAATTTCTAATATTCCCATACCATTAAGAGACTCAATTCCATCTCGAAAATGAGAGAACCTCGCTCGTAGCGCTGAAGTATATACGATGTTGTTGACCCGTCTTTGTCCCAAAACAAAAAAATCAAATATCTTACCTACTCTGCCATCCCACGTCGAGCCGTTCACTCGCACGTCGCGGACACGACCGCGACACTTCTCCCACGTCGCCTGCACGATACATTCGCATCGTTAAAAGGGAGAGGAAACGAAGGCCCGGCTGTTGGTTCCCTCTGTCCTTCACACGCATCGCTGGTTCGGCTCCTTCGTGTCATTTCGACTACGCTCCAGCGCCGACTTTCCCTCCCAATCGATCGAAAGTTACGATACTTTGATCGGAAGAGACGACTGTGTGAAGCAAGCAACTTCCTCCCGTTCGCACGCTTCTCCGGCTCTTCCGTGGTCGATCGACTTTGCTCCTCCGACGTCCCTTCCCTGTCGAATCGAAGGCTCCGACCTTTCGATCAGAACCAGCGACGGGAGTCGCTCACTGTGAGGCTTAGACGCGGCCGTCCGACTTTGCTCCTTGACAACTTTCCATTCCAGGTCGGATCGGAAGTTATACATTTCAATCAGAAGTACGACGGGAGCTCGCCGATGTGAAGGTAACTCTGTCCCCTCTCATGCGCATCTTCGGCCAAATCCTTTGAATCCGTCGAACAGAGGGATTGTTTTTATTTTTATTTTTTATTATATTATATATATATATATATAACTCTAATTATGATTATATTAATTAAATTTTATTATTTTTAATTAATCAAATTTATAAATTAATTATTATTAATTATCGTTAATTAATTACATCTTATTAAAATTAATTAATATTAAGTTAATTATCGTGGTGGGAGGAAAGAGCACGGCCGCGGTGACCTAGTCCGAGGACACCTACCAGACACGACTCAAATGAACAATGACTTGTGGACCAGAACCTGAACTCAATTGATTAATAAAGATCAAATTCAAATGAAATGAAATCAAACTAGGACCAAATTCAAATCAATCTGAACATGAAATTGTACCTGCAAAGACTCTAGAAAACTTTGAACACTCATTTGAACATATACTCGGGCTCAAGTTCAAATATACTAAGTGTGGAAGACACTAAAATTGAACAAGACTTGGACTGCAGAGGACTTATACCTGAACTTGCATCCTGGACTCAAATTGAACATTAATGACTTGAGCAATTCGAACTCAATCGAGTACTTGAGTTGGACTACAAGGGACATAGAAATGAGCTTGCACATTGAAGCTCATGAACTTGATTTGAACTGGACTTAGAAGGGTTCGGATTTGAGCCCGATTTGAACATCGTTGGCCCCTCACATTCGACACCAATCAAATTACAACACCTCTTACAGATGTATTCAGTGTAGCATACAACGAATGTAAATGTCCGCTAGCGCCAGCAATCATTCGACCGAGAACAAATACATAGAGCTCGTGCAAGCATAAGGTGATTGATTGGCACATTAAGTGCAAATACCTACGAGCCCTTGTAGGAGGCCCGTTGTATGTTCGACACATGTTTGTGGGCAAAATGTGAAATATTTGCAACATTTCACAAATATGTACGAGCACGATATAATAGACTCCTACGACAATCCTTACAAATGCCTGTTGATTGAGTTGGCAATACGGGAGACCAATGATGGAGGATCTGTCCCTCCAGCAAATGCAATCGTCAACCACCTGAGATCTGTAAAAGATGGGTGTGATGCAAGAACAATAGGTCTTCTACAAACACTTCTAAGAGATCGTAGTGAATACAACGGTCCCCTCCAAGTGAATACTTGTGGATAACAACAGTGTATTGTAAGTACAACGAACCACTGTGGGCACAAGTGCAGATATCACCTATGACAACGGTGATCAAGATCTTCAAGTGCCTTGGGTACAAGGGCGACTCTATGTACGAAAAAGACACCTCCTGGAAGAAGGAAATAGATGTTCAAACAAATTAGAACTAAACTCCTTGGTGTTTCAAAGTTTCCTTTTGGTTCTATCCTTGGGAAGAGAATAGCTCTAGCGTTCACAAATATCAGAAATAACAAGTTCACTATACTAAAGATCCTGAAAAGAGCTCTTTTCAAGGCAACAGTCACTGACTTCAAAGTCCAGAAGAAACCCTCGGTGAATGAGAAAAGGGGGGAGTCAACATCAAGATGAGGAGATGCCTCCTAACATCAAGACCATACCGCCACCGGATCCGCAATACTCGTACTAGCGGACATAAGGTATTTATAAGTTCTCAAATGAAAAGTTGTGTGCATCCAAATGATAGTTATATGCACAATTACAATTATTTCAAAGTACCTCTGCATGTGCACCGTAGCTTGTATAAACAGGTACACAAAGGGGTATGTCAAATCAATGAAATTCCCAAACACCCGCATGGGCCCCGGCGAGCGTGTTATTAGTACACACGTGACGTCTAGGGATGCTGCGCGGGTTGACAAGTGAATTCAAGTTCGAACCCGATCCTTCTATACCGATCTATAAGAGTCGACAGGGTTCGAACCTTCAAACAAATATACGGTTGTGGCAACCGATGTATTTGTTTTAATACATTCATATTAGGTCTTCAAGGTCTATAATAGTATGAATTCACTAATAAAGATATAAAGCCTACGACACCCGATCCTCCTAGGCATATAAATAGGAGTAGACAGGGTTCGAATCATCAGATAAATATGCGGTCATGAATTTGATTGGAATATTTATTTTATACATTCATATCAGGCTTTCAAGGCCTTTATCAAAGAAAATTCATAAACAAAGGCATCAAGCCTACGAGAAGCCCGATCCTCGGCCAACAGCTTGGCCGTGTTGACAAGGTTCAATCAACAAAAGAGAAATGACCCCAAACACCCTGATAATGGCCGTGTTGAATGTAAATCTCAACCAGAGGGGTTAATTTCAGACATTTTTCAAATGTCTCTCAAAAGTCCATTTAATCCAAATCTCCACCCAAATAGTCCAAAACCCAACAAATTCCAATTCCAGATATTTAAAATCAAAATTCGATCCATCAATCTCTTAAAGCAAAATCCATCAATCATCCGCAATAGTTTGCGGAGGTGGACAAATTCAAACATAACTTCAGCTCACAAAGAGCCAAATGCCTAGTCGAAAATATCACTAGGATCCATTCTCAAACAATCTCTTGCCAGTAAGGACGTGATACGTGTCCTCTAACAGGCGGTTTTGCCGTCAAATGGCACCGCAGGATAAACGGTTATGACCCGGGGTCCTCTGAACCGAGTGATTTTGTCGCCAAATGGCACCACGAAATACCGGTTATGGCCAGAGCCAATACGCTTCTTAGTGCCATCAAATTCTTGAGATATGAATCAATAGGATATGATCGATAGGGCACAAAGCCTTCTGTTAGCTAAGGTGGATTCAAATTTGTCCCCTTAGACAAACATTCACCCTAGTTCTACAAGGTACCCTTGGACGAAGCAACCCATGGCTGCCGACAAGGATCCTTCTATCAGGTTGGGTCGACTACCTCCTCTGATTAAGTAGACCAGGGACCACGATGGCCCGGGACGACGGAACCATGGGATCTTGATCGGGTCCATCATCCATTCCCCCACCATCCGCTTTAAGTGTAAGATGGTGTAATTTTCATTTTAAATATCAAACTTTCCAAATTCCCAAATCCAAATCCAGTTCTCAAATTCCATATTCATGTTGCTACTATATGCCAGATAACACGTATCTCTATGTATCTGATTGACGACTAGCCTTAATCGAAAGTTCTCTCTCGTGATCGAGAGGGATAATTAACTATAGGGGATTGCGCCTATAGAAAACCAGAACTCAGATCATAAAGTCATCGCAAAATGAGGGCGAAATCTTTGGGTAGTGTCTTATCTACAAACACCATCTGCCTTCCAAAATTTACTTCGGAACTTATTTAGTTAAAACTCCCTCGCCGAAAGATAAAAGCAAATCAATCGCGCGGCGGGGAGGCTGGGGCCGAATTTTCGGAGCCCACAGATGCGCCTTTTTTTCGGATTTTTTTTATTTTTCAACGGACACACGTATTGGACATACCTATCCTTTTGAAATTAAATAGTATTTTAATTGGATACGATAAAGACGTATTCGACATGTATCAGTGTCGTATCACTGTATCGACGTATCGGATACAATAAGTGTATCGGTGCAATATAGGTAGTAATTGATCTTGTGTTGGATTGTAATTTTGGGTGATCAAGTCATTAATAAGTGTGCACGTTTTAGATATCTTGGTCTATTTTCATTGATCTATTATTCAGAATGATGGTAAAATATATAGGGTTATTATTTGTAGAATTTAAGTTGGATGGTTGAAGTGGAGGAATGCATCGGACTTATTGTATGATATAAAAGTACCCCTCAAACTTAAGAAAAATTCTATAAGATGGATGTGAGACCTGCAGTGCTTTATGGTGCAGTTTGTTGGCCACTAAAAGAAAAGTGTAATATTAAGTTAAGTATTGCAGAGATGAGGGTGCTCAAATGGTTGAGTGGCTTTAGTCTTATAGGCAGGATACGAAATGAGCATATACGCGAAAAGGTTGGTGTAGCTCCAGTGGCCGATAAGATTAGAGAGAGTTGCCTTAGATAGTTTGGTTACATAAAACAGTGTCCTTCTGATGACATGGTTAGGAGAGTAGATGTATTAGATTTGACTTATGTTAAGAAAGATATATGTAGACCTAAAAATACTTGGTTGGAAAATATTAGAAATGACTTTTCTTTCTTAGATTTAAATGAGAATTTGACTCTTAACGGGACAAAATAGAGAAAAATGATTCATGTAGCCGACCCCACATATTGAATAAAGGCTTGATGTTGTTGTTGTTGTTGTCGTTGTCGTCAATTCAACTTGTTCAATTGATTTGTCATCTTCAAAAGGAATTATATGCTTACTTTCATTTTAGGAATCATTTTGTCAGTTTGGTCAATTGACTCTTCAACTACAATATGCATGATTTATTTGGCTTGACATACAACTCACATAGCAGCTCATATTCATAATCAATTTTAGATTTAGGTTCTACTTGCAGTTTAGTTCATTTGTGATCTTAAGTTCAATTGTAATTTCAAATCCAATGTTTAGTTGAAATTTAGATATGGGGTTAATCCTTTAAAGAAATTTGATTTCAGGCTCAAATTCCAGCTCTTCTTCAAATATAGGTTCAGTTTCATTTTTAGTTTTAGACATAATTTTTCTTAGAGGTTTAATTTCAGATATTATTTTGACATAATGTTATATTCAAATTCTAATTCACGTATGATCTCATGTTTATATTCAATTCCTAACTCAAATAGCAGCTCTTATTCAAGTTTGGGTTCAAGCAAATAATAATGTTCAAATATAGATAGATTCAAATTCAACACAGTGAGATATAGATTCATTGTAGTTGGAAATCTTCTTATATAACTAATGCATTATTGAAATGATATTTATAAATTTTAGTTTCTTTTATAAGCTTTGATTTAGTTATGCATGTTTCCCTCGTTGGTATAGGTTGATATGCTTGAAGGGGAGAAGGTAATGATTATTCTTTAGTTATTTTAGTTATTGGTGTGATAGTCGTAACAAATTCTAGTATCTCCACATTAAGTATCTAGATAAAATCTTAGATGATATTGTTGTTTCTTTATAGCTTAATTCATTGTTAATCTCTATCCTAAAATCTTTTATAAAATAATTAATGGTAATAAAATATTATCAAAGCAAATAATTTTTAGTTATCAAACTTGTAAAACTATCATAATTTCGCACACACCATGCTCATCTTGCTTATAATTCTGAAAGTGTTCATGCAATTAATCCATATACTCTCTAAGTACAAATATTGCGCCTTAAGTTTGTGTTTAGGTCAACCCGTACAGATTTAGTTTCACTTATAGTAATCACCAAAACGATAAAGCACGACCCTATAGTTTTGATTTAGCACATTTAAATCTTATGGAATCAAATGGGTGCAAAACTATGAATGCAAAACTATATCTAATGTTAAAATAAATAATAATAATAAAAACCATTAGCTCTGATATCAATTTGTTGTAGGACGTCTAGTCTAATGATCATGAATGCAAAACTACTACTTTCATCATATCCTTGTAAGGAGTTCTATCTTTAAAGATGTGATATAT
Source organism: Dendrobium officinale (assembly GCA_019514585.1). NCBI lineage: Eukaryota > Viridiplantae > Streptophyta > Magnoliopsida > Asparagales > Orchidaceae > Dendrobium > Dendrobium officinale. The sequence continues at coordinate 20,087,134 of CM033698.1, forward strand.
TCACCATTTCCTTGATATGGTGTATTCTGTTTTTTTCCCTTTAAGTACTTTCTATGAAAGATCCTAGTGTTAATTCAGCTTGTTTTTTTGTTGATGCTTTCGTAGATGGTTATTTATTATGCCATTCCATCATTTAAGGTTATTTAAATGCCTCGGGGGTTATGAAAAGCATATTTGTGTTCTTTGACTTCATGTTCTCTTTTTTTCTTTCTATCAAAATTAAACTTGTGTTTCTTGTCACACTTTCAAAAGTATGAATAGTTCCTCTTGCCTATTGTTCTATTCGGTTTATTATTTTTTAATTTCTTCTTTTCGTTGGACATTCTACTCAATTTATTATTTGGGTTTGTATCTTTTAGTTTTAGTTTTGTTTCCTCTATTACAATGTTAATCTGATCCAGTTCATTTTGTTTGCTTATCTTTGGCAGGATTGACATCCAAACAAATTCAAGACGTTTTTTATCTCTGTTTCGTGTGAGATACTTGTCCTGTTTTCTATCTTCAACAACCCCTATCCTCTATATATATATATTCCTTGTCTGATAGCATTTTTTTCTTTGGCAAAAACAGTATCTTCTGGAAGATGTTGCTCTAGTACCTACTCGCCTGGAAAAAATATCGTTGCAGGTACCATTTGCCTTTTCTGTCAACTGCACAAGGAAATGACAACTTACTTCCATTTATCACTTTTGTAGGCTCGTCGAGATCTGTTTCATCTTCTTTCCAAATTTTTATTTTTTTACAACTTTGGTATGTTTCATTTGTTTTCCAATATGCTAATTTTTTGTTTGTTGTATTTTATGTTGTGAACGCTTTGTTAATATCTTTTCATGATGTAGATCACATGCTTGAAAGATTCTTGAAGCATTTTCCTATCTTTACAAATACCTTTTTGATTGGGGGTCCTGTTGATGTTTTTGTGATTGAGCTTACTGATCAGGTATCGTCATTATGAATGCTATACCGAGTGTACAGTATTTGCCACATTTTTTACATGGATGATCTTTCTTTCCCTATCATGTTCTTTCCAGCTTCAAAAGCTGAAGGTGGAGCCAGTACTTCTACATTACCTCTCCAGTTTGAGAGCCCTCCAAGGTAACTATAATAACGTTACTTACTACTGAGCTGGAGCTTGCTCGCATATAATTTAATAAGTTACGTATGTGTCCTTGAGGTCTTGAATTGAGGATGACTACTAGTACGAGATTGAAGGCCTGTCTCTATAGTTTCACTTCTCCTGGAGGGCCTATGTATCCTACACGAGCTGTTCGCCATGCAGCCTGGGGTTCATTGGATCTTCTATTTCCTGTGAGTAACCTTTCTCCTACTTTCGTCATATCCTTGTAAGGAGTTCTTCTGCTTTTAAAGATGTAATATATTCACTATTTCCTTGATATAGTGTATTATGTTTTTTTCCCTTTAATTACTTTGTATGAATGATCCTAGTGTCAATTAAGCTTGTTGTTTGTTCATGCTTTCATAGATGGTTATTTATGATATTTAGGGGCGTAAAATGAGTAAATAAAGTTTAGAGAAAGGATAATAGGAACGCAATTAGTTTTAGTTATAGTTGTCTAAATCTTGTACCAATCCTAATCAACAATAATTGATATAATTAATCTATGTACGTAAGAAGGAATGAAGTGCAATAAAGTGCGTAAGTTGAAACATTTACTTGCATTCATATTGTAGATTGAATATTTTATACATAAGTTCAAAAAAAAAAAAAAAAAAAATTGTAGATTGAATATCCCGTAAACTTTCACCTTTTAGGCATGGAGTTAATCAATTATGATAAGAGAAGTCTGAATGACAAAAATCAAGTATTGTGCTGAATTTAGGCACCTACAAGAAGTCAACTTGACAAAAATCCTAATATTGAGCAAATTGTAGGCATCCCAAAGAAGACTAAGCTACCTATTCCCAATAAAATTAGGCAATCAAATTCAAAAATTACCTCAAAGAACTGTAGATAAAAAAACTCAGTGCTGAGCAAAATTCAGGTATTGTAGAGAACTCTAGATGAAAATGATCTAGTCTTGAGAAAAGGCAGGCAACTTGGAGAACTCTAATAACAAAGGCCTAATCTTGAGAGAAATTTAGCCACCCTATAGCTATTTTGATTAGGACGACCTAGTCCCAACAAAATTGGTAATCAAATTTTAATTATCGTAGAGACTTGGTCTTGAGCAAAATTTAGACATTCTAGAAAGTATGGGTGATAAAGATCTGCACATCTAGTTCTAGTAAATTTTGGGCAAACAAGTTCAAAATTATCCGGAGGTTTGGGATGCAAAAATTCTTCTCGTAGTAGTCTGATTTTTGCAAAACTAATCCAATCAAGCGAACCAAATATATCCCCATAGAGATCCGTGTCTTGAATTCCTCCCAATAAGGATTTGGGATATCAAAACCCCCCCTCATATGATCAGCGACATAAAAACTTTATGTTGGTTAGGTTCAGATGCTGAGATAGGCCAAGCGCTATAAAAATATCATAGCTCATATGCTGAAATTTTTAAACCTCATAATTGATCAATGCTAATATGTATGACATACTATAGACTTCTTGATGAGGACATCGTCAGCATTTTCGACGCTGGAGATCGACGGCCACGAGCATGACTTATATTTTGTCATTTTATGTAGTAGCGTATTTATTTTGATGTTTTTCCACTTTTGCCCTTATGGGCATTTAGTCGCTTATGTAGCCCGGAAGGGCATTTGTGTCATTTCTTATATTTTTCATTTTGGCCTATTTATATGAGGCCTCATGCATTGTAATTTCAGTTTTTGATGAATGAAAAATATTTTCCACTTATGATCTCTTTGTGAGTTCACCCTCCTCGATCTCTTAGTGAGTTCGTAGGGGAAGCTAGATCTCTTTGTGAGTTCTAGATCTTCTTGTTCTATCATTTTTCTTCCTTTTTTTTTTTTTTGATCGATTCGTCGTCGTGGAGATCCGGTTGAAGCATTTGTGAGAACTTGGAGTTCATTCCTTGAATCCCAATATTTTCCCTACCTCTTCCCCTCCCTTGCTCATTGCCGCCGCCCCCCTTCTAGATTACCTAGCCGCCGGCCTGCAGCTCCCATCCACCGGCCAGCAGCCACCGGCCAGCCCAACCCGCCTGCCAACAGCCGCCGGCCAGCCCTTCCCCAGCCCGCCGGTCTCCTCCCCCTACAGCCGCCTCCTTTCCCCTCAAATTTCAAAATTTGAAATTTGAATGATTTATGAGCCATTATTTGTTTCCTAATTTATCTCCTTAATTTTAGGCAATCAATTTAATTGAATTTCAATTTCAAATTTGAAATTCAAATTGACCCAATTGATTGCCCTCATATTAGGAAGTTATTTCTCATTGAGAAATCTGAGATTTTATTTCAGATTTTGTGAAATATGTGATTAAGTTTGTGGTCCCCATTGCATTAAAACCCAAGCCCCTCTCTCCTAGCCATGTGGCCGGCCCCCTTAATGGCCCCTCTCTCCCTCCAATTACAATAATTACTTCCCATTAACTGCCTAATCCCTCACAAAACTGCTGCCCCTTCCTTTGGAAACTGTTTTGAATTTGTTTTCAAATCAGCTTCCTCTCTCCACGTTTATTCATAATTGCAATTTCAGAAATCTGAAAATTTTTCACTTCAGTTTTCTCTCCTACCCGAGATCCTCTCTGCCATGGGTTTGATTTTCCTCACCAATTCTGCATGATGGTAATTTGCTGTCCAGCCGATTTCTGCAGGTCCACACTAGCGGGACAGCTCCAGAAGGCACCCATTGCTGTCCAGACCTCTCTTGTCTGCTGTTTTGCATTTCACGCACTTGAACTCTGCTGTTTAGGAGGTCGGGAACATGCTTTCTTGCTGTCCAGCCTGCTAGAATGTCTTCAAACACTGTCCGGACATTCTAGACCGCCGAATACACCTTCAAGAAATCGCTGTCAAGAATTCCATACTCCGGCCACCTATCAAAGAACGACGATCCAAGGTTCCTTCTTCCTCGGAGCGACCTCGATTCTAAGGTGGAGACTCTGCTTCCGCTAAAACCTAGATTAGTTGAGCGTATGGGCTCCAAAGGTGAAAGTTCTTATTATTAAATTGCGGGTTCTTGTTTACCGTCGTAGTGTTACAATTGATCTTTGTGTTTTCTGAAATTGTTTGGTTACCGACCATGCTCTTCTTTGCCTAAGCAAGTTAAGACTAAGAATTTTTAGGTTCACTCTTTTATTACAAATGATAATTTTAATTTGGCTTACTTTGTTCAAATGGCTCTCTATAATTTCCTAAAGTAACTCCATCGCATGTACGTTTCACATCACTTACTCTGTACCTATTGGGATCTATTTGTTGGCCTTCAAAAGGTTAAAGTAGCCGATAAACTTTATAAGGACATATGCAGTCTACATTCAATATAAACATTTCCTTCTCCACTTAAGTGTCCGTGCTAGTAAATTTCATTAACTCCTTCGAAAATATTTTAGTACTGGTGGGACAATTTGGTTCAATATGATCTCATATTTTATCTGAAATAGTCCAAGGTCTAAGTTGCCTAGCCTTATTTTCCATGTATCACTTGACTCAAGTTAGACATGCCTATCAATCTCTAGTCATGAGTGTGGTCTCTTTGACGGGCATAAGTTGAAAGGACCCACCCCAAGTTCAATGCAGTTAAATCAAATCAATTCTAAAATATTCCATTCAAGTCTTGACCCTGTACTCTCACAGAAGTTTCTGGCTCATTGTTCTAACTCATAAGTCTCACCCTTACGAGATATTCTAATATCAGAGAGCCAAGTTCTAAGTTCTGGCTCTCAAATCAAGGCCTCAATTAATATTAGATTTCAAATTAAATCAAACTAAAGCTATAATTGCTGGGCTTCCCTTAACTAAGCTCTCACAGGCCTTTCTGATTTTGAAGTTTTAAGTATCGCACTTCCGGGCCACTCTAACACCAGAGAGCTAAGTCCTTGACCTCAAATCACAGCCTTAATTAATATTCAATTCAAACTAAATCATATCCTGGTCTTCGCTGAAATAATGGTTGTTCTACAATTCTAGGTTTTTACTATTAGCCTATTAGGTGAGGCTTTATAAAAGCATAGTACTGATGCTCATACGAAGCATATCAGATGCTGGCTCTTTCAACTTCACCAGCGGATTAGTGTTAATTTTTTAAATTTTAGAGGCTAAATTGGAATTTAGAAAACATATGAAACCTATTAACTGATATTAAGTGGATATTGGAAATGATACATCATGCCTTATAATGGTGCAGAACATGAGCCAGCATTCAAAGGTTTTTTCAAAATTTTTTAGTGGGAAACAGAGGGCGATACACCATTTTACACGTGCTGCACAAGAATAACAAATCACTTCGACAATTGAATGTAGTTAAAGAGGTGAAATGAAAGGAAAATGTAATGCATGCGACGATTTAATGAAGTTTTCAAAGATGAAATATTCTGATATGAATCTCTAATATCGGCCAGTAGTTAAATAACTGTGATAGGTAGTTTGTTTTAGGTTTTATTGGTAGTTAATGAGTCAAAGGGAGTCGTTAGGAGGCGCTTCTTAAGGTTATTAGGGCATGAATGAATGAAATATTCTGATCTCTTCTTCTTTCCTCCTAATTTCTAGAGTTGTAGGCATCCTCCAATTTAACATTTATCACAATCCTATCAATAGGGTTGTATCATATTATCAAATTTATATGAATAATATAATGGATAATCTTTGGGAATTTACCAGGGCTTGCATGACTCTCTCCAGATTTCCAAGACAACAGATTAATTTATTGCTGGGTGTCTGTCTGGCGATCACCTACTGCTATTTTGGTAGGTTGCATAATAAAACAACCTAAAAGACCTTGTTGGCATTAGTACTTAAGTAATGAAAGAAAGTTACTCTGCCTTAGTAGATTCTCCATTATTTTCACATGAAATTGATAGCTGTTGGCAATCTATGAAGTATATATCCGCAGGTGTTTTTTGCGCTATAGTTAGAAAATATTAGAAATAATCTTTCTTTATTATATTTAAATGAGAATTTGACTCTTAACGTTCTCTCAATGGAGAAAAAATGATTCATGTAGCCAACCGCACGGTGGGATAAAGGCTTGATGTTGTTGTTTTTGTTGTTATTTTTTACAATTCTCTTGTATTTACACAGGTTGGGCAATATCCAAGGCACATCATCAGCTTCTTCTTTAGACTGCTTTATCCCTGGTATTGGCCCTCCACATGCTGGAACCTAATCAAAGCGTGTATAACAACTATTCTCTACTCGCTGCTTAGACTACTTTTTTCAAGTTGGGAAAGAATGACAAAATCAAGGAATGATTAAATCTCCAAAAGATTCATCTTTGTACTCAATTTTCATGGGAAACAGGGTAAGAAGATGCAATAAATATCGATGCTGAAATGTGCGGGCTTTTGTTGGTACTAGACAGCCATATGCATCTCATGTTTAATCGTGTATGATACTTAGTGTGGATGTGTGTTTCTGTTTATTTTCCTTTTGACATAAAATTTTAATTTTTTTTGTTGTTTTTGAACTAAATGGTAATACAAATTTGATAATATGGATCTTCAATTGCTCACATCTACTGTTTAAAAGGATCTCTGTTTGGGAGTAAGTGTGGGGTAGAGTTGGATGAGTCAATTTGTTGTTGTGGATCTTAAATGGATAGGCTTAATAGGTTATTATTGTTATCAGTTTTAACGAGTCGGTAGTCTTTGTAGTCTATAAATACTCACCCTTAGGTAGAATTCAGATTATGCGAATTAATGAAGAAAGTTTTTGGCTTCTCTCTCTCCCTCCTAATAAATACATGGAATTGTGGTTATCATTGAACTAAGATTTTGTTTGGAATAGCTTTCTTATTACTTTCTATTGCAGCTTTTTAGTATTTTTTTTTTTTTTGAAATAAAAATTTTTTTATTAAAAAGTTGTTTTAGAAAACAATAAGAAAGCTGCACCAAATGAAATCTAAATCTATTTTATTTTTCAATTTTAGACAAATTTGAAACTTTTTGGCAAGCTCGAAGTACCTTCCTGGCTGATTGATAATTTGGCATCCTCTTACTTGGGAGTTTTGAGCAAGTTCAAGCCTGCTGGTTATCATTTTTTTTTCCTTGTAGTTTTATTGGTTAGTTTTGTAACAATGTCCTCTTAACAAGACACAATAAAGAAAAAAGAATTCATATAGCTGACTACAAATAATATGGGCTTGTTGTTAATGTTTCATAATAATGTCCATCTTTGAAAGCTTTTGGCATTAGGCTTCACACGAACTTTTATTACATCCAGTGAACGTACGCTCCTCTACGTTCGGTTTTAGACCAAAACAGCGTAATATCGAGTTTTTTGAAAAAACTCGGTACAACTCGGTACTCGGTATTGCGCTTTTTTTGCCTACAACCGAACCTAGAGGAGCGTACGTTCACCGGATAAAATAAAAGTTCCACAGGAAGAGGATGCTTATAGGCGTAGAGCCTGCTCATCCTACAGGCGCTGCAGGATGAGCTATCAAAGGAAGTTCTCATAAATTTTTTTATAAATGCACATTTCGAGATCTGTTTAAGGGAATTGTGCATTAAAAGTAACAATTGTTATACTTTTAATCCAGCATCAATCTCACGTATGTGAGAGATAGTTTGCTCATACATTGATCATATCCATTGAGCTGAATTAGAAATTTTTTACTTATGAGGCTATTAACGCCTATCAAAAGTAATTTCAATAACCCTAAAATAAATAAATGAATTTATGACAAGAAATTGGTCTGTCTCTCAGATGGGGGTGTATGATGTGATAAGATAATAATGAGCTAATATAAAATTTGTTTGATTTGAAATATGATTAAGCTTTTTTTTATTAAAATTTAAAATAACCCACTAATTTACATAACTATAAATGCTAAATTAAGTTATATAGTGATAAACTAGAGTGTCAAATATACGTAAAAGTAATATATATATTGCAATAAAATTACTATTGCTACTATAAATACATGAATTTATTCTACTGAAATGAAAATAAGATTTTTGAGTTTCTTCCACTGAATGAAAATAAGTATTAAAGTTGATACAATTTTGATAAAATATTTTAGAATGATATATGTAAACAACATATATTTTCTAATCACACTCTTAAGTGATGATATGGATTAAAGAATATACATATCTAGATCTCTATTGAGTTTGTAGTAGTGAAAAAAAAAAAAAAAAAGATTGTTTGTCTATTTACAATTTTACTATCTCCATAGAACATAGAATATTCAAGCATCATATGTTTAAGCATGCAAATATTTCATTTCAATATTCCTTATTGTTCTTGCATTTCTCCATCGAGATTATATATCACACTAGATTTTAATTACATACATGATTATTGTATGCATTAAATTTAGAAGGAGAGATATTGAAAACATCATTATTTTTATTAAATAAGAGTCTACATTAGTACTTAATATGCTCTTTATATTATAAACCCAAAATAGAAGATATAGCAAGATATGGAATAAATAATAAGCAAATTCATATTATGTTTACTCATAGAAGAATAAAGTGAAAAAAGAAATAAGAAGTTTATCACCAGGATGGTTCTAAGTATCTTCTCTACACTCCTTCCTTCACTTACATAGTTGCTTATACAAACACAGGCTAGTCTTTCTAAAGATTATATCTTGCACTTTTCTAGCCTCCCTTAGACTTTACTCTAAGGAGGAATTAAAGAAATATATTGAAAAAGTATTAAATTATACTCAGAAACTGAACTCTCCAAACAATAAAATTGAGTTCTATTCATAAGAAATATAGGATCAGACTTGAGTATAGTGGCACTTGACAGGTGGGTATTGTGGCTGTAGTATATGAACTAGCACTCAGCGTTGTAATGTTGGCTCAGCTACAGTGTTGGGTGACGTGACATAGTTATAACCTAAATCGATGTGATCATTAAGTCGGCGTGGCTCATAGAATTTATACACTCTCTCTCCACTCTCTCTCTCTCTCTCTCTCTCTCTCTCTCTCTCTCTCTCTCTCTCTCTCTCTCTCTCTCTCACACACACACACACACACACACAAGCGAAGAAATGCAAAGATTTATATCCATCAGAGTCTGGATTCTCATTATCATCATTATCATCATTACGGCCTTTCCCTTGAGGATGCCAAATAAAGGGCTCATAAAAAAGTGCAAAAGGAAATTGAAGTTGGTCTAGGTGCTACACAAATGGACTACTCATGAAACATCCCAACATGAGCTTCATTTATATCGGCTATATATCTATAATTCTTCTCTTGCTGATCCATAATGTGGGCCATCCTCATCTTTATTTCAAATTGCTAATCCTTAGTTTCCTCACAAAAATTTTGAACACCCTCCATTTGAGTTCTAAGATCTACCACCAACTCACCTACAATCTCAGGGATCCCAAGACTTCATACTACTGCTAGCCCTTCCTAAAGATCTAGGTTCACTAGGCCCTCCCTCTTCATCACCTCCTATTGCTTACTTAAAACTTAAGATTTTATTTAACCAAAGCAGAGATGGGAAAAAATTTCTCCTTAAACTCATCTCCCCTAACACCAACATTAACATATAAAGCATAAATAAGGGAAGGAAGCCCTAAACCTATAGAAGTAGTGCCCCTAATTATATTTAGGTACTTCTATTTATTTGCTTACTTCTGTAGACTTTCTTATTCGTGATTTGGAGAAATTGAAGATAAAGGTGTTAACTATTGATACAAATCCAAAATTATTAGCTCAAATGATTATTTAGCCTACTCTACAAGAAGGAATTCAAGAAGCTCAAAAATTAGATATAGAGTATTTGAAGTTTAGTGATTATACTAAGGCTGGTAAGAGACCTGAACTCTCTTTATTAATTTTGGGGTCATTTTCTATAATGATAGATTATGGGTTCCTTATGTTGGTGATCTAAAAGTTGAAATTTTACATGAGGCACATTACTCGAGTTATACTATTCATAGCAAGTAGCAAAATGTATGGATATTTAAAATGTATATTTTGGTGTTCTGGATTGAAGAAAGATATAGATGAGTTTGTTTCAAAGTGTGAGGCTTGCTAGTTAGTAAAGGCAGTGCATCAATGACTAAGTGCTCTTCTGTAGTCATTACCTATCCCCGAGTGGAAATTGAGAAAAGGTGACGATGGACTTTACTATTGGTTTTTCTAAATCGAGACAGGAACATTATGCCATTTGGGTTGTTGTTGATCGTTTGAAGAAGTCAGCATATTTTATTCCGATCTAACAAATTGATTCGAATATATGGTGTGCCAAAGGTTATTATATCCAATCGTGATGAATGGTTTACCTCTAGATTTTGGAGAGCCATTCAGCAGGGTCTTAGTACAAAATTGAATTTGAGTAAAGCTTTTCATTTGTAGACAGAACGAACAAACTAAAAGGACTATTCATGTATTGTAAGGATCTTTTGAGACTCTTTGTTTTGGACTTTAGAGGCAGTTGAGAGGATCATGTCCCACTAATAGAGTTTGCATATAATAACAATTATCTTTCTAGCATTGGCATGGATCTTTATGAAGCTCTGTATGGTAGGAAGTGCATGACACCTTTATCTTTGACAGAAGTGGGTGACAGATAGGTGATAGGATCAACTTTTGTGGATGTCACTACAATAAAAATTCAGTTGATCAGAGAAAAATTAAGAGATGTATATGATATACATAAGAAGTATTATGATTAGGAACACAAGTTGGTGTTTTTTTTTTATATTTAAGTTAAAAGTTTGGGAGGATTGTGAACCCTTTATAGAATTAGCTCAAGACTAAGGGGGGGGGGGGTTGAATTGGTGATTTAAAAACTTCTTTAAACAAAAAGAAAATCCCCCTTTTTTAAAGTTTTTTTAACATCTGAACATTTATAGTTTTATCTCTTGATGCGTAAGCAAAGTAATTTCACAATAATAAAAAATCAGAAATTTTCAACCACACAATTAATACAAAAATAAATGCAAAAAATAAAGTGTTGAAAAAAAAAATAAAAAATAAACACACTAGATTTTATAGTGGTTCAGTCAACTTGACCTACATCCACTCCTTATAACCTCTTATTCCAGGTATGGCACTAAATCTTTAGTGACTCTCCTTTAACCCCCACAGCTAGGCCAAGAAGCCCTTACAAAATCTCTTCCACCAACCAAGTACGATAGAGGACCGAAACTCTTTTCAAAGGCAATGAATCTTGAGTCCATTTTTCTCCCTCCAAGAGATGGAAGAGAACCACGAATCCCTTTCACCTTCCTTGGTGCAGCGGAGTAGTCGAGAACTTTGACACCAAAGAAATCTTCTTTCTCTTAAAACTTCCCTCAAGACAAATCTTGAATTTGATGGCACTAAGATGCAAGCTTGCCAAAACAACCACGTGTGAAATCCCCTCTACACTCCCTTGAAACCCACAAAGATATTTTTTCTTTCAAACTCAACCATTTCCTCTCTCCCTTTCAAGGTCCTCTTTTCAAGTTTTTTCTAAAAGAACGAAGATTCAATGCATACTAAAGGCATTTACAATGTATTTGGAGAAATCATAAAATAGGGCTTTGAAAACCTTAGAAATTTAATTTTGGTGGCAAAGATCATCCAATAAGATGTGCAGAATTTAAAAAATCCTATAAACTCAATTCTATCGGCAAATATCATCCAGTATGATTATAGGATCATCATGTACTAATGTCCAAAATTTGAATTGATAGTCTTGGATGATCGACGGATAGTTCAATACGATCAGTTCAAATTTGTATTGATCGTCCAATATGATATTGGGGATCATCCTAGATGATTAGATGAATATTATGGTATTTCATCTTGTATGATTGGGGTCATCCCATGCATCCTCTTGGTCATCCAGTATGATCATCACTGATCATCCAGGATGATTGGATCATCCATTAATTAAAATTAGTTCTATAATCATAGGATCAATTTATGCATGATTTTCATAGATCGTCTAGTATGATGTACATCATCCTGGACTATTTCAATAAAATATGGAATTTAAAATATTGCATAAATTATGATTGACATCTATTTTTCATTGTCATCACTGATTGTCCTGGACTATCTAAATCATTTAATACGATTAGTTAGATGAGATGATCATATAATACGATATAAATAGTACAGTATGATTAGTTCAAAAATTAAATTTTTTATTTTGATTCAATCTCACTCCCCCCCTAAGTGTGTGTGTGTGTGGTCACAAATCTAGCATTACCCTTATTGGACTTGACTTAAGAAATAAAAAATATATCAATAAATATTACAAAACTCTTTACAACAAAACCTATTCTACCCAATCTTGAGCATTAAATCTTTGTTAGATGATGCATGATATTTCTAAAATATTAGTACATAAATAAACAAAAAGTATATTGCAAATATAAGTAGACATTTATATGAGAAATATTGTTTGGTATCATAAAAAAATATCAACTCGTGAGCTCGAGTCCTTTTTTATGATGACAAACAAAACTGATTGAATTTGTAAATTTATAAAAAAAAATATTTTTTTTCTAATCTCCCTCATTAAGACAATTATATTAAAAATAAGGGATGCCAAAAATATTTTTTAAAAAAAATTTAAGACAAATGAAATTAAGAAAAAGAAAAATAAATTGAAATAATAGATGAACAAATGCAACCAGATAAATACATTCTTCTCCTTTAACATTAACAAAAAGAAGAGAAGTACAAAAAAATAAAGAAATAATAGAAAAATGAAGCAAACACAAAAAATCAAACTGACCCTAATCAGGTGAAGCTGGTGGTGATGTTTAAGAAGAATCAATTAAATTCAATAAATTTTACTGAAATGAGAAAGTTATATCTTGAATTTATTCAAAAGCTTATTAAGAAATAAATTGACCGCACTAAGATCTAGAAAGGTTAAAAATTTGAATTTTATTAACATTAGTTCATGCTCCTTACATGTTAAAGTCTTTTTTTAAAATAAAAATCAAATTTAAAAAATAAATGTAATCATTTCAAGCTTATTTCATAAATATATCTTAAGAAATATTAAAGTTCAAGGGATGTTAAGATAGAAACTGGCCCAAGCTAACAAAAGAGAGGTGAGAAAACTAAAACAAAATAAAACTCAACCAAAATCACCACAAACAAAATGCGGAAGAAAAATAAATGCGGAAGCGATAATAAGAAAAGAACATACCGAATTTATAGTGGTTCGGTCAAACCTTGACCTACGTCCACTCCTTGAAGGCACCCTCCAAGTATTGCACTAAAATCGTGACTCTCCTTTAGCCCCCACAGCTAGGCGGAGAAGCCCTTACAAAATCACTTCCACCTTCCCCGGTGCGGCAGAGTCGCTGGGTCCTTTGACACCAAGGAGATCTTCTTCTTTGGTGAACTTACCTCGAGACAAGTCTTGAATCCGATGGTACTAAGGTACGAGTTCACCGGAGCAACCGTGTGGATCCCCCACCACACTCCCTTGAGTTCCTCCCCCTCACAGGATCTTCTCCCTCTCAAACCCTTTCCTCTCTCCCTTTCAAGAAATCAATTTTCCCCACAAGAACGAAGCTACAATGGCTGCCAAAGACACTTAAAAAGTGCCTTGTCATAGCTTAAATAGAAGAGCTAAAAACGAGCTTATTAATGCAAGTTGCCGACATTATCGTCCAGGACAATAGCATATCGTCCTGGTCGATTAGTTCAAATATAAGAAAAATCGTCCTGAATATCGCCCTGAAATGAAGCTGGACGATGTCTAATCGCCCGGATCGGCCTGGACGAAATCCCCATTAATTGCTTTCCAAAACTGCCTGAGAAATTTTGAAAAAATTGACCTGGATCGGCCAGGATGATATTTTATTGTTCAGGCCGATATACCAGGATGATATCCAAAAATAAGATTTTCCTAAGTAGATATGGCGGCAGATTCTTGCTGAATTGAGCCGATCATCCTGGCCGATACAAAATCGTCCAGGACGATGTGTTTTGCATAAAAATGGCTGCTTTAATGAGGATGCCCTAATTAGGGTTTCTACTTTTGTCAGATCGTCCAGGCCGATATAAATATCGTCCTGGACGATATTACCAAAAATAGAAAACTTTAGGGTCCCGTTAGAAACTCTTCCAAGTTACAAAGTATCAGGACCCACACCAAATACAAGAGACTCAAGAAAGGAAAAAGTGTACAAACTGACTCAGACCTATTCTACCCAATCTTGAGCTGATTCCAAATGGCAGTCCGATCGTGTGAACCGGAAATGTTAGTAGAAAGCAGTCATAGAGAAAAAGAATGTTTGCTATCATCAAAATCATAAGCCATAGATCCGCAACAGCAAAGTGATGTGCTAGAAATCATGATTTTTAAATTCAAATGTGGACGATATCAATTGGCATATGAATTTGTCTAAGATTTAAAGACTTGACATGAAGGAGAAAGCTAACTTATTGTTGGGCTCATTTTATGCCTCATTATCAATTATGGCACACTTTGTGTATCTTTTAATTTTTTTTAATACACTTTGAGCATCTTGTAATTATTTTGCGGACATTGCACATTTTTTTATTTTGGACTCATTTTGTGTCCTCTTTTCATTTTCCAGCTTGCTTCCTTTTTAAATCTTTAAATAATTCTAGTTATGAGATTATCTTCCAAATATAAGAGAAGATGAACTCACTATCTTTTATAGGAAAGAGTAAACCACAAATCAAAATTTGATCCATATATATATATATATATATATATAATATATATATTGAGTAAGAAAATATTTATATATAATAGATATATATTGATTTGTGAAAAAAATTTGAAATAGAAATTTTTGAAAACTGTAAATGAGATAGAGAACTATGAAAATAGATTTTTATTTCTTGATTTAACTTTTAATTTGAAATAACTTTTGATTCAAAAAGAAATTACACCACTAAAAGAGTTAAAGGAATAGGGATAATCATCAAATTTTCTTTTTTTAACTATTTTGAGAAGTCAATAATCACTTATCAAAAATTTTAAGTAAAAAAAGGTAAATTTTTCAATTAAAAAAAAATGTGAAAAGTGATTGATTCTCTTATGCAAATAAGGTGTAAGATGAGATTTGAGGGTGACGATCAAAGAGTGTTCTACAAAAACATACATAAAATTAAAAAAAATTACAAACATAAATAACAAAACACTAAAATAATAAAGAAAATAAAAATATTCACAGCGAACAAAAATAAAACTAAAGAACATATACGCATGAATTAACTATAACATAGATAAACACACAAACAAAACTTTATACCTCATCATCTTGCTCCTATTTTGGTGATTTAGAAGCTAGGTTTTCCTAGGAGATCTTTTCCTTTTTATCATTAGTTCATTATTACAATTGGCATATTTTTATTGTTTTCCTTTGCATGAAGTGTTTTCATATTAGGGTATTGATTTTTCATATGTACGAGTTTCCTACACCTAAAATAAATAATATCATAAAAATCTTAATATTCCTACCATGTTTATCTTTATTCCAATTTTATTGATGTTGATGCTTGCGTTATCATAGATTTTCAAATTTTCTTATTATTGATGCTATTTTCTCACTCTTATTATCTACTAAGCTAGTTTTAATTCTTTTCTTCAACTTTTACCACTATACTTTCACATGTATCCAAAAGTTTTTGACTCACACTTTGCTCGTAGGCAATGAGTGAGCCAATTAGATTATCAATAAAATAATTATTTAAGTCCTTTGGTTCATATATAATAGTAACTTTAGCATGAAATTTATTTGGCAGACAATGTAAAATTTTATTGACCTTTTTAAAGTTTGAAAGTTCTTTACCGAAAGCATATAATTATGCCATAATTTGATTAAACCTAGTATACATATCTAAGATCGTCTCATAAGGTTTTATATAAAAAAGTTCATAATCATTAATTAAAATATTCAAGTTAGATTACTTAATTTCATTAGTACCTTCGTATCTAGTGTATAATTTATCCCAAATTTTTTTGCTAGTAGTACATGTAGAGATTCTCATGCTATCTTCAGAATTCAAAACACATAAAAGATAATTCAAGCATTTAGCATTCAATTGAATATTTAATTGTTCTACTCTACTCCATTCAACAAAAATAATATCAATTTTGACTTCATTTATGATACATGATGATACATCAATAACCAGTTTGAATCATATGACACATTGAATAATTAATTGAATTGCAAGAATGTAGACATACAGATTTTTCAAAATCAAAATAAATATTTTCAAATAAAGGTTTTTACATGATTGAATATCTTTCCACAATATTATGATTTTCAAAGTTAGCTATTGATCTTTTTTCAAAAGTTTTCTAAAACTTAATTTATGAACATTGCTTTAATATCACTTGAAAGTTTGTGAGGGTTGTGAACCCTTTATAGAACTAGCTCGAGATGAACCAAGAGGGGGGTGAATTGGTGATTTAAAAACTTGTTTAAACAAAAAGAAAAATCCCTCTTTTTAAAGCTTTTCAACATCTAAAAACTAATAGTTTCAACTCTTGATGCGGAAGCAAAGTAATTTCATAATAATAAAAAATTAGAGATTTTCAACCACATAATTAACACAGAAATAAATGCAAAAAATAAAGTACAAAAAAAATAAATCCAAGAACAAATACATTAGATTTTATATTAAGTCAATCAACCTGACCTACATTCACTCCTTAGAACCACCTGTTCTATGTATTGTAATAAACTTTTAATTACTCTCCTTTAGCCCCCACATCTGGAAGGAGAAGCCCTTATAAAATCTCTTCTAGCAACTCGGTACGATAAAGGATCGAAACTCCTTTCATAGTCAGAGAACATTGAGTCCTTTTTCTCACTCTAGGAGATGGCAACAGAACCACGAATCCCTTTCACCTTTTCCCGATGCGATGGAGTAGTCGGATCCTTTGACACTAAAGAGATATTCTTCTTCCTAAAACTTCCCTCAAGACAAATCTTAAATTCTGATGGTACTAATATACAAGCTTGCTAGAGAAACCTATGTGAAATCCCCTCCACACTCCCTTGAAACTCACAAGGATCTTCTCCTACTCAAATTCCACACTTTCCTCTATCCCTTTCAAGGCTCTCTCTTTAAGTTTTCTCCAAAAGAACAAAGACTCAATGCATGTCAAAGATAATTGCATTGTATCTTTAGAGAAAGCTTAAATAGAGGGTTTTGAAAATAATCTAGAAATTCAATTCTGACAGCAAAGATCATCCACTACGATCACAAGATTGTTTAATATGATGTACAGAATTTGAAAAACCTTGAAAGCTCAATTCTTGCTAGAAAAAATCATCAAGTATGATCACATGATCATCTTGTACAATGTGATAATTTGACATGATAGTCATGGATGATTGTGGATAGTCCAATACAATTAGTTCAAATTTGTACTGATCGTCTAGTACGATATTAGGGATCATCCTAAATAATTAGATGAATAATTATTGTATTTCATCTTATAAGATTAGGGTTCATCCCATGCACCCTCTCAGTCATCCAGTATGATCATCACTAATTATCCTAGATGATTGGATTGAATAAATCAATCATAATTAGTCATCTAATTATAAAATCAATTTAGACATGATTGTCATAGATCATCCAATATGATGTACATCATTTTGGATGATTAGAAATAAATATAAAATTCAAAATCTTGCATAAATTATGATTGATAGTTATTTTTTATGATCATAACTAATCATCTTAGATGATCTAAATCATCTTGTTTGATTAATTAGATGAGCTAAATATATAGTATGATATAAATTGTACATTACAATTAGTTTAAAAATTGAACTTCTGATTTTGACTCAATCTCACTCCCCCTAAGTGTGTGTTTGTATGGTCACCAAGCTAATATACACCCTTATAAGACTTTACTCAAGAAATAAAAAATATATCAATGAATATTAAAAAAATCTTTACAGCCTAACATATTATATCCAATCTTGAGCCTTGAATCTTTTTTGGATGGTGCATGAAATTTCTAAAATATTAGTACACACAAATAAAAATATATTGCAAATATAAATAGACATAAGGATGTGAGACACAATATTTATTATCATAAAAAAACATAAACCTGTGAGCTTGAGTTGCAATAAAAGTTAGTCCTGATGAAAGATTTCAATAGATTTGGAAGAATCAACAAGCTTATTCTAAGGTACATTTGACCTTTTGAGATTATTGAGATGATTGGTAATTCTTCTTACAGGTTATTATTACTTGATCATATGTCTGATATACATAATATATTTCATGTATCTTCTCTAAGGAAGTGAATATCTGATTTTGGAAAGAGATTATCTACTGATTATGTGGAGGTTCATCCAAGTATACACTATAAAGAAGAGCTAGATAGGATTTTGGCATACAACAACAACAAGCAACATCACATGCCTTTTTTTCCATTGTGTCCAAATTCTCACTACCCTAACCTTTTTTAACATAAGTTTCTTAACATCTTAATACTAATACCTCAACTTTTCTAATCAGGTCATCAGAAGGCCTCCATTTAATATGACCAAACCATCTAAGGTGACTCTCTCTAATCTTATCTTTCACTGGAGCTACTCCAACCTTTTCACGTATATGCTCATTTCGTATCCTATCTCTAAGGGTAAAGCCACTCATCCACCCGAGCATCCTCATCTATGCAACACTTAACTTAGTATTATGCTTCTCTTTTAATGGCCAACATTCGGCACCATAAAGCATTACAAGTCTCACCACCATCTTAAAAAATTTTCCCTTAAGTTTGAGGGGGATTTTTTTATTGCACAATAAGCCCGATGCATTCCTCCACTTCAACCATCCTACTTGAATTTTACTGATAATATCCCCATCAATTTCATCATCACTTTGAACAATATATCTAATATATCTACAACATGTACTCTTATTAATGACTTGATCACCCAAAGTCACAATCCCCTCACTAGGTCTATTGATGCTAAAATTACACTCCATATATTCAATTTTAGATCTACTCAAGCGAAAACTTTTAGACTATAAAGTTGACCTCCATAATTTAAGTTTACCTTTAACTCATTCTCTAGTCTTATCAATAAGAAGAATATCATCAGCAAAAAGCATACACCAAGGTACATCCTCTTGCAAATGTCTAGTGAGAACAACCATGACTAAAGCAAAAAGATATAGACTTAAGGCTGATCCTTGATGTAATCCAACCAAAATAGGAAAATACTTGGTCAAACCACCTTGTGATTGAACACAAGTAATAGCTCATGCATACATATCTTTAATTATTTGAATATAAGCATTATTAACTCCTTTCATTTCAAGAACTCTCCATAGCATTTCTCTTGGAACTTTAACATATGCTTTCTCTAAATCAATATATATATATATATATATATATATATATATATATATATCCTCCTTATTCTCTCTATATTTCTCCATGAAATCTCTCAATAAATATATGGCCTCCATAATAGACCTACCTGGCATGAATCCAAATTGATTTTGAAAAACATTAGTATCATGCCACAACCTATGCTCCATAACTCGCTCCCATACTTTTAAAGTATGAAACATTAACTTAATTCCTCTATAATTTGCACACTCCTATGCATCACATTTATTCTTAAAAATAAGAATTAACACACTCATTATCCACTGATTTGACATCTTTTTAGTCCTCAAAATAGTATTAAAAAGTATAGTAAGCCAAGAAATTCCTTCATCTCCTAAGCATTTCCACATCTCTATTGGAATATCATCAGGTCCAACAGCTTTTCCACACTTCATTTTCTTTAAAGCCTCTCCAACTTCAATTTTATTTATACGACAATAAAAACAAAAATAACTTTATTTTTATGTAGGGTGAAAAAGTTACTAAAGTCAATCGTATTTTTAATTTCTTCATTAAAAAGTTTAGCAAAATACCTCATCCATCTTTGTTGAATATCATCTTCTAAGAAAAGTAGTTTTTGATCTTCATTCTTAATACATTTCACTTGAACTAAATCCGTACTGCTCCTATCTCTTTGTTTGGCTAACTTATACATATATCTTTCTCCCTCCTTAGTATCTAATCTATTATATGAATCATTAAAAGCTAAGCTCTTTTTATAGCAAATAACTTTATTAAATTCTTTATGAGCCTCTTTATAGCTTTTCCTATTATAAGAATTTTTACATTTAAACTAATTTTTATAACAAATCCTTCTTATTTTTTATCTTTTTTTGTACATTTGGATTCCACCACAAACATTTTTTACTATGAGGAGCTTTTCCCTTCAAAACTCCAAGCACATCTTTTGTAATATTCTTAATATCCCAAGCTACTTTTTCTCAGATAATATTGCCATCCTCATGCACAAACAAAATCTTAAGATCTAAAGTCTTACTCTTAAAAATGCTTTTGTTAATATTCTTTAAATGCCCTCATCTAATCCTAAAAAAATTGTTTTACTTTTTTTGTTGGGTACATAAATTTTCACTCGGAATAACTTTACAATCTTTGTAATCTAAATGATATAATTTTTTTATAAGAGAATAATCAATCTGTGTTTTACTATATCCATTTTTATAAGTAATAAGATACTAGTCTCTTTTTTTAAAATAATGTATTAGCTATTAAGAAATCCTAAGCTAAAGAAAAATCTAATATAGTCTTACCACATTCATTTGTCATTCCAAACCCATGGCCACCATGAATGCTTCTAAAATCATCTACCCTTCACCAACATGTCTATTTAAATCTCGTCTAATAAAAACTCTTTCTTTAAGAGGTATATTTTGTATTAATTATTCTATTTTATTCCAAAATTTTAATTTTAAACTCTTATCCAAACCTACTTGAGGAGCATAAGCACTTATAAAATTAACAATCTTAGCATCAACAATGTTGACTTATAACTACCTAAAGCTGGCACTAAATACTTAGTTGATCGAAGCCCCCAACTACCCACGACTCAACCACCCATTGACATGACCCATAATCACCTCTCATGACAAAAAATGATCCCTCATCTCATTCGACTCTTTCACGCACATAGAAATGCTCTAAGAATAGTAAGAAATCATATTGAAGAGAAAGGAAGTTTTCAAAACCTACCTCTCGATCTCCTATTCGTAAGAAGCCCGTCAACTTCTGCCTCCATCTCTACCTTAGCCATATAGATGCTTACGAAATCAGACTGCTAGTAATATGCAACTGCACTGATGCCTGCTTCTTCGTTATCAACTCATTGGCTCGACTCCAACCGGATAGCCACCTTGCCCAAGATCTGATGATCAAACCGAGCCTATCAAAGGTTGAGCCCCACTAACTCCAGCCGACCTTCGCCGACCAAGGACCCACCACGGATGAAGCCTGCACACCTGACCCGGCGCTCTTGACCACTTTGCATGGCCTCCCCAGTACGTGGCTTTTGCCCGATCAGGCTCTTCCCTAGCTCGATCCTTCTCCCCCTCTTATATATATATATATAATAGTAATAATTTTATTATTATTATAATTATATAATATTATATTACATATAATAATAATAATTGAAAAGAGAAAAGGGATCATCAATTAAGCATCATAATCGACAATCATTGATCACAGGAAATCAATTACGATCTCCATCCAATCATCGACAACCATTTGATATGCAACCAAACTTCATCAATCAAAGTTTTTGAATACCTAATCTCCTCACTGTTGATTCACTCCGATCGAGTTGAGCCACTCCTTACGTTTTGGAGCTTGGGAGGGGACGCGGGAGGCTACCAAAATTTACACGAATGTTCTGGACTAAGCTAAAATTTTGAAAGATCCAATCAAACACGAATAATAAATCATCATTAATTAGAGCTTTTGAAGCCCAATCTCCTCTCTGTTGATTCACTCCGATCGAGTTGAGCCACTCCTTACCTCCTAGTGCCAGGGAGGGGACACCAAAATGCTATCGAAACTAAAATTAAACTAAAGGGAACCCTCATACAATCAAAATATTATTTTAAATGATTTAAATAAATATAATAATAATAATAATAACACTTGTGTGATGCTTTCTACAGATAACATAACTTGTATATGAACTATGATTAAGGGATTATAATTTTAATGTTAGCAAACATTTCTGATACTTCTATTTGTCTACTAACATTTTAGGTCCAAAAGGTCAATTACAAAACAATCAAGCTCAAAATTGGGTAGATTAGAAGTGAGTCAGCTTGTAAGTGTTCATCAAATATTTTTACCTTTTCTTGAGTCACATATAACAATGAGGGTCCTGATGCTAAGTAACCTTGCACACACTCAGGAGGAAATCCCTATATCGCATGTAGAGCTAGAGATCGATTGAAAGCATCGCTTTAAGATTTGTGTACAAGAAAAAGATGATGAAGAGGACACCATGGAAGTTGAGGAAGTTTACATGGTGGGGTAGGATGATGAGCCACATCAAACACGTGGCTACCAACAATGAAACAAAGTAGTGCCCACTTCTTCTAAAACAACATCCTTTCAGGAAGATCAAGCTCAATATAAGTAATTAGAAGAAGAGGAAATACCCTCAGATGATGAATCAAATGATGATCAAGAACAGGTGCTTACTGAGACACTAGCACAAACACAAAGGCATTTGAAACTTCAAATGAAGGACAAGGATAAGGAGATATCAAAGCTGAATAGCAAGATGATAGAAATGATGGCACAAATGATTGTTATATGCAGTTAATATAAAAAAGCATCATTACTACTCCTGTACTTGATCAACCAATTGATCATCATATAACAAATCAGTCAGTTAATTAGTAGATATCAAGTAGTATTCCTGCTAATCTGCCAACTGACCCAATACCCCAGGTGTTTAGAATATGAACTAGAAATGAAGAATAAAATGAGGCTGATCGACTTGTTAATATATAAACTCATCAAAATATTACAAGTGCATATGAGCCAATGATGACTCCACAGCTTGAATCAATCATCAATGAAAAGATTAAAGCTTTCATTGCCTCAGAGCATGTAGAGAAATTTGTAAGCTATGGTCGCCCATATATATCCGATCAGGTGCCATACCCTAAAAGATATTTAGTGCTTAAATACAACACTTTTAATGGCACCAGTAATCCTAAACAACACTTGGCCCAATATAAAGCAACTTGTGAAAATACTGGAGGCGTGGATGCTTTGCTCTTCTACCAATTCATCAGTAGTTTGATTGCGACTACTTTTGAATGGTACACCAAACTTTCTAATGATTATGTCAAGACATTTGCAAAACTAAAAAATATGTTTGTGAAAAGATTCACCAATGTCACCGAGAATACTATTATTGCTAACCTTGCCATAGAGAAATAGAAAAAGGGTGAGTCAATGATAAAGTGCATTACTCGTTGGCACAATATGAGTATGAAATAAAAGTAACAACTAGAAGAGGAGCACGTTGTTTAATTGCTAATGAAAAACATCGATGATAAGATGTTACCATTTTTATGTATGGCCTCCATCAGCACTTATCAAGAGTTACTGGACAGACTAGCTAAGTTTGAAAAGTTGAACCTATCTAAATCTGAATATCATTCAGATAAACCTCAAAAGAATAAAGTTGTGGATAATAGAAGAGATGAGATGTATTTTACATCATCTCTAAGGATTGACAAAGAAAAATAATCTACTCCTAAAGATGATAAAGAAAAGTAGTACACCAAACCCCAGCCAAAAAATAGTTTTGAGAGAAAATGATAGGCCTCAAACTTTTCATGAAGGAGGATAATGTTCAAAGATAAGAACTGATGATCGAATCACATCCCTTAAAGAAAAAATGAATAGAGAATATTATTTTAAAATGAAAAGTGTAGCAAAACTATTCAAGCAAGTGCTTAATGCTGGTCTTAAATTACTAAAGTGTAAAAGACTTGAAGAATTTGATAAGAAAGATAATCTAAGTTATTGCCCGTATCACCTAGTTATCAGCCACTCTATTGAAGATTATTATGTCTTCAAAGACTGGCTTGAAATGAAATATAGAAATGATGAATTCAAGCTATCAAATATCATCTTAGTTCACCCAAAAAAGGAATCTATAAAGATGATTATGTCTTTTCCTATACCCCCAATTAAGGAAGGAGATAAAATGAAAGAAAAAATAATGCCAGAAAAAAAAATAAATGGCATACCACAATCTCCAAGAAGATAATAAAGATGATCAAATAACAAAAAGGAGTTCTTGGTATCAAATGGAAATCCTATACAGAACTAGTGCTTGAATTAAAAGAAAATCCAAATTTAGGTGCATCCACTTTCAGGTCATCAACTTGGAGGCATCCTAATATGAAGCGATTTTATAAAGCATCCTCCAAGAAGTCCAGTAACTCAAATAAGCAGAATAAGTAAGAGAAGAAGATGATCATACTTTAAAAGATTATCAATAATTTGGAGGATTATCATCAACCATTGAGAAGACCCCTATAACACTTGCAAATTTTATATATGAGCTTCAAATAGAGAAATTAGAAGTGGAAGATGATGAACAAGAAGATAAAGATTCACTCCATATAAAAACATGTCATGTTATCTTAGTGGCATCGAATGAATGCCAAAGAAACTCTTTTGAAGATCACGATAGGGGTCAGATAGCAATGTCTCCTATAAAAATGACTGATAAAATGACATCTGAGTCATGCCTAATGGTACTATAGACAGATCATAACTCAAAAGAAGAGTTGGGCTTTTCAAGTGATGATGAGTCAGATCAACAAATAGCTTCACAATAGAGAGTGTGAAGCTGAATGAAGAATCTGAACATTCAACAAAAACTTATAATGCTGAATCGATTGAGGTGGCTCAAGCATAATTAAGAAGCAACAAAGTACTGCCACTGTTAAAAAAGGGGTTATCAATCAAAGACAAGAAAAAATATATAATCATTAACAAAGAAATCATCCCGAAAGATCATAAGAAGAAATATGATGTAAATAAAGGGATAAAATATAATATCATTTCCCATTTAAGAAAAATCATTATACAACTCATCATCTATGCAGTTCTTTTGATGTCAAAAGAACTTCTAGAAACTTTGATATAGGCTCTAAAAAATCTAGAGATATATGAAGCATATTTTGTAGAAAGATATTTTAGCGAAGTTCTTCATGCCAGAAATGAACCTATTATTACATTCTTAGAAGAAGATCTCATGTTGGGAACTACAAAACATAATCATTCTCTATATGTCACAGTAGAAAGTGATGGCATTATAATAAATTGAATCCTGATTGATCCCAGGTCTTCAGTAAATCACATGAGCTTGCGCACACTAAGATCATTATCCCTAGATATTTAACATCTATGGTCAGATAAACTTATGTTGCACGACTTTAATGAGAAAGGTTAAAAAAACTGTAAGGTTATTTGTTCTTTCGTTGAAATTTGGAGAACTGTACACATAAGCCAAATTTCATATCAGTGATGTAAAAACTTCATTTAAGGCATCCTTAGGGTAGACCTTGGCTTCATGAGAATGGTCTTATTCCATCAACTATACACCAATGGATGAAATATCTAAAGAATTAAGAAGAGTTTCAGATCTATAGGGATATACAACCCTTCTCAGTTCACGAAGTGAAAATTTATGATGATAAAAAATACTTCATTCCAAATGAAGTAAATGATATAAAACCTTATGAAGCTAAAGCATCGACCTCAAGGAGTACAAAATAATTTAAAAAAGTTAAAGAAAAGGAGAGGGGAAGAAAGGGCATGATATCAAATATTTCTAAAAGAGTTAATATGACTCCTAAATCAAATAAAGTTGTACTCCATTTAGGAAGTGACATGGAGGAAGATAATGATATCTCTGAAACCCACAAGCCTTTGATTAAAGAAAAGCCAATGGAGAATACTTTTGTAGTTACACTGATCCCTCCATAATACTTTAGAGAAATCGTATCTCATGAGGTTCATAATGTTGAAGAACTTAAAATATTTTATATAGCTCCCCTACGTGGAAGTAGTGGACCAAGAAGCTTATTTTACAAATTTGGAGAGTATCAAGAAGATAATATCAATGAGCAAGAGAATTTTGATGAAGATGCAGAGATAATTCTTACATAAATACATAGATATTGTCCCAAAAGAATTCAACAAATGATATGAAAAGATGGAGTTCATAATATGATTACTTGGCAATGAGCATATTTCTTTTGAAAAATGTGGTGTCACGAATTATCAAAAATGGGTAATCATGATACAAAAGGCCTAGGATTTGTGGCAACAAAACATACTGAGCAAAATGTATGTTATGCAATAAATGACAAATATCTAGTTACTAAAAATACAGATATAATGAAGAGAAAGATGTGGAAGCTAAAACTGCACCAGAAGAACTTAAAGATGGTGGATAGGCCACTACCATGGATGAGCTGAGGGAAATAAACTTGGGAAATTGATGAGGGCCCTCACCCGACCTTCATTGGTGCTCTTCTCTCAAAAAATAAAGTTGAAAAGATGAAAGTATTAATTAATGAATTTAGGAACTACATTGCTTGGACATATAATAAAATACCAAGCTTATCGTTGTATATAGCTATTCATAAATGAGAATTCAAATTAGGTACAGTACCTATTAAGCAAGCTTTAATGCGAATTAGGTTGGAGATCAAAGAACAAGTGATTGTAAAAACCAAGAAGCTCATTAAAGCACATTTCATTCGAGAAGAAAAATATGCTGGTTAGATAGCTAATATTGTCCCAGTGAAAAAGAAGAATGGACAAATTTGCATATGCATCAATTTTTAAGATCTTAGTAAGGCATGTCCAAAAGATGACTTTTTATCTTCCAATATCAGAATTACTAATTGACAATACATCCAACTATGATATATTCTCATTTATAGATGGATCATCGGGATATAACCAAATCAAAATGGCACATGAGGATGAAAAGCATACATTTTTCAGGACTCTTATCGGTATATTCTGTTATACAGTCATGCTCTTTAGTTTTAAGAATGCTTGAGCTATATACCAAAGGGCCATGATGTATATATTTGATGAGCTTATCCACTAGAAGGTTGAATGCTATATGGATGATCTTATTGTCAAAATTACAGATTGAAAAGATCACTTTGGAGATTTGAGAATTGTGTTTGAAAGAATCAAAAAATTCAATCTCAAAATAAATCCACTCAAGTGTGCTTTCAGAGTTTCCTCAGAAAAATTTTAGGGTTATGTTGTACGATATAGAGGGATTGATGTTGATCCTAACAAAGCCAAAGCAATCATAGAAATGCCGCCTCCAAAAAGTCTTTGTCAACTTCATTCTTTACAAGGACAACTTGCATTTATAAGGTAGTTTATCTCAAATCTATCAGGCAAATGTCAATCATTTGCAAAGCTGATGAAGATAGATGTTCATTTTAAATGTGATGATGAATGTCAAGAAGCTTTTGACAGTATCAAGAGATATCTATTAAGCCCATATATTCTTGCAACACCAATTATAGGGAAGCCTTTTATTCTATACACTATAGCGTTAGAAGAGTCCTTTAGAGCATTGCTCAACACAATGAAGAAGGAAAAGAAATAACATTATACTACATCAATCTAAGGTTAATTAGGGCAGAAATATGTTACTCTCTAATTGAGAAACACTGTTTGACATTAATTTTTGCTATCTAAAATCTCCTCCACTATATATTATCTCATAAAATTACACTAATATCAAAGATCGATTTACTCTTGATGACAAGACCAGCATTGATAGGTCACCTAGCCTGGTGGGAAGTGATACTTATACAATTTGATATCACATATGTCCCCCAAATAATAGTGAAAGGGTAAGTTTTAGCAGATTTTCTTGTCGCACATCCTGTTCCCTCAAACTCACCGCTCAATAATGATTTTCTTGATGAATAAATTCTAATTGTTCTAGAATAAGAGAAATTACAAATATAGAAAATGTATTTTGATGGTGCATCATCAATTAAATCTACCCAATCTTCAAACCCCCTGAAAGCTCGAGCCGATATTGATCTTATTTTCATAGCACCAAAATAGAGGGAAACTGAGATTTTCATTTGGTTTAATTGAACCCAAAACTAACAATAAAGTAGAATATGAAGCTTTAATAATGGGTCTTGAGATTGCTATTTCGATGGAAATTCAAAACCTCAAAATTTTTTGTGATTCTCTACTCATTATAAATAAAGTATTGGGTATTTATAAAATTGATAGAATCGGGTTAATTTATTATTATAGGTGAGACCACAAGCTCATGAAGCAAATTATAAAATTGATAGAATCAAGTTGATTTACTATTAATCCAAGTATCTCGAGCTCATAATAGTAAAGCAGATTCTTTAGCAAAACTTGTTAAAAAAATGACGAGCATAAATAATGAGCTAGTGCTAATCAGTGTCAACACTCATCATGTACTTTAGCTAGTAATTCTATGTTTCCTGTAGGTGGAGGGGTCATCAAAAACATACTATATCGAAGATCATTTGATCAAATGTGACTACTATGTCTAGGGAAAGGTGAAGCTCATAAAGTCAATTTTAAAGTTCATGAAGGATAATGTGGTGCATATCAATTGAGTCCTAAAATGACTATTAAAATTAAAAGAATAGGTTATTACTGTCCATCGATGGTAAAGGATTGACCAAACATATAGATATATGTTATGAATATCAAATTCATAGCAATATTATATATCAACCTATAAATCCTTTACATCCCACTATAACATCCTGACCATTTGAATGTTGGGGGATATATGTAATAGGGACCATTGATCCACCATCATCTGTTGGACATCATTTTATATTAGCAGTAACAGACTATTTTTTCTAAATGGGCTAAAGCAATTCCATTCAAAGAAGTCACTGCTCATAATATGATCAGTTTTTACTCATAATATTGTCTATAGATTTGGTATACCATGCCGCATAATCTCAGACAACAATTCATCTTTCAAAAGTACTACGATATACAAATTCATTGAGTGACATAAAATTGATTGGCGATATTCATCGATCTATAATCTAAGAGAAAATGGATTGGCAGAAGACTTCAATAAAATATTAGTAAAGCTGCTCAAGAAAATTCTCGCTAAAAATAAGAGAGAATGGCATACTAAAATGACAGAAGCATTATGGACATATCGTACTATATACAAGACACCAACAAAAGCAACTCCTGCATTTGTGTTTGGAGCTAAAGTTGTGTTTCCACTTGAAGTTGAATTACCGTCACTTCGAGTAGTTGTTCAGTATGACCTCATGGAAGAACAAAATGCATGCCTATGAATGGAAGAGCTTGATGCATTGGATGAAGTCAGGCATCAAGCTCAACAAAATTTAGAAATTTATCAAGCAAGAATGGTGAAAATATTTTGACTGTATGGTATGCCATCAAGAATTTCAAGGAGAATTGGTCCTGATGCTGAGAAAATCAATTATCCCACACCAAAAGAATTTGTGGTAAATTTGAACCAAAATAGGAAGACTCTTTTATCATTAGAGAAGGTGTACAAGTGAGGAGCCTATTAACTCATCGATCTGGAAGGTCGAGGACCTATGACCCCAATCAATGGGAGATATCTGAAGACATATCTGTCTTAAGAAAAAAAGTTGAAGATCATCCCCTACAAAGAAAGAAAATATCTCTAAGATGTCTTAAAAATTCTTCCACAAGACAGGGGCATTTTTAAGTTTTAAAATACATAAAAATCTGATGACATATGAAATTTCTCTTTAAGATATGGAGCATTTTAAATATTTATTTGGGCTAACATCGATCCTCAAATAAATATTTAAAATCATTTAAGAAGCTGCCACTGCATAAATATAGGGCAGAATCTAATGCTTTCAAGCAAGTAAATATATGATCATTACAAAAATTAAAGATTCATCTTTGAGTTTTGCCAAGATCTCAAAGTTCAGATTGAGAATATATTTTGATCTGGCAACCTCAATAAATCAAACTTAATAAGTATGAGTTGTTATAGTACAAGTCCAGTGCTTACAAAGATATAGTTTCAATCTAAACAAGCCTATATATAACTAAGTCACTAACATCTTTACCTACTCAAAAAGCCATGATAAAAGGCCATAGTAGGAAAGCACCTATTTTGTTAGACTTATCACAAATACTACTAAGCTTAATATTTGTCAAATTTAACAAATCAAAGCAGTTCAAATTCTAAAGATTTCTTCAATTAATAAATGCATTGATGTAAAATTTAGAAGAAAAATCTCAATCAAGTCAAAGGCACCATGCCACAATAAATTTTTTTTATCAAATTTAGAGTCATTATCCTTCAATTAAATATATCAAGCACAAAGCTAAGATCGAAAGGAGCTTCACTTCTTCAGTATGTTTGACAAAGTACAAAGCTTAGGACAGACAAAGTTATCCCATAGTCCTTATAAAGCCATAGGCTGAACAAAGGGAATAATATCATCATCAAAATCTGCCATGCATAAAGCTTCAGACATATGGCTTTTTACCACCGACCTAATATAAATCTAAAAGTTTAAGTCACCGGTATGGATCCTTCACCAAGCCCGCTAAAGCATAAAGCTAGGGTAGAAGGAGTATTTTGTGCTTGAAAAATTGAAAAGATAAAACAGGGATATCTAAAGGACTCTCAATGTGACATCTAAAATCTAATTTTAGAGATTCATGGGGGTAAACTAGTTTACAACAAACATGATATGCTATAGAATGTATATCATATTTGTTGGGGAACATTTGTTGG
The DNA here is from genome assembly GCA_019514585.1 of Dendrobium officinale. Classification (NCBI taxonomy): domain Eukaryota; kingdom Viridiplantae; phylum Streptophyta; class Magnoliopsida; order Asparagales; family Orchidaceae; genus Dendrobium; species Dendrobium officinale. The sequence goes on from CM033698.1 coordinate 20,117,900, forward strand.
CCTATAACTACCTAAAGCCGGCCCTAATTACTCAGCCCATCAAAAAACCCAACTGCCCCATGACTCAACCACCCGTTCAGAAATAACCATTGATTGCCTCTCATGACATAAAACAATCCCTCATCTCATTTGAATCTCTCTCAAACACACAAATGCTCTGAGAATAGTAAGAAATCACATAGAAGAGAAAGGAAGTTTTTACAACTTACCTCTCAATCTCTATTTCGTTCTCAAGAAGCCCACCGACTTCTACATCCATCTCTTCCCCAGCCACACAGACACCTACGAACTCCGATCGTCGGCCACCTGCAGCCGCACCGACGCCTGCTTCTTCGTTATCAACTCTTTGGATTGAGTCCAATTGGATAGTCTCCTTGCCCTTGATTCGGCGATCGAACTGAGCCTGCCGACGGACGAGCACCACCAACTTCAGCCGACCTTCGCCGACTAAGGACCCACTGCCGATGAAGCTTGCGTGCCCGTCCAGATGCCCGTGACCTCCTTGTGTGGCCTCATTCGTGCATGGCTTCCACCCGATCGGGCTCTGCCTTAGCTCGATCCTTCTCCCCCTCTTATACATATTTATACATTATATAATAGTATTATAATATATATATATATATATATATATATATATATATAATGTTTATAATAATATTATTATATAATATAATATAATATTTTATTATTATTATTATTATATATTATGATATTTTATATATAATAATAATTGAAAAGAGACAAGGGATCATAAAATAAGCATTATAATTAATAATCACCGGTAACATGTAATCAACTACGATCTCCATCCAAACATCAGTAACCATTTGATATGTAACCAATCTTCATTAATCAAAGTTTTTGAAGACCCAATCTCCTCGTCATTGATTCAATCCAGTCGAGTCGAGCCACACCTTACCTCCCGGTACCGGGGAGGAGATGCTAGGAGGTTGCCAAAATTTACAAGAATGTTATGGACTTAGCCAAAATTTTGAAAGATCCAATCAAGCACCAACAACCAATCATCATCAATTGGAGATTTTGAAGACCCAATCTTCTCACCGTTGATTCGTTTCGATCCAAGTCGAGCAATTCCTTACCTCCCGGTGTCTGGGAGGGGTGCTGGAAGGCTGCCGAAATAAAAACTGAACTAAAGGGAACCCTCACACAATAAAAATATTATGTTTAAATGATTTAAAATAAACATAATATAATAATAATAATAATAATAATAATAATAATAATAATAGATAAATATAATAATTGTATATGAACAATAATAATAAACTTAAGCTTTCCATAATAACATAACTTGTATATGAACAATGGTAAACAAGTTCATATCATTCATCTTGGCCTTGTAATTAGTTAATTTGGAATAATTATAATGAATAAAAGGATGTGATTTAAAACTGCCAAGATCTTTAGCATGTACGTCACCTAAAAATAATGATGTCTGATATATAACATTCATATCAGTCTTACAAACAAGAATATAACATTCATATCTATCTTACAAACAAGAATATCAATCCCCATTGAATATTGAAAATTGAGGCACAATTGAATATAGTAACTTATCGATTAACATGCCTAAGAGAAGTATGATGTGTGTAATTTATTATATACACATCCAAGGAAACAAGTTGTGATGAATGCCAATGCTTGCAAGAAACAATAAAAGTCCTACGATATACATAATAATATATTTACAAGTTAAGTTGATAACTCTCGAATACTTATGGATGACCCAAGAATAGATCCAATAAAAATCTGCAACATACAGTAACTGGTCTGTGAGTTAATAAATGTGATGATAGTATATTTTCGATGTATATGAAAATCCACTCACAAGTATCATTAGAAGATTCTCAATACATACAACAACTTTTCTATGGATAGTTTCAAGAGACCTACATCCAATGCAGCTTTCCCACATGAGATAGTAGATTGCTCGCAATGTATGCAATGGTAGTATGTGCGAGTGAATATATCATAAGTGTGAAGGATCTTCTATAGGCAATAGATAGAAGATCATGATAGATGCAAGTGCCTACCAGCAATGATGAAAGATGCAACATATGTATAGTTGCATAACTAAATAGGTGATGATCAACAAGTTGTGGATGTAATAACACCCCCTACAATCAATCACAATTCAATGATTAACAAATACGGAAGATGAAATGCAGCAAAAGCAAATACTCATGAACTGCACACAAAATATTATCTACAAAGATATATAAAAGACCCGTAATGCAATGCCATCGGATCCGCAACATATATAAAAAACAGATTGAAGGCATTCGTAGGCCCTTAAATGAAATCTTGGACCATTTTCTAAATGAAATCACTTGTGTAATGGATCATATTTAAATATTTTAAAATACCCCTTATGTATTAAATATAATCCCTTGAACTAAATAAATCATGCATGTGCTCTGACAAATGCAAATAAATTTTTAAATACTAATGTCCAAAAATGCTACGCAAGGTCAAATGCACATTCTATGCTTAAACTAAATATAACCCTCATGTGCTCCAATCATCACATTTAAGTTCCAAATCCAATGATTCGAGAATACTATGCAGGTCTAATATTCAAGTTTCATCATTCTCCTCAAAAGGACTGGTGTCGATAAGACTTGAAGTATAAAATCCCTCCTAAATTCCTACAAAAATAAAAGTGACCTTAATGTCACCACGATGATGGCCGTGTTGATAAAAAATCTCAACCAGAATCAAATAAAATCCAAATTCTTGAAATGAAATACATCACCTAAAAACTAAAAACTAAAAATCATCCACCTTCTACAACCATTTATTGGGGGTGATAAATTTGAAATTAAACTCATCTCACAAAGAGCGAATGCGTATTGGGTGTATCACTTTGATTCATCCTCAAACACTCTCTTGATAGTAGCAACGTGGCATGTTCACTCTGATCAGATTATTTTACTGCAAAATGGCACAATTATATTACGATTACGGCAAAAGTTAGTATGTTCCCTAAAGGCATTAAACCCTTGAGCAATGGATCATAGGTTATATTTGATGGGCATAAAACCCTCTGTTAGCTAAGGTGAATTCAGATATATCCCCTTAGATAAAACATTAACCTAGATCTACAAGGTATTCTTGGACAAAGCAATCCATGGATGACGACAATGTGCCTTCTATCAGGTTGGGTTGACTACCTCCTCTAACTAAGTAGACCAAGGATCATGACAGTCCGGGACAATGAAACCATGGGTTCTTAATCGAGCTCATCTTCATTCCCCCATCACCAGTTTAAAGTTTCATGGTGATAAATTCTAAATCATAAAATCAAATTCCATCCATAAAATTATTGTTATTATACACTGAATTTATGACCCATATGACCTCCTTAATGACTAAGTTCTAATCAAAATTTCTCTCTATTATCGAGAGGGGTAATTAACTATAGGGGTTTGTGCCTATAGGAAACTAGAACTCAAATAAAAAAGTCCTCTCAAAATGAGGGCAAAATCTCTAGGTAGTGTCTTATCTAAAACCTAATATGCCTTCTAAAAATTGACCCAGAACCTCATCTCGTTAAAACGTCTCTTACGATATTACACTAAAAGAAAAAGAGATCGATGGAACAAAGAGGTCGGGAAGGGACAAAATGAAATTTTTGGAGCCCACAAATAACAATCTTTAAAGATATAATTCTATCTTCAATTTTGTTAATTTTTATAATATTATCTTTCAAATTCTTATCTATAATCACACATATACCATTTCTTGTACGAATCCTACCTGAATATCATAGTTTATATCCTAAACTATTAATCTCCTTAGCTTTCTCTCCAACCCATTTAGTTTCCTGAATGCACAGAATATTTATCTTCTTATGAATCATAATATCTATTAATTTTATTATTTTTCTTATAAGGGAGCATATGTTCCAAGTTTCTATCCTAATTTTAGTTTTCTAGACTGCTTCTTTGCCCACATCTATCCTCGATGTGGAAACCCTTGCCTATTTAATACTGCACCCGGGTAGGATTTTGGCATATGACGTTAGAAAATTAAGGAGCAAATAGATTCTGATAATCAAAGTGCAGTGGAAGTATATGAACGCTAGAAAGGATACTTGGGAGAAGGAATATGGGAAGAGACAACTCTATCAATGTTTATTCTGACATATTTTGATTTGGGAATGTTGAGGATGATATGTTTTTAAGGTGGATGGATTGTTATAACTCAAATTTTTGAAAACTACGTTTTAATCTACAAAAATCAATAATTTATTCAAGAGTCGTTATAAGTTCAAATCATAAATCATCTTCTCCATAACGTCTCTATTGTTGTGTTTTAGTTTTTGTAAAATTTTTCATAATTTTTGGGTACCAATGAAATTCTTTAAGAAATTAGCACCTAATATTTTTGGTACAAGTGAGAGTTTTGGGAGCATAAGGTGTCCATTTTGCAAATTGATTTCACAAGAGTTTTCTAAATAAAATAATTGATTTTATGGAGATTTTCCTTTAATTTTTTGGAATCCTTTAAAAGAATTTCTATGATTTTTATATTTTAAAAATGATTATACAATTATAATTTTATTATTTTATTATTAAAATATATGAAAAGCATGATAGATTATTTAAATTGATTTAAATCCTTTGTTTTCATTTCATTCCCATAATAGAGAAAGAATTTAGGGGAAATGAGAATAAAGAGAGGAGATAAAAAGAAAGAAGCTAGGTTTTAGCAACTATAGAGTGATTTCATCCATTAGCCCAGTTAGGAAATTTGCTAGTCTCGAGGTAGGTTATGTTTGGCCTATTTCATATTTCAATAATTTTATATTTTTGGTTTTTTTAATCAAATTTATATTTCTATAACCAAAAAATGAGAATAACTTTCTTTTGATAAAACTTTCACCGCATAATTTTTTATATGTTATATATACTGTTATTATGAAAAATTTGTATAGTTTGAAAATTTTTTACATGGTGATTTTGAAAAAGCAATGATTTTTTTTTACTATTCAAAAAATTATTTTGACATCTTAAAATAGTATTTAAATTCAATTAAAGCTTCAAAATGATATTTTACACAATTTATGATAATTTGATTATGTTTGAAAATTATGAATTTTACTCAGTAGTATTTCTGTTGTCTACCGTTGGAACATTTTGGAAATTTTTGAATTTAGTCTAATTATGCTTTAATTAATGAAATGCATTGAAAAATATGTTATAAAGTGTTATGATGTGATGCCGGTGCTAGTGGGCGACCAAGGTGGGATTACTGTTGCACCATCGCTAGTGGATGTCCAAGGTGGGATTATATTATGTCGACGCTTGTGGGTGATCGAAAGTGGGATTCTATTATGTTGGTTCTAGTGGGCGGCTGAGGTTGGATTATGTTATGCTAGTGAGAGTCTGTTACCTAAGTGTTGTTATGCTGGAACCAATGGGATACCGAGAAGGGATTCTATTATAAAATAATTTCTTATAATTCAATTCATCTTAGTATATTTAATTATATTTAATTTAAGTATAAGATTTAATAAAGTGATATCAGTTCTTTTAGTTTTGATTATTGATCTTTGTTTTATGCTACGATAGCTTACTAATCTGTGTTAGCTCATTCCTGCTTTTGCTTTTATTTTTATACTCAGGGAAGGGTAAGGATCTAGCTGAGTTTAGGATAGCAGACTCTAATCTTTATTGTAGGTATGTTTAGTTAGTTTTAATTTTTGTAGGCTGGGCTTTTATTTTTATTGTGCTCTTTGTTATCAAGCACTATTATAGAAAGATTTCATATTATACTTGTTTTGGATGATATATAAAAAAATCATGTTGAGATTCAGTAGTCTTCCACCTTATAATGCATTCAATAGTTCTTTTGTATAGTATATAAATTAGAAGTTTTGTTTCAATACTTCTCCAACTAGATCTTGGGGTCAGTCTTGCCACAATCGAATACGGTATGACCTGTACATTTTCAAGTCATATCGGGTCAGATTGTGATAATATATCTATAATTCTTCTCTTGCTGAACCATAAAGTGGGCCATCCTTATCTTCATTTCAAATTGCTAATCCTTAGTTTCCTCTCAAAAATTAAAATACCCTCCATTTGAGTTCTAAGATATGCCACCTGCTCACCTACAATATTAGTGGTCCCAAGACTTTCTACTATTGCTAGCCTTTCCTAAAGATCTAGGTTCACTAAGCCCTCCCTCTTTATCACCTACTGCTACTTGCTTAAAACTTAGGATTTTCTTTAACCAAAGTAGAGATGGGGAAAAATTGTTTCCTATACTCATTTCCCCTAACACCAGGCATTAACATATAAAGCATAAGTAAGGGAAAAGTACCGTAAGCCTACAAAAATAGTGCCCCTAATGATATAAGTTAAGGATGAATAAATTAATTTTCCTACATCAATAGATTACCCAACCTAAATGGCATAGTTTAGATAATGCTCTCTCAGGTGGCTTCATTAATATTGTTGGGTAAAAGAAATGCATAAATAAAATAGTGCCAATCTTTAGATGCTTAAGTATGAAAAGTGGCTAGGAAGTTAATAACTTTATTTTTCCTTTTCTTCCAAGTGGCTCCACTATTAGGGCCACACAAAAGCCCTTAAAATTTATTAGGGAATTAAAGTCCCAAAAAAGACAATATACTCATCATACTCAAAATTCTTCAACTTATATAAGGCAGTTAATGACAATAGTTAAAGGGCACCCACTTATCTCTCATATAACACTTAATATTTACAACCTCCTTCACATTTGCAAAATCCTCCCACGCAATACTCATAATTGTAGCATAAGGTTCCTCACAGAAGTGCTCCCAACCCTGACTCACTATAGTTTGCATGATATGAAGACTGAGGCTTTAAAAATCATACATAAGGATAAGTTGTTTAGTCACTACAAACTCTTTAATTCTTTCGTCAGCTTTGGCAAAAATGAACTTAAGCCTATCAAAAGATGAGTAGGATCTCTTCTTGCTATTCATTTTGGAGGCCATTGCACAAAAAGTAATGAGGCTAAGAACACTTAAGAGCAAGAGAGTTTAAAAGAGAACTGTGAAATGAGCAAGAACCAAGGATTTTATTTATAAACACGATGAGCATTGCAGGGATCAGCATTGTGCCGCTTAAAACACATAAAAAGATAAATGGGTTAAACAAATAGTAGCTGGTGCATGTGGCACAACTATGCTTGGTTTTGGAAACCGAAGTGTCACTTTATGCATGGGAATCCACTATGGCATTAACACATATGAGCGATGCGACATTTGAAAAGACTAACGCCATTGCTCCATAACTAAAACAATAATGATTTTGACCTAATACTGGGGAGCTGGAAACAATGTGGCGATGCTCTCCAAAGTGTCATAATAAAAAGGTTATGATCATATGGTTAGCTTTTAAACCAATATAATTACCTTTTGACTTTTTAGACCTGACCCTACAACCCTTGAAGGCATAACGCTAAGGTATTGTATGGGTAACTGAAACGCTGTAATGCTCAAGTAGATTATATTGTAGTGGTTCAAATGAGTATTTTTCTCGAGAACTTAGCGCTATAGTGCCAGTTTTGAATGCCGCATTGCTCATCATGTGAACGTTGTGGCGCTTCATTCTCTAGGGTTGCGAGCTAGTTTAGAATTCAACACCTCAATTTTTTTAGGTTTTAAATCACAACTTTGATCAAAATCAAATATAAACATAAAAATAATGCAAAACATTTAAAAAATAAAATATGAAACATAAAACATTAAAATTATAACAAATTAACACAAAAATGGGTTGTCTCTCAAATAGATAGTCTTCAACCAAATTTGGCTAGATTTATCAATTTGGCTAGGATACATCATTACAACTCCTCAAGTGGTTTTCACTGGATTATTTTCCTTTATCTCTAGGGTTAATTTCATTATTACTAGGAAGCGACCTAAGAGGTCTACTACTGAAAGAAAATGCAAGTTGTTTTGTTTATTAAGTTTACAAAATTTCAATTGAAGCAATTTGACTTTATAATTGAGCTCCCAATTGAATCACTGCGTCTTCTAAAGCTAACTTTCTATTCACATATTGATTGTTTTAATTAAATCATAGAGTATAAGAAGGTCTAGGATTCACAATAGGATGCTGAAGATTATTCCAATTTTCTCCGTGGTTACATTGTCCTGAATTCCATTGATTATTTTCATTAATATTATTTGTCCAACTGAAATTAGGTGATTCCTCCAACCTAGATTATATTTATTAGCATAAGAATTATTTTATCTTTCGATCAAATTTACATTTTCAATCTCTAAATTATTAGTATCCTTAATAGAATTCAAATGATTATCCTTCCAATTATATATATGAGTTAGATCTTGAGTTAACTCCAATTGTATCTTTTTTTTTTTTTTTTTTTTTGAAAAAGCAGCTACTTGAGCAATGATAATTAATAGAGCTTCATATTCATAAACTCCAACTACTCAATTATGATTCAATCTATCCATGTGCTACTAAAAATTCTTAGTAGTCATTTCCTCAATCAATTCATAAGCATCCTTAAATGGCTTAGACATTAATGATACTTCAACTGTAGATCTATAATATTGACCTAAGAGATCCTACCAATTCTTTATAAAAGATTTGAATAACCAACCAATTAGATAAAGTATGATGAGGGCATTTTTAAGCATCTCCTTAAATCTCTCCAAACTATCATAAATAGATTCTCCTTTAAATTGGGCAAAAACTGATATCAGCTCTAAATTTAACAATTTTTTAAGGTGGGAAATTCTTTACAAGGAATTTATGAGTTAACTCATTTCAACTAAGAATTTAAGCACATTTTAGTCTCGTCCCTTAGAAAAAATGGGAACAATCTAAGTTTAGTGGCATCGTTATTGATATTATTAAACTTAAAAGTTGTTTACATTTTTAGGAAATTGACTAAATGTAACTTAGAATCTTCAACAAGAGTTCCTCCAAATTGAGAATTTTATACCATTTGGATAATAGTCGGTTCAATTCAAAATTATTAGCCTGGATAGTATGTCTGTTGATACTCTGGTGAATTCCTTCTACTACAGAATTAACATAATCCCTAAGTGGTCGAGCATGATCTTGATCTTGGATTAGATCAAACATGGTTAAACATTTTTTGTAATTTTAAATTTTTGAAACGATTCTTTCTATTTTTGGATTAAATAATGAAGGCTCCTTTTTTTGGATCTATCAAGCATATAATAAGATACAACAATAAAAATAGAAACCAAGCAATCAAACAAAAATTATTTTTTATTTTTATTTGAATTTTTTTTAACAATATAATAAAGATAAAGGATACAAGTAGTCCTAAATATGCACTTGTTTCAATAAAATAGTAAATTGCAATAAGCACATTACTTCCCTGGTAATGGTGTAAAAAAATTTATAGGGACGTATGATGTGATAAGATAATGGGAGCTAATATAAAATTTGTTGGATTTGAAATATGCTTAGGTTTTACTTGATATAAAATTTAAAAAATAACCCACTAATTTATGCAAGTATACGTGTCGAATCAAGTAATAAAATAATAAAATAAAATGTCAAACTCACGAGGAGGTGATCTACTATACTATAACAAAACTATAACTGTTTTACTTCAAATGTATGAACTTATCCTAGTAAAATAAAAATAAGATTTTTGAGTTCTTACCACTGAATGAAAATAAATAATAAAGTTGATACAATTTTGATAAAATATTTTGGACTAATGTATGTAAACAACATATGTTTCCTAAATAAAAAAATAAAAAATAATAAACATATGTTTCGTAATGATACTTTTATTTGTAAATGTGAATCATAGCATATGCATCCCTAGATCTTTGTCAATTATGTAGGAGTGAAAATAAAGATTATTAGTCTTCCTGTTGTTTTATTGCCTGCATAAAACTTAGAATATTCAAGCTTCTTATATCTAGGCATGTCAATATTCCATTTAATATTCATAATTATTCTTGCATTACCACGTCAAAGCTATATATCATACTAAATTTTAACTACACATATGATCATTTTATATATTAAATTAAGAATAGGAGATACTAAAAATATAATTATTTTCATTAAAAAATAAGAATCTACATTAGTACTTAATATGCTCTTTATATCATCAGCTCAAAATGAAAGATCTAGCCAACTTGGAATAAATAAGAAGTACACTCATATTATTTTTATTCATAGAAGATCAAAGTACAAGAGAAGTAAGAAGTTTATCACCAGGATGAATTTAAGTATCTTATGCTAGTCCCTCTAAAGATTGTATCTTCCACTTTCCTATCATCCTTTAAACTTTACTCTAAGGGGGCACTTTCCTATCCTCCTTTAAACTTTACTGCAGTCGTAATCGGACGGTTCCTCGTCACAAAAAAAAAATATATATATATATATATATATATATATATATATATATATATATATATATATATATATATATATATATATATATATATATATATATATATATATATATATATATATTCATCAAAATTATTGTTGACAGTATTTCACTTATTAAATGTCATGATCATGCAAAATTATTCAATTTTTATTTACCTACCAACTCTACATAAATGCAATTGTAAACAAAATTTTACTAAAAACCCATAAAACATTCAGATAAATGATCAGCTGCTGCGACTTTTTCCAGGTTTCCAAACATCAAAATTCGTATGAAGATCTCTGTTCACCAACGGATATTATTCCTGTGAATAAATAAATACTCAATTCCTACGTAGAAGAAGAAGCAGCAGCTCCCCATCCACCACCACCAGGAGTTAAAATCTGAAGAATCTCACCAGCCTCCACCTCGACTGTGTTCTTGCCTCCCAGATATGCCTTTCTCTTATCCTTTCTAATAAGATAATTAGCCCCACGAGAACCATTCTCCCCACCCTTCAAACCTCTCGGAGCAATTACTCTCCTTTCGCTAAGTATACTTACTACCACTGGGCGCCGGAACTCTATCTCCCTCACAAGTCCATCACCCCCTCTGTGATACCCAGCTCCGCCGCTGTTCTCTCGAAGGCCGAATCTACGCAACAAAACCGGATATCTTTGCTCGAAAATCTCGGGATCGGTCATTCTGGTGTTAGTCATGTGGCATTGAACTCCACTGGTTCCCTTCCAAGTAGGTCCAGCACCACTACCTCCTCCAATTGTCTCATAATATCCAAAATTGTTATCTCCAAATGTTAGATTATTCATACAACCTTGTGAACAAGCACAGGCCTGGAATGCTGTAAGGATAACATCAGTCACCCTCTGTGAAGTGAGTACATTGCCGCCAACAACTGCGGCTTTCTCACTTGGAGAAAGGAAAGAGCCGTCTGGAATGAAAATTTTTACAGGGGCCAAGCATCCTTGATTGAGAGGGATATCAACATCTAACAAGCAGCGGAGACAGTAGATTACAGCTGCAGCCGTTACTGCTTGTGGGGCATTCCAATTACCATAGACTTCAGGGCTGGTTCCCTTGAAATCGAAGGTTGCTTCGCCAGTTTTTGCGTCGATGCAGAGCCTTAAGTGGATGACCGAGCCATCATCCATATAGTCCTCTTCCTCGATGATGCGCACGAGCGGTTTTCCTGTTCCACTCGAGCGGCCACTGACTTGAGCATTTCCCTAACGGCATCTTCAGCATTTCGTTGTACATGAATCATGTAAGCCTGTACGGTTTCTGATCCATACTGCTCAATGAGTTCTTTAATCAGGGCTTATCCCCCTCTGGTTTGCAGCGACCTGCGCTCTAAGATCAGATAGGTTATCCTGAATCCTGCGAGTTCCTGGAATCTTGTAAGCTGAATTTTCATCAGAGTTTGGAGATTGAAGCAGTTTGATGATTCTCTCTTCTTGGAAGACTCCTCTCTCTACAAGTTTCAATGCCTTGATGGCGGCTCCTTCTTCCCAAATAGCTTTAGAGAAAGGGGGCATACTCCCAGGAGTAATGCCACCAATCTCTGCATGGTGGCCTCTGCTTGCCACAAAAAAGACTAGTTTGTTATTATCAAAAACAGGAGTAATAACAGTTATATCAGGTAGATGGCTTCCACCAGCACATGGATGATTAGTTAATAAAACATCCCCTTCATGAAGATTTTCACCCCAGTACTCGATTTGCCAACGAACAGTAGTAGACATGGCGCCTAGATGCACGGGCACATGAGGGGCATTTGCAACTAGTCCTCCATCAGGACTGAACAAAGCACAAGAGAAGTCGAGCCTCTCCTTGATATTTGTAGAAATGGAAGTTCTTTGGAGAGTCCGACCCATTTGTTCGGCAATGCCCATGAACCTATGATTGAAGATAGAGAGCTGCACCACATCCGCAATTTGTTCGGTTATTTTGATGGTGTATGGGGCCGAATAAATCTCGATTTTTATGTTTCCATATTTGGTTATTAAAGCCTTGCATTTAGGTTCTACAATCACGGTACTATTTCCGTTCATGATAATTGCAGGGCCTTCCAAAATGTGTCCATATCCCAACTTCTCCAGCTTGAACAATGGAGTCTGTTGCCACCCAGTTCCAAAATAGATCATGTATTGACTCTCATTTACTGGGTTTTCCAAAACTGGCTCAAGCTCGTGAGACCTCAGAATATTTGTAACTCCAATACCTCGAACTCTTACATCAGAGATAAGAATCTTTCTGTTCTGAAGTTTAAATCCATACTCTTGCTGGAAGAGCTTCACAAACTCAGCAGCGAAGTCATTTGCTTCCCCTTCAACATGCCTCTTCACCATGATGGAAGTATCAGTGCCATCATATCTTAAGTTCAGATATGACTCGGTTGTGATGTTTTCTTCATTAAATCCTTGTTCTCTTAGCTTCTGTTTTACTTTATCTTTTAGATGCAATTCTCTTCGGGATGCTTCAATCACCGAATCTGGAGTATAAACTGAAGAGTAGGGCTCCAGTGCTTCTTCAACAACATCAGCCAAGCCCATTCCATATGCACTCAATATGCCACAGTATCTGTGGATCAGTACTTCAGACATACCCAAGGACCTAGCAATAGCACATGCATGCTGAGGACCTGCACCTCCAAAGCAAGCAAGAGCATGGTTTCTGGTCTCGTGTCCCTTCATTTCTGTTAATTGCCGGATAGGACGACACATAGTCTCATTTGCAACATTAACAAAACCAAGAGCAATCTCTTCCACAGTCATATCCTTAGCAGATGGGTCCTGTCTTTTTTTATAAGAATTTATCTCAACAGACAATTTTTCAAATGCTTTTCGGGTAGCTTCAACATCTAAAGGCTGGTTTTCATCTGGACCAAATATAGAGGGGAAAAAATCTGGAATAACAGTTCCTAGTATCAAATTAGCATCAGTAATTGCCAACTCTCCACCCTTCCTGTAGCAGACTGGACCAGGATGAGCCCCAACAGATTCAGGTCCTACCCGAAAAGATCCGAATTGAAACTTGAGCTTTGAACCACCACCAGCAGCAACAGTGTTTATATCGAGCTGTGGTGCTTGAATTATGGCTCCAGCAATTTGAGTCTCTAGAACCTGCTCATAGCTTCCATCATAGCGGCTAACATCTGTAGATGTGCCACCCATATCAAACCCAATCAAAGGTTTCGATGATTCAAGACCGAACAGGGTTTGTGAATAGCCAACAACTCCTCCTGCAGGCCCTGAAAGAACAGCTTTATGCCCAGAAAATCTATGCTCTGGCGCCAGACCACCATCTGATTGCATAAATAACACATTCACCTTTTCTGCACCCCCCTCAAATCTAGACATGAAGCCAGTTAAGTATTCTTTGATGACTGGTGTTAGGTAGGCATCAACACTAGCTGTCAGACCTCGAGGCACCGCACGGATCATTGGAGTCAAAGAAGAAGATAGAGAAACATGCCTAAAACCCATGCTCAAAGCTAACTTCTCAATCATGATTTCATGCTGAGGGTAAGTGTATGAATGAAGCAAGACAACAGCCAAACATGTAATTCCTTTGGAAAGCAAACCCTTCAAGAGAGGTTTAAGAGCTTCAATGTCAAGTGATTTTGACACCCTGATAAGCTCCCCTGAAACACCTTCAACCACCAAAGGAGAGGATTTCATTTCCTGTTCGAGAATAAGTTCTATCCTCTCATCTGCCTCTATTACCTCCTCATAAAGATTCGAGGGCTTTGAGACTTTAAGATCAAATATATTTGGACGTGCTTGATTTCCAATTTGAAGCAAGTCTTTGAAACCCTGAGTCACACAAAGGGCAATCCTTTCACCTTTCCGTTCAAGAAGAGCATTCGTAGCAACAGTAGTGCCCATACGGATCCATTCAATTTTGTCAGTTGGAATCTTGGAAGACCGTGGGATTTTATTACCAGTGTGCTCTTCAAGGATTCTCCTAATTCCTTCAATAGGAGCATCATCATAGTTTGCTGGATCAACTGAAAGAAGTTTCATTACACAACACTCTAATCGACCTGGAACTTCTGCATAGATGTCTGTGAAAGTTCCACCTCTATCAATGCAAAACTTGAATTTCCCCTCCCGATTACTTCCCATTTCAAGCTTCTCAGTTTAGGTATCTCAACAGTATTGCTGCAAAGCAAAATCAGTAAGGATTTCATCATAAAAATCAATGAAGCATCACCCTCCATAGTTGCTTTATTAGGAAGAAAAAAAATGAAAAAAAAAACTAGCTTTATTTTCTAGAAAAATATTTCTTTGATAACAAAAAATTATGGAATAAAACTATATTGTCATAATGAATCACAAAAATTACCAAATACAAGCACAATTAATTAACTGTTTGACATATATCCTACAACAAAATATTATATAATCAATGCTGTATGAATATTCATAATTTTATAAAAAAAGCTATTTAGTCTCTAATTGAATAAAGCAATAAGTCTAGAACTTCTAACTAATAAATAAAACAAAGAAACGGGCTAGTTAAAAACAAAAACAAAATATTTAGCCAAATTTATAAATCCTTAAAGATATCATTAACACCTAGCATACCCTTCTGCTACGGGACAAAAACCCGGTTCAAAGACAACAGAAAAGTTGTTTGTTCTTTAACACCAATGCCATTTCAGAAATATACTGAATTTCTTGGCCTACCAGCGATTAATGGCTTTCAGCCAGAACAAAAAAGATCATAGCAACACATTAGGATTCTATAGTATTCTAGCCACATAAAACAAATTTCTAACATAAAAGATCAATAATAAATAAATATAGAAAATCACAAAGGTTCATCACAAGTTTCAACTACTAGCTTCAAATCCCAGTCAAAAAAATTGACTTGGTCAAGTTCAGGTCACTTGTTCAACCACCAAGTCATTGAGATATTTCTGATTATATAAATAACAACATCTGAACAAAGTAAAATTTTTAAACTTTTGAATGCCAGCATGAGAGTATTCAAGGGATGACATTTTCTCAAGAGAAAATGAATGCATGGTGAACTTTAAGACATCCAATCAGAGTTCCACACTAAAATCAAGTAATTTAAAATGTTTTAATGTTGTCGTCAGTATTCAGCTATCGTGCTGTAATATTGAAAGCAAGCTTTTATTCTTTCTATCCAAAAAATATAATTGGAGAATTTCCACTTCCTCTGATCTCTATTAATTCTCACTCCCTCTGAAATAATAAATGCAAGGTCAAAACAAGGAGAGCAACAGATTGACCAAAGAAATCAAAGTGAAGCAGTAAAAGATAAAATGAAAAATAGAGCTTCATCCACCGAAGGGTACTTCTCCAATTTAATCATCTAACTTTAATTGGAAAAAAAATCCTTTAATTGTGCAAATCTTCTATATCCCAACTACGTCATACCACAGAATCAAGATATATAAATTAATCACAACTAAATACTCGAACATTAACAATTCATAGTAATTAATGTCTCAACAACAACAACAACAACAAGCCTTTATCCCACTACGTGGAGTCGCCTACATAAATCCTATTTCTCCATTGTGTCCAGTTAATGGTCAAATTCTCATATCCAAGCTTCTCTTGGAAAAACTATAAAAAAAGATCAAATTCTCATCTAAATCTAATAAATAAAGGTCATTTATAATATTTTCTAATCAAGTCTTTTTAGATCTATTTCTATCTTTCTTAATATAAGTCAAATCTAATACATCAACTTTCCTAATCGGGTCATCGGAAGTCCGCCTTTTTATGTGACCAAACCATCTAATGTGACTCTCTCTATCTTATCTTCAACTGGAGCTACTCCAACCTTTTCACGGATATGCTCATATCGTATCCGATCTCTAAGAGTAAATCCCATCCTCATCTTTGCAAGACTTAATTTAAATATTATGCTTCTCTTTAAATTGCCAACATTCTACACCATAAAGCATTGCAGGTCTTACTACCATCTTATAGAATTTTCCCTTAAGTTTGAGAGGGGCTTTTCTATCACATAACAAACCTGATGTATTCCTCCACTTCAACCATCAAATTTGAATTCTACTAATAATATTTCTATCTATTTCACCATCACTATGAACAATAGACCCAAGAAATCTAAAATGTCTCATTCATAAAAATTTTAATTGATATACATGATTCTTGTTATACTAATTCTAAACCTCTCATCATCTAACATATTCTTCAGTTATCTAAAATTTTGTTTTTAGCATAGACAGCTTTACCTGTGAAGCCTATATCATTTACATGAGTACTTGCCATAAAAAAAACATCATGACTAAAAGGAAATAGATATTTACTTGAAGTTGATCATTTATATAATCTTACTATGATTGAGGAATTATACTCCTGTTACTATAATTGGTTGTTGCATAATTATAAATGCCATCACAAATTTCAACAAAAATTTTAAATGTATGTCTTCTCCTCATAAAAGTTTTTTTTTTTTTTTTTTTTTTTTTTTGCATATTAGTAAAAATGAAGTTGGAGAGGCTGTAAAGAAAATGAAGTGTGCAAAAGCTATTGGACAAGATGATATTCTAATAGATGTGTGAAAATGCTTAGTAGATGAAGGAATTTCTTGGTTTACTAAACTTTTTAATATTATTTTGAAGACTAAAAAGATGCCAGATGAGTGAAGAATGAGTGTGCTGATTCTTATTTTTAAGAATAAATGTGATGCATAAGATTGTGCGAATTATAGAGGAATTAAGGTAATGTATCGTACTTTAAAATTATGGGAGAGAGTTATGAGCATAGGTTACGACGTGATACTAATGATTCTAAAAATCAATTTGGATTCATGCCAGGCAGGTCTACTATGGAAGCTATACATTTCTTGAGAGGTTTGATGGAGAAGTATAGAGAGTATAAGGAGGATCTACATATGATATTTATTGATTTAGAGAAAGATATGATAAAATTCCAAGAGAAGTGATATAGAGAGTTAAAGAAAATAAAGGGGTTAATAATGTTTATATTCACATCATTAAGGATATATATGTAGGAGCTGTTACTTGTGTTCAAACACAAGTGGTTTGACCAAGTATTTTCCAATTTCTGTTGAATTACATCAAAGATCAGCTCTAAGCTAATACCTTTTTGCTTTAGTCATGAATGTTCTCACTAGATATTTGCAAGAGGATGTACCTTGGTGTATGCTTTTGCTGGTGATATTCTTCTTATTGATAAGAAGTGGGAGTTGAAGGTAAACTTGAATTATGGAGGTCAACCTTAGAGTTTAAAGATTTTCGTTTGAGTAGATCTAAAATCAAATATATGGAGTGTAATTTTAGTGGTTATAGATCTAGTAAGGGGATTATGACCTTAGGCGATCAAGTCATTAATAAGAGTACATGTTTTAGATATCTTGAGTCTATTGTTCAGAATGATATGGAAATAGATGGGGATATTATTAGTAAAATTCAAGTTGGATGGTTGAAGTGGAGGAGTGCATCGGGCGTGTTTCGTGATAGAAAACCCCCCTCAAACTAAGAAAAAAAATCTATAAAATGATAGTGAGACCTGCAATGCTTTATGGTGCAGAATGTTGGACATTAAAAGAGAAGCATAATATTAAGTTAAGTGTTCAAGAGATGAGGATGCTCAAGTAGATGAGTGCATTTACTCTTAAAGAAAGGATACGAAATGAGCATATACGTGAAAAGGTTGGAGTAACTTCTATGGAAGATAAGATTAGAGAGAGTCGCTTTAGATGGTTTGATCCATTATTTAAAATTGCATAATATGAGGCTCAGCTTTACGCAATTCCAGTAAAAAATGCCTCGAGGCTTATGGGTGAGGCGTTACGCCTCACTCCAGTGAGGCGAGGCGCGCCTCAAGGCGATCCTCAACCAAGTTGAGGCGCAAGCCTCATAAAAAAAACTCAATGCATAAGCCTCGAGTCATTTTTCATTGGAATTGCGTAAATATATATATATATATAATTAAAACATACATAAATCTTGAAGTAAAGCCCCAAACAAATCACACTTTGTGCACTCCCAAGTCATAACAACTTCCTCTGAAATGCCTCAACTCCAGCTCATCGCCTTCGCCATAGCCACCCCCAAGTCATAACAACTTCCTCTGAAATGCCTCAACTTTCTAGTTGTTGCCAACTTTTCAGTCTTTTTTAGAAATTAAATGTAGATGAGTAGGGAACTGAGAAAAAAAAATTGAAGTTGAACTTAATATTATATGATACTTTTATGCAATTTCTATATTTAATAATTTATTGCTCATGAAATATTTGTATTTCAATTCTATTTTATGCAATTTATCACTAGCAACTTTACGTCTTGTGCATTTTTTTTTCATATATCATTGTGTTACTTCATATAATTCAATAGAAAGATAATATATTATTTTTTAACATATTATTTGGGTATTATATAAAAATTTACTTTTAACATTTATTTGCACTAAACGCAATTTTTTATTTTGAGGCTCACGCCTCAAAACGCCTTGAGGCTTATGTCTCGCCTCACGAACAAAAAACGCCTCAATACCTAATTATGCAAATTTAAACATTGGTTTGATCTCATAAAAAGGTTGCCTTCCGATGACCCCGTAAGGAAAGTAGATATATTGGATTTGGCTTATGTTAAGAAAGGTAGAGGTAGACCTATAAAGACTTGATTAGAAAATATTAGAAATGATCTTTCTTTATTAGATTTAAATGAGAATTTGACTCTTAACATGACACAATGAAAAAAAAAGGATTCATGTATAAAGGCTTGATGTTGTTGTTGTATGTTTTCTCCTCATACCCCAAATCAATTCTCAAGGTACGTAATCATATTTAAATTAAAATGAAATTTTATAAATAATATCCATTTGATATTTTATTGAAGCATCCTGGTCATAAATTTCCAAGTGATGCTAATGTTTTTCAAAATTTTCACCAAATTGAATGTGGTGCTTAATCAGACATTTGTGATTCTATATTTGATTTATCAGACACATGCATGCGCTCATCCTCAATCACACATGCATACACATTTACGTTTTATTTAATTATAATTAAAACAAAGTAATTACAATATGTTTCAAATTTTTATAGAATATGATGTAATTTACATTAAGTTGCCATTGAGATCCCAAAGCCCAAATGAGAAGGTGGGGTTGAAACTAGGTTAGACATAAATTGGATATTATTCAGTTTTATACCAAATAAGGATATTTTAAACTAAATTTTCGCTCTTCCTGTCTATCATGTTTCTTTAGTTATGAGGGGACATAATCAAAAACATACTTCTTAAAGCTGAATGCACAATCACGATAGTAGAGAGATATAATGTTGATTCATGACTAAAGAAATGTCTGAGTTGAATCTAATATCAAGTCTAAACTCAGGATACTGAGGTGGATATAGCTTAGTGGTATTGTCTTTATCTAACGTCTGCGGTAAAGTCAATCCAATGCCATCCTAGTCGCTGGAAACATGTTCTTGCTTGTGTACGATTGTTGTTTGTTTTTTGTTTTGCTAAAAATCAAGATTACTCATAGGTTACGTTCAAAAAACAATGATGAAACCATTATCACTCAATGCATTTCACATAAAACCTAACTTGTTCCATAAGCCTTCGGCACACCAAATTCCAGATAATATTTTGATACAAGAGGATTAGTTTCAACCCTGGAAAGCTAGTTTTGGCGATTCTATGAAGCTTGAAATCCATGAATATGAAGAGAGATTATAGGAAACTAACGATCATCTTTTCAGCATGAACTAATAGATGAACAAGATGATAGTTGATCAAATGGATACAAGGATGGTTCAAATGGACATAATGATTGCTGCCATTGAAACTCTTGCTATTAATATAGTGCTTCGATCATTTCCTCATCCACCTACTTAGGCAAATGGAGAGCATCTAATGTAGACAGCAAACATAGAGAAATTCATCTACAAGGATAGAAGCTGAGAAGAATACATCAACTAAAGAAGAATAACATCTTCCATTCGAGTTAGAGACAAAGTTGGAGTTTCTTTAATATGATAGAACAACCAAAACTGAGGCAATAAATAATTCGTTTCAGCTTTCAGAAACATATTTGTTGATTTATGATTATTATGATAGTAAACAAATCACATTTGCTCATTTGAAGTTTCTCGCACAATTTAGTTCAGTGAAAATCATATTTTTAAAATATTGATATGCCAATCCTTGAACAAGGTTTTAAAAAGTGAAATATGTAATTGAGGCATTTTTTCTTAGAGAGGCAAGGCATAAGCCTCGATGCAGATTAAGGCGTGAGCCTAAAAACAGTAATATAAAAAATTCATAAAATTGTAAATAATTCACAAAAATAAAAAATGAAATAAACTATCAACTTATTTATTTGATTTATCATATAAAGATATAAACCACAAATATCAATATTAAATGTTATTATAAGAGGAAAGTTTGAAATGAGATTCAAACACTTAAATAAACAAAGCGGATTAGGATCAGGATCCATGGCAGCCTCATCCTCACTTTCAATTAATTAAGAGGAGTCCTCGTATTATAATACTTCTATCATCCTTAGATTTTGTCTCATTGTCATTTTTAAAATATTTTTTCAATTACAACTTTTTTCTTGCTCCCTATATCAAATGACATGGCATTAAATTTAATCTAAAATAAAACATATTTATCACGGCCCCGCAATCATGATCCCACTCGAAGCTCTATGTGCTAGCATGCGATGTCGTGGGTAATATAATAGAATTGAGTATAAAATAATAAAAATAACAATATTTAATATATAATAAAATTTTCATAACCAAATGCGTTGTTGCCTCAAAACACTTTAACTTGTTAAGCCTCGAGATATATGCCTCATTTGAAAAAGGCATTAGCCTAGTTGATGCCAGTGAGGCTTAAGCGTCTAGGCACTCCTTGTGCGCCTCAATTTGAGGCGCACTTCAGGTTGTGCTCCTTGAATAATTTTTTAAATGATTTCCTTGACAAGAGTAAAATTTAAAAGATGTTAGAAAGCTAACATATATTCTATCATTCATGAAGAAGAAAAGTGGATTTTATAGTAGAATTTGAATACTCGACAAAAATTTGAAGGTAGCCAATAAGTTCAGAAATTTCATTTAATGACAAATTTGTATTCATTTTTTTTTTTTTTTTTGTATTCATGAAATATGAAGAAGGGCATGCAAAATTAGTACAAAATTGAAGCCCTTTCTCTTTACTAGTCCTTAAAGCTAGTACAGAAGCTATTGCACTTGAGGGAAGCAATATGACTCTTATCTATTGAACAAAAAAATCCTAATTTGCAATTGTAAAAAAGAAGACTAAAAGTTTGGCTATAGAGAGCAAGAAAGTAGATACCATCTCGCCACTACAAAAATACCAAAATGCATAATTACAAATGTCTAAAATTTATATCCAGATAAGAAGCAAAATTGGGAAGAAAATAAAAATAAGACCTTTTTATAGCCAATCCTACTATAGCATATATATACATTTAAGTCACCTCTAGTAATTATTATTTCTTCTTTAGGTATTGATCATCCATTTACTCCCAAGATTAATTTTTTAAACCATCTTCTAATACAAAGGAGCATAACTGCTAATAACATTTATAATGTCATCATGAATAATTAACTTAATTATAATCATCATATTATTAATCTTATTCACTTAAATAATTTTAAGTTTGTACTCTTTATCCATAACTCTTTCAGTATCATTTCTATTCTTAATGTTCCTAATGCCCTTAGGTTATATCCCTTCCAATTAATTTCTTGCAAACAAGTAATATATTTTCTTTTTTTATTGTTATTATATCCCTAAATTATATATAGTAAAGTAAATCTTAGTTTTGAACATGTTATCCACTTAGCCCTCACTCACTTTTTTTTACAATCAGGTTAAGTTATGATATGCTAGTTTTGGGTGATGTTCTAACCAAATGTTTTTCACCATAATCATAGCAACTTATGGGTTGCCCTTACAAACCCTTGTCTTGTTCTCATTATAATGAGTTAGTTCATATCATGTTGCTTTTGGAGAACTACTGAGCACTAGCAAAATTTAAATTTGAATCAATTTCATTAAAACTTGCATAAGTTTTATGATTGGTTGTGGACGTAGTTTCAACCCCACCTTCTCATATGGGCTTTGGGAACTCAATGACAGCTTAATTAATGTAAACTACATCATATTCTATAAAAAATTGATACATATTGCAATTGCTTTGTTTGTTTGAATTATACTTAAATAAAAGTAAATGTGTATGCATGTGTAATTGAGGATGAGTGTGTGCATGTGCCTGATAATTATCAAATATAAGATTACAAATGCCTGATTAAGCACCACATTCAATTTGGTAAAAAATTGAAAAACATTAGCATCACTTGGAAATTTATGACTAGGATGCTTAATCAATAAAATATCAAATGGATATTATATATAAAATTTCATTTTAATTTAAATACGATTAAGTATCTCAAGAATTGATTTTGGGTAGTGTTGTAAATGAACTGAGCCGAGTCGAGTATGTCTTTTGCTCATGTTTGAGCTCGTTTGTTAAGAGTTTGTTCGAGCTCGGTTCGAACTCAATGCGAGCTTTTTTATTTATGTTCAATCTTGGTTCATTTAAAATGAAGGATGTCGATTCTTGTTCAGTTCATATTTGGTTTGTTTTATGCTTATGAAGCTTTAAACGAGCCTATAAACGAGCAAGCTTATTGAGTAAATGATCAAACTTATTGAGCCCTTAAACGAACAAGCTTATCAAGCCCATAAACGAGTAAAGCTTTTTAAGCCCATAAACAAATAGTTTGTTAAGCTCATAAATGATACTTTTAATGAACAATCTTTTTAATGAACACTGAAATCAAATAATTTATCAAACATGAATAAATACATCTTGTTCATGAACATTCCTATCAAACATGAACAAAATTGTTGTTCAGCAATTTGATTACCATGCACTAACCATTAGTGCAGAGATAGCTTATTGATTTAGCTCATTGTCAAACAACAAAATATAAATGACAGTAGTTTAATTCATGAATTTTCTCTCTCACAAAGAGAACTATTTAGCTTAGTAAATATGAATGACCAACTCATAAATAAAAATTAATAAAGTTTCTAAATGTATAGAAGATCTCCTAAATATGATACACTAAGCTACATACAGTTGCTAACTATTTCTCCTTCCACCAGTTTGTACCTTTGCACACTACAAGCCTAACAAGTTCAAATTTTTTCAAATTGTCATATTCAGAGAAAGAGTCATGAATTCCATAGTTGCCCAAATTGTCCATCCAAGGGAATTCGGTCTGGCAATATAAGGGAAGTTCATCATTGTCCAAGGCATAACAACAATCCCACCAGACCAACTGAAGCATTAAAGAACATCTAAATCTAAAATTTTATTTAAAAAAATATATGAAAGCATAGCTAGCATAGCTGCACAATAACATAGCTGCACAAAGACCATCGTATCAGATCTACCGTTGAAGACGACCCAGAGATGAGACCTCTGTGAAGATATAAATAGAAGCTTTTCATCATCATCCAGGAGACAAGGAGAGCAAAACCCCAGATATTAATAAAGCATGAAAACCCTTCCACAATAATTTAAGAAAATCTAAGACCATGAACAAGACACAAAATAATCAACTTAGATTTAGTAATAAAAAAATAAAATCATCAACATGAGTCTGAACCCGTGATTACTTCTCCAACCAAATATTCCACCTCCTAGCATGCCTCTTTTCACCGAGGCTTTTGTTTTTCAGTGGACGAACTCTCAGGAGTGAGCCGGGCAACGCAAGGGAGAAATAGGAGCGTAGACTTCAGCGGCGGTACTTGAGCGGAGAAAGAAGGGTTATACTATTCTATTTAAATGTGAGAATGAACTATGGTGATATGCATATAATATTAAAATTTTAAGTGTTAAATATATAAATAGAATAGTATAAGATGGTATTTATGTAAATCTCCCAATATATAAACATAAATTAGTCTCATAACCAATCCAAAAAAAAAAAAAAAAAACTCATCAAAATTGCCCACGACTTGTTCATTACATAAGTCACTCATTAAATAGGCGACTTACCCCTCTCCCTTTATCACCCGTGAATCCGCCCAATTTCCACATTTGGCGTCTTCCTCTCTTGATCCAGCAACCATTCGGCTCCTTCTGACTAAAATGACTTTGCAGGTAAGTTTTTGGACCTTTTTAATTTTTTGGCAGTTATATTTTGTGGTTATGCTAAGTTAGGCGAAGTTTTTTTTTTAAGTTTCTACATTATATTTAGGTGTTTCCTTAATTTTTTTTTAGGTTTAGTCATTTAAATATTTGTTGTTGCCAAAAAAAGAAAGGAATGGTCTATATTAAACTTTTTTTGGCAAATGTATTTATAGGAGATCAAAAAATTATATATATATGGTTGGGATGTGAAATTTTTTGTGTTTTTTAATATGATGTTTAAGTGTAAAATTATTAAGTTTTATTTTGAAATAGGTTTATATTAATTTATTTTGTAAAACTTAAATATATTATATTGTATTCAATATTAATATATCATTTATGATAAATGATGATTTTGTGTGAATGTTTTTGAATTATGAGTAAGGTTATGTCAGTTTATCATAGGATTTGATAAGTGAAATGAAGTAGTGCAGTTATGTTTGGACGAGGAGTGTCATTTGTTCTTATATATAATGGAGAATTGTCTTTAGATGATAAGTATGCACCAACATATAATGGGACAATTATCGCCCTTTGCAAGTGCCAGCTAACACAAAGTTAGAGCAATTGACGTTTAGGATTCTCGAAGCTCGTAAGTATGATACATCGAAGTATATAATGATGTTAGTTTGTCGTCTGTCCTTAGGGAATGAGTTTATAGCTTCACTTGTGGGGGATGATGAGGTATGTGAAATGGTGTTATCGCATGTGATTGGACAAATACTTATACTTTATGTAGAGGTTGAAGAGATTGGAGCACCTAGTAATGTTGTTGAGATTCACACCCCAAGTGCATGAAACATTCAGTTTGGAGGAAATGATAGAAGGTGGTTCGATGATTCCACCGATTGAACCGTTATATGCTAAGTACTTCATGTAAATCTCTATTGAATGAAGTATAAATTTGTGGATGTATTAACATACATTTTGTTGGTGATTGAGTGAAAGGAAAAGAAGTTATTTGCCGGATGTATCAGGACCTTCCGCGAGATCTTCACTCACAGTTGATGATGGCTATGAAACCATGAGCAGCGGATCCAGCAAGCCGGGTGATGATGATGATGATAACATACTATGTGGTGCAGACGAAGAGAATGTTGATATGAATACTGAAATAAATAGCATCATCCAACGATATTGTTATGTCAATGTTGGTACTGCTAAAGGCATGGCTATAAATAATGACTTTGTTAAGATATATTTGAACACTTGTGAATGGGATAAGGACATAACAAATGACGGTGAAAATATTGGGTATCAAGTCGAAGAAGAGTTTTCAATTCCAACAGAGTTGATGGAGGAGACGTGTTTCACTAAGAATGACCTATAATTTGCATTACAGGGTGTGATTAGAACGACAAATCGGATAGTCCATGTCAACGGTGTCTGCATACAAGCATGAGCAAATATCTTGGCAGGATATAGAAAATATATTCTATGAAGTAGCAACATACTTGCGCTCCTATTCTAGCGACAAGACACAGCAAGTGTAATTCTCAATTTATATGTCACTTCATATTGCCTAATAATAGAAGGTAGATGGATCTAAAGCCAGAGTAAGATTATAGGTCAAATTGAAGTTAATTTCAACATAAAAGTTTCTGTTGATCTAAATACCAAATCACGCTCGTAAAGGAGCAAAATCGGTGATGGAAGCAATGCGGGCAACGGTGCGATGCATCACTTGAATGATCAAACGACATCGAATCACCAGATGGATTGCACTGTTGCGATCAGAACGTCGAATTCCCCTAAGTCAAAGCCTCTCGCAGTCGAATCAGAGGCTACAAGTCAAGATCGACAACCAAAAATGACGCGCAATGTCAATCAAATGATGTACGATTGTAAAACGGACTTTGCCGCTGCATTCAGAGCGTCCTCATTACTCAATAGAGACAGCAAATTTATTCAATTGAAATCGCGTAGGGAGATCAACGTGGGTCCCGAGGCAATGCACGCAAATAGAGGAAATTAATGTGCGTTGTCGCCCAAAGCCCAAACAAAGTCCGATCGCAAAACGGACAGCGCTGTTGCGTTTAGAACGTCTAAATCATCTAAGAGGGACTATGAAATTGCTCATTAAAAATCACACGTGCAAATAGACATGATTTCCATGCAATGACTTACAAATTTGGAGAAATTTTAAGAAAATCAAAAGAAAAATAGCTGTTTCAAATTCGGGGTTCTTTACAATAATAATAATAATTATTATTTTATTTAATAATAATAAGCCTTATTATTATGAATAAAAAAAAA
This sequence comes from Dendrobium officinale, assembly GCA_019514585.1. Classification (NCBI taxonomy): domain Eukaryota; kingdom Viridiplantae; phylum Streptophyta; class Magnoliopsida; order Asparagales; family Orchidaceae; genus Dendrobium; species Dendrobium officinale. The sequence goes on from CM033698.1 coordinate 20,144,818, forward strand.
ACCAAAAAAAGTCAAAAAGAATAAAAATCACCTCGCCCTAGAGCACGAACGTCCGGCCACACGTCGACAGCAAACTCAAAGCTTGGACGAACCGATCAGCCTCTCGTTCTAGTGTTTTTACCATGCCATTCGCACGCCTCACAACCTGCACTCAATCGAAGCCTTCATCCAACTAAATAATCCTCTGTTTCTGAACCAAGCACCGACTTCCATACTGTACAGCTGATTCCGACTCAACACCCGTGCCTGTAGCTCGCCGTTTCTCCTCTCAATTCATCTCCTCCTCTCAACTCATCTTCTCCGATTGACTCCAGACGCAAGCAGGCGATGCCAGTAATCATTTGCCGAACTCCCTAAGCTACTACAACCTTTCGAGCCAACCACCTATCACGCCTCCGACCTCGGCAGACCCCAGATTCGGTCAGTACAAGATCAGACTCCCTCCGGAAGCCGATTACACGAGCTTCTCCACCTCTTTTCTGACCTCAACCTCATAAGCCCGTCGCCTTTTCTTGTGTAATCGGGGGGTCTGATGGTATATTCACCGGGGAAAAAAGATTTATCATAAGTGATAAAAAAAACCATAAAAAAAATATATTAAAGCATTATAAATCAATGAACAAATTTTAAGGAGCTTTATTAATGTCTAAATTAATTGAAGGAGCATCATCTTAAAATATTTTAGTAAGGACTAAACAGCTTGGCGTTTTCAGAATGCACCAAATTGTTTGGTGCATTCTAAATACAAAATTTTATTAGGGTTCGGGCAAAGTTTTATATTAAGCATCATTAACATAATTGTTGCGGGCTAGAATATATGCGGCGATAGAGTTAGAAAGTATTCGTCTTAGCGTTGTACTGATATTCAACACACAGACAGAAGATGAAAGAACACCAAGATTTTTACGTGGTTTTTGGAAAACCCTGGAAAGGGAAAAACCACGGGGCCACACCCAGTTGAAAAGAGTTCCACTATTATTTGCTTAAAGTACAAGAGAATGACTTGTCCTTAAAATTTATGATAATCAGATTATAAAGAATCACTTCGAGATTGAAATCCAGTTACAACATCAGGTAGAATTTTGTCGTCGCTTGGAGATCGGGCAGAATTTCAGCGTCTTTTGGAAGTAAAGCAGAATTCTGGCGTTGTTTGGAAGTCGGTCAGAATTCCGATGTCGTTTGGAAGTCAAGCAGAATTCCAGTGTCCCGTGCAAGTCAGGCAGAATTCCGGCGTCCCGTGGAAGTCGGGCAGAATTCTGGGCGGTGGTCGAGGAGGAGTTTCCTCCCTCCTATCATTTTTTTTTTCTCTTCTTCTTCTTGCTTGGATCTCCTTTCAAGGGAAATGAGGAGTCTATTTATAGATTTCTGGAGTGACATAACCCGTAAATAGGTGAGAAATCAGGGGTAAATGGGGACGGGTTGGATGGACTGGCGATTTTAATTCCCTTGATCGTGTACTGTTCGTCAGACATTTGAAAGTCTTAATGATGTCAGAATTCAGAAATCTTGGACTCGTTAGATTTGACTCATCAAGATGCTCGATTCAACTATAAGCATGTTATGTTTAGAAACCGTAAGATAACTTAAATTGTAGTTCGAACTTTCCAACAGCGCTTCGGGTCCTTGATTTGGACTCATTTGGGCTCGGATTGAGTCAAATTTGGTGTCGTTGGGTTTGTATTTCTGAGATGCTCAGTTTGATTATAAGTTTTCAAAAATTAAATTTCATGTGATCCAGAATTTAGTTTTTGAAGTTTCTGACTTGATTTTGTCTCGAGATTCATGCCCGATCAAGATAATTTTTTGATGATATATTAGTTGCCCCCCTATTTTTGGACGTCGAAGCTCCAGGAGTTCGAAAATAAGCATCGCAAACTTTGAAGAATTTCCTTGTGATTCAAAATCTGATCTTGCGTGTAGGAGCCACAAATGACTTTAAAAGTGTCAAAATTGAGTCCGGAACGTCGAAAAACGGTCCCGGGGACACCAAAAACATATAATTTGGCCTTTTCGGGTCAAAAATTGGACCCATAATCGAGTAGGCAGCCGAACCGGCTGGCCGCCGCCTACGACGACAGAACCGCGCACATGGCCTGCTGGCCCGTGCTACGACCTGCCTAACCCACATGCTACTGGCCCGCCCGCGGCTGAGCCCAGCCCGCCAGCTCCTGGCTCACGTGGTGCCGTGTGCCGCTTGGAGGCCAGGTGCCTGTTCAGGCCCGCAGCTAGCGATTGCCCGTACCACCAACCAATTTTTTTTAATTTATTCATAAAAAATCCAAAAAAAAAATCATAAAATTTCCAAAAAATCTGAAAAATTCCAAAAAAAATCTGAAAACTTCTGTCCACCAAAAAAACTTTAAATAACCCCTTAAGGCCAGGGGGAAACTTGCACATTCTTCTCTTCTCTTTCTGGATTTCTAATAGTTGAGGCCTTATACTATTTTTTATTATGTTACTTTTCCTACTTAACTCAGCGCCCCTCCTCTTATACAAAAGTTGGAATTTTCTCATCTTTTTCCTTCTTTCTCCCCCAATTTTCTTCTTGCTCTAGAGGTTTTTTGCTATCTTTCATATGACTTTTCTTACTCAAATTTAGCGCTCCTCTATAGTATATAAATTGAAATGGGTGATCATACATCCACAAGAAATCCCCAAGCCAAAGAAGATCGTCGTGTTGCCCGATCTAAGGATTTAAAAAAGACTCATAAGGCAGCGAAGACCGATAATGTTATCTCCACCATCACTGATGATTCTTTCATTACTTTTAGAAAAAAAAATCATTTTCCTAATGATCTGGTGATGATGATTTCAACAAGACCTGATCGTGCCAGTTCTCCTCCCCCAGGATATGTGACAGTGAATGAATTTAATTTATGAGCGGGGCTACAGTTTTCACCATCTCATAAGTTGATTGATATTTTAACGATATGTGGAGTGAGTTTCATCTCAACTTTATTACAGGGCTACATTTATCATAATGAGATTGTTCATACTTTTCAGAAATTGTGGAGGGTTGTTATCTTCAGAATGCCTTTCTCGAATGGGCGTCTTATTAATGATACGTAGGGTCGTATCTCTTTCAGATCCAAGTGGTTGGATATTCCTACTCGAGATCTATCAAAAAGTTGGGTTAGTGACTTCTTTTTCGTGCAAAATGATTATAATCTTCAAGAAAAATGAGGAAAGTTGAAGGAGTTACCCGTTCCCTTACATATTGGAGTATAAGATTTATTAAAGATACTCAAACTTCCTGATATTGACGCCCTACATTATGAGGTGCATTATTTGAGCAAATATATAGACAAATAATACTTATTCAAGGTAGGACTATCTACTCAAGTAAGAAGATTGCATGCACAAATGTTAAAGAAGTCTGTGAAAGTTTTAGAGGCAGTTCCCCAGCCTTCATAATTTCATTCTAAATGACCAGAGAGTGAGAGTGATTTGCAGGCATAAAAAAAGAAGAAGGCAGATGAAATTTTGGCAGTCACTATCAAAGGTCCTCGTATCTCTCCATCCAAGTCATATATTTTATAATATATTTTGAAACAACAATGTGTTGGTTGTCGGTAGGCTGAGTTGGTGAGTTCACCTTTTCTTCTCTCCTTTTGTATTTTTTTAAAGGATATATCTCTTAAATAATTATATTTTTATTATTTCAGTTGGAGCAGCACATGGATTTCAAACTTGAAATGACCAAAATATTGAATGACTAGAATAATGAATTTGTAAAGTTCAAATATCTTTAGGGAGAATACAATAAAAAATATGATGGCAAAGTCAAGGAGATAAAGGTGGTGAAGAAGCAGCTAACATAGTGTAGAATAGAGCTGGCTAATAGGATAACTTTAGACTCCTCACAGAATCAACAGATAGATTGTATACATATAGAGTTGATGGATGCACAGACAACGATCAACCAGCAGATGAGAGATTAACAAATCCTTGAAACTGAGAATAAGAGGCTGCATAGTATGCTGTCAGAGAAGGAAGCCCAGCAGTTTTCGTCCACAGTTATAGAAGAATTTAAGAAATCTTTTGCCTTCAATATAATTATTGAGGATCACATTCAGGAAGTTCGCAATCATATTTATGATATGGAGGTGAAGGCTTTATAAGAAGAGTGTATGGAGGAGGGCTTCATCAAAAGTTTTATGAAGGGCGTGCGTGTGGTGCATCTCAAGACTGAAGCAAATATCAAGGGGTTGACACCTAGTCATGCTTATGGTGACCCTTCTTCATACTATGGTGGTGAATAACTAGAGAGTGAGTTGCATAAAGCCTTTTCCCTCGAGGAGGAGGAGGATGATATTGAGATCATGTAGAATTACTCTGATGTTGTTTGTACCACTTTGTTTTCTTTCTAGTGATGAGTATATGTGTGTTTAATGTTGATGTTTCCATATGATGTACTCAATGTTTAGTGATATATTAAGAAATTATTAGTATTTCTCTTTTTTCTTCTTATATGCGTATGAAATTGACTTAGTTTTATTTCAATGAGAAATATTTTGGTGGTCTTTTTTTTACTTGAGTGAATACGAGAGATATCCTCCTTAGATATCTTGACCTATCTGAGGTTGTTAATCAAAGCATTTTGCTTGATGATTTTAACCTATATGAAAGAGGTCGGATCAAAATCCTCCTGGGATTGATCATCCGGTGATTGAGATAAAATGTATATTGTATATTTCTTGAATCATGGATAAAGAGTTTGCAGGATTTTTATCTTTTAAAAGAGAAGATAACATCACAATACTGTATTATATAAGATAGTACAATAATTCCCTTGTATAACTTAGGGATATGGAGGCTAGAAGAGTTTTACCTCAATCAACACATAAGGGATAATACTTAAATGATATAAAGTATAACTACTTGGGGGATATAATATAAGACAAATACTACCAACAATATTACATAAGACAAATAGTATTATTAACTTACTAATAATACTTGTGAAGGTTGCTAATATTTCAAGTTTGGGAGAGCATTTTTCCACTAGCATCTTTCAGTTTGAAGGTTACAGGCTTGACCATGATTGCCACCAAATAAGGACCCTCCTAGAGGGGAGAGAGCTAATTATGCTGAGGGCCTTTTCCAATAGCTTCAATGCTCCATAAAACTAAGTCCCCAATAGAGATAGGTCGAGGTTTCACCCTCCAATTATAGTGACAAGCAATCATTTGGTGGTATGCAGCAAACATGAGTGAGGCTTCATCTCTTACTTCTAAGAGGAGATCCAAATTTGTTATGAGCCTCTCCTTGTTACCGAAGTCAAAAGTCTAAACTCTATTGCTCGGGACTCTAATATCAACCGGTATGACTGCGTCTATATCAAAATAGAGATTATATGAGATTTATCCTATAGGAGTTTTGGCAGTGGTCCGATAAGCCCGGAGGATATTTAGAAGTTCTTCAGCCCATTGCCACCCAGCCTTCCCTAGGTGTATCTTCAGTCCTTTCAGAATTATTTAATTTGTAACCTCTATTTGCATATTTATTTTAGGATGGGCAACAGCTGTGTGGATGAGCTGAATATGAAAATCCTTACAAAAGATGTAAAAATCTTTCTAGTAAACTATGTCCCATTATTAATGATGAACCTTGCAGGAATGCCAAAGTGACATACTATATTCTTCTACAATAACTATTTGACATTTGCTTCTCTAATCTTCGCCAAAGGTTCTATATCCACCCATTTTGTAAAGTAATCTATAGTTATGATAATGAATTTTCATTGTCCAAACACTAAGGAAGGGTCCCATTATATCAATTCTCTATTTGGTGAAAGGCTATGGGCTCTGAAGTGATGTAAGTTCCAAAGCTGGTGTATGGGTGAGATTGAAATGAAATTGGCAATTTTTGTACTTTTGAGTAAACTCAAGTGCATCCTATTTCATTATAGGCCAATAAAACCTTTGTCTCATAATCTTGTAAGTCAATGCTCTTCCTCCCAGATGTTCTCCATATACTCCTAAATAAACTTCTCGGAGTGTGTAATTAGCTTCTGAAGGTGGGAGATACTTTAGATATGGTACGATGAAGGTGCGTTTATACAACTCATTACTAATAATAGTGAAATTTATTACTTGTCTTCAAAGTCATGTTACAGCCATGGGTTCTTCAGGTTGTATCCCATCCTGTAAAAATGATGAGATGGGATTGATCCATGACACCTCTATTGATTCATCAATTGATTAGATGACCGATAAACCTTAGATACTTGGAAAGTGAATCTCCTCGATACACTTTCTTTTATAAACATCTTCTGTCATAGATGTGATAAGTTTAAAATAAGTATCTGCTCGCATATTTTTCTCTCAGAGAATAGGGATGATTTGATGCTCTCTTATACAGGTTAAGAGTAACTTCATAATGCTACAATAATGGGCCAGTTGCGGATTATGGATATCAAACCCCCCCCCCTCCACCTAAGAAGCGACTAATTATGAATCAGTATGGGCTATTAAGTTCTACACCTTACAGTCAATTATTAGTCTCAATCCAGCAATAAGGTCCTCGTACTGAGCTATGTTATTTGTTGTCAGGAACTTAAGTTGGAGCCCATATTCATGGGTAACTTTCTACGGAGAGATTAATAGAATTCTGGCCCCAGTGCCATAACTTCCAGAAGCTCTATCGATATATAACATCCAATATGGATGAGAAGGCGAAGTACTTGGTTTAATATCATATACTATGATGGTGCATTCAACCACAAAATTTGCAAGTGCTAGAGATTTAATATTGGGTCTAGGCAAGTAGTGGATATCGAATTCTTCCAGCTCTACTGACCACTTAATGAGCCTACCCGATGCTTCTGGCTTTTGCACGATACTTTTAGTTGTAGATTTGTGTAAACTCCAATTGTGTTGGCTTGAAAGTAAAGGCGTAGTTTTTTGGTGGAATAAACTAACTCCAATGTTGTCTTATCTGCTAGAGGATAACATCCCTCTATTTCAAATAAAATTTTACTAACATATTAGATGGGACATTGTACAACGTTTTCTTCTTGTACCAAGACTAAACTGATAGCTTGGGTAGAAACAGCTAAGTATAAATATAACTTTTCTCTCGGTGTTGGTTTAAAAAGTAGTGGCAAAAATGTCAAATACTTTCAAAGCTGTTCAAAGACTTTTTGGCATCATCAGTCTATTGGAATACATAGCTAAGAGCACCTTTAAGTGTCTTGAAGAAGGGCAAATATTTGTCTCCTGAATGTTCCAGGAAATGAGATAGTGCTGTGATTCTTCCATTTAGCCTTTGGACCTCTTTGATATTATTTGGTGGCACCATATCTCTTAGTGCCTTAATTTTCTTGGGATTAGCTTTAATCTCTCGGTGGGTTACCATAAATCCCAAAAACTTTCCAGAAGTGACTCCAAAAGCATATTTAGCAGGGTTGACTCGCATATAATAACGTCCCAATAAATTGAAGCATTGTTCCAAGTCTGAGATATATTGAGATTTTTTAAGACTTTTCACAAACATATCATCAACGTACACCTTCATAGTGCCCAATAAAGTCTTTGAAAACTCTTATTCATAAGGAATTGATATGTGGCTCCAACATTTTTGAGCCCAAAGGGCATCACCAGATAGCAGTATAACCCTTTGTCTGTTTGAAAAGCTATCACCTCTTCATCAATAGAATCCATCTTTATTTAATTATAGCATAGTGGGCATCTATAAAGCTCAACATCTGATGTCCATAGGTGGTATTGACTAACTGGTCAATACGTGAAGCGGAAACTTGACTTTTGAGCAGGCTTTATTAAGATCTATATAATCTATACACATTCTCCAAGCTCCACTCCCCTTCCGAACCATGACAACATTTGCCAACTAAGTAGGATAGTGCACCTTCCGTATAAATCTGGCTTATAAAAGCTTATCCAATTCTTGCTTGATTGCTTGCTAATGATCTGGAGCAAAATTTCATTTCTTATGGATAACCGATTTGCACATTAAATTGACTTTGAGGGAGTGTATGATCACTTCGGGGTCGATTCCGGGCATATATGTCGGACTCCATGCAAAAACATCTTGATTCTCGCATAGAAAATCTACGTATTTTTTCTTCTCTTTGTTAAAGAGAAAGGATCCAATCTGCATGGTCCTTGAAGGGTGTTCCTTGATATGGATACAATAGTGAGATCTTCTAAAGGGGAATCTCCCTGAAAGATATCCTTGGTCCAGAGATCAAATTCCTCGATGCTTAGGATAACTATTGGATGTATTTTAACTTGCCTAAGATAGCATATTTGTACTATTTGTTGATCTCTGTATACTATATTGACTACTGCTGGGGTAAGGAACTTCATCTTAAGGTGAGGGATAGAGGCGACAATCCCAAAGATTGACTAGAGCGTCCTTCCAAAGATAGCATTATAAGCCAATTCTGACTTTATAATAATGAACTGAATGGAGTTTGTAGTCTGTTGAGAAAATTCTTCCAGTATAATTGGGAGACTGATTGTCCCTTCTGAACGTACAAGTTGATTATCAAATCTATACAATGGACTTGTAGTAGGCTAAAGTTTTTCTCTTGAGAGAACCATATTGAGAAAAGTGGAGTAAAACAGGATATCTACTGAGCTTCCATTATCCATAAGAATTCTTTTAATGTTTTAACACGGATCACCTATCCCCATATTAATCACAAGCATATTGAAACTTGTTGAATATGAGTTAGGTTGTTAGACCTAAACTTATATGGGGTGAATTGATAATTTAAAATTTTTCCTCTTTTTTTGTAATTAAAAATTTGAAACTGATTAAAAAATTGAGCAAGTTGATTTTTATGTTTACAAAAATAAATTTTTAACCATTAAAAAATAAAAAGTTGAAATTAAAGGCAGTAAAAATAAAAAAGACACAAAGGTTTATAGTGGTTTGGTCAAACACGACCTATATCCACTCCCTAAAGTCTCTCACTTCAGGTATTGCACTATTACCACAAGTGTCTCTCCTTTTGCCCCCATAGCAAGGCGGAGAAGCCTTCACAAAAACTCTCTTCCACCATTATCCGGTGCAGTAGAGAACCGTCATCCTTTTACACCCTCTATGTGTCGGCAGAGAACCTTCCACTTTTTACACACTCCAAGTGTAGGCAGAGAATCTTCTGCTATTCATATTCTCTAAGTGTAGGTAGAGAAAATTCCGCTGTTCACACTCTCCAAATGTAGGTAGAGAACCTTTGGTTGTTTACACTCCTCGAGTGTCGGTAGAGAATCAGATCTCCTTGAAAGATCTTCTCATAAGAAATCTAAAAGGACAAAAGAAAAGAGTGAAGAAATTATAAAGAACACATAGAGATCCTTACCTCTGAGTATCCAAGTGAACCCTTCATACTCCACTAGTAAGAAATATCCTTCAAACACTCTCTCTCACTCTCTCCTTCAAATTCCCTTTAGTATTCATGAAGATCAAGTGACAAAAAATTTCATGACAGTCTAAAGTGAACCTTTTATAGAAAAGACACAAAAAAATTGTCATAAAACTGCAATTTTCAATTTTTGAGTATCCACGATCGTCTCGTATGATCGAATTTCATATGTACGAACAATATAAAAACTATTACGAATGAACTCAATGAAAATTGGTATGAACTACTTTCATACCCGTTCATTATCTCATACGAACATAGTTCATCTGGTACGAACAATTATTTACAAACTTCATGTGAAAATCCTTTTTCTTTCATGTTCAGCATGTTTTGGATTTTCCTTCTAGGTTCGTCCGTATGAAGTTGAGTTCATCTGGGACTAACAGTTGAAAGCCTTTAGATAGAGAGCTTCGTCTAGGGATGAAGTTGATCATCGTTCGTATGATGGCGACCTGAAGAGATTGTGTGAAACGCTTAAATTTTCAATTTATGTTTGAAAAAAAAAATTTGCTGTTAGTATGGACGAACCGTCAGTACGAACTGAAGAAAATGTTGAAAATCTGTATGGTTCGTCTGGACAAACCTGGGTTCATCGGGGCGAACCGTCGGGACTAACCGAATAGAGAGCATCGTCCAAGGACGAAACAAATTGGAATTAATTTTCGGCTGCACGATGGCAGTCCAGAGGAGATCCTCCCGGGATGATCAGGATATTGTCTTAGACGATCCTGTTTGATAAATATCTGAATAGTGTCTTTTTTGAAGAGAGAGAAAGCTAAGGAGAGATAAAAATGAAGGGAGAAGAAGAAAATCTATGTTTTGGGCGACTTCGGTCCGTTTTCTTCCGTCGCTATAGTTGGGAAAGTTGATCGACTCGAGGTATGGCACATTCAGCCTTTTTTAATTTTTAGAAATGTGGATTTTGACAAATTTTCTATTCCGCAATCTATTTCTGTTACCGAATAATTGGTTTCATTTCGCACTGATAAACTTTATACCGTGTAAATTTTGGTAGGTTTCTGAGATGATGTTTTTGTACGTTTTGAGTATTTTCTGGAAGATTTTTATCGAGTATTTTGAATTCTGTGATATTTTAATCAAATAACGAAGTATCTGGATGTTGAAATATGTTGCTTCAGTACAATGAAAGTCTTATATTTATGTTTTATACTATTTGTGGAAATTTGGTAAATTTTTGAATTTATGAATTATGTGAAAACTTCGTATACTACCGTTATGCCGCTGCCGATTTTTCTGACGTAATCTACTTTCCTGAATTGAATGAATTGATGTGTTTATATGCTATCAGAAGAGAGTTATAAGGGGTCAGAATTCTTCAAGATTCTATCTTTGTCAGGGAAATCTGAAAAGCCTGTTTTGATCTGAAATTCTGTATATCTGACAAGTTCTGGTGCTGTAAGCACAAGGGAGACATAAGGGGCCAGAATCCGTTGAGATTCTATCTGTGTCAGGGAAGGGAGGCATAAGGGGCCAAAATTTGTAGAGATTCTGTCAGGGCCCGAGGATTTGATATGTGAAATCTGATATGTAACTCTGATTTGTGAAATCTGTATTATATGATTTTATCCGATTTGACAATGTGTTTATGATTTGTACGGATTTGTACTATTCTGTCTGTTCTGTAAATATTTGAATATTCTGCTATATGAATGAATTTAGTTATTCTGTTTCAGTGGTTTGATTTTTTGTACGACTATCTGAATTCTATACGACTACTCTTCTGATGTATTTGCTAATATGAATTTTTAAATATTTAATTGGCTAGTGTAGTCTTTCTGATCTGTTAGCTCATCCTTGTTATATGCGTGGTTTTTAGGTTATGGGAAAGGGAAGGAAGTCTTGGACTAGTCGTTTAATGTCTGATATGTAATTAGGTATTTTGTACTTTTGATTTTTGTACAGTCATGGCTTTTCTGTTCTGTTCTTTCTATTGGTAGCCATGTACTGTATTGTACATGATTATTTTGAGAAAAGAAAGAAGAAAACCATGGATGAACTTTTCTGTATATTTTGATGTTTATAGTAGCTCTATGTTTTCTGTATGTTTGATTATTGGAAGAAATTCTGAAAGCAAATTCCCGAACTAGATCCTGGATTTTCAATATTTGTCGCGGCTAGTCGGGAAGGGATTCGTTCCGGTCGGGTTGGGTCATGACAATTCTTTAGTGGTATCAAAGCATGGTTTTGGAATTTAGATTGTAAGATAGAGCTATAGGAATTGATCTATAAGTCTGTCGGGGTAGTTCTGGTTTGTCTGGATTTTAATTATGTTGTTTTGTGTGCTAGTTGTATTCTGTGTGATTATGGATATGCCAGACCTAGATATGATTGATGGGCAGAGTGCTAGTCAGGCAGCTCCTGTGAACAGTTCTGCCCCAGTGGTTGGTTCTGATACAGTTTCGCAGTTTGCTATGTTGGTTGCTCAGATGATGAGCGAGACACAGAATAGAATTTATGCTGTTAGATCTGAAGATGTAGATAGACACCTACACATGTTTCTGAGATTGAAGCCTCTGAGGTTTGAGGGAACTATTGAGCCCAGAGCAGTTGAGGATTGGTTGAGAAGATTGAAAAAGACATTTGACGGTATGCAATGTCCTCCGGACAGGAAGGTACAGTTAACAGTTTTTCTGTTAGATGGTGAGGCAGAACTCTACTGGATGGGCCAGCAGGAGGAGAAATTTCAAGGTAAACTAAACTCTCTGATTACTTGGGAGGAATTTTCTGAAGTATTTCGATCATGATTTGTACCCCCTTTTGCAAGACAGCAAATGCAGGAGACTTTTCTGAGGTTGGTTCAGAGGAGCAGAACAATTATGCAGTATAAGGCAGAGTTTACTGCTTTGGTTAGATATGCTCCGCAGTTGGTGAGTACTTCTGCTGATAAGTTCTATAGATTTCTGAGGGGACTACGAGATAGTCTGAGGCAATCTCTAGTACTATTTCACATTTCTGATTTTTTTGAGCTTGTGGAGAGAGCTCGTCTGATAGAGAACAATCTGATGGAGACTCAGCAGCAGTAGACTGCTAGTAGGAAGAGGTTCAGTGGTGATGCTTCTGCAGTGGTATCTCTGGAAAGAAAAGATTTGTTTTTGGAGACTCCAATAAGAGTGGACAGTCAAGATCCACTACAATTTCTGGTAATGGTAGTGTGACCAGTTCTGCGTCAGTTAGTGGGGCACCTATGTGCCAAATTTGTGGACGAAGACATTTTGTTCAATGTTACAGGGTAATTGGTCAGTGTTTCAGATGTGGTCATCCAGGACATTGGATTGCAGAGTGTCCACAAGCTGGATTTGATCGACGATTTGAGTCTAGATCTGAAAGTTTTGCTAGATTAGCATAAAGACCGAGGACAGTTCCTCCACGCACTATTTCTGAAGGCTCATCTGGTAGAGCTGGTGGTTTGGGTTCTATAGCTAGGAGACCACTTAATTGTGATCAGAGGGAGTCTGGTAGTTCCGTCGCTCCAGCTCCAGTTCAGCCACGTATATATAGTTTGAATCAGTAAGAGGCTCGAGATGCTCCGGATGTGGTGACAGGTACGGTTTACATTTCTAAACATTCCTGTCGTGTTTTGTTTGTTTCTGGAGCTAGTCACTCGTTTATTTCTGAGCGCTGTTTTGATGCTTTGTATTTGGATTTTATTACGCTACCGGTTTCTCTCTCTGTTCTTTTGCCGGTTGGGAATAATTTGATTGCTCGAAAATTTTATTTTGTGAGATTGAAATTTTTGGAAAGAAGTGAAAATTGTATTTGATCTTGTTGCCGATTTCTTCTTATGACGTGATTTTGGGTATAGATTTGCTGAGTCTGTATGAGGCTCAAATTGACTGTTTGAAGAAACAAGTAAGCTTGCTTATGTATGGTGAAAGATGTGCATTTCAAAGGTTAAGATGAGTTTTATCCTATTTAATTTCTATGTTGGAAGTCAGGAGAATATGGAAGAAGAGTTGTACAGTATTTTTGACATCATTACGGGATATGAATATAGATATGGGTTATATTTTTGATATCCCGGTTGTATGAGATTTTTCAGATGTATTCTTGAGGAGTTGGTTGGTTTACCTCCAGATAGAGATGTCGAGTTTTGTATCGATGTATTTCCGTGTATTGCTCCGATATCCAAGGCTCTGTACAGGATGGCACCAAAGGAACTTTCGGAGTTGAAAGCTCAACTCCAAGAGTTGGTTGATAGAGGATTTGTTCATCCTAATGTTTCTCCTTGGGGAGCATCTGTTCTGTTTGTAAAGAAGAAGGACGGGATAATGCATATGTGTGTTGATTACAGGGATTTGAATAAAGTTACAATCAAGAATAAGTATCCGTTGCCACGGATTGACGTTTTATTTAATCAACTTACTGGATCTTTTGTATTCTCAAAGATTGATTTGAGATCTAGATATTATCAAGTGAAGGTGAAAAAAGATAATGTGATGAAGACATCTTTCAGTACTCGGTACGGACACTACGAGTTTTTGGTTATGCCATTTGGGGTAACCAACGCACCAGCTGTTTTTATGGATATGATGAATTGAGTGTTCAAGGATTACCTGGATCAGTTTGTGATCATCTTTATAGATGATATTATGGTATATTCTGCTTCTGAGGAAGATCATGCAAGACATTTGAGGAGTGTATTGGAGACTTTGAAGCAACATCAATTGTATGCTAAATTCTCCAAGTGTGAATTCTGGCTGAAGAGCATTTCTTTTCTGGGTCATGTGGTGAGCGATGAAGGTATTTCTATTGATCCCCAGAAATTTCAGGCAGTTGCTAATTGGCCGAGGCCTACTACGGTGTTTGAGATGCGTAGTTTCTTAGGTATGGTCGGATATTATAGAAAGTTTGTGAAGGAATTTTCCCAGATTTTTGCACCTCTGACAAGGCTGACTCAGAAGTCAGTAGCTTTTATTTGGACACCGGAGTGTGAAGCAAGTTTTCAGAAGTTGAATGATTGTTTAACATATGCTCCAGTGTTAGCACTTCCATCTGGTACGGAAGGCTTTCAGGTATTCAGTGATGTTTTACATAAAGATTTGGGTTGTGTTCTGATGCAGCATGATCAGGTAATAGATTATGCTTCAAAACAATTGAAATCACATGAAAAGAATTATCCTACGCATGATTTGAAATTGGCCGCTGTTGTATTTGCTCTGAAGATTTGACGTCACTACTTGTATGGCGTCGGGTGTGAGATATTCACAGATCATAAGAGTTTGAAGTACATATTTACTCAAAAGGATCTAAATTTGAGTCAAAGAATGAAAGTTCGCTAGGGATGTTAAGCCCTATGAACATAGTAACCAAGAGGGGGGGGGGTGAATTGGTATTTTAAAATTTTCTTTCACAAAGAACAAAAATCACATAAACCAAAATCACACCACGAGAAAAATAAATGCGGAAATTAAAATGCAAAAGCAAGAAAACAAGAACACAGAGATTTATAGTGGTTTGGTCAACTTGACCTACGTCCACTCCTTGGAGGCACCCTCCAAGTATTGCACTACAAAACGTGACTCTCCTTTAGCCCCCACGGCTAGGCGGAGAAGCCCTCATAAGAACCTCTTTTTTGCCACCCCGACAAGGCAGAGAACCTATCTACTTTTGCTTCCTCCTGAAGCTGGCAGAGAACCGCAACCAAAAGCTAACTCCTTACCTCTACCGACCCTTCCATGGATGAAAAATTTTAGACGAAGAAGAAGCAGAGAAATTCTTGAAGCAACCCTTGTGAATCCCCTCACAAGCTCCCCCTCACAAGATCCTCTCTCTCTCCCTCTCTCTCTTTCTCTCCTCAAGGCCTTCTCAGGTCAAGGTAGCAGCCAAAGTTTCTTCAAAACGTTAAACAAGAGCTCTTAAATAGAAGCTTCAAAGGAGCTCATTAATTGCAAGTTTCCGACAATATCGTCCAGGCCGATATGGACATCGGCCTGACCGATCAGTACAAATCTCAGAAGATCGACCAGAGCATCGCCCTGAATGCAAACTTGGATGATTTAAAATTGGCTTGATCGTCCAGGCCGATCTCACGATCGTCCTGGCCGATCAATTCAAATCAGAGGAAAATCATCCAGAGCATCGCCCTGAATTCGAGCTGGCCGATATTTATTGTCCTGAAGTAACAAAGGTTTTTGAATAGATCGTCCTGGCCGATCCTGCGATCGTCCCGGACGATATGATCGTATCAATCATCCTTAATTACTCCCTTGATTTCTTGATCAATTAAGGCATAATTTGTGAATATCGTCTAGGCCGATCAATGATCATCCTGGCCGATAATTTTAAAATACAGTATACCTTAATTGTCTATGGCGGCAACTTCTTTCTATTTTGAGCTTATCGTCCAGACTGATCTGTTAATGACGACTGCCTTAATTAAGAATCCATATTTAGACTTTCTATTTTAAGCCTAATCATCCAGGACGATGTAAATATCGTCCTAACCGATATGAGTAAAACCAGAAATTCTAATTCTCTCAAGTGTGTGTGTGTAGGGTTACTTAGCATCAGTCTCTTTGACCATTACAAATAGACTCAAGAAGAGAAAAAACAAAGTACAGACTAACTCAACCCTAAACCTATGCAATCTTGAACTGGCTTCGTTTGTTCGTCCAATCTTTGATTCCTGAAAAGTTAGAAGCAACAAGCAGTCCAAGAGAATTAATAGTGTTTGTCAATCATCAAAACATGAGTCATGAATATAGTTTTATAACAATCTCTACCTTTTTTATGATGGCAAACACAAGTAGGAAAAACTTAGAGTAGAAAAAAAAGTTCACTAGAAATTCAAAGTTACAAGCACATACCCTTTTATTACCACATCCTACTCCCTCTTTTGTCATCACAAAAAGAGGGTCCTAGACACACAAAAGAAAAAGTAAACAGAAACTAAAACAAACCACAAAACAAACTACAAAAAACATAGAAAATAGAAAATACAGACTAGAAAAACGAGGGATCCTGATCATCAGATGGAGGTGGTAGAGGTGGCTACTGAAAGTAGCTGGCAAGCATGGTAAACTGCGTATTGAACCAGGTGATGTCCTGATCATGCTGCTGCTGCTGGTGAGTCATGTAGCTGTCAAATCTGGCTAAATCCTCATTGTGGTGCTGCTCGTAGCGGGTAATGTTCTCAGAATGTTACTGCTCCTATGCAGCAACGTAAGCATCAAAGTGGGTCTCCCATCGATCAAACCTCTCTATCAACTGATCAATCGGTGAGTGCTGGTGTAAAGGAACAGGATCAGGAATGGGAGTGGGAGCGGGAGCCTCCTCCTCCCCAGCCCCCCTGAGGTTCCTCATCCCCAGGATGGAGACGAGTACTGTGAAGGGTACTGAAGGAACTGTTTGAGTAGAAGGGAGTTGGGAGGTTAGGAGGAATATGATACTGAAGTTGGTATTTGGTTTTAAGGGACATAGGTTATGATGTGTCCTAAGGCTAGATTGGGTTACCTCTTATGACCTGGATCGCGGATTGTGGTTAAGTGATCAATGTATCAAAAAATTAAGTCCGCGGTATAAAATTCTCTACGAGCCATGATGTAAAAAGTAGTGAGGGAAAGTAGAGGGGTGATGTGGATTCGGTCCCCGGCTTTTGGAATTATGGAGGTGCGAAGGACATGTTGGATTGTCCTAGCATCTTTAACTAAAGAGCTAGTCTCTCCAACATGAAAAGGTGCATTGGTCTGTCGAAGGAAGTGATTTGCTATGGACTAGTCAAGGTCAGGATCAGAAGCGATTAAGTGCAGCTTATCCCCGGTGGTGGATAGTTGTAACAGTTCAATACAGTCCTGATATGTGATTTTGACAGGGCGTCGATTCACATAGGAGGGCTGTGAAGGTAGGGTTAATGCAAAAGTTTGCAAAGAATTCTCAAAGAAACTCAGTATTAAAGGGAAAAGCAAGAGACAAAAATGAAACAAAGGGAGGTGTGAGCGAAAAGATCCATTACCGGTATGAGATGTGGGTAGGATTGATGATTCTTGAGACAGTTATCCCACACTCTTTGTATCGATGGTAGGCAGCATGATCCTCTGCCTCCCTGAATCAAGGGTCCAGAGTGGCCCTCGAGGGACTCCCAGAAGCCTGTAGAACTCATTTCCCACCGGCCATAGCAAGGGATTAGTAAGGAGACACAAGAGGAGAAGGGATGAGATGAAAAAAATGGCTGGATCGGCCATAATTTAAAGAGACGGCCATATCGTCCAGGCCGATCGCAGAATCGTCCAGACCGATATGACTCAATAATTGCGTACAGACTGATTGGTCAAAAAGGAGGTCAGATCATCCGGGCCGATCAGATATCGGCCAGGACGATTAGACATAGGCGATCATCCGAGAAGACAATCCAGACGAACATTGAAAAAGCAGATCGTCTGGGTCGAATAGGTGTATCATCCAAGACGATGCACAATAATTAATCATACCGGCCGAAGTTAAAACGTTTTAGATCTCTGTCACGTGTATCGTCCAAGACTAACAGTGGATCGGCCAGGACGATTGTCTAATAATGGATCGTCCGGGCCGATTTTAAGGATTTAAACATGCTGACACGTGGATCGTCCAGGACGATCCAGTGTATCAGCCAGGACGATGCACATAAAATGCATCAGCCAGAAGAAATATTCTATCGGCCAGGATTATCATCATGATTGCAACAGAGTTTAATCAGATCGTCTAGGACGATGAGTTACAGTAAGCACAGAAAAGGTCAGCAGATGGAATTTGAAGAGATTTTGTCTAATCGTCAAGGACGATACAGGTATCGGTTAGGATGATGTTACTAGAATTTAAAACCAAAGAAAAGTATGTGATGATCAAGGCCCTAAAAAATAAAACAAAATAAAAGCAGACAAAAACTCAGTAATAGAAAGCTAAACACAACGAAAACGAATATTTTTGAATTTTAATTTTTCTATTTTTTTTTTATCAAGGCATCATATGAGAAGTTCTCAAATAGTTAAACTTTAGAGTTCCACTAGATCAAGGAGTTTAGCCAATCCTAATCAGACAAAGGTAAAATATTTGATTCTGTTAACCCTAGATCACACATCCTTCATGGTACAAATTTTCTTATGAAAAACAAAAGACCTAACTCAGAATACCTTAAAAGGATAAAAAGAATATCCGTTCAAAACTTGATTACAAAGAAAATATCTCATAAATAATAAAACAAAGTAATTTGTCTCAATCATGGAATTTTGAAATCAAGCCTTTGAAATCATCAAATAATCAATGAGTTTTTTAGGTTTTAAAAGTTTTGAAAAGAGAGGATAGCTTGCATTTAGTGGGCTCATTTTATGCCTCTTGTCCCTTTGATTGGCTATTTGAGCATCTTTTAATTCTTTGATACACTTTTATGTATATATTGTTCTTTTCAATTTAGCATCATTGGCCTCTTTCTTTTTTAATTCTTGCAAGCTAAAAACTCTTTAATAAACCCTTAAAAAAAACTTAGTTGTGAGTATATCCTCCAAACATTAGAGAATAGGAGCTCTCTCTCTAACATAGGGAAGAACAATCCACAAAACAAAAATTAAAATCATGTGATAAATGCAAAGATAAGATTTTAATTAACTTGAAAGATATGTAAGAACTTTGGTTATTATGCATAAGATAAATTATTGTAGCAAGAAAAAGGATCTTAATTTCAAAAACCATTGGTTAAAATGAGTTAGATTTTTAGTTTAGAGAAGAAAATCATACCACAAAACAAGGTCAGTAGGAGGGAAACCATTAACAGTGTTTCTCCCTTTAATCGATTTAGAAAAGATAAATACTATCTTCAAAACTCTAAAATCTAAAAGCTTGAAAAGATTCAACATATAAAAAACCAATCATAAAAGGCAACATGAAAACAAAAAAACAATCTAAAATAACAAAAAGCTAGCACACAATCAACAAAAAAACTTAAAACAACACTTAATAAAAAACGTATTTCAAGAATTTATTGAAGCAGCAAGTTTAAGCATTTATGAGCTGCGAGCCTCCATATGTCCAATTATCCTATGATTCCACGAGGTCTTTGGTGAGAGCACACCTGTAAAATTCAATAACAGTCAGATTTAGGAACCCAAACTGGTTTGGGCCCCTTCTTAACAAAAGTAGAATGCAATGCAGGTATGGTATGCTGTGAATCATGCATCTTAGGTCTCCACACCCAATGTGTACTACGGTGAATGGTGCAAGTTTGTGAGATGTGTCCTAGCATGCCACAAGAAAAACATCTAACTCAAGAAAAAGGATTTCTTAAATGATTTGAGTTATAATGCCTCTTCCTAGGTTCTGGCTTAGGATCAAAAGTAGATGTCATCCGATTCTTCTTACATGTATCCAAATCATTTTGAATCCTCAAGTTAGTTCTTTTTAATGCATCATTATCAATCCTTAATTTTTTCTCAATATCTTTAGATTTCTTAAGATCAGAATTAAGTGACGTGTGTGAAGCTTTTAATGCATTATGTTCATCAATTAATTCCAAATACTTTTTATTTAACTCATCAAATTCATCAAGAAGAGCCATGTGATTTGAATTAATCGTTGCATGATCTTTGAGAAAAACTTCATGATCTTTTTGTAAATTCGAAAGTTCTAATTTTTTGCTTGCATGAGTTTTCTTGAGTTTTTTGTATGATGCATGTATTTTCTCAAAAAACTCAAACAATTCATCATAGGTTGGTTTACATACCTCTTCCTCATCACTTTTCTCAAGATGATCTTTCCCCATTAAGCACAAGTTTGTAGTCTCTTCCTCTAGTTCAGTCTCAGAGGAGTCAGTACCAGATTCTGCCCAGAATGCCTTTTGGATTCTCTTCTTGTCCTTTCTCGACTTAGGTTTCTCCTCACCTTTTTCCTTTTGTTTGCTTGAGTTATCTTGAAGTGTTGGGTAATCAGTTCTCACATATCCTGGTTTTTTGCATTCATAACAAATAATATCAAAAGATCATTTAACATGTTTATGATCCTTACCTTTTCTCCAATTTTGATGATACTTTTGTCTCTTCCTTAGAAAGCTTTTGAATTGCTTTGTGATGAAGGCAACTTTATCGCTTTCAGACCCGGAAGATTCAGAATCCAATTTGTGCACCTTTAGTGCAACTATTTTCTCCTTCTTCTTCTCACCTGTATCAAGATTTCTTTGATTCACCCCTTGCTCATAAGCAATAAGTGAGCCAAGTAAGTTATCAATAGAGTAAGTGTTCAAATCATTAGATTCAATGATTGCAGTGATTTTAGCATCATATGACAAAGACAAGCATCTCAAAATTTTGTTTACTTTTTCATAGTTTGAAAGTTCTTTTCCTAATGCATGCAGTAAAGTAACTATCTGAGTAAACTCTAGTATACATGTTAGAAATTGATTCATGAGGTTTCATACAAAAAAGTTCGTAGTCATGCAAGAGAAAATTCAAACGAGATTGTTTAACTTCATTAGTGCCTTCATAGGTGATACACAATTTATCCCAAAATTCTTTACAAGTTTTGCAAGTAGAGACACGCATGTAATCCTCAGATTTTAAAGCACAAAAAAAATAGTTCAAATATTTTTCTTTCAATTGAGCTAAATCTCGTTTGTCGAAAGTCCATTCAGTAAAAGCAACTTTAGTTTTAACACCATTAATTTCACGAGAAGGTGGAGAATAACCTTCTTTGATAAGCATCCACATGCGATAATCCGTAGATTGTAAAAATGTTGACATGCGGGTTTTCCAAAAATTAAAAGGTAGGTTATCGAACAGGGGAGGTCGGGTAATAGAATACCCTTCCGTAGTGTTACGATTCTCTAGGTTAGCCATGAATCTAATTCAAAAAGTTTTCAAACTTAAATTTTCAAATCCCGCTCTGATACCACTTGAAAGTTCATTAGGGATGTTAAGCCCTATGAACTTAGTCCCAAATTAACCAAGAGGGGGGTGAATTGGTATTTTAAAAATTTCTTTTCACAAAGAACAAAAATCACATAAACTAAAATTACACCACGAGAAAAATAAATGTGGAAATTAAAATGCGGAAGCAAGAAAACAAGAACACAGAGATTTATAGTGGTTCGGTCAACTTGACCTACGTCCACTCCTTGGAGGCACCCTCCAAGTATTGCACTATAAAACGTGACTCTCCTTTAGCCCCCACGGCTAGGCGGAGAAGCCCTCACAAGAACCTCCTTTTTGCCACCCCTGCAAGGCAGAGAACCTATCTCCTTTTGCTTCCTCCTAAAGCTGGAAGAGAACCACAACCAAAAGCTAACTCCTTACCTCTACCGACCCTTCCACAGATGAGAACTTCTAGACGAAGAAGAAGTAGAGCAATTCTTGAAGCAACCCTTGTGAATCCCCTCACAAGCTCCCCCTCATAAGATCCTCTCTCTCTCCCTCTCTCTCTTTCTCTCCTCAAGGCCTTCTCAGGTCAAAGAAGCAGCCAAAGGTTCTTCAAAATGTTGAACAAGATCTCTTAAATAAAAGAGCTTCAAAGGAGCTCATTAATTGCAAGTTGCCGACAATATCGTCCAAGCCGATATGGACATCGGCCTGGCCGATCAGTACAAATCTCAGAAGATCGGCCAGAGTATCGCCCTGAATGCAAACTTGGACGATTTAAAATTGGCTTGATCGTTTAGGCCGATCTCATGATCGTCCTGGCTAATCAGTTCAAATCAGAGGAAAATTGTCCAGAGCATCGCCCTAAATTCGAGCTGGCCGATATTTATCGTCTTGAAGTAATAAAGGTTTTTGAATAGATCATCCTGGCCAATCCTGCGATCGTCAAGGACGATATGATCGTATCAATCATCCTTAATTACTTCCTTAATTTCCTGATCAATTAAGTCATAATTTGTGAATATCGTCCAGGCCGATCAATGATCGTCATGGTCGATAATTTAAAAATACAGTATTCCTTAATTGTCTATGATGGCAACTTCTTTCTATTTTGAGCTTATTGTCCTGGCCGATACACGTATTGTTTAGGCCGATCTATTAATGACGGCTGCCTTAATTAAGAATCCATATTTTGACTTTCTATTTTAAGCCTGATCGTCCAGGACGATGTAAATATTGTTCTGGCCAATATAAGTAAAACCAGAAATTTTAATTCTCTCAAGTGTGTGTTGTTGAGTCTAGTAATTAGGTTGTTAAGCCTAAGTGAGTGTCCCAAGGCTACCAAGAGGGGGGGTGAATTGGTAGTTTTAAAAAAATTAAAATTTAAGATCCCCTCTTTAAAAATTATTGAACCGAAATAAAATCTCTTTTAAATTTTATAGAAAAAGATTTTTTCAACCATAGAGTTTTTAAAACTGAAATAGAAAGTGCGGAAATGTAAAAACAGTAAAGTAAATGACACCAGATTTATAGTGGTTCGGTCTATAACCAGACCTACATCCACTCCCCAGAGGCACCCTCTGAGTATTGCACTAATACCAATAGTGACTCTCCTTTTGCACCCACAGCAAGGCGGAGAAGCCTTTACAACACACTCTTTTCACCACTCCCCGGTGCGGCAGAGAACCGTCCGTCCTTTTACATAATACCCAGTGTTGGCAGAGAACCGTCCGTCCTTTCACACTCTCCTAGTGTGGGCAGAGAACCCTTCGTCCTTTCACACTCTCCTAGTGTGGGCAGAGAACCCTTCATCCTTTCACACTCTCCTAGTGTGGGCAGAGAACCCTTCGTCCTTTCACACTCTCCAAGTGTCGGCAGAGAACCAGATCTCCTTGACAGATCTTCTCACAAGAATCTAGAAGGAAGAAAGAAAAGAGTGAAGTAATCCCAATTCACAAGTAGAGACTCTTACCTTTGAACTCCAAGTGAAGCCTTCTCGCTCCAGTGGTAAGAATCCTCCCTTGAATGCTCTCTCCAACTCTCTCCTTGGCTATTCTCTCAAGAGGCACGAAGATCAAATGACAAAAAGATTGGGTGGCAGTCTAATTTGGGCTATTTATACAAAAGACAAGAAAAACCGCCAAAAAACTGCAAGTATTCAATTCTGTACGCAGTGGATCGTCCTGTACGATCGTGGATCGTCCTGGACGATTTTACTTAAAACGATCTGAAACGACCCTATTTGAATATGTGTACGAAATGTCTTCGTACAGCTGATCGTCCTGTACGAACTAGGTTCGTCCAGTACGAACGGTTATTACAAGGTCGAATCTAGAAACTGCTGAAAACTGTCATAAGTCGGTTAATCGTTTGGACGAAAATTGATTCGTCTAGACGAATTTTTTACAGAGGACAGTTCGTCCTATACGATATATTATTTCGTCTGGATGAAACTTTTCCAGAGATCCAATCGTACTGTACGATAATTAATTTCGTCTGGACGAAAATTTTCCAGAGAGCCAATCGTACTGTACGATAATTAATTTCGTCTGGACGAAAATTTTCCAGAGAGCCAATCGTACTGTACGATAATTTATTTTCGTCCTGGACGAATAGGACTTAGAAAATTTTTCGAGCAAGTTCCTATTCGTTCCATATGCTCTATAGGAGATAACTATCTGATCGTCCAGTACGAACGAAAATCGTCCTGTACGATCAATACAAATTTAATATGATCTCCTTATTTGTGTGTGCATGTTTTTATTTACTCAAGTTACAATCACTCCCTTTCAATTTGATTTCTAAGCAAAGTGCAAGCTTCAAAAATTTCAAGGTATCTCATGCTGATTTTAATTTGAAGTCTTCGTAGTCTGGAGTTCTTTTTCCCTAAAATGTTAGTACACACAAGAGCAAATATAATTCTTCCAAAATTGTTAGGAGATAACTACACATTTGAACAATAATGTTTGAAATCATCAAAACTTTATAAGTTGCAAAAATGTAATGCATGCAAATAGCAACTATCTTAACAATCTCCCCCTTTTTGATGATGGCAAAACAATTATTGTTTGTATGATTTCAATTTAAACAAATCTTTCTATCTCCTAAACTCCTCCTGAATTGATGAATACATGAAAATAAGGAGGCAATTTAAATCAAGAAAAAATTTTTAAAATTTTTATTTTTCAGACACACAAAACAAACACACAAAACAAACACAATAACATACAAACATAAAGATTTCTCCCCCTTTTTGACAACAACAAAAAGTGAAGAAGAAATAGACAAGAAATGTAAGTAATTGTATGAAAATTCATTTGAACATTTAATCTAAATGGTGATTGATACAAGGTATGCAATTTTAAAACTAAAAACATTAGGTCAATCATAGAAATTCAGGAAATTTAAAAAGTGATATAACATTGTAAGTAAGAAGAATTTAGCAAAGACATGATTCAATTTAGACATTTCAATATAGAAAATCATTACAAGAGAGATGAAGAAAAATTTTATATTTCAATGTTCAAAAGAATATAAATGAACATAAGATCAATTTGAATTAAGAGATTGAAAGAATTTGGAAAGAAGAGAATTACCACATGTGGCGCTTTGCGCATCTTTTTCAAATTTTTTGGGCACATTTTTGTGCATCTTTTGATATTGAGCTGATTTTGTGCCTCTTTTTCATATTTGCGAACCTTTTGCGCATTCTTTTTGATTTTTGTACTTTTTGTATAATTTTTTTCAAGAGTAATTTAGACCAATTCTTTCCAAAATCAATAATCTAAAATTTCAAATATCTCTAAGTGCATGAATATTATTTGAGCTAGGAAATACAAAATAAGACAACATCTAAATTGCAATAATAATATTAACTTTTATGTAGTCTAAATGAATAGACATGAATTTAAAAGTTCTAATTACAACAAGTTATAAACAACTTTTAAATTTAGAAAGACTAGATTTTCTAATATAGATAATCTCAAATTACAATCTAATTTAAGCACTATGAAGATTAAATAATACAAATGAAATTCATAAAAATTAATCACATTTCAATAACAAATCAACATTGAAACAAGCACGAAATGCATTGATTTTTATGAAAGGATTACACATTTCACAAAATCTAAACACAACTTAAAGTAAAAGACAAACAAATACTCAACATAAACACTAACACAACAAGACATAAAAACATGAGTAACTAACACAACAACAAAAAAAAAATACAACACAAGTACAACAAAACACAGAAAATCATCTCTACTATTCTGGAGGAGGAGGAGGAGGAATGCCACCGAAAAGGTTAAAGTAGGAGGCCATCAACATTACATTGGTATTGATATCATGTACTTCATTTCTAATTATACCAATGTCATGTTGTTGCTGCACAAGTTGAGCATCAAATTGATCAAACCTTTGATCAATATGAGTCTCTAATCTATCAAATCTCTCAATCAGATTCTGATAATCTGACTGAGGTGCAGAGGTTTGCGCTCCTTCTCCTTCTTCTTCTTCTGAACCACTAGCATGTGCTTTTTCTTTTTCTTTTTCCTCCCTGAAGAGCAATCTGAAGGATGCATCATTATAGTAAACTGGCTCTTCATATTCTTCATCAGGATGCACCAAATTATATTTCTTCTCCAAAATGTAGGTAACTAAATGTCCCAAAAGAAATATTCTTTTTCCTCTTCTGTTCAGCATGTCCTATTTCTGAAAGCCCATAGAGATGATCTATGATGAGTTGGGCTTCGTCGATAGGTTGACGATCCATAATCAAAAAGGTTAGAACAGAAAGGAGAGGAGTTATGTTTATCCTATCACCAGCTTTAGGAATGATTGAAGATCTAAGGATATGCTGGATGATACGGGCATTTTTGGTCATCCCAGAAACTCTAGCAACATGATAGTTTAGACCACTTTTTCTAATTGAACTATTGACTTCATCCCATCTAAATATGTTTTCAGTCATTAAGGTATGGGCTCTATATCCTTCAGTCCTAAGGTTTAGAAATGCACCAATGTCATGCTTAGTTATTTCTACTTGTTGCTTGAAGACATAGGATCTAATGCAAGAGTGGTCAGAGTTGAAACTCATGTTGGCTAGAAAGTAGAGAAAAGTTTGCTTGTTGTAGAGATGGACGAGAGACAGTATGAAATGGAATTGGGTTGAGTCAAAAAGGTGTATTACCTTAAAATTTATCTCGCTTTGAATTAAGATGCGAGATGGAGTGATTTTTGCGGAAGCAAAACGAGGAAATGATTCCTCATTTGCCTTAGAAAGGAAGTTTTCCGAGGCATTCCTATTCGGCTTCTTCGCTAACACCTTTTGTCTTTTGCTTAGGAGGCCATTGACAATTTGAAGTAGAAAGGGATTGAAAGAGAAGTTTGAAAGTGTGATTGTTAAGTTAGAAAGCCTTCATATTTAAAGAAAACGATACGTTCATCCTGGACGAAGAAGGTTTGTCCTAGACGAAAATAATCGTTCGTCTGGACGAACATTATTTCGTATAGACGATCAAATTCGTCCAAAATGTAACAGCTTTTCATAATCAACACAACTTACAATGCGTCCCTTCGTACAGACCTTTGACTTGACCGATCGTACATATGAACAAAAGTTCGTACAGACGATCAAAAATAATTCGTTTAAATGTCTTTTGAAAACTGCCCCCTACACTGAAACGACATATGTTCGTCTGGACGAACCAAAATTTCGTACAGACGAAATCCATATTAAAAACTGTCTTATCCACTCAACCGCTGCATTCAATCGTCCCGACGTTTGAGAAAATGAAAAAGTTCGTCTTGGACGATATTTATATCGTACAGACGATTTAATTAAAAACTGCTCTCAAAACGGTTAAAATGCACGCAAACCAACTTTTCTCACATCGTCCAGTACGAACCAAAAGTCGTCCCGGACGATTTCCTCCAATTTTTGAATTTTTGAATTTTAATTTAAGAAAATCAAACCAAACTATAAAACACAGAAAACATACAATAAAAAACTTACACTCAAAAAAAAACAAATTCATTCAAAACACACAAAAATTCACAAAATCAAAAAAAAAAACAAAAAAAATAAACATCAATGTTGCAAAGACATTTTGTTTAGGCATTTAAATCAATAACACCTAGCCTTGTTCTTAAAGTACTGAAGGTATCAAGGGCTAAAGGTTTTGTAAAAATGTCTGCAAGTTGATTTTCAGTTGAAACATGTGTGAGTTCAATTTCTCCTTTGGATACATGATCCCTTATGAAATGATGTCTTATATCTATGTGTTTGGTTCTAGAATGTTGAATAGGATTTTTGGAAATGCAAATAGCACTAGTATTGTCACAATAAATTGGAATAGTGCCTACAGATAATCCTAAATCAATCAACTGTTGTTTTAACCAAAGTACTTGTGCCACACAACTTCCTAAAGCAATGTATTCTGCTTCTGCAGTAGATAGGGCTACTGAATTTTGTTTTCTACTGGACCAAGAAACTAATGAATTACCAATGAATTGACATGTTCCAGAAGTGCTTTTCCTATCCACTCTACAGCCTGCAAAGTCAGAATCTGAATAACCAATAATTTTAAATGAAGAGCTAAACTTAGGATACCAAATTCCTAAGTTTTGAGTTCCTAGTAAGTATCTTAAAATCCTTTTCACTGCTGTCAAATGTGATTCTTTTGGATCTGATTGAAATCTAGCACACAAGCAAACACTGAACATAATATCTGGTCGGCTAGCAGTCAAGTAAAGCAAAGATCCAATAATCCCTCTATATTTCTTTTTTTGATCAACAGATTTTCCCTTAAGGTCCTTATCTAACTGAACTGAGGAACTCATTGGTGTACTAACAGGTTTAGCATTGTCCATTTCATATTTCTTGAGGATGTCCTTAATATATTTGGTTTGACTAAGAAATGTCCCTTCTCTCAAGTTGCTTGATGCTAAAACCTAGAAAGTAATTTAAATCTCCCATTAGACTCATTTCAAATTCACTACTCATTGCATTTGAAAAATCATCACAAAGATTTTTATTTGAAGATCCAAAGATGATATCATCCACATAAATTTGAACAATGAGTATTTCCTTTCCAAATTTCTTTAAGAAGAGAGTTGTATCCACACTTCCTTTTTCAAAAGATCTTTCAAGTAGGAAAGTGCTCAATCTCTCATACCAAGCCCTAGGTGCCTGTTTCAATCCATATAATGCCTTTTTTAACTTAAAAACATGATTTGGGTATTTTGAATTTTCAAATCCAGGAGGTTGTTCTACATAAACATCTTCTTCAATAACACCATTCAAAAAGGCACTTTTGACATCCATTTGAAACAATTTAAAACTTTTAAAACAGGCAAAGGCAAGTAAAACCCTAATTGCTTCAAGTCTTGCTATAGGGGCAAAAGTCTCCTCAAAATCAATTCCTTCAATTTGATTATACCCCTTAGCAACTAATCTAGCCTTAATTCTAATGACTACTCCTGAGTCATTCATTTTATTTTTGAAAACCCACTTTGTTCCAACAACACTTTGATCTTTTGGCCTTGTAGTTAATTCCCAAACTTTATTTCTTACAAATTGATTTAACTCTTCTTGCATGACCAATATCCAAAATTCATCAGAAAGTGCCTGATCAATATTAGTGGGCTCTATGGTTGAAATAAAGGTTGAATGATTGACTTCCTTATTTAATCCACGCCTAGTTCTAACACCCTCACTAGGTTCTCCTATAATCAATTCTCTTGGGTGGTTTTTAGAAAATCTCAAATCTCTAGGCAAAGGGTTTTCTCTTTCAAAGTTTTCTTCCACTTTTTCTTCCAAGTTTAATCTATCAATCTTTTGGGAGTTTTCCTCAATTTCTTCTTCAACATTATTTGGCCCTTCTAAATTTCCAGATTCATCAAATACAACATGTGTGGTTTCTTCAATAACTAAAGTTCTTTTGTTGAATACTCTATAAGATTTTCCAACACTTGAATATCCAACAAAAATTCCTTCATCTGATTTTGGATCAAATTTTCCTAAGGCAGATTTTCCATTGTTATGAATGAACACCTTGCAACCAAAAACATGCAAATGAGACAAATTTGGTGTTCTACCTTTTAGTAACTCATAGGGTGTTTTATTTAAATTTGATCTCACATTCACCCTATTCAGAACATAACATGCAGTGCTAACCGCCTCAGCCCAAAAATATTTAGGAAGAGAGTATTCTGCCAACATTGCTCTGGCGGCTTCTATTAATGTTCTGTTTTTCCTTTCAACTACTCCATTTTGTTGAGGGGTTTTAGGTGCAGAAAAGTTGTGATCAATCCCTTTTTCTTTACAAAAATTTTCAAATCTTTCATTTTCAAATTCTCCTCCATGATTGCTTTGTATAGACATTATTTCACATCCTAATTTTCTCTGAATCCAAGTTAAAAAATTTTTGAATTCCTCAAATGATTCACTTTTATGTAAAAGAAATCTAACCCAAGTGAACCTAGATAAATCATCCACAATAACAAATCCGTATACCTTCCCTCCTAGACTTACAGTTCCTACTGGTCCAAAAAGATCCATGTGAAGAATTTCCAATGGTTTACTAGTTCTAAGATCATTATTGGACTTAAAAGAGGACTTCACTTGTTTCCCTAATTGACATGCATCACAAAGATGGTCCTTAGTAAAGTCTAGTTTTGGTATACCTCTTACTAAATTCTTTTGGGTAATTCTCCTAAGATTTTTCATACTAGAATGACAAAGTCTCCTATGCCAAAGCCAAGATTCATCAGAAACAGTTTTCAAACAGAAAGCAATAGGAGTATGAAATGAATTCAAATCTAGCATGTAAACATTGTTTACCCTTTTTCCATTTAAAACTTCTTTCCTATTTAGGCTTAATATGCAGCTAGTAGGTAAAAATTTCACATTATAACCTTTGTCACATAGCTGACTTATACTTAACAAATTATGCTTTAAGCCTTCAACCAATAGCACATTGTCTATAAAAAAGTTTTTGAAATTACCAATCATACCTGATCCAACCACTTTCTTTGTGGTATTATCTCCAAGTGTAACCTTGCCTCCATTCCTGGCTTCTAGCGATATGAATTGTATAGTGTCTCCAGTCATCTGCTTTGAACATCCGCTATCCAGGTACCATATGCTCCCACGAGGTCTTGTGTGAGAGTAATCCTGCAAAAATATCAAATGTTAGACCTGGGAACCCAAACAAGTTTGGGTTCACCTTTTAGCAATTTATAATCAGATGCATGTATGATATGTCTAGGTTTATGCATCCTAGGTCTCCACACCAAATTAGATTTCATCATCAAGGTACAGGTGTGAGCTATATGTCCCAATAATCCACAATTATTACATTTAACATTAGGAAAAATATTCCTAAGTTTTCTTCCATGTGATTGTCTTCTAAGGGATTTCATGAATTTAGGATAATATTTAGGATTTGTAAAATCTTCAAGTCTGGGGGGTTTCTTATTATCCTCGAGAGCTCTTATTGTTAGTTCGTAAAATGAATTCATATCTTCCAAGATTCGATTGGTATAATTGATTCTATATGCTTTGCTCTCAGATTCATCCTTAAAATTTTTAAATTTCTTTTCAAGATTACTATATGATGACTTTAGATTTTCAAAATTCTTATTTAAGTCATCATATTCATCAAGTAGTTTCATGTGGTTGTCATCTATTAAAACATGATCTTTCCTAAGGATTTCATTTTCCTTCTTGAGCTCTTCAAATTCTAAACTTAAACTAGCATGCATCTTTTTCATTTTCCTATATGCATCATGCATGTGTTCAGAAACTTCAAATAATTCATCATAGGATAAGTCACATACCTCTTCTTGATCTGAATGATCTACATTGTCAGCCATCAAGCAAAGATTAGTGACTTCTTCTTCTTTTTCTGTCTCAGATGAGTCTGAAGCTGAGTCCGCCCAGAAAGCTCTTTGAAACTTCTTCTTGCCCTTCTTTACCATAGGTTTCTCCTCCACCTTCTCCTTAGCAGGAGTGGCTTTGAGTTTTGGGCAATCAGTCTTGATATGACCTGGTTTCCTGCATTCATAACAAATCACTTCATTAGAAACCTTGCCATTTTTGTTAAACTTACCTCTATTCCATAGCTGGCGTTTCTTCTGCTTCCTCTTTAAAAAAAGCTTCGAATTGTCTTGTCATTAGTGCAACATCATCTTCATCCTCAGGTTGTGAGTGTTCACTCTCTGACTCTTCCACTTTTAGTGCTATATTCTTCTCCTTTCGTGTTTCACCTGCATCAATCTTCCTTTGACTTACTCCTTGCTCATAAGCAATGAGTGAACCAAGAAGATTGTCAATAGAATAAATGTTTAAATCTTTAGACTCTGTAATTGCAGTAATTTTTGCATCATAAGCAGTAGGTAAACAACGAAGAATCTTATTGACCATTTCAGCATTAGTTAATTCCCTACCAAGTGCATGCAAAGAAGTGATAATTTGTGTAAATCTTGTGTACATGTCGGAAATAGATTCATTAGGTTTCATGCGAAACAATTCATAGTCATGTAACAAGATATTGAGCCTTGATTGTTTAACCTCATTTGTCCCTTCATAAGTTATACAAAGTCTATCCCATATGTCCTTTCCGCTTTTGCAAGTGGAAACCCGCATGTAGTCTTCAGATTTAAAGCACAAAAGAAAACTGTTTAAACATTTGGCATTTAATTGTGCTAAGTCACGTTCTTCTACAGTCCAATCAGTAAAAGGTATTTCTACCATTACTCCATCAACTAATCTAGTTGGTTTTGTGTAGCCATCCTGGACTAACATCCACATGCGATAATCAAGTGACTGTAAGAAAGTAGACATGCGTGTTTTCCAAAAATCAAAAGGAATATTGTCAAACAGTGGAGGTCTAGTAATAGAGTAACCCTCAGGTGTGTTCCAGTTTCCAAAAGTAGCCATCTACGTTAATCAAAAAGTAGTTCAAACTTATGATATTGAAACGGAGCTCTGATACCACTTGTTGAGTCTAGTAATTAGGTTGTTAAGCCTAAGTGAGTGTCCCAAGGCTACCAAGAGGGGGGGTGAATTGGTAGTTTTAAAAAAAAAAAAATTTAAGATCCCCTCTTTAAAAATTATAGAACCGAAATAAAATCTCTTTTAAATTTTGTAGAAAAAGATTTTTCAACCATAGAGTTTTTAAAACTGAAATAGAAAGTGTGGAAATGTAAAAACAGTAAAGTAAATGACACCAGATTTATAGTGGTTCGGTCTATAACCAGACCTACATCCACTCCCCAGAGGCACCCTCTGAGTATTGCACTAATACCAATAGTGACTCTCCTTTTGCACCCACAGCAAGGCGGAGAAGCCTTTACAACACACTCTTTTCACCACTCCCCGGTGCGGCAGAGAACCGTCCGTCCTTTTACACAATACCCAGTGTTGGCAGAGAACTGTCCGTCCTTTCACACTCTCCTAGTGTGGGCAGAGAACCCTTCATCCTTTCACACTCTCCTAGTGTGGGCAGAGAACCCTTCGTCTTTTCACACTCTCCTAGTGTGGGCAGAGAACCCTTCGTCCTTTCACACTCTCCAAGTGTCGGCAGAGAACCGGATCTCCTTGATAGATCTTCTCACAAGAATCTAGAAGGAAGAAAGAAAAGAGTGAAGTAATCCCAATTCACAAGTAAAGACTCTTACCTTTGAACTCCAAGTGAAGCCTTCTCGCTCCAGTGGTAAGAATCCTCCCTTGAATGCTCTCTTCAACTCTCTCCTTGGCAATTCTCTCAAGAGGCACGAAGATCAAATGACAAAAAGATTGGGTGGCAGTCTAATTTGGGCTATTTATACAAAAGACAAGAAAAATCGCCAAAAAACTGCAAGTATTCAATTCTGTACGCAGTGGATCGTCCTGTACGATCGTGGATCATCCTGGACGATTTTACTTAAACGATCTGAAACGACCCTATTTGAATATGTGTACAAAATGTCTTCGTATAGCTGATCGTCCTGTACGAACTAGGTTTGTCCAGTACGAACGGTTATTACAAGGTCGAATCTAGAAACTGCTGAAAACTGTCATAAGTCGGTTAATCGTTTGGACGAAAATTGATTCGTCTAGACGAATTTTTTACAGAGGACAGTTCGTCCTGTACGATATATTATTTCATCTGGACGAAACTTTTCCAGAGAGCCAATCGTACTGTACGATAATTAATTTCGTCTGGACGAAAATTTTTCAGAGAGCCAATCGTACTGTACGATAATTAATTTCGTCTGGACGAAAATTTTCCAGAGAGCCAATCGTACTGTACGATAATTAATTTCATTTGGACGAAAATTTTCCAGAGAGCCAATCGTACTGTACGATAATTTATTTTCGTCCTGGACGAATAGGACTTAGAAAATTTTTCGAGCAAGTTCCTATTCGTTCCATATGCTCTATAGGAGATAACTGTCTGATCGTCCAGTACGAACGAAAATCGTCCTGTACGATCAATACAAATTTAATATGATCTCTTTATTTGTGTGTGCATGTTTTTATTCACTCAAGTTACAATCACTCCCTTTCAATTTGATTTCTAAGCAAAGTGCAAGCTTCAAAAATTTCAAGGTATCTCATGCTGATTTTAATTTGAAGTCTTCGTAGTCTGGAGTTCTTTTTCCCTGAAATGTTAGTACACACAAGAGCAAATACAATTCTTCCAAAATTGTTAGGAGATAACTACACATTTGAACAATAATGTTTAAAATCATCAAAACTTTATAAGTTGCAAAAAATGTAATGCATGCAAATAGCAACTATCTTAACATGTGTGTGTGTATGGTTACTTAGCATCAGTCTCTTTGACCATTACAAATAGACTCAAGAAGAGAAAAAACAAAGTACAGACTGACTCAACCCTAAACCTACGCAATCTTGAACTATCTTTGTTTGTTCGTCCGATCTTCGATTCATAAAAAGTTAGAAGTAACAAGCAGTCCAAGAGAATCAATAGTGTTTGTCAATCATCAAAATATGAGTCATGAAAATAGATTTGCAACAAAGAAGATTGCTTGAGTTGATCAAGTATTATGATCTGACGATTCAGTATTAGCCTGGTAAGGCTAATATGGTAGCAGACGCTCTGAGCAAGAAATTTACTGTACTCTTATGTGTTCAGCTCAATTCTAATAAGTATTTGATACGAGACATGAAAAAATTACAACTGAAGGTGATTTCCTCCACTGGTTCAGATTCGGGTATGTTGACTATGATGAATATTTAGTCTTCTTTGGAAGAGAGGATTCATAAAGTTCAAAAGTCAGACGTTGACTATTTGAAGTTGATTGATCAGATCAAATCTGGTAAGAAACCTGAACTACGAATTTCTGATTTCTGATATTATTTTCTGTAAGTATAGACTGTGGATTCCGATGTTTAGAGATCTGAGAAAAAAGATTCTGCACGAATCTCATCATTCAGGCTATACCCTTCATCAAGGAAGTGGTAAGATGTACGGGGATATGAAAACTTTATTTTGGTGGCCTGGAATGAAAAAGAATATAGCTGAATTTGTTTGGAAATGCGAAGCCTGTCAGTTAGTGAAGGCAGAGCATCAGCGACTAGGAGGTCTTTTGCAGTCATTACCTATCCCTGAGTGGAAGTGAGAGGAGGTGACGATGGATTTTGCTATGAGTTTTTCCAGATCGAGGTAAGGGCATGATGCAATTTGGGTTATTGTTGATCGATTGACAAAGTCTGCATATTTTCTTCTGATTAGGCAGACGGATCTGGTGGATAAGTTAGCTCAGATTTATGTTAAAGAAATTATCATAATACATGGTGTGCCAAAATTGATTGTATCTGATGGGAATAGACGATTTATCTCCAGACTTTGGAGAGGAATTCAACAAGGCTTGGGCACCAAATTACATTTCAGTACGGTTTTTCATCCGCAAACTGATGGACATTCTGAGAGGACTATTCAGGTACTGGAAAATCTTCCGATGTTATGTGTTTTAGATTTTGGAGGCAGTTGGAAAGATCATATCGTACTGATAGAATTTGCATATAATAATAGTTATCAGTCAAGTATTGGTATGGCACCTTATGAAGCTCTGTATGGCAGAAAGTGTTGAACTCCTTTAACTTTGACTGAAAAGGAAGATAGATAAGTGATGGGTTCAACTTTTGTGGATGAATCTGTGATGAAGATCAATTTGATTAAAGAAAGGTTGAAATCTGCACAAGATAGACAACATAATTATTACAATCAGAAACATAGACTGGTTGAATTTCAGATTGGTGACTTTGTGTATGTCAAAGTCACTCCGATAAAAGGTGTTAGTAGATTTGGAAGAGTGAGCAAGCTCAGTCCAAGGTATATCAGACCTTTTGAGATCATAGAAAGGGTTGGTAATTCTGCTTACAAGTTGTTATTGCCTGATCAGATGTTTGATATACATAACGTGTTTCACGTATCCTTTTTGAGAAAGTGGATATCTGATTCTGGAAAGAAACTTTCTGCTGATGATGTTGAAGTTCAGGAAAATCTACAATATAAAGAAGAGCCTGAAAAGATTTTGGCTTATGATGTGCCAAAACTGAGAAGTAAACATATTCATATGGTTAAGGTTCAGTAGAAGTTAAGAACATCAAGAGAGGCCACGTGGGAGAAGGAATCGGACATGAAACAGTTGTATTCAAGTTTGTTCTGACCTAGTTTGTTTTGGGAATATCAAGGATGACATTTTTCTTAAGGTGGGTAAATTTTGAAACCCTTAAATTTTCAATTTATGTTTGAAAATTTTTTTTTGTGCTGTTAGTATGGACGAACCGTCAGTACGAACAGAAGAAAATGTTGAAAATCTATATGGTTCTTCTGGACGAACTGGGTTCATCGGGACGAACCGAACAGAGAGCATCATCCAGGGACGAAACAAATTGGAATTAATTTTCGTCTGCATGATGGCAGTCTAGAGGAGATCATCCCGGGACAATCAAGACATCGTCCTGGACGATCCTGTTTGATAAATATCTGAATAGTGTCATTTTTTAAGAGAGAGAAAGCTGAGCAGAGAGAAAAATAAAGGGAGAATAAGAAAATCCACGTTTTGGGCGACTTCAGTCCGTTTTCATCCATCGTCGTAGTTGAGAAATTTGATCGACTCGAGGTAAGGCACATTCCGCCTTTCTCAATTTTCAGAAATGTGAATTTTGACAGATTTTCTGTTCCGCAATCTATTTTTGTTAGTGAATAATTGGTTTCATTTCGCACTGATAAACTTTTTATCGCGTAACTTTTAGTATGTTTCTGAGATGATATTTTTGCACGTTTTGAGTATTTTCTGGAAGATTTTTACCGGGTATTTTGAATTCTGTGGTATTTTAATCGAATAATGAAGTATTTGGATGTTGAAATATGTTGCTTCAGTACAATGAAAGTCTTATATTGATGTTTTGTACTATATGTGGTAATTTGGTAAATTTTTAAATTTATGAATTATGTGGAAATTCCATATACTGCCGTTATGCCGCTGACAATTTTTCTGACATAATATGATTTCTTGAATTGAATGAATTGATGTGTTTATATGCTATCAGAAGGGAGTTATAAGGGGCCAGAATCCTTCGAGATTCTATCTATGTCAAGGAAATCTGAAAAGTCTGATTTGATCTGAAATTCTGTATATCTGACAAGTTCTGGTACTGTAAGCACAAGGGAGACATAAGGGGCCAGAATCCATTGAGATTCTGTCTATGTCAGGGAAGAGAGGCATAAGGGACCAGAATTCGTAGAGATTCTGTCAGGGTCCGGGGATCTGATATGTGAAATCTGATATGTGAACTCTGATTTGTGAAATATGTATTATATGATTTTATCCGATTTGACAATGTGCTTATGATTTATACGAATTTGTAATATTCTGTCTGTTCTGTAAATATTTGAATATTATACTATATGAATGAATTCAGTTCTTCTATTTTAGTTGTTTGATTTCCTGTACGACTATCTAAATTCTATATGACTACTCTTCTGATGTATTTGCTTACGTGAATTTCTGAATATTTTGATTGGCTAGTGTAGTCTTGCTAAGCTGTTAGCTCATCCTTGTTATCTGCGTGATTTTTAGGTTTTGGGAAAGGGAAGGAAGTCTTGGACTAGCTGTTCAGTGTCTGATCTGTAATTAGGTATTTTGTACTTTTAATTTTTGTACAGTTATAGCTTTTCTGTTGTGTTCTTTCTGTCTGTAGCCATGCACCGTATTGTACATGATTATTTTGAGGAAAGAAAGAAGAAAATCATGGATGAACTTTTTTGTATATTTGGATGTTTATAGTAGCTCTGTGTTTTCTGTATGTTTGATTATTGGAAGAAAGTCTAAAAGCAAATCCCTGAACTAGATCCTAGATTTTCAATATTTGTCGCGGCCTGACGTGAAGGGATTCGTTCCGTTCGGGTTGGGTCGTGACAGATTGTCCCTGTACGAAGAGCAAATTTCATTTATACGACCTTTGTTTGTGAGAAACCCGAAGAGATCGTCCCGGGACAAACTACGAATATCGTCCGGACGATCAGGGGAAATATCTCAACCATTAAATATCTATTTTTTGAAAAGAGAGAAAAGTAGGAGAGAGAAAGAATTAGAGAAAGAGGGAGAAAGCCAGATTTTGAGTGACTTTGGTCCGTTTTCGTCCGTCGCCGCAGTTGGGAAAGTTGATCGACTCGAGGTAAGGCAAATTATGCCTTTCTCAATTTTCAAAAATGTAATTTTTGACGAATATTCTAATTAAAATTTTGTTTTCGTTAGCTAAAATTGGGTATAACTTCCCACCATTAAAATTTTTACCACGTAATTTTGGTATGTCATAGAGATTATGATTTTGCATGTTTTTAATATTTTCTAGAAATTTTGCACCCAGTATTTTGAATTATGCAAGGTTTTTATTGAATAGAAATTATCTGGATGTCAAAAAATATTACTTTAGTATAGTGAAAGTCTTGAAATGATGTTTTACACTATCTCTGGTAATTGGTAATTTTTTGAAACTATGAATTTCTGATCCGTTGAATTTCTTTTGGCTGTCGTTATCCTCTCTGATGATATTCTGATAAGAATCTGATTTCTCTGAATTTGATATGAATTGATGTTTAATGTGATTTAAATGATGTCAGAAGGGAGTTATAAGGGGTCAGAATCCTTTAAGATTATGTCTGTGTTAGGGAAGAGAGGCATAAGGGGCTAGAATCCTTTGAGATTCTGTCTGTCTTAGGAAATATGAAAATGAATTCTGATCTGATAATTCTGTATATCTGATATATTCTGGTGCTGTAAGCACAAAGGGAGACATAAGGGGTCTAAAATCCTTTGAGATTCTATTTGGGTCAGGGATATGTGATCTGATATGTGATTTGATATATGATTTGACAATTATGATTTGTGATTTATACAATTCTATGATACGAAATTGATTTACTTCATTTGTTTTTATTATTTGATTTTTATTTGATTATCTATTCTGTGTGAATATCTGAAGTCTATTTGTTTATCTGTTCTATATAAATATCTGCATTCTATCTAATTATATGATTTCTATACGATTGTCTGAATTATATACGGCTATTTGAATAAATTATTTTTAAAGTTTTTTTTTGTGAATATTTTAATATGGGAGTTTTTGGAGATTTTGATTGGCTAGTGTAGTCTTGCTGATCTGTTAGCTCACTATGGTTATCTTAATGATTTTCAGGCTTTGGGAAAGGGAAGGAGGTTTTGGACTAGCCATTAAGTATCTGATCTGAGATTAGGTATTTTGTACTTTTGATTTTTTATATATTCATGGCTTTTCTGTTCTATTTTGTACTTTCTGTTTAGAGCCATGTACTATAATGTATATGATTATTTTGAAGAATGATAGAAGAGAAAATGTTGGATGAGCTTTTCTGTATATTTGGACATTTATAGTAGCTCTGTGTTTCTATAGTCATGTGTACATTGGAAGAAAGTCTGAAAACAAATTCCAAAGCTAGATCCTGGATTCATCCGTCATGACTCAACGCGATGGGATTCGTTCCAATCGGGTTGGGTCATGAAAATTAAAGTGGTATCAGAGCAATAGTTTTGGAATTTGGATTATAAAATAGAGCTATATGAATTGATTTGTAAGTTTGGTGGGGTAGTTTCAGTCTGTCTAAGTTTTTATTATTTATGAATAGTTACTTTCTGTGTGATTATAGATCTGCCAGACCCAAATATGACTGATGAGCAGAGTGATAGTCAGGCAGCTCCTGTGAATAATTTTGCCCCAGTAGTTGGTTCAGATACAGTTTCATAGTTTGCTACGTTGATTGCTAAGATGATGAGCGAGACGTAGAATAGAGTTTCAGCTGTTAGATCTGAAGATGTAGATAGACATCTACAAATGTTTTTAAGATTGAAGCCTCTAAGGTTTGAGAGCACTGTTGAGCCAAGAGCAACAGAGGATTGGTTGAGGAGGTTGAAAAAGACTTTTGATGGTATGCAATGTCCTCCTGATAGAAAGATACCATTAGCAGTTTTTCTATTGGATGGTGAAGCAGAGAGCTAGTGGATGGGCTAGCAGGAGGAAAAATTTCAAGGTAAATTGAATTACTTGATTTCTTGGGAAAAGTTTTTTGAAGTATTCAGATCTTGGTTTGTACCCCCTTATACAAGACAACAAATGTAGGAAATTTTTCTGAGATTGGTTCAGGGGAGCAAGACAGTTATGAAATATGAGGCAGAGTTTACTACTTTGGCAAGATATGCTCCTTAGTTGATCAGTACTTCTGCATAGAAATGTTTTAGATTTCTGAGGGGACTTCAAGATAGTCTGAGGCAACCCCTGGTACCATTTCACATTTCTGATTTCTCTGAGCTTGTGGAGAGAGCTCGAATGATAGAGAATGATCTAATGGCTACTCAGCAGTGGTGGACTGCTAGTAGAAAAAGATTCAGTGGAGATGTATCTAACCATAGTTTTTCTAGAATGAAGAACAAATTTGTATCTGGAAATTCCAAGAAGAGTGGACAGTCAGTATCTGCTACAATGTCTGGTAATGGCAGTATGCCCAGTTCTAGTTCAGTTAATGGGGCACCGGTGTGCAAGAATTTTGGACGATGACATTTTGGCCAGTGTTACAGGATGACTGGTTACTGTTTCAGATATGGTCAGCAAGAACATTGGATTATAGAGTGTCCACTAGCCGGATTTTATTGACGATATGAGTCCAGATCAGAGAGCTTTGTTAGACCGGCGGGAAGGCTTAGGACAGCTCCTCCCTATACTATTTTTGAAGGATCATATGGTAGAACTAGTGGTTCAGGTTCTGTGGAAAGGAGACCACCTAGTGGTAATCTGTGGGAGCCTAATAATTCTGTAGCTCCAACTCCAATTCAGTCACGCGTGTACAGTTTGAATCAGCAAGAGGCTCGAGATGCTCCGAATGTGGTGACAGGTACGGTTTATATTTTTGAACATCCCTATCATATTTTGTTTGATTCTGGAGCTAGTCATTTGTTTATTTCTGAGTACTATTTTGATGCTTTATAACTGGCTTTCGTTACGTTACCTGTTTCACTTTTTATTATTTTGCTGGCTAGAAATAATTTGAAAGCCATGAAGTTTTGTTTATATGAGATTGAAATTTTTGGAAAGAAGTGGAACTCCTGTTTGATTTTGTTGCTGATTTCTTCATATGATGTAATTTTAGGTATGAATTGGCTGAGTCTGTATGAGGCTCAAATTGATTGTCTGAAGAAGCAAGTTATATTGTTTAAGGATGGTGAAAGTTGCGTATTTCAAGGATTAAGAGGTGTTTTATCCTGTTTGATTTCTGTGTTGGAAGTAAGAAGATTATGGAAGAAGGGCTGTATGGTATGTTAGTCAATTATTGATATATTGCACTTTTTAAAACTGTGAATGGAGTGAAAACTCTAGTACCTTTTAATGAATGGAGCAATGAGGATAGGGATTTAGCCCAATTAAATGCTAAGTGCTTAAATTGCTTTTTCTGTGCGGTAAAGTCTGAGGATTATATGAGAGTTTCTACCTGTGCTACTGGTAAGGAGATTTGGTATGGACTGTGCATTACATATGAAAGAACAAGTGAAGTAAAATAGTCTAGGCTTAACATTCTATTGCATGATTATGAACTCTTCTGTATGAAACCTAACAAAATAATATCTGACATGTATACTAGGTTCACCTAAATCGTGACATCCTTGCATGCATTAGGTAGAGATATTTCAAATTCTGAGAAAGTTAATAAGATTGTAAGATGCTTACCTAGTTCCTACGATGCTAAGATAACTGCTATCACTGAATCTAAAGACCTTAACGTTTATTCTATTGATAATCTTCTTGGGTCACTCATTGTATACTAGTAAGGAGTGGGTCAAAGACAAAGTGATGCAGGTGAAAAGAAGAAGGAGCGAATGGTGGCATTAAAAGCAAACAACTTAGAAAGTGATAGCTCTATAGGGGAGGAAGAAGATGATATAGCATAGATGATCTAACAATTCAAGAACTTCTTAAAGAGAAAACAAACGCGTCACCAGAATGGATGGAACAAAGGTAAAAGCTCGAAGTTTAATAAAGTTTCATCTGATACAATCTCCTTTGAGTACTGGAAGCCAGGTCACCTTCGAGCTGATTGCCCCAACTTAAAAAGCCAACCAGCTAAGGAAAAGAGCGAGGATAAAGCCAAGTATAAGAAAGGAAAAATGAAGACACAAAAAGCTTTTTGGGCCGACTCTGCCTCAGAATCATCAGAACAAGAAGCAGAGGAGGAGATAACAAATCTGTGTCTAATGGCTACCAATAATCTTGATCAATCAGATCAAGATGAGGTATGTCAGCTTTCATATGAAGATTTATTACTCATT
Organism: Dendrobium officinale; assembly: GCA_019514585.1. Lineage (NCBI taxonomy): Eukaryota > Viridiplantae > Streptophyta > Magnoliopsida > Asparagales > Orchidaceae > Dendrobium > Dendrobium officinale. The sequence continues at coordinate 20,186,923 of CM033698.1, forward strand.
TCTAAAAAATTCATGACTCGTATAGAAAATTAAAAAAGATGCATGCTAGTCTTAATATTGAGTTTAATAGTTTACAAACTGAGCATGCTAACTTAGTCAAAGAAAATTCTGATTTAGATAGATATCATATGCTACTTCTTGATGAGTATGATGCATTAAATAAGAAGCATATTGAACTAATTGAAATGTATGAAACCTTGAAAACCACTCATGTTGAACTAAAAGAGACTTTTCATAGACTAGACAAACTTACATTAGAAGTAGATCACAATGAGCATTTGTTAAAAATAGAAGTTCATTGATTGACATATCAAAACAATACTTTTAAAGAAAAAATTAAAGATCTAGAAAAAGAAATTGCATCACTCATATTAGCCCAACCTAGTCAACCCCTAACACAGCATGCATCACACAACTTTAGGAAGAAGCATCACCACCCACATAGGTTAGTAAATCCATTTCATGGTGTTAGGTGCTTCTCTTATGGCATGCTAGGTCACATAGTCCGCACTTACACAATTCACCGTATGACACACTTAGTATGGAGACATAAAGTGCATCCATCACAGCATAACATGCATACATCTCATTCATGCAAGCATAAGGAGGAACACAAACTTACTTTGGTTCTCAAATCCAATCCTTGAATGAAATTATAGGGATGCTCTCACAAAAGACCTAGTGAGAGCCTGTGGTACCTGGATAGTGGCTGCTCCCAACACATGACTGGAGATATGAATAATTTCATTATACTGGACATTAGAAATGGAGGCAAAGTAACATTGGGAGACAACACTACTAGGAAAGTGATAGGCTCAGGTATTATTGGTAATGCTAAGAATTTTTTAATTGAAAATGTCTTATTAGTTGATGGTTTAAAGTATAACTTACTTAGCATTAGTCAATTGTGTGACCAAGGTCTTGATATTAAATTTCTGTCTAACAAATGCCTGATTAGTTTAAATGATAAACTAGTTTTAGAAGAAAAAAAAATGAACAACAATGTTTATATGTTAGAACTTGATTGCATTGATAGTTCAAATTTATTTTGTTTGAAAATAATCGTTGATGACTCATGGCTATGCATAGGAGACTATGCCATGCTAGTATGAACACACTTAAAAACATCACTCAGAAAAACCTAGTTAGAGGCGTACCTAAGTTAGACTTTACTAAGAATCACTTATGTGATGCTTGCCAACTAGGAAAATAAGTCAAATCATCATTTCATTCAATTAGAGATGTGATCACCTCTAGGCTATTAGAAATTCTACACATGAACTTATTTGGACCCGTTAGTACAGCCAGCCTAGGTGGAAAAAATTATGGATTTGTGATTATAGATGACTTCACTAGGTTCACTTGGGTAAGATTCCTATCACATAATAATGAGTATTTTGAGGAATTTAAGGTATTTTTCATATGGATTCAACAAAAATTAGGTTGTGAAATCTCAACAATCCTTAGCGATCATGGTGGAGAGTTTCAAAATGTTAGATTTTAATTATTCTATCAAGAGATATGAATAAAACATAATTTCTTAGCCCCTAGAACACCTCAACAAAATGGTATAGCAGAAATGAAGAATAGAACTTTGGTAGAAGCTGCTAGGGAAATGTTAGCGGAGTACACCCTTCCTGGATACTTTTGGGCAGAAGCAGTCAACACATTGTGCTATGTTTTAAATAGGGTAAACATTAGATCTAAGTTGAATAAAACTCCTTATTAACTCCTTAAGGGCAGGACACCAAATCTTTCACACTTACATTTCTTTAGGTGCAAGTGCTTCATATTGAATAATGGCAAACACTCCTTAGGAAAATTTGATCCCAAGTCTGATGAGGGTGTCCTCTTAGGTTATTCATCAGTAGGTAAGGCCTATAGAATCTTTAATAAGAGAACCCTAGTAGTAGAAGAGTCCACCCATGTAGTATTTGATAAATCAGATAAGCCCTCTGAATATAAAATTGAAGATGATGAAATAGAGGCAATTCAAGGAGTAGAGACTATGACCTTAGAAGAAATGGTAGAACCTCAGGAAGATTTGCCTAGAGAATAGAGATATTCTTCTAGTCATCCTAAAGATTTAATTTTAGGAGACCCTTCAGAAAGTGTAAGAATTAGGCATGAACTTAGGAAAGAGGTTAGTCATTCAGTATTCATCTCTATGATAGAACCTACAAGTATAAATCAAGTCTTAGGAGATGAATTCTGGATTCTAGCAATGCAAGAAGAGCTGAACCAATTCACCAGGAATGATGTTTGGGAGTTATATAAGAGACCCAAAGAATAAAGTGTTGTTGGAACAAAATGGGTTTTCAAAAATAAGGTGAATGATTCAAGAACAATAATAAGAAATAGAGCTAGATTAGTAGCTAAGGGGCACAACCAGATTGAGGGAATAGACTTTGAAGAAACATTTGCCCCTATTACTAGACTAGAAGCCATAAGAGTGATCTTAGCTTTTGCTTGTTTCAAGAACTTCAAATTATATCAAATGGATGTAAAGAGTGCTTTTCTGAACGGGGAAATTAAGGAAGATGTCTATGTTGAGCAACCCCCCGGATTTGAAAGTTCACAATTTCCAAATGATGTATTCAAATTAAAAAAGGCACTTTATGGATTAAAGCAAGCACCTAGAGCATAACACAAAAGACTTAGCTCTTTCCTATTGGATAGAGGATTTGAAAAGGGTAGTATAGATACTACACTCTTTTTACAAAAGATCAAAAATGAAATTCTCATTATTTAAATTTATGTAGATGATCTTCAGATAAAAACTTATGTGATGAATTCTCAAAAACAATGATTAATGAGTTTGAAATGAGCATGATGGGAGAACTTAATTACTTTCTTGGCTTTAGTGTAAAATAAATGGATAACAAAACTTTTCTTAGCCAAACAAAGTACATTAAGGATATTTTGAAAAAATACGAAATGGATAGTGCTAAACCCATGAACACTCCAATGAGCTCAATGATTCAATTTGACAAAGATCCTAGTGAAAAATCAATATATCATAAAAAGTATAGATGAATGATTGGATCCCTTCTTTACCTGACTGCTAGTAGACAGGACATAATGTTGAGTGTGTGCCTTTGTGTCCATTTTCAAGCCGATCCTAAAGAGTCTCACTTAATTGTAGTCAAGAGAATCTTTAGATATCTACTAGGCACCACGAACTTAGGAATTTGGTATCCTAGGCACAACACTTTCTTTGAAATCTTAGGGTACTCAGATTCTAATTTTGCAGGATGTAGGATAGATAAAAAAGCACCTTTGGTACCTACCAATTCATAGGTCAATCATTAGTTTATTGTTCCAGCAGGAAGCAAAACTTAGTAGCTCTTTCCACGGCCGAGGCAGAATATATTGCAGTAGGAAGTTGCGTTGTACAAGTACTATGGTTAAAACAACAAATTCTTTATCTTGGCCTACCTGTAGGAACCATCTCAATCATGTGTGACAATACAAGTGCAATTTGCATCTCTAAGAACCCAATTCAGCACTCTCAAACGAAACACATAGACATTAGACACCATTTCATAAGAGATCATGTTGCTAAGGGTGATATAGAATTGCATCACATTGCTACAGGAGATCAATTGGCTGACATATTCACAAAACCACTAGCATTCGACACCTTTAGCACCTTGAGGACTAGATTAGATGTCATAGACATTAATGCATAAAACACAAAATAAAAAATAAAAAAAATCTCTTCTAAGGTTGTTCCTGATCTTCACACACTCACTACACAAAATCACAAAATTTGACATTTCATTATCGTACTGTACGATCATCTATCATACTTTACGATATATCTAAATCTACACAAAACATAACCATAGGCAAATTTCACCTCTGTTGATCGTATTGTACGATCTACATCGTACTATACAATACAACTAGCTGGCATTCAATCCGTCTGGTACGACATTATTGCTCATCGTATGGTATGATATCTCCTCTTCATACTGTATGATCCACGTCAGCGAATGGATTGGGACGAATTAACTCGGTTTGGTATGATATAATTGGTGTTCATACTGTACGATGCCTCCACTTCGTATTGTACGATCCACCTTAGCAAAATGGATGAGAACGAAGTATAGATGTCTGGTACGATATAATTGTCATTCGTACTATACGATACACCTATTGGTACAGTATGAAACCTTTTGTCAAAGGTCGTACCGAAGACCCTCAGGACGATCAAAATCCTTCTAATCGTACTGTATGGTAACCATCGTACTGTACGATTTGACCAACTTTTCCCGAAATGACACGTTAAAACATTAATTACCAATCATACTCTACGAAACACGATCGTACTGGACGATGTTAGAAAAATTTTATAAATTGCATTGCTTGGCAGATCTCTTCACTCCAAACGCTTCACTCACATCTCTTCTTCTACTTGCCTTCCTGATCATGTCGAGTTCTAGCAAGATGGATCGGTTGGCAGCAGGAAGTTCATCTTCCTCTAGCCGTCATAGTGCTCGCTTTCTAAATACTGAGTGTGAAGAGGCCTATCATAAGTATAAAGCCTGCAAGATTATGCCATCCAAAATGCTAAATCAGGCTGCTCTGAATTTCGAGGTATTGAACCTCTTTGCTTCCACCACCTTTCAGTTCCTCCTCACCCTGGCCTTCCCCTACAACTCTGAACTTCTTTTAGAATTTCTAGCAAATCTAACCTACACTATCGAACACCTAACTTTCCACTCCTTTGTTTGTCGCTAAAATATCGTTACCAAAGCCGACATCGCCCAATACATTGGGCTATCTATTGCAGGGCCTAGGGTTAGTTTCTTTCTAACAAACGAATTTGAATGGAGTGATGTTAATCGTGTCCTTAGGAATGCCGCCTTCTATCAACACCAACCACTCATCCAATAACTCAACCAAAATGCTTTGGCTGATCTTTGAGCTGTCCGATCCAAATCGGCCAGGAGCAACCAAGGGTTTTTGAATGGATCGTCCAGGCCGATCTTGATATCGTATAGGATGATGTGATCATATCAATTATCCTTAATTACTCCCATGATTGTCGGATCAATTTAGGCATAATTATACAATATTGTCCAGGCCAATCAAATAATTGTCCTGGCCGATTTCCAAAAATACAAAATACCTAAATTGATCATGGCGGCAATTTCTTTTTGTATTGAGCATATCGTCCTGGCCAATACAGGTATCATCCAGGCCGATCAGTTAATTACGACTGCCTTAACTAAGAAATCCTGATTAGATCTTCTATTTTGAACTCGATCATCCATGACGATATAAATATTGTCTGGGCCGATGTGAGTAAAAATACAAGTTCTAAATCTCTCAAGTGTGTGTGTGTAGGATTATTTAACATCAATTACTTCAAACAATTACAATTGACTTAAGAAAGAAAAAAGAAAATTACAGACTGACTCAACCCTAATCTACCCAATCTTGAGCTGATACCGATTTCCGTCCGATCTTTGAATCCTGAAAATGTTAGTAGTAACAGGTAGTTGAAGAAAAGCAAGAGTGTTTGCCAATCATCAAAATATAGTCTATGAAACTGAATTTGAAACAATCTCCCCTTTTTTTATGATAGCAAAATAATACGATAATTATTTTAAAAACAACAGTGTAAAATATGGAATCGAAAGTGTAAGCAAACATCCTAAACTACTCCCCCTTTTGACATCTCAAAAAGGAGGAGGGAACGAAGAAAGCAAATTAAAAGACCCTTTTTTTTGTACCCAAGGCATGAATATGATGTAGCATTCCATGTAATTGATTTTTTAAAAACTCGTGAGTTAATAAGTTAACATCATCTACAATCCAAAGAACGGTAGAATATCCGATCATGGTTACCCTTATCTCAGACTTTCTTTTAGGGTAGAATCATCTTTTGAAATCAATGAGCTAACTCAAAGAAAACCAATTGGATATGAGATAAAGATCCCTTCATCACTTGGTTTAAGAAAAAATATCTCATAGAATAATGAACCAAAGTAAATTTGTCACAATCGCAAAACAATCGAAATCAAGCCTTTGATACATGAAAACTTCTAAGTTTTTAAAGGATTTGAAAAGAGAGAAGAGCTTGCTTTTTAGTGGGCTCATTTTATGCCTCTTGTCGATTGATTGGTGCTTTGTGCATCTTTTGCTTTTTGATATTTTTTTTTCAATTTGGCGTCATTGCGCATTTTTTGTTGGCATCATTGGCCATTTTTTTTTTTTTTTTGCAAGCTCCATTCTCTTTTACAACCTTTAAAAAAGATTCTTAATTGTAAGTATATCTTCTAGATATTAGAGAATAGGGGCTCTCTCTCTAACATAGAGAAGAACTATCCACAAAACAGAATCAATAACCAAAGACAAGAGTAACGAGGAATCTTGATGTGACAAAAAGACTTTAATTATTATAAATACAATATAGATTTGCTTAAGCAAGTTTTAGAAAAGATCTTAATTTCATACACAATTTATTAATTTGAACTAGATTTTTTATTAGAAAAAAAAACTATGCCACTAAAATAGGTTAGAGAAAGAGACATGATCAATGAAATATTTTTATCATCTAACAGATAAAGAGATATAAAACATTGACTACAAATTTTTAAAAGCAAGAACAATGTATACGATATCATTTCAACGATGATTTTGAAAATAAACAAAAGAAAGTAAAACAAATCAAATAAAAACTAAGAGTAAAATAAAAAGAAGAAATGAAAGCAAAGAACAAAAAGAAAAGCAAATAAAAGATCAATTTCATGCATTTATGTCAATCACACCCAATCTGGTCCTTAAAGAGCTGAAAGTGTCAAAGGCTAGTGGTTTAGTAAATATGTCAGCCAGTTGATTTTCAGTTGTCACATGCTGTAACTCAATGTCTTCTTTAGTCACATGGTCTCTAATGAAGTGATGCCTAATGTCAATGTGCTTAGTACTTGAATGTTGGATAGGATTCTTAAAGATGCATATGACACTAGTGTTGTCATAAAAAATTGAGATGGTGCCTACATGTAATCCTAAATCCAATACATGTTGTTTCAACTAAAGGACTTAGGCCACACAACTTCCAAGAGCAATGTACTCAGCTTCAGCAGTGGAGAGTGTTGCAACCCATGACCCCGAGTTTTAGATTTTGATGATGCCAAATAATGATTGTTTTGAAACACCTTTTCATTGGATATTATTTTATTTGCTATTATCCTTGAGTACTAACATTTCAGGAAGATCACAAGTGACTCAGGACGAAAGGAAGACTCAAGAACGGGTATATTAAGAGTATGAGTCAGATATTGTATTTTTCTATTTATTGTATTTTTTATTTTTTTAAGTCAGGCCACAAAATGCATAAGAGTAAGAGCAAACATGCACACACACAGGGGGAGAGTTTGTTTTTAAATGCAAAATGTAATAGAATTTCTTCTCTGGAGATTGTACTGTACGATTTTAAGTCGTACCGTACGATCTGAGCTATGTGGACGATTTTGTGAATAGCTCGTACTATACGAATCTCTTCGTACGATACGATATGTTCAGATCCAAAACCCTAGTCGTAGTTTAGTTTAAGTAAGTGATTTTGCGCCGTTCGTACTGTACGAACCTTTTCGTACTGTACGAACCTTTTCGTACTGTACGAACCTTTTCGTACTGTACGAACCTTTTCGTACTGTACGATTTATTTTAAATACTTACTTAAATTAACCCGTGATTAGTGCATGTAATCCAGACCTAATTATATTTTGAACATCGTACTGTACGAACAGGATCGTACCATACGATGAACAGAGACGAAGTTTGATCGTCCCGGATATCATCCTGGACGATCTCTTGGTTTTTGTCTCATCGTACTGTACGATAGTAATCGTACCATACGATGAACAGAGACTACATCTGGTCGTCCAGACCATCGTCCTGTATGAATAGTATTTTGTGGATCGTACCGTATGATATTATATCGTACAGTACGAATTGTTTTTTAACTGTTCGTACATCTTCGTACCAGGACGAAGTCTGTTTATGAAGATCGTACTGTACGATGTTAAATCGTACTGTACGAACAGTAACTGCTACTTTTGAAATCAGAGGGATTTTGGAGCCCATTTTAGGTGTTAATATCGTCCTTTTTTAGTAAGATTTACAGAGAGGGAGAACGTGATTAGAGAGGGATTCCAAGGGAGAGAGCTCTAGAGAAGTTCTTTAGGGTTGAGAGAGGAAGGAGAAGGTGAGTGTTGTGAGGGAGAAGAGGTGTGAGGGAGATCACACGGTTGCTCCGAACTTGCTGCATCTTGCTCCTCCCGTGGCCCTAGAAGCATTTGAGGGAGGATCTCCAAGGGAAAGGCTCGTCTACATCCGTGACCTCGAGGTTCTCTGCCTTCTCCAGGAGGGAGGAAAACAAGAAGGTTCTCTGCCGTCACCAGGAGGGCAAAAACAGAGTTTGGCACTCAGCCACGCCGGGTTGGTGAAAGAGAGGTTTGTAAAGGCTTCTCCGCCTTGCCGAGGGGGGCAAAAGGAGAACTATATTTGGTAGTGAAAATCCCGAAGCGGAGGACTCCGGGGAGTGGACGTAGGTCATATTTTGACCGAACCACTATAAAAATTCTTGGTGTGTTTTTTCCTTATCGTCATTTACTTTTACTTGCACTTAATTTTTTATAATTATTGCGTGGTAAAATTTGTGGAAGAAAATTTATTTAAGTTTTTGTTGTCAAATTTCAAAAATAACAAAAAGATTAGAACTCCTGTTTAGGGATACTTTTTATTGAGAAAAAGTTTTTCACAATTCACCCCCCTCTTGTCATTTAGTAATTTCAGTGCAACAGTATTTTGCTTCATGCTAGACCATGAGATTAAAGATTGTCCTATGAATTGACAAGTTCCTGAAGTGCTTTTTCTATCCACCTTGCATCCTGCAAAATCAGAGTAAAAAAAACCAATAATTTCAAAAGAAGTGCTGTCTAGGATACCAAATCCCTAAGCTTTGGGTCCCCAAAAGGTATCTAAAAATTCTCTTAACTGCAGTCAGGTGGGATTTCTTAGGGACAGCTTGAAATCTAGCACAAAGGCAAACACTAAACATTATATCAGGTCGGCTCGCAGTCAGGTAAAGTAAAGATCCAATCATGCCTCTATACTTCTTTTGATCAACAGACTTACCACTTGGGTCCTTATCCAATGGAACACTACAAGTCATGGGAGTATTAATTAGCTTAAATTTATCCATCTCATACTTCTTTAAAATGTCCTTTATGTATTTTGTTTGATTAAGAAAGGTTCCATCATCCAATTATTTTATACTAAATCCCAAAAAGTAGGACAACTCTTCCATCAAACTCATCTCAAATTATCTACTCATTATTTTAGAGAACTCATCACAAAGTTTTTTATTAGAAGATCCAAAAAGTATGTCATCTACATAAATCTGAATAATGAGCAAATCATCTCCAACTTTTCTAAGAAAAAGGGTGGTGTCTATGCTCCCCTTAATAAACTCCCTTTCTAGTAAGAATGTGCTAAGCCTCTCATACCAAGCTCTTGGTGCCTTCTTTAAACCATACAAAGCCTTTTTTAATTTAAACACATGATTTGAAAATTGGGAACTCTCAAAACCTGGGGGTTGTTCTACAAATACATCCTCTTTTATTTCCCCATTTAAAAGGGCACTCTTAACATCCATTTGAAAAAGCTTAAATCCTTTATAACAGGCAAAGGCTAATAGTCACTCTAATGGCTTCCAATCTAGCTACAGGGGCAAAAGTTTTCTCAAAGTCTATCCCTTCTATTTAGTTATACCCTTTAGCCACTAATCTTACTTTATTTCTAACCACCACTCCAGAATCATTTACCTTGTTCTTAAAGACCCAGTTTGTTCTAACTACACTTTGTCCCTTTGGTCTTTCTACAATCTCCCAAACATCATTCTAAACAAATTGATTCAACTCCTCTTACATGACTAAAATTCAAAACTCATCAGTAAGGGCTTGATTTATGTTGGTGGGTTCAGTCATTGAGATAAAGACAGAATGGTTCACCTCTTTTCTAAGTCCATGTCTAGTCCTAACTCCATCAGAAGGGTCTCCTAAGATCAAATCCTTGGGGTGACTTGTAGAGTATCTCCAATATCTAGGCAAGGTGTGAGAAGGTCCAACCCTTTTCTCCAAATCTATATTTTCTACTCCTTGGGTGACATCTCCTACTCCTTCAAAGTTTTGGTGACCTACTCCTTTCTTCAAATTTTCTACTCCAGTGCTAACCTCTCCAACATCATCATCATCCTCAACTCTAAGCTTTTTAGGATCATACTCATCAAATACTATATGTGTAGTCTATTCCACCATCAAAGTCCTGTTGTTAAACACCCTAAAAGACTTCCCAACACTAGAATATCCCAAGAACACTCTTTCATCAGATTTAGGATCAAATTTTCCCAAGTGAGACTTCCCAATATTGTGAATGAAAACCTTACAATTAAAGATATGAAGGTGGGAAAGATTGGGTGTCCTACCCTTAAGGATCTCATAGGGTGTCTTATCTAGTTTGACTCTAACATTCACCCTATTCAACACATAACAAGTTGTGTTAACCGCTTCAGCCCAAAAGTATTTTGGAAGTGAATACTCATCAAGCATGGCTCTAGCGGCTTCCACCAAGATCTGGTTCTTCCTTTCAGCTACCCCGTTCTGCTGAGGGGTCCTAGGAGCTGAGAAGTTGTGGCTAATCCCCTTTTCCTCATAAAAATCTCCAAATCTTTCATTCTCAAACTCTCCCCCATAATCACTATGGATGGTCAAGATCTCATAACCTAACTTTTTCTGAATCCAAGTAGAAAATGTTCTAAACTCCTCAAAAGACTCATGTTTATGTGAAAGAAATGTAGTCCAAGTGAACCTTGAGTAGTCATCAACAATCACCAAACCATAGACTTTCCCTCCCAAGCTGGCAGTGCTAATGGGTCCAAACAAATTCATGTGAAGGACTTTAAAGGTCTAGAGGTGCTAATGTCCTTAGTGGGGTGAAAAGTTGAGTGGACTTGCTTTCCTAGTTGGCAGGCATCACAAATGTGGTCTTTTGAAAACTTGAGTTTGGGGACACCTCTAACTAGGTCTTTTTGGGCCACTTTCCTAAGTGTTTTCATACTTGCATGACATAATCTCCGGTGCCACAACCATGAATCATCAACAACTATTTTAAGCAAAATGAAGCAGCGCATTCAATGTTATTTAAATCAAGCATGTAGACGTTGTTGATCATTTTTTCCTGCAAAATAGTATTGTTACTTAAACTTACAATGCATGAATTTGCAAAGAATTGCTCACAAAGTTGATTGATGCTGAGCAGGTTGTGTTTTAATCCATTTACAAGAAAAACATTTTCAATCATAAGGTTCTTAGAATTACCAATTATACCTGAGCCTACCACCTTCTTGGTGGTGTTGTCTCCAAGAGTAACCTTACCTCTAGTCCTGGACTCTAGCGAAACAAATTGATTGGCATCACCAGTCATATATCGAGAGCTTCCGTTGTCCAAGTACCACATACTCTCACGAGGCTTTTTGTGAGAGCCCTCCTATAAAATCATCAAATGTCAGATTTAGGAACCCAAGTAGGTTTGGGTTCCTTCTTATGAAAAGTAGAATGCAATGCATGTATGGTATGCTATGAATCATGCACCTCGGGTCTTCACACCCAATGTGTACTATGGTGAACAGTGCAAGTATGTGAGATATATCCTAACATGCTACATGAAAAGCATCTAACACCTAGAAAAGGATTTCTTAAATAATTTCAGTTATAAAGCCTCTTCCTAGGTTTTGGCTTTTGATCAAGTGTTGGTGTCATCCTAGTTTTCTTAAATGTATCCAATTCATTTTGAATCCTCAAGTCAGTAAATTTTAAGACATCATTATCAATCCTCAAATTTTTCTCCATCTCATTAGATTTTTTAAAATCAGATTCAAGTGAGGTGTGTGTGACTTTTAGTGACTCATGCTCTTCAATTAATTCACAATGCTTTTTGTTTAACTCATCAAATTCATCAAGTAGAGTCATGTGATTTGAATCAATCGTAGAGTAATCTTTGAGAATAACCTCATGCTCTTTTTATAAATTCAAAAATTCCAATTTTAAGCTAGCATGTGTTTCCTTAAGTTTCTTATATGATGCATGAATTTTTTCAGAAATTTTAAGAAGTTGATCGCAGGAAAGTTCACATACCTCTTCTTGATCAAGGTTATCGTCTACCATCAAGCACAAGTTTGTTGTCTCATCTTTTGGTTTTGTCTCTAATGAATCCTACGCAGAATCCGCCCAAAATACTTTTTGAAGTCTCTTTTTATCCTTTCTGAATTTGGATTTCTCCTCACTCTTTTCCTTGCTTGTGTGAGTCTTAAGTGTAGGACAATCAGTTTTCACATGTCCGGGCTTCCTACATTCATAACAAACCACATCAGACGATCCTTTAGAATATTTGTTATCCTTACCTTTTCTCCAATGATGCTTTTGCTTCTTCCTTAGAAAGCTTCTGAATTGCCTTGTGATTAAGGCAAATTCATCGCTTTCAGACCTGGAAGAGTCATAGTCCGATTTGTGTGCCTTCAGTGCAACCGTTTTCTCCTTTCTTTTCTTACCTACATCAAGATTTCTTTGATTCACTCCTTGCTCGTAAGCAATGAGTGAGCCAAGTAAGTTGTTATTCGAATACGTATTCAAATCTTTAGATTCAGTGATTGCATTGATATTAGCATCAAAAGACAAAGGCAATCATCTCAAAATCTTGTTCACTTTTTCATAGTTTAAAAGTTCTCTTCCTAAGGCATGCAAAGAAGTAACAATCTGAGTAAATCTCGTATACATTTCAGAAATTGATTTATGAGATTTCATACGAAAAAGTTCGTAGTCATGCAAGAGAATATTCAAACGGGATTGTTTAACTTTATTAGTGCCTTCATAAGTGATACACAATTTATCCTAAATTTTTTTACCAGTTTTGTAAGTGAAAACACGCATGTATGTTGAGTATAGTAATTAGGTTGTTAAGCCTAAGTTAATGTCCCAAAGGCTACCAAGAGGGGGGGTGAATTGGTAGTTTAAAAAAAATTTAAATCCTCTTTTAAAATTATGTTGAACCGAAATAAAAATTATTTCTTTTAAGTTTTGTAGAAAAAGTTTTTCAACCACAAAGTTTTTAAGACTAAGAATTAAAATGCAGAAACGTAAAGACAGTAAAGTAAATAAAACCAGATTTATAGTGGTTCGGTCTAAAATCAGACCTACATCCACTCCCCAGAGGCACCCTCTGAGTATTGTTCTAATACCAATAGTGACTCTCCTTTTGCACCCACAACAAGGCGGAGAAGCCTTTACAACACACTCTTTTCACCACTCCCCGGTGCGGCAGAGAACCGTCATCCTTTTTCACAATCCACAGTGTTGGCAGAGAACCGTCCGTCCTTTCACACTCTCCTAGTGTGGGCAGAGAACCCTTCGTCCTTTCACACTCTCCAAGTGTAGGCAGAGAACCCTTCGTCCTTTCACACTCTCCTAGTGTGGGCAGAGAACCCTTCGGCTGTTCACACTTTCCAAGTGTAGGCAGAGAACCCTTCGGCTGTTCACACTTTCCAAGTGTCGGCAGAGAACCGAATCTCCTTGACAGATCTTCTCACAAGAATCTAGAAGGAAGAAAGAAAAGAGTGAAGTAATCTCAATTCACAAGTAGAGATTCTTACCTTTGAAATCCAAGTGAAGCCTTCTCGCTCCAGTGATAGGAATCCTCCCTTGAATGCTCTCTTCCACTCTCTCCTTGGCTATTCTCTCAAGAGGCATGAAGATCAAATGACAAAAAGATTAGGTGGCAGTCTAATTTGGACTATTTATACAAAAGACAAGAAAAATCGCCCAAAAACTGCAAGTTTTCAATTATGTACGCAGTTGATCGTCCCGTACGATCGTGGATCGTCCTGGACGATTTTACTTAAATGATTTGAAACGACCCTATTTGTATATGTGTACCAAATGTCTTCGTACAGCTGATCGTCCCGTACGAACTAGGTTCGTCCGGTACGAACGGTTATTATAAAAGTCGGTTCTAAAAACTACTTAAAATAGTTCTAAGTTGGTTACTTGTTTGGACAAAAATTTATTCGTCTGGACGAAATTTTTACAGAGGACAGATCATCCCGGACGATTATTAATTTTGTCTGGATGAAAATTTTCCAGAGGACCAATCGCCATGGATGATAATTTAATTTTGTCTGGACAAAAATTTTTAAGAGACCAGATCGTTCTGGACGATATTTAATTTCGTCTAGACGAAAATTTTCCAGAGGACCAATCGCCATGGACGATAATTTAATTTCATCTGGACGAAAATTTTACAGAGAACCAATCGTCCTGGACGATTATAAAATTTGTCCCGGATTAATAGGACTTAGAAAAATTTTTCAAGCAAGTTCATATTCGTTCCATGTGCTCAATAGGAGATAACTGTCTAATCGTCCCGTACGAACGGATATCATCCAGTACGATCAGTATAAAATTTTTTATGATCTCCTTATGTGTGTGTATGTTTTTATTCACTCAAATTACAATCACTCCCTTTCAATTTAATTTCAAAGAAAAGTGCTAGCTTCAAATTTTATAAAGTATCTCATGCTGAATTTGATTTGAAGTCATCGTAGTCTGGAGTTTAATTTTCCTGAAATGTTAGTACACACAAGAGAAAATACAATTCTTATAAAATTGTTAGGAGATAACTACACATTTGAACAATAATATTTGGAATCATAAAAAATATACAAGTTGCCAAAATTTAAAGCATGCAAATAGCAACTATTTTAACAATCTCCCCCTTTTTGATGATGACAAAATAATTATTGTTTGTATGATTTCAATTTAACCAAATCTCCTAAACTCCCCCTGAATTGATGAATATATGAAAATAAGGAGGCATTTTGAACCATAGAACACAATTTTTTGTTTTTCAAAAATTTTAACAACAAAATAAAAAAAATCAAAGGACCACAAGCAAAACATACAAACACAATAATTTCTCCCCTTTTTTTGACAACAACAAAAAGTGAAGAAGAAATAGACGAGAAATGTAAGTAATTATATGAAATTCATTTGAAGGTTTAATCTAAATGGTGATTGTCATAAGGTATACAATGTAAAACTAATAACATTAGATCAATCATAGAAATTCATAGAACTTAAGAAGTGATATAACATTATAAGTAAAAAAGAATTTATCAAAGGTATGATTCAATTTAGACATTTGAATATAGAAAATCATTACAAGAGAGATGAATAAAAAATTCTATATTTCAAAGTTCAATAGAATATAAATGAACATAAGATCAATTTGAATTGAGAGATTGAAAGAATTTGGAAAGAAGAGAATTACCACATATGGCGCTTTGCGGATCTTTTTCAAATTTTTTGACACATTTTTGTGCATCTTTTGACATTGGGCTAATTTTATGCCTCTTTTTCATATTTGCGAACCTTTGCGCATTCCTTTTGATTTTTGTACTATTTGTACAATTTTTAAGAGTAATTGAAACCAATTCTTTCCAAAATCAATAATCTAAAATTTTAAAATTTACTAAGTGCATAAATATCACTTGAGCAAAGAAATAAAAAATAAGAAAACATCTAAATTACAATAATAATATTAACTTTTATGTAGTATAAATGAATAGACATGAATTTAAAAGTTCTAATTATAACAAGTTATAAACAACTTTTAAATTTAGAAAGAATAGATTTTCTAATGTAATTAATCTCAAATTACAATCTGATTTAAGCATAATTAAGATGAAATTCATAAAAATTAACCACATTCTAAAAACAAACTAAAATTAAATCAACTACGACATGTATTGATATTAATGAGAAAGATTACATGATCATTTCATAATATCAAAAACAACAACAAAAATAACAAACATAAACAAAACATAACTAAAATAAACACTAACACAACAAAACATTTAAAATTAAACACAAGTACAACAAACACAAAATCATCTCTCATTCTCTATTCTTCTGGAGGAGGAGGAGAAATGCCACCAAAAAGGTTGAAGTAGGAGGCTGTCAACATAACATTGGTATTGATTTCATGTACTTCATTTCTGATGCTACCAATGTCCTGTTATTGCTGCATAAGTTGAGCATTAATTTGATCAAATCTTTGATCAATATGAGTATCAAGTTTATCAGAATCTGATTGAGGTGCAGAAGTTTGCTCTCCTTCTTCTTCTTCTTCAGAAGCACTGGCATGTGCTTTCCCTTTTTCCTTCTTGAAAATTGCTCTGAAGGAAGCATCATTGTAGTATACTGGCTCTTCGTATTCATCATCAGGATGCACTAAGTTGTATTTATTTTCCAAAATGTATGTAACTAAGTGTCCTAATGAGATGTTCCTTTTTCTCTTCTGTTCTGCGTGCCCAATTTTTGAAAGTCCGTAGAGATGGTCTAGGATAAGTTGAGCTTCGTCGATAGGTTTACAATCCATAATCAAAAAGGTTAGAACAGAAAGGAGAGGGGTAATATTGATCCTATCACCAGCTTTAGGAATGATTGAAGATCGAAGGATATGCTGGATGATTCGGGCATTTTTGGTTATACCGGAGACTCTAGCAACATGATATGTTAGGCCACTTTGTCTAATCACCCTATTGACATCATACCATTTGAAAGTGTCTTCACTTATTAGGGTGTGGGCTCTATATCCTTCAGTTCTTAAGTTCAGAAAGGCACCAATGTCGTGCTTGGTGATTTCAACTTTTTGTTTGAAAACATAAGAACTTATGCAGGTGTGGTCAGAATTAAAACTCATGTTTGCTAGAAAATAGAGAAAGGTTTGTTTGTTGTAAAGATAAACGAGAGAAAGAATGAATTGAAACTGGGTGGAGGCAAAAAGGTGCATTACCTTAAAGTGAATCTCGCTTTGAATCAGAATGCGAGAGGGAGTTATTTTGGCAGAGGCAAAATGAGGAAAAGATTCCTCATTTGCTTTTGACAGGAAGTTTTTAGAGGCATTTCTGTGAGGTTTCTTAGCCAACACCTTTTGTCTTTTGCTTGAGGATGCCATTATTGATTTGAAGTTGAAAGGGATTGAAAGTGAAGTTTGGAGAAATGATTGTTGAGTTAGAAAACCTTCTTATTTAAAGAAAAATGATACGTTCGTCCTGGACAAAAAAAGTTCATCCTGGACGAAAATTATCATTCGTCTGGACGAAAAAATTTCGTCCAGAATAAGAAAATATCTAAATTATAATAATAATATTAACTTTTATGTAGTCTAAATGAATAGACATGAATTTAAAAGTTCTAATTATAACAAGTTATAAACAACTTTTAAATTTAAAAAGACTAGATTTTCTAATGTAATTAATCTCAAATTACAATCTGATTTAAGCACAATTAAGATTAAAAAAGACTAATTAAATTCATAAAAATTAACCACATTCCAAAAACAAACCAAAATTAAATCAACTACGATATGTATTGATATTAATGAGAAAGATTACATGATCATTTCATAATATCAAAAACAACAACAAAAATCAACAAACATAAACAAAACATAACTAAAATAAATACTAAAATAAACACTAACACAACAAAACATTTAAAATTAAATAGAAGTACAACAAACACAAAATCATCTCTCATTATCTATTCTTTTGGAGGAGGAGGAATGCCACCAAAAAGGTTGAAGTAGGAGGCCATCAACATAACATTGGTATTGATTTCATAACTTCATTTCTGATGCTACCAATGTCCTGTTGTTGCTGCATAAGTTGAGCATCAATTTGATCAAATCTTTGATCAACATGAGTCTCAAGTTTATCAAATTTCTCAATCAGATTCTGATAATCTGATTGAGGTGCATTGAGGTGCAGAAGTTTGCTCTCCTTCTTCTTCTTTTTCAGAAGCACTAGCATGTGCTTTCCCTTTTTCCTCCTTGAAAATTACTCTGAAGGAAGCATCATTGTAATATACTGGCTCTTCGTATTCATCATCAGGATGCACTAAGTTATATTTCTTTTCCAAAATATATGTAACTAAGTGTCCTAATGAGATGTTCCTTTTTCTCTTCTATTCTGCGTGCCCAATTTCTGAAAGTCCATAGAGATGGTCTAGGATAAGTTGGGCTTCGTCGATAGGTTTACAATCCATAATCAAAAAGGTTAGAACAGAAAGGAGAGGGGTAATATGGATCATATCACCAGCTTTAGGAATGATTGATGATCAAAGGATATGCTTGATGATTCGGGCATTTTTGGTTATACCGGAGACTCTAGCAACATGATATATGTTAGGCCACTTTGTCTAATCACCCTATTGACATCATATCATTTGAAAATGTCTTCACTCATTAGGGTGTGGGCTCTATATCCTTCAGTTCTTAAGTTCAGAAAGGCACCAATATCGTGCTTGGTGATTTCAACTTTTGTTTGCAAACATAAGAACTTATGCAGGTGTGGTCAGAATTAAAACTCATGTTGGCTAGAAAATAGAGAAAGGTTTGTTTGTTGTAAAGGTGGACGAGAGAAAGAATGAATTGAAACTGGTGGAGGCAAAAAGGTGCATTACCTTAAAGTGAATCTCGCTTTGAATCAGAATGTGAGAGGGAGTTATTTTGGCAGAGGCAAAAAGAGCAAAAGATTCCTCATTTGCTTTTGACAGGAAGTTTTCAGAGGCATTTCTGTGAGGTTTCTTAGCCAACACCTTTTGTCTTTTGCTTGAGGATGCCATTGTTGATTTGAAAGTTGAAAGGGATTGAAAGTGAAGTTTGGAGATGTTATTATTGAGTTAGAAAGCCTTCCTATTTAAAGAAAAATGATACGTTCGTCCTGGACGAAAACAGTTCGTCCTGGACGAAAATTATCATTCGTCTGGACGAAAAAATTTCGTACAGACGATCTAATTCGTCCAAAATGTAACGGCTTTTCGTAATCAACACAAATTACGATACGTCCCTTCGTACAGGCTTTTTGGCTTGACCGATCATACAGACGATCAAAAATTAATTTGTTTTAATGTCAGTTGAAAACCGTCCCCTACAATGAAACGACGTCTGTTCGTCTGGACGAACAAAAAGTTCGTATGGATGAACTTCACAATTAAAACTATCTTATCCACTCAACCGTTGCATTCAATCGTCTCGACGTTTGAGAGAAAAAAATTTTTTGTCCTGAACGATCATCAGATAGTATAGACGAACTAATTAAAAACTACTCTCAAAATGGTTAAAATTCTCGCAAACTGAATTTTACACACATCGTCCAGTACGAAAAATTTCGTCCCAAACGATTTTTACACAATTTGGTATTTTTGAATTTTTATTAAACTAAAACAAACTAAACATTCAAAACACAGAAAATAAATACAAAACCACAGATTTTAAAATAAACTCATTCAAAACACACAAAAATCACAAAATTCAAAACAAAAACAAATAAATTATGGAAACATAAATATCAATGTTGCAAAGACATCTTTATTTAGGCATTCAAATCAATAACACCAAGCCTTGTTCTTAATGTACTGAAGGTATCAAAGGCTAAAGGTTTTGTAAAAATGTCTGCAAGTTGATTTTCAGTTGAAACATGTGAGAGTTCAATTTCTCCCTTGGATACATGATCCCTTATGAAATGATGCCTTATGCCAATGTGTTTGGTTCTAGAATATTGAATAGGATTTTTGGAAATACAAATAGCACTAGTATTGTCACAATAAATTGGAATAGTGCCTATAGTTAATCCTAAATCAATCAACTGTTGTTTTAACCAAAGTACTTGTGCCACACAACTTCCTAATGCAATGTATTCTGCTTCTGCAGTAGATAGGGCTACTAAATTTTTTTTTCTACTAGACCAAGAAACTAATGAATTTCCAATGAATTGACATGTTCCATAAGTGCTTTTTCTATCCACTCTACAGCCTGCAAAGTCAGAATCTGAATAATCAACATTTTCAAATGAAGAGCTAAACTTAGGATACCAAATTCCTAAGTTTTGAGTTCCTAGTAAGTATCTTAAAATCTTTTTCACTGCTGTCAAATGTGATTCTTTTGGATCTGATTGAAATCTAGCACATAAGCAAACACTGAACATTATATCTGGTCGGCTAGCAGTCAAGTAAAGCAAAGATCTAGTAATCCCTCTATATTTCTTTTGATCAACAGATTTTTCCTTAAGGTCTTTATCCAACTGAACTGAAGAACTCATTGGTGTACTAACAGGTTTAGCATTGTCTATTTCATATTTCTTGAGGATGTCCTTAATATATTTAGTTTGGCTAAGAAATGTTTCTTCCTTAAGTTGCTTAATGCTAAAACCTAGAAAGTAATTTAAATCTCTCATTAGACTCATTTCAAATTCACTACTCATTATTTTAGAAAAATCATCACAAAGATTTTTATTTGAAGATCCAAAGATGATATCATCCACATAAATTTGAACAATGAGTATTTCCTTTCCAAATTTCTTTAAAAAGAGTGTTGTATCCACACTTCCTTTTTCAAAAGATCTTTCAAGTAGGAAGGTGCTCAACCTCTCATACCAAGCCCTAGGTGTCTGTTTCAATCCATATAATGCCTTCTTTAACTTAAAAACATGATTTGGGTATTTTGAATTTTCAAATCCTGGAGGTTATTCTACAAAAACATCTTCTTCAATAACCCCATTCAAAAAGGCACTTTTTACATCCATTTGAAACAATTTAAAACCTTTAAAACAAGCAAAGGCAAGTAAAACCCTAATTTCTTCAAGTCTTGCTACAGGGGCAAAGGTCTCCTCAAAATCAATTCCTTCAATTTGATTATACCCCTTAGCAACTAATCTAGCCTTATTTATAATGACTACTCATGGGTCATTCATTTTATTTTTGAACACCCACTTGGTTCCAACAACACTTTGATCTTTTGGTCTTGAGGTTAATTCCCAAACTTTATTTCTTACAAATTGATTCAACTCTTCTTGCATGGCCAATATCCAAAATTCATCAGAAAGTGCTTGTTCAATATTAGTGTGTTCTATTGTTGAAATAAAGGCTGAATGATTGACTTCCTTGTTTAATCCACGCCTAGTTCTAACACCCTCACTAGGTTCACCTATAATCAATTCTCTTGGATGGTTTTTAAAAAATCTCAAATCTCTAGGCAAAGGGTTTTCTCTCTCTAAATTCTCTTCCACATTTTCTTCCAAATTTAATCTATCAATCTTTTGGGAGTTTTCTTCAGTCTCTTCTTCAACAACATTTAGCTCTTCCAAATTTTCAGATTCATCAAATACAACATGTGTGGTTTCTTCAATGACTAAAGTTCTTTTGTTAAATACCCTATAAGATTTTCCAACACTTGAATATCCAACAAAAATTCCTTCATCTGATTTTGGATCAAATTTTCTTAAGGTAGATTTTCCATTGTTATGAATGAACACCTTGCAACCAAAAACATGCAAATGAGACAAGTTAGGTGTTTTACCTTTTAGCAACTCATAGGGTGTTTTATTTAAATTTGATCTTACATTCACCCTATTCAGAACATAACATGCAGTGCTAACCGCCTCAGCCCAAAAATATCTAGGAAGTGAGTATTCTGCCAACATTGCTCGGGCGGCTTCTATTAATGTTCTGTTTTTCCTTTCAACTACCCCATTTTGTTGAGGTGTTCTAGGTACAGAAAAATTGTGATCAATCCCTTTTTCTTTACAAAAATTTTCAAATCTTTCATTTTCAAATTCTCCTCCATGATCACTTTGTAAAGAAATTATTTCACATCCTAGTTTTCTTTGAATCCAAGTTGAAAAATTTCTGAATTTCTTAAATGATTCACTTTTATGAAAAAGAAATCTAACCCAGGTGAATCTTGAGAAATCATTCATTATAACAAATTCGTATACCTTCCCTCCTAGACTTATAGTTCCTACTGGTCCAAAAAGATACATATGAAGAATTTCCAAAGGTTTACTGGTCCTAAGATCATTATTGGACTTAAAAGAGGACTTAACTTGTTTTCCTAATTAACATGCATCACAAAGTTGGTCCTTAGTAAAGTCTAGTTTTGGTATACCTCTCACTAAATTCTTTTAGGTAATTCTCCTAAGATTTTTCATACTAGAATGATAAAGTCTCCTATGCCAAAGCCATGATTCATCAGAAACAGTTTTTAAATAAAAAGCAGTAGGAGATAGAATAGAATTCAAATCTAGCATGTAAACATTGTTAACCCTTTTTCCATTTAAAACTTCTTTCCCATTTAGGCTTAATATGCAGCTAGTAGGTAAAAATTTTACATTATAGCCTTTGTCACATAGTTGACTAATACTTAACAAATTATGTTTTAAGCCTTCAATCAATAACACATTGTCTATAAAAAAGTTTTTGAAATTTCCAATCATACATGATCCAACCACTTTCTTTGTGGTATTATCTCCAAGTGTAACCTTGCCTCCATTTTTGGCTTCCAGCATTATGAATTGAGCAGTATCTCCAGTCATATGCTTTGAACATCCGCTGTCCAGGTACCATATGCTCCCACGAGGTCTTGTGTGAGAGCAATCCTGCAAAATTCTCAAATGTTAGACCTGGGAACCCAAACAAGTTTGGGTTCACCTTTAAGAAATTTATAATCAGATGCATGTATGATATGTCTAGGTTTATGCATCTTAATTCTCCACACCAAATTAGATTTCATCTTCAAAGTACATGTGTGAACTATATGTCCCAAAAATCCACAATTATTACATTTAACATTAGGAAAAATATTCCTATGTTTTCTTCCATATGATTGTCTTCTAAGGGATTTCATGAATTTAGGATAATATTTAGGATTTGTAAAATCTTCAAGTTTAAGGGGGTTCCTATTATCCTTGAGAGCTCTTATTGTGAGTTTGTAAAATGAATTCATATCTTCCAAGATTCGATTGGTATAATTGATTCTATATGTCTTGCTCTCAGATTCATCCTTAAAATTCTTAAATTCTTTTTCAAGTTCAGCATAGGATGTTTTTAAATTTTCAAAATTTTTATTCAAGTCATCATATTCATCAAGTAGTTTTATGTGGTTGTCATCTATTAAAGCATGATCTTTCCTAAGGATTTCATGTTCGTTCTTGAGCTCTTCCAGTTCTAAGCTTACACTAGCATGCATCTTTTTCATTTTTCTATATGCATCATGCATGTGTTCAGAAAATTCAAATAATTCATCATAGATTAAGTCACATACCTCTTCTTGATCTGAGTGATCTACATTGTCTTCCATCAAGCAAAGATTGGTAACTTCTTCTTCTTTTTTAGTCTCAGATGAGTCTGAAGCTGAGTCTGCCCAGAAAGCTCTTTGAAACTTCTTTTTGCCCTTCTTTACCATTGGTTTCTCCTCTACTTTCTCCTTGCTAGGAGTGGCTTTGAGTTTTGGGCAATCAGTCTTGATATGACCTGGTTTCCTGCATTCATAACAAATTACTTCATTAGAAACCTTGCCATTTCTGTTAAACTTACCTCTATTCCATTGCTGGCGTCTCTTATGCTTCCTCTTTAAAAAGCTTCTGAATTGTCTAGTCATCAGTGCAATATCATCTTCATCCTCAGGTTGTGAGTGTTCACTCTCTCTGACTCTTCCACCTTTAGTGCAATATTCTTCTCTTTCGTGGTTCACCTGCATCAATCTTTCTTTGACTTACTCCTTGCTCATAAGCAATGAGTGAACCACGAAGATTGTCAATAGAGTAAATGTTAAGATCTTTAGACTCTATAATTGCAGTAATTTTAGCATCATAAGCAGTAGGTAAACATCGAAGAATTTTATTGACCATTTCAGCATTAGTTAATTTCCTACAAAGTGCATGCAAAGAAGTGACAATTTGTGTGAATCTTGTGTACATGTTAGAAATAGATTCATTAGGTTTCATGCGAAAACAATTCATAGTCATGTAACAAGATATTGAGTCTTGATTGCTTAACCTCATTTGTCCCTTCATAAGTTATACAAAGTCTATCCCATATGTCCTTAGATTTTAAAGCAAAAAGAAAATATTTAAACATTTGACATTTAATTATGCTAAGTCACGTTCTTCTATAGTCCAATCTGCATAAGGTGTTTCTACCCTAACTCCATCAACTAATCTAGTTGGTTTTGTGTAACCTTCCTAGACTAGCATCCACATGCGATAATCAAGTGACTGTAAGAAAGTAGACATGTGTGTTTTCCAAAAATCAAAAAGAATATTATCAAACAGTGGAGGTCTAGTGATAGAGTAACCCTCAGGTATGTTTCGGTTTCCAAATGTAGCCATCTACGTTAATCAAAAAGTAGTTCAAACTTATGATTTTGAAACGAAGCTCTGATACCACTTGTTGAGTCTAGTAATTAGGTTGTTAAGCCTAAGTTAATGTCCCAAAGGCTACCAAGAGGGGGGGTGAATTGGTAGTTTAAAAAAAAATTAAATCCTCTTTTAAAATTATGTTGAACCGAAATAAAAATTATTTCTTTTAAGTTTTGTTGAAAAAGTTTTTCAACCACAGAATTTTTAAGACTAAGAAATAAAATGCGGAAACGTAAAGACAATAAAGTAAATGACACTAGATTTATAGTGGTTCGGTCTAAAACCAGACTTACATCCACTCCACAGAGGCACCCCCTGAGTATTGCACTAATACTAATAGTGACTCTCCTTTTGCACCCACAGCAAGGCGGAGAAGCCTTTACAACACACTCTTTTCACCACTCCCTGGTGCGGCAGAGAACCGTCATCCTTTTTCACAATCCACAGTGTTGGCAGAGAACCGTCCATCCTTTCACACTCTCCTAATGTGGGCAGAGAACCCTTCGTCCTTTCATACTATCCAAGTGTAGGCAGAGAACCCTTCGTCCTTTCACACTCTCCTAGTGTGGGCAGAGAACCCTTCGGTTGTTCACACTTTCCAAGTGTAGGCAGAGAACCCTTCGGCTGTTCACACTTTCCAAGTGTCGGCAAAGAACCGGATCTCCTTGATAGATCTTCTCACAAGAATCTAGAAGGAAGAAAGAAAAGAGTGAAGTAATCCCAATTCACAAGTAGAGATTCTTACCTTTGAAATCCAAGTGAAGCCTTCTCGCTCCAGTGGTAGGAATCCTCCCTTGAATGCTCTCTTCCACTCTCTCCTTGGCTATTCTCTCAAGAGGCACGAAGATCAAATGACAAAAAATATTGGGTGGCAGTCTAATTTGGACTATTTATATAAAAGAAAAGAAAAACTGCCCAAAAACTGCAAGTTTTCAATTCTGTACGCAGTGGATCGTCCCGTACGATCGTGGATCGTCCTGGACAATTTTACTTAAACGATTTGAAACGACCCTATTTGTATATGTGTACGAAATGTCTTCGTACAGCTGATCGTCCAGTATGAACTAGGTTCGTCCGGTACGAACGGTTATTACAAAGGTCGGTCTAGAAAATGCTGAAAATCGTTCTAAGTCGGTTAATCGTTTGGACGAAAATTTATTCGTCTGGACGAAATTTTTACAGAGGACCGATCGTCCCGAAAGATTATTAATTTTGTCTGGACTAAAATTTTCCAGAGGACCAATCGCCATGGACGATAATTTAATTTCGTTTGGACGAAAATTTTCCAGAGAGCAGATCGTCCTGGACGATATTTAATTTCGTCTAGACGAAAATTTTCCAGATGACCAATCGCCATGGACGATAATTTAATTTCGTCTAGACAAAAATTTTACAGAGAACCAATCGTCCTGGACGATTATAAAATTTTCCCGGACGAATAGGACTTAGAAAATTTTTCAAGTAAGTTCCTATTCGTTCCATGTGCTCAATAGGAGATAACTGTCTGATCGTCCTGTACAAATGGATATCGTCCAGTACGATCAGTATAAAATTTTTTATGATCTCCTTATGTGTGTGTATGTTTTTATTCACTCAAATTACAATCACTCCCTTTCAATTTAATTTCAAAGAAAAGTGCAAGCTTCAAATTTTACAAAGTATCTCATGCTGAATTTGATTTGAAGTCATCGTAGTCTGGAGTTTAATTTTCCCGAAATGTTAGTACACACAAGAGAAAATACAATTCTTCTAAAATTGTTAGGAGATAACTACACATTTGAACAATAATGTTTGGAATCATCAAAAATATACAAGTTGCCAAAATTTAAAGCATGCAAATAGCAACTATCTTAACAATGTAGTCTTCTGATTTTAAAGCACAAAAAAAAGCAATTAAGATATTTTGCATTTAATTGAGCTAAATCCTTATCATCTAAAATCCATTCAGTAAAAGGAAGTGGAATAGTAATGCTGTTAAGTTTACCAGTTGGTGGTGTGTAACCATCCTTAACAAGCATCCACATGCGATAATCAGTTGATTGTAAAAACGTAAACATGCAAGTTTTCCAAAAATTAAATCGGATATTATCAAACAAAGGTGGTCGGATAATAGAATACCCTTCCGGTGTATTAAAATTCTCAAAGTTAGCTTTTGATCAAAATTCAAAAAGTTTTCAAACTCAGTTTTTATGAATCCCGCTCTGATATCACTTGAAAGTTTGTTAGGAATGTTAAGCCCTATAGAACTGGCCCGAGGCTAACCAAGAGGGGGGGTGAATTGGTATTTAAAAAAAATTCTTTAAAACCAAAAGGAACGATTATCACAAACCAAATCACCACAAAAATAAGTGCGAAAAAAAATAAATGCGGAAGCAGTAAAAACAAAAACACAAGGGTTTATAATGGTTCGGTCAACTTGACCTACGTCCACTCCCCGGAGGCGCCCTCCGAGTATTGCACTACAATCGTGACTCTCCTTTAGCCCCCACAGCTAGGCGGAGAAGCTCTCATAAAAATACCTCCTTTTTGCCACACCCGTCAAGGCAGAGAACCTAACTCCTTTTGCTTCCTCCTGAAGCAGGTAGAGAACCACGATCACTTGCTAAAACTTACCTCTCCCAACCCTTCCAAGGACTAGAGACTATAGGGAAGAAGAAGTGGAAAAATGCTTGGAGCAACCCTTGTGAATCCTCTCACAAGCTCCCCCTCACAAGATCCTCTCTCTCTCTCTCTCTCTCTCTCCTTTAGGTTTTCTCAGGTTAAGACAGCAGCCAAAGATGTTCAAAAAATGTTAAACAAGAGCACTTAAATATAAGAGCTTCAAAGGGGCTCATTAATTGCAAGTTGCCGACTTTATCATCCAGGATGATATGGAAATCGTCCTGGCCGATCAGTACAAATCTCATAAGATCGACCAAAGCATTGCCCTAAATGCAAACTGGACGATTAAAAATTTTCTTGGTCGTCCCGGATGATCTCACGATCATCTCGGCCGATCAGTTCAAATTAGAGGAAAATCGTCCAGAGCATCGCCCTGAATTTGAGCTGTCTGATCCAAATCGGCCAGGAGAAACTAAGGGTTTTTGAATGGATCGTCCATGCCGATCTTGCGATCATCCAGGATGATGCGATCGTATCAATCATCCTTAATTACTCCCATGATTGTTGGATCAATTTAGGCATAATTATATAATATCGTCCAAGCCGATCAAATAATCGTCCTGACCGATTTCCAAAAATACATAATACCTAAATTGATCATGGCGGCAATTTCTTTCTGTATTGAGCATATCGTCCTGGCCGATACAGGTATCGTCTAGGACGATCAGTTAATTACGGCTGCCTTAACTAAGAAATCATGATTAGATCTTCTATTTTGAACTCGATCATCCGGGCCGATGTGAGTAAAAACACAAGTTCTAAATCTCTTAAGTGTGTGTGTGTAGGATTACTTAACATCAATCACTTCAAATAATTACAATTGACTCAAGAAATAAAAAAGAAAATTACAGACTAACTCAACCCTAATCTACCCAGTCTTTAGCTGATTCTGATTTCCGTCCGATCTTTGAATCTTAAAAATGTCAGTAGTAACAGGCAGTTGAAGAAAAGCAAGAGTGTTTGCCAATCATCAAAATATAGTCCATGAAACTGAATTTGTAATAAACATGTCCTTAGAACCTCTATAATACCCAAAGCTGACGACCGAATCAATATGACCCCGACTTTATCTATCGTTACCTATCTTATCATGACCTACACCAAATTCGATGAGGTAGATCTGATTATTGACTACATTCATAATATGACTTTTGTTCACCTCCCTACTACTCACTGGAAACAAAATTTTTCTCTTG
Organism: Dendrobium officinale; assembly: GCA_019514585.1. Classification (NCBI taxonomy): domain Eukaryota; kingdom Viridiplantae; phylum Streptophyta; class Magnoliopsida; order Asparagales; family Orchidaceae; genus Dendrobium; species Dendrobium officinale. The sequence goes on from CM033698.1 coordinate 20,215,108, forward strand.
GTCACCTTATAGGATACATCCTTCAAAATAAATACCAACTAACCTATCTTGGTGAACCCAATAATCTTCTAATCTTTTATACGGATGCCTCTTTCCGTATTCTTTTTTATTGGAGACAAGAGCCAAAAGAACCCGTCTTTGATGAAGAAGAAGGAGAATATGCCCCCGCAGCAGCTCTAGATCAACCACAACGACATGCAGCACCCCGAGCTTTTGCACCAGCTTATCCTCACGATGATTTGGTCGAATATTTTGACCAACTTCAGACTCATCTCGATATGCGCATACAAGAGCAACATCAACAACACGAGACCGATATGCAATGGTTTGAGGAACGCTTCACTGTGATTGATAAATGAATTGACACAATCCTTCACTATTTTTAGTCAAACTCACCTCCACCTCCAAGTGATCAGGATCCTTCCCTTTGAAGTGTATGTGTTGTATTTTTTCTTTCTTAGTGTTGTTTGCTCCTCTTTTTGGTGTTGTTAAAAGGGGGAGAAGGTTATTGTAGTTTGCTTATGTTGTAGTTTCCTTTTGCGTTTCAATAGAATGCATCTCATCTCTTTTCTTGTCTTGCCTAGTTTATATTTTCTTCTTCAATTAACAAAAAAAAAAAATATATGTTTTTCAAACTTGCCTACAATAAATATTATTTGACATCATCAAAAAGGGGGAGATTATTGTGACCCATGACCTCGAGTTTGATATTTTGATGATGACAAATAATGTCACCTGAACTACTATTCATTAAATATCATTTATTATTTACTATTGTCCATGAGTACTAACAACTCAGGAAGATCACAAACTACTCAGGACAATAGGAAGACTCAAGACTAGTTAGATTAGGAGTATGAGTCTTACTATATAATTTATTATTTATTTTATTTTTTATTTTCTTGAGTCTGGCCACAAACTGCATGTAAGTCTGAGCAACCATGCACACACACAAGGGGAGAGGGTTTTAAAAGTAAAAAATATAGATTTTCTTTCTCTGGTGATCGTACTGTATGAATTTATTTCGTATTGTACGATCTGAGCTTGCAAATGATTTCTGTGAATAGATCGCACCGTATGAATAATATCGTATTGTACGATGTGTTCCAAATCCAAAACCCTAGCCGTTAAATTAACTTAAGTTTTTCTCAGCCGTTCGTACTGTACGAAGAACTTTGTACTATACGATTTATTTTAAATACTTACTTAAATTAACCCATGATTAGTGTAATAAATAAAGGCTTAATTACTAATTGAAAATTTTATTGTACGAACACATTCGTACCATACGATGAACAGAGACGAATTCTGATCGTCCCAGAGATCGTCCTGGATGATCTCTTATTTTTGACGCATCGTACTGTACGATGTCTATCGTACCATAAGATGAACAGAAATGAAACTTAATCGTCCCGGAATTCATCCTGGATGATGCCTTGATTTTGACCATTCATACTGTACGATGTATATCGTACCATACGATGAACAGTGACTTCATTTGATCGTCCCGGCTATCATTTTGTAGGAGTAGTAGTGTTGAGGATCATACCGTATGATTTATTATCATACTGTAAGATTAGATTTTGAATTGTTCGTACACTTTTGTACCAGGACGAAGCCTGTTTATACATATCGTACTGTACGATGTGAAATCGTACTATACAATTGTAACGGCTACTTTAAAAATTTTAGGGTTTTTGGAGCCCGTTTTATGTATCAAATTAGTAATCTTTTTGAGAGAGGTAGAAAGAGGGGAATGTGATTAGAGAGGGAATCCTTGGGAGAGAGCTCTTGATAAGTTTTTAGGGTTTGAGAGAGGAAGGAGATGGTGAGCTTGGTGAGAGAGAAGAGGTGTAAGGGAGATCACACATCTTGCTACATCTTGCTTCTCTTGTGGCCCGAGAAGAACTTGTGGGAGGCTCTCTGAGGAGGAGACTCTTCTACATTCGTGACCTCGAAGGTACGCTGCCTTCTCCAGGAGGGAGAAAAATGAGAAGGTACTCTACCATCGTCAGGAAGGTAAAAACAGCGCTTGGCACTCCGCCACGCCAGGTTGGTGAAAGGGAGTATTCTAAGGGCTTCTCCGCCTTGCCAAGGGGGCAAAAGGAGAGATATAGTTTGTAGTGAAATTCCCGAAGTGAAGGACTCCAGGGAGTGGATGTAGGTCATAGTTTGACATAACCATTATAAAATTCCGATGTGCTTTTTACTTATCGCTATTTACTTTTACTTGCACTTAATTTTCATAATATTTGCTTGGTAAAATTTATGGAAGAAAATGATTCTATTATTGCATGTTGAGTTTAATTGGTTTGCCTTCGTAGTAGTTTAAATTTTCATGTTAAAAATTTTAAAAACATCAAAAAAATGAGAACTCCTGCTTATGTTTTAATTATTGCTACAATGTTTTCACAATTCACCCCCCTCTTATCGATCTAGTTATTTAACATATAACCTCAGAATGGTCTCGTATTCTCGGTGAATTTTCTCAACCTCTTCCATATAGGTTAACGTCATCGAGCAGTGCTCTGACATACAATCTCAAAAAGGTCTTATATCCTTACTGAATTCTTTCGACCTCTTCCATATAGGTTAACATCATCGAGCAGGGCTTTAATATATAATCTTGGATAGCTCTCACATCCTTGTTAAATTCTCTCGACCTTTTCTATATAGGTTAACGTCATCGATCAGGGCTCTGACATATAACCTTGGATAGGTCATACATCCTTAGTGGATTCTCGCAACCTCTTCTACAGAGATCAGCATCATCGAGCAATGTTTTAAGTAAACATTCTCTCTAAAGAAGATCTCATGAAAGCAAAATGATTGATAAAATCATCACTGATATAAAGACCTTTGTAGTCTAACAGTGCCTCCAAAAATATGGGGGGCAATACATCAAAGTATGTCTCAAAGAAGCAATAGCAATTCAACTTCATCAAAGGGATAAGTTCTTAACTTCATATACAATATCAATGGAGTTGCATAAATTCAAATTCAGATGTACATTTCTTTTCACAAGAAATTGAAATTAAAAGTATAGTGGTGTTATTCATACAAGCTACTATCATCAATCAACAAATAACTTCAAAACAGTAAAAAATCCTTAGTGGATTTACACACAAGCATCTCTTACAACTTCTTCTTCAAAGAAAAATTGTAATTTGGTCTTCATCAGGCCTCAACTCAGTTGATATTATACGTCTATCGTCAGAACATCGGTATAGCACACTGCTCCAGCCCTTTAACTCAGGGATATCTAATATCGATACACTTCCGTATGGAGTCATATTATTTTTGCAAAATGCCACTGGACACCCGCCATCATCGGGCCTTCTTTGGATTTTTGTCAGCGGTCTTTTACTTCATATCAGCCATCATCTGCTTGTCGCTCGACTGCTATTTGCAGGTCACCCTTGAACTATCTCCTTCAGCTCTACACTCGGTCGTTGACTGCTAATGAGCTTCAACTTGATCGTACATCACTGACATACTTCCACTCGAACAACAACAAAATTCTCCCCATCTATTGGCACTCCTCCCGAGTATTATTACCACCAGATCTTCTCAAATCACCCTCGCATACAAGCATCAATTGATCTTCTTCTGTCAAGAATCATCTTTTAAGAAGATAGCTTCTCCTCGCGACTCCTTACGTATAAAAGAGGGGCACTGAAGCTCGATAGGAGAATGTCGCCTATCACCGACAGTAGAATGCCTCCAATGTAAGAAGAAGTTCGCAAGAGAAGAATAAGAAGGAAAAAATCTCCTTCTACACAAGAGAGGGGCACTGAAGCTCGATAGGAGAATGTCGCTTATCACCGACAGCAGAATGCCTCCAATTTAAGAAGAAGTTCGCAAGAGAAGAATAAGAAGGAAAAAATCTCCTTCTATACAAGAGAGGGGAACTGAAGCTCGATAGGAGAATGTCGCCTATCACTAATAGTAGAATGCCTTAAATGTAAGAAGAAGTTCGCAAGAGAGGGGCACTGAAGCTTGATAGGGGAATGCCGCCTATCTACGAAAGTGGAATGCCTCCAATGTAAGAAGAAGAACGTAATAAAAGAATAAGGAGCAATAATTCTGACTTCTACACACAGAGAGGGGCCCTAATTTTGCGTAGGAAAAGTCACCTACTAAAAACAAGGGAGTGTCTCAACTGTAAGAAAGTCAGAATGCCAGGAGAAAAAGAAAAGAAACGACTGAAAAAGTCTAACTTTTGTACAAGAGGAGGGGCGCCGATTAAAGTAGGGAAAGTCATCTACGAAAAACAATGGAATGCCTCAACTGTAAGAAGATAGCAAGAGGAGAAGACAGTGGAAGGAGAAAAATTTTCCTTCTATACTAAAGAGAGGTGCTGAATTAAGTAGGGAAAGTCACCTACGAAAAATAGCGGAAAGCCTCTAAAGCATGAAGAAAAATGAGGGAAAAGAAGGAAAAAATCCAACTTCTGTATAAGAGGAGGAGCGCCGAATCAAGTAGGAAAAGTCACCTACTGAAGAACGGTGGAAAGCCTCAACTGTCAGAAAGAAAGAAGAAGAAAAGAAGAAGGTGGAATTTTTCCCTTGGCCTTGGGGGATATTTATAGTGTTTTTGGAGAAGAAAATAACATTCTGGAATTTTATTAAATTTTCTTGATTTTTTCGTAATTTTTTGGAATTTTTTAGGATTTTTTCAAAATTTTTTGGAATTAAAAATCCATGTGGGCCCCACCAAATTATTTAAAAAAAAGTAAACGAAACCGCTGGCCAAACCGCACGGCCAGGAGGGGCGGGCCAATTCGGTCATCTAAACGCGTCCAAGCTCCGATTTTCATCCCGGACAGTTCAAATCCGATGTTTTGGGGTCCCTGGACACGTTTTTTAACGTTTCGGACTCAATTTTGATACTTTCGAAGCTCAACGGAGCCTCTATGATCAAGTTTGAGCAAGTGTTTAATTTTTGGAACTTAATTTTTTGTGATTCAGCCAAGGCAAAATGTCGACACATATTTTTGGATTTCTGGAACTTCGACGTCTGAAAATAGGGGGGCAACTGATACGGCATCATAAAATTATCTTGATCAGGCACGAATCTCGGTGCATAAATCAAGTTGAAAACTTCAAAAATTAAATCTGGGATCATCTGAACTCCGATTTCAGCAAACTTACCCTCGAACTTATCGTCTCGGAAATACAAACCCAACGACCCCAAATTCAACTCAATCCGAGCCGAAATGGGTCCGAATCAAGGACCCGAAGCACTGTTGGAAGGTTCGAACCATAATTCGAGTTACCAAATGGTTTCCAAATATGACGTTCTTATAGTCGAATCGAGCGGCTCGACAAGACGAATCCAACGAGCCCAAGATCGCCAAATTATGATATCATTAAGACCTTCAAATATCTAATAAATGGTACACGATCAAGGGATTCAATATCGAACGTCCATCTGACCACTCCCTATTTACCCCAGATCTCTCACATATTTACAGGCCATGCCACTCCAGAAATCTATAAATAGACCCCTCATTTCTCTTGTGAGGGGGGCGAAGCAAGAAGCAAGAGGAGAAGAGAAGAGAAGAAGGATAGGAGGGAAGAAACTCCTCCTCGACCACTGCCAGAATTCCGCCTGACCTCCAAGTGAGATCGGAATTTCGCCCGAACTCCAAGTAACGCCAAAGTTTCATCTGAACTCCAAGTAACACCGGAGTACTCCCCGAATACCATCTAACGCCAGAGTTATTCTCGGCTACCAACTGACGTTGGACTTCTACCCGACGTCGGATCTCCACTCGTCGCTGAATTTCTTCCCAACGCTGGACTTTCTACTAGATATAGTCCTTCCGACCTCCGTCGTTCGCCGACTACAATTCTTCTCACTTATGTTGCCCACCGACTACAGTCCTTCCGACCTCCGTCGCCCGCCGACTACAGTCCTTCTGACTTACGTCGCCCGCCGACTACAGTCCTTCCAACCTTCGTCGCCCGCCGACAACAGTCCTTCTGACTTACGTCGCACACCGACTACAATCCTTCAGATCAAACAACACATCAACAGTTATTCTTTGTATTCTCATCATGTAATGTTTATATAAGATGTACATCAAGCTAAGGCCTTCCCCAATGAAGGACCTCATTTGTAATCAACTACAATACTAGTGGATTCATTTATACTGGGCCAGGCCCCGTGGTTTTTCTCCCTTTTTTAGGGGTTCTCCACGTAAAAAACTTGGTGTCTCATAAATACTACACACCCTCTCTCTTATCTGATTATGTTCCGAATTTTCGTGCAACGCTAAGACTTTAAACTTTATATTTCTCTGCCGTCGCGAATACTCCTGGACACAACAGTTATTATTATTATTATTATTATTATGTAACTGCTTTTATTCCAAGGCAACTTCTGCCGTATTTCCAAAAGATATTGATCTGATAAATTGCTTTTCTTTCGGAGACTATATATATTCTGGTTGGCCCTTAATATTAATTTAATATATAGTACAAAGGCAAATTGTTAGAGTTCTGTATGGCCGTTTGGTTACGACTCATCTAGCTAATGCCAACATCACATGCTGTGTTGCTGTTGGAATTATTGAGGGTGATCAACGACAAGTGTCATCGACAATAAATATCACATCATGCCCCGTGGTTTTTTCCCCTTTTTAGGGGTTTCATGTAAAAACTCTAGTGTCTCTTATGAAAGTTACACCCTCTCTCTTATCTACTTGTGTGCTAGATCTTCGTACAATGCTAAGACGCTAAACTTTATATTTCTCTACTGCCGCGAATACTCCAGGACGCAACAATAACAAATTAATATTTTTTAAATAAATATTTTTTGTAATTAGAAGAGCAATTGAATTGTCGAAAACATTATATAATTGGTGTTAATTAGAAAAAAAAAATCAATTTGATTAGTATTACCTTTTTTATATGCCACTAATAAGCATTTTGTCCATAGTTAAGTTGCAAGTGTCACAAAATCCAAGCTAAATAACAAATCACTATTTTAATTGTGAATAATAAAGGATCAAAGTTTTATTTCGGACAACTTTTTTACTATTTTTAAAATAGTTTTTTAATACAAAAATTCCTTCAAACCTAAAATTTTTATACTTGAAAGCTGCTTTGAAAAGCAGTAAGAAAGCTATTCTAAATGAAACCTAAGTATGAATAAAACTTGAGTTATGTAGCCACCATTTTGAACAATCAAGTGTGAATTAATTAAGGTATTTATCAATTATATTGAAAATAGAGTTATGAAGTCATCTTTAAAAATCAAGGGTAAATGAATCTTATGTTTGAACTCACCAAGATTGAAAAATAAAGATCAAATATTAGTCAAGATAGTTAATAAAACTATAATTCATACTTAACAATTAAATCTTATAAGTTGTTTGAATATTTATTTTAGGAATTAAAATTTAGTAGAACAAAAATTCTTAAATTCATTAAATCACGTATGAATGATAGAAATTTATAAATATTGAATTTAATAAATACAATTTATCAGTATAGTGAGATACAAAATTCCCAAATTTTTATTTAGGTAGATTTAAGCATAATTAAATTAGGATGCCAAGAAACCAAACAGCCCCTTAATGTACAGTTCTTCAGGAAAGTTTACTGCCAGTTAAAGAGATCATTGAAACAAGTTATGCACTAAAACTTTAGAGCAGCTGAAATTTATTATGACCGTCTGGTTCACTATTTTTGCTTCTTTATATAGGATGTGTTTGAGAAAGGTTTATTTTACATATCGTTACCTATCATATTTTTATTTGAATATTATTTTATTACTCAATTTTCAACTACATTCATTTATAAAGGAAAAAAAAAATAGCAAACTGGCCACTAAAAACATATAAAATTTACTTTTCCTATAACAGCAATACAACTATTTTTTATAAATAGCTGTACCGAGGAGTGTAAGCGAGCCTAGCCGAGCTTGAGCCATGCCGAACATGAGCTCAGCTTGACAACCAAATCACAAGCTCGAACTCAAGCCAAACTCAAGCACAACGCGTGATAATAAAAGTGAGCTTGCAAGCCAGCTCGTAATATTGCTGGAAAAACATCAAAGAAGGCTTAGACATGATATTGCCTAAGTTTTTTTTTCTTTTTTTTTTTAATGAGAACGGCTCTAGCCTTTGAATAAAAATGGTAGCTTTTTTTTTTTTTTTTTTTAGAATACGAGCTTTTCTCAAATACCAGCATCTTTTGTCAGGAAAGAAAAAAGTCCCATGTTGATTTTCTCATGCGAAAAAAGCTTTGGCTGCTACAACATTCCTCACAAGATCATAAGCTGAGCCTAATAAAATTTGAACTTGGAGTTCGTTATTTGATAAGCTTAACTTGTGAGCTCGTTATCAAATCAATCTCGAGCTGACTCACGAGCTAGCTTTGAGTCGCTTAACCCCAAGATGTAGCCACCCGAAACGAATCAGTAATGACAAACTCAAGCAAAGCAATTGCTCTTTGCTACCAGTAATCTTTACAAGTGCAAATCCCATCTCTAAAATGATGAAATCTGCTTCTATCCCTCACAACAATCTCCCGCTCATAAACTTTTGAAATAAGCTTAATAGCTAAGTGACAATCCTCACAAACTCTCAAATTCTTCACTATCCTTATAGCGGCACCTGGAGCAGATTTCATCAATCCAAACGCAATTGCCAATCTCTCACTATGATAACAAAGAGCCGTCTCCTTCTCCTCCTCCTGTATATCAGCCAGCACATTCGTCGTCCGAGCAACATATCCTTCTTTTCTCAATCGCTTCGCAATCTCTTCGAGCTTCTCATATATCAAATCGGTCTCAGGATTCGATTGGTCTCCCATCACAAAATCATAAACCTTGTTTCCCAGCTCCAAAAGGCTGTGCCCAGGAGTCTTCTTCACCCCTCCTTTGATCATGCTCCTCCTCAGCTTCTGCACTTCAGCCCATCGGCTTCCACCGGCATACAGATTCGATAGCAGAACATAGTCGCCGCTGTGCCCTGGATCAAGTTTGATGAGCCGAGACCAAGCAACCTCGCCAAGTCCGACTCGCTTGTGCATTGCACAAGCACCAAGCAGAGTCCTCCATATAACCGCATTGGGCTCCAATGGCATGTTGAGAATGAAGTCATGAGCTTTATTGACTAGCCCGGCACGTCCGAGGAGATCCACCATGCATCCATAGTGCTCAATTCTGGGGACTATCCCATAATCATCTTTCATCTGGTTGAAGTATCTGAAACCTTGGTCAACCAGGCCACAATGGCTGCAAGCATAGAGAACTCCGACCAGAGTGATCTCGGTTGGCTTCAACTTGCCAATCTCCATTTCATCAAAGAATTTGAGAGCTTCTTTGCCGAAACCGTTTACCGCTAGGCCAACAATCAGGGAGGTCCATGAGACAACTGTTCTATCAGGCATCTCATCAAAAACCTTGCAAGCATCCACAGCCACACCGGATTTGGAGTATAGGTCGATAAGAGCATTCCCTATATGTGAATTCTGATACAGACCAGACTTAATGATGTATAAGTGAACCCGCCGGCCTAGTGCGAGAGCGCCGAGCTCAGCACAGGCGGTGAGAAGGCTAACCATGGTGAATCCATCTGGCTTCACTACATCTTCTTCATCCAATACCTGATAGCCATTAATGAGATGAATGAATATATATGAATGATCTGGGCCTTAGTTAGCTTGGTTTATTAACTATGAGCTAAAACAAATTATTTGTGTTATTTGTTATTAGCCAACAGCCAAGTTCATAATGATTAATTACATAGAAAATTTTGGATTGATGACTCTAATTTCATGAAAAAGGATTTATAATTTTATAATATAATTTAAAATTGTGATAATTTGATGATTTCTATCAATAATATACATGATATTTTTAAAAATATATGTGAATAAATCTGAGTAATGGTACACTGTTCCTACCATATACTGTCATTGCTAAGCACCTTCAAAAAAATAATTTAATATGTTTACATATGAATTATCATAAAGATAATGGATATAAAGCTCAGTGAAATGAGCTTATTAAATTGTTTCTACCTACCTGTTGGAAGAGCGTGAGCGCCTCGTTTGGCCTGCCGTTCAACGCGAAGCCATTGATAACAGAGTTCCAAGTAACAAGATTTCTAACGGGCATTTCCTCGAACACCTGGTGGGCAGATTCGAAAAGCCCGCAAGCTCCATAGAAATGCAGGAGCGAGTTCTGCACGAAAACAGAGGAAGTATGGGCGTTTTTAACAGAAAGCGAGTGAACAGACTCACCATGCCGAAGGTCGAGGAGGCGAGCGCATGCCTTTAGGAGGAAAGGGTAGGTATGGGAGTCAGGAGGAAGGGAAGCAGCGTTCATACGGCGGTGGAGGAGGAGGGCGGGTAAGGGGTGAGGGCTTTCGGCGTAGCCACGGATCATGGTGTTGAGGGTGAAGATATTAGGGTTGGGAAGGAGTGAGAAGAGGAGCTCGGCGTAGGAGAGGGGAGGGGAAGGGAGGGAGATAAGGGAGAAGATGAGGTGTTTGGCTAGGAGAGGATGGAAGAGAGGGATGCCGGTCCGGAGGGCATGAGCGTGTGTTTGGCGGAGGTGGGGGAGGGAACTGTGTGATCGGAGAAGGGCGATGCAGCGGCGCAGAGACGGAGTGGGATCGCCGGCGCCGGCGGCCGCTGCGATGGGGGAAATTTGTTCGTCATGCATTTGGCCATTTATAAAAATTATGATATAAATCTTATTACTAACGATGATTTTTTTTTTTTGAGAAATTAGAAATATAAAATAGAGAAAAGGATAGTATTGATTAACTAATTTTTTAATCATCAAATAAGTATCCGACTACTTAAAATAATAATTCAATCTCTTCATTCTTTAAATAAGAATCAAAACTAATCATTCCGTCAAATGCTCTAAATTCTCATATAAATAATCAAAAGGCTAAAATGAGTTTTTCAAACCATCAAAAATCATTTTTGATATATTATAAAAAAAATTACCTTGATTGGGCACTAATCTCGAGGCAAAATAATGTTGAAACATCCAAAAATTAAATCGAAGAACATCTGAACTCCGATTTCAGTAAACTTACAGTCAAATTGAACGTCTCAGAAATACGAACACAACGACACCAAATTCAACTCAATGTGAGCCTAAATGAGTCCAAATCAAAGAACCGAAGCGCATTTGGAAGGTTTAAACCATAATTTGGATTATCAAACATTTTCCAAATGTGACATGCTTATAGTCAAATTGAGCGGCTCGACGAGACGAATCTAACAAGCGAAATATCACTAAATTATGATATCATTAAGACATTCAAATCTCCAATAAACACACCATGATTAAGGGATTTAACATCGGTCGTCCATTTAAACCACTCCCAATTTAACCTTTATCTTCCTATTATTTACTGGTCATGCCACTGTCAGAAAACTATAAATAGACCCCTTATTCCTTATGGTAGGGGGCCAAAGGGGAGAAGAAAGGGAGCCCAAGCAAGAAGATAAGTAAAAGTTTTCTTGCCACTAAACTCCTCCTCGACCACCTCCCGACCACTTACCGATGTTGGACTTTCGCCCGTCGCCAAATTTCTATGGGATGTCAGACTTTCGCCTAGTTATCGACAGATGTCGAATTTCTGCCCGGCTGCTAACTAACGCCAGACTTTGGCTCATCATTAGATTTCTACTCGACGCTAGATTTCCACCCGTGGCCGGATTTTTACTTGAAGTCGGACTTCCGCCCGTCGTGAGACTTCTGTCCATCACCGGAATTCTACCCGACACCAGACGCCGGAAATCCGTCCTTCGCCAAACTTCTGCCCAACATGAGATTTTTGTCAGACTTCTATCAAATGCCGAACTTCTGCTCGTCGCCGAACTTCTATTGTCACCGAACTTTTTTCGAATTTCTACCTGACGAAGAACTTTCACCCAATGCAAGTTTTTTTGTCCATCATCAGATTTATACCCTTCGCCAGATTTCTTTCCAACGCCAAACTTCTATCCATCGTCGGACTTCTACCTAGAGCAGTCCTTCTAACCTCTGTCGCCAGATAATGATCCTTTCGATCTCCGTTGCCCACTGGCATGATTTTTCCGACCTCTGTTGCCCACTGACCCTTTTCGAGGGTTTTCACATTAAAAATTTGGTATTTCTTATAAATGTTGCACCCTCACTCGCTTATCTCTTTTCATGCTAGATTTCGTACAAAGCAAAGACGTTAAACTTTATATTTCTCTATAACCGCGAATATTCCTGGACATAATTATTTAGCGCCGTTTATGGGAACGAGGTTCTCAACTAGGGGGCTAATTTTTTACTCCAGCCTCAAAAAGTTGTTCGTGTCAATGTTCTGGCATCAGCAATTACTGCATCAATTTCATGATAATTAAATGTGGTCTGGGGGGCAACCTTGACTACAGCCGTGGTTAAAAAGATTCCTCTAACTCTTCTAATGTCTAAGATGATATATTGGATAATAAAATTTCTAACAAACGCAATAATGCTTCCAATAAATTTCAAGCTTTATACAGTTCATAGTTTGACTTCTACTCCTTACGTAAGGTCTTAATCTTGACTTAGAAAAGAAATTGATGATATAAAGATAGATCATTCTTCACCTTTGATTCAGGATAAATGCAACATTCGCCCCCTCCCAATTAAGGCAAAATTGATCCTAGGGGTGTTCCTTTTGACCTCCTCCATAAATATTAATGTTATCGAGTAGAGCAATGACATACAACCTCGAATAGGTCATACATCCTTGTGGATTCTTTAGAACTCTTCCATATAGGTTAACGTTATTGAGCGACACTATGACATAAAACCTCATATAGATCATACATCCTTGGTAGATTTTCTCGACCTCTTATATATAGGTTAACGTCATCGAGCAGTAATCTGACATACAATCTCGGATAGGTCCTACATCTTTGATGGATTCTCTCGACTCATTTCATAAAAGTTAATTTCATCGAGCAACGCTCTGACATAAAATTTCATATATGTCATATATTTTTGGATATATTCTCTCAACCTCTTTCATATAGATTAACATTATCGAGCAACGCTACGCTCTGACATAAAACCTAGGATAAATCATACATCCTTAGTGGATTCTCTCAACCTCTTTCATATAGATTAACATCATCGAGTAGTACTTTGATATATAATCTTAGAAAGGTAATACATCCTTGATAGATTCTCTCGACCTCTGTTATATAGGTTAACGTCATCAAGCAATGCTTTGATATACAACCTCATATAACTCATGCATCCGTAAGTGATTGATAAAGTCATCACTCATATAAAGATCTTAACAGTCTAAAAAAATATGGGGGGCAATATATCAAAGTATGTCTCAAAGATGTATAAATAATTTAGCTTCCTCTTGGGGACAAGTTCATTTCAAATAAAAAACAAGCATCGAGCTCATATAATAATTTATACATCATATTAAACATCATTGATGTTACATAGATTCAACATCAAATCCAAGTATACATTTATTCACACTAGAAGAAATATATCAGCAACATCTGTACAAGTTAACGACATTAAGCAAAAAATAACTTCAAAAAGGTTAAATATCCTTGGTGGATCTATTGACCTCTTCTCTATTACACATTGAAGCATCTCTTATATTTTTTTCTTCAAAGAAAGATTATAACCTGATCATCATCATGCCTCTACTCAATATTGATACTATTAGTGTGTCGCTAGACCACTAACATAGCACACTACTTCGACCCCTTCAATCAGGGATATTTGATGTCTGCAGACGTCAATATGGATACATATTACCTTAGAAGAATGCAACTAGACCACCGCAATCATCGGCACTTCGTCTATTGTCTATCGATGGTTACTTACTTCATATCAGCCATCATCGACTTCTCGTTTAACTGCTATTATTAGAGTCTCCAATTATCTCCTTCAACTCTCCACCCAACCATCGATCGGCATCAGATTTTAGCACGATCGTCAATCACAGTCAGAATTTTGCTCAAACAACATCAAAATTCTTCTCGTACACCAACAATCAATGATTCTCCTCCCGGATACTACTATTGTCAGATCTTCTCAAATCACTATTGCATGCAATAGGCAGTTGATCTTCTTTTATCAACGATTATCTATTGAAAGAATAAACTCATCGTGGCTTCTTCTACACAAAAGATGGGCATAAAGCTTGATAGGGGATGTCACCTATCCCAAATAGCGGAATGTCTCTACTGTAAGAAGAATAACACATGAGAAGAAAAAGGTAGGATAAAAAATATAATTCTACATAAAAGAGAGGCACTAAAGATTAATAGGTGATGTCACATATTTCAAATAGTAGAATGTCTCTAATATAAGAAGAATAACACATAAGAGAAAAAAGGAAGGAGGCCAAAAGCTTCTACTACACAAAAGAGGGGTACTGGGCTTGATAGGTGAGGCTGCTTATCTCAGATAGTGGAATTCCTCTATTGTAAAAAAAAAGACAGAGGAAAAGAGAATAAAGAAGGAAAATTTTCCTTCTAAACTAAAGAGGGGCACGGAATGTAGGTAAGGGATGACACTGACTAAAAATAATGGAAAGCTTCTAAAGTAAGAAGGAAAGTGTGGGAGAAAGGGAGAGGAAAAAATCTACACAAGAAAGAAGCATGCGGGGCCCCATACAAAAAAAATGTGGAAGGCCTCAATTATAAGAAAGTTAGAGGGAGAAAGGAGAAGAATCAAAGAAGTAATTTTTTCCTTGCCCCAAGGGGAGGTATTTATAGGACGAAAATGGGGGGAAAATGATTTGAAATTAGGGGGGAAATTTACCTCCAAATATGTTTAAATTTTTTCGAACTTATTCTAGAATTTTCTAAAAATGTTTTGGAACCCCTTATGTAATTTTTTGGAATTCCTTTATTAAAAAATAAAGAAGCATGTGGGGCCCAAAGAATTTGTTTTTAGCGGCACTATAACTATCCGCATTGTAGCATCCATTCATGCAAATGCGAAATAAAATTGATATTTATATAGTGGGATTTACTTTGCAAAATTTACTGTAGCAGTAGCACTATAACAACAACATTGTAGACGACGGACTGTAGCAAATCGCTGACGCACTGTATCAAGTCGTCGTTGTAGCAGACTGTTACTGTAGCATAGTTACTGCAGCAGGTGATTTGGCCCAGATAATCCAGATCGAACATTTTTTGGGTCACCAGAATTACTTTTTGATGTTTCAGATTCAATTTTTCCACTTTCGAAACTCAATAAAGCTATCAAGTTTGAGCAAATTTATATTTTTTGGAACGCAATTTTTTAGCATTTTTTGTGATTCATGCAATTTAAAATGATGTGATATATATTTTCGGACTATGCAGGCTTCGACGTTCGAAAAAAGGGGGCAACTGATATATCTTTAAAAAATTAACTTAATGGGGCACAAATCTCGAGGCAATATAAAGTTGGAAACTTCAAAAATTAAATCAAACAACATATGAACTCTAATTTCAGCAAACTTATAGTTGAACTGAACGTCTAAGAAATATGAACCCAATGACACCAAATTCGACTCAATCCAAGCCCAAATGAGTCGAAATCAAAGACCCGTAGCACAATTAGAAGGTTTAAACGATAATTTAAATTATCAAACGGTTTTCAAACGTGACATTCTTATAGTCGAATCAATCGGCTCGACGTGAGGAATCCAACAAGCCTAAGATTGTCAAATTCTAATATCATTAAAACATTCAAATGTTTAATAAATGCACCATTATGAAGGGATTCAACATCAACCGTTTATTCAAATCACTCCACATTTACCCTTTATCTTCCTCATATTTACTCGTCATACAACTCACAAAAAACTATAAATATACCCCTCATTCCTCATGGAAGGGGGCCTAAGGGGGATGAGAAAGGGAGCCCAAACAAGAAGATAAGCAAGAGCTATTACCATCAAACTCCTCCTCAGCCACTCACCAACGTGGGGCTTGTGCCTGTCGTCGGATTCTACCCGATGCCGGACTTTCGCCCAGCTACCGACGGACACCGATTTTCTTCCCAACCACCAACTGACACTGGATTTTCCCAGCCACCAACTGGCGCCATACTTTGGCCCGTTGCTGGATTTCTACCCAACGCCGAACTTCCGCCCGTCTTCGAATTTCTACTCGACGTAGGACTTCCACCTGTCGGCAGAATTCTACCAGATGCCGGACTTCCAACTGTCACTGAATTTCTACCTGACACTGGATATCCAACCATCACCAAATTTCTACCAGTTGTCAGAATTTTGTCAGACTTCTACCCATTGTCGAACTTTCGCTCGTCACAAGACTTTTACCTATCACCGGACTTTCGTCGAACTTCTACCCGACGCAAAAATTTTACCCGTCGCCAATTTTCTGTCAATCATCGGACTTCTACACGTCGTCGGACTTCCACCCTTTGTTGAACTTCCACCAGTCGTCGGATTTCTATTCGACGCCAAACTTCTATCCATCACCAGACTTCTATCTAACGCCATCCTTCTGACATTCGTCGTCCACTAATTACGATCTTTCTGACCTCCATCACTAGACAATGGTCTTTCTGACATCCGTCGCAAGACAATGGTTTTTATGACCTCCGACACCCGCAGACTACGGTTCTTCTAACCTCCGTCGCTCGCCGACTATGATCCTTCTGACCTTTGTTGTCCAACAATAATTTTCGAACCTTTGTCGCCCGTCGACTACGATTCTCTCGACCTCCTTCACCCGCCGACTACGAACCTTCTGACCTCCGTCTCCAAATAATGATCTTTCCGTCCTCAGTCGCTCATCGACTATGATCCTTCCAACCAAACAAATATGTTAACAGTGATTCTTCCTATTCCCACCATGTAATGCACTACATATGATGTATATTTGTTACATCAAGCCAAGGCCTTCCCCTCAAAAAAGGGCCTCATTTGTAATCAACTGCAAATACTAGTGGTTTCATCAAACTAGGACAGACCTCGTGATTTTTCTCACTTTTCAAGAGTTTTTCACATAAAAAATTTAATGTCTATTATAAATGATGCACCCTCACTCTTTTATCTAATTGCATTCTGAATCTTTGTACAAAACTAAGACATTAAACTTTATATTTCTCTACCACCTAGAATATTCCAGGAGGACGCAACAATTTTGATCATTTGTAAAAATTGAGATAATTTGAATTTTTAATCATATAATAGATTTTTACTCAATCAAAATAAATAAATAATTTACTTCTATAGATGAATAGACCTATAGACCAAAAATTTTATAATTTATTGCTTATCATACTTAAAAAATGCACAACTTCCAATAAGAAGACTATTTAGCTTAACCAAAGAAATTATAATACAATTTTAAACTAAGTTGTTTGATTGTATAACTCAAATATAATGAAAATTTATATTTATTTATTTTGTTAATAATGGAGATGCGGCCGACAATGCCATAGTTGACAAAAAGAAAAGGTCAAAAGAGCATAACAATATAGCCACGCAAAAATTCGCAAGGTCATGCATTTCAAATTCATTAGATTTAAATAAATTTCAAAATACATAAAAAAAACCTAGTGAAGACAATCAAAATTCCTCAAAAAATTTACATGTGATTATTTTAATTGCAATAAAATGCCTAAAAAATTTAAAATTCTTATATATCTTTTGCTCATGATCCTAATAATTATTAAGAGATAACATGTTGTGTGAGAAATTAAAAATACATGTAATAAAATTAATCCCATTCTAATAGAAAATATATCAAATATCCTAACATAATTATGCAAATCCCTCTTACTAATAAGTTAAACACAATAGTGGAACATTCTTACGACCAAATTCATCTTACATAGAGCAGAAAAACTCTGAAACAAAGTTCTGATAATATTCATCTTACATATCCCTCACAAAATGCTGAAACAAAGTTCTGATGAGAAAAAAATTCCAAAGAAAGGAAGTTAACACAAAGAGTTTAAACAAAATTTTGCACCTTAATCATATGGGATCTGAATGTAAGCTGCATCAGAGGCAAAAGGCACATCAGCATACATACCTGCAAGCGCACAACGAATACACTCGAGCACAGTGAAGAGGTAGGCGAAGGCAATGGCAGTCCAGAAGTGCATTCCAATCTTGCCCCAGTAAATTGCGAGAGGCATCCACCGGCTTATCGTGCCGATAACTTGAAGGGAGATCTCAAGAAGCATTCCCATGACCACATGGAACCTGAAGAAGTGAGGCCACTCCTTCCTTCTTACTACCCCAAGATAAGCTACAAAGAAATAGGCCATTAAGAACCAGCCTGGGAGGGACCCTATGAACCTTAAGAAAGGGTAGGTCAGTAACTCAAAATCCTCCAGGAAAGGGTGAAGATGGTATGCAGTTTCAGCGTACATCCATGTCTCATGAAGAGGCATGAGATAGGGTATGCATGCTAGTGTTCTCCACCACCATCTCGGCTTTTTAGTCATCGGGGGGTAGCGGTAGCTCGTAGGAACATCCTTTGATGCTCTCGGGGCCATCAAGTTTCCTCGGAGGCATTTTCGGGGAGCAGAGGGCAATGTTCTTGGGAATGTAAAGCTGCCAGGACATCCAGTTAAAACAGATGTTGAAGCATTTGAGACGGTGATTTTAAGAAGTGCTCCTGCCATTGGAAATCAGTGAATATTACATGAAGCAATAAGCATCGTCTTTATTGACCTAACATATAGATATTCAGACATAGGATAGAAGTAAACAGCAATGCAAAGAAGAAGAAAGGAAGGCTTTCCTACATAGAGGTTTTGTTTGGGACGATTTTTTTACTATTTCTTAAAGCAATTTTTTAGTACAAAATTTTAATATTTGTATTAAAAAGTTGCTTTAAGAAGCAGTAAAAAAGCTGTCCCAAACGAAACCTGAATGTTAAAAGTTTAGACAAAAGCATTTCACTATCGATTAACCTCTGAACATTTCTAAGTTTGATAAGATCATTTGATTATGTTGTTACCAACTCATTAGGAACCTCCATAAAGAAAGTCTCAAACATAACAAGAACAAAGAAATCTCAAATTCTCAATGCTTTTTTTTTTACTTGATTTTCAATACTTGTGTGAAGAAATTTGAAGAATGGAATCAATAACTTGGGAGTTTTAAAAACATGAGAAAATTAACAGGCTCATAACAAACACGCTCAAAACTATTGGGAAAGAAGATAGTAATTCAAAAACATAAATGCATACCGCTTAAATGAAAACCTCGAGAATGTTGAGACTCGCCACACCAATTTTTAAATCTCGAATGTGTTGTAAGTGTAGAATTAAGAGAGGGGTATACAGAAAAAGAGGGCGACGTTGCCTCCAAAGGCCTAGGTTTCAGTGACATGCGTCCAGAAGTTGCCATGCAACCATTAAGAATCATCCCTCAATCACCTGGAAAGAAGATCAGATATAAGATAAAACCACTGAGAGCCGCACCAGCCAAAATATTAGAAGAAAAAAAAAAAAAAAAAATTCATCTGTAACAATGGATACCTGTGAAAACTCATTCAACTACCAAAAAGCCTAACAAATAATGTAAACTTGTGATATGGATAATGATGATGAGACTAGTGATAAGGCAAAACATAATTAATGCTAAACTCCAGAATGAAAAAGGCTAGAGGAAGAAGCATATCTGAGAAACCAAAAGCAAAAAAAGAATCTATAACGATGATACAAATATAGTAGTACTTAATAGCCTTTTCCTCAAATTATTTCATTACAACAGACGTTTCTATTTCAGCATTAAAACAAGAACAAAAAATTTTGATCCTTACCTGAACAAAGTACGTGTTCAGGCTCGGTGTGAACTGAATTTCTTGGTCAAGATGGTCTTAATGACATTTAAATTAATGCATATATGAACACGGCAGATCAAACCATACAGTTTGATGAAGATGAAGAAATCTATAATATTTTCTTCCAATATTACAAGTCAAAATTTATGCGTTCACATGCATATGATTGCCCGACAAATCTCTTTCAGGAGAAATTTTCGTTTGATGAATCTGATACCTTTATATGCGTCTGTATCCTTCTGCCGTAACGGACGCGGACTCCTCCCATACCAGAGGCCCAGACATGTACGAAGTTGTTGCTTGGTGGTAGGAATATTGACTTGTTTTCATAGCATTCTCTTGATATTTTTGGTATTGAACCTAGGTAGCCTCGTAGGAAATAATTCCTCGGAGTCGAGGAGCATGCAATCCCAGTCATGATTCTCTTCTTCACGAACTCCCGTAGAATATAACACATTCTTTGGCACAGTGCCATTTTTACGGGGAGGCAGATAGAGGGTGGCGAGTTCTTCAACTTTATGAACCTCGCGCGTAGGGGTGTCAATTCGGGTCAACGGGTTGGGTTCGGGTCGAATTGACCCGGCACTGTTCGGGTCAACCGGAACTGACCCGGCACTGTTCGGGTCAACCCGAACCCGACCCGTTTTTAAAAACGGGTCAGGTTTCCGGACCCGAACCCGACCCGATTCGGGTCCGGGTCAACCCGACCCTACACGAATGACCCGGAATTGACCCAAAATTGCAAGTTTTCGGGTCAAAAATCGGGTCAATCTTCGTTTTTCGGGTCAAAATCGGGTCAAAAACAGGTCAAACTCGGATTTTTGGGTCAAATATGAGTTTTCGTGTCACTTTCAGGTCAATTTTGTGTTTTCGTGTCAACCCGAACCCGACCCAATTTTTAAAACGGGTTGATTTCTTCAACCCGAACCCTACCCGTTTCGGGTTTGGGTTGACCCGAACCCGGATTTTTCCGGGTCGGGTTCAGGTCATGTTTCGTGTCGTGTCAAAAATTGACACCCCTACTCGCGCGAAATGATTTCCTTGAAATGTTGTAAAGGAACACGCGTGATTATGAGTACACTATCTGAAATTGATAGGCTGTCAATTCTTCTAGAGAACACATTCTGCACCGTATTCATATAAATAGAGTCATAGTCGTAATCATCATTTGAAAATTCAACCTCCTACTCTATTCGTCCATGGACTGGCATACTCTCCGAGATTTAGCAGAGGTAACATCATCATCATCTGTGTCGCTCCCAAGATGAGGTACGCTTCTTTTCTTTTGGAATGATCGATGCTTTGGGAAGAGTCGGCCCTGCCTTCTTTCTCCCCACCTGCTTCTTCTGACCTTCTCGTTCAGGTCGCTTTGTAGTCTTTGAATTTGATGCTTTAGCTTCGAGGGAGCTCGAAGACTTTTGCTTCTTTGGCATGAAGTACCATGCATCTTCATAAACTGTTGCTTCATGAACTGTAGAAGGCTGAATGTCACCAGAGATCCTGAATTCTTCTCCATCTTTGAGATACTTCATACACTGGTGTAATGTTGACGGGACAGTGCCATATTCATGCAACCAGGGACGACCTAGAAGCGCCTTGAATAAAGTATCTGCGTCAATCACATGAAATTTAGCTGCTGTATGGAGCTCTCGAAATACAAGAGGGAGCATGAATGATCCAAGGGTCTTCTGCCCTTTCTCGTTGAAACCATGCACCATCAACTTATCTGGCCCGAGGTGCTCCACATCAAGGCAGAGGGATCTCAGTGCTTTCAACCTTATCAGATTTATGGAGGATCCGGGATCGATCAGGATTCGACTGATGATCAGCTTATCGCTCTCTGTAGTAAGTACAGAGGACGATTATGGTCTACAGTTCCGAGCATCATGTCCTCTTCGAAGAAAGTAATAAATGGCTCATTTCGAGCTTGCAAAACTTCAGTCAAACTACGTTCAGCAAAATACGTCTCGTATCTTTCGGGATCTTTGAGAGCCTGAATCAGAGTCTCCCGAAGGTCTTTATACATCACCAAAGCATCGTATATGCTGAGCTATGCTGGGATTTTTCTCAGATGGGATAAGATATTATAATCTATCCCATTGGCTGAAGTCTTCTTTTTCTTATGATCTTCAAGAATAATATCATCGTTGATAACTATCTCTTTCTCCTTGTCTTTGTTGGAGACCCCTTTCTTCGTTAGAGGCGGTAGTATCTTGCCGCTTCTTAACTGCACTTGAGCAATCTCCTCCGGGTCAGAGTCATTTAACGGAGTATTTTCTTCAAAATCAGCCATTGTTGCATCTAGGGACTCATCTGTTGATTCAGAATCACCACCCAGGTTTACATGTCCCATTCGAGATGCTATGCTAGGGTCTGATTCGTCTCCCTCTAGAAAATACAAATCCTCCTCCGAACTGTAATCCATTTGCAAAACCATCATACAGGATTCAGAGGGTACTTCTTCTGTGTATTCCTCTTCTGTTAAAGTACTCGGTGTCACCGAGATGACCCGACATACTTTGGGAAGAGAATTTTCATCCCCTTCTTCAGCCTCATCGATTTTAAGCTCTGTCATGAAATCAGCGAGCTTGATAGGTCGCCTCACAGTCTGATAATATTCATCCAAACTGTTGATAACTCTCTGAGTTGCAGTCATTTTCTCCTTGGGCTTCTTCAACTTAGTCTTCTTCTTGGATGATTTCACCCCCCCAGACTTTGAAGAGTTAGCTTGATTGGAGAGTTGTTTAGAAATAGGAGCTCGCATCATCGCAGTGCCTTCAAATTTATCATAGGCTCAACAGGAGACTTCCACTTTACACCTGGAACTCCTTCAAGCTGCTTCAACATTTTCACAGTCTTCTTGGAGACCGCAGTCTCCCACTGTTCTTCTTGAATTGGCTTCTTTTCTTTTCTTCTTTCTTCAACTAAGGGTACGGAAGAGGACGTGACCACCCGAATTGATTCCTTTTTAGGATGAGACAGCACATTATCGGACAATGTGAGTTCTCCTTTTTGATATTTTCTTTCAAGCCAATCCTTGAAGATATAGCAATCTTCAATAGGATGGCTGAGTACTCGATGATATGGGCAATAATTTGGGTCACCAGTGTGCTTCGACTCTTCGGGTCTTTTGCATTAAGGCAGTTCTAAACCCGATTTCAACACTTGTCGAAATAATTTGGCGACACTCTCCCTCTTGAATGAATATTCTTTATTCATTTTATCTTTGAGGGATTGGAACGTTCTATCACCAGTTCCCATTATTTGTCTCTGGCGCTCTCCTCCACCTTGATAAGTTCGTGGTTTATCATTGCCCCCGAATATCAGCTTTGGTTGAGGGTTGGGGTTGTAGGCCTGTTTGAGATTTTCTTGATATTGCATCGGCTGTTTGCCCTTGTCTACATTGTAAATCACATGTTTTTCTCTATCAGCTCTAGAGAAGAACGTAGAGTCGGCTTCACCCCTTCTAGCACCCGGAGGCCTTAGCCTTCTTGGGCTTATCAGAATGATTTTCTAATCTTGACAAGTTCAGTTTCTCAAACTTGGCCACTCTGTCAAGCAAATCTTGAAATGTGTTGATTGTAGCCATGCACAGGAAGGGTTGCATCTTGTCATCAATGTTGCCCATTAACAACTGTACGGCATGCTCTTCTTCTAACTGCTGCTCACATTTCATGCTCAAATTTCGCCAGCGAGTGATGTATTTAGTCACTGATTCTTCTCTTTTTCTCTTATCCAGAGCGAGGTCAGCGATCGTGATCTTCTCAGTTGCACTAGCAAATCTTTTCACGAACGTAGATTCTAATTCTGCGAAGGTCTTCACAGAATCATTTGGCAGTTCAACATACCATTCGAAAGCAGTTGCTGTCAAACTGCTGACGAATTGTCGGAAGAGTAGGGCGTCATTGCCTCCTGTGTTCCCGCAAGTGGCTTTAAATTGTGCCAAGTGTTGTCGGGGATTGTTAGTACCGTTGAAAGTGTTTAACTTTGGTACAGAATACCCTTTTGGGTACGGTACTTGGTCGTACTCAGCAGGGTACGGACGACCTTTGCCCACCAATTTTTCTGCTTGATCAACGGCTATGATGGCCCTGATCCTTTCTGTGATTATTCCTTCCAACTGTGCAGCAGTTACTGGTTCGGAAGTACTTGCAATATTCTGCGAAGTGGGCTGGCGAACGATATTATGGACTTCGCGACCACCATCAGGAGCTCCCGGTACTCCTGAACCTTGTGGCACTTGGAAGTTCAGAGGGTCAGCAGGAGAATTGGGCATGGCACCAACAGCAACAGTTTGCTGCATCATCTGCATCATTGCCCCCATTTGAGCCATCATCTCAGTCATCTTCTCATTTAACTGAGAGATTTCCCTGTCTTTGGCCCTCATTTGTCGCCTCATTTGTCTTTGCATGTCTGCAAGCGTGACATTCTCGTTAACGAAGGGATTCTCCTCGGCTTCTTTTCTTTCTTCTTCTGCTTGTGAATGGCCACCTCTGCCAGTGGTGGACCCAGGTTCACGACGACGTTGATAAACTCGCCTAATCGGCGGTTGCTGATCGTCATCATCTTCAACGTCATCATAGTAGGTTTCTTCATTAACATTGGTGTGTCTCACCATATAGACAACTTCCATGTCCAGAGTATTATTTATTTCTTGCATTTCTTCTTCTAGATTTTCTTCCAGAATTTCATCAATATTTTCTCCCCCTTCGAGGTATTCTTGTATATTTTCGTCCTCTTCAAGGAATTTCTCTTCTTCAATGTTCTCTCTCCCTTCCATATTTTCTTCTTCTTCTAGTACTCGGATCTCAGAGCGGCACCGCCACTGGATTTTCGATTCTTGGTTAGGCACGGGACTTCTTCAACCAGTGGACTGCGGTCAAAGTTGGTTTCTTTTGGAGGGGATGAAGGTCGACGGGATCCCCTGGAGGATTCTGCAAAGTGTCTACTGTCTGGAGGAATGTCATTATGGGTCCTTTTTGGGGCACACTTCTGACGTTGTTCATAGATGGGGGCGAATCTCCGGGAAGCTTCACCGGATGTCATGCCCAGATCAATCCTCCTTTCTCTTATTTCTTTCTCGTTTCTTCGAGGCTTTGGCATCCAGACTTGTTTTTCTTTCCACCGGGACCTTTCAGCAGCGGATCCCTGAACATATGGTTCAGGTGTCACGCCCCGATGTTCACCGCGTGGGACATATTTTCTTTCTTTCCTCTCCACCGCAACAGATAAGAGTTCTCTTGGTGGAGTCCCTCTTGTTTCGACCATCAATGGTCGTTGGTATCTTCTTTTATTCAATCCTCTCTCTTTTACAGTCTTCAGGACCCTATAGACCCGGGTCGAGAGGGTTTCAGGTTCTTTTTTCTTTGGAGGAGCTGGGACCTCACGTCGTTGCTCCCAGAAAGATTTCTTTAACTCCCTAGTCGAGCTATTTCTTTTGACCCACTTCAGATTTGCAAACCCATTCTGGGTTGAAATGTTAGCTTCAGACTCTTGGGCCGGCAGATTTGATGGGTGGACCGGGAGTTGTTGATGCTGAGCTCGGAGCTCAGCGTTCATCTTCCTTCTTTGCCTTCCTGTAGGGATGAGGAGGCCTCAGCATCGTATTTCCCAGGTGGAGATAACCTGGTTGACAGAGTGGTGGTGTTTGCAGTCATCACAGAAACTCTTCCACCATTCACAATTCTTCTAGTAGTCAGGGCCTCAGGCTGTGACAGCCTCTCGAACACAGAAATCCTCCCACGAGGATTTCTGGTAGTAGGTCGTTGTGCTGGCAGATGCACACGACGGGTAGGAGATTCAGTAGCGGGTCGCTGCGCCGGCAAATGCGTGCGACGAGTAGGAGCCTCGGAAGCTCTTGCAACGACAGCAGGGAAATCAATAATACCAAATTGGATGGTAGCTCCAGTGTTTCCAGTCTCAATAACAGCATTAGCCAGCTGAATTCTGGCTCCTCGTCCCAGTTGGACGATAATCGGGGTGTTCTGTAAATACATCTGCATAAATGAAAGGCAAGGGTTAGTAATCAGAATCTGATACATCACCCCGCACTTTCAAAATGCAGAGACTTGCACAGAACATAAAAATAAGAGAAGATAATATTAGCGAGCAATTCAAATAATACAAATTTAAAAACCGCTAAATGCATATGAATTCGCTGAATGATCATTTTAGAAAATTCAGAGTTTTGGATCATTAAACGATTATTTTGAAAGACTCAAAATCTTGAGTACGATTTGATATAGCTACTACTATAGCACTGAGACGACTAGCCAAAGATGAAAAGAAAAACCAATCCCCAGCGGAGTCGCCAGAAATTTGTGGGCTCCGAAAATTCGGCCCCGGCCTCCCCGCTGCGTGATTTCTTTTATTCCGGCGAGGGAGTTTTAACGAACTAAGTTCCGGGGTAAATTTTGGAAGGCAGATGGGTTTTTAGATAAGACACTACCCAGAGATTTCGCCCTCATTTTTGTGAGGACTTTATGATCTGAGTTCTGGTTTCCTATAGGCGCAAGCCCCTATAGTTAATTACCTCTCTCGATAACGACAGAGAACTTTCGATTAAGGCTAGTCGTCAATCAGATACATATATAATACGTGTTATCTGGCATATAGTAGCAGCACTGGATTTGGAATTGGAAATTTGAAAATGATTAAGAATTTGGGAATTTTGGAAAGATTTGAAAATTTTGATATTTAAAATAGAAAATTTCATCACCTAGCACTTAAAGCGGATGGTAGGGGAATGGATGATGGGCCCGATCAAGATCCCATGGTTCCGTCGTCCCGGGCCATCGTGGTCCCTGGTCTACTTAGTCATAGGAGGTAGTAGACCCAACCTGACAGAAGGATCCTTGTCGGCAGCCATGGGTTGCTTCGTCCAAGGGGACCTTGTAGACCGGGTGAATGTTTATCTAAGGGGACAAATTTGAATCCACCTTAGCTTACAGAGGGCTTTGTGCCCTATCGATCATATCCTATTGATTCATATCTTAAGGATTTAACGCCACTAAGGAGCGTATTGGCTCTGGCCATAACCGCTATCTGTGGTGCCATTTGGCGGCAAGACCACTCGGTTCAGAGGACCCCGGGTCATAACCGTTTACCTGCAGTGCCATTTGGCGGCGAAACTGCCGGTTAGAGGACACGTACCACGTCCTTACTGGCAAGAGATTGTTTGAGAATAGATCCAAGTGATATTTTCGACTAGGCATTTGGCTCTTTGTGAGCTAGAGTAAATTTCAATTTGTCCACCCCGGAAAACTGTTGCGGAGGGTGGATGGATTTTGCTTTAAGTTTTTGATGGATTTATTTCATTTTAAATATTTTTAGGATTTTTGGGATTTTGAGATTTTGAGATTTTTTGGATTTTGTGGAGTTTTGGGAATTTGAATGGAATTTGAATGGAATTTGAAAGTATTTGTGAACCCCTCCGGTTGAGATAACCAATCAATGCGGCCATCATCGGGGTGTTTGGGGTCATTTCTTTTTGTAGATTGAATCTTGTCAACTCTATCAAATTATCGATAGAGGATCAGATTTCGTAGGCTTTATGCCCTTTGATAGTGAACTCTCATTGTTATAGGCCTTGAAAGCCTAATATGAATGTATTAAGACAAATATATCGGTCGTAGCAATTGTATATTTGTTTGAGAGTTCGAACCTTGTCGACTCCTATTGACCCGTATAGGAGGATCGGATTCAAACTAGAATTCACTTGTCAACTCGCGCAGCATCCATAGACGTCATGTGTGTACCAATAACACGCTCGCCGGGGCCCATGCGGGTTAAGATTATATACCTCATTAGTGTACCTATGTGCATACAAGTTAAGGTGCATGTGCGGGGATATTCTTGGAATAGACGCCTTCTGTCTGCTTATACGAATGTTGCAGATCCGGTGGCGTGGCATAGCAGCTTCTGAATAGAGTTGTTCGCTGCTTCGTACAGGTAGACTGTCGTGCACTATTTGTTGATTTTTGTAGGCGGGTCATAGTGCACTAACTAATCTCCTGCCTTAACCCATAAGTGTTTGTGCTTATTATGGTCTTCATGCATTTTGCCTGCAGGCGATATATTTAACTTATAACAAATCTCCTACAGCAGTTCGCAGGAGTTTGCATTTGCCACATCGTTCATCTGTACTTGTAACTGATCAACATATTTGATTGATATCGTATACGAGTTGACTACGAGGATAATGTAGCATCCATTATCTTCTACTACACAATTTGTAGGTGGTCGCATACGTTCTTGACTTCCTTATGTATTATTGATTGGTGAACTACCACATCTACTTACATGTCCTTTAATGCTTGTATAAATTATTGCTTGTATATTTCTCCGGGGTCAAATTGTACGTTCCCTCCTATCTCATTGCTTGCAGGACTGAATATGCTTGCTTGTGTTTTGTTATTGATTGCAGAGATGTTGTAAGAATAACCAGTTCATCTGTTGAACGTCCTTTATACTTAGCTCATGAACATATCGTATCATTTGCGGCATGACGCTATATGTTTGTAGGGACGTTGTATGCACTCTACATTTGTAGTGAACAGAAATGCGCCACACTTATTGTTGTTACTTATACAATTTATGGAAGTTTTCGTGTGTTGTAGATCCTTGTCCTTGTAAATATTCACCTCGCATGAATATCTATATGTGCAGGAGATTCATCATAAGTGCATCATATCCCCGTCATCATCTCTATGTATGCCGATTAACGATCTACTATATTCACTAGTATTTTCATTAGAAGATCCTTTGCATGTAGAGGGAGTCGTTGTGTGCCTTATCGTTTAATGTGTTTGCTTGTAGGTATGTCATTGCATCTTCCACACATTATTCACAAACACACTATTGCACTTACTTCACCCTCCTTATATACATGTCTATAAGGTGGCAATACTCATCATCTTCAAAGGACTTTGTATGTTTACTTATGCAATTGACACAAGTATTACAACCAATCATCATTGTTCTTCCTTGCTTTGTAATGTTTATTTACTTTAACTTGCCATTGGAGTGTATATCATCAACATTGGAGTTTATCTAACATGAGATTCATTATTCACACATTTGCAATTTGACTTTAGTAATCAAAATTACCACTTAACATTGATTATTGCTTCATGCTCACTTATTTGATATTTGATAACTGTTTGAATTTAGAATTATGTTGATTGTTGTCCCATTCAAGTTCAAATAGTCTCATGCTATCTTGTAGAGTTCAAGTCTTTGTCGTAGTTCATTTATAAGTTCAAGATGAGTTCAATTCAGCTTGAGTTCAACTCAAGTCTTACACAAGTCCTCCATGTTCGTTCATATGGCAAGTCTAAGTCTTCACTTGGTTCAAACCAAGTTCATGTTCATTATGCTTAAGTTATGATTCATTTAGATTTGAGTTCAATTAAGTAGATTGAATCAAGTCCACAAGTCCCAAACGGTTCTAAGTCCTTGTCTGTATTTCAGACAAAATTTCGGCAACCTCCCGACATCTCCCCCGTTAAGGGGAAAAAACCAAGAGGCCGCCTACCCGCCACGTCAATAAAGACGTGCACGGTTAGTGTTGGTGAGACACCGCGGCGGTTGTATTTTTTTGTTTTCTCCCATCACGCGCAATAAAGGCGTGCATGGGATTTTATAAAAAGCATTTATGATAAAAGCAGTTTTTTTGATTTCCCCCCACCTGGGGGTACTTAATAAGCGACCCCGCTTCGCCGTACGTGCCGCACCAGGGTCCCATCCCACCACGCGCAATAAATGCGTGCATGGGGCGATTCTCCGGTTTGCCACGGACATTGAAGCAAGGTTTTGAGTTTAAAAGAGTTGATACCTTTGCGGGGTTGTCGTGATTGACACGTGGATCGAGGGGTCACTCGCCTACCTCGTCATAGGTGTCGCACCGGGTTCCCTCCTACCACGGCCAATAGAGGCGTGCTTAGGTGGTTTGCCGGTCCGACACTGACATCGAGGTGAGAGAGTGGAGGGGAAATTTTTTTTTATTAATTATATTAATTATAATTAATAATAATTAATTGTTATTTAAAATAACTTATTATTATTAATAATAATTAATAATAATTCGTTATGATTAATAACAATTATTTAATATTTAAAAATAATTAAATATAATTCATTTAAAAATAATCATAATTAATACCTAATTATAATTAATGATAATTAATTATATATAATTATATTAGAATAGGATTTGAGCCGAATTAAAATAGGATTAGGGCATGATTAGTGGGATTTAGGTAAGATTTAATCAACTGCTCAAGCTCACAGTGAATTAAATCCTACCCTCCTCTTCTCTGTTCGGTGGCCTTGCTGGACTTTGCCGAAGTTGCACACGAAAGGGATTAAGTTACCTTGACAGCACTCGAGCTCCCTATGTTGCTTCCGATTAGAATGTTGTGACTTCTGATTCGGTAGAAAGGGAAGTCGGAGAAGGTGCAAAGTCGGACAACAATGGAGGAGGTAAGCCGGTCTCGCCCTCCTCTCTCTCTCTCTCTCTCTCTCTCTCTCTCTCTCTCTCTCTCTCTCTCTCTCTCTCTCTCTCTCTCTCTCTCTCTCTCTCTCTCTCTCTCTCTCTCTCTCTCTCTCTCTCTCTCGGCCAAGGAAGGTCGGACGTCGGCTAGGGGTCGAAGGCAGGGAGGAGTTCGGGCAGAGGGAGTTGCGAATGGGAGAGGGAGGAGCTCGGGATCGGCGTCGACGGGATCTGGCTGAGGTGAGGTCGGCGGCTTGGAGTCGGACAGATGAATAGAGATGCGTCGGGTTGAGTGGAAACGGGATCGGGAGTGGAGTCGGGAGGTGGAAGCAGCGACGGAAGCAGAGCTGAGAGAGATCGGGAGGTCGGGTTAGGTCGGAGACTTGGGGAGGAAGAGTCGTGTGGTTTGCGGGGGTTATCGGGAGAGGAAGAGGGAGCAGCGATTTGGGTCGGTATTTAACGAAGAGAACGGGGCAGCGATCGAGAGCAGATTTTACGCAGGAAGTGCGGAGAAATGACGGGAGCGGCGCCGATTTCAGCCAGATTCGCTGCAGGATTCGTGGAACCAACGGTTTACAGGTATTATTTTTCGTTTCTTTTTTTTTTTTGGTTTATCTGCGAAGGTCAACACTTTAATCCGAACCATCAAAATATAGCTTTCAAATAACTGTATATTTTGTTGCTTATTAGGTGAATAATATAGCCTGAATAATGAGCCTCGTGTAAAATCTTCCTTCTCCGATATTCAAAAATAAGAGCACACAATATATTCTTGTAGAAAATAATACCATAATCATAAACTCATAATTCATATTTCTTACCCTATATGATCTGATCAATCAACTTTTGATATTCTGCATTTGACTTCTAAACTTTTTTAATCTTTTCTTATAAAGCACACTGAATGATCATGTAAGCTAATATACCCGAATCTCAATCAGTAGAAGAAATCACCTACAACTATAATCTCTTTATATCTCGTATCAAAGACTTATCAGAAGTGAGCTGTATATATGAGAATCTAGAAAACTTTATTCTCAGCGCGTTTACCACCACATTAGCCTTACTAGATTGATACTGAATAGTCGATAATAGTCTTTGATCAACTCATGTCATCTCTTTTGCCTCATATTAATATCTTTCTGAGTAAATATGTACTTCAGACTCCGATGATTAATGAAAATCTCACACATGATACTGTACAAGTAATGCTGTCAAATCATCAAAGAAAATATAACAGCAGCCAAATCTAGATCATATATTGTATAGTTCCTCTCATATGGCTTCAACTGTCTGGAAGCATCAGTTATAACACTACCGTGCTGCATCAAAATACATCCAAATCTCTGAGGGAAGCATCACTGAATACTTGAAAGCCTTCTATATAGAAAGAAGAGCTGAAACTGGAGCATAAGTTAAACAATCTTCCAATCTCTAAAAGTTAGTCTCACACTCTGATATCCAGATAAAAGCTACTAACTTTTGAGTCAGTCTCGTCTGAGGTGCATAAATCTAATAAAGCTTTTTCACAAACTTTCTATAATATCCAGCTATATCTAGGAAATTAATTACGTACCTCAAACACAGTAGTAGGCCTTAGCCAATTGGTGACTGCCTGAACTTTTTAGGGATCTACAAATATACCAGCACTACTCATCACATACCCTAGAAAAATAATACTCTTCAGTCAGAACTCACATTTGAAGAATTTGACATATAATGGATGCTGCCTCAAAATCTCCAAAATAATCCTAAAATATCTGACATGATCTTCCTTAAAAGCAGAATAAAATAAAATATCATAGATGAAAACAATCATAAATTGATAAAAAAAATCTTTGAGTATTTTGTTCATAAGATTCATAAAAATGATTGGTGCATATGTCACTACAAAAGGCATGACTAGAAGCTCATAGTGTCTATACATCATACTGAAAGTTGTCTTCATCACATTAGCCTCTCTCACCTTTACCTGATAGTATCCATATCGTAAATCAATATTCAAAAATACATAAGATCCAGTAAGCTGATCAAATAGATTTTCAATCCATGACAGATAATACTTATTCTTGATAGTGATTTTATTCAACTCCATGTAATCAATGCACACAAGCATCGTACCGTCCTTTTTCTTCACAAATAAAATTGGTACTCCCTACGGAAGTACACTAGGACAAACAAATCCACTGTTAACTAACTCCAAAAGCTGAACCTTTAATTCCTAAAACTCTTTTGGTGTCATCCTATATAGAGCCTTGGAAATCGGGTCGTACCCATAAATATATTGATATAAAATTTTATTTGTCCAATATTAAACTGACTAACTCATCAATAAACACATATGAAAAATTTCATACTACCAGAACATCGGAAAGAAGGCCAAAATCTATACTCCTATCCCGGACTGATACCAGAATTATCATATATAACACTTCTCTCATAATCTATATGCTTCCACGGTAGAGATCAAACAGGATAAGACTCCTTTAACACCTTGAAATACATAATGTTCACTGCACAAAAATAATTTAACTCGCTTTTTAAAGCAATCAATATGGGTCTCATACCAACTCAACCAATCCATATACAAAATAATATGAAATAAGAAAATTGGTAATAAAATCAAATTGGATAGCCACTTGTTATCAAAAATCTCAACATTACACAAATAAAATCTACTAGCTATCATACCATCTCCAATTAGTAGAGTAATAAAAAAAGAAACAAACTGTATGGTTTAAGGCAAGTGTAGTAAATCGAAAAAATACTCGAACATAAAAAAATGACTAGCTTCATAATCGAATAAAATATAACATGGATGCTAAAAAATGTAAATCATACCTATCATAATATCTTTAGACATCGTGAGCCTCCTGCTGAGTCAAACTATACACATGTGGCTGAACTGTAGCTTAAGCAACAGTAATACCAGACTCTCACTAACCATTATCAGATGGTCTACCTACTGCTGAACCAAAACCACTACCAGCAAAACTCTCAACAAAGGTATGAAGTGGAACTATCCTCAGCCTCCCTAATGGTCTAACAGAACTCTTAAATCTGGCTCAGATAGCTGGTCAAAGCTTGCTTGTGGACACTCTGTCATCCTGTGTACATTCTGTCCACATATGAAACATTGACCAGTCATCCTATATCACTGACCGAAATGACGTCTGCCACAACTCTAACATACAGATGCTCCATTAATAAATCTACCAGAACTAGCAACTTTGCCCTTACTCGGGGCTACAATAGATACAGACTATCCACCGTTTGTGGACTCTCCAGGTAAAAATGTACTCATCTTCCCAAAAACGCCACTACTAAAAGCCTCGCCACTGAATCTTTTCTTACCAGCATTCCACTGCTGCTAAGTAGCTATTAGATTGTTCTCAATCAGACGAACTCTCTCCACAAGCTTAGAGAAATCATAAATGTAAAATAGCACCAAAGATTATCTTAGACTATCTCAAAGTCCTCTAAAACACCTGTAGCACATCCCCGCGAAAGTGCTAGCTAGCTGCAGAGCATATCAGGCGAAAACAATAAACTCTACCTCGTACTGCAAAACAATCCTACTCTTTTGAACCAATCTCAGAAAAGCCTCCTGCATTTACTGTCTTGAAGAAGGTTGTATAAACTAGGCTCTAAACACAATTGAGAACTCCTAGTTAATCAGAGAATTCAATCTCCCTTACAAATTCTAATCCTGCTGGCCCATCTACCAATGCTCGGCCTCACCATCTAATAAAAAAATTGCTAGCAGTACTTCCCTCTCATGAGGACGCCACATACCGTTAAATGCCTTATCTGAACACATATACACATGAAACAAACAATAATAAACACCTAGGCAAACTTAAAACTATCACTTGACTTACAAATCAATTCCTATTGCTCTATTTTACTATTCACTCCTAAATTACTACTCTAATACCACAAAAGCTTGTCACAACCCAACCCGACCGAGATAGGTCCCATCGTGTTGAGTTGTGACACGAAAATCTCATATCTAGTTTTGAAATATTTTAGATTTTCTTTCAACATTTATTTTAAATAAACTACATACTACAAAGCTAATAAATATCCATATACTAAAAATAAATTCATCCATCAGATTTCTTTCATTTCATCAAAATGTATCTACACTACAGTACATAGCACATGCAAAAACCATAGAACATAATTGAAAAATAAACTAGCCATGACTATATAAAAATCAAAATAGAAATACTTATAAACTTTGATTTGATCCTGAACTATTAATCAATAATATCTTTTCCCTTCCAAGATTCTGAAAACTCGAAGCAAAACTACAATGAGTTATAACAGCTCAGTGGGCTACATAATCCAATCTAAATTTTCAAATTATTTTATTAAATATTTTGATGAATATTTTATAGTTAAATGCAATCTAATAAATCACTAAATTAAGAAATATAATAAGAGTGTAGCAGTTATTCAATTATTTAAATAACATTACTAAGCAGGTAAATGGATTGCAATTATGATATCACATTTCCTGGACTAAGATAAAATTTCAAAGGATTCTGACTCTTTATGACACCCTTTTGTACTTACAGTACCAGAACATATTCATAGGCACCAGAATATTACTTATAGCCACCAGAACATACCTTATAACATCACAATAGTCTCTGACATAGACAAAATCTCAAAAGATTATGGCCATTTAACTCTCCCAACAGAAATAATTTAATCATATATGTTATCTTTATATTATAGCAGTTAAAGCTTAATTGAACATATGTCAGAATTGCACAGCTTTCTATAACGATAGATAATAGCAAATCCTACTAAAAAAATACACAATTTCAAAAAATAACTAAATTACTAAAACAATCCTTTAAGTAGGGGTGTCAATTTCAGGTCACGGGTCGGGTTCGGGTCGAACCCAGAACTGACCCAACACTATTCAAGTCTATCCAAACCCGACCCGTTTTTGAAAACGGGTCAATTTTACGGACCCAAACCCGACCCGCTACGGGATCGGGTCAACCAGTCCCGACTCGCATATAAGGATACACTCATCGATCGGGATAGCAAGAACGCCATGCTGATGCGGCATGGCAGTTAGTGGTAGGTGGGGATGCGACAGCGGGGTCGTAGTAGCCAGCAACAGCGGGTTGGCACTCGGCAGCAGTTGCGCAACACGGCGGGTGGCGACAGCGGCGTGCAGGAAGGGTCAGCGCGAGTACGCGACGGGCAGGCATATTAGCCTTGGGATGCGACGCAAGCAGCCGCGATCACATTGTTGCGGAACTGTTTTCATGATTTATGATTTTGATGATAGCAAATACTCTTATTTCTCTACGACGGCCTTATTTACTAACATTTCAAGTCCACAAGATCAGACTGCAATTTGGAACCAGCTCAAGATTGGGTAGACTAGGTCTGAGTCAGTTTGTACACTTTTTCCTTTCTTGAGTCTATTGTATTTGGTGTGGCTCCTGATGTTTTGTAACTTGGAAGATTTCTGACTGTTCCCTAGAGTTTACTGTTTTTAGTAACATCGTCCGGGACGATTTTATATCGTCCTGGACGATTTTGTATCGGCCAGGACGATTTTGTATCGGCCAGGACGATAGGCTCAATTCAGAAAGAATCTACCGTCAAATCTAATTAGAAATAACCTATTTTTGAACATCGTCCAGGAGGATCATCCAGGACTATAAAATATCGTCCAGGACGATCCAAGTCAATTTTTTTAATTTTTCTCTGGAATTTAAGGAAAGCAATTATGACTTGATTTCACAATCAAATCGGCCTAGACGATCGCCAAATCTTCCTGGCCGATGTGCTGGACGATTGGACACCGAATAGCTGTTTTTCAGGGCGATGTTCAAAACGATATTCCACGATTTGTACTGATCGTCCAGGACGATAATAATTAATCGTCCAGGACGATATATTATCTTCCTGGACGATATGAACAAACTTCTTCTGATCGTCTCAAATTGTCCCAGCTGATTGGGCTTAAATTGTATTGATCGTACAGGACGATATGCCTATCGTCCTAGACGAAAATGTCGACAACTTACATTAATGATCTCGTTTCGAGCACTTCTATTTAAGCTTTGTCAAGGCACTTGTTAAGTGTCTTTGACAGCCATTGTAGCTTCGTTCTTGTGGGGGAAACTTGAAGAGAGAGCTTGAAAGGGAGTGAGGAAAGGGTGGAGTTTGTAGAGGGAGAAGATCCTGTGAGGGGGAACTCAAGGGAGTGTGGAGAATGATCCACATGGTTGCTCCGGCAAGCTCGCACCTGAAAACCGTCGGATTCAAGGCTTGTCTCGAGGGAAGTTCACCAAAGAAGAAGATCTCTTTGGTGTCAAAGAACCCGGCGACTCCGCCGCACCGGAGAAGGTGGAAGTGATTTTGTAAGGGCTTCTCCACCTAACTGTGGGGGCTAAAGGAGAGACACTTATTTTAGTGCAATACTTGGAGGGTGCCTCCAAGGAGTGGACGTAGGTCAAGATTTGACCGAACCACTATAAATCCGGTGTGTTCTTTCCTTCCGCACTTTTAATTTCCGCAACGTTGGTTTTGATTGTGGTGAATCTTGTTTTTGGATTTAAGTTTGAGTTTTGTTTTAAATACTGATTCACCTCTCTATCTCTTTATTAGCCTTGAGCCAGTTCTATAGGGCTTAACATCCCTAATGAAATTCATGTTTTTATCATAATTTTCTTAATCAAGAATTTCATTTTTAAAAACAACTCATGTTTTTTTTTACTCTCAATCTCTATTTCCTAAAAGAAGTTATTATACTTTTGATTTAAAATCTTTTTCATATTTTAAATTAGTATTTGAAACTAAAATTTTTTACCTCTCAACATTTTATTTATCGCATAGAGATCTTTTGTAAGTTGTTGAATATAACTCATAATTTTCTTAATCAAGATTTCGCTTTATCAATAGGATGGGTTTACTTTTATTTTTAAGATTTCAGAAAGGTAGTATATTAAAAAAAAAAATGGCCAATGATGCCAAAAATAAAAGATGCACAAGGACGCCAAATTAAAAAATATACACAAAAGTGTATCAAAAATCAAAAGATGCGCAAAGAGCACCATTCAAATTGACAAGAAGCATAAAATGAGCCCACAAAATTTAATGCTTACCATTCTTGTACTTTTTAAAAGCTTAAAAAAACCCTTGATACTTTCGATACTTGAGTTTGAAAATCTTGATTCCTGATTCAACAATTCATGTATTAATCTTCTATAAGATATATTTTATGAAATGAGTTTTGAAAAATTTCTATTTCTTTCTCTAATTTGTCTTATGATTTAGATATTGAATTAAAAATTTTTTGAGCTTTTTTAAAAAACTTGAGTTTGGATTATCAAATTCTGAATTTCTAATATTTTCTGGGCTATGCGTTGTCAATCCAATTCTACTAAGTTTTTTATTAAAACCAAGAGGTAACTTTCTCATTTTAAGAATATTTATTTTTTTCACTAGATCAGGGAACATTTTTGTCTTTTTTTCGTTTTGTTTTTTTGTTTGTGCCTCCTCTCTTTTTAATAATGTCAAAGGGGGAGAACGTACTGTTGAATTTGTACTTTTTTTTTCTTTTTAAAAATTTTAAAACAACAAAAATATTTGTATCTCCCCTATTTTTTAAAATGTTATTCAAGTGAGGGGGAGATTAGGAGAAAATGTTCTTTTTTGCAAATTTAAATTGAATTGTTTGCCATCATCAAAAAGGGGGAGATTGTTGCGGATCTATTTTCATGATTTATGATTTTGATGATAGCAAACACTCTTATTTTTCTACGACGGCCTTATTTACTAACATTTTAGGTCCACACGATCAGACTGCAATTTGGAACCAGCTCAAGATTGGGTAGACTAGGTCTGAGTCAGTTTGTACACTTTTTCCTTTCTTGAGTTTATTGTATTTGGTGTGGCTCCTGATGTTTTGTAACTTGGAAGATTTCTGACTATTCCCTAGAGTTTTACTGTTTTTGGTAACATCATTCGGGACGATTTTATATCGTCATGGACGATTAGTTCAAAAGCAGAAACCCTAATTAGGGTATCATCATTAAAGCAGCCGTCATTATGCAAAATACATCGTCCTGGACGATTTTGTATCGGCCAAGACGATAGGTTCAATTCAGAAAGAATATGCCGCCAAATCTAGTTAGAAATAACCTATTTTTGGACATCGTCCAGTTGGATCGTCCAGGACTATAAAATATCGTCCAGGACGATCCAGGTCAATTTTTTTACTTTTTCTCTGGAATTTAAGGAAATCAATTATGACTTGATTTCACGAACAAATCGGCCTGGACGATCGCCAAATCATCCTGGCCGATGTGCTGGACGATTGAACACCGGATAGCTGTTTTTCAGGGCGATGTTCAGGACGATATTCCACGATTTGTACTGATCGTCCAGGACGATAAACAAACTTCTTCTGATCGTCTCAAATCGTCCCGGCTGATTGGGCTTAAATTGTACTGATCGTACAGGACGAAAATGTCGGCAACTTGCATTAATGAGCTCGTTTTGAGCACTTTTATTTAAGCTTTGTCAAGGCACTTGTTAAGTGTCTTTGGCAGTCATTGTAGGTTCGTTCTTGTGGGGGAAACTTGAAGAGAGAGCTTGTAAGGGCTTCTCCGCCTAGCTGTGGGGGCTAAAGGAGAGACACTTGTTTTAATGCAAAACTTGGAGGGTGCCTCCAAGGAGTGGACGTAGGTCAAGATTTGACCGAACCACTATAAATCCGGTGTGTTCTTTCTTTATTACTTCCGCACTTTTAATTTCCGCATCGTTGGTTTTGATTGTGGTGAATCTTATTTTTGGATTTAAGTTTGAGTTTTGTTTTAAATACTGATTCACCTCTCTATCTCTTTATTAGCCTTGGGCCTGTTCTATAGGGCTTAACATCCCTAACGAACTTTCACACATGTGGCAAGCTCGGTCAACGCGGGCACCGCGAGTCATTTCTAAGTTTTCGGGTCAACTCGAACCCGACCCGATTTTAAAACGGGTCGAAAATCATAATGCAACCCCATCCCAATTTGAGTTCGGGTCAACACGAACCCAAAATTTTTGGGTCGGGTTTTCGGGTCAGATCAAATATTGACACCCCTAGCTTTAAAATTTTTATCGTGCTACAACACTATTTTTCAAAGTCCATATAAAACTTTATTTAGCAAAAATCTCACAAATTTTAAAAACTCTGGTGTAAAATTAAAAAAAAAATACACAAAATATTTGTAATCTCAATCCCTATAATATATAAAAAAATTACAGAGTTAAATTTTTATCAGTGCAAATTTATCTGCATTTTTTGCTAAAAAAAATAAATTTTAATAAAAAAATTTGAAAAAAAAAATTGCATATTTTTGAAAATTGAGATAAGCATAATGCAACTTACCTCGATCCATACAACTTTCCCAATTAATCTAATGGCTAAAAACGACCAAAAAGGCTTAAAAATCCTTTTTCCCTATCCAAAGATCTCTCTCTCTTGCGGTTGCCAGCTTTCTCCAAATTGAGTCAGAACAGGCAGAACTATATGTTGAACCTGCATGTGTCACAGATAGGTCCAATATAAAAATTTTAAGTTTACATTATTATTTAAAATTGTGCAATATCGCTTGAACGCAATTCAATGAAAAACGCCGCGAGACTTACACCTCAAACTTTTTCTATAAGGCTTATGCCTCAGCTTGGCTCACGCACGGCTCGCCTCCCTAAACTAAAGCCCTAAACAAATCACGCATTCATGCAATAACATCAGCTCGACTGTCTCAATCTCCATCTCGCCATTTTCACCACAGCCACCACCGTCATAGCCGTCGTAAGGAACACTTCAAAGAAGGATACCAACACCATCTCTAAGATTTTTTTTTGTATTATCTTATGTTTATGTTAACAAAAATATTTATGAAAGAGAAAAATGACTGAAATAAAGAAAAATAAAGCAGATTAAGAGTAATTGGACTTCACAGGATAAGGTAAGGAAGAATTTTGTTATGATGACGACTCAAAAAAAGATCTCCTTAGTGATGGCAGTACAGATGTTTTTTAAAGTTTTGCCAACTATTTAAGCTTTCTTTATGAATTAAATGTGGATGAATAGGGAACTGAGAAAGAATAAATTTAGAGTTAAACTTTATATTATATGATACTTTTATGCAATTCATGTATTTAATATTATTTTTCTCTTGTAATACTTAGATTTTAATTCTATTTCACGTAATTTATCATTTTCCACTTTATGTATTGTGTAATTTTTATTTCATATATATGCCAATTTATTATTTC
The DNA here is from genome assembly GCA_019514585.1 of Dendrobium officinale. Taxonomy (NCBI): domain Eukaryota; kingdom Viridiplantae; phylum Streptophyta; class Magnoliopsida; order Asparagales; family Orchidaceae; genus Dendrobium; species Dendrobium officinale. Next base: position 20,255,707 of record CM033698.1, read on the forward strand.
ACAGTTCAATAGAAAGTTAATATTATCCTCTTAACATATTATATGGTTATTAATTATTATATAAAACATTACCTTTAACCATTATTTTGATGTAACATATATTTTTTTAATTAAAGGCTTACACCTCAAAACATACTTACGCCTTGCCTCCCGAATAAAAAATGCGTTAATACCCGATTGCACAATTTTAACCTTGGTTTACATTTAAAAAACTTGATATTATATTCATGATTAAATTTTAAAATTTTAAATATTAAATTATAATAATTTGAAATTTTAATTTTAATCATTCCCCCATGTGAAATGCTTTTATTTTATTAATTTTACATTGCTTTATTTCCTTTATTCTTGTTTGGAAGCTATGAGAACAACCACACTTGATTGAAATCGAGATTAAAGTGGACCCAATCTCATTACTTCTTTGCATTGAACTTTACCTCATTTTTAGATTATTTTTTTAAATCCTAATGATTTGTTATGAATATTTCCTTTGATAAATAAAAATCAGCTTCTGATGATTGAAAAAATGTTGAGATTGAAATCTTTAGGGTTACGTGCTTGATGGCTGACTCCTCTAGTTGTATAATTGGTGATCACTTCTTTGAGATCTTCATAGCAGAAGACTCAGATATCCTCCAAACCTCTTGTTGAACTCTCTCCCCAACCTCTCCTATTCTTTCCCTAATATCCCTAGCCTTTTTCTATATTTTTTCCCAATCTTCTACAACAATGAAAAATTAATCTTTAAGCCTCTTATAAGTGTTTGGCCCAAATTAAGGCAATCTTGACTAATTTGGTGGTTCTCCTCCTTTCAGCACCCTCCAAACTCATAGATTCCAACCAAAAACCCTAGATCAGATCTTCAAACATTCCCCTACCCTTTTCTTGGTCTAAACCTCGTATAAAATTTTTCAATCATCTAGGAGTATTCCTCATATCATTAGATCTCCACCACTGCAATTGGATGTTTTGGCCCACCAAGGCTACGTCAACTTAGATATTATAGCCAAAACCTTGACTTTGGAAATTTCAATACAAAAATCTATTGGACTTCAACCTTGGGTACTTGTAAAAAGGGGGATCTATCATTCACCGAGTAGCAATCTCTAAAAATGGACTTGATTAATTTAATTTATTTTAATTTTAAAAAATAAGGGTAAAAATTAGAGATAATTGAAAGCTTGGTGGCAAGCCTATGATAATATGTACTAGCCAAAACTAATTACCACCACCTACAAGGCCTAGCATTTCTTATGTGAAAACCTAACCATATTAGCCTTACTGAGTAAAATCCTTTTCAAGAGAGTGTTTCACATCCAAATTAGCAACCAACATTGAGTACAAACAAACATATATGAGAACAAATCTTGTATATGGTTTTAGACTAACTTATGATTTATTGCAATAAATTTACTTTATACACAATATTATACTATTTGCTTCCACAAATTATAATATTAAGAAATTAAAAAAATTATAATGTCGACATATTTTATCGCATAAATAAAGTAAATCATACATTTAAAAAATTTGTCAACCCCTAAAAAGGGACTTTTTTAGTAAGTATATTGTGAACATTATCCTTGAACATCATGTCACCCAAGTCAACCCCTATAAATCAAGTTGATGTTATAACTAGATTGATAGAAACCATATATATTATGATCCATAAGAGTGACAGAAAAAAACCAAGAGTTTATTTAGGAGACTAGAACCCAACTAATTAAGAGCAAGGATCGGATAGATAAGTTAAAGAACAAGATGGCCATTTTGGTAACACAAATGCAAAATCTTGGTAAAGATGAAGAAAATGCTTCGAGCCAAATCTTGCCTAAGACAGATTATAAGAAATTACATAGGCAACTTCTAACTTAAAGACAATTAACTCTTCTTATTACTGAGTACCTTAACACTTTTGGGAAATTAGTTTCAAGGACCAACTATACTTATAACGATTAACAACTAACCAATAAATTTATTATTGATCTTAGAATGAACATTAGAAATAAGATATAGATGTTTGATCCCCATAAATTAAAAGGATGCAAATATATCCTCATGGTGGAAAAGCAAAGGAAGGCTACCTAAGTTTCTAGACTATGAGTAAGACCACTTCCACTCCTAACCAAAGGCCTACTGTTAGGCCTAAGCCCGCCATTAAGTGTTACACAAACTACTAGGGCTCCCACTAAGTAGAGTTATAAATATACTATAATAATCATATATTTCAAGTGTCGTAGGAAGGGTCATATACTGAATTAGTGCAAAGCACAAATCTTATTTTTAGAAGTATTTGATTCACTTTAGAATAATGCTATTGAGGAAATTTTGGATGAGACACCATTATTTTAAGAGAAGATTGAGTTGGATAATGCTAACCATATTAGAATTATGAGGGGTGTATTTATTTCGAGGAGTGACATAAAATTGGAAGACAATGAATGTTTTCTCAACGTACACGTTGTGTGAAGAGAAAAAATATAAGCTTGTTATTGATAATGAGAGTACTATCAATGTGATATTCACCTATTCACTAATATGAGATAATCTCAAAACTAAACCAAGCCCTTTTATGTGACCTAGATGAACCATGCCATCCTCCCTATCTCTAGTAGATACATATTCCTTCCTAAGATGGGGAGCTACGAGGATAAAATAAAATGTGATATCTAACATATAGACAGTACAAATCCTTTTAGGTAAACCTTAGTTGTATGATAAGACTACTATCCACTATGACGAGTATATTAATATGTTCAAACATGATAACAAAACTATCAAACTTCTATCTGTCAAGCCTACAAAGATAACATCTCAAAGTTAAACTCCATAATCCTATACCTATTGTCCAACCTCAAAACATAATTAAAAAAAAAAGAATGCTAAGTTCCATTTGATGGTGATAAGGCCCCTACTATTTGGAAAATAATTGTGTACTATTCTAAATGACCCATTATTGAGGCTTCCCAACTTAAGCATTTTTTATTTTACTTTTTATATTCATAAAAGATTTTCAGACCCTTTATGCAAGGAGAAAAAATATGTTGCAAGAGTAAATCACAATCAATCTTTATACAGAATATGACAAAGATGATCATGCTAGTTTGTATTCGTATTAAGAGACATACAATCATTAAAATATAAGAAATTGTAAGTTAGAGCTTGTGGCCCCTTCAAAATTATTAGAAAACTTTGACCTAGTAAATACAATATTAACTTTCCATTCAACAAATTAATTAATTCAACTTTCAATATTGAGGAAACTATTTCATTTAAAGAAGCTAATCAACCTCCAAGTGATGCAGCTAACTCTTTCATAAGAGATATTTCTAATCAATTTTAACTCTCACCATCAAAACTCTTTAAAGTGAACTATCTCATTACAAAAGAAGTGCCTACAAACCAAGCTAACGTTCAAAAGTTTTTTATCAAATGTAAGAACAAGCCAACCACGAAGGCCACATGGGTCATCAAGGAAGATTTGGAGAAGCTAGCACTAGGGGTTGTTGAAGGATACTTGAATTTCAACTGAATATCATTACAGCAAGAGGCGAACTTGCTAGTGGAGGAACGAAGAGAATTGCATGTGCCAATCATTCCAGCATGCTCTTTGATCTGAATCTTGTGAGTAACTTGATGTACATGGTGGTAGAACTAAAGATGATATTGCAAGGCCGCAAAATATGACAACATAGTCAAACCAAGCTATTTTGGACTCAAAGTGATCAGTCTCATAATCGAAGCAAGATGCTACATGGTTGAAGTAGGTCATTGCAGAACTAACAAGAAGATCACAAATCAAGCGGAGAGGATCAGGGACCTCGAGTACATCAATAATACTGCCTTGTTAGGGTGATCGAGCCAAGAGTGGGGCCAATCTTAAGACCACTAAGAGCGAGGCTTGCTGAGCTCAAAAGAGATTTAATCCATATAAAAGAGAATAACTAGCCAAGTCAAGGTGGAAAGAGAGAATACAAATGTCGGAGGTTTTGGGGACTGATGGAAGAGAGAGTACACAACACAAAAGCTCATAAAAATTAAGAGGCGAAGAGAGACAAGCAGAGAAGACCATGTACAAAATGAACCAAGACACGATTTAGAATGATTCGGCCAGATGACCTACGTCCATCATGCTATAAAATATGTTATATTAGGTTCCCAGAAGGGTGCTAGAAGTGTGGTCTTATAGAGTTCATAGAGAAGGGAGGGAAAAGAAAATAGTTATAGGAGTCTTTCCATGTGAAATACAAGGAGAAATGCTCATATATTTGTACTACAATCAAAAGTCAAAAAAAAAAAGAAATGATAAAGAGTTGAGCCTTTGAAAGAAGCAATAAATGAACTTTATCTAGTAACTTCTAAAATAATTCGTGAGATAGGAGCCGTATTTCAAAAAAATGATCTACCTCGCCAAATGCTGCGAGTAAATATTTTAAGTGCTTTTGCTTTCTCAATATCCTAGGCTGCTGAATCTCAAGCTGCAAAAACTTTTCTTTAGTCTCCCATCCCTTTTTATAAGCTGATTTCATACATTAATTTCAAACATTTCAACTGATTTCACACACATTAAACACATGTGTAAATTGAAACAGTTGAACTATATGATGTATAGTCATGGTATATATTATATGTTTTGATTGAAACTTAACAATAATAATTGACAATTTGAAATATTAACCATTCTACATGTAACAAAGATGAACTAAATGCATCAACAATCCTTAATAATGAGGTATGCATTGTCCAATATGGCTAAATATGACCCTCTAATCAAAAAATTAAAATATAACTTAAAAAAAGGATGCGAGTCCAACAATTATTCATGGAGTGTCAAACAAGAGATCAACCAAGATTAGTAGATTCATTGTTTAAGCAGTTGTCTCATGAATGGCTCATTTTTTCACTATCATATCATAAATCCCTTATGATGCCCTGAGCACCATGGAATTATCAGTCCTTCAGCTCCTATGTTTTTTTTCCATTGTCCAACTATTTATGAGTCATTGATCAAATGCATGGAATAGAACTATAGCCCATGAATTTTGTTGTGATTTTTTCATTCTAAATACGGCAACATTTTCACCCTCACCCACAGTGTTATAACTTCTTTCTTATTTTTATTTCTAGCCTTGTATTACACTGTATCATTCTATGCTCGTATCTTCTCATGGATTTGTAAAGCCAACTCTTCTTTATAGCAATCTATGCTTTCCGTCTTGCCTAAAGCATCATTTAGTGTTTTTTACAGCATTTTATGCTTTACAATAATTTCTAACGTATTTTAAGTTTATTATTATTTTTTTGGGCTAACATTTTTTTTCTTAAGAGCCACTCATAAATCTCCTTTTTTAATTTTAAAAAAGAAATAAATCCCTATTTTTAACCATTGAGGAACCTTAGCTTTACCTGCACGGTATATACCATTAGGCTTGAAGGAAAACAGTATCAAAACACTTGAAAGCTCGCCTTTGTTACATATTATGCCTTGCTCTCCCATATCAATTACCGCTTGACGACTCACCTTGTTTATGCTGCTGTATTTTATTTTCAGTGCTTGACTCTATTCATGTTGTTCATATTTTGTCAATGTTGTCCTAATTTATTTCCTCTTGATGCAATGAGCAACTTAGTTTCTATATAATATTTATTTGGGTAAATTACAAACCGTGGCTTGAGATATAAGAGATTCTTCACGTTGGTTTAAATGAGCCAGGATGCTTTGGGCTTTCAAATGGTGTGTTTCATACGACATGAAGATGAGTACGCATCACATAAATTATGTTACAATAATAATGTAGAAGACATGTCAAACATGCTCAATGAACTGAAAAGATTTATGGATGAATAAAAAAATAAGTTTGACCGTATAAAATATATAATCAAAGAGTAGTTCAAGATAGATTTGGCAGAATAAAATATATAATCAAAGAGTAGTTCAAGATCAAGGAATGGAGGAGAATATGCCAATGGTCATCATAAACTTATAACTTAACATTGTGTTAAATTTGAGACCATTCTATAGATAAAGCGAATATTGTAGGCATACATTAAAATGTACTGTGAGTAGTATTTACCTATGAATTTCAGTGCATTCAAGCACAAATGGAATGTATCTTTATCTTAGATCCCTTCAATCAAAAGGATGTGCATCTATGTCTACTGCATAGTCCATGTTATTGCAAAAATAAGAAACACTAATCAATATTAAGCAAGCATAGATGAAGAAAGGTCAGAAGATCTAATCCTAAAATACAAGCAAAGGCCTTATAGGACTCCCAACAACATAACTAGAAAATAACCATACTTTTCTACCCAGCTATATGCATGCATCTATGAACAAAGACACATATATAATTATATATGCATGTGTACATGAATGTATCGCAAAGTAATGAAGCACATACTGACCCATAAGAAAATGATGTAGGAAAATGTCAATATTTAGAATTTATCATCATAAACATATGAAAGCATTAAGGAGTTCAATAGATTTTAGCAAATGCAATGCCTTGTTTTAGCCCTCAATCACAACCACTCACAAATCATTGATTACAAAGCTTAGCTACATCAGCCATACTCATGAATCCTTTTAGCCTGATCAAAGTTCAAATGCAAGCGAGCCGAGTGAATGTCTAACTCAATATCATACGCAGGCCATGACCATTGGCCTTGATGTGCCTAGCTTCAACCTACTGGTCTGCCTTGATTGGTCAATCCCTCGCAATGGTCATGTCTCCATATGTTTGGCTCCTTGCGGGTCAACTGATCTACTATCTAAATTCATCTCGCACTCCCTGTCGATCAACTCATCTCCTCTTTGGCTCCTTACCAACCTACTCGAACCGTACAAAGCTCCCTATCCAAAAACCCATCCCCTGCCAAACTCACTACTTATCGAGCCATCTCTTATATGGCTCCTTGCTAGCCTACCCATCTTGACTCTGTGTTAGCAAACTCAACCCATGTATGGCTCCTATTTGGTTGTGCTCACCCACCACTAGGCTCCCTCTAGTTCTCCTTCAAATCATCAGATTTTAGTATTTAAAAGTGTATGAGCCTCAACTAGTGCTAGTAGGCTGGCTCGAGTTGCCCACATCCTATCACATTAGTTTATTAATAATTGCATGCACCAACGTATGCTCGATAAGTGGCACCCTCGGTATGTCCTGTCACCTATTTCTTGAGATACCTTTTTATCTCCTCAATAGTCTTCCTTTTGTCTCCTCAATATCGTTTTGCTCTTCCCAATACTTGATGTCAATTTGTAATCCTCAAGTCTCACCCAAATTTCACTATGATTTGGAGAGTTATAACTCTAGTCTTCTCTCTGTCGCTTCCAACCTTGACACACTAAAAACTATAGATGGATTATCATAACAATCATGTATCTCAATCTCAACCATTGCCATCTCATTAAGTAGGAACAGCAAATAAATTATAATGATTTGATTAATTTGATCTAGACAAATATGTGCGCACACTTATAAATGTGGCAATCCATAATTTCACTAATATTTAGTGAATTTCTAGAAATTAAACTATGATATCATTATGCTACTTTAAGATATAAAACATGTTTTAGAAAGTGACAGATTTATTTTCATTGATTCTATGTCTGAACATTAAATAATCACATTTGAGAAATTTTAAACGTGTTCTGGAGTTTAAAACAGAAAGCAACTTCTAATTGCATCCAATCAAAAGACAGAATATAGTAAATTCCTCACTTTTCAAACCATGATTTCTGACCAAGCAACCAAATGAACCCTAAGCATAGCAGTATTCCCAACGTTGATTATTCTCCCACTTAAACCCAAATGCGACAAGTTTGATACATGAAATACTGCGTTTTCAGTCATAACTTGATCAATAAACCTAGTTATCTCATTGCAATTCAAATTAAAACCTACTTTTTTTGTAAGTCTTTCCAAGCCGTTAAATTTGATACTTCTAGAACAGCATGCTCAAAGAGGGCATTTAGGGCCTGTTTGGATGCAGGATTTAGGCCAGATTTAGACAAGATTTGAGCTATATCCTGCCAAACGCCAACAAGTCTAAGCTCGACTTCACGGCATTTTCAGCATGTTTTGCCTTAAATCCCGTATTTCGTAAAATCTGACATTTTTGCGGATTTAGCCGAAGAAGCACGCGAAAGGGGAGAAAAATCGCTACCTTCGCGGTGAGTCCCGTCGCGATTTTCGATCCGACAGCAACAAAGTCGTCGTCGGAGGCGGACAAGCTTCACACGAAGCAGGATAGAAAAGTCGCCAGAGGCGGAGAAACTCAAAGAGACACTTTCAGAACTCACTTCACACGACACCGAACGGCAAATGACATCGGAGGCGGAGAAGCTAGAAGTGGAGTGACCCTTTTAGAACTTCACGCGACAGCAACGAAGAAATGGAGAAGCAGAAAAGTAGAGATGAAATATTAAAATAATTAATTAGATAATTTGAAATAGAAATAATTAGTTAGATAATTAGGATTTAAATATTAATCAAATAGTTAGTTAATAATAAAATATTTTACTGATTAATTAAATAAATATTAGTATAATTAATAATTAAAAATTGTTAAAATAATATTTAAAATTAATGAAATAATTATTAATATAAATAGTAAATAAATACTTATTTTTTTAGATAATACTTAAACAATTAACTATATAATTATCATTATTATTAGTAATCAAATATTTATTAAAATAATACCTTAATAAATAATTTGATAATTAGTATGTAAATCATTAGCTATGTTATTAGATTATTAAACAAATTTCTTATTATATTATTCATAATTATCATATGAGTTAATCATATTAAATCTTGAATAACATTACCAAAATGTCTCACAGGATTTATAAGAATTAAACATAATTCTCGTCAAACAATTTTGAGGATTTAACAATCTCGGGATTTAGTAAATCCAAATTCAGAGGATTTATGAAATCCTATTTAAATTAAATCCTATACATGATTAGTGTAGGTAAATCCAAGGCTTTTAAAATCGGACTAGACTGGTCAGTTCAACTTATTAAACCAAGAACCGGCTGGCCGGCCAGTTACGGTTCAAGTTATAATCTGTTTCACAGAAAATTGGTACTGAACCGCTCAAACTGGAGATTCGACCGCAGATCCGTCAAACCAATCCGATTTCCTTTAAGCGGACGGTTCGCTACAGCAAAAAATCAGACGGTTGAGATGCAATTTACAGAGTGCGGAGGTTATACGAAACCCAAAAAAAAAATACCTATTCATATCGCAGCTACGGGCTATCTCCTCGTGGCTCTCGCGTATCAAGTGTATGCTCTTTGGCAGTTTGGCATATTTCTTCCAGTCTCTAGCATCTTCTTATTCGTCTTCAGCGTCTCTTCTAGTTCGAGAAGCAAAACCACCTTCTCGCTCGCGGCCCTCGGTCTCGTTTTCTTCTCTCTATCGCATGGCGGGTCGCTAGGACATCAATCCATTTGATGAGGAGGATGTGAATCCATTCGCAGTGAGTCTGCATTATCGACTTTTGTGAGATTGTTGTGGCATTTTCTTACTGGATCCTGAGATTGACTGCCTAGGCATTATGAGGGCCGAAAACTCGGCATTTTCAAACTCTTACTTCACATGCAATTGTGTGCACATTTTACTTTTCAAACTCTTAGTAGTAATTATATTTTATAAGTCTAGAAAAGTGGGATTTACGGATTGAATGTTTTGAGTTAGATTGCATTGACTTGCCTGTCATAGAGAATGACGAGACGGACTACTAAGAAAACCCAAGAAGAGAAAAGATATCAGCCTTCAAATCTTTGCCTGATGAGGCAGATGATTTCCTACTCTTGGAACAAGCTGATGACAGAGTTATAAATTATTCAATACCTTTGTAACAGCCTTCAGAGTTTTGCTAGCCAAATGGGTCTTCACTCCAACCATAAGAAGTCAGAAATATGCTTCTCTGACCCTGTCAATGATACTGAAATTTCTTTGTAGTATATTTTAGCATCAAATTTAATTCTCTTCACATGAACTATCTTACGATTCCTCTGACAATCAAGAGACTTCTTGTCAAAGATTATAATGGCTTGATTGATATGCTTAAAGATTAGTTTGCTGGCTGGAAATACAAATTGCTTTCTATGGCAAGCTAGAAGAATCCAGCTATTGGTTCCTTATTTGAATTTCAAATCCTATTAGCTTAGATTGGACTCCATCCAAAATTGTTTTCAACAAGATTACTACCTGTTGCGTCCAGGAGTATTCGCGGCGGTAGAGAAATATAAAGTTTATCGTCTTAGCGTTGTACGAAAATCTGGCACGCAATTAGATAAGGAGAGAGGGTCTAGCATTCATGAGACACCAAGATTTTTACGTGGAAAACCCCTGTAAAAGGGGGAAAAACCACGGGGCCTAGCCCAGTTTGAACGAATCCACTAGTATTCGCAGTCAATTACAAATGAGGCCCTTGGGAGAAGGCATTAGCTTGATGTACATCTTATGGAGTACATTACATGATGTAAATACAAAGAGCTACTATCGACGTATTCGCTTTGTTAGAAGGACTGCAGTCGGCGGGCGACGTAGGTCAGGAGGACCGTAGTCAGCTGGCGACGGAGGACTGTAGTCGGCGGGTGACGTAAGTCAGGAGGACCGTAGTCGGCGGGCGACGGCGGTCGGAAAGATTGTAGTCGGCGGGTGACATAAGTAAGGAGGACCGTATTCAACGGGCGAAGGATGTCGGAAAGACTGTAGTCGGCGGGCGACATAAGTCAGGAGGACCGTAGTCGGCGGGCGACATAAGTCAGGAGGACCGTAGTCGGCTGGTGACGGAGGTTAGAAGAATTATAGTCTGACGACGAAGATCAGTAGGACAGCGTCAGGTAGAAGTCCAACAATGGAAAGAAATGCATCTTCGCATAGACGTCCAACGAAGTCCGATAACCGGTAGAAGTCCGGCGTCGGGTAGAAACTTGGCGAAGAGTGAAGGTCCGACGTCGGGTAGAAGTCCGACGTCTTTGGTGGCAGAGGAGAACTCCAGCTTCACTTGGGCGGAGTTTCGGCGTCAGGAGGGAAATCTGTTGTTAATTGGGAAGGATTTCAACATCACATGGAAGTTGTGTAGAATTCCTGCGTTTCTTGAAAATCCGACAGAGTTCCGGCGTCTTCAAGCGGCAGGAAGAGCTCCGGCGGTGGTCGAGGAGGTGAGGAATCTCCTTTTCCCCTTTCTCCACTTCTTCTTCTCTCTCTTCACTTGAGTCCCCTTTGTGTAGAATGAGGGCTTTATTTATAGTTTTTCTGGAGTGGCATAGCCCGTAAATAGGCGTGAGATCAGGGGAGAATTGGGAGTGTTTTGAATGGACGGCCGATATCGAATCCTTTGATCATGCACCGTTAGTTGGGCATTTGAAGGCCTTAATGATGTTGGAATTTAGCGATCTTGGGCTCGTTAGATTTGTCTCGTCGAGCCGTTCGATTCGAGTATAAGCTCGTCAAAATCGGAGACCGTTTGGTAACTCAAATTGCGGTTTGAACCTTCTAACAGCGCTTTGAGCCCTTGATTCGGACTCATTTGGGCTCGGATTGGGTTGATCTTGGTGTCGTTGGGCTCGTATTTCCGAGACGCTCAATTTGACTATAAGCTCGCTGAAATCGGAGTTCAGGTGCTCCCAAATTTAATTTCTGAAGTTTCCAACTAGCTTTTGCCTCAAGATTCGTGCCCGATCAAGATAATTTTTGTGTGATGTATCAGTTGCCTCCCTATTTTCGGATGTCGAAACACTAGGAGTCCGAAAATATGTGTTTCAAAAATTTGTATCAGCCAGTACACCGAAAATTGCGTTCCGAAAATTAACATCTTGCTCGAACTTCATCCTAGAGGTCCCGTTGAGTTTCGAAAGTGTCGAAATCGAGTCCGGAACGTCGAAAAACGTGTCCGGGGACCCCAAAAAAGTCAGAATCGGACTGTCCGGGTCGAAAATTGGGCCCGGACACGCGTAGGCGACCAAACCTTCCGGCCGCCGCTAGCTGCTGGCGGCGTCGGCATGCGTGCCGCGCGTCAACAGGCGCGGCTGGTTGCTGACCGCGCGGTTAGCTTTGCGCGGTTTTGACTTTTCATTTTTTTTTCTTTGATGTGATCCGCGTGAGAAGGCTGAGTATGGGCGCGTTTATGGGCGGCGGTTCGCAGCCACCGACTTAAGAGGGGCCCACATGCGAGAATAATATTTTTTCTTCCTATTTTTGGATCGAAAAAATTCCTAAAAATTCTAAAAAAATTCCGAAAAAATCCGAAAAAAATTTAAAAAAATTGGGGATTTCGAAAATGATAGTAACTCTCCCTCATTGTCTTCAAAACCTATAAATAGGCCCCCTAGGCCTTTAGAAAACTTGCACCTTTTCTTTCTTTCTCTCTCCGGCTCTCTGGCGGTTGAGGCTTTCGCTATTTGCGAGCGGGAAATTTCCCCTGCTCGAATTAGCGCCCCACCTCGCGCACAGGAGTTACGGGATTTCTTCTCCTCCCCCCACGGCTCTCTAGCGGCTGAGGCTTCCGCTATTTGCGAGCGGAAAATTTCCCCTTCTAGAATTAGCGCCCCTCCTCGCGCGCAGGAGTTACGGGATTTGAATGCCATTTGAGCGGAAGTTTGCTGGCGATGGACGATCGAGTTGAAGTCCATTAGCAGTAAACGATCGAGTGTGGAGCCAAAGGAGAGAGTTCGAGAGTGCGTTGCGAGACGCCGATGACGAGTAGTAGTCTGCTGACGAGCAGAAGTCCGAAGACAAGGAGAAGTACGACATCGGGTAGAAGTTAAACGTCGGGTAGAAGACCGATGAAAATTTGTCGACGAGCAGGAGTCTGACGACGAGTAGAAGTCCGCTAACGAACAGAAGTCTGACGACAAGGAGAAGTACGACTTCGGGTAGAAGTTCAACGTCGGGTAGAAGACCGACGAAAATTCATTTACGAGCAGGAGTCTGACGACAAGTAGAAGTCCGCTGACGAGCAGAAGTCCGACGACAAGGAGAAGTACGACTTTGGGTAGAAGTTCAATGACGGGTAGAAGAGCGACAAAAATTCATCGACGAGTAGGAGTCTGACAACGAGTAGAAGTCCACTGACGAGCAGAAGTCCGACGACAAGGAGAAGTACGACTTCAGGTAGAAGTTCAACGTCGGGTAGAAGACCGACAAAAATTCATCGACGAGCAGGAGTCTGACGACGAGCAGAAGTCCGCTGACGAGCAGAAGTCTGACGTCGAGTAGAAGTTCAATGTCGGGTAGAAGACTGACAAAAATTTGTTGACGAGCAGGAGTCTGGCGACGAGTAGAAGTCCGCTGACGAGCAGAAGTCCGAGGTCGAGTAGAAGTTCAATGTCGAGTAGAAGACCGACGAAAATTCATCGATGAGCCGGAGTCTGACGACGAGTAGAAGTCCGCTGACGAGCAGAAGTCTAACGTCGGGTAGAAGTCCGCTGACGAGTAGAAGTCCGACGTCGGGTAGAAGTTCAACGTCGGGTAGAAGACCTACGAAAATTTGTCGACGAGCAGAAGTCTGACGTCGAGTAGAAGTCCGCTGACGAGAAGAAGTCTGACGACAAGGAGAAGTACGACTTCGGGTAGAAGTTCAACGTCGGGTAGAAGACCGACGAAAATTTGTCAACGAGCAGGAGTCTGACGACGAGCAGAAGTCCGCTGATGAGCAGAAGTCCGACGTCGAGTAGAAGTTCAATGTCGGGTAGAAGACCGACGAAAATTCGTCGACGAGCAGGAGTCTGATGACGAGTAGAAGTCCGCTGACAAGCAGAAGTCCGACGTCAAGTAGAAGTTCAATGTCGGGTAGAAGACCGACGAAAATTCATCGACGAGCTGGAGTCTGACGATGAGTAGAAGTCCGCAAACGAGCAGAAGTCCGACGTCGGGTAGAAGTCAGCTGACGAGTAGAAGTTCGACGTTGGGTAGAAGTTCAACGTCGGGTAGAAGACCGACGAAAATTTGTCGATGAGCAGAAGTCTGACGTTGACTAGAAGTCCGTTGATGAGCAGTAGTCCGAGGTGGGGTAGAAGTTCAACGTCGGGTAGAAGACTGACAAAAATTTGTCTTGACGTCGAGTAGAAGTCCGCTGACGAGCAGAAGTCCGACGTCGGGTTGAAGTCCACTGACTAGCAGAAGTTTGATGTTGGGTAGAAGTTCAACGTCGGGTAGAAGACCGACGAGAATTCGTCGACGAGCAGAAGTCTGACGACGAGTGGAAGTCTGCTGACGAGCAGAAGTCCGACGTCGGGTAGAAGTCCGCTGACGAGCAGAAGTCTGATGTTGGGTAGAAGTTCAACGTCGGGTAGAAGACCGACGAGAATTCATCGATGAGCAGAAGTCTGACGACGAGTGGAAGTCTGCTGACGAGCAGAAGTTCGACTACAAGGAGAAATCCGACGTCGGGTAGAAGTACGGCCTTGGGCAGAAGACCGATGAAAGTTCGTCGACGAGCAAACGTCCAATGAAAGTCCTGCAAGGCAAAAATTTAGCGAGAGGAGGAAATTCAACATCAAGTAGAAATTTAACTTTGTGCAGAAGTTCGATGGAAGTCGATTGACGACATTCTAGTAACATTAACCAAGGATGTATAATCTATCCAAGGTTGTTTGTTAGAGCCTTTGCTCGATGATGTTAACCGATATTGGATCCACCAATGATGTAAGACCTATCTGAGGTTGCATGTCAAAGCCTTTGCTTGATGACGTTAACCTGTATGGAAGATGTCGGGAGAATCCGCCACGGATGTAAGACCTTTCCGAGGTTGTATGTCGGAGCCTTTGCTTGACAACGTTAACATCTATGGAAGAGGTCGGGAGAATCCACCAAGGATGTAAGACCTTTTTGAGGTTGTATGTTGGAGCCTTTGCTCGACGACGTTAACCTGTGTGGAAGAGGTCGGGAGAATCCGCCAAGGATGTAAGACCTTTCCGAGGTTGTATGTTAGAGCCTTTGCTCGACGACGTTAACCTGTGTGGAAGAGGTCGGGAGAATCCGCCAAGGATGTAAGACCTTTCCGAGGTTTTATGTCGGAGCCTTTGCTCGACGACGCTAACCTGTGTGGAAAAGGTCGAGAGAATCCGCCAAGGATGTAAGGCTTTTCCGAGGTTATATGTCGGAGCCTTTGCTCGACGATGTTAACCTGTGTGGAAGAGGTCGAGAGAATCCGCCAAGGATGTAAGACCTTTCCGAGGTTGTATGTCGGAGCCTTTTCTCAATGACGTTAACCTGTGTGGAAGAGGCCGAGAGAATCCACCAAGGATGTAAGACCTTTCTGAGATTGTATGTCGGAGCCTTTGCTCGACGACGTTAACCTGTGTGGAAGAGGCTGATAGAATCCACCAAGGATGTAAGACCTTTCTGAGGTTGTATGTCGGAGCCTTTGCTCGACAACGTTAACCTGTGTGGAAGAGGCCGAGAGAATCCACCAAGGATGTAAGACCTTTCCGAGGTTGTATGTCGGAGCCTTTGCTCGACGACGTTAACCTGTGTGGAAGAGGCCGAATCGGATCCCCCTGGGATTGATTTTACCTTGATTTGGAAGGGGCGAATGCCGCGTGTATCCCGAATCAAAGGTGAAGAATGGTCTATTTTTAGACCGTTACTGCCTTTTTGAGGTCGAGGTTAAGACCTTGCTTGAGGAGTAACATTCCTACAATGGACTGTATAAAGCTTGTAATTGATTTGAAGTATCCTTGCATTTGCTCGGATATTCCTGAAATATCTTCTTAATGTTGAAGGTATTGGAGGATCTATTTGACCATGGTTTGAGTCAAAGTTGCCCCCCAGTCCGCATCTGCTTCTTATGATATTGATGCTATGTGTGATCTTTTGAGATTGGAGCAAAAGTTGCCCCCCAGTCAGGAACCACGTTTCCCACAGACGGCGCCAAACTGTTGCGTCCAGGAGTATTCGCGGCGGTAGAGAAATATAAAGTTTATCATCTTAGCGTTGTACGAAAATCAGGCACGCAATCAGATAAGGAGAGAGGGTCTAGCATTTATGAGACACCAAGATTTTTACGTGGAAAACCCCTGTAAAAGGGGGAAAAACCACGGGGCCTAGCCCAGTTTGAACGAATTCACTAGTGTTCGCAGTCGATTACAAATGAGGCCCTTCCTTGGGAGAAGGCATTAGCTTGATGTACATCTTATGGAGTACATTACATGATGTAAATACAAAGAGCTACTAGCGACGTATTCGCTTTGTTAGAAGGACTACAGTCGGCGGGCGACGTAGGTCAGGAGGACCGTAGTCAGCTGGTGACGGAGGACTGTAGTCGGCGGGCGACGTAAGTCAGGAGGACCGTAGTCGGTGGGCGACGGCGGTCGGAAAGATTGTAGTCGACGGGTGACATAAGTAAGGAGGACCGTATTCAACGGGCGAAGGATGTCGGAAAGAGTGTAGTCGGCGGGCGACATAAGTCAGGAGTACCTTAGTCGGCTGGCGACGGAGGTTAGAAGGACTGTAGTCTAACGACGAAGATCAGTAGGACAGCGTCAGGTAGAAGTCCAGCAATGGAAAGAAATGCATCTTCATATAGACGTCCAATGAAGTCCGATAACCGGTAGAAGTCCGGCGTCGGGTAGAAACTTGGCGAAGAGTGAAGGTCCGACGTCAGGTAGAAGTTCAACGTCTTTGGTGGCAGAGGAGAACTCCGCCTTCACTTGGGCGGAGTTTCGGCATCAGGAGGGAACTCTGTTGTTAATTGGAAAGGATTTTAGCATCACGTGGAAGTTGTGCAGAATTCCTGCGTTTCCTGAAAATCCGGCAGAGTTCCGGCGTCTTCAGGTGGTAGGAAGAGCTCCGGCGGTTGTCGAGGAGGTAAGGAATCTCCTTTTCCTCTTTCTCCTCTTCTTCTTCTCTCTACTCACTTGTGTCCCCTTTGTGTAGAATGAGGGCTCTATTTATAGTTTTTCTGGAGTGGCATAGCCCGTAAATAGGCGTGAGATCAGGGGCGAATTGGGAGTGTTTTGAATGGACGGCCGAGATCGAATCCTTTGATCATGCACCGTTCGTTGGGCATTTGAAAGCCTGAATGATGTCGAAATTCGGCGATCTTGGGCTCGTTGGATTTGTCTCATCAAGCCGTTTGATTCGAGTATAAGCTTGTCAAAATCGGAGACAGTTTGGTAACTCAAATTGCGGTTTGAACCTTCCAACAGCGCTTTGAGCCCTTGATTCGGACTCATTTGGGCTCGGATTGGGTTGATCTTCGTGTCGTTGGGCTCGTATTTTTGAGATGCTCAGTTTGACTATAAGCTCGCTGAAATCGGAGTTCAGGTTCTCCCAGATTTAATTTCTGAAGTTTCCAACTAGCTTTTGCCTCAAGATTCGTGCCCGATCAAGATAATTTTTGTATGATGTATCACTACCAATCCTATAAGTTGGTTTTCTCTCCTATAATTTACCTAATATTGTTTACAAAAATGAAAACTATTAGAAAACTTTTCTTTACTTCTATTTTTTTTCACTTTGATATTATGTTTGCTTTGAGTATATCATTTAAATGAAAGCAAAAATAATGTCTTATTTTATATTTCTTATTTATTGATGAAGGTGACTTAATAGAATGAAGGAGATGTACATGACATAATAGGGCTCGATCAATCGGATGCAATTGGGTTTGAACATTTTGGTGAATCGAAACCTGGAGAATCAACTTATGGGATAGATTTGATGATGCTAAGTTAGGAGATCTTTGATTTTTCTCTTGTGAAATTGTTGAAATTATTGCACTGAAAAGGTGAAACATTGTTAACTTCATCTCCATATCATGAATATGTTTTCTTTTTGTTATTAGTTGGTATAAAGTATTTTTTGCATCTTTCTATGATTGGTTGTGTCTTCAATACTTCATCTCCATATCATATATATATAATTTTTATGCTTCATATTATAATTATTTTCAACTTCTGTTACATATTTATAAATAGTTGTGTTATTAGTATAATATTAAATATAATAAATAATTCTTATGTCATCGATTCAACCCCGTTCAAATTATCGAACTGCTAATCTCTTCTTCTTCTTCTAGTTCATTGACCGGTCCGATTTTCAAAGCTTTGAGTAAATCCTGTCAAACAGAATTTAGGAAACTGTTAAATCTCATAGTGAGTTAAATCATCCTATGTTTCCCTCTTTTTGCCATAAATCTAAAATTTACTAAATATGGGAGTTCGGCGAATTTACAGGATTTGGTCGAAAAAGCGTCCTAAAGGAAGAAAGATGGATACCTTCACAACGAGCAAGCTCCCATCATCGTCATTACTTCTGATCCAACAAAAGAACGGCGAGGAAGTGTGGCTTCAGATCTGAAAGGAAAGAACTGTTGTGGATGTAAGTAAAACCACGTGACGAAAATAAACAATAAAAATATAAATGCAGCCAAAAGAAAAGTACACACGGATTTAACGTGGAAAAACTCAGAATTGGGAAAAAAATACTACAAAGCCACACCACAACAAAATGAAAATGAAGATAAATAAGTACAGCTCTCTCTTCGCTTTCATTTTCTCTTTTCTTCTCTTCTCTCTTACATCTTTTTATCTCTCAAAACACAAGAGAAAGTTAAGTAAATAACTTCAAGTGATGCCACCCTTCAGAAAAATGAGAAAAATAATTATCCAGTCTTCCTCATAGCGGTACAATGCCAATTTGGAGGGCTATAGTGCTTAAGACTCCATGAATATGATCTTGTATGTTGCAGCACCCAAACTCGTAACATTTAGCATCACAAAACCTTGTACGCTGATCATATAGCTTTGTGGTGCTTCGTTCTCTTTCATTTATCGCAGTAAACTCTACAGCACCGGGGTGCTTAGGAACACATCGCTGGGGCGCTCGAGTACATAATGTTGGAGCATTATACAAATTTTTTTATGCAAAGTGCCTGAACCAATGTCTAATAGCACTCTAATGGCTTCCAATCAAGCTACAGGGGCAAAAGTCTCCTCAAAATCTATCCCTTATATTTGGTTGTACCCCTTAGCCATAAATCTTACCTTATTCCTAACCACCACATCAGAATCATTCACCTTATTCTTAAAGACTCACTTTATTTCAACTACACTTTGTCCCTTAGGTCTTTCTACAAGCTCCCAAACATCATTCCTAACAAATTGGTTCAACTCCTCCTGCATGGCTAAGATCTAAAACTTAACATAAAGGGCTTGAATGATATTGGTGGGTTCAATCATTGAGATAAAGGAAGAGTGGTTCACTTCTTTCCTAAGTCCATGCCTAGTCCTAACACCTTTAGAAGGGTCTCCTAAGATCAAATCTTTAGGGTGACTTGAAGAGTATCTCCAATCTCTAGGCAAAGTGTGTAGATTCAACCCTTTTCTCTAGATCTATATTTTCTACTCCTTGGATAATCTCTCCTACTCCTTCAGTGTTTTGGGGCTCTACCCTCTTCTCCAAATTTTCTACTCCATTGGTAATCTCTGCAACATTATCATCATCCTCAACACTAGACTTCTTAGGATCATATTCATCAAATACTACATGAGTAGTCTCCTCCACCACTAAAGTCACTCTTATTAAACACCCTAAAAGACTTCCCAACACTAAAATATCCTAAGAACACTCCTTCATCAGATTTTGGGTCAAATTTTCCTAAGTGATACTTCCTATTATTGTGAATGAAAACCTTATAACCAATGACATGAAGGAGGGAAAGATTGGGTGTACTACCCTTAAGGATCTCATAGGGTGTCTAATCCAGTTTGGCTCTAACATTCACCCTATTCAACACATAATAAGCTATGTTAACCGCTTCAGCCCAAATGTATTTTGGAAGTGAATACTCAGCAAGCATGACTCTAGTAGCTTCCACTGAGGTCTGGTTCTTTCTTTCAGTTACCCCATTCCGTTGAGGGGTCCTAGGATCTGAGAAGTTATGGCTAATCCCCTTATGTTCACAAAAATCTCTAAATCTCTCTTTTTCAAACTCTCCCCCATGGTCACTATGGATGGTCAAGATCTCACAACCTAGCTTTTTTTGAATCCAAGTGAAGAAGGCTCTAAACTCATCAAAAGACTCACTCTTGTGTGACAAAAATCTAATCCAAGTGAACCTCGAGTAGTCATCAATAATCACAAAATCATAAACTTTTCCTCCTAGGCTAGTAGTTCTAATGGGTCCAAATAAATTCATGTGAAGGACTTCTAAAGGTCTGGAGGTGCTAATATTCTTAATGGAGTGAAAAGTGGAGTGAACTTGCTTTCTTAATTGGCAGACATTACAAAGGTGGTCTTTTGAAAACTTAAGCTTGGGGACACCTATAACTATGTCTTTTTGGGTCACTTTCCTAAGAGTTTTCATACTAGCATGACATAATCTCTTGTGCCACAACCATGAATCAGCAATAGTAGTTTTTAAGCAAAATAAAACAACACATTCAATATTATTTAAATCAAGCATGTAAATATTGTTGATCCACTTTCCCTGCAAAATAGTGTTATTATTTAAGCTGATAATGCATGAATTTGCCAAAAAATTTATGATGAAGCCCTTATCGCAAAGCTGACTGATGCTGAGCAAGTTATATTTCAGTCCATTTACAAGAAAAATATTTTTAATCAAAAGGTTCATGAAATTTCAAATATATCTGAGCCTACCACCTTCCTGGTGGTGTTGTCTCCAAGAGTAACCTTACCTCCTATCCTGATCTCCAGCAAAATTAATTGATTGTCATCGCCAGTCATATGTTGAGAGCATCCACTGTCTAGGTATCACATGCTCTCATTAGGCCTTTTGTGAGAGCTTGCCTACAAAATTATCAAATGTCAGATTTAGGAACCTATATTTGGATTCCTTCTTATGAAAAGTAGAATGCAATGCATGTGTGCTATGCTGTGAATCATGTAATTTGGGTCTTCACACCCAATGTGTACTACAATAAATTGTGCAAGTGAGTGCTATGTGTCCTAACATGCCACTTGAAAAACATCTAACTCCAGGAAAAGGATGTACTTATCTATGGTGATGCTTCTTTTTATATGATGCATACATTAATGGTTTTTTATTTTCAAAAGTTTTTAAATTTTTTAATTTTTTAAACTCATTTTCTAACTCAGCATGAGATGATTTTAAGGAATCATGTGCATCAGATAATTCAGCATTCTTTTATTTAATGCATCAAACTCATCAAGTAAATACATGTGATTGCTATCAATTATAGAATAATCTTTTAGAAGAAATTATACTCTTTTTGTAAATCTAAAAATTCTAATTTTAGGTTGGCATGGGTTTTCTTAAGTTTCCTATATGATGCATGAATTTGTTTTGAAACTTCAAGTATTTGCTCATAAGTTAGTTCACATACATCTTCTTAGTCACCTTGACCAAGATGATCGTCTGCCATTAAGCACAAGTTTGTTGTCTCCTCTTCAGTTTCAGTCTCAGAGGAGTCTGATGCAGAATCTGCCTAGAACGCCTTTTAGAATCTCTTCTTATCCTTCTTGAACTTGGGTTTCTCCTCACCCTTTTCCTTGCTTGGGTGAGACTTAAGTTTAGGGAAATCAGCTTTAATATGCCCTAGCTTCCTGCATTCAAAATAAATCATATCATTAGAACTTTTAAAATTTTTGTTTCCCTTACCTTTATTCCATATTTAATAGTTCTTTTGCTTCTTCCTTAGAAAGTTTTTAAATTGCCTTGTGATTAAGGCAACATCATCGCTTTCAGACTCAGAAGAATCAGTGCCCGTGTTGTTGGCCTTCAGTGCCACGGTACTCTCTTTCTTTTTCTCACCTACATCAAGATTTCTTTGATTCACCCCTTGCTCGTAAGCAATGAGTGAGCCGAGTAAGTTATCAATCAAATAAGAATTTAAATATTTAGATTTAGTAATTGCAGTGATTTTAGAATCAAAAGAGGAAGGTAAGCATCTCAAAATTTTATTCACCTTTTCATAGTTAGTGAGTTCTCTTCCTAAGTCATGCAAAGAAGTTACAATTTAAGAAAAACTTGTATACATTTCAGAAATTGATTCAGAAGGTTTCATATAAAAAATTTTGTAATTATACAAAAGAATATTCCATCGAGATTGCTTGGCTTCATTAGTTCCTTCATAAGTAATACACAATTTATCCCAAATTTATTTTCCAGTTTTGCAAGTTAAAACACGCATATAATCTTCAGATTTTAAAGCACAGAAAAAATAATTCAAACATTTTACATTAAGTTATGCTAAATCCCTATCATCGAGAGTCCATTCAGTAAAAGGAAGTGGAACAGTAACGCCATTAAGTTTACCAGTTGGAGGTGTATAACCATCCTTAACAAGCATCCACATGCGATAATCAATCGATTATAAAAATGTAGACATGCGAGTTTTCCAAAAATCAAAAGGGATATTATTAAAAAAAAGGTGGTCACGTAAAAGAATACCCTTCCGTAGTATTATGATTACCGTTGTTAGCCATGGATCAAAATTTAAAAAGTTTTTAAACTTTGTTTTTATGAATCCCGCTCTGATACCACTTAAAAGTTTATTAGGGATGTTAAGCCCTTATGAACTCGCCTAAGGCTAACCAAGAGGGGGGGGGGTGAATTGGTATTTTAAAAAATTCTTTAAATCAAAATCAACAAACCACAAAACTCAAACCAAAATCACCATAATGAAAATCAAAGTACAGAAAAATAAATGCAAAAAGTAGTAGTAAAAGGACACAAAAATTTATAGTGGTTCGATCAAATTGACCTACGTCCACTTCCCAGAGGCTCCCTCCGGGTATTGCACTAAACACAGTGACTTTCCTTTTGCTCCCACAACAAGGCAGAGAAGCCCTTATAAAACTCCTTTCCATCGACACCGACGAGGTAGAGAACTTAACTCCTTTTGCTTCCTCCTGAACAAGGAAGAGAACCTTGATCAATCGCTGAAGAAGACCTCGCTTAAACCTCGAAGGACGACGATCGAAGAAGATAACTTGGAATCTTGCTTGGAGTAACCTTTATGAAACCCTCTCATAAACTCCCCCTCATAAGTTCCTCCCTCTCTCTCCTTCTCTCCCTCTCCTCTTGGCTCTCTCAGGTCAAGACAGCAGCAAAAGATGTCCTAAAGGGTAGAACAAGAGCTTTTAAATAGAAGAGTTTCAGAATAGCTCATTTATTGCAATTTGCTGACATGATCGTTTAAGATGATATAAATATCATCCAGGATGATTCATGTAATTTAAGCCTAATCAGCTGGGATGATCTAAGGCAATCAGAAGGAATTTGTTCATATTGTCTAGGACGATGCTATATCGTCCAGGATGATTAGTTCAAATTATAGAATTTCATCCAGGCCATCACACTGGTTGGTTCTAGGAGATTAAACAATAGCTTAATCATCCAGGACGACCGCATATCATCTCAGACGATTAGTTCAAAATCGGGAAAATCATCCAGAACATCACTCTGAATAGATAATGTATGATAAGTGATCATCCAGGGACAATGAAGATTTTTGAACTGATCGTCTCGGATGATCCTGCGATCGTCCAGGATGATGTGATCGTATCAATCAAGCCTTAATTGATTTCCTTAATCATTAGATTAATTTAGGCATAATTATACTACATTGTCCAGGACATCGTCCTAGACGATGTCCAAAAATATTTCATGCCTTAATTGATCTGGCGATTGATTCTTTCTAATTTGAGCATATCATCCCAGATGATAAAAATATCATCTAGGATGATGTCATTAATGACTACAACCTTAACAAGGATGCCCTAATTATGATTTTTGTTTGTTGTCTGATCGTCCAGGATGATATGGTGATCATCCTGGATGATGTACTCAAAACAGAGAACTTTAAGTCTTGACAGAAAAATTCTCCCAAGTGTGTGTATGAAAGGTTACTTAGCATCAGG
Organism: Dendrobium officinale; assembly: GCA_019514585.1. Lineage (NCBI taxonomy): Eukaryota > Viridiplantae > Streptophyta > Magnoliopsida > Asparagales > Orchidaceae > Dendrobium > Dendrobium officinale. The sequence goes on from CM033698.1 coordinate 20,279,586, forward strand.
GACCACATTTATTACAAATAGACTCAATAAGAAAAAAAGGTTTACAAAATAACTCAGTCCTAGTCTACCCAATCTTGAGCTGGTTCAAATTGCAGTCTTGATCCTGTGGACTTGAAATGATAGTAGGCAAGGCAGTCGTAGTAAAATAGAAATATTTGTTATCATCAAAATTAAATTTCTAAAAAATAGATATGCAACAGGGGGAGGACCCCTGTAATCAAAACCCAACCCCCCTAGAAATTAACTTGTGGTCCAAGGCAATATTGTAATATGATTGATCAACACAATTAGATTCCACACATAACTAATAATCTCCCACTTGAAAATTGACTGTAATAAATCCTTATCTCAATTTGTAACGCTAATCATAATACATATAGTGTGGCTCACCCTTGCTCTCATCCTCCATGAAGTCCAACAAAAGCTACGTATAGCTTCAGTTTATCAACTATCATGGTCTTCATCAATATGTTTGTAAGATTCTCGATCGTGCGTATCTTCTCCAAAGATAACAAACCAACTTCCATAAGTGACCTGATGAAATGATAATGAAGATGTATGTGCTTCATTCTGGCATGGAATGCAATATGCTTGGCTAGATGAATAGCACTCATGTTATCATTATAAAACTTCTTGTTCATTTGCTCCTTGCCAAGTTCTGCCAAAAAACTATACAACCAAATTATCTCCTTACCAGCCTCAGTGATAGCAATATACTCAGCTTCTATAATTGAGAGCATAATAATATTCTATAACTTGGAAATCTAACTCACTACAATCTTTCTAAAAGTAAAGATATAAATTGTGCTCCTCCTGCCATCAAGATCTCCAGTAAGATCATAATTTATATATCCCTGTAGATAAATCTCTATACCTCCAAGTCAAAGAGCTTTGCTAATTGATTCTCTGGAAGCGGAGAATGCACTTAATTGCCTCCCATTAAAGTTTGTCTAGGTTTCTCATATATCAGATCTTATGAATATCATAATTTATGTCAAACTTCTAACTGCTGAAGCATTTGGAGTCCTCTCCATTAGTTATTCCTCTACTTTAGATTTAGGTGATTATTCTTTGGATAATTAAAAATGACTCTCCAAGATTGTGCAAACTAGATTTTCCTCACTCATCTTGAATCTCTACAACATATTTTCAACATATTCAGCTTGAAAGAACTTCAATATACCTGCACTTCTGTCCATGCTAATTCTTATACCAAGAACTTTCTTTATTGGACCCAGAATATTCATTTTAGTCTTCTTTGATAACTATTCCTTCAAACATTTTATCTTATTTATATTTGACCCAACAACCAACATGTCATCCACATACAAAAACAAAATCATATAATAATTATCAAAATGTTTAAAAAAATAATAATGATTTGTCTGGTACTTTGTGTATCCATTATCTGATGTAAACCTATTAAATCTCATGCACCACTAGCTTGGTGTTTGATTTAACTCATATAAGCTCCTCTTAAGCCTACTTACAGATCTTCATTACTTGTGACCACATATCCTTGAGGTTGCAACATGTATAACTCTTCATCAAGATCAAAATAAAGAAATGTTGTCTTTACATCTATCTTCTCTAGATATAAATCTTCCACCGCTTCTATGCTTAGTGCAACTCTGATTATAATCATCGCCATCATTGGAGAGAAAATTTAAGTGAAGTCTCCTTCTTCCTTTTGCTAAAAACCATTAATTATAAGCCTAGCCTTGTAGAGCTTCCTACCAACAAGTTTTTTCTTTTAGCCAATAAATCAACTTATTCTACGGTGCTCTCTTACCAGTTGGTAGCTCTATCAACTCCGAAGTCTTATTCAACTCAAGTGAATGCATCTCATCATCCATGGCTTGCTCCCGCTTCTCTGAACCATCAACTTCAATGGCCTCATCATAGTACTTTGATTCACCACTATTTGTTAGTAATATATTATAAGGAAGGATAATACCTTTGTACTGTCTTGAGATTAAAGTGGATTTCTTAATTTTTTGTAGCAGGAGTCTAAGGTATTCTATATGCTTCATCTGCTTTATCTTCTTGATCATCAGTATCATTCTTTGTCTCAATCTATTTAGAAGAATCTTCAGGAGTTCCACTTCTATCTTTGTACATTTCATTTTCATTAAATTTGACATCCTTACTCTGATGAATTTCTAATTATGGTAATCTTAGAATATATAGTCAAATTCATCTGAGTTATATTTAATAAATGTACATTTAATAAATTTTGAATCAAGCTTACACTTAGATCTTGCATCAATATGAATATAGAATGAACAACAAAAAACTTTGAGGTGAAATAAACTTACCTCCTTTCCACTCCAAGCGTTCTCAGGTAACCCCTCATTAAGAGAAATCAAAGGACCATGAATGATCAAATAAATTGTAATATTCATTACCTCTGCCCATAACTGCTTGGGTATATCAGCATATAACTTCATGCTCGTAGTACATTTAATAATTGTTCTATACATGTACTTTGTAATACTATGCTGATGTGGTGTTCTTAGAATAGTTCACTTACGCCTGATCCCATTCAAAGTATAATACTCCTTTAACTTCTTATCATGATACTTGCCATCATATCTTATCTAAGACACTTGCGGTTTAAACATGCCTCATTCTTAACCATGGCCTTCCACTTTGTTAAAATATCAAACACATCAAATCTATATTTTAAGAGGTACAATCATACCTTCCTATTATTATCATCAAAAAAATAACAAAATACAAATATTCTCCTATAGAAGTAACTAGGGCATGATCTCTTACATTAGTATATACTAACTCCAACTTCATTGACTTGTCATGTCAACCAGTATTTTAAAAACTCACCCAATGTTGCTTTCGATATATGTAATATTCACAAAAATCTAAATTTATAGACTTTAAATTATGTTGCTTTCCTCTAGTAAGAAGTGAATGCATGCCTTTCTTACACATATGATTAAGCTTTTGTTGTTAAAGACCTCCATCAATATCTGAATCAACCACTGCATAGAATATGATCTTTTGTTGATAACATGTAGTGTTACTTCAATACTGTCATGAGCTATAACCATACCCCTTTTACTTCACATGGCCAGAGTTTCCAAGCTCACTCATATAAACTAAGCTCCTCTTCAAATAGTGAATATGTCTAACATTTTTGCATCTCCAAATTGACCCATCTAACATTGTGATATTAACATCTCTTTTCCAATAATGTATGTAGGGCTTGTTGTCTCCTAGATACACTTTACCCAAATCACCTTGAGTATAGTTTTTTAAAGTCACATTATTAAGACTTGCATGAAAATAAGCACCTAAATCTACTCTTTCCATAGCTCCAACACACAACTTTCCTTCTACTTGAAGTAGACTTTGTCTCCTTAATTTAGATCTTCCTATAATTGGATTTCTCTTTAAACCCCTTTCTTGCTTTAGCATTCAGAGAAAAATTTTAAGATTCACCATTTTCCTCTTACAAACCTCTTCATTAAGCACTAACCCAATAATATGCTCATAGTTCAGCTTTGAACTTCCACAAGAATTATTCATAGTAGTTACAACCCTATCCCAGCTTTCTTTCAATGAAGATAAAAACAGTAATGCTCTCACTCATCATCAAAATTGATGCCAGTTGAACATAATTATCACAATATTCAGATTATTGAGATATTCTAGCCAATATCTTTATGTTGAATAACCTCTTCAATAAGAACACTTTATTTGAGGTCGATGACTTCTTATATGTCTTAGTCAGTGCATTCATGAGATCAAAAATAGTCTTCTCTTTTACAATATAGAATGTAATAGGTGAGGAAAGTGAAATTCATACCAAACTTAGTGTAGTTTAGTCAAGAACACCCCACTCATCTATGGTCATAAAGTCTAGCTTCTTGGTGATTCCTTCCAACAGTAAATACAACTTATTTTGGTATAGCAAATCTTTAATTTGCATTCTCTAGACATCAACATTTGAACCATTGGTATTCTCAATTGTGTACCTTTCTTTGATAGCCATTACTCCCACTCGTACTGAATAACCTCACTTTAACAATAATTATTAGGGATGGAAGTAAAAGCACTCAATGCAATAAATAAGAAAAATAAAAATGTATCAGTAAAAAAGTGCACCAATATTTAACATGAAAAACTCAAAATAGAAAAAACTTATGGAGCTACACCACACCAAGAAATCCACAATGAAAATGGGCCGAAATAAGTACATATCTCTTTTCTCTCTCACTCTCTCCTTGATTCTCTTCTCTGTTACATCATTCTCTCCCTTAAAATTCAAGAGAAAGTCAAGTAAATAACTCTAAGGAATTCCACCATTTAAAAAAAGTGAAAGAAAACTATTCAGTATGCCTCGTAGAGCTATGACACCAATTTGGAGTGTCGTGGCACTCAAGTCTCTATCAACCTGATGTTGTGGTGCTCAAACCCACTACACTGCGTTATCACATAGCGATGTGACATCACACCATCCTGCGACATCGAATCTATAGCGCTATAGTGCTTCAATCTTTATCATTTATCCTAGTAAACTCTAAAGCATTGGGGCACTTAGGAATATTGTGCTAGGGCACTCGGGTAAATAGTGTTGGGTTACTCGGGTACATTGCATTAGGGCATTATTCAAAAAAACATTCTTGTGAAAAGCACCCAAACCCAAACAAGGGGGAGAACCCCCTAGTGAGCATGAGAAAATGACTTAAGGTCTGAGGCAATATCACAATCTAATTGATCAACACAATCAAATTCCTCACAAAACTAACATGAACATCATCGAAAGAGGCAAAGAAGTTATCGAGCGACTCGTTGAAAACTCTACCTCTTATGTGATGTAGATGAGGTTAAAGAGTAATAAACTACTTGAGAAGAGGAAAAATAAACTCACAGTTATTGAAAGACCGAGCATTAAAGGTATTCATAGAGAAGTATAACATAAAAAAAATTAATTTAGTTTAACTAGTTTAATTAAAATTAATTAAGAATATAATGCAATTAATAAATAAATAATTATTTAAATTGTTTAGATTCTTATTATATTATTTATAATTATTAGTTAGTAATGATAATTAAAATTACTAATTACTAATTGACTCATAAATGATTAAAAATAAAATCAAAATTAAAAATAATATTTTATTTCATAATTAAATTATTTTCTAATTGTATTATTTTTTTAATTATAATTTATTGCTAGTAATTAAAATTAGAATTAATAAGTAACTTTTAATTATATAAATTAAAATTTAAATACAAATTAATTTTTATTTTTAGTGAACTAACCACATTAAATCGTGATTTACATTGTCAAATGGTTCCATAGAATTTAACAATTTTTTGGATTTAACTTTAGTAGGATCTATTAAATCTGGATTTAATTTTAGTAAGATCTATTAAATCTGGATTTACAAGATTTAGTAAATCATACTAAAAAGTTAAATCATACTTGTTGCCAAATAGCCCGTTAGGGTTCCTAAAATTAGGATTTCCGACCTTCATGAAATCTAGCCATCTTATACCACATAGATGCCCTCTAAAGGGAAAGTACACAAATGGAGAAATGACTGATGAAATAAGGGAATGAAATGTATCCTTTTGAGGAAACAATGTAGAAAGTCAGCCTTCGCCATTGTTGCCTCGCTAGAGTTCTTATGCTTCCCTTCACCACAACTAGCACACCTATAAGTACAATAAAACACCCTTCAACATTGCCTGAGTACACTAGAAACCTCTTTTTCAGGAAAATTTTATAATGACTAGAACTTGGCATTGGTTCCTATTAGAGAGTTATTGGGGGAAGAGCAGAGCTGGTTTGACCCTTGCTTCTGAATTAGTTGAGCCCCGCTTAAGCCGGATCATTGCCAACAATTCGTACCAACACTTTGTTCTCCATTTAAGTGAGATAAAATTCTTTTCTAAGAATTTGGTACTTAAGAAACTTATAATGTTTATGAATGATGAATTATACTTATAAAAGCATGTTTTCTAATAATAACAACATCATCAAGCCTTTATCCCAATTCCCACTTTGTTCTACATGAATCCTTTTTCTCTATTGTGTCAAGTTAAGGGACAAGTTCTCATTTAAATCTAATAAAAAAATATTTTTAATATTTTATAACCAAGTCCTTTTAGGACTACCTCTACCTCCCTTAATACAGGCCTAATATAATACATATACTCTCCTAACCAAGTCATTTGAAGGCTAACATTTTATGCGACTGAACCATCTAAGGAAACTCTATCTAATTTTATCTGCCACTAGAGGTGCTCCAACCTTTTCACTTATATGCTCATTTTGCATACTATATTTATGAGTAAAGCCACTCATCTACTTGTGCATCCTCATTTCTGCAACACTTAACTTAATTGTAAGCTTCTCTTTTAAATGCCAACATTCTGTGCCATAAAGAATTGCAGATCTCATCACCATCTTATAGAATTGTTTGAAGAGTACTTTTCTATCATGCAACAGGCTTGATGCATTCCTCCCTTCAACCATCTAACTTTAATTCTACTAATAAAATTCTCATCTATTTCTCCATCACTCTTAATAATATAGCTGATATATCTAAAACATATACTCATATTAATGACTTGATTGCTCGGAGTTGCAATCCCTCTATTATATCTATTACTACTAAAATTACACTCCATGTATTCAATTTTAAATCTACTGAAATGAAAACCTCTATAGTCTAAAAATGACCTCCATAATTCAAGTTTACTCTCAACTCTCTCTTTTATCTTATTAATAGGAAGAATATTCTCAAAAAAGCATACACCTCAGTATATCCTACTCCAAATGACTAGTAAGAACATCCATGACTAAAGAATAAAGATATGGGCATAAAGCTGATCCTTGATGTAATCAAACTAAAATAGAAAAATACGTGTTCAAACCTTCTTATGTTTGAACACAATAGCTCATGCATACATATCCTTAATGACTTGAGTATAGGCATTATTAACCCCTTTCTTTTATAAAGCTCTCCATAGCACTTCTCTTGGAACATTATCATAAGATTTCTCTAAACCAATAAATATCATATGTAGATCCTCCTTATTCTCCCTATACTTCTCCATCAAACCTCTCAATAAATATATAGCTTCTATAATAGATCTACATGGCCTGATTTTAAATTTATTTTAAGAAACATTAGTATTACTTCGTAACCTATTCTCAATAACTCTCTCCCAAAGTTTTAAAGTATGACACATTAATTTAATTCTTTTGTAATTCACACACTCTTGTGAAAGTGCTCTGATGGCACTAGAAAGTTCGTTAGGGATGTTAAGCCCTTATGAACTGGTCCAAGGCTAATAATGAGATAGAGAGGTGAATCGGTATTTAAAACAAAACTCAAACTTAAAACCAAAAACAAGATTCACCACAATCAAAACCAACGATGCGAAAAAAAAATAATGCGAAAGCAATAATAAGAAAGAACACATCGGATTTATAGTGGTTCGATCAAACCTTGACCTACGTCCACTCCTTGGAGGAACCCTCCAAGTATTTCACTACAAACGTGACTCTCCTTTAGCCCCAACAGCTAGGCGGAGAAGCCCTTACAAAATCACTTCCACCTTCCCCGGTGCGGCGGAGTCGCCGGTGAAAGTTCGTTAAGGATGTTAAGCCCTATAGAACTGGCCCAATGCTATCCAAGAGGGGGGGGGGGTGAATTGGTATTTAAAAAATTTCTTTAAGCAAAACACGAATGCAAACCAAATCACCACAAAAATAAGTGCAGAAGAAAACAAATACAGAAGTAGAAAAAAAATAAGAACACAAGGGTTTATAGTGGTTCGGTCAACTCGACCTACGTCCATTCCCCAGAGGCGCCCTCCGAGTATTGCACTAAAATCGTGACTCTCCTTTAACCCCCACAGCTAGGCGGAGAAGCCTTTACAAACACCTCTTTTTGCCACACCCAGCAAGGCAGAGAACCTTCCTCCTGAAGCAGGAAGAGAACCTTGATTGCTTGCTGGAACTTACCTCTCCCAACCCTTCCAAGGACAAGAGACTCTAGGGAAGAAGAAGAGGAACAATGCTTGGAGCAACCCTTGTGAATCCCCTCACAAGATCCTCTCTCTCTCTCTCTCCTTTAGGTTTTCTCTGGTCAAGACAGTAGCCAAGGATATTCAAAAATGTTCAACAAGAGCTCTTAAATAGAAGAGCTTCAAAGGAGCTCATTAAATCAAGTTGCTGAATATATCATCCAGGATGATATGGACATCGTCTTGGATGATTACTACAAATCCCATGAGATCGATCAGAGCATCGCCCTGAATGCAAACTGGACGATTGAAAATTGGCTTGATCGTCCCGAACGGTCTCATGATCATCCCGATCGATTAGTTCAAATCAGAGGAAAATCGTCCAGATCATCGCCCTGAATTCAAGCTGTCCGATCTAGATCGTCCAGGAGCAACTAAGGTTTTTAGACTAGATCATCCTGGCCGATCCTGCGATCATCTAGGACGATGTGATCATATCAATCATCCTTAATTACTATCTTGATTATCTGATTAATTAAGGCATAATTGTGAATATCGTCCAGGCCGATCCAAGATCGTCCTGGTCGATTACCAAAAAATACAGAATATCTTAATTGTTTATGGCGATAATTTCTTTCTATTTTGAGCCTATCGTCCAGGCCGATACATGTATCGTACAGGCAGATTGGCTAATGATGGATGCCTTAATTAAGAACATCTGATTAGATTTTCTATTTTAAGCCCGATCGTCCAGACCGATGTAAATATCGTCCTGGCCGATTTGAGTAAAAATAGAAATTCTAAGTCTCTCAAGTGTGTGTGTGTAGGGTTACTTGAAAGTTTGTTAAGGATGTTAAGCCCTATGAACGTAGTCCCAAGCTAACCAAGAGGGGGGGGTGGTGAATTGGTATTTTAAAATTTCTTTTCACAAAGAATGAAAATCACATAAACCAAAATTACACCACAAAAATAAATGCGTAAATAAAAGTGCGGAAGCAAGAAAAAAAGAACACAGGAATTTATAGTGGTTCGGTTAACTCGACCTACGTCCACTCCCCAGAGGCGCCCTCCGAGTATTGCACTACAAACGTGACTCTCCTTTAGCCCCCACAGCTAGGCGGAGAAGCCTTTACAAAGCACCTCCTTTTTGCCACCCCGACAAGTCAAAGAACCTACCTCCTTTTGCTTCCTCCTGAAGCTGGCAGAGAACCACAACCAAAAGCTAACTCCTTACCTCTACCGACCCTTCCATGGACGAGAACTTCTAGACGAAGAAGAAGCAGAGCGATCCTTGAAACAACCCTTGTGAATTCCCTTACAAGCTCCCCCTCACAAGATCCTCTCTCTCTCTCCCTCTCTCTTTCTCTCCTCAAGGCCTTCTCAGGTTAAAGTAGCAGCCTAAGGTCTTCCAAAATATTGATCAAGAGTTCTTAAATAGAAGAGCTTCAAAGGAGTTTATTAATTGCAAGTTGCCGACATTATCGTCCAGGCCGATATGGACATCGGCCTGGCCGATCAGTACAAAACTCAGAAGATCGGCCAGAGTATCGCCCTGGATGCAAATCTGGACGATTGAAAATTGGCTTGATTGTCCAGGCTGATCTCACGATCGTCCCGGCCGATCAGTTCAAATCAGAGGAAAATCGTCCAGAGCATCGCCCTGAATTTGAGCTGGCCGATATTTATTGTCCTATCGTAGCCAAGGTTTTTGAATAGATCGTCCTGGCCGATCTTTCGATCGTCCAGGACGATATGATCGTATCAATCATCTTTAATTACTCCCTTGATTTCTTGATCAATTAAGGCATAATTTGTGAATATCATCCAGGCCGATCAATGATCGTCCTGTCGATAATTTAAAAATACAGTATACCTTAATTGTCTATGGCGACAACTTCTTTCTGTTTTGAGCTTATCGTCCTGGTCGATACACGTATCGTCTAGGCCGATATGTTAATGACGGCTGACTTAATTAAGAATTTTTATTTAGACTTTCTGTTTTAAGCCTGATCGTCCAAGATGATGTAAAAATCGTCCTGGCCGATATGAGTAAAAATAGAAATTCTAAGTCTCTCAAGTGTGTGTGTAGGGTTACTTAGCATCAGTCTCTTTGACCATTACAAGTAGACTCAAGAAGTGAAAAATAAATGTATAGACTAACTCAACCCTAAACCTATACAATCCTGAACTGGCTTTGTCTGTTCGTCCGATCTTCGATTCCTAAAAAGTTAGAAGAAACAAGTAGTCCAAGAGAATTAATAGTGTTTGTCAATCATCAAAACACAGGTCATGAAAATAGGTTTGCAACAATCTCCCCCTTTTTGATGATGGAAAAACACTACAAAAACAATTATCAGTAAAGGTTCAGGATCAACAAAAAGGACAATCATAAACTTCTCCCCCTTTTGACATATCAAAAAGGAGGGAACACAAAAGAATAATAGCAAATCAAAATTTTTTTAACAAGGCATGAAAATGATATATTATTCCATGTGATTGATTTAAAAACTTGTGAGTTAATGAGTTAACAATCTCATCAATCTATAGAATAGTAGAATATCTGATCATGGTTAACCTTAGCTCATACGTGTTCTTAGGGTAGAATCGTCTTTTGAAATCAATGACCTAACTCAAAGAATTAATTGGATATGAAAAAAAATCCATCCATCACTTGGCTTAAGAAAAAATTATCTTTATAAAATAATGAACCAAAGTAAATTTATCACAATCGCAAAACAATCGAAATCAAACCGTTGAGAACCAAAAACTTCTAAGTTCTAAAAGATTTAAAAAGAGAGAATAGCTTTCTTTTGAGTGGGCTCATTTTATGCCTATTGTCAATTTGAGTGGCGCTTTGCGCATCTTTTTATAGATTTTTCTATTTTGGCGTCTTTGCGCTTCTTTTGTTGGCATCATTGGCCAAATTTTTTATTTTTGCAAGCTACATTCTCTTTTATAACCTCTTAAAAAAAACTTAGTTGTGAATATATCTTCTCAGATATTAGAGAATAGGAGCTCTCTCTCTCTAACATAAGGAAGAATTACGACAAGCATAATTAATAATCAAAGACAAGAGTAACGAGGGATCTTAATGTGACAAAAAAACTTTAAACATTATAAATACAAGATAGATTTGCTTAAGCAAGCTTAAGAATAGATCTCAATTTCATAAATAATCTTTAATTTAAGATAGATTTTTGATTAGAAAAGAAAACTATGCCACTAAAAATAGGTTAGAGAAAGAGACACAATCATAAAATATTTTTACCATCTAGAAGATTAGGAGATGAAAACCACATTGACTACAAATTTTCAAAAGCAAAGACAAGAAATATAATATCCTTTCAACGATGATTTTGAAGACTAAGAGAAAGAAACAAAAGAAAAATAAAACACACTAAAAACTAATAAAAAAACAAAAGCAAAAGCAAGTAAAAAGATCAAGTTTCACGCATTTATGTCAATCACACCCAATCTGGTCCTTAAAGAACAGAAAGTGTCGAAGGCCAGTGGTTTAGTAAAGATGTCAGCCAATTTATTATTAGTTGTCACATGGTGTAACTCAATGTCTCCCTTAGTCACATGATCTCTAATGAAGTGATGCCTAATGTCAATGTGCTTAGTTCTTGACTGTTGGATTGGATTCTTAGAGATGCATATGGCACTAGTGTTGTCACAAAAGATTGAGATGGTGCCTACAGGTTATCCTAAATCCAATACCCTTTGTTTCAACCAAAGGACTTGGGCCACACAACTTCCAAGAGCGATGTACTCAGCTTCAGCAGTGGAAAGAGCAACAGAGTTTTGCTTCCTACTAGACCAAGAAACCAAAGACGGTCCAATGAATTGACATGTTCTTGAAGTGCTCCTCCTATCCACCTTGCATCCTTCAAAATCAGAGTCAGAAAATCCAATAATCTCAAAAGAAGTGATGTGTCTAGGGTACCAAATCCCTAAGCCTTGTGTCCCCAAAAGATATCTAAAAATTCTGTTAACAACAGTCAAGTGGGACTCCTTAGGGTCAGCTTGAAATCTAGCACAAAGGCAAACACTAAACATGATATCAGGTCGGCTCGCAGTCAAGTAAAGTAAAGATCCAATCATGCCTTTATACTTCTTCTGATCAACAGACTTACCACTTGAGTCCTTATCTAATGGAGCACTAGAAGTCATGGGAGTGTTAATTGGCTTAGCTTTGTCCATCTCATATTTCTTCAAAATGTCCATTATGTATTTTGTTTGATTTAGAAAAGTTCCATCTTCTAATTGTTTTATGCTAAAACCCAAAAAGTAGGACAACTCTCCCATCAAACTCATCTCAAACTCTCTACTCATTGTTTTAGAAAAATCATCACACAATTTCTTATTAGACAATCCAAAGAGTATATCATCCACATAAATCTGAACAATGTGTAAATCATCTCCAACTCTCCTAAGAAAAAGGGTGGTGCCTACATTCCCCTTGACAAACTCCCTCTTTAGTAAGAATGTGCTAAGCCTCTCATACCAAGCTCTTGGTGCCTGCTTTAAACCATACAAAGCCTTTTTTAATTTAAAAACATGATTTGGAAATTGGGAGCTTTCAAAACCTGGAGGTTGTTCTACAAAAACATCTTCTTTTATTTCCCAATTTAAAAAGGCACTCTTGACATCCATTTGAAAAAGCTTAAATCCTTTATAACAGGCAAAGGCTAATAGCACTCTAATGGCTTCCAATCTAGCTACAGGGGTAAAAGTCTCCTTAAAGTCTATCTCTTCTATTTGATTGTACCCCTTAGCCACCAATCTTGCTTTATTCCTCACCACCACTCCTGAATCATTCACCTTGTTCTTAATGACCCACTTTGTGCCAACTACACTTTGTCCCTTAGGTCTTTCTACAAGCTCCCAAACATCATTCCTAACAAATTGATTCAATTCTTCTTGCATTGCTAAAATCCAAAACTCATCAGTAAGGGCTTGGTTAATGGTGGTGGGTTAAGTCATAGAGATAAAGGCAGAGTGGTTCACCTCCTTCCTAAGTCCATGTCTAGTCTTAAGTCCACTAGAAGGGTCTCCTAAGATCAAATCCTTGGGGTGACTTGTAGAGTATCTCCAATCTCTAGGCAAAGTGACTGAAGGTCCACCCTTTTCATCAAAATTTTCTACTCCTTGGGTGACTTCTCCTACTCCTTCATTACTTTGGTGCTCTCTCCCCTTCCCCAAACTTTCTACTCCACTTGTAATCTCTCCAACATCATCATCTTCTACTCCATGTTTCTTAGGATTAGACTCATAAAAAACTACATGGGTTATCTCTTCCACCATCAAAGTTCTCTTGTTAAACACCCTAAAAGACTTCCCAACACTAGAATATCCCAAGAATACTCCTTCATCAGATTTAGGATCAAATTTTCCCAAGTGAGACTTCCCATTGTTGTGAATGAAAACCTTACAACCAAAGACATGAAGGTGGGAAAGATTGGGTGTCCTACCCTTAAGGATCTCATAGGGTGTCTTCTCTAATTTGGCTCTAACATTCACCCTATTCAACACATAACAAGCTGTGTTAACCGCTTCAGCCCAAAAGTATTTTGGAAGTGAATACTCAGCAAGCATGGCTCTAGCGGCTTCCACCAAGGTCCGGTTCTTCCTTTCAGCTACCCGGTTCTACTGAGGGGTCCTAGGAGCTGAAAAATTGTGGCTAATCCCCTTGTCCTCACAAAAATCTCCAAATATTTCATTTTCAAACTCTCCCCCATGATCACTATGGATGGTCAAAATCTCACAACCTATCTTTTTCTGAATCCAAGTAGAAAAAGTTTTAAACTCTTCAAAAGACTCATTTTTATGTGAAAGAAATCTAATCCAAGTGAACCTTGAGTAGTCATCAACAATCACAAAACCATAGACTTTCCCTCCCAGGCTGGCAGTGCTAATGGGTCCAAACAAATCCATGTGAAGGTCTTCTAAAGGTCTAGATGTGCTAATGTCCTTAATGGGGTGAAAAGTGGAGTGGACTTGTTTTCCTAGTTGACAGGCATCACAAAGGTGGTCTTTTGAAAACTTAAATTTGGGGACACCTCTAACTAGGTCCTTTTGGGTCACTTTCCTAAGGGTTTTCATACTTGCATGACAAAGCCTACTGTGCCTCAACCAAGAATCATCAATCACAGTTTTTAAGCAAAAAGAATAGCACATTTCAATGTTATTTAAATCAAGCATGTAGACGTTGTTGATCCTCTTTCCCTGCAAAATAGTGTTGTTACTTAAACTTACTATGCTTGAATTTGCAAAGAATTGCACGATGAAGCCTTTGTCACAGAATTAACTGATGCTGAGCAAGTTGTGCTTCAATCCATCTACAAGCAAAACATTTTCAATCATAAGGTTCTTGGAATTACCAATTATACCTGTGCCTACCACCTTCTTGGTGGTGTTGTCTCCAAGAGTAACCTTGCCTCCAGTCCTGGACTCTTGTACAACAATCTGGCTGGCATCACCAGTCATATGTCGAGAGCATCCACTGTCCAGGTACCACATACTCTCACGAGGCCTTTTGTGAGATCCCTCCTACAAAATTACCAAATGTTTGATTTAGGAACCCAAGTAGGTTTGGGTTCCTTCTTATGAAGAGAAGAATGCAATGCATGTGTGGTATGCTGTGGATCATGTACCTTAGGTCTCCACACCCAATGTGTACTATAGTGTATCGTGCAAGTGTGTGAGATGTGTCCTAGCATGCCACATGAAAAACATCTAACTCCAGGAAAGGGATTTCTTAAGTGGTTTGAGTTATAATGCCTCTTCCTAGGTGTTAGCAATTGATCACAAGTAAATGTCATCCTAGTTTTCTTACATGCTTCTAATTCATTTTGAATCTTCAAAGTTGTGCTTTTTAAGACTTCATTTTTAATCCTCAAAATTTTCTCTTTCTCCTTGAACTTATTAAAATCGGATCCAAGTGATGTGTGTGAGACTTTTAAAGCATCATGCTTTTTAACTAATTCACAATGATTTTTATTTAACTCATCAAATTCATCATGTAAAGTCATATGATTTGAATCAATCGTTTGATGGTCTTTAATCAAAATTTCATGCTATTTTTATAGTTTTAAAAATTCTAATTTCAAAATAGCATGTCTTTTTTTTAATTTCCTATATGATGCATGAATTTTTTCTGAAACTTTAAGAAGTTGATCGTAGGAAAGTTCACATACCTCTTCTTGATCAGGATTGTTGTCTGCCATCAAGCACAATTTTGATGTCTCATCTTCTGGTTCTATCTCTGATGAATCTGATGCCAAATCAGCCCAAAATGCTCTTTGTACTCTCATCTTGTCCTTCCTTAGCTTAGGTTTCTCCTCACCCTTTCCTTTGCTTGAGTGATCTTTAAGTGTAGGGCAGTTAGTTTTCACGTGTCCTGGTTTCCTGTAATTATAACAAACAACATCAGAAGATTCTTTAACATGTTTATGATCCTTACCTTTTCTCCAATTTTGATGATGCTTTTGTTTCTTCCTTAGAAAGCTTTTGAATTGCCTTGTGATGAAGGCAACTTCATCGCTTTCAGACCCGAAAGATTCAGAATCCGATTTGTGCGCCTTTAATGCAACTATTTTTTCTTTCTTTTTCTCACCTGCATCAAGATTTCTTTTATTCTCCCCTTGCTCGTAAGCAATGAGTGAGCCAAGTAAGTTATTAATAGAATAAGTGTTCAAATCATTAGATTCAGTGATTGCAGTGATTTTAGCATCATACGACGAAGGCAAACATCTCAAAATCTTGTTAACTTTTTCATAGTTTGAAAGTTATTTTCCTAGTGCATGCCGTGAAGTAACTATTTGAGTAAACCTTGTGTACATGTCAGAAATCGATTCATGAGGTTTCATACGAAAAAGTTCGTAGTCATGCAAGAGAATGTTCAAACGGGATTGTTTAACCTCATTAGTACCTTCATAGGTGATGCATAATTTATCCCAAATCTCTTTACCAGTTTTGCAAGTGGAGACACGCATGTAATCCTCAGATTTTAAAGCACAGAAAAAACAGTTCAAACATTTTGCATTCAATTGAGCTAAATCTCGTTCATCGAAAGTCCATTCAGTAAAAGCAACTTCAGTTTTAACACCATTAATTTTACGAGAAGGTGGATAATAACCTTCTTTGATAATCATCCACATGCGATAATCAGTAGATTGTAAAAATGTTGACATGCGGGTTTTCCAAAAATCAAAAGGTAGGTTATCGAACAGGGGAGGTCGGGTAATAGAATACCCTTCCGTAGTGTTACGATTCCCAAGATTAGCCATGGATCTAATTCAAAAAGTTTTCAAACTTAAATTTTTGAATCCCGCTCTGATACCACTTGAAAGTTCATTAGGGATGTTAAGCCCTATGAACGTAGTCCCAAGCTAACCAAGAGGGGGGGGGGGGTGAATTGGTATTTTAAAATTTCTTTTCATAAAGAATGAAAATAACATAAGCCAAAATCACACCACAAACATAAATGCGGAAATAAAAGTACGGAAGCAAGAAAACAAGAACACAGGAATTTATAGTGGTTCGGTCAACTCGACCTACGTCCACTCCCCGGAGGCGCCCTCCGAGTATTGCACTACAAACGTGACTCTCCTTTAGCCCCCAAAGCTAGGCGGAGAAGCCTTTACAAAGCACCTCCTTTTTGCCACCCCTGCAAGGCAGAGAACCTACCTCCTTTTGATTCCTCCTGAAGCTGGCAGAGAACCACAACCAAAAGCTAACTCCTTACCTCTACCGACCCTTCCACGGATGAGAACTTCTAGACAAAGAAGAAGTAGAGCGATCCTTGAAGCAACCCTTATCCTTAGCTCGGACTTTCTCTTAGGGTAGAATCATCTTTTGAAATCAATGACCTAACTCAAAAAATCAATTGGATATGAGGAAAAAGAATCCATTCATCACTTGGTTTAAGAAAAAATATCTTATAGAATAATGAACCAAAGTAAATTTGTCACAATAAAAAAACAATCAAAATCAAGCCTTTGATACATGAAAACTTCTAAGTTTTTAAAAGATTTGAAAAGAGAGAGGAGCTTGCTTTTTAGTGGGCTCATTTTATGCCTCTTGTCAATTGATTGGTGGTTGTGCACATCTTTTGCTTTTTGATATATAATTTTTCAATTTAGTGTCATTGCGCATCTTTTGTTGGCATCATTGGTAATTTTTTTTTAATTTTTGCAAGCTCTATTCTCTTTTACAACTCTTAAAAAAGGATTCTTAGTTGTGAATATATCTTCTAGATATTAGAGAATAGGGGCTCTCTCTCTAACATAGAGAAGAACTATCCACAAAATAGAATCAATTAATCAATGACAAGAGTAACGAGGAATCTTGATGTGACAAAAAGACTTTAAACATTATAAATACAAGATAAATTTGCTTAAGCGAGTTTAGAAAGGATCTAAATTTCATATACAATCTTTAATTTGAAATAGATTTTTGATTAGAAAAGAAAACTATGCCACTAAAATAGGTTAGAGAAGAAGACACAATCAACGAAGTATTCTTACCATCTAATAGATTAAGAGATGTAAAACATTGACTATAAATTCTCAAAAGTAAGGACAAGGCATACGATATCATATCAGAGATGATTTTTGAAAGCTAAAAAATTAATAAAAGCAACAAAAAAGAAAGCAAGCCAAATCAAACAAAAAAAAAAAAAAAGAAAAGAAAACAAAGAGCAAAAAGGAAAAACAATCAAAAGAAAAAGAACAAAAACCAAATAAGTAAATAGAAGATCAAGTTTATGCAGTTATGTCAATCACACCCAATCTGGTCCTTAAAGAGCTGAAAGTGTCGAAGGCCAGTGGTTTAGTAAAGATGTCAGCCAGTTGATTTTTAATTGTCACATGGTATAACTCAATGTATCCCTTAGTCACATGATCTCTAATGAAGTGATGCATAATGTCAATGTGCTTAGTCCTTGAATGTTGGATAGGATTCTTAGAGATGCATATGGCACTAGTGTTGTCACAAAAGATTGAGATGGTGCCTACAGGTAATCCTAAATCCAATACCTGTTGTTTCAACCAAAGGACTTGGGCCACACAACTTCCAAGAGCAATGTACTCAGCTTCAGCAGTGGAAAGTGCAACAGAATTTTGCTTCATACTAGACCATGAGACCAAAGATTGTCCTATGAATTGACAAGTTCCTGAAGTACTTTTTCTATCCACCTTGCATCTTGCAAAATCAGAGTAAAAAAATCCAATAATCTCAAAAGAAGTGCTGTGTCTAGGATACCAAATCCCTAAGTTTTGGGTCCCTAAAAGATATCTAAAAATTCTCTAAACAACAGCCAGGTGGGATTCCTTAGGGTCGGCTTGAAATCTAGCACAAAGGCAAAAACTAAACATTATGTCGGGTCAGCTCGCAGTCAAGTAGAGTAAAGATCCAATCATGCCTCTGTACTTCTTCTGATCAACAGACTTACCACTTGGGTCCTTATCCAATGGAACACTAGAAGTCTTGGGAGTATTAATTGGCTTAGATTTATCCATCTCATATTTCTTCAAAATATCATTTATGTATTTTGTTTGATTACGAATGGTTCCATCATCCAATTATTTTATGCTAAACCCTAAAAAATAGGACAACTCTCCCATCATACTCATCTCAAACTCTCTACTCATTGTCTTAGAGAATTCATCACAAAGTTTTTTATTATGAGATCCAAAGAGTATATCATCAACATAAATCTGAACAATGAGAAAATCATCTCCAATTTTTCAAAGAAAAGGGTGGTGTCTACGCTCCCCTTAACAAACTTCCTTTCTAGTAAAAATGTGCTAAGCCTCTCATACCATGCTCTTGGTGCCTGTTTTAAACCATACAAAGCCTTTTTTAATTTAAAAACATGATTTGGAAATTGAGAACTCTCAAAACCTTGGGGTTGTTCTACAAACACAACCTCTTTTTTTTCCCCATTCAAAAAGGCGCTCTTGACATCCATATGATAAAGCTTAAATCCTTTATAACAAGCAAAGGCTAATAGCACTCTAATGGCTTCCAATCTAGCTACAGGGGAAAATTTCTCCTCAAAATCTATCCCTTCTATTTGGTTATACCCCTTAGCCACCAATCTTGCTTTATTCCTAATCACCACTCCTGAATCATTCACCTTATTCTTAAAAACCCACTTTGTCCCAACTACACTTTGTCCCTTAGGTCTTTCTACAAGCTCCTAAACTTCATTCCTAAAAAATTGGTGCAACTCCTCCTGCATGGCTAAAATCCAAAACTCATCAGTAAGGGCTTGGTTTATGTTGGTGGGTTCAGTCATTGAGATAAAGGCAGAGTGGTTCACCTCCTTCCTAAGTCCATGTCTAGTCTTAACTCCATTAGAAGGGTCTCCTAGGATCAAATCCTTCGGGTGACTTGTAGAGTATCTCCAATATCTAGGTAAGGTCTGAGAAGGTCCAACCCTTTCCTCCAGATCTAAATTTTTTACTCCTTGGGTGACATTTCCTACTCCTTCTATGTTTTGGTGACCTACTTCCTTCTCCAAATTTTCTACTCCACTAGTAATCTCTCCAATATCATCATCATCCTCAACTCCATGCTTTTTAGGATCAGACTCATCAAATACTACATGGGTAGTCTCTTCCACCACTAAAGTTC
Organism: Dendrobium officinale; assembly: GCA_019514585.1. Lineage (NCBI taxonomy): Eukaryota > Viridiplantae > Streptophyta > Magnoliopsida > Asparagales > Orchidaceae > Dendrobium > Dendrobium officinale. The sequence continues at coordinate 20,299,236 of CM033698.1, forward strand.
TCTTGTTAAACACCAAAAAGACTTCCCAACACTAGAATATTCCAAGAACACTCCTTCATCAAATTTAGGATCAAATTTTCCCAAGTGAGACTTCCCATTATTGTGAATGAAAATCTTACCCTTAAGGATCTCATAGGGTGTCATTTCTAATTTGGCTTTAACGTTCACCCTATTCAACACATAACACGCTGTGTTAACCGCTTCAGCTCAAAAGTATTTTAGAAGTGAATACTCAGCAAGCATGGCTCTTAGCGTCTTCCATCAAGGTCCGATTCTTCCTTTCAGCTACCCCTTTCTGCTGAGGGGTCCTAGGAGCTGAGAAATTATGGCTAATCCTCTTGTCCTCACAGAAATCTCCAAATCTTTCATTATCAAACTCTCCCCCATGATCACTATAGATGGTCAAGATCTCACAACCTAACTTTTTCTGAATCCAAGTATGAAATGTTTTAAACTCGTCAAATGACTCATTTTTATGTGTAAGAAATCTAGTCCAAGTGAACCTTGAGTAGTCATCAACAATCACAAATCCATAGACTTTCCCTCCCAAGCTGGCAGTGCTAATGGGTCCAAACAAATCCATGTGAAGGACTTCTAATGGTCTAGAGGTACTAATTTTCTTAATGGGGTGAAAGGTGGAGTGGACTTGCTTTCCTAGTTGATAGGCATCACAAAGGTGGTCTTTTGAAAACTTGAGTTTGGGGACACCTCTAACCAGGTCTTTTTGGATCACTTTCCTATGGGTTTTCATACTTGCATGACATAGTCTCCGGTGCCACAACCATGAATCATCAATCACTATTTTTAAGCAAAATGAAGCAGCACATTCAATGTTATTTAAATCAAGCATGTAGACGTTGTTGATCCTCTTTCCCTGTAAAATAGTATTGTTACTTAAACTTACAATGCATGAATTTGCAAAGAATTGCACGATGAAGCCTTTGTCACAAAGTTGAGTGATGCTGAGCAGGTTGTGCTTCAATCCATTTACAAACAAAACATTTTCAATCATAAGGTTTTTGGAATTACCAATTATACCTGTGCCTACCACCTTCTTGGTGGTGTTGTCTCCAAAAGTAACCTTGCCTCCATTCCTGGATTTCAGCGAAACAAATTGATTGGCATCACCAGTCATATGTCGAGAGCAACCGCTTTCCAAGTACCACATACTCTCACGAGGTCTTTTGTGAGAGCCCACCTACACAATTATCAAATGTTAGATTTAGGAACCCAAGCAGGTTTGGGTTCCTTCTTATGAAGAGTAGAATATAATGCATGTGTGGTATGCTATTAATCATGCACCTTGGGTCTCCACACCAATGTGTACTATGGTGAACAGTGCAAGTGTGTGAGATGTGTCCTAACATGCCACATGAAAAACATCTAACTCCAGGAAAAGGGTTTCTTAAATGGTTTGAGTTATAATGCATCTTCCTAAGTTTTGGCTTTTGATCAAAAGTAGGTGTCATCCTAGTTTTCTTACATGCATCTAATTCATTTTGAATCTTCAAATTTGTGCTTTTTAAGACTTCATTCTCAATCCTCAAGTTTTTCTCCATCTCTTTAGACTTCTTAAAATTAGAATCAAGTGAGGTGTGTGTGACTTTTAGTGACTCATGCTCTTTAATTAATTCACAATATTTTTTGTTTAACTCATCAAATTCATTAAGTAGAGTCATATGATTTGAATCAATTGTAGAATGATCTTTAGTCATAATTGCATGATCTTTTTGTAACTCCAAAAATTCCAATTTTAAGCTTGCATGTGTTTTCTTGAGTTTCCTATATGATGCATGAATTTTTTCAGAAACTTCAAGAAGTTGATAGTAGGAAAGTTCACATACCTCTTCTTGATCAAGATGATCATCTGCCATCAAGCACAATTTTGTTGTCTCATTTTCTGATTCCGTCTTCGATGAATCCGACGTAGAATCTGCCCAAAACGCCTTTTGGAGTTTCTTCTTGTCCTTCCTGAACTTGGGTTTCTCCTCACCCTTTCCTTTACTTAAGTGATCTTCAAGTATAGGACAATCAACTTTCACATGTCCAAGCTTCTTGCATTCATAACACACAACATCAGAAGATCCTTTAAAATATTTGTTATACTTACCTTTTCTCCAATGATGCTTTTACTTCTTCCTTAGAAAGTTTCTGAATTGCCTTGAGATGAAGGCAACTTCATCACTCTCAGACCCGGAAGAATCGGAGTCAGATTTGTGCGCCTTTAATGCCACCGTTTTCTCTTTCTTTTTCTCACCTGTATCAAGATTTCTTTGATTCACCCCTTGCTCATAAGCAATGAGTGAGCCAATTAAGTTATCAATCAAATACGTGTTTAAATCCTTAGATTCAGTTATAGTAGTGATTTTAGCATCAAAAGAGGAAGGCAAGCAACATAAAATCGTGTTTACTTTTTCAAAGTTTGAAAGTTCTCTTCCTAAGGCATGCAAAGAAGTAACAATCTGAGTAAATCTCGTATACATTTCAGAAATTGAATCATGAGGTTTCATACAAAAAAGTTCATAGTCATGCAAGAGAATGTTCAAACGGGATTATTTAACTTTATTAGTGCCTTCATAAGTGATACACAATTTATCCCAAATTTCTTTATCGGTTTTGCAAGTGGAAACATGCATGTAGTCTTCTGATTTTAAAGTACAGAAAAAATAATTAAGACATTTTGCATTCAATTGAGCCAAATCCCTATCATCTAAAGTCTATTCAGTAAAAGGAAGTGGAACAGTAATGCCTTTAAGTTTACCAATTAGAGGTGTGTAACCATCCGTAACAAGCATCCACATGAGATAATTAGTAGATTATAAAAATGTAGACATGCGAGTTTTCCAAAAATCAAATGGGATATTATCAAACAGAGGTGGTTGGGTAATAGAATACCCTTTCGGTGTATTACGATTCCCAAAGTTAGCTATGGATCAAAATTAAAAAAGTTTTCAAACTTAGTTTTTATGATCCTGCTCTGATACAACTTGAAAGTTCGTTAAGGATGTTAAGCCCTATAGAACTGGCCCAAGGCTAACCAAGAGGGGGGGTGAATTGGTATTTAAAAAATTTCTTTAAGCAAAGCACGAATGCAAACCAAATCACCATAAAAATAAGTGCGGAATAAAATAAATGCCGGAAGTAGAAAAAAAAAACAATAACACAAGGGTTTATAGTGGTTCGGTCAACTCGACCTACGTCCACTCCCCGGAGGCGCCCTCCGAGTATTGCACTACAATCGTGACTCTCATTTAGCCCCCACAGCTAGGCGGAGAAGCCTTTATAAACACCTCTTTTTGCCACACCCGACAAGGCAGAGAACCTTCCTCCTTTTGCTTCCTACTGAAGTAGGCAGAGAACCTCAATCGCTTGCTGGAACTTACCTCTCCCGACCCTTCCAAGGATAAGAGACTCTAGGGAAGAAGAAGTGGAACAATGCTTGGAGCAACCCTTGTGAATCCCCTCACAAGCTCCCCCTCACAAGATCCTCTCTCTCTCTCTCTCTCTCTCTCTCTCTCTCTCTCTCTCCTTTAGGTTTTCTCAGGTCAAGATAGCAACCAAGGATATTAAAAAATGTTGAACAAGAGCTCTTAAATAGAAGAGCTTCGAAGGAGCTCATTAATTGCAAGTTGCCGACTATATCGTCCACGATGATATGGACATCGTCCTGGCCAATTAGTACAAATCCCATGAGATCGGCCAGAGCATCGCCATGAATGAAAACTGGATGATTGAAAATTGGCTTGATCATCCCGGACGATCTCATGAACGTCCCGACCGATCAGTTCAAATCAGAGGAAAATCATCCAGAGCATCACCCTGAATTCATGCTGTCCGATCTAGATCGTCTAGGAGTAACAAAGGTTTTTTGACTAGATCGTCTTGGTCGATCCTGCGATTATCTAGGATTATGTGATCGTATCAATCATCCTTAATTACTTCCTTGATTGTCTGATCAATTAAGGCATAATTGTGAATATCGTCCAGGCCAATCCAAGATCGTCCTGACCGATTACCAAAAATACAGATTACCTTAATTATTTATGGTGGAAATTTCTTTCTGTTTTGAGCCTATCGTCCAGGCCGATACACGTATCATCCAGACCGATTGGCTAATGACGGCTGCCTTAATTAAGAACCCCTGATTAGATTTTCTATTTTAAGCCCGATCGTCCAGGCCGATATAAATATCGTCCTGGCCGATTTGAGTAAAAACAGAAATTCTAAGTCTTTGAAGTGTGCGTGTGTAGGGTTACTTTGCATCAGTCACACCAAAGATTACAATTGACTCAAGAAAGGAAAAATAAAATTACAGACTGACTCAACCCTAATCTACCCCATCTTGAGCTGACTCCATTTTTCTATCCAAACTTTGATTCCTGAAAAGTTAGTAGTAAAAGATAGTCCATGACAAGTAAAAGTGTTTGCCAATCATCAAAACATAATTCATAGATTTGAATTTGCAACAGCCGGGTCCTTTGACACAAAAGAGATCTTCTTCTTTGGTGAACTTCCCTCGAGATAAGCCTTGAATCCGATGGTATTAAGGTGCAAGCCTGCCAGAGCAACCATGTGAAATCCCCCTCCACACTCCCTTGAGTCCCCCCTCACAGGATCTTCTCCCTCTCTCATACTTCACCCATTTCTCACTCCCTTTCAAGCTTTCTCTTCAAGTTTCTCCCATAAGAACGAAGCTACAATGGCTGCCAAAGACACTTACAAAAGTGCCTTGAATAAGCTTAAATAGAAGCTCTCAAAACGAGCTCATTAATGCAAGTTGCCGACATTATCGTCTAGGATGATAGTCCTATCATCCTGTACGATCAGTTCAAATTCAGTTCATCAGCCCGAGATGATTTGGGATGATCAGAAGAAAATTTGCGTCCTGGCCGATCTCACGATCGTCCTGGACGATTAGTTTAAAACCAATTTCAATCATCCTGATCATCGCCCTGAATAGATTTTGGCCGATGTAAATCATCCAGGCAATCATCCTGGCCGATCCTATGATCGTCCCGGATGATGTGATCATATCAATATGCCATTAATGCTTTCCAAAGATACCAGATCAATTTAGACATAATTGAGTTAGATCGTCCTGGACGATGCGTATATCGTCCTGGCCGATTTCCTAAAAAAATGAATACCTAATATGATCATGGCGGCTGATTCTTTCTGAATTGAGCTTATCGTCCCGACCGATACAAGTATCGTCCAGGCTGATTAACATATGACAACTGCCTTAATGAGGATGCCCTAATTAGGGTTTCTTCTTTTAGACAGATCGTCCAGGATGATATAAATATCGTCCCGGATGATGTTACCAAAAACAGAAATCTTTAGGGAGAAACAAAAAATCTTCTAGGTTACAGAATATCATGAGCCACACCAAATACAATAGACTCAAGAAAGGAAAAAATATACAAACTGACTCAGACCTAGTCTACCCAATCTTGAGCTAGTTCCAAATTGCAGGCCGATCGTGTGAACCTGAAATGTTAGTACATAAGGCAGTCGTAGAGAAATAAGAATGTTTGCTATCATCAAAATCATAAACCATTGATCCGCAACATCTTGTGCATAACCTTTTTTTTCTTAAATATAGGAATCAACACACTCATTCTCCTATCATTTGACATCTTTTTACTCTTCAAAATAATATTGAAAAGTTCCATAAGCTAATAAATTACTTTATCACCTAAGAATTTCCACACCTCTACTGGAATATCATCAAGTATAACAGCTTTTCCACACTTTATTTTCTTTAAAGCTTGTCTAACTTCAGTTTTACTAATATGCTGATAACAAAAAAATTCTCTATTTTCATTTAGAGTACTAAGATTATTAAAGTCAATTGTATTCTCATAATCTTCATTGAAAAGCTTACAAAAATCTCATCCACCTTTGTTGATTATCCTGTTCTAATAAAAGTAATTTTTTATCTTTATCCTTATTGAACTTCACTTGAACTAAATCCCTATTTCTCCTATCTCTTTGCATGTGAAACTTTTACATTCATCTTTTCCCTCCTTTGTATCTAATGTATGATATGAATCATTAAAACTTTTTTTTTATTACATATTACTTTCTTATATGTCTTACAGCCTCTTTATTTATAAATTTCCCAAATTTTTGAGTTTTTACTTCTAAACCAATTTTTATAACAAATCTTTTATTTTTTATATTTTTTATCTTTTCATTTAGATACTCCAAGAACATCATTTATAATAATTTTAATATAATTAGCTACTTTTCCCATATAATATTAGCTTATTTATATACAATCATAATCTTAAAATCTTGAATTTTACTTTCAAAAATATTTTTTAGATGATGTTATTTAAATGCCCTCATCTAATCCTAGAATAATATTTTAGTTTATTTTTTATATTCTGACCATTCATCTTAAAGTCTCAAATTAATAAGTGATGTTTTTTTTTGATGAAATGAAAATTGCATTAATAAAAAAGATAACGATTTCAACCTACTATGTGATAGAAATCCTATCACAATCCTCTTTTAACAAGAAAAGAAAGGAAGGAGAAATCTTAGTACAACTCAAATCATCTATGAAAAAAATCACCCAATAAAGCAAGCTTAGCGTAATAATCAGCTAACTTATTACAATTTCTATTAGCAAAATGAAATAAAACTTGCCAAAGCCTTCCAAGAAGGAGAAGTCATCGAGCTTTTCAGATATTTGATGATATTGTAATTATCCCCTTCAATTATGATACCTTTAGCATTCAACATCCATTCAATGATTATTTTCTTCAAAGACCGAAATGCTATCAATTATAATATTCCACTGTCCCAATGAATACATTTAAACCCAAAAGAAAGAAAAAATCTACCTTTTGAGTCACTAAATACTTCACCAATCCCACCTTCATTTGATTTTAATAAGGATGCATCAAGGTTGACTTTAATCCATCCTGGGGGAGGAGAGTGCCAAAAAGAAGACAGCTGATTAGGCTGGTTAGCACCTCAGTGATCCACGAACAGATTAGAATTCAAAATTGATGCAAAACTGATAACATTGGGTGCTATAAAGCTTAAACCAAACTCATGATCACCATGCTTAACCTTGTTTATACTCTTCCACGAGAAATAAGCCAAGGAACAATAAACCTTTGCAATAAAAGGATTAGCCGAAGAAAACACTTCTAATTTTGGTTTACATTCCTTGATCGACGAAAAGATATGTATTGGAAATCCCCATTTCTTAAGAAAATTAACGACTTGAGTAAGCTTAGAACAGTTCACCCCTACATGCTCAATATTCTCCTCTTCATTACATCCTCTAGGATATAAGTTATGCCCTAATAGCCTTCGATATATTAAAAAATCATGTGTTGGAATTGCATTATTAAATAGATGTCACAAAAAGCATTCCCCCCGAGGAGAAAGGTGTAGATTTTTCAACCATTTTTTATAATCCACAACAGGAAGATCAACCAAATGAGTATCAGATGCCAAAGCCGCAATACTTTTACCCGAGAATTTATTCATAATCTCCAAATAATAACTTTCAAGATTAGGAAAAATTTGAATTTGCAAAAGGACTTCAACTAAGGAATTTCCAAATTTTTTTTGAAGATTTTCCTTATTCTAATTTCCCTCAACTATGAAATAATAAAGCGAAGGAAAATCATAATCCAAGATAGTAATAAAAGGTGGCCATCTATCTAGACTTTTATCTAATATCCATACATCTTTCAAGATATTAATAGATGTACTTGAAGCTATCTTCCATCTAGTAATTGGTTGAAGAGATTTTTCTCCACTAGATAAGATCTTCGAAGTGGCTGAGCTATTACTTTTTGCAGCATCATCCCATAAATCAGCACCATATTTTGCAATTAAGGATTTATTAAGCAGCGATTCTTGTTTATTTTAAAAACTCCAAGCAAATTTTGGTCTCAAGGGCCCAGCCATAGAAACAGCTGAATGAATTCCCTAACCTCCAACATTCCACTGCTTACACAAATCTTGCCAAGCAATGTAGTGCATGCCATGATTACCCTCTTGCTTGTCCCAAACAAAGTTCCTATATGCCTTATCAAATTCTTTTAATATGCTCAAGGGAACTAAAGAGTGAGAAAAGAAGAATACTGATAAAGAGAGCATGACATAGTTAACCAACATCAATCTACCGGCTAGAGAAATGAAAAGGTTGCCCCATATGTTAAGTTTACTACAGCTTTCTCCAGTAGATCTTTAAAATTCGATGATACCGGCCTCCTCAAAACCATTTTGATACCTAGATAGTTCAATTCATTAACAACTTTATAACCCCATAAGTTTGATATAGTTTTCTTCTTTCTCCGATTAACAGCTTTCCCAAATAAAATGGAAGATTTATGGATATTAACAATTTGTCCTGTCCAACTACAACAATCAAGAATAGTTCTTCTAAACTTCTTCAGAAATCTAATCTTGGCTTCTAAAAATAAGAGAATATCATATGCATACAATAGATGAGAGATTCTTGGACCAGTAGAAGCAATATTGATCCCCAAATTCCTTCCTCTATGACATAAAGAATTCGACAAAAGCTGAGACCAAAGGATTATCAAGTAAGGAGATAACGAGCATCCTTGTCTAAATCAGCTTTTAGCTTTGATCCCTTTAGAGATTTTTCCATTGATCATAATAGAAAATTTTAGATCTTCAACACACTCCATTAGAAGAATTAAAAATTTAATAGGAAAACCAAAATATTCAAACACCTTCCTAAGAGTATCCCATGCCATAGATAAGCTTACTCCATGTTTAATTTAATCATAACCAAGCCTTTTTTAGATTTGGAGAGTCTAAATTTATTGAATAGCTCTTGAACTAGGAGGACATGATCTGATAAAGATCTACCTACGATTAAAGCCACTTGAACTTCTGAAATTAATCCATGAAAAACCTTTGAAAGTCTAGTGAGCAACATCTTGGAAACTATCTTATAGATGGATACACAAAGGCTAATAGGACAAAAATTTGTAGGAGATAGGATTCGTTACTTTAAGGATGAGCACCACCAATGTTTCCTTCCATTTAGGACACAACCTTCCCATAGAAAGGAATTGACGGATAGCAAGCTAAACATCTTTGCCAATTATCTTCCAATAATTTTTAATAAAAGAATAAGTGATGCCATCTGCTCTGGGAGAGATGTTGTTGCCAAGGCTTTTAATTACCAATTCCACTTCTTCAAAGGTGAAATTAGCCTCTAGTTGATTACAATCCAGCTCACTTATAGTATTCAAAACTAGAGGCCACCCTTCCAAGCAGCACTCCATATATCTCCATTTTTTGTTGAAGAATTCAACCATAATCTTTTCAATTTCCATATGTTCCTCTACCAGAATGCCTTCTTCATTCTTCAGATGATATATAAAATTACCATTCCTTCTTCCATTAGCATATGAGTGAAAGAACTTAGAATTCATGACATTTTCATATATCCACTTAACCTTAGCTCTTTGTCTTCACCATGTGTTCAAACAAGCCATTGTCACATTGAATTCATGAGTTTTAGATCTCAAAAAGAGAAGTTTATCGTTGGTTAATCCTTGACCATTCGACTCTTCTTTCTGAAGAGTGAAAATGTCATTCTTTAGTGAATCCTTCAGCTCCATTAAGGTTTTTAGTTTGGCTTTGCTCCAAAAGTGTAATGCTCTTAAAACACTTTTGAATTTAACATTGAGAACATTCATTGCATCACCTTTAGCAGACTTGTTCCATGACTTAAGGACAATGGCCACCGAAGCTGGATATGAGGCCCAAACATCTTCATATCTTAAAAATCTATTTTGATGAACATTATCTTTGAAATTCTTAGAAGAATAGGACAATGGTCAGATACGATCCTCGCCAGGTGCCTAACCGAAGCATTATGAAACTCATTCAATCCCTTAGAGTTTGAAAGACATCTATCAAACCTTTTAAGAATGCGAGCATTTCTAGTTTTGATGTTGCACCAAGTGAATTTTGGTCCCACCAGTCATATATTATATGTTGCAAATCTACTTTTCAAGCAATATAATTTTGATGATAGCAAATACATATGTTTCTCTACGATTGCCTTGCCTACTAAAATTTTAGGTCCACAAGATCAAAATGTAATTTAAATCAGCACAAGATTAGGTAGACTAGGTCTGAGTCAGTTTGTAAACTTTTCTCTTTCTTGAGTATATTATAAACGATGTGGTTCCTGATATTAAGTAACCTTGCACACACACACATGGGGAAAAATTTCTATCTAATTTTAGAGTATTCTATTTTTAGTCACATCATCTGGGATGATCCACAAATTGGCCGGGAGAATAAGTTAAAAATAGAAATCCTAATTAGGGCATCCTAGTTAAGGCATCCATTATTAAGCCCATCATCCAAGACGATATTAGTATCATCCAGGATGATAGGCTCAAATCAGAAATAATTAGCTGCCAGATCTATTTATGTATTATTTATTTTTGGACATCGTCCAGGATATCCTGGACAATGAAACACAATTATGCCTAAATTAATCTTATTACTAAGGATAATAATTAAGATTTGATTGCTCGATCAAATTATCCTGGAAGATCTCTAGATCGGCCGGGATGATCAGTTCTAAAAACCTTAGTTGTTCCTGAACGATCAACTTTGGCCCCCTTCAATTCAAGGCGATGTTCTGGATGATATTCACAATTTTGAACTATTCGTCCGGGATGATTGTGAGATCGACCTAGATGATCAAGCTATTTTTGCATTTCCAGACATCCTTTTAGTGTAATTTTCTGGATGATATTTAATGACTTGTGCTAATCATACAAGATGATATCTTATCGTCTTGAAAGATACGAACAAAAAACTTCTGATCGTCCCAAACCATCCGGTCTGATTGAGAAAAATTTGTGCTGATAGGATAGGATAATAAAGTCAGTTTGTTTAAATTAAGAGCTATTCCAAAACTCTTCTATTTAAGACCTCTTTTTCTACACAAGAGATCATCTTTTGCTGCTGTCTTGATCTAAGAGAGCCTAGAGGAGAGGGAGATAGAGAGAGGATCTTGTGAGGGGGAGTTTGTGAGGGGTTTCACAAAGGTTACTCCAAGCTAGGTTCTAAGTCATCATCTTTAATCATCGTCCCTTGTTCTTGGAGGTTCAAGAGAGGTCCACTTCAGTAATTGATCGAGATTCTCTACCTGCTTCAGGAGGAAGAAAAAGGAGTTGGGTTCTCTGCCTCACCGGTGTCGGTGGGAAGGAGGTTTTGTACAGGCTTCTCTAACTTGCTGTGAGAGTAAAAGGAGAATCACTAATTTTAGAGTAATACTCGAAGGGCGCCTCTTGGGAGTGGATGTAGGTCGAGTTGACCGAACCACTATAAATTTTTGTATCCTTTACTACTACTTTTTCTACATTTAATTTCCGCATGTTAAATTTCTTTGTGGTGAATTTTGGTTTGATTGAGTTTTTTTTTTATTGAAAGATTTTTTAAAATACCAATTCACCGCCCATCTTGGTTAGCTTGGGCTAGTTTGTAAGGGTTTAACATCCCTAATAAACTTTCAAGTGGTATCAGAGCAGGATTCATAAAATTAAATTTTTGAAAACTTTTGAATTTTTATCCATGGCTAACTCTGGTAATCGTAATACTATGGAAGGGTATTCTATTACCCGACCACCTTTGTTTGACAGCATTTCTTTTGATTTTTGAAAAACTCGCATGTCTAGTTTTTTACAATCGATTGACTATCACATGTGGATGCTTGTTAAGGATGGTTATACAGTTCCTTCATGTGAAATTAATGGCATTAAAACTGAACTTACTTTCACTGAATAGACTTTTGATGAAAGACACTTAGTACAACTTAATGCAAAATATTTGAATTATTTTTTCTATGCTTTGAAATTTGAAGATTATATGCGTGTTTCAACTTGTGCAACTGGTAAAGAAATTTGGGATATATTATGTATTACTTAAGAAGGAACTAATGAAGTTAAGCAATCTAGATTGAATATGTTGTTGCATGACTATGAACTTTTTTGTATGAAATCTTCTGAATCAATTTCTGGCATGTATACTAGGTTTACTCAAATTTTCATCTCATTGCATGCTTTAGGAAGAGAGCTAACTATTTATGAATGAGTAAAAAAAATTTTGAGAAACTTTCCTTATTCTTTTGATGCTAAGATCATTGCAGTACTGAATCTAAAAATTTAAATACTTATTCTATTGATAATTTGCTTGGATCTCTCATAGCTTACGAGCAAGGAGTGAATCAAAGAAATCTTGATGTAGCTGAGAAAAAAAGGAGAAAATTATGGCGCTGCTGGCCAACAACACGGACACTGATTCTTCTGGGTCTAAAAATGATGATGTTGCTTTAATCATGAGATAATTCAAAAGCTTTCTAAGTAAGAAGCAAAAGAACCATTAGAAGTGGAATAAAGGATAGGGTAGTAAAAATTTTAAGAATTCTAATGATATGATCTACTTTTAATGCAGGAAGTCAGGACACATTAAAGCTGATTGTCCTACACTTATACCTAACTTAAGCAAGGAGAATGGTGAGGAGAATCCCAAGTTCAAAAAGGACAAGAAGAGATTCTAAAAGGCATTCTAGGCGGATTCAGTATTAGACTCCTCTGAGACTGAAGTTGAAGAGGATATTACAAACTTGTGCTTGATGCCGGATGATCATTTATGTCATTTTGACCAAGAAGAGTTATATGCACTAACCTATGAATAATTAGTTGAAGTTTATGAACAAATTCATGCATCATATAGGAAACTTAACAAATCACATTCTAGTTTGAAATTGGAGTTTTTAAATTTACAAAAAGAGTATGAAATTTTACTTAAAGATCCTTCTACAATCGATAGAAATCATATGTCATTACTTGATGAGTTTGATGCATTAAAAAAAAGCATACTGAATTATCTGATGCACATGATTCCTTGAAGTCATCTCATACTAAGTTAGAAAAAGAGTTTAAGAAATTAGAAAATCTTAAAGTTTTTGAAAATAACAAACCAATATTACATGCATCACATAACTTTAAAAGAAAGCATTAATACCTGAATAGATTAGTAAATTCTTTTCCTTGTATTAGATGTTTTTCATGTGGCATGTTAGGACACATTTCACACACTTGCAGTATTCATTATAATACACATTGGGTGTGGAGACCTAAATTGCATTATTCATAGTATAACATACATGCATTATATTCTTCTTTTCATAAGAAGGGGCCCAAACATGTTTATGTTCCTAAAACTGACGTTTAATGATTCTATAGGCTTGATCTCACAAAAGGACTCATGAGAGCATATGATACCTGTATAACAAATACTCACGACACATGACTAGAGATGATAATTAATTTATTTTGCTGAAGGCCAGGGTTGGACGCAAGGTTAATCTTGGAGACAACACCACTAGGAAAGTAGTGGGCACAGATATAATCAGAAACTCCAAGAACATTTTGATTGAAAATGTTTTGCTTATAGATGCACTGAAATACAACTTGCTCAGCATCAGTCAGCTTTGTGATAAAGGCTTCATCATAAATAACAATACTTTTTTGCAGGGAAAGCAGATCAATAATGTTTACATGCTTGAATTAAATAATATTGAATGTGCTATTTTATTTTGCTTAAAAATTGCTGCTGATGATTCATGGTTGTGGCATAGAAGATTATGTCATGCTAGTATGAAGACCCTTAGGAGAGTGACCCAGAAAAACCTAGTTAGAGGTGTCCCCAAGCTTAAATTCTCTAAAGACCACCTTTGTGATGCCTGCCAACTAGGGAAGCAAGTTCAATCCTCTTTTTACTATGTTATGGACATTAGCACCTCTAAACCTTTAAAAGTCCTTCACATGGATTTATTTGGACCCATTAGCACTGCGAGATTAGGGGAAAAGTCTATGGATTTTTTATTGTCGATGAGTACTCGAGGTTTACTTGAATTAGATTTTTGTTACATAAGAATGAGTCTTTTGATGAGTTTAGATCCTTCTTCACTTGGATTCAAAAAAAGCTAGGTTGTGAGATTTTAAGCATCCATAGTGACCATGGGGGAGAGTTTGAAAATGAGAGATTTGGAGGCTTCTATTAGGATAAAGGGATTAGTCACAACTTCTCAGCTCTTATGACTCCTCAACAGAATGGGATAGCTGAAAGAAAGAATCAAACCTTAGTTGAAGCTGCTAAAGCCATGCTTGTTGAGTATTCACTTCCAAAATACTTTTGGGCTAAAGTGGTAAACACAGCTATTATGTGTTGAATATGGAGAATGTTAGAGCCAAACTTGATAAGATACCCTATGAGATCCTTAAGGGTAGGACACTCAAGCTTTCCTACCTCCACGTATTTGGCTGGAAGGTTTTCATTCATAATAAGGGGAAGTCTCACTTAGGAAAATTTGACCAAAAATTTGATGAAGGAGTATTCTTAGGATATTAAAGTGTTGGGAAATCTTTTAGGGTGTTTAATAAGAGGACTTTAGTTTTGGAGGAGACTACTCATGTAGTGTTTGATGAATCTTATCCTAAGAGGTCTAGAGTTGAGGATGAAGATGAAGTTGGAGAGATTACCACAGGAGTTGAAAATTTGAAGAAGAGGGTAGAACCCCAAAACACTGAAGGAGTAGGCGAGATTATCCAAGGAGTAGAAAATCCAAATTTGGAGGAAAGGGTTGAACCTACACATGTTGAATCTAGTAATTAGGTTGTTAAGCCTAAGTGAGTGTCCCAAGGCTACCAAGAGGGGGGTGAATTGGTAGTTTAAAAAAAGGTTAAAATTTAAAACCCCCTTTTTAAAAAATTATTGAACCGAAATAAAATCTCTTTTAATTTTGTAGAAAAAGATTTTTCAACCACAGAGTTTTTAAAACTGAAATAGAAAGTGCGGAAATGTAAAAACAGTAAAGTAAATGACACCAGATTTATAGTGGTTCGGTCTATAACCAGAAGTACATCCACTCCCCAGAGGCACGCTCTGAGTATTGCACTAATACCAATAGTGACTCTCCTTTTGCACCCACAGCAAGGCGGAGAAGCCTTTACAACACACACTTTTCACCACTCCCCGGTGCGGCAGAGAACCATCCGTCCTTTTACACAATACTCAGTGTTGGCAGAGAACCGTCCGTCCTTTCACACTCTCCTAGTGTGGGCAGAGAACCCTTCGGCTGTTCACACTCTCCAAGTGTCGGCAGAGAACCGGATCTCCTTGACTGATCTACTCACAAGAATCTAGAAGGAAGAAAGAAAAGAGTGAAGTAATCCCAATTCACAAGTAGAGACTCTTACCTTTGAACTCCAAGTGAAGCCTTCTCGCTCCAGTGGTAATAATCCTCCCTTGAATGCTCTCTCCAACTCTCTCCTTGGCTATTCTCTCAAGAGGCACAAAGATCAAATGACAAAAAGATTGGGTGGCAGTCTAATTTGGGCTATTTATACAAAAGACAAGAAAAACTGCCCAAAAACTGCAAGTATTCAATTCTGTACGCAGTGGATAGTCCTGTACGATCGTGGATCGTCCTGGACGATTTTACTTAAACGATCTGAAATGACCCTATTTGAATATGTGTACGAAATGTCTTCGTACAGCTGATCATCCTGTACGAACTAGGTTCGTCCAGTACGAACGGTTATTACAAGGTCGAATCTAGAAACTGCTGAAAACTGTCCTAAGTCGGTTAATCGTTTGGACGAAAATTGATTCGTCTAGACGAATTTTTTACAGAGGACAGATCGTCCTGTACGATATATTATTTCGTCTGGACGAAACTTTTCCAGAGAGCCAATCGTACTGTACGATAATTAATTTCGTCTGTACGAAAATTTTCCAGAGAGCCAATCGTACTGTACGATAATTAATTTTGTCTGGACGAAAATTTTCCAGAGAGCCAATCGTACTGTATGATAATTAATTTCATCTGGACGAAAATTTTCCAGAGAGCCAATCGTACTGTACGATAATTTATTTTTGTCCTGGACGAATAGGACTTAGAAAATTTTTCGAGCAAGTTCCTATTCGTTCCATATGCTCTATAGGAGATAACTGTCTGATCGTCCAGTACGAATGAAAATCGTCCTGTACGATCAATACAAATTTAATATGATCTCCTTATTTGTGTGTGCATGTTTTTATTCACTCAAGTTACAATCACTCCATTTCAATTTGATTTCTAAGCAAAGTGCAAGCTTCAAAAATTTCAAGGTATCTCATGCTGATTTTAATTTGAAGTCTTCGTAGTCTGGAGTTCTTTTTCCCTGAAATGTTAGTACACACAAGAGCAAATACAATTCTTCCAAAATTGTTAGGAGATAACTACACATTTGAACAATAATGTTTGAAATCATCAAAACTTTATAAGTCGCAAAAATGTAATGCATGCAAATAGCAACTATCTTAACAATCTCCCCCTTTTTGATGATGGAAAAACAATTATTGTTTGTATGATTTCAATTTAAACAAATCTTTCTATCTCCTAAACTCCCCCTGAATTGATGAATACATGAAAATAAGGAGGCAATTTAAATCAAGAAAAAATTTTAAAATTTTTATTTTTCAGACACACAAAACAAACACACAAAACAAACACAATAACATACAAACATAAAGAACACAATAACATACAAACATAAAGATTTCTCCCCCTTTTTGACAATAATAAAAAGTGAAAAAGAAATAGACAAGAAATGTAAGTAATTGTATGAAAATTCATTTGAACATTTAATCTAAATGGTGATTGATACAAGGTATGCAATTTTAAAACTAAAAATATTAGGTCAATCATAGAAATTAAGGAAATTTAAAAAGTGATATAACATTGTAAGTAAGAAGAATTTAGCAAAGACATGATTCAATTTAGACATTTCAATATAGAAAATCATTACAAGAGAGATGAAGAAAAATTTTATATTTCAATGTTCAAAAAAATATAAATGAACATAAGATCAATTTGAATTAAGAGATTGAAAGAATTTGGAAAGAAGAGAATTACCACATGTGGCGCTTTGCGCATCTTTTTCAAATTTTTGGGCACATTTTTGTGCATCTTTTGATATTGGGCTTATTTTGTGCCTCTTTTTCATATTTGCGAACCTTTTGCGCATTCCTTTTGATTTTTGTACTTTTTGTACAATTTTTTCAAGAGTAATTTAGACCAATTCTTTCCAAAATCAATAATCTAAAATTTCAAATATCTCTAAGTGCATGAATATTATTTGAGCTATGAAATACAAAATAAGACAACATCTAAATTGCAATAATAATATTAACTTTTATGTAGTCTAAATGAATAGACATGAATTTAAAAGTTCTAATTACAACAAGTTATAAACAACTTTTATATTTAGAAAGACTAGATTTTCTAATGTAGATAATCTCATATTACAATCTAATTTAAGCACTATGAAGATTAAATAATACTAATGAAATTCATAAAAATTAACCACATTTCAATAACAAATCAATATTGAAACAAGCACGAAATGCATTGATTTTTATGAAAGGATTACACATTTCACAAAATCTAAACACAACTTAAAGTAAAAGACAAACAAACACTCAACATAAACACTAACACAACAAGACATAAAAACATGAGTAACTAACACAACAAAAAAAATACAACACAAGTACAACAAAACACAGAAAATCATCTCACTATTCTGGAGGAGGAGGAGGAGGAATGCCACCGAAAAGGTTAAAGTAGGAGGCCATCAACATTACATTGGTATTGATATCATGTACTTCATTTCTAATTATACCATTGTCATGTTGTTGCTGCACAAGTTGGCATCAAATTGATCAAACCTTTGATCAATATGAGTCTCTAATCTATCAAATCTCTCAATCAGATTCTGATAATCTAACTGAGGTGCAGAGGTTTGCGCTCCTTCTCCTTCTTCTTCTTCTGAACCACTAGCATGTGCTTTTTCTTTTTCTTTTTCCTCCCTGAAGAGCAATCTGAAGGATGCATCATTATAGTAAACTGGCTCTTCATATTCTTCATCAGGATGCACCAAATTATATTTCTTCTCCAAAATGTAGTTAACTAAATGTCCCAAAGAAATATTCTTTTTCCTCTTCTGTTCAGCATGTCCTATTTCTGAAAGCCCATAGAGATGATCTATGATGAGTTGGGCTTCGTCGATAGGTTGACAATCCATAATAAAAAAGGTTATAACAGAAAGGAGAGGAGTTATGTTTATCCTATCACCAGCTTTAGGAATGATTGAAGATCTAAGGATATGCTGGATGATACGGGCATTTTTGGTCATCCCAGAAACTCTAGCAACATGATAGTTTAGACCACTTTTTCTAATTATACTATTGACTTCATCCCATCTAAATATATTTTCAGTCATTAAGGTATGGGCTCTATATCCTTCAGTCCTAAGGTTTAGAAATGCACCAATGTCATGCTTAGTGATTTCTACTTGTTGCTTGAAGACATAGGATCTAATGCAAGAGTGGTTAGAGTTGAAACTCATGTTGGCTAGAAAGTAGAGAAAAGTTTGCTTGTTGTAGAGATGGACGAGAGACAGTATGAAATGGAATTGGGTTGAGTCAAAAAGGTGTATTACCTTAAAATTTTTCTCGTTTTGAATTAAGATGCGAGATGGAGTGATTTTTGCTGAAGCAAAACGAGGAAATGATTCCTCATTTGCCTTAGAAAGGAAGTTTTCCGAGGCATTCCTATTCGGCTTCTTCGCTAACACCTTTTGTCTTTTGCTTGAGGAGGCCATTGACAATTTGAAGTAGAAAGGGATTGAAAGAGAAGTTTGAAAGTATGATTGTTAAGTTAGAAAGCCTTCATATTTAAAGAAAACGATACGTTCGTCCTGGACGAAGAATGTTCGTCCTGGACAAAAATAATCGTTCGTCTGGACGAACATTATTTCGTACAGACGATCAAATTCGTCCAAAATGTAACAGCTTTTCGTAATCAACACAACTTACGATGCGTCCCTTCGTACAGACCTTTGACTTGACCGATCGTACATACGAACAAAAGTTCGTACAGACGATCAAAAATAATTCGTTTAAATGTCTTTTGAAAATCGTCACCTACACTGAAACGACATATGTTCGTCTGGACGAACCAAAATTTCGTACAGACGAAATCCATATTAAAAACTGTCTTATTCATTCAACCGCTGCATTCAATCGTCCCGACGTTTGAGAAAATGAAAAAGTTCGTCCTGGACGATATTTATATCGTACAGACGATTTAATTAAAAACTGCTCTCAAAACGGTTAAAATGCACGCAAACCAACTTTTCTCACATCGTCCAGTACGAACCAAAAGTCGTCCCGGACGATTTCCTCCAATTTTTGAATTTTTGAATTTTAATTTAAAAAAATCAAACCAAACTATAAAACACAGAAAACATACAATAAAAAAACTTACACTCAAAAATAAATTCATTCAAAACACACAAAAATTCACAAAATTAAAAAAAAAAAATATAAACATCAATGTTGCAAAGACATTTTGTTTAGGCATTTAAATCAATAACACCTAGCCTTGTTCTTAAAGTACTGAAGGTATCAAGGGCTAAAGGTTTTGTAAAAATGTCTGCAAGTTGATTTTCAGTTGAAACATGTGTGAGTTCAATTTCTCCTTTGGATACATGATCCCTTATGAAATGATGTCTTATATCTATGTGTTTGGTTCTAGAATGTTGAATAGAATTTTTGGAAATGCAAATAGCACTAGTATTGTCACAATAAATTGGAATAGTGCCTACAGATAATCCTAAATCAATCAACTGTTGTTTTAACCAAAGTACTTGTGCCACACAAATTCCTAAAGCAATGTATTCTGCTTCTGCAGTAGATAGGGCTACTGAATTTTGTTTTCTACTGGACCAAGAAACTAATGAATTTCCAATGAATTGACATGTTCCAGAAGTGCTTTTCCTATCCACTCTACAGCCTGCAAAGTCAGAATCTGAATAACCAATAATTTCAAATGAAGAGCTAAACTTAGGATACCAAATTCCTAAGTTTTGAGTTCCTAGTAAGTATCTTAAAATCCTTTTCACTGCTGTAAAATGTGATTCTTTTGGATCTGATTGAAAGCTAGCACACAAGCAAACACTGAACATAATATCTGGTCGGCTAGCAGTCAAGTAAAGCAAAGATCCAATAATCCCTCTATATTTCTTTTGATCAACAGATTTTCCCTTAAGGTCCTTATCTAACTGAACTGAGGAACTCATTGGTGTACTAACAGGTTTAGCATTGTCCATTTCATATTTCTTGAGGATGTCCTTAATATATTTGGTTTGACTAAGAAATGTCCCTTCCTCAAGTTGCTTGATGCTAAAACCTAGAAAGTAATTTAAATCTCCCATTAGACTCATTTCAAATTCACTACTCATTGCATTAGAAAAATCATCACAAAGATTTTTATTTGAAGATCCAAAGATGATATCATCCACATAAATTTGAACAATGAGTATTTCCTTTCCAAATTTTTTTAAGAAGAGAGTTGTATCCACACTTCCTTTTTCAAAAGATATTTCAAGTAGGAAAGTGCTCAATCTCTCATACCAAGCCTTAGGTGCATGTTTCAATCCATATAATGCCTTTTTTAACTTAAAAACATGATTTGGGTATTTTGAATTTTTAAATCCAGGAGGTTGTTCTACATAAACATCTTCTTCAATAACACCATTCAAAAAGGCACTTTTGACATCCATTTGAAACAATTTAAAACTTTTAAAACAGGCAAAGGCAAGTAAAACCCTAATTGCTTCAAGTCTTGCTACAGGGGCAAAAGTCTCCTCAAAATCAATTCCTTCAATTTGATTATACCCCTTAGCAACTAATCTAGCCTTATTTCTAATGACTACTCCTGAGTCATTCATTTTATTTTTTTGAAAACCCACTTTGTTCCAACAACACTTTGATCTTTTGGCCTTGTAGTTAATTCCCAAACTTTATTTCTTACAAATTGATTTAACTCTTCTTGCATGGCCAATATCCAAAATTCATCAGAAAGTGCCTGATCAATATTAGTGGGTTCTATGGTTAAAATAAAGGCTGAATGATTGACTTCCTTATTTAATCCACGCCTAGTTCTAACACCCTCACTAGGTTCTCCTATAATCAATTCTCTTGGGTGGTTTTTAGAAAATCTCAAATCTCTAGGCAAAGGGTTTTCTCTTTCAAAGTTTTCTTCCACATTTTCTTCCAAGTTTAATCTATCAATCTTTTGGGAGTTTTCCTCAATTTCTTCTTCAACACTATTTGGCCCTTCTAAATTTCCAGAATCATCAAATACAACATGTGTGATTTCTTCAATAACTAAAGTTCTTTTGTTGAATACCCTATAAGATTTTCCAACACTTGAATATCCAACAAAAATTCCTTCATCTGATTTTGGATCAAATTTTCCTAAGGCAGATTTTCCATTGTTATGAATGAACACCTTGCAACCAAAAACATGCAAATGAGACAAATTTGGTGTTCTACCTTTTAGTAACTCATAGGGTGTTTTATTTAAATTTGAACTCACATTCACCCTATTCAGAACATAACATGCAGTGCTAACCGCCTCAGCCCAAAAATATTTAAGAAGAGAGTATTCTGCCAACATTGCTCTGGCGGCTTCTATTAATGTTATGTTTTTCCTTTCAACTACCCCATTTTGTTGAGGGGTTCTAGGTGCAGAAAAGTTGTGATCAATCCCTTTTTCTTTACAAAAATTTTCAAATCTTTTATTTTCAAATTCTCCTCCATGATCACTTTGTATAGACATTATTTCACATCCTAATTTTCTCTGAATCCAAGTTGAAAAATTTCTGAATTCCTCAAATGATTCACTTTTATGTAAAAGAAATCTAACCCAAGTGAACCTAGAGAAATCATCCACAATAACAAATCCGTATACCTTCCCTCCTAGACTTACAGTTCCTACTGGTCCAAAAAGATCCATGTGAAGAATTTCTAATGGTTTACTAGTTCTAAGATCATTATTGGACTTAAAAGAGGACTTCACTTGTTTCCCTAATTGACATGCATCACAAAGATGGTCCTTAGTAAAGTCTAGTTTTGGTATACCTCTTACTAAATTCTTTTGGGTAATTCTCCTAAGATTTTTCATACTAGAATGACAAAGTCTCCTATGCCAAAGCCAAGATTCATCAGAAACAGTTTTCAAACAGAAAGCAATAGGAGTATGAAATGAATTCAAATCTAGCATGTAAACATTTTTTACCCTTTTTCCATTTAAAACTTCTTTCCCATTTAGGCTTAATATGCAGCTAGTAGGTAAAAATTTCACATTATAACCTTTGTCACATAGCTGACTTATACTTAACAAATTATGCTTTAAGCCTTCAACCAATAGCACATTGTCTATAAAAAAGTTTTTGAAATTACCAATCATACCTGATCCAACCACTTTCTTTGTGGTATTATCTCCAAGTGTAACCTTGCCTCCATTCCTGGCTTCTAGCGATATGAATTGTGTAGTGTCTCCTGTCATATGCTTTGAACATCCGCTATCCAGGTACCATATGCTCCCACGAGGTCTTGTGTGAGAGCAATCCTCTTCTTGATCTGAGTGATCTACATTGTCAGCCATCAAGCAAAGATTAGTGACTTCTTCTTCTTTTTCTGTCTCAGATGAGTCTGAAGCTGAGTCCGCCCAGAAAGCTCTTTGAAACTTCTTCTTGCCATTCTTTACCAAAGGTTTCTCCTCCACCTTCTCCTTAGCAGGAGTGACTTTGAGTTTTGGGCAATTAGTCTTGATATGACCTGGTTTCCTGCATTCATAACAAATCACTTCATTAGAAACCTTGCCATTTTTGTTAAACTTACCTCTATTCCATAGCTGGCGTTTCTTCTGCTTCCTCTTTCGAAAGCTTCTGAATTGTCTAGTCATTAGTGCAACATCATCTTCATCCTCAGGTTGTGAGTGTTCACTCTCTAACTCTTCCACTTTTAGTGCTATATTCTTCTCCTTTCGTGTTTCACATGCATCAATCTTCCTTTGACTTACTCCTTGCTCATAAGCAATGAGTGAACCAAGAAGATTGTCAATAGAATAAATGTTTAAATCTTTAGACTCTATAATTGCAGTAATTTTTGCATCATAAGCAGTAGGTAAACAACGAAGAATCTTATTGACCATTTCAGCATTAGTTAATTCCCTACCAAGTGCATGCAAAGAAGTGACAATTTGTGTAAATCTTATGTACATGTCGGAAATAGATTCATTAAGTTTCATGCGAAACAATTCATAGTCATGTAACAAGATATTTAGCCTTGATTGTTTAACCTCATTTGTCCCTTCATAAGTTATACAAAGTCTATCCCATATGTCCTTTCCGCTTTTGCAAGTGGAAACCCGCATGTAGTCTTCATCAACTAATCTAGTTGGTTTTGTGTAGCCATCCTGGACTAACATCCATATGCGATAATCAAGTGACTGTAAGAAAGTAGACATACGTGTTTTCTAAAAATCAAAAGGAATATTGTCAAACAGTGGAGGTCTAGTAATAGAGTAACCCTCAGGTGTGTTCCGGTTTCCAAAAGTAGCCATCTACGTTAATCAAAAAGTAGTTCAAACTTATGATATTGAAACAAAGCTCTGATACCACTTGTTGAATCTAGTAATTAGGTTGTTAAGCCTAAGTGAGTGTCCCAAGGCTACCAAGAGGGGGGGTGAATTGGTAGTTTAAAAAAAGGTTAAAATTTAAGACCCCCTTTTTAAAAAATTATTGAACCGAAATAAAATCTCTTTTAATTTTATAGAAAAAGATTTTTCAACCACAGAGTTTTTAAAACTGAAATAGAAAGTGCGGAAATGTAAAAACAGTAAAGCAAATGACACCAGATTTATAGTGGTTCGGTCTATAACCAGACCTACATCCACTCCCCAGAGGCACCCTCTGAGTATTACACTAATACCAATAGTGACTCTCCTTTTGCACCCACAGCAAGGCGGAGAAGCCTTTACAACACACTCTTTTCACCACTCCCCGGTGCGGCAGAGAACCGTCCGTCCTTTTACACAATACTCAGTGTTGGCAGAGAACCGTCCGTCTTTTCACACTCTCCTAGTGTGGGCAGAGAACCCTTCGGTTGTTCACACTCTCCAAGTGTCGGCAGAGAACCAGATCTTCTTGACTGATCTTCTCACAAGAATCTAGAAGGAAGAAAGAAAAGAGTGAAGTAATCCCAATTCACAAGTAGAGACTCTTACCTTTGAACTCCAAGTGAAGCCTTCTCGCTCCAGTGGTAAGAATCCTCCCTTGAATGCTCTCTCCAACTCTCTCCTTGGCTATTCTCTCAAGAGGCACGAAGATCAAATGACAAAAAGATTGGGTGGTAGTCTAATTTGGGCTATTTATACAAAAGACAAGAAAAACCGCCCAAAAACTGCAAGTATTCAATTCTGTACGAAGTGGATCGTCCTGTACGATCGTGGATCGTCCTGGACAATTTTACTTAAACGATCTGAAACGACCCTATTTGAATATGTGTACGAAATGTCTTCGTACAGCTAATCGTCCTGTACGAACTAGGTTCGTCCAGTACAAACGGTTATTACAAGGTCGAATCTAGAAACTGCTGAAAACTGTCCTAAGTCGGTTAATCGTTTGGAAGAAAATTGATTCGTCTAGACAAATTTTTTACAGAGGACAGATCGTCCTGTACGATATATTATTTCGTCTAGACGAAACTTTTCCAGAGAGCCAATCGTACTGTACGATAATTAATTTCGTCTGGACAAAAATTTTTCAGAGAGCCAATCGTACTGTACAATAATTAATTTCATCTGGACGAAAATTTTCCAGAGAGCCAATCGTACTGTACGATAATTAATTTCGTCTGGATGAAAATTTTCCAGAGAGCCAATCGTACTGTACGATAATTTATTTTCATCCTGGACGAATAGGACTTAGAAAATTTTTCGAGCAAGTTCCTATTCGTTCCATATGCTCTATAGGAGATAACTGTCTGATCGTCCAGTACGAACGAAAATCATCTTGTACGATCAATACAAATTTAATATGATCTCCTTATTTGTGTGTGCATGTTTTTATTCACTCAAGTTATAATCACTCCCTTTCAATTTGATTTCTAAGCAAAGTGCAAGCTTCAAAAATTTCAAGGTATCTCATGCTGATTTTAATTTGAAGTCTTCGTAGTCTGGAGTTCTTTTTCCCTGAAATGTTAGTACACACAAGTGAAAATACAATTCTTTCAAAATTATTAGGAGATAACTACACATTTGAACAATAATGTTTGAAATCATCAAAACTTTATAAGTTGCAAAAATATAATGCATGCAAATAGCAACTATCTTAACAACACATACTTTGCCTAGAGATTGGAGATATTCTTTGAGTCATCCTAAAGAACTGATCATAGGAGACCCTTTTGAAGGTGTTAGGACTAGGTATGGACTTAGAAAGGAAGTGAATCACTCTATCTTTATCTCAATGATTGGACCCACAAACATCAATCAAGCCCTTTCTGATGAGTTTTGGATCTTAGCCATGCAAGAGGAATTAAACCAATTTATTAGGATTGATTTTTGGGAGCTTGTAGAAAGACCAAAGAGACAAAGTATAGTTGGAATTAAATGGGTCCTTAAGAATAAAATGAATGATTCTGGTGTGGTGATTATGAATAAGGCAAGATTGGTGATTAAGGGGTATAACCAAATAGAAGGGATTGATTTTGAGGAGACCTTTTATTATAGATTTGGTTTCATGAATTATGGTTTTGATGATAGCAAACAATATGACTGCCTTTTCTCTACTGACTTTTCAGGACTCAAAGATCGGACGGAAATTGGAATCAGCTCAAGACTGGGTAGATTAGGATTGAGTCAGTTTGTAATTTTCCTTTTTCCCTTTCTTGAGTCAATTGTAAATGTTTAAAGTGACTTATCTTAAGTAACCCTACACACACACTTGAGAGATTTAAAATTTTTGTTTTTACTCACATCATCCCAGACGATCTTATTATCATCCTGGACGATCGAGTTAAAAACAGAAGTTTTAATCAGGATTTCTTAGTTAAGGCAGCCATAATTAACTTATCGGCATGGACGATACTTATATTTGCCAGGATGATATGCTCAATACATAAAGAAATAGCTGCCATGATCAATTTAGGTATTCTATATTTTTGGAAATCGGCCAGGACGATCGTGAGATCGGCCTGGACGATATGACACAATTATGCCTAAATTGATCCAGCAATTAACGAAGAAATTAACGATGATTGATATGATCACATCATCATGGACGATTGCAGTATCGACCAAGATAATATATTCAAAAACCCTTAGTTGCTCCTGGCCGATCAGGATCATACAGCTCGAATTCAGGGCAATGCTTTAGACGATTTTCCTCTGATTTGAACTAATCGTCCGGGATGATCATGAGATCAGCCTGGAAGATCAAGCCAATTTTCAATCGTCCAGATCACCTTCAGAGCGATGTTCTGGCCGATTGTCTGTGTTTTGAACTGATCGTACAGGATGATATTATTATCGTCCTGGACGATAAAGTCGGCAACTTGCAATTATTGAGCTCCTTTGAAGCTCTTCTATTTAAGAGCTCTTGTTCAATATTTTTGAACATCTTTTGGCTGCTATCTTGACCTGAGAAAACCTAAAGGAGAGAGAGAGAGAGAGAGAGAGAGAGAGAGAGAGAGAGAGAGAGAGAGAGAGAGAGAGAGAGAGAGAGAGAGAGAGAGAGGATCTTGTGAGGGGGAGCTTGTGAGGGAGTTCACAAGGGTTCCTGCAAGCATTATTCCACTTTTTCTTCCCTAAAGTCTCTTATCCTTAGAAGGGTTCAGAGAGGTAAGCTTCAGCAATTGATCGAGGTTTTCTGCCTGCTTCAGGATGAAGCAAAAGGAGTTGGGTTCTCTTCCTTGTCGGGTGTGGCAAAAAGGAGGTGTTTTGTAAGGGCTTCTCCGCCTAGCTGTGGGGGCTAAAGGAGAGTCACGTTGGTAGTGCAATACTTGGAGGGCGCCTCCGGGGAGTGGACGTAGGTCAAGTTAACTAAACCACTATAAACCCTTGTGTTCTTTTTACTGCTTCCGCACTTTTTTTTTCGTAGTGACTTTGGTTTGTGATATTTGTTCTTGGCTTTTTAAGAATTTTTAAAAATACCAATTCACCCCCCTCTTGGTTAGCCTCGGGAATAGTTCATAGGTCCTAACATCCCTAACAAACTTTCTAGTGGTATCAGAGCGGGATTCATAAAAATTGAGTTTGAAAACTTTTTGAATTTAGATCCATGGCTAACTTTGGGAATCGTAATATAACTAAAGGATATTCTATTACACGACCTCTTTTATTTGACAACCTTCATTTTGATTTTTGGAAAACCCGCATGTCTACTTTTCTGCATTCAACTGATTATCGCATGTGGAGATGCTTATCAAAGAAGGATATTCTCGACCTTCTCTTGAAATTAACGGAATTAAAACTGAAGTTGCTTTTATTTAATGGACTTCCGATGAAAGAAATTTAGCTCAATTGAATGAAAAGTGTTTGAACTCTTTTTTCTGTGCTTTAAAGTTTGAGGATTACATGCATGTTTCTACTTGTTCTACTGGAAAAGAGATTTGGGATAGGTTGTGCATTACTTATGAATGAACCAATGAAGTGAAATAATCTCGTTTGAATATTCTCTTGCATGACTACGAACTTTTTCGTATGAAACCTTCTGAAACAATTTCTGATATGTATACACAGTTTACTCAAATTATAACTTCTTCGCATGCCTTAGGAAGAAAACTTTCAAACTATGAAAAAGTGAATAAAATCTTAAGATGCTTGCCTTCCTCTTTTGATGCTAAAATCACTGCTATAACTGAATCTAAGGATTTAAACCCCTATTCGATTGATAACTTACTTGGCTCACTCATTTCTTACGAGCAAGGGGTGAATCAAAAAAATCTTGATGCAGGTGAGAAAAAGAAAAAGAAAACAGTGGCACTGAAGGTGCACAAATCAGACTCTGACTCTTCCGGGTCTCAAAGCGATGACTTTGCCTTAATCACAAGGCAATTCAAAAACTTTATAAGGAAGAAACACAAGCATCATCAAAGTTGGAGAAAAGGTAAGGATAATAAATATCCTAAAGAATCGTCTGATGTGGTTTGTTATGAATGCAGGAAGCCCGGACACATGAAAGTTGATTGCCCTACACTTAAGACGCACACAAGAAAGGAAACGAGTGAGGAGAAATCCAAGTTTAGAAAAGATAAAAAGAGACTTCAAAAGTCATTTTGGGCGGATTCTGCATCAGATTCATCAGAGACGGAACCAGAAGATGAGAAAACAAACTTGTGCTTAATGGCAAATGATAATCTTGATCAAGAAGAGGTATGTGAACTTTCCTACGATCAACATCTTAAAGTTTCTGAGAAAATTCATGCATCATATAGGAAACTTAAGAAAACACATACTAGCTTGAAATTGGAATTTTTGAATTTACAAAAAGAGCATGAAGTTAGTCTCAAAGATCATTCTACAATTGATTCAAATCACATGACTCTACTTGAAGAATTTGATGAGTTAAACAAAAAGCATTGTGAATTAATTGAAGAGCATGAGTCACTAAAAGCCACACACACCTCACTTGAATCTGATTTTAAGAATTCTAAAGAGATGGAGAAAAATTTGAGGATTGATAATGATACCTTAAAAAGTACTAACTTGAGAATTCAAAATGAATTGGATACATTTAAGAAAACTAGGATGACACCAACACTTGATCAAAAGCCAAAACCTAGGAAGAGGCATTATAACTCAAGCTATTTAAGGAATCCTTTTCCAGGTGTTAGATTCTTTTCATGTGGCATGCTAGGACACATCTCACACACTTGCACTGTTCACCATAGTACACGTTGGGTGTGGAGACCAAAGGTGCATGATTTACAGCATACCACTCATACATTGCATTCTACTTTTCATAAGAAGGGACCCAAACCTATTTGGGTTCCTATATCTGACATTTGATAATTTTGTAGGTGGGCTCTCACAAAAAGCCTCGTGAGAGTATGTTGTACCTGGACAGCGGATGCTCTCGACATATGACTGGAGATGCCAATCAATTTGTTTTGCTGGAATCCAGGATTGGAGGCAAGGTTTCTCTTGGAGACAACACCACTAGGAAGGTGGTAGGCTTAGGTATAATTGGTAATTCTAAGAACCTTATGATTGAAAATGTTTTTCTTGTAGATGGATTAAAGCACAACCTACTCAGCATCAGTCAACTTTGTGACAAGAGATTCATCGTGCAATTCTTTGCAAATTCATGCATTATAAGTTTAAGTAACAATACTATTTTGCAGGGAAAGAGGATCAACAACGTCTATATACTTGATTTAAATAACATTGAATGCACTGCTTCATTTTGCTTAAAAATAGTTATTGATGATTCATGGTTGTGGCACCGGAGATTATGCCATGCAAGTATAAATACCTTAGAAAAGTGATCCAAAAAGACCTAGTTAGAGGTTTCCCCAAACTCATGTTTTCAAAAGACCACCTTTGTGATGCCTGCCAACTAGGAAAGCAAGTCCACTCCACCTTTCACCCCATTAAGGACATTAGCACCTATAGACCTTTAGAAGTCCTTCACATGGATTGTTTTGACCCATTAGCACTGCCATCTTGGGGGGGGGGGATTCTATGATTTGGTGATTTTTGATGACTACTCGAGGTTCACTTGGAGTATATTTCTTTCACATAAATATGAGTCTTTTGAGGAGTTTAGAACATTTTTTACTTGTATTCAGAAAAAGATAGGTTGTGAGATCTTGACCATCCATAGTGACCATGGGGGAGAGTTTGAGAATGAAAGATTTGGAGATTTTTGTGAGGACAAGGGGATTAGCCACAACTTCTCATGTCCTAGGACCCCTCGGCAGAACGGGGTAACTGAAAGGAAGAATCGGACCTTGGTGGAAGCCGCTAGAGCCATGCTTGCTGAGTATTCACTTCCAAAATACTTTTGGGCTGAAGCGGTTAACACAGCTTGTTATGTGTTGAATTGGGTGAATGTTAGAGCCAAATTAGATAAGATACCCTATGAGATCCTTAAGGGTAGGACACCCAATCTTTTCCGCCTTCATATCTTTGGTTGTAAGGCTTTCATTCACAACAATGGGAAGTCTCACTTGGGAAAATTTGATCCTAAATCTGTTTAAGGAGTGTTCTTGGAATATTCTAATGTTGGGAAGTCTTTTAGGGTGTTTAATAAGAGAACTTTGATGGTGGAAGAAACTACCCATGTAGTATTTGATGAGTTTGATCCTAAAAAGCCAGAAGTTGATGATGATGATGACGTTAGAGAGATTACCACTGGATTAAAAAAATTGGAGAAGGGGGTAGGTCATCAAAATATTGAAGGAGTAGGAGATGTCACCCAAGGAGTAGAAAATATAGATTTGGAGGAAAGGGTTGGACCTTCTCACACCTTGCCTAGAGATTGGAGATACTCTACAAGTCACCCCAAAGATTTGATCTTAGGAGACTCTTCTGATGGAGTTAGGACTAGACATGGAATTAGGAAGGAGGTGAACCACTCTGCCTTTATCCTAATGACTGAACCCACCAACATAAATCAAGCCCTTACTAATGAGTTTTGGATTGTAGCCATGCAAGAGGAGTTGAATCAATTTGTTAGGAATGATGTTTGGGAGCTTGTAGAAAGACCTAAGGGTCAAAGTGTAGTTGGAACAAAGTGGGTCTTTAAGAATAAGGTGAATGATTCTAAAGTGGTGGTTAGGAATAAAGCAAGATTAGTGGCTAAGGGGTATAAAAAAATAGAAGGGATAGACTTTGAGGAGACTTTGCCCCTGTAGCTAGATTGGAAGCCATTAGAGTGCTATTAACCTTTGCCTGTTATAAAGGATTTAAGCTTTTACAAATGGATGTTAAGAGTGCCTTTTTAAATGGGGAAATAAAAGTGGATGTGTTTGTAGAACAACCCTCAGGTTTTGAGAGTTCCCAATGTCTAAATCATGTTTTTAAATTAAAAAAGGCTTTGTATGGGTTAAAGAAGGCACAAAGAGCTTGATATGAGAGGCTTAACACATTTTTACTAGAAAGGGAGTTTGTTAAGGGGAGCGTAGACACCACCCTTTGTCTTAGGAAAGTTGGAGATGATTTTCTCAGTATTCAGATTTATGTGGATGATATACTTTTTGGATCTTCTAATAAAAAACTTTGTGATGAGTTCTCTAAAATTATGTGTAAAGAGTTTGAGATGAGTTTGATGGGAGAGTTGTCCTACTTTTTGGGGTTTAGCATAAAACAATTGGATGATGGAACCTTTTTAAATCAAATAAAATACATTAAGGACATTTTGAAAAAGTATGAGATGGATAAAGCTAAGGCAATTAATACTCCCATGAATTTTAGTGTTCCGTTGGATAAGGACCCAATTGGTAAGTCTGTTGATCAAAAGAAGTATAGAGACATGATTGGATCCTTACTTTACCAGACGTCTAGCCGACCGGATATTATGTTTAGTGTTTGCCTTTGTGCTAGGTTTCAAGCTGACACCAATGAATCCCACCTGATTGCTGTTAAGAGAATTTTTAGATACCTTTTGGAAATCCAAAGCTTAGGGATTTGGTATCCGAGGCACAACACTTCTTTTGAGATTATTGGATTTTCTGACTCTGATTTTGCAGGAAGCAAGGTGGATAGAAAAGCACTTAAGGAACTTGTCAATTCATAGGATAATCTTTGGCCTCATGGTCTAGTAGAAAGTAAAACTCTGTTGCACTTTCCATTTCCGAAGATGAGTACATTGCTCTTGGAAGTTGTGTGGCCCAAGTCCTTTGGTTGAAATAACAGGTATTGGACTTAGGATTACCTGTAGGCACCTTCTCAATCTTTTATGACAACAATAGTGCCATATACATCTCTAAGAATCCTATCCAACATTTAAGGACTAAGCACATTGACATTAAGAATCACTTTATTAGAGATCATGTGACTAAGGGAGACATTGAGTTACAACATGTAACAACTGAAAATCAACTGGCTGACATCTTTACTAAACCACTGGCCTTCGACACCTTTAGCTCTTTAAGGACCAGATTGGGTGTGATTGACATAAATGCATGAACTTGATCTTTTACTTGCTTTCTTTTGCTTTTGTACTTTTTCTTTTCTTTTATTTGCTTTTCCTTTTTACTCTTTATTTATTTTCTTCTTTTTGCTTTACTGTTAGTTTTTGTTTGGATTATTTTACTTTCATTTTAAAACAAATTATTCAGAATCTTCGCTGAAATGATATCATATGCCTTGTCCTTGCTTTTAAAAATTTGTAGCCAATGTTTTACATCTCTTAAATCTATTAAATGGTAAAAATATACCGTTGATTGTGTCCCTTTCTCTAACCTATTTTAGTGGTACGGTTTTCTTTTCTAATAAAAAATCTATTTCAAATTAACAAATGGAGTATGAAATAAAGATCCATTCTAACCTTGCTACAACAAATCTATCTTGTATTTATAATGATCAAAATATTTTTATCACAACAAGATTCCTCGTTACCCTTGTCATTGGTTATTAATTCTGTTTTATGGATTATTCTTCTCTATGTTAGAGAGAGCTCCTATTCTCTAATATCTAGAAGATATACTCACAACTAAGGTTGCTTTTAAAGCTTTTGAAAGAGAATGGAGCTTGTAAAAATAAAAAAAAATTGGCCAATGATGCCAACAAAAGATGCGCAAAGATGCCAAATTAAAAAATACACAAAGTGTATCAAAAATCAAAAGACGTGCAAAGCGCCATTCAATTGACAAGAGGCATAAAATAATCCCACCAAAAGCAAGCTCTCCTCTCCTTCCAAATCTTTTAAAACTTAGAAGATTTCATGTATCAAAGGCTTGATTTTGATTGTTTTGCGTTTGTGACAAATTTACTTTGGTACATTATTCTATAAGATATTTTTTCTGAAACCAAGTGATGATTGGATCCTTTTTTTCTCTTACCCAATTGATTTTTTGAGTTAGGTCATTGATTCCAAAGATAATTCTGCCCTAAAAGAAAGCCCGAGCTAAGGGTAACCATGATCAGATATTATACTATTTTATGGATTTTATTTGATGTTGATTCATTAGCTCACAAATTTTTAAAATCAATCACATAGAATACTTAATCTTGTTCATGCCTTGGTAAAAAAAAAAACCTTATTTCTTGCTTTCCTCCTCCTTTTTGAGATGTCAAAAGGGGGAGTAGTAGGGTTGCATGTTAGTAGGGTTGTATGTTTGAATTTTTATTATGAATTTTTATTTTACACTGCTATTTTGGAAATAATCATCGGAGTGTTTGCCATCATCAAAAAGGGGGAGATTGTTGCAGATTTGGTTTCATGAATTATGGTTTTGATGATAAAAAATAATACGACTGCCTTTTCTCTACTAACTTTTTAGGACTCAAAGATCGGATGGAAATTGGAATCAGCTCAAGACTGGGTAGATTATGATTGAGTCAGTCTGTAATTTTCATTTTTTCCTTTCTTGAGTCAATTATAAATGTTTGAAGTGACTGATGTTAAGTAAACCTAGACACACACACACTTGAGAGATTAAGAATTTCTGTTTTTACTCACATCGTCCCGGACGATCTTATTATCGTCCTGGACGACCAAGTTCAAAACAAAAGTTTTAATCAAGATTTATTAGTTAAGGAAGCCATAATTAACTTATCGGTCTGGATGATACTTATATCAGCCAGGACGATATGCTCAATATAGAAAGAAATAGTTGCCACGATCAATTTAGGTATTCTGTATTTTTGGAAATCGGCCAGGAACGTTCGTGATATCAGCTTGGATGATATGACACAATTATGCCTAAATTGATTCGGCAATTAAGGAAGCAATTAAGGATGATTAATACGATCACATTGTCTTGGACGATCGCAGGATCGGCCAGGACAATATATTCAAAAACCCTTAGTTGCTCCTGGCCGATCAGGATCGGACAGCTCGAATTCAGGGCGAAGCTCTGAACGATTTTCCTCTAATTTGAACTAATCATCCGGGACGATCGTGAGATCGGCCTAGACGATCAAGCCAATTTTCAATCGTCTAGATCATCTTCAGGGCGATGTTCTGGCCGATCGTCTGTGTTTTGAACTGATCGTACAGGACGATATTATTATCGTCCTGGAAGATAAAGTCGGAAACTTGCAATTATCGAGCTCATTTGAAGCTCTTCTATTTAAGAGCTCTTGTTCAATGTTTTTGAACATCTTTTGGCTGCTGTCATGACCTGAGAAAACCAAAAGGAGAGAGAGAGTTGGAGAGAGAGATTGGATCTTGTGAGGGGGAGCTTGTGAGGGAGTTCACAAGGGTTTCTCCAAGAATTATTCCACTTCTTCTTCCCTAGAGTCTCTTGTCCTTGGAATGGTTAGGAGAGGTAAGCTTCATCGATCGATTGAGATTTTCTGCCTTCTTCAAGAGAAATCAAAAGGCGTTGGGTTCTCTACCTTGCCGGGGGTGGCAAAAAAGAGGTGTTTTGTAAGGGCTTCTCCGCCTAGCTGTGGGGCCTAAAGGAGAGTAATATTATTAGTGCAATACTCGGAGGGCGCCTCCGAGGAGTGAACGTAGGTCAAGTTGACCGAAACCACTATAAACCCTTGTATTCTTTTTACTGCTTCCGCACTTTTATTTTCCGCACTTGTTTTTTCGTGGTGAATTTTGTTTGTGATATTTGTTCTTGGTTTTTTTAAGAATTTTTAAAAATACCAATTCATCCCCCTCTTAGTTAGCCTCGAGACTAGTTCATATGTCCTAACATCCCTAACAAACTTTCACCTTTTGCCCTTGTAGCTAGATTGGAAGCCATTAGAGTGATACTAGTCTTTACTTGTTATAAAGGTTTTAAGCTTTTCCAAATGGACGTTAAGAGTGCCTTTTTAAATGGGGTAATAAAAAATGATGTGTTTGTAGATCAACCCTAAAGTTTTGAGATTTCTCAATTTCTAAATCATATTTTTAAATTAAAAAAGGCCTTATATGGATTAAAGCAGGAACCTAAAGCTTGGTATGTGAGGCTTAGCACATTCTTACTAGAGAGGGAGTTTGTTAAGGGGAGCGTTGACACCACCCTTTTTCTGAGGAAAATAGGAGATGAATTACTCATTGATCAAATCTATGTTGATGATATACTTTTTGGATCTTCTGATAAAAGGCTATGTGATGATTTTCTAAAAAAATCAGTAGAGAATTTGAGATGCGTATGATGGGAGAGTTGTCCTACTTTTTGGGTTTTAGCATAAGACAACTAGATGATGGAACCTTTATAAATCAATTAAAGTACATAAAGGACATCTTGAAAAATTATGAAATGGATAAGCTAAGCCAATTAATACTCCAATGACCGCTAGTGTTCAGTTGGACAAGGACCCAAATGGAAAATCAGTTGATCTATAGAAGTACAGAGGGATGATTGGATATTTATTTTACCTGACTGCTAGCCGACCTGATATAATATTTAGTGTTTGTCTATGTGCCAGATTTCAAGCTGATCCTAAAGAATCCCACCTTATCGTAGATAAGAGAATTCTTAGATACCTCTTAGGAATCCAAAACTTAAGAATTTGGTATCTTAAGCATAACACTTCTTTTGAGATTATTGGATATTTTGATTCTAATTTTGTAGATGTAAGGTCGATAGAAAGATCACTTCTAGGACTTGCGAATTCATAGGATAGTCTTTAGTCTTCATGTCCAGTAGCAAGTAAAACTCTATTGCACTTTCCACTACTGAAGCTGAGTATATTGCTTTAGGAAGTTGTATGGCCCAAGTCCTTTGGTTGAAGTAGAAAGTTATGGATTTAGGATTACTTGCAAGCATAATTTTAATCTTTTGTGACAACACTAGTACCATCTACATTTCTAAGAATCTTATCCAACATTCAAGGACCAAGCACATAGACCTAAGGCATCACTTTATTAGAGACCATGTAACCAAAGGGGACATTTAGTCACACCATGTGGCAACTGAGAATCAACTGGCTGATATCTTTATTAAACCATTGGCCTTAGACACTTTCAACACTTTAAGAACCAGATTGGATGTGATTGACATAAATACATGAACTTGATTTATGTTCATTTACTTTTGATTGTTGTTTACTTTTTGTAGTTTTTTCCTTATTTTTTATACTTTTCATCTATTACATTTTTATTTATTTGATTTTCTTTGTTGTTTTATTTTTTAAAAATTTGCAGTTAATGATTAAAATCTCTAAATCAGTTAAAGGGGAAAAAAACCATTGATTATTTCCTTCTCTCTAATTTCTTTTAGTGGTATAATTTTTTTTCTAAACAAAAATTTATCTCATATTAACAATTGAATTTTAAAATTAAGATATTTTCAATCTTGCTATAGTAACCTATCTTATATATATAATATTCAAAGTCTTTTTTTTTTACCTTTAGATTTTTGTAATCTTTTCGTTGATTTAATTATATAATTTTTTATTCTATTTTGTGTTTCTTTCTTCCTTACATTAGAGAGTGAGTTTTTGCTCTCTAATATCTGAAAGATATAATCACAATTGAGAATTTTTAAGAATTTTGAAAAAGGAATCTAGCTTGCAAAAAATAATTAAATAAAAAGTGGCAAATGATGCCAAAAATAAAAGATGCACAATGATGCTAAATATATATATATATATATATATATATATATATATATATATATATATATATATATATATATATATATATATATATATATATATATATATATATATATATATATATAAAGTGTATCAAAAAATAAAAAGATGGGCAAAGAGCGCCAATCAAATTGACAAGAGGCATAAAATGAGCCCACCAAAAGCATGCTTCTTCTCTTTTAAAATTTTTAAATTTTAGAAGAATTCATGTGTCACTTGATTTTGGAAATTCGTGATTATAACTAATTATTTTGATATATTATTCTATAAAATATTTTTCTGAAACCAAGTCTTAAACGGATCTCTTTTTCTTACCCGATTAATTTTTTTTGAATTAGATCCTTATTTTCAAAAGACGGTCTCCCCTGGGAGAAGTCCGAGTTAGGGCTAACAGGATCTGTTGTTGTACTATTTTTTTGGATTTTGACGATGTTAACTCATTTATTCTTAAATTGTTTTTAATTTAAGCACATGGAGAATTTATCATATTCAAGCTTTGATTAAAAAAAACATTTATTTTACTTTTGTTCTTGTCTTTTTTTATATTTTATTTTTTCTTTTAAGTTGATTTTTCATGTATTTAGGCCCTCTCTGATCATCTCCATCCATTGTTTATTTTGAAACTTTTTTTGTCACATTATCCCGAAAGATATTCATATCGTCCTGGACAATCTGTTCAATTCACTCTTGAAATTTCATCTAATGGCAGGTTTGACTACTCTGCTTCTAATCATCCTGGACGATTCATTATCATCCTGGATGATCCTCCTCACCATGAATGATCTTCACAATCTCTACTCAATTATTGGTGATCATCCCGGACGATACACCTGTTCGTCCTGGACAATCCACGTGGCAAAGTTCAGCACTTAACTTTAATTCTGTTGGAACAATCCATTTTTATGCATCGTCCTAGACGATCCACCAAATCGTCTAGGACAATCTTCTTTTTCAATAGTTGTCCATCTTGACTCCTTAGGATGATCGCCTGTTTCTTATCGTCTCGAATAATATCTGATCGTCCTGGATGACTTTACCACTTTTCTGACCAATCAACCTAGACGTAATTATTGTACCATATCGTCCTGGATGATTATGCAATCATCCTGGATGATTCTGCGATCATCCTGGATGATTCTGTTTGTTTCTTTTTAAATCGAGGCCCTCAAATGTTTTTCTTTGACAATCCTTCTCAAATCCTTTTTCTCTTACTATTGTGCTCTATTTTCCTGAGTATGGCTGGTGGAAAGAGATCTCGCCATCCTTCTGGGAATTCCTTAAGGAAGAATTTGGACGCTCACTTCACTGAGGCGAATGATAAAGCCACCTATCAAAGGTACAAAATAGTCGGGATTACTGTATCCTGGACTATCAACTCGCACATTCTTTCATATCCTGTCCTAGATTTATTTGCACACACTTCCTTGTCCTTCCTCCTTACTCTCTATATCCCTTTCAATTTAGAACTCCTTTTTAAATTTTTTGTTAGCCTCCGCATAAATTCTCCTTTCCCTGCCCTCAGGTCCTATGTAAATTGACGTCCCGTCGAAATCATATATCAGGACTATCAAGAGATTTTGCAACTTTCCACCTTAGGGGAAAAACTCCATAACCTATATTCTGATCCTTACTACGACTGGGCTTCGGCCAACCACTTTCTTAGAAACACTAATGCTCACTTTCACGTTGGAGAGTCTAGCACCTTAATCAAAGATGCTAGGATAATCCAGCATGTCCTTCATACCTCAATTCTTCCAAAAGCTGGTGATCGCATTCATATCACTCCTCATCTTTCAATCACTACTTTTTATATTTTGGCTCATCATTAATTCAATGCCACTGATTTAATTTTTTTCTATATTGAGCTTCTGACTATTATTCGAGATTCAGGACATAGGAGGAAGCCCAGTCTTGCCCAAGTACATATCGTTGCCTATGTCTTAGAATCAAAATAAAACCTCCAATATCCTGCCCCACCAAATTTTCAGCCTACCTTCTACTCAAATAACTCCGTCCACATTCTTCATAGTACTCGTCTCCACCCGGGGCTTGAGGAAGCCGAGGGAGCTGAGGAGGAGGCAGCTCTTGCACCTATTCCTGCACCTACTCCGCTAACACTCTCAGCTGGTGGAGCGATTCGACCAGTGGGAGACTCGCTTCAAAACATTCATCGCTGCACAGGAGCAGCAACATGTAGAGGATATTGCTCGCTTTGATGCTTATGTAGCTCACCAGCAGCACCAGTATAACCAAGATATGGCCTGTCTTGGGGAGCAGTTTGCGACTCTTTCCAGTTACTACCAGCCACATCCACCACCACCACCTCCTCCTTCGGATGATCGGGGGCCGTCTTTCTTTTAGTTTGCTTATTTTTATGTAATGTTGTTTTACTTATGTTGAGTAGTTTGTATTGTTTTCCTTTTTCCCTCCTCCTTTTAGTGATGTCAAAAGGGGGAGTAGTTGTATTAGTTTGTAATGTTCTAGTCTGTTCTAGTTTGTTATGTTTTTATGTTGGATAGTTGGAAAATTTGGATTATGTTTATTTCTTTACCTGTTTCCATTAAAACTGCTTTGAACTGCATTAATTATTTTTTTTGTGTTTACCATCATAAAAAAAGGAGAGATTATTGCAAAGCTGTTTTTCAGAGAATATAATTTTGATGATAGCAAACACTTCTATTTCTCTACGACTACCTTGCCTAATAACATTTCAAGTCCACAAGATCAAACTACAATTTAAACCAGCTCAAGATTGGGTAGACTATGTCTGAGTCAATTTGTAAAAATTTTCCTTTCTTGAGTCTATTATAAATGATGTGGTTCCGGATACTAAGTAACCTTGCACACACACGCATGGGGGAAAATTTTTGTCTGATTTTAGAGTTATCTATTTTTGCTCACATCATCTGGGACGATCCACAAATTGGCCGGGATGATCTATTAAAAATAGAAATCCTAATTAGGGCATCCTGGTTAAGGCTGCCATCATTAAGTGCGTCATACTGGATGATATTAGTATCAGCCGGGATGATAAGCTCAAAATAAAAAGAATCAGCTACTAGATCTATTTAAGAATTATTTATTGTTGGACATTATTCTGAGAACTCATTCAATATGAATTAGGATGTTAAGCCTAATTAATTGTCCCAAGGCTAACCAAGAGGGGGGGGGGGTGAATTGGTAATTTAAAAATTATACTTCTACTCTTGGATTTTTAGAAAACCTTTTTAATTATTAATGCAAGTTAAATTTAAAGTTTAAAAATAACCTATTTAACTAGAGTAAACAACTTGCAATGAAATTAAATGCGTAAGAAAAATAAGAAAGAACACACCAAATTTATAGTGGTTCGGTCAAACCTTGACCTACGTCCATTCCCCGGAGGCACCCTCCGAGTATTGCACTAATAACACAAAGTGACTCTCCTTTTTCCCCCACAGCAAGGCGGGGAAGCCTGTACAAAATCACTTTCACCTTCCCCAGTGCGGTGGAGTAGCCGAGTTCTTTGACACCAAAGAAATCTTCTTCTCGCCAAAACTTCCCTCAAGATGACCCTTGAATCCGATGGTACTGAAGTGCAAGTTCGCCGGAGCAACCGTGTGAATATCCCCTCCACACTCCCTTGAAATCCCCTCCAAGGATCTTCTCCCTCTCAAACTTCACCCTTTCCTCTCTCCCTTTCAAGTTCTCTCTTCTAGTTTTCTCCCAAAGAACGAAGACACAATGGCTGTCAAAGATACACTTTGTCGTCCTTTTACACTCTCCAAGTGTCGGCAGATAACCGGACCGATGTTGTTGAACTTCACTTGAGAGCCTTCAAAGGAGATGGGAAGAAACAAAGAGATCTTCTTCTTCAAGTAACCTTGTGAATCCCTCACAAACCCCTCACTTGATCTCTCACTCTTCACTCTTACAATCTCTCTCAAACTCTCACTCTCAATGATCCCTCTCAAGAGAAAACAACTCCAAAGGTACTTGTAATAGTTTCTAGGACTCCTTATATAGAAAGGACATGAAAAACCGCCCAAAAAACTGCTAAAAACATGTTTTTCTGCGCACTGGATCGTCCCGTACGAAATTGAGTTAGTACGGACGAACTGTATAAAAAACTGTCCAGTACGAACCATTTGTGAATATGTACGAACCAATTTCATCCCGTGCAAAAACATTTCGTCCGGTACGAACAGTTATATCAAAAGTTGGTTCTGAAAACTGCAGAACGTTGCCAGAAACTGCCATAGCCGGTTCCCATCGTCCTGGACGAACAGGACTTCGTCTGAAAAAAATTTTTACAGAGAGCAACTCATCCTGGGACGAAAATGATTTCGTCTGGACGATCATGACTTAGAAAAATTTTCCAATTCAGTTCCTGTCCGTTCCATTGCTCTTACAAGGAGATAACTGATCTGATCGTCCTGTACGAACAATGTTCATCCCGTACGATCAGTACAAAAACTTTTTCAAGATCTTCATTAGTGTGTGTGAATTTATTCACTCAATTACAATCACTCCCTCTCAAATTTAATTCAAATAAAAAGTACAAGCTTCAAATTCTCATAGTATCTCATGCTGAATTTGATTTGAAGTCTTCGTAGTCTGGTGTTCAATTTTCCTAAAATATTAGTACACACAAGAGAAAAAACAAATCTTCCAAAAAATGTTAGGAGATAACAACACATAAAATAATAATATTTGGAATCATCAAAACTATACAAGTTGCAAGAATGTAAAACATGCAAATAGCAACTTTCCTAACAATTATCTAGGACATCATCGTGGACGATGAAACATAATTATGCCTAACTTAATCTGGTTATTAAGGAAAGCAATTAAGGTTTGGTTTCTCGATCAAATCATCCTTGCCGATCTCCAAATCGGTCGGGATGATCAGTTCTAAAAACCTTAGTTGTTCCTAGACGATCAATATTGGCCACCTTCTGTTCAGGGTGATGGTCTGGATAATATTCACGATTTTGAACTAATTGTCCGGGACGATCGTGACATTGACCTGGATGATCAAGCTATTTTTCCATCATCAGAACATCCTTTTAGTGCGATTGTCTAGAAGATATTTAACAAAATATACTAATCGTACATGATGATATCTTATCATCTTGGATGATATGAACAAAAATCTTCTAATCGTCTCAAATCGTCTGAGCTGATTGAGTGAAATTTGTGCTAATCGGCCAGGACGATATTTCTATCATCCTGGATGATAAAGTTGGTTTTGTTGAGTCTAGTAAATAGGTTTTTAGACCTAAGTTAATTTCCCAAGGCTACCAATAGGGGGGGTGAATTGGTAGTTTAAAAATTTAAATCCCTATTTTAAAATGAGTTGAACCGAAATGAAAATTTTTCTTTAAAGTATTTTTTTAGAAAGCGTTTTTCAACCATAGAGTTTTTAAAGCTAAAAATAAAATGCGGAAAAGTAAAAATAGTAAAGTAAATGAGTCCAGATTTATAGTGGTTCGGTCTAAACCAGACCTACATCCACTCCCCAGAGGCACCCTCTGAGTATTGCACTAATACCAATAGTGACTCTCCTTTTGCACCCACAGCAAGGCGGAGAAGCCTTTACAAAACACTCTATTCACCACTACCCGGTACGGCAGAGAACCGTCATCCTTTTACACAATTCCCAGTGTTGGCAGAGAACCGTCCATCCTTTCACACTCTCCTAGTGTGGGCAGAGAACCCTTCGTCCTTTCACACTCTCCTAGTGTGGGCAGAGAACCCTTCATCCTTTCACACTCTCCTAGTGTGGGTAGAGAACCCTTCGGTTGTTCACACTCTCCAAGTGTAGGCAGCGAACCCTTCGGTTGTTCACACTCTCCAAGTGTCGGCAGCGAACCGGATCTCCTTGATAGATCTTCTCACAAGAATCTAGAAGGAAGAAAGAAAAGAGTGAAGTAATCCCAATTCATATGTAGAGATTCTTACCTTTAAACTCCAAGTGAATCCTTCACGCTTCAGTGGTAGGAATCCTCCTTTGAATGCACTCTTACACTCTCTCCTTGGCTATTCTCTCAAAAGGCACGAAGATCAAATGACAAAAAGATTGGGTGGCAGTCTAATTTTAACTATATATATAAAAGACAAGAAAAACAGCCCAAAAACTGCAAGTTTTCAATTCTGTACGCAGTGGATCGTCCCGTACGATCGTGGATCGTCTTGGACGATTTTACTTAAAAGCCTTGAAACGAACCTCTTTGTATATGTGTATGAAATATTTTCGTACAAGCTGATCGTCCCTTATGAAACAAATTTGTCTGGTACGAACGGTTATTACTAGGAAGGTTCCAAAAACTGCAGAAATCGTTCTAAGTCGGTTAATCGTCTGGACGAAAATCTTATTCGTCTGGAAAAAATTTTTACAGAGAACCGATCGTCCTGGACGATATATATTTTCGTCTGGACGAAAATTTTACAGAGAACAAATCATCATGTACGATAATTTAATTTTTTCTGGACGAAAATCTTACAGAGACCAGATCATCCTGTACGATATTTAATTTCATCTGGATGAAAATTTTACAGAGAGCAAATCATCATGTACGATAATTTAATTTCATCTGGATGAAAATCTTACAGAGACCAGATCGTCCTGTACAATATTTAATTTTGTATAGATGAATATTTTACAGAGAGCAAATCATCATGTACGAT
Source organism: Dendrobium officinale (assembly GCA_019514585.1). Taxonomy (NCBI): domain Eukaryota; kingdom Viridiplantae; phylum Streptophyta; class Magnoliopsida; order Asparagales; family Orchidaceae; genus Dendrobium; species Dendrobium officinale. The sequence continues at coordinate 20,342,608 of CM033698.1, forward strand.
AATTTAACTTCGTCTGGACGAAAATCTTACAGAGAACAAATCGTCCCGGACGATTTTTAATTTCGTCTTGGACGAATAGGACTTAGAAAATTTTTTCAAGCCAGTTCCTATTCATTCCATGTGCTCAATAGGAGATAACTGTCTGATCATCCCGAACGAACTGATATCGTCCCGTACGATCAGTATAAATTTTATATTATCTCCTTATGTGTGTGTGTGTATGTTTTTATTCACTCAAATTACAATCACTCCCTTTCAATTTTATTTCAAAGAAAAGTACAAGCTTTAAATTCACAAAGTATCTCATGCTGAATTTTATTTGAAGTCTTCGTAGTCTAGAGTTCGATTTTCCTGAAATGTTAGTACACATAAGAGCAAATACCAATCTTCTAAAATTGTTAGGAGATAACTACACATTTGAACAATAATGTTTGGAATCATCAAAACTATACAAGTTGCAAAAATGTAAAGCATGCAAATAGCAACTATCTTAACAATCTTCCCCTTTTTGATGATGTCAAAACATTTATTGTTTGTATGATTTCAATTTAAATAATTCTCCTAAACTCCCCCTGAATTGATTTATACATGAAAATAAGGAGGCATTTTGAACCAAAGAACACAATTTTTTGTTTTTCAAAAATTTTAAAAACATACCAAGACAATACTAATAACACAAGCCAATTGACATAAATTCAAAATACAAACATACAAACACAATAATTTCTCTCCCTTTTTGACAACAACAAAAAGTGAAGAAGAAATAGACAAGCAATGTAAGTAATTATATGAAATTCATTTGAAAATTTAATCTAAAGAGTGATTGACATAAGGTATGCAATCTAAAACTAATAACATTAGGTAAATCTTAGAAATTCATAGAATTTAAGAAGTGATATAACATTGTAAGTAAGAAGAATTTATCAAAGACATGATTCAATTTAGACATTTGAATATAGAAAATCATTACAAGAGAGATGAATAAAAAATTTTATATTTCAAAGTTCAATAGAATATAAATGAACATAAGATCAATTTGAATTAAGAGATTGAAAGAATTTGGAAAGAAGATAATTACCACATGTGGCGTTTTGCGAATCTTTTTCAAAATTTTGGCACATTTTTGTGTATCTTTTTACATTGGGCTTATTTTGTGCCTCTTTTTCACATTTGTGAACCTTTGCGCATTCCTTTTGATTTTTGTACTATTTGTACAATTTTCAAGAGTAATTGAAACCAATTCTTTCCAAGATCAATAATCTAAAATTTCAAATTTTTCTAAGTACATAAATATCACTTGAGCAAAGAAATATAAAATAAGAAAACATCTAAATTGCAATAAGAATATTAACTTTTATGTAGTCTAAATGAATAGACATGAGATTAAAAATTCTAATTATGACAAGTTATAAACAAATTTTAAATTTAAAAAGACTAGATTTTGTAATGAAATTAATCTCAAATTACAATCTAATTTAAGCACAATTAAGATTAAAAAGACTAATGAGATTCATAAAAAACTAAACACATTTCAAAAATAAGATAATTTAAAGCAACTACAACATGTATTGATATTTATGAAAAAAATAACATAATCATTTCATAATATCAAAACTAAAGAAAAATACACTGAACTTTTAAAATTTAACACAAACAAATACAACTAAAACAAACACTAGAAGAAACACTAATACAAACACAAATACAACAAACATAAAGAAAATTATCACTCATATCTCTATTCTTCTGCAGGAGGAGGAGGAATGCCACCAAATAGGTTGAAGTAGGAAGTCATCAACATAACATTGCTATTGATTTCATGAACTTCATTTCTGATACTACCAATGTCCTGTTGTTGCTGCAGAAGTTGAGCATCAATTTGATCAAATCTTTGATCAAAATGAGTCTCAAGTCTATCAAATTTCTCAATCAAATTCTGATAATCTGATTGAGGTGCAGAAGTTTATCCACTCAACCGCTGCATTCAATCATCCCGACGTTTGAGAAGAAAAATAATTTTGTTCTGGACGATCATCAGATCGTACAGACGAACTACATTAAATACTGTTCTCAAGACATTTCATTTCACGCAAACTTAATTTTACACACATCGTCCAGTACGAAAAATTTTATCCCGGACGATCTCCACAAATTTTTGGATTTTTAAATTTTTATCAAACAAAAACAAACTAAACATACAAATCACAGAAAACAATGACAAATCCACAGACTCAAAAAGAAAATCACTCAAAAAATAGACAAAAATCACAAAAACAAAATAAAGAAAAATAAACTACTAAAACATAAATATCAATGTTGCAAAAACATTTTTATTTAAGCATTCAAATCAATAACACCAAGCCTTGTTCTTAATATATTGAAGGTATCAATGGCTAAAGGTTTTGTAAAAATGTCTGCAAGTTGATTTTCAGTTGAAACATGAGTAAGTTCAATTTCTCCCTTGGATACATGATCCCTTATGAAATGATGCCTTATGTTAATGTGTTTGGTTCTAGAATGTTGAATAGGATTTTTGGAAATGCAAATAGCACTAGTATTGTCACAATAAATTGGAATAGTGCCTATAGTTAATCCTAAATCAATCAACTGTTGTTTTAACCAAAGTACTTACACAACTTCCTAATGCAATGTATTCTGCTTCTGTAGTAGATAGGGCCATTGAATTTTATTTTCTACTGGTCCAAGAAACTAATGAATTTCCAATAAATTGACATGTTCCAGAAGTGCTTTTCCTATCCACTCTACAGCCTGCAAAGTCAAAATCTGAATAACCAATAATTTTAAATGAAGAGCTAAACTTAGGATACCAAATTCCTAAGTTTTGAGTTCCTAGTAAGTATCTTAAAATCCATTTCACTGCTGTCAAATGTGATTCTTTTGGATTTGATTGAAATCTAACACATAAGCAAACACTGAACATTATATCTGGTCAGCTAGAAGTCAAGTAAAGTAAAGATCCAATTATCCCTCTAAATTTCTTTTGATCAACAGATTTTCCCTTAAGGTCCTTATCCAACTGAACTGAGGAACTCATTGGTGTACTAACAGGTTTAGCATTGTCCATTTCATATTTTTTGAGGATGTCCTTAATATATTTAGTTTGACTAAGAAATGTACCTTCCTCAAGTTGCTTAATGCTAAAACCTAGAAAGTAATTTAAATCTCCCATTAGACTCATTTCAAATTCACTACTCATTGTTTTAGAAAAATTATCACAAAGATTTTTATTTAAAGATCCAAAAATGATATCATCCACATAAATTTAAACAATGAGTATATCCTTTCCAAATTTCTTTAAAAAGAGAGTTATATCCACACTTCCTTTTTCAAAAGATCTTTCAAGTAGGAAGGTGCTCAACCTATCATACCAAGCCCTATGTGCATGTTTCAATCCATATAATGCCTTTTTTAACTTGAAAACATGATTTTGGTATTTTGAATTTTCAAAACCTGGAGGTTGTTCTACAAAAACATCTTCTTCAATTACCCCATTTAAAAAGGCACTTTTGACATCCATTTGAAATAATTTAAAACCTTTAAAACAGGCAAAGGAAAGCAAAACCCTAATTGCTTCAAGTCTAGCTACAGGGGCAAAAGTCTCCTCAAAATCAATTCCTTCAATTTGATTATACCCCTTAGCAACTAATCTAGCCTTATTTCTAATGACTACTCCTGAGTCATTCATTTTATTTTTGAACACCCACTTGGTTCCAACAATAACACTTTGATCTTTTGGCCTTGAAGTTAATTCTCAAACTTTACTTCTTACAAATTGATTCAACTCTTCTTGCATGGCCAATATCCAAAATTCATCAGAAAGTGCTTGATCAATATTAGTGGGTTTAATAGTTGAAATAAAGGCTGAATGATTGACTTCATTGTTTAATCCACGCCTAGTTCTAACACCCTCACTAGGTTCACCTATAATCAATTCCTTTGGGTGGTTTTAGAAAATCTCAAATCCCTAGGAAAAGGGTTTTCTCTTTCCAAATTCACTTCCACATTTTCTTCCAAATTTATTCTATCAATCTTTTGGGAGTTTTCCTCAATCTCATCTTCAACAACATTTGGCTCTTCCAAATTTCCAGATTCATCAAATATAACACCCTATAAGATTTTCCAACACTTGAATATCCAACAAAGATTCCTTCATCTGATTTTGGATCAAAGTTTCTTAAGGCAGATTTTCCATTATTATGAATGAATACCTCGCAACCAAAAACATGCAAATGAGACAAATTAGGTGTTCTACCTTTTAGCAACTCATAGGGTGATTTATTTAAATTTGATCTCACATTCACCCTATTCAGAACATAGCATGCAGTGCTAACCGCCTCAGCCCAAAAATATCTAGGAAGTGAGTATTCTGCCAACATGCTCGAGCGGCTTCAATTAATGTTCTGTTTTTCCTTTCAATTACCCCATTTTGTTGAGGGGTTCTAGGTGCAGAAAAATTGTGATCAATCCTTTTTTTTTTACAAAAATTTTCAATTCTTTCATTTTCAAATTCTCCTCTATGATCACTTTGTATAGAAATTATTTCAATCCCTAGTTTTCTTTAAATCCAAGTTGAAAAATTTTTGAATTCCTTAAACGATTCACTCTTATGAAAAAGAAATCTAACCCAAGTGAATCTTGAGAAATCATCCACAATAACAAATCCGTATACCTTCCCTCCTAGACTTACAGTTTCTACTGGTCCAAAAAAATTCATGTGAAGAATTTCCAATGGTATACTAGTTCTAAGATCCTTATTAGACTTAAAAGAGGACTTCACTTGTTTTCCTAATTGACATGCATCACAAAGGTGGTCCTTAGTAAAGTCTAGTTTTGGTATACCTCTCACTAAGTTCTTTTGGGTAATTCTCCTAAGGTTTTTCATACTAGAATGACAAAGTCTCCTATGCCAAAGCCATGATTCATCAGAAACAGTTTTCAAATAAAAAGCAGTAGGAGATTGAGTACAATTCAAATCTAGCATGTAAACATTGTTTACCCTTTTACCATTTAAAACGTTTTTCCTATTTAGGCTTAATATGCAGCTAGTAGGTAAAAATTTAACATTATAGCCCTTATCACATAGCTGACTTATACTTAACAAATTATGCTTTAAGCCTTCAACCAATAACACATTGTCTATGAATTTTTTTTTAAATTTCTAATCATACCTGATCCAACCACTTTCTTTGTGGTATTATCTTCAAGTGTAACCTTGCCTCCACTCCTGGCTTTCAGCATTATGAATTGAGCAGTATCTCTAGTGATATGCTTTGAACATCCGCTGTCCAGGTACCATATGCTCCCACGACATCTTATGTGGAGCAATCCTGCAAAACTCTCAAATGTTAGACCTTGGAACCCAAACAAGTTTGGGTTCACCTTTTAGCAATTTATAATCAGATGCATGTATGATATGTCTAGGTTTATGCATCTTAATTCTTCACACCAAATAAGTTTTCATCTTCAAAGTATAAGTGTGAGTTATATGTCCCAAAAATCCATAATTATTACATTTAACATTAGGAAAAGTATTCTTAAGTTTTCTTCCATTTGTTTGTTTTCTAAGGGATTCCATATATTTAGGATAATATTTAGGATTCGTAAAATCTTCATGTTTGGGTGGTGTCCTATTATCCTCAAGAGCTCTTATTGTCATTTTATAAAATGAATTCATTTCTTCCAAGATTCGATTTGTATAACTGATTCGATATGATTTTCTCTCAGATTCATCTTTAAATTTTTTAAAGTCTCTTTCAAGATCAGCATAGGATGATTTTAAATTCACAAAATTCTTATTCAAGTCATCATATTCGTCAAGAAGTTTCATGTGGTTGTTATCTATTAATGCATGATCTTTCCTAAGGATTTCATGTTCCTTCTTAAGCTCTTCCAATTCAAAACTTACACTAGCATGCATCTTTTTCATTTTCCTATATGCATCATGCATGTGTTCAGAAACTTCAAACAATTCATCATAGGTTAAGTCACATACCTCTTCTTGATTTGATTGATCAACATTGTCTGCCATCAAGCAAAGGTTGGTGACTTCTTCTTCTTTTTCAGTCTCAGATAAGTCTGAAGCTGAGTCTGCCCAAAAAGCTCTTTGAAACTTCTTCTTGCCCTTCTTTACAGTTGGTTTCTCCTCTACCTTCTCCTTGCTAGGAGTGGCTTTGAGTTTTGGGCAATCAGTCTTGATATGACCTGGTTTCCTGCATTCATAACAAATCACTTCATTAGAAACCTTGCCATTTCTGTTAAACTTACCTCTATTCCATTGCTGGCGTCTCTTCTACTTCCTCTTTAAAAAGCTTCTGAATTGTCTAGTCATCAATGCAATATCATCTTCATCCTCAGGTTGTGAGTGTTCACTCTCTGACTATTCCACCTTTAGTGCAATATTCTTCTCCTTTCGTGGTTCACCTATATCAATCTTTCTTTGACTTACTCCTTGCTCATAAGCAATGAGTGAACTAAGAAGATCTTTAGACTCTGTAATTGCAATAATTTTAGCATCATAAGTAGTAGGTAAACATCGAAGAATCTTATTAACCATTTCAGCATTAGTTAATTCCCTACCAAGTGCATGCAAAGAAGTGACAATTTGTGTGAATCTTGTGTACATGTTAGAAATAGATTCATTAGATTTCATGCGAAACAATTCATAGTCATGTAACAAGATATTGAGTCTTGATTGCTTAACCTCATTTGTCCCTTCATAAGTTATACAAAGTCTATCCCATATGTCCTTTCCGCTTTTGCAAGTGGAAACCCGCATATAGTCTTCAGATTTTAAAGCACAAAAGAAACTATTTAGACATTTGGCATTTAATTGTGCTAAGTCACGTTCTTCTAAAGTCCAATCTGCAAAAGGTGTTTCTACCCTAACTCCCTCAACTAATCTAGTTGGTTTTGTGTAACCTTCCTAGACTAGTATCCACATACGATAATCAAGTGACTGTAAGAAAGTAGACATGCGTGTTTTCCAAAAATCAAAAGGTATATTGTCAAATAGTGGAGGTCTAGTTATAGAGTAACCCTCAAGTGTGTTTTGATTTCCGAATATAGTCATCTACGTTAATCAAAAAGTAGTTCAAACTTATGATTTTGAAACGAAGCTCTGATACCACTTGTTGAGTCTAGTAAATAGGTTGTTAGACCTAAGTTAATGTCCCAAGGCTCCCAAGAGGGGGGGGGGGGGGGGGTGAATTGGTAGTTTAAAAATTTAAATTCCTCTTTTAATATGAGTTGAACCGAAATGAAAAATTTTCTTTTAAGTTTTTTTTTAGAAAGATTTTTTCAACCATAGAGTTTTTAAAGCTAAAAATAAAATGCGAAAAAGTAAAAATAGTAAAGCAAATGACACCAGATTTATAGTGGTTCAGTCTAAACCAGACATACATCCACTCCCCAGAGGCACCCTATGAGTATTGCACTAATACCAATAGTGACTCTCCTTTTGCACCCACAGCAAGGTGGAGAAGCCTTTACAAAACACTCTATTCACCACTACCCGGTACGGAAGAGAACTGTCGTCCTTTTACACAATTCCCAGTGTTGGCAGAGAACCATCTGTCCTTTCACACTCTCCTAGTGTGGGAAGAGAACCCTTCGTCCTTTCACACTCTCTTAGTGTGGGCAGAGAACCCTTCATCCTTTCACACTCTCCTAGTGTGGGCAGAGAACCCTTCGGCTGTTCACACTCTCCAAGTGTAGGCAGCGAACCCTTCGGCTGTTCACACTCTCCAAGTGTCGGCAGTGAATTAGATCTCCTTGACATATCTTCTCACAAGAATCTAGAAGGAAGAAAGAAAAGAGTGAAGTAATCCCAATTCATAAGTAGAGATTCTTACCTTTAAACTCTAAGTGAAGCCTTCACGCTCCAGTGGTAGGAATCCTCCTTTGAATGCACTCTTACACTCTCTCCTTGGCTATTCTCTCAAAAGGCACAAAGATCAAATGACAAAAAGATTGGGTGGCAGTCTAATTTGGACTATATATACAAAAGATAAGAAAAACCGCCCAAAAACTGCAAGTTTTCAATTCTGTACGCAGTGGATCGTCCCGTACGATCGTGGATCGTCTTGGATGATTTTACTTAAAAGCCTTGAAATGAACCTCTTTGTATATGTGTACGAAATATTTTTGTACAAGCTGATCGTCCCGTACGAACGGTTATTACTAGGTAGGTTCCAAAAACTGCAAAAAATCGTTCTAAGTCGGTTAATCATCTGGACGAAAAATCTTATTCGTCTGGACGAAATTTTTACAGAGAACCGATCGTCCTGGACCATATTTAATTTCGTCTGGACAAAAATTTTACAGAGAACATATCGTCATGTACGATAATTTAATTTCATCTAGATGAAAATCTTATAGAGACCAGATCGTCCTATACGATATTTAATTTCGTCTGGACGAAAATTTTACAGAGAGCAAATCGTCATGTACGATAATTTAATTTCGTCTAGATGAAAATCTTATAGAGACCATATCGTCCTGTATGATACTTAATTTCGTCTGGACAAAAATTTTATAGAGAGCAAATTGTCATGTACAATAATTTAACTTCGTCTGGACGGAAATCTTACAGAGAACAAATCGTCCCAGACGATTTTTAATTTCGTCCTGGACGAATAGGACTTAGAAATATTTTTCAAGCCAGTTCCTATTCGTTACATGTGCTCAATAGGAGATAACTGTTTGATCGTCCCGTACGAACTGATATCATCCCGTACGATCAGTATAAATTTTATATGATCTCCTTATGTGTGTGTGCATATATTTTTATTCACTCTAATTAAAATCACTCCCTTTCAATTTTATTTCAAAGAAAAGTATAAGCTTCAAATTCATAAATTATCTCATGCTGAATTTGATTTGAAGTCTTCGTAGTCTGGAGTTCAATTTTCTTGAAATGTTAGTACACACAAGAGCAAATACAAATCTTCTAAAATTGTTAGGAGATAACTACACATTTGAACAATAATGTTTGGATTCATCAAAACTATACAAGTTTCAAAAATGTAAAGCATGCAAATAACAACTATCTTAACAGGTTTGTTTAAATTAAGAGCTATTATGAAACTCTTCTATTTAAGACCTGTTATTCTACCCAAGAGATCATCTTTTGCTGCTGTTTTGACCTGAGAGAGCCAAGAGGAGAGGGAGAGAAAGAGAGAGAGAGAGGATCTTGGGAGGGGGAGTTTGTGAGGGGTTTCACAAAGGTTGCTCCAAGCAAGGTTCTAAGTCATCTTCTCTGATCATCATCCCTTATTCTTGGAGGTTCGAGAGAGGTCCACTTTAGCAATTAAATGAGGTTCTCTGCCTACTTTAGGAGGAAGTAAAAGGAGTTGGGTTCTCTGCCTCACCGGTGTCGGTGGAAAGGAGGTTTTGTATAGGCTTCTCCGCTTTGTTGTGGTAGCCGACTGGCCTACCACCATTTCTGGCGAAACTGTCAAATAATCAAGGAATTAAAAGTTTGAAATTCTCTCTTAGTAGAAAATAGCTCTCTCTCTCTATAGAAAACCTATTTAGTTATCAATCAATATTGAACTTGCAGTTTATTTGACCCCTACTAAACTTTTGCTCAATATAACATTACAATCCTTATAATCTAAAAGATATATTTTTCTTATAAGAAAATAATTAATCTGAGTTTTACTATATCCATTCTTATAAGTGTTGAAATGCTCCTCTCTTTTTTTAAATAAGGTGTTAGCAATTCTAAAATCATAAGCTAGAGAAAAATCAAATATAGTCCTACCACCTTTATTAGTCACTCCAAATATATAACCACCATAAATTCTTTTAAAATGTTCTACCTCTCTACCAACATGTCCAAAAGCACTTTTTTTTTTTTTTTTGAGAAAATGCAAAGTTGCATTAGAATTAAAGGAATAACAAGCTAATACAAACTAGAAAATAAAAAACTAAAAGATCCTTGATCAAGAGAAAAAGGATCCTTATTGAAAGCAATTTTGTTATCATTAAACCTATTAATTTTAAATGGAACCCACTATTTCCTATTTTGAAACCGTTGAGATGCAGGGGATACCAATAATTTGAAACAACCTGAGGGTTGGTTAGTATCCCAGAATTCCCATCCGGTTAAAGAATAGGATCTAGTAACGATCCCATAAACAAATATAGTAAGTTTAAAAAACAAAAATGCCAAAAGAAAAAAAAAAAACAGCTATTAAAGAAAATCAAAAGAAAATTACAAATCGTTCTTCGTTCTGTGATCAGTAATCCTCCTTCTAGTTTGATCTTTCACTAGTCCTAGCTCTTGTAGTTCTTTGAACAGCTTGTGTTTAGAGCCGGAAGAAACTAGCTCCAACGAAGAACCTTTTTTATTCTTTAATAAAATAGTTTTTTTGAACTTCAAACTGATTGTGGAAGAAGGAGAAATGGTATTAGAAAAGCCATCTCTTATTTTATCATTATTAGCAAATATACCTGAATTATTTGCAGTCTTAGGAGTCAAAATTGAAATCTGCTCCTTCTCAAACTTCTCCTTAACAACCTCCATCGTTTGTGGGATTTGAATATCCAAATTCCCAGCAATACCCGATGGAATAAGAACAATTTGTCCAGCTGGATTTGTTGGAGTAAAATCCGGATTCACTCCTCAACAACCTTATCTGCCTCTATGATTTATGGGATTTCAAAATTTGAATTTTGAAATCTCAAAATTTCAGCCATCTTATGTTGAACTCCAGTAGAATCTACCTCATCTGATGGAATCAGCAAATTAACTTCAGTAATTTCATCTCTAATTTCAGTAGTCAATGAACCTGATTGGTTGTATTCAATATTTGTATTATGAGCTATAACCGACTCAACCAATAAATTTAAATTTAGGCTAACTGCAACTTCATCTCCTCCCTTGATTTTAGCAGTTTTTTCTACTGAATTTTGGTCTGTCTTCAAAGGATGGCATTCTGAAATCCGACGAACTGGTTGAAAATCTGCTCCATGATTTAACTGCGAATCCCTCTTAACACTTTTAATCCTTCTATTAGATTTGAATTTGATGTGCATCCAAGGTCCGTAAGATCTATCTTCAACTAATAAATTCTCTTTGTGAACTTCCTTATCAATTAAATATAGATTTTGAGAACCATGTGGACATACCACATCTTTATGTCCAATTCTTCCACATTTGAAACAAATTGAAGATAAATTCTCAAATTGAAATTTCTAAAAAAATCTGCCATGAATACCTTCAACCCAAATACCACTAGGGAGTTTCGAGTTCAATTTTACCCGAACACATGCTCTAGCAAATTCCCTTCTACCCCATCTAAACATGTTGCCATCCAATAATAATGGAGTCCCTATACTCGAAATAATTATCATAATATTGGTTTCATCCCAGCAATGTAACGACAAGTGGGGAAGTCGAACCCAAATCGGAGAAGAAATCCCATCCAAGGAATAAGGAGAAAAATTGGGAGTCCATTTATCTAGTCCAATGAAAAAACCTCCCACGTACTAAGGACCTCCATTGAGAACTTCCTCCATTGCTTCCTGAGATTGAAAGGAGCACAGGAGCCAATCTAATCCAAGTGAAGTAATATGAAATCCTCCAAATTTAACCCATTACCTCCTAATTCAACAACACAATTTGAGAAGGGCAAGTTTTTGCAAAGGATCTTCACTACCAATGAATTTCTTAGAACATGAACATTGGATTTTTCATTTTCCAAGTCAAGTTTAACCACATTATCATCTTTACTTCCTTCATGAATTTTAGTCGAATTAATTTTAATGTGTGGTTTTCTAATCCACACATTAGAATTATTCAAATTGTGATCGTGCCACCAGAGGTGGAGCCTCCAAATCATTAGCTCTAGGGATAATAACCGGCAAGGATGAGCAAGACTTACTTTTCAAAGCATCCAAAACTTCTTTTCCTTTACCACTCTCCATCAAATATTTTTTCTTAGAAGCCAAACCTCCCTCTCTAATCACTAGAGGAGAGTTAAAAAAACTAGAAAAGCTGGGATTGAATGTAAAACTACCTTTTGTATCCAACAAAGTTGGACGCGAGGTAGGTCTAAGGAAATTGGTGTTCCAGCCATCCAAGGATGATCGGCCACCATCCTCCATTTATAAAGAATGCAGCCAAAAAACTCCTTTCAAATCCTTCCTCAATTTATGGAGCTTCTCTCTCTTCTTCAATTACATGTCTTTCTTGATTGCACGTTTTCAAAAGCACTTTCTTTAATAGGTATCTTTTGCATTAATTCTTTTAATTCATTCTAAAGTTTTTATTTTGAACACATATCCAAACTTACGGAGCATATAAGAAATATTATGGCAAGCCAGGGGGGGGGGGAGTAAATTGAGTTGTGTATAAAAGAGCAGCAATTTAAAAAATTATTTAATTTTATCTTACAGAAAACCTAGTGATGTGAGTGATAAAGTTATTCATTAAAATAAATCTCAAGAGAGTGCACAAGAGAAAATAACACAAGGATTTTTATGTGATTTGACCCCCACTAACCTACATCCAAGCCTAGTAAACCCGATATTAAGATTCAACTAAAACCTAAATATGTTACAACAATTGTATCTTCTTAACACCAAGAAAAGACCATATTACATGGCAGTGAGAACCTCTAAAAAAGGTTTATAATTAAAAAACAAATAAAATCAACTCAAGTCCCAACTTGATCCAATGTTGCTCTCACAAGATATATATATATATATATATATATATATTTATATATATGAGAGTGCAAATGTGATATGAAGATATTTTTATAAAAATTTTCAAAGTTAAAACACAAGGTAATAGAGATAGGGGCCGACCAGATGCATTTGGAGGTTTCCTACTCCACTTCCTCAATAAAGAATTTTTCTATGCTAAGAAAAGAAGGATGGGTAGTTAGGTAAATATGCAAGGAGAGGAGTAATTTACTAATTAAACTCCAAAAGTTTAATTGATTGAATTAATAAACCAATTAACATAGAATAAGTTCAAATGCACTGGCTTATGAATGAAATGAAGTGTGCATACAATATGACATAGCCAATGAGTTATATATGGAATGTGACTTATATATGAAAAGTTATCTTATTTTTAAAACATTGAAAAGAATTAATTTTTGAATTGTGCATCATGAAGCATGATAGAGTATAAAGCTTTGAGTTTCATGAAATTATACAACAATCATAAAACTTACCATAAATAGAATGTAATGCATAAAATGAGAAAGCGAGAATATATTACATTGAATGAAGCTAGTTTCAAATCAACATAAAAATGAAGGCTCTAATACAAGATAATTTGAATGTATTATGAATTAATTCATTTTATTTGTGAGCAAATTTGTTATAATTAAGTCATTGTGTGTGGTTACACATATATTAATACTGCAACCCTCATCTTCACACCATCTTGAAAAGCTTCTTTCATGATTTTGCTCAATCCCCTATCAAGACCTGAAACACTAAAAATATTAGATATAGTAAGCACATGTTTATCATTATCAAATCCAGTAGGCTCACGTGTTAATGACAAATCACTATTTGTTGGTGTCATAAAAGAAGGTGCAAAATGGCCTTCATCCTTACATATAATAAATATTCTTCACATAATACTCAAAATAATTTTTCAATTAAGTTTAGAATGAAATTATAAGTGAATAACTCCCAAGTAGAAAAAATCCTTGTAAATCTATGAATGAGACAAAATAAAGACCAAAGAAAAATATGAAACCAATCAAACAAGTGAATATTTTCTCTCGCTTTGTCAACATAAAAAAAAAAAAACAATTAAACCTTAAAATTAATGAGATCAAAATCAAATAAAGGGATCCAACATTCCAAGCATTTATAATAGAGTTCAAAAATGATTTTTTACAAGGGTTTTATAAATTGTTAGCAATCTAAAATCAGTAGAAACAAATTCAATATATACATCACCATTCAAAACATGACCAAGAATGATGTGATGGCTCACTTTAATGTGCTTGATTTGTGAGTGTTGGATTAGATTCTTTGTTAAGCTGATAGCACTGGTGTTATCACACTTAATAAGAATGTGTTTTGACCTAATATCAAAGTCTTCAAACTGTTTCTTTAACCAAAACATCAGCTACACAACTATCTACAACTATATATTTAGCCTCAATAGTGGATAAAACTATAGAGTGCTACTTTTTAGAGGACCAAGACATAAGAGAAGGTCTTAAAAACTAATAAGCTCCTAATATACATTTTCTATCCAGTTTGCATCATGTATAGTCAGAATCAGAGAAAACAACCAAGTCACATGTGATAGAATTTTTAGGATACCATAAACTAAGCTTACTATTTCATATGAGGTAACAAAATATATGCTTAACTTCCATTAAATGAGATTCCTTGGGTGTAGCCTGAAATTGAGCACATACGCATACAACAAACATAATATCAGACTGATTTGAAGCAAGGTATATAAGTGATCTAATTATACTCCTACTAAGTTTTTTGGTCAATTGGTTTTACTGATTTATCTAAGTTTAGTTTGGTAAAAGGGCTCATGGGGGCTTTACTAGCTTTGAATCAATTTTTGTCAAACTTTTTAATTAATTCAATAGTATTTTTTTTATTGATGAATGTGCCATTTTTAAGTTGCTTCAACTGATGGCCCAAGAAAAATTGAGTTCTCCCATCATACTTATCTCAAATTCCCTAACCATCAAAGATAAGAACTTAGTGCATAAAGATTCATTGGTGCTTCCAAATAAGATATCATCAACATATACTTGAACAACAATGCGATCATAACTTATATTCATAAGGAATAGAGTGGTGTCTAGTCTTCCCTTTCTTAACTTGTGGTCACTAAGGTAAGCATTCAATCTCTCATACTAAGCCTGTGGAGATAGTGTCAAGACATACAAGGCTTTCTTGAATATATACAAATGATCAGGAAAAATAAGGCTTTCAAACCTAGGGGTTGCTCTACAAGGACATCTTGGTTAATAAATCCATTAAAAAAAACACTTTGTAGGTCCATTTGAAATAGTTTAAAGTCCTTAAGAGATTCAAAAGCATAGAGTAACCTATTAGTCTTCCTATCGGTGTAAAGGATACCTCAAATCTATCCCCTGAACTTGCATTATGGAACTGAGCTAGCTTTATATTTAATAATCACATCTAAATCATCTAACTTATTTATATAGACTCATTTAGTTCCAATAATATTTTGATAGTCGGGCCTTGGGATCAATTCCCAAACATTATTTCTTACAAACTAATTAAGCTCTTCATATATAATAATTATCCAAGAACTATCAAAAAGATCTTCCTCAACATTTTTTGGTTCAATAATGGAAATAAATTCAACATGATTTACCTTATCCCTCGTATTCCTTCTTGTCACTACACCCTAAGATGGGTCTCCTATAATCAACTCTTTTGGATGACTCTTCTTTTATCTCTATTGTTTAGGTAACGAGTCATTCACATGTTCTTCGAAATTAATCTTTTTGAATTTGATATTTTCTAACTCTTCCTTAACAACTATATCTTTCCTTAAATCCACCAAATTTTATCAAAGATCACATGGACTGATTCCTCAACAATCATTTTTGGTTATTAAATACATGATATGCTCTTCCAAAAATTTAATATATAAGAAAAATACCATCATCATATTTAGAATCAAAATTTCCAAGATTGTCATTTCCATTACTCAATATAAAACATTTACATCCAAAGACTTGGAAATATTGAATTTTTGACTTCTTCTGAAAAAATAATTTATGAGGGGTCTTTTTGTATGATAGGTATCAAATATACTCTATACATCACATAATAAGTAGTTAACTCTGCCCAGAAATACTTAAGAAGATCATATTCATCCAATATAGATATCTAAGTTCAATAAATACTCAATTTTTCCTTTGACAACTCCATGATGTTGTAGAGTCCTAGGAACTGAAAAATTATTCTTGATTCCTAACTCATTACAAAATTTCTCAAAATATTTATTATCAAATTCTCGACCGTAATCATATTAAATTCTTTAAATATCTAAACTATTTTTAAATAAATTTCATAAACTTTCTAAATTCGTCAAAATAATCATTTTTATGAGCTAAGAATAGCACCTTATAAACCTAGAAAAGTCATCTATAACAGCACAATAAAAAGCTTTACCACCTAGACTCACTATACTAATGGATCCAAATAAATCAATACACAATATCTCTAAAGATCTAGATGCATAAATAATATTTTTATTTTTAAAAGATGACTTATGGTGTTTACCATGCATATAAGATTCACACACATAATCAATTTTAAAAACAAGTTTTGGCAAACCAATAAAAACATCAAATCTTAAAATTTTGCGCATTGTGTGCATGTTGATGTTATATAGTCTCTATTCCAACTAAAATCTATTATACTTTTAAAACATAATAAATTAGAATCAATAAATAAGCATTCTTAATTCTTTTGGCAATAAAAAAAATAACTTTTTTCATTTTCTTTAATAGTATAAAAAATTAGTATGAAATGTAACAAACAATTTGTTAAGACAAAGCTAGATAATGGATATCAATTATGTTTTAAACCATCAATAAGAAAAAAATTATTTAATATTAGGGAAGAAATGCATACGCTTCCATTGTCAACGACTTTTCCTTTGGCATTATCGCCATATACTACATGTCCATCATATGATGGTTCTTAAGTTCTTTAAATTTAGCTTTTTTTCTGATCATTTGCCTTGAAGATTTACTGTCCATAGACCACATGTATTCCATGATTTTGCTATGTAGGAATTATTGTAAAAATCAATCACTAGTTCACTTTTAGAACCTAACTAGAATTGGATCCACTGTTACAAGAATAAAATAGTGCAAAAAAATGTAAGGTGTAGAAATTCTATAAGTAGAAGGTAAACATGGAATTTTTGGTAACCAAACAAATCTTGATTTACTTCTAACATTTTTCTTTTTTTTATAGTAAATCAAAAGAAACATGACCTTTGTCACCACAAACATTACAACTGATATTAGTTCTAGCATGAGATCTAGTAACATGAGGTCAATCATGAAAATGGCTCATATGTTTATTCCTATACATGGTAGTGCATTGAACATTAGATAATGTATCTAATATAGATTTAAGAATCTTGTTCACACTTTCAAGTAAGCTAACATGTTTGGCATTTTTAGCAAGTAATAAGCTTTCTTCTTTCAAGATAGAAAAATTAGTAGATAAAGCATGGTATTGAGAATCAAGTTATTTATTTAATTTATCATGAGACTTATATTTTTTATTCAATTCTTTGTAAGAAACTAATAAAACATTAAATGCCTCATCAAGCTTAGCATATGATATTTGATCACATACGTCTTGAGAATCTAAAGAGTCCTCTTCATTTGCCATCAAACACAAATTGGCTTCCTCTTCAAAGTTTTTTTAACTAGATTCCTCACTTTTTGGATTAGCTCATAGCACCTTCTTATTTTTTTATGTGCCTTTTCTCCATTTTTTTATATCTTTCTTTTTTTATGCTCATGTTTAAGCTCAGGGTACTCACCTCTCATGTGTTGAGCTTATTTCAATTGAAGAAAATAATAAATTTTGGACTTTTTATGCTTGAAAATTTTCTTCTCTAAGAAGTTTTCAAACTTTTTTGTGAGCATAACCACTTTGTAAGGTTCCAGTTCATATGTTAATGATTAAGAGTCATCACTTGATTATTCAACCTGAAGGGTTCGAGTCTTCCTATTATCCTTTCTCAAATTTGCATCCTTGCCTATTCAAGACTTTATAACCTATTCATGAAAGCTACTTGAACTACTAAATGACACGCCAAGAGGGGGATGAATTAGTATTTTAAAAATCTTTTTCAAAATCTTTTGAAATTAAAACCAATTTCCCAAACTTAAAATCAAAATATAAAATTTCTATGCTAATGCAAATTAATAAAATAAATACTTACATTTGTATTGTGATTTTTGTAGAAAAAATAATTATCATATATTTTTTGTTCTATTTTTTTTTTTATATTTTTTTTTCTTGTTTAAACAATAAATAAATTCAATCAATCATAAATCTCATATCACAATAATCACCAACACCAACCAAATTACATAACGTAAATATGCAACAAGTAAAGCATAGAAAGTAAAGTACATAAATTAAAGGAACAAAAATAACAGAAATTTATAGTGTTTCAACCAACTTGACCTACATCCACTCCATAAAGTCTTCCTCACTAAGTATTATACTAATCATTTTAGTGCCTCGGTAAGGTGGAGAAGCCCCTTATGTCTCCAAGAAAATATTGTTTCATATAAAAACTCTTCAATATCACATAATTTAATCACATAAAAATATTTTTTCAAGATAATGTAGCAACTTAAGCATAATTAGACACATTTCAAAGTTGTATATTTTTTTTTAATAATAGGCAATAGAAAATCCAACTGAGTAAAAATTTACTGTTTCAAAATATAACCAAATTATCATTGTGTAAAGTATCATTTGAAGACTTTAATTGTACTACAATATTATTTTTTTATACTCCAAATTATTTTCTATTAATTAAAACTACCTAATTTTTAAACCACCCCAGTGTTAAATTTTCTAAAAAAATATTTGAAATATTTAGAATCTCAATCTCTATATCATTTAAAAAGTTCCACGGTGAATGTTTTCTTGTGTAAAGTTATCCTAATTTTTTGTAACAGGAAAATAAATTTAATTAGAAAATTTTTAAAAACTTTATATTTTTGAAAACTGAGATAGGCATAATGTGACCTACCTCGATCTGGATAACTTTTAAACTGAACTGATAGCTAAAAATAATGCGTAGTGGCCCAAAAATATTTCTTTCCTCCAAAATATCTCTTCTTCTCTCTCTTCTTTAGGTACCACGTTGAGAAAAAGGAATGAAATAGTGGATTTAATACTATATTTAAGTGCAAAAAGTGGCCTAGCACTATGTGCCACCATCTAACACTACAACACAAGTTCAAATTTTAAATTCCAAAGATTACATCATCCCAATGTCACCATTCATCACATAGGTGCCATTGTAGCACTATGACGCTTGAACACCCAACATTGCAATGCACCAAGGGGAAATTTTTTTGAATTTTTCAATATGTATTCCAAACCCTTGAACTTATTCCAAAATGCATGCATGCTTTTTTCATACACTAAAATACTTCCAAACACATATAAATGGGTTCAAAACATAATTTTAAATATTCAACTTTTTTTTAATTCATGTCAGAATAACTAAATTTTGAGGTGTCATAATTCTCCCCTCCTAAAAAAATGTAGTCCTTAATATTTTAAAACTCAAATCTTTGATCACTTACAAAGATTAGGATACAATTATTTTATCTCAGACTCCTTATCTTAAGTAGCCACTCATTCAGTTCTATTCTTCCATTACTATTCAAATATATTTATTTATGAACTTTATGATATTATAGACTAGAGCTTTCTCTTGTTCTTCTTTATAGTTCATATTTGGATGTAACTCAATATATTCAATAGATATCCTATTTTTAGAATTAGATAACCCTTTTCTTAGAAGTGAAACATAGAACACATTAAGAATTTTAAACATTTTATCTTGCAATTATTACTTGTAGGAAGACTTCTCAATCCTTTCAACCACTTCAAAGGGTCAAACATACCTTCAACTCAACTTTCATTCTTTGCCAAATCTGCTAATGCCTAGCATTGGCCTGATCTTTTCATATACTAAATCTCCAACTTAAAATTCTATAACTTGAAGCTTAGCATCAAAATACTATCACTGTCTATCCTATAAAACCTTTAATTTATCTCTGATCAAATAGATCTTTTCAGTTGTATCACAACTAAGACTGGCCAAATTAAATGTCTTTTTCTCACCTCTATCAAAAGCAGTAGTGTATGACACTTCCTACCATACAAAGATTCATATGGAGCTATACCTATACTTGAGTAAAACCTATTATTATTAGTAAATCGATCTGAGGACTGTGATCCTCCTATCTACCACTAAAATTAAAAATACACAATCTCAAAAGATATTCTAGTACCTTTATAGTTCTCTCAAACTGTCCATTATTCTGAGGATGAAATATCATATTAAAGTCTAGTTTCATACCCAAACCTTATTGAATATCCCTCTATAGTATAAAGGTAAACTTACCATTTTTGTTAGAGACTATAGCCTTCAATATTCTATGTAATCTAATAATCTCATGCATGTATATATGTGCTAATTTATCTATTAAATCAGATTATCAGATCTGAATGGAATGAGCATACTTCATCAACCAATCAACTATAACTTAAATAACATTATGCCCATATCTTGACTGTCTTTACCTAGGAAAACCCTTAGAAAAAATTCTTGGTCACTACTTCGTATTTCCACTAGAATAGGTAATGGTTGCGAAAAATCTCCAATTGCTAATGATATGCCTTCACTAACTAATAGGCTTCACATTTCAAAAAAAATTTATAACATCCTTTTTCAATCTAGGACACTAAAACATATATTTAAAAATCACTATACAATTTACTACTTCTTAGACGAATAGTGTAACATGAATACTGAGCCTGGTGTAAAATATTTAGGAAAAATACCACAACTGCAAACTCCAAATCATGTGCCAGATAGTTCCTCTTATATGACTTCAACTGTTTAAGGATATAAGGTATCAAATTTCTATATTACATAAGAATGCATCCCATACCTTTCAGTGACATATCCCTGAATACCCAAAATCCTTTTGTGTGGAAGTGGTAAAATTAGAACAGAAATCAAACAATCTTTTAATTTTAAGTAATTATTGATTGAACACTGACTTTTAAGTTAGTCTTATCATAGGTACATAAATATGAGAAAACCCTTTCACAAATTCCTTTAAAAGCCAGCCATATCCAAGAAACTACACATTTTAAATGTAGTAGTAGACATCGACCAATAAATAACAACTTGTACTTACTGAGGATTTATAAAAATACCAGCACTACTCACCACCTACCCTGAAAAAGTAATACTCCTTGGCTAGAAATCACATTTAGATGCTATTACATATAGCTGATGCTACTCAAATTCTCTAATATAACCCTTAGATGTTTAGCAAAATCTTCTTCAGAAGTAGAATAAATTAAAATGTTGCCTATACAAATAATAACAAACTAATTCAGATAATCCCTAAACACTTTGTTCATCAAATCCATAAAGGTAGCTAGTGTATTCGTTACAAAAACGACACGATGGGAACTCATAATGCATGTACCTCATATTAAAAGCTACCTTCATAACATCATACTCTCTCACCTTCACTTCATAATAGTAGGATCAATAATCAATCTTACAAAATACAAAATATTAAGTAAACTAATCAAATAGATCATCAATCCATTATAAAGGATACTTATTCTTGATAGTGACTTTGCTTAACTACATGTAATCAATATACATGCACATCATATCATCCTTTCACTTTATAAATAGAATATGTGCTCCTCATAGAGACACACTAGGGTAGATGAATTCTTAATTAACTAAATCTTAAATTTAAATCTTTAACTCCTGAAGCTCCTTAGGTGCCATCCTATATGGAGCTTTAGAAATCAGGATAGTTCCTAGAAGTACATTAATGAAGAACTCTAAGTGTGCATTTGGGACAGATTTTTCCCTACTGTACTTTACCAAACATAACTGAGAGATGGTATGGGGTTACCTGATCCTACTCCATTCTCCACAATTTTATATCCTGCAGTTGCTTCTCACATCCAAAGGAAACCTCATGCTGTTCGTCTGCTTCCCAATATTCATAGCTATGATAAATACATTAATTCCCTTGCTATCTATGAATTGCTTCATCATCCCCAAGTTTCCTTCTATCAGACCACTCCTCTCCTTCTATCTCATCTCACAATACTTAGGACTCGGTCACCCATATTCCTATAAAATTATAGCTGCAATAACTCCTGCCTTCCTCTTCGTGGATATGAAGTGACACCTCCTTCCTCTTCACAGATCTAAAGTGACACCTCTCACCATTATTTTGTTCGATCAGAAACAAGGGCAACGATAAAAGCTTTCTTGCAGCGAAGGTAGCCTTTCTTACTTCCATCCCGCAAATAAGCAGTCATCTTATAAGGAAATTATATATAAAAAAGCCTTTCATACTTACTTTAACTATCAACCCCCAAGCCTAGCCGGTCGTCTCCGCCACCCTCGACAATTTTCTTGCTTGTGGGATCAAACCTTAAGAAAGACAGGAGTTTGGTCACTGTGAAGGTAACCATCCTTCTCCCTTTCACGTGTACTTGTCGTAAAAGAAAGGGAATTTGCTTTCTGTTAAATTCTGAAGGTAAGCCAAATATTAGGAATTTCTTATTTTTTTCTTTTTGAAAACAAATTAGTGATTTATCTTCATTGATATTTTATAGTTTCGATCTTTTATGGTACATCTGAAACAATTATTTGTGATTTATGACCAGTGCAAGTAATTTGTGAACCTGCGTTCCATCTGAAATAGTTAAGAGCTAAAATAGCTAGAAAAGAAAAGCAAACCTGATTAAATAAACAAGAAATTATGATTTAATTTTATGAGCATGACAAATCAGATAATAAAGTAATGTGGCACCTATTTAGAATTAATATATGATCTAAATTTTCCCTTTACTTCATAATTCTATACATCAAATTTGTAAGCACTCTCAGGAAGAGGAAGGCAATCCTTGTCAATCTTAAACTTCATCTGCAATATAGCAATGAACTCACAATCAATCAATTGAAAAGTATTTAAAAATTTACAAAATTAATATATATACATATATAAAAACTAGAATAAATAATTTAATAGGATTTATTATGAATGTTGGAGTAATTAAAGGAAGGAATGGCTGGAAGTTTTTGAAGAAGTTTATGGCAAGTTGTTCTTAGTAATTATCTTATTTCTTTTTTCCTTATGTTAAACACTTCAAAAGAAATTAAAAACTAACAAGTAGCTCTATTTTACCATGTTTGTATAACTAGTATATACTCACATGGATTCTTTTCTTTTTTTTTTTTCTTTTGAATCATTTACTCTTTGTTCAATTCAGAGAAAAAATATTGAAATACACTTTTATCTCTTAGTTTTTGTGACCTATGAATTTGTATTCTGCACAGGGAAATTCCTAGGTAGCGTTGCAACTTTTGTTAATTTACCTGCCCTTATATGAATTACAAACCCTCTAATCATTAGTACTCACGAGCTAATTAACTCCATTGGCCACATTTGTAATACTTCGACCTTTGCATTTCTTAGGGGCTACTTGGTAGCATCCAGTATTTGATTTAAGTAAGATTTCATAAATCTGCTAAATCCAGATTTCAAAAATCTTGAGGGGCCTAAATCCTGAAAACTATTTTGTAACATTCATAATAAATCCTATTAAATCTCATATGACTTTTTGGCTATAGAGCAGTTTTAACCTGCAAGGCCACAACCACATAATAGTACAAATTATTGGCAGCGAATGCTTGAAGTTTTAAGAAAATCTATTCTAATTTTAAAAATAATAGATCTCATCTTTATTCTTCTCAAGAGCAACTACCAAGAAATATGCAAAACATACCATGCAAGATTAACATATCCTGCCCACTCAACCAGTTGAATAATAAAAAATTTAATCTTATAAACTTGTGTTTTCTTTATGAAGAAACTCGCAAGAGTCAATTGGTGTTCAAGAGCTTATAGTATTTTATGAGAATGGCATAACATGATTATTATTGCATGACATTTATGCTTATGACTAAATCTTACAGTATCCACTTTGCTTAAGACCAGCAAAATCACTTATGCTTTAATTTTTTTCAATAGATAAAGATGTATGATGTCTCTTGTATTTTAAATTACTAGCAAAAACCATCAATTATATTGCTATGCATATTCCCTATTGTTATACTTTGTTAATTTATAATATAGGAATTAAGAAAATGAATGGGTAAACCAAAGGATGGTGGACCATCAACAACATGGGAAAAAGATGTGAATATTATGTTATGTGATTTATGTCTAAGAGAGATTGAACTTGGTAATCGACTAACTATACACTTCAACAAAGAAGGTTGGACGTATTTAATTAAAAAAATTTATGACAAAATTGGAAGGGAGTATAATAAAGTTCAGTTAAAAAATAAATGGGATTAGTTAAAAAAAGATTGGAAATTATGGAAAGATTTGAAGCGTGGTTCCACTGGATTGGGTTGGGATCCTAGAAAAAAACCATTGACGCACTTGATGAATGGTGGAAAGAGAAATTTAAGGTAAATATTATTTTACCTATATTTGTTTTTTCCAACATTTATATTATACTTTTTACTTATTTGAAATAAATTTTTTCTTTATAGGTTGTGCCAAATGCAAAAAAAAATTAGATACTATGGCATTGATCCTGAACTTGAAGATAAGATTGATCTTATGTTTCTAGGTAATGTTGCTACCAGAGATCATGCTTGGACTTCAAACCAGGGACTTCACCATGAAAATGTTACTGAAAATTCTGAACACATTGATAGAGGTTCTGAGTCTTTTGAAGATCCTTCATAAAATCTTGAAAGCATTAATAATTGTAGCCAATTGAAATGTCCTTCATCTACAACGTCAAGCAGTAGAAGGAAAATAATATTTAATTCAACATTTCTAGGAAGTCAAATTACTCAGCTTGTCAATTCTTGTACCAACATTACCTCAGAAACTAATGCATCAAAGTCAATAATTGAGAAATCCTCCATTTCTGCTGCCATCAAAGTGTTTGAACAAACAACTGAAGCATTTGAAGACATGCAACTATATTTGTTCTCCACCAAGCTTCTCAAGGATCCAACGAAGTGAGAAATTTTTATGTCAATTTGCCCTGAATGATGAGCTCTTTATCTTCATTATTTCTATGGAAATCATGACTCAAAAACATTATAATTTCATACAGTTTAGCAAACAATGACTTTGTATTTTCTTCATTGATCTTTAAACTTAGATTGTGATTTTCTTCATTCTATTGGGATCTTGGATATATTTATCTTTGCTTTCTTTTTCTAATAAAATGAACCTTATAAGTAATTAATGGATTTCTCCTTTAGATTATTCAGTGGAATCTAAATTACATTCCTAAGTTTATTGGGTGGTATAGTATTAAGGAAATTCCAAGTTGAATTAATAAAAAAGAGCACTGATATTTCTGTTCAAATACCATCCACCTGTTTGTTATGTGTAATGTTTGTAAAAACTTGAAGCAACATTGCTTCTCTAGGAATTTTTTTAGACATAATTTTCCTTCACTAGCCTTTATTGTTTCACAACCAAGGGCATTTTTCTTGTCTAACTATTGATCTACTTGCAGGATTTGGCAATCTTTCATCAATAAATTTTTTTTTCCATTGGTTGCCTATTCTTTTGGCCTTAGCATAACTGGAGCTACTATTGCTATCATTGCATCTCAGTATGCCAATTTATTTATTTAGATTTCTATTTTGTTTTTAAGTTGCTCATATCCTACATAAAACTTAAACGGTTGCAGGAATTCTTATATTGAAGTTCATTTCATGCAGCTTCTGTAGTATGTAGATATCTTAACTCTAATGATAGTTTACTCAACATTTTTCTTTGTTTAGGAATTTCTAGTTCACATCTGAAAGAAGCATTGTACTTCATACTCTCTTCTTAAACCAATTAGCAAGCTTTTATCAATTACACCGACTCACTAAAGAGTACACAATACCATAATATCCTATTTGTTGCTAAAGCATATATATATTCTTAATTTTAACATGCATCCTTTATTTTTTTCAATTTTCATTTCTAACATTAGCTATTTGATGCATATTGTTTTAATTGATTTGCCTGATTTATCACGTGTGTTGTAGGACCTAACCTCACATATTTCTTCAGAAATAGATTCACTTGTGCTTTTGCCAAAGATAATAGCTTTTGTTTATTTGCAGGTCAGCAAGCTATGCATGCTATTTTATGTGTATATCTCTCTAAATCCACTAGTGCTATTTGAAAATTATTTAGTCATTTTACTTCAATAATTAGGCCCTCGTCAGGGGCTACCTGTGTTCTCTAGGTACACAAGAAGGCCCTTCAACGCCTACAAAGTCCATATCTGCTCTTATTTCTAGACTTGAAATAAGTAATAATTTTTTATCGTAGAATATGAACTGGTTAAGCCTATCAAAATGTAAACCTGATATTATTCTAAAAAATCAACAGCTATTTCAAGTTACATAGAATCCAATTCTGTCATAATCAGTTGAACTATTAAAAAAATCATCCGGACAAATACATGTAGTGCAATTACAACCGCAGAAAAAAAATCTAATTTAATGAACTTGGTCATATTGTTTTACCTGAAAGACCAAGTTGTTCTTTCAAGTTAAAGCAAAATTCTTTATGAGAAATATAAAACCTTTTAAGTTGGATTCATCTTCATGTCTGTCTCACAAATTGTCTAAGCATCATGATCAGAATCAAAGTCTGAATATAATTCAATAGGTTTCCACATGTTCAAATTTGCCTCTAGTGGTGGAAGGTCATCTTCACTATCAGAATTGAGAACCTCCCCATTTTATGACTCTGGCTGAAGTTTTACAAAATTCTGTAAATTCAGAAAAGTGCAGTTCCACATACTGTGACGGCCGGTCACTTTTAAAATGTTATGAGCACATGTATATTTATTTGAATTGCTATTTTTGCTGTAAGTATTACACATTTCATGACAATAGCTTCCTTTGTAGTGAACATATTTTTTTTAATGTTATTGCAGGTTATATTTTTAGGCCTTTTGTCAGACCACTTCTCATGCTTGCACTTGGCATTTCTTCCAATATTGCTGAATGAATATTTAAATTTATCATTAATTGATTGAATTGTTTGTGACATTGATAATGCATTACTTAAGAAAATTTGATGTGCAAAGTAATTATTGGAAGAAGTTTAGCTTAAATTAAGTTGGTGGAGAGATCCTTTGGAGATAGTTCATTGTTCTCATAGCTGGAAATTGATTTGTACTTTTAATTTTCTGAAAAGAAAAGTGCATATATTTAAATTTTGCCACAATGTATGATTTAATTTTGATAGCACATCAGATGTTTATATAAATAAGATATTAATACTTATTACAAACTATATGAAGGAATGGAATGTAATGAGAATAGAAGTGAGTCAGCCGATATTGCAAATATTAAAAAGACTATACTTGCGACAATATGTATTATAAATGAGTATTATGAAACATATATTTGCAAAACACTGTATGATCAAATAAAATTATTATTTTTCTATTGGATTGGAGGCTTTTGTAAAATTATAATTTTATGTGATCAAGCCTATAGATCCAAAATTTTGTGATATCCTAAGGAGTATTTTGTATGATAATCGATATATGTCGTATTTCGAGGTAATTTTTTTATTATCATATTATATGATTTGTTTAATATATATAATATCTAATCATCGTTTCTTAAATAGGACAGTATTGGAGCTATCAATGGAACACAAGTGGATGCTCATGTTTTGAATGCTGAGAAAGCAGCTTATATAGGAAGATGTGAGTCAGTGATGCAAAATGTTATCGCTGTATGTGACTTCAACCGTGGTTTAAAATTGCACAATATGAGGTTCGCCTAGAGGCCCGCCTTTGCGAAATTCCAGTAAAAAATGCCTCGATGCTTATAACCTGAGTTTTTTTTATGAGGCTTGCACCTCAACTTGTTTGAGGCCCGCCTTGATGCCCTCCTTGCCTCACTGGAATGAGGCTTATGCCTCATGCTATACATATTAAAATTTACATAAATCTTGAAGTAAATGCCCGACATTGGACTCTAGAGGAGAGGAGAAAGGGGAGAGAGCAATTCATCATAATGATGATTCAAATGAAGAACCCCTTAGTGATGATAGTGCTGATGACTTATGAGTTCTTATGTGATATGCCATTACTATTTATTTTTGGAAATTTGAATTATATGTTAATGAAAAGATTACTCGGATTTAGGAAAGATAGAATTTTGAGTTGAACTATATTTCATGTTGTCTTATTATTGGGATATTTTGATTTCACTTCATATCTTATGCTTTTTTATGTTTTATATTATTCACTCATTAGTATATAAAAAATTTAACATTTTATGCTTACGCAATCTTTTGATTTTGAGGCTTACGACTCAAAATGCCTTAAGGCTTACACCTCGCCTCACGAATGAAAATCACCTCAATACCCGAATACGCAAATTTAAACATTGACTTCAACACGTGTTTTACTTTTTTCATGGCAGGATGGGAAGGAAGTGCACATGACAGTCGTATTTTTAAATTTGCTACTCGTAATAGATGCAATAACTTTCTCATGCCATCTCCTAGAATTTGTACTTTGCTAGGTATTACACCTGGATGTTTATCAAACATATATAACATTGAGTTTGATATTATTTAGTTTAAATGTGCTGGTCTTACCATTTCAGTCTGAAGCTTCTTGAAAATGACCTTGCAATTATATGCATAGGAGAGTTTAATAACTTATACTATACTTAACAAATATTTAGTTTCTCTAATACAACCATCTAAATGTATGTTGTTTACATTTTTGCGAAGTTTCTTTATTGATCATTCTTAACTATTTAATTTTGTTTGATGTTTTACCAAATGTAAGTCATTCTTAGTACTTAGGCATTTTTTGAAGAAATTTGTGCATATTCAATTTTTAATAGTGGCTTAATTACTATTTTACTAATCACATGTTCAAACTGTGAGGAATATTTTGAACCCCTGTATTTAGTGGATTTAAGAAGTGGGAATGTGGAGCACTGATAAACTTGCCAATGACTTCATGAAATTCTTGATCCTCTCTCCCTTC
This sequence comes from Dendrobium officinale, assembly GCA_019514585.1. NCBI lineage: Eukaryota > Viridiplantae > Streptophyta > Magnoliopsida > Asparagales > Orchidaceae > Dendrobium > Dendrobium officinale. The sequence goes on from CM033698.1 coordinate 20,371,504, forward strand.
TTCTTAAATGAAATGACTTGGCGATGAGTGTTGTTCATGAGCAATTGGCTCGGGATGGGCTACTTAGATACCACTTTTTTTTTTGTAAAACATAGAGTTATGAAAATAAATATGAACTATTGAAAGTGTATTGAATGCTGGGATTTTGCTATTTGACCTCTCCAATTATCAAATTTATAATAAAGGATTTGAATTCGTGATATATCAAACTCAATGTCGCAATGAAATAATCATTTTGGAAATATTTTAATGATTTACTTTATACTTACAAACCACATTTTGCAGATGCAAAGAAACAGATGCAACAATTTGCTTAACAAACAATTACATTATAATTATCATCAACATTACAATCTGTCTTTTGCCTGGTGCAAGCCAAAAGATTACAAGTGGAGAGAATTGTAAATTGAAGCAGGCATTGTTTTTTTCTACCAAATTTAGTTCAATTTCATTGGGCATCATATGTTTTGTATCTGCTATGTACGTTTAATATTTAACATTGAAATAAAAAATGTGGATACTTTCAGTAATGGAAAACAATAAAGTTTTATTAGTGTTATTGCCGTCTTTATTAACGTATTTTTATGGTTTGATTGATACTTTCGGTGTTATAAATGTGGATATTTTTAGTAATGGAAAACAACCAAGTTTTATTTTGTTTTCCTTTTTTTTTTTGGAAAGTCTTTGGTTATTTGTAAGATATTGGGAACTTCTGTCACACCAATTTTAACATTTATGTTGTTTCAAGAGTTAATTTCTTTTCATGTATGTTATTAAAATTTAGTTTTGAAAAATGAAATTCATTGAGAAAATTTGATAATAATGTCTTGTATGAACGTATTTCTTAACAATTTAATTTTACTATCTATTTAAATTATATAGATTATTGAATTTGATATAATTTAATTATTATTGTTGATAAAAGTAATATTTTATTCAAACTTTTCTTAAGTTTTATTTAGCAGTCGGCACATTACTACTTCTTGTAAAAGGTATTTTATGAAATTTTTAGGTGTATTTGTCAACTTCGTAGAAGTGAAATAAAAAAAAATTTAACTTATTTTATTTAAATTTTATCAAAAGCATTAAAATTAAGTCTTGGATAAATTTTTTTTACGTAGCATTTAAAATCGTAAATATAAGTTTAATTTTTTTTCATTTTTTGTAAGGCTTACAAATATTTTTAAGTTAAAAATTTATTTTTTACAGCAATTTTTTTTAAAAAATTGGTAGCTTTAATATATTTTAAAAAAGTTCTACCAACTTAAGAATGGATACAATTTTGATTTAGAATTGTTAGTTTATTATCATATACATTTAAAAAAATAAATTTTGAAAAATTATATATTTCATCTAAATATTTATAAGGGTATGAAGGTAATTTGTTCCCATACTATTGTAGCACAGCAGCTCTACAATTATACCATCCAAACAAAACATAATGATTTTTATAAAGCAACTTCAGGAAGCAGCTTTATGTACAACAATTTCACAACCTACTTTACCGACAGCTGCAGCCGTCCCAAATGCACCCTAAGTCTCTATCCAAACACAAACTTACTCCTAAGGAAACATATTCAAAATTTTTTGCACTACTCGGACATTAAAAAGAAAACTAAAATCTATATTCTTATCTTGAACTAATGTCAAAAAATCATATAACATTTCTTCAATAGTTTATCTACTTTTATAGTAGAATTTAAATAGGATAAGACTCCTCTAACTCTCTAAAATTAGGGGTGTCAATATTTGACCCCACCCAAAAACCTGACCAAACAATTAGGTTTGGGTTGACCCAAATCAAAACCTTGTTGGATTTAGATTAGGTATTTTGACCCATTTATATAATTGGGATGGGTTTTGGTAGACCTAAAAACCTAACAGTAACCCCAATTGACTTGGGAACCATATGACATCTTATCATCCTTTCACCGCGTCTATCTCATCATCTATAATTCCATCTATCTAACATATCAACGCACGAGAGCTATCCCATTCAGCCATCATCCATCTGCCGCTTGATAGTCGTACTAGTGTTGCTATCACTATTGTTATCATAGTATCTATCCCGCTCGAGCTATCACTGTCGCCATCCCCGTCCTGGTTTGCTACTTTTATTTTCCTCTTATTTTTCCAACGCTGTATGTTAAAAATGTCCCAATTGCCTCACTGCTTAATCAAGAGTGTTCTCAGGCCCCGGCTTGAGATTTAATTAACCACAGGGGCTTAGGCCTGTGGGAAACTAAATTCCACTGCCAAGTAAACCTTACTCTAGCTGATGTATCGGGTGGGAGAAATTTGGTTATCTCAATCAGGTTGTGTATATTATTATCCATCAGGATATATATGTTAGAGCCGCTATCTTCAATGGTTAAATATATATATGATATAATTTTCCCTTCTAGTGGCCTACTTGTGAAGGGCGTAAAAGCCTACGATCGTCTTGCCCTTTAGGTTGGTGCAATCATATACCCATTGCATTCTGTCCCTGCTGAGCGGTACCATTGCTGAGGTCCACAAATTATTATAAATCTAAGTTTATGGATTAAACTTTTGATGATAGCAAATATTAATAATTATCTACGACTGCCTTGCCTACTATCTTTTCAAGTCCACAACATCGAGTGTAACTCAAGCCAGCTCAAGATTGGGTAGATTTAGTTTGAGTTAGTTTGTAATTTTTCCTTTCTTGAGTCCATTATAAAAGTGGTTCCTGATGCTATGTAACAATGCACTCACACACTTGAGGGTTTTTCTGTTGTTTTTTGTTTTGAGTACATTGTCCTAGACGATGTCCATATCAACCAAGATGATCTGACTAAGAACAGAAACCCTAATTAGGGCATCCTGGTTAAGACAGTCGTCATTAAGCACATCGTCCTGGACGATGCTTGTATCGGTCAGGATGTTAGGCTCAAATTAGAAAGAATCAGTTGCCAAATCTATTTAGGTAAGATTTATTTTAGGACATCAGCCAGGATGATCCATTACATCGGCATGGATGATTTAACATAATTATGCCTAAATTAATTTGGTAATTAAAGTAAGTAATTAAGGCTTGATTGATACAATCACATCGTCCTGTATGATCGCAGGATCATCCGGGATGATCAATTCAAAAATCCTTGGTTGCTCCTGGACGATTAAACATCGGCCAGCTCTTATTCCGAGCGATGTTCTGGATGATTTTCGTCAATTTTGAACTAATCATCTGGGACGATCGTACGATCAGCCCAAACGATCAAGCTAATTCTGTATCGTCCAGACCTCCTTTCTGAGCGACTGTCTGGCCGATAATTTGTGATTTGAACTAATCGTACAGGATGATATGTTATCATCTTGGATGATATGAAAAAATTTCTTCTATTCGTCCCAGATCGTCCCGGCTGATTAGGATTTAATTGCATGGATTATACAAGATGATATTTATATCGTCCTGGACGATAAAGTCGGCAAGTTACAATTAATGAGCTATTTCGAAGCTCTTCTATTTAAGAGCTCTTATTTTTCACTTTGTAAGATCTTTTGCTACTATTTTGACCTGAGAGAGCCAAGAGGAGAGGGAGAGAGAGGGAGGAACTTGTGAGGGGGAGTTTATGAGAGGAATTCACAAAGGTTGCTCCAAGCAAGGTTCTAAGGTGTCTTCTCCAATATTCATCCTTCGTCCTTGGGGGTTCAAAGGAGGTCTTATTCAGCAATTGGTCGAGGTTTTTTTCCTGCTTCAGGAGGAAGAAAAAGGAGTTGGGTTCTCTGCCTCACCGGGGTTGGTAGGAACGAGTTTTTGTATGGGCTTCTCCGCCTTATTGTAGGAGAAAAAGGAGAGTCACGTTTATAGCGGAGGGCACCTTCGGGGACTGGACATAGGTTGAATTAACCTAGCCACTATAAATTCTCTGTGTTCTTTTCTTACTACATTCTGCATTTATTTTTCCCACATTGATTTCTTTATGGTGATATTGATTTGATTTTTATTTGTACTTTATTTTAAAAAAAAAATTAAAATACCAATTCACCCCCCTCTTGGTAAGCCTCGGGCTAGTTCTTAAGGGCTTAACATCCCTAACGAACTTTCAAGTGGTATCAGAGCAAAATTCATAAAAACTAAGTTTGAAAACTTTTTGAATTTTGATCCATGGCTAATAACGAAAATCATAATACTGTGGAAGGGTATTCTATTACCCGACCACCTTTGTTTGGAAAACTCACATGTCTATGTTACTTCAGGACGATAAATATCGGCCAGCTCGTATCCAGGACGATTGTGTGGATATTTTCCAAAGCATAGAAAAAATAGTTCAAATATTTTACATTTAGTTATGGTAAATCCTTATCATTGAGAGTCCATTTAGTAAAAGGAAGTGGAATAGTAATGACATTCAATTTTCGAATTGGAGGTGTATAACAATCCTTAACAAGCATCCACATGCGATAATCAATTGATTGTAAAAACATAGACATGTGAGTTTTCCAAAAATCAAAAGAGATATTATCAAACAAAGGTGGTCGAGTAATAGAATACCCTTCCACAGTATTATGATTTTCGTTATTAGCCATGGATCAAAATTCAAAAAGTTTTCAAACTTAGTTTTTATGAATTTTGCTCTGATACCACTTGAAAGTTCGTTAGGGATGTTAAGCCCTTAAGAACTAGCCCGAGGCTTACCAAGAGGGGGGTGAATTGGTATTTTAAAATTTTTTTAAAACAAAGTACAAATAAAAATCAAACCAATATCACCATAAAGAAATCAACGTGGGAAAAATAAATGCAGAATGTAGTAAGAAAAGAACACAGAGAATTTATAGTGGCTAGGTCAACTCAACCTACATTCAGTCCCCAAAGGCGCCCTCAGCAAAACTCTATTGCACTTTCCACTACTGAAGCTCTTGGAAGTTGTGTGGCCCAAGTCCTTTGGTTGAAACAACAGGTATTGGATTTAGGATTACCTGTAAGTACCATCTCAATCTTTTGTGACAACACTAGTGCCATATGCATCTCTAAAAATCCTATCCAACATTCAAGGACTAAACACATTGACATTAGGCATCACTTCATTAGAGATCATGTGACTAAGGGAGACATTGAGTTACACCATGTGACAATTGAAAACCAACTGGCGGAAATCTTTACTAAACCACTGGCCTTCGATACTTTCAGTTCTTTAAGGACCAGATTGGGTGTGATTGACATAAATGCATGAAACTTGATCTTTTAGGTATTTTCTTTTGCTTTTGTTTTCTATTTTTTTCTTAGCTTTTTGATGTGTTTTATTTTGTCTCTTTTTACTTAAAAATCTTCAAAATCATCGCTGATATGATACTATATTCCTTGTCCTTGCTTTTGAAAATTTGTAGTCAATATGCTTTTTCATCTCCTAATCTCTTAGATGGTAGGAATATCTTGTGATTGTGTCTCTCTCTCTAACCTATTTTAGTGGCATAGTTTTCTTTTCTAATCAAAAATCTATCTCAAAGTAAAAATTGTTTATAAAATTGAGATCTTTTCTTAAGCTTGCTTAAACAAATCTATCTTGTAATTATAATGTTTAAAGTTTTTTTTGTCACACCATAATCCCTCGTTACTCTTGTCTTTGATTATTAACTCTGTTTGTGGTAATTCTTCCTTATGTTAGAGAGAGAGCTCCTATTCTATAATATCTAAGAAGAAATACTAACAACTAAGATTTTTTTTAAGAGGTTATAAAAGAGAATATAGCATGCAAAATCAAAAAAAAATTTTGGCCAATGATGCCAACAAAAGAAGCGCAATGACGCCAAAAATTGAACAACTATAAAAAGATGTGCAAAGCATCAACTCAATTGACAAGAGACATAAAATGAGCCCACTTAAAAGCAAGCTATTCTCTCTTTTTAAATCTTTTAGAACTTAGATGTTTTGGTTCTCAAAGGCTTGATTTCGATTATTTTACAATTGTGTCAAATTTACTTTGGTTCATTATTTTATAAAGATAATTTTTCTTAAGCCAAGTGATGGATAGATTTTTTTTTATATATCCAATTATTTCCTTGAGTTAGGTCATTGATTTCAAAAGATGATTCTACCCTAAGAAAATGTCTGAGCTAAGGGTAACCATGATCGGATATTATACTATTCTATGGATTAATGAGATTATTAACTCATTAACTCACAAGTTTTTAAATCAATCACATGGAATACTATATCATTTTCATGCCTTGACAAAAAAGAAAAAAATTTTTGCTATTGTTCTTATGTGTTCCTTCCTTTTGATATGTCAAAAGGGGGAGAAATTTATGATGTTCCTTTTCTGTCGATCCTGAACTTTTACTGCTTATGGGTTTCGTAGTGTTTTGCCATCATAAAAAAGGGGGAGATTGTTACAAACCTATTTTCATGACCTGTGTTTTGATGATTGACAAATACTATTGATTATCTTGGACTACTTATTTATTCTAACTTTTCAGGAATCGAAGACACCATATGAGATTACTTTGCTAATGGAGAGTCACGTTTTGTAGTGCAATACTTGGACGGTGCCTCCAAGGAGTGGACGTAGGTCGAGTTGACCGAACCACTATAAATTTTTGTATTCTTATTTTTTGCTTCCGCATTTATTTTTGTGGTGTGAGTTTGGTTTATGTGATTTTCATTCTTTGTGAATAGAAAATTTTAAAATACCAATTCACCCCCCCTCTTGGTTAGCTTGGGACTAAGTTCAAGTTCATAAGGGCTTAACATCCCTAACAAACTTTCAAATGGGGTAGCTGAAAGAAAGAACTGAACCTTAGTGGAAGCCGCTAGAGCCATGCTTGTTTAATATTCACTTCCAAAATACTTTTGGGCCGAAGAAGTTAACACAGCTTGTTATGTGTTTAATAGGGTGAACATTAGAGCCAAATTAGATAAGACACCATATGAGATCCTTAAGGGTAGAACACACAATCTTTCCCATCTTTATGTTTTTGGTTGTAAAGTTTTCATTCATAACAATGCGAAGTCTCACATAGGAAAAGTTTACCCAAAATTTGATGAAGGAGTGTTCTTAGGATATTCTAGTGTTGGGAAGTCTTTTAGGGTGTTTAATAAGAGGACTTTGGTGGTGGAGGAAACTACTAATATAGTATTTGATGAGTCTGATCCTAGAAAGCTTAGAGTTGAGGATGATGATGATTCTGGAGAGATTACCACTGGAGTAGAAAATTTAGAGAAGAGGGTAGAGCACCAGAACACTGAAGGAGTAGGAGATGTTACCCAAGGAGTAGAAAATATAGATCTGGAGGAAAGGGTTGAACCTTCACACACTCTGCCTATAGATTGGAGATACTCTTTGAGTCACCCTAAAGATCTGATCTTAGGAGACCCTTCTGATGGAGTTAGGACAAGACAAGAACTTAGGAAGGAAGTAAACCACTCTTCCTTTATCTCAATGGCTGAACCCACCAACATAAACGAAGCCCTTTCTGATGAGTTGTGGATCTTAGCCATATAGAAGGAACTGAACCAATTTATTAGGATTGATGTTTCGGAGCTTGTAAAAAGACCTAAGCGATAAAGTTTAGTTTGAAACAAGTAGGCCTTTAAGAATAAGGTGAATAATTCTGGAGTGGTGGTTAGGAATAAGGCAAGATTGGTGGCTAAGGGGTACAACTAAATAGAAGAGATAGATTTTAAGGAGTCCTTTGTCCATGTAGCTAGATTGGAAGCTATTAAAGTGCTATTAGCATTTGCTTGTTATAAGGGATTTAAGCTTTTTCCAATGGACGTTAAGAGTGACTTTTTAAATGGGGTAATAAAAGAGGATGTGTTTTAAGAACAACCCCTAGGTTTTTAGAGTTCCCAATTTCCAAATCATATTTTTAAATTAAAAAATGAATTATATGGATTAAAGCAGGCACCCAAAGCTTAGTATGAGAGACTTAACACATTTTATTAGAGAGGGAGTTTGCTAAGGGGAGCGTAGACACCACCCTTTTTTTGAGGAAAGTAGGAAATGATTTACTCATTGTTCAGATTTATGCTGATGATATTTTTTTTGGATCTTCTGATAAGAGATTATGTGATGAGTTTTCTAAAATAATGAGTAGAGAGTTTGAGATGAGTATGATGGGAGAGTTTTCCTACTTTTTGAGGTTTATCATAAGACAATTAGATGATGGAACCTTTGTAACTCAATCAAAATACATAAACAACATTTTGAAGAAGTATGAGATGGATAAAGCCAAGCCAATTAATACTCTCATGACCTCCAGTGTTCAGTTAGATAAGGACCCAAGTGGAAAGTCTGTTGATCAGAAGAAATACAGAGGGATGATTGGATCTTTACTTTACCTGATTGCTAGCTGACCTGATATAATGTTTAGCATTTATCTTTGTGCTAGATTTCAAGCTGACCCTAAGGAATCCCACCGGACTGCAGATAAAAGAATTCTTATATACCTTTTAGGGACCCAAAACTTAGGAATCTGGTACCCTAGGCACAACACTTCCTTTGAGATTATTGGATATTCTGATTCTGATTTTACAGGATGTAATATGGATAGAAAAAGTGCTTCTGGAACTTGCCAATTCATAGGATAGTCTTAGTCTCCTGGTCCAGTAGAAAGCAAAACTCTATTGCACTTTCCATTGCTGAAGCCAAGTACATTGCTTTAGGAAGTTGTGTGGCCCAAGTCTTTTGGTTAAAATAGCAGGTACTGGATTTAGGATTACCTGTAGGAACCGTCTCAATTCTTTGTGACAACACTAGTGCCATCTGCATTTCTAAGAATCCTATCCAACATTCAAGGACTAAGCACATTGATATTAGGCATCACTTTATTAAAGACCATGTGACTAAGGGAGATATTGAGTTACACCATGTGGTGATTGAGAGTCAACTGGCTAACATATTTACTAAACCAATGGCCTTCGACACTTTTAGCACTTTAACGACCATATTGGGTGTGATTGATATTAATGCATGAACTTGATTTCTACTAATTTTTGATCTGTTATTTGCTGATTACTTTGCTTTATTTTTGGTAGTTTTTTTTTGTTGTTTATTTTTTTTGTTTTGTTGTTTATCTTTGTTTTACTTTTTTTTTTGTATGCATTAATTTATTTTCTTTTTCAAATTATCACTTAGTTGATATCTTATGCCTTATTTTTATCTTTTTGAAAATTTATAGTCAATGTTTTACATCTCTTAATCTGCTAAAGGGTAAAAACACTGTTGATTGTGTCTCTTTCTCTAACCTATTTTGGTGGTGAAATTTTCTTTTCTAAATAAAAGTCTATCTCAAATTAACAACTGGATTTTGCAATTGCGATCTTTTCTACCTTTCTATAAAAATCTAGCTTATATTTATAATAATCAAAGTTTTTTTACTTCAAGATTTCTCGTTATCCTGTCAATGCATCTCTCATATGATTTTTTATTCTATTTTGTTTGTTCTTCCCTATATTGGAGGGTGAGTTTTTTTTCTTCTATAATATATAGAAGATATAATCACAACTAAGAATATTTAAGAGTTTTTAGAAAAGAATATAGCTTGCAAAAAAAAAAAAGTTCCAATGATGCCAAAAGCAAAAGATGCGCAATGATGCTAAATTGAAATATATATATATATATATATATATATATATATATATAAACACAAAGTGTATCAAAAATCAAAAGATGCACAAAGTGCGTTGGACAAGAGGCATAAAATGAGTCCATAAAAAAGCAAGCTATCTTCCTTTCTTCCAAGTCTTAAAACTTAGAAGATTTCATGTAACACTTGAGATTTTCAAGGACTTAATTTCAAATTTTGCGATTGTAACAAACTACTTTTTCTGAAACCAAGTCTTGATTTGATCTCATTTTCTTATCCAATTAATTTTTCTAAGTTAGGCCTTTTGATTTGAGAAGATGATTTTACCCTAAAACAAGTCTGAGCTTAGGGTTAACATGATCAGATATTTTACTATTTTTTGGATTTTTTATGTTGCTAACTCATTAACTTACAAATTTTTAAAATCAATCACATGGAGTCTATATCATGTTCATGCATTGATTTTTTTAAAAAAACTTTATTTCTTTCCTAGTTTTTATGCCTTTTTCGTGTTTTACTGTTGTTGTTTTTAGTTGATTTTATTGTTTTTTGGGCCTTCTCTGATAATCTCCATCCATCCTCTGATTTCAAATTTTTGTCACATCATCCTAGATGATATTTATATTATCCTGGATGATCTGCTCATCTTTCTTCAAAAACTCCATCTGCTGGATATTTTGACTTTTTTGCTCTTCATCGTCCTGGACGATCCATTATCATCTTGGAAAATATGATAGTCCTCTGCTACAATCATCTTGATCATCCTGGCTGATACATGTGTCGTCTGGGATGATGCATTTATTGGTAATCATCTTGTCCGATACACCTGTTCGTACTGGACGATACATATGTCAGCATGTTTAAAATCTATAAATTCGCCCGGGACGATCCATTTTTGGATAATCGTCCTGGACGATCCACTATTTGTCCTGGATGATACACGTGACATATGATTTAAAACTTTTTAAATTTGGCCGGTACGATCCATTATTGAGCATCATCCTGGACGATCCACATAATTGACTTGGATGATCTGCTTTTTCAACGGTCATCCAGCATGACTCCTCAGGACGATCGCCCATGTCTAATCATCCCGGACAATATCTAATCGTCCCAGATGATCAGACTGCCTTTTTGACCAATCGTCCAGCCATAATAATTTCACCGGATTGGCCTGAGTGATACTGCGATCATCCTGGATGATTCGGCCGATTCTTTAAATTGAGGCCAAATTCAGCCATTTTTCTTCACACCTCTCCTTCCCTTTGCTTCCTTCCTCCTGTTCCTTACTTTTTCTACTAATGGCTGGCGGCAAGCATTCTCGTCACATGTCTAGAAGCTTCTTGAGGGCTACACTGGACCCTCGATTTTGGGAGGCAGACGATCAAGCTGCCTACCACCGATACAAGACGTGCATCATTACTCTCTCCTGATAAATCAATCCAAACCACCTCACCAATCCGGTACTCAACCTATTCAATCAAACCTCTATATATTTTATTCTCACTCTCGCCATCCCATTTAATTCAAAACTTCTCTTTGAATTTTATGCCAACCTCCGAATCAATTCTGCCTACACTGCTCTCACCTTGTATGCGAATCGACTTCCTATCGAGATCACATATTAGGATTGTGTAAAATTGCTACAGATTTCACCACTAGAGGTAAGCTGCATACCTTGGTTTCTGATCCTGATTTTAACTGGGCTACGACCAATCACTTTCTTTTCCACAGTAATGCCCACTTTCATATTGGAGAGACTAGCTCTTTACTTAAAGATGCTAGGACAATCCAGTACGTCCTTCACACCTCTGTGATTCCCAAAGTCGATGACTGAATCCATATCACTCCCCTTCTTTCACTCACCATTTTTTACATAATGTCCAATCATGAATTCAATGCAACTGACATGATCTTTTGCTACATCGAACATTTGACTACAATTCGAGATCCGGGTCATAGAAGGAAGCCCAATCTTGCTCTAGGACACATCATTGCATATGTTCTAGAATCCAAATACAACCTTCAATATCTTGCTCCTCCAGACCTTCAGCCACCCTTCTACTCAAATAGTTCCTTCAATATTTTTCATAGTACTCATCTCCACCCAGGGGATGAGGAAGCTCAGGGGGCCGAGGAGGAGGAGGCTCCCGTTCCTAATCCTGCAGCTGTTCCTCTCCGCCAGCACTCTCAGTTGGACCAGTTGGTGGAGAGATTTGATCAGTGGGAGACCCTCTTTGAGGCCTACGTTGCTGCACAGGAGCAGCAACTTATTGAGGACATCATCCGCATGCAGAACTAGCATGATCAGGACATGGCCTGGTTTGGATCTCAGTTTGCATCTTTGACCAGTTACTTTCAGCCACTTCCACCACCACCTCCTTCGTCTGATGATCAGGGACCCTCATTTTTCTAATTTTTTTTATTATGCTGTTTTTCTGTAGTTTATTTTTCTTATGGTTATTTTAGTTTCTATTCTATTTTTTAGTTTCCTCCTCCTTTTTGTGATGTCAAAAGGGGGGGGGGGGGGTAGTCTGATGTAACTTGTACTTTGGATTCTAGAATTTAGTTAACTGTTTTTTGTTACACTATTTTCATTAGACTATCATAACTACTTAGATTTTTCTGGTTGTGTTTTCCATCATCAAAAAAGTGGGAGATTGTTACAAATATGAGTTTATGGATTAGACTTTTGATGATAGAAAATATTCATAATTGTATGCGAGTGCCTTGCCTACTAAATTTTTAGGTCCACAACATCGAGTGTAACTCAAGCCAGCTCAAGATTGGGTAAATTTAGTTTGAGTCAGTTTGTAATTTTTTCTTTCTTGAGTCTATTGTAAAAGTAGTTCCTGATGCTAAGTAACCTTACACACGCACACTTGAGAGTTTTTCTATTATTTTCTATTTTGAGTACATCGGCCTGAAAGATGTTCATATCGGCCAGGATGATCCGACTAAGAACAAAAACCCTAATTAGGGCATCCTAGTTAAGGCAGTCAGCATTAAGCACATCATCCTGGATGATCCTTATATCGACCAGGGCGATATGTTCAAATCAGAAAGAATCAGCCGCCAGATCTATTTAGGTAAGATTTATTTTAGGACATCGGCCAAGACGATCCATTACATTGGCCTGGATGATTTAACATAATTATGCCTATATTAATTTGGTAATTAAGGAAAGTAATTAAGGCCTGATTAATATAAACACATCGTCCTGGACGATCACAGGATCGTCCAGGAAGATCAGTTCAAGAATCCTTGGTTTCTCCTGGATGATCAAACATCGGCCAGCTCTTATTCTGAGCGATGTTTTGGATGATTTTCCTTGGTTTTGAACTAATCACTCAGGATGATCGTGCGATCTGCCCGGACGATCAAGCTAATTTTGGATCGTCTAGATCTCCTTTTCGAGAGATTGTCTGGCTAATAATTTGTAATTTGAACTAATCATACAAGATGATATGTTATCGTCCTAGATAATATGAACAAATTTCTTCTGTTCAACCCAGATCATCTCGGCTGATTAGGCTTAAATTACACAGATCATATAGAATGATATTTATATCATCATGGATGATAAAGTTGTCAAGTAGCAATTACTGAGCTATTATGAAGCTCTTCTATTTAAGAGCTCTTATTCTTCACTTTATAAGATCTTTTGCTGTTGTCTTGACCTGAGAGAGCCAAGAGGAGAGGGGGAGAGAGGGATAGAGAGGGAGGAACTTGTGCGGGAGAGTTTGTGAGAGGGATTCACTAAGGTTGCTCCAAGAAAGGTTCAAAGGTATTGTTGCGAATCTGTTTTCATGGTTTATTATTTTGAAGATAGCAAACAATCTTATTTATCTACGACGGCCTTATTTACTAACATTTCAAGTCCTCACGATCAGACTACAATTTGGAACCAGCTCAAGATTGGGTAGATTAGGTCTGAGTCAGTTTGTACACTTTTTCCTTTCTTGAGTCTATTGTATTTGGTGTGGCTCCTGATGTTTTGTAACTTGGAAGATTTTCTGTTGCTTCTTAAACATTTCTATTTTTGGTAACATCGTCCAGGACAATTTGTCTAAAAGTAGAAACCCTAATTAGGGCATCCTTATTAAAGTAGCCGTCATTATGCAAAACACATCGTTCTGGATGATTTTGTATCGGCCAGGATGATAGTCTCAATTCAGAAAGAATCTGCCACCATATATAATTAGAAATAACCTATTTTTGGACATCGTCCAAGTGGATCGTCTAGGACTATAAAATATCATCCAGGATGATCCAGGTCAAATTTTCCAAAATTTCTCTGGAATTTAAGGAAAGCAATTATGACTTGATTTCATGATCAAATCAGCCTGGACGATCACCAAATCTTCCTGGACAATGTGCTGGACGATTGGACATCGTATAGCTATTTTTAGGGCGATGTTTAGGACGATATTCCACGACTTGTTCTGATCGTCCAAGATAATATATTATCATCCTGGACGATATGAACAAACTTCTTCTGATCGTCTCAAATCGTCCCGGCAGATTGGGCTTAAATTGCACTGATCATACAAGATGATATTAGTATCGTCCTGGACGATAATGTCAGCATCTTTCATTAATGAGCTCATTTTGAGATCTTCTATTTAAGTTATGACATTGTTGACCTCATTTTTGTATGAGGTCACTAAGACCCTTCCAGAATTCAGATCTAATCCTAGACCCTAGGATCCACTCTAGACCTTAAGACCCCTTCCTAGACCTAGACCCTAGGATCTATTCTAGATTTTGAGATCCTTTCCTAGAGCCCGACCTTAGGGTCTATTCTAGACCTTAGGATCCTTCTAGATCTAAGACCTTTAGGCCTATTATAGAGCCTAGGATTCTTCCATATCCAAGTCCTAGAACTCTTCTAGATCCTAGGATCAATCCATATTCAAATCAATCCATACCCTTGACTAACTCAAACCTCAAATCAATCTAAACTCCATTCAATTTAAATTCAAATCAATTCAAACTTCAGACCCCTTCAAACCATGACCCAGTTCAATTGAGAATTCAAACTTCAACTTTGACTTTGATCCTACCCTTGACCTAGCTTTGACCCAATCCATTCATTAACAATCACCACATGATTGTTAATGATTTGGATACTTCAATATTAATTACTCAAGCTTAAAATCCATTCCAAATCCAGAAATCCAGACTCAAACCCAAAGCCTTAAGGCCTTGTCCTAAAGACCTTTTTCAAAGAATTTTCAAACATTCCAAAACCCAGTCCAATGGCCTCTGATTCAGGGTCTATCACTTACAAAGTGATAAGACATGTCTCTAGAGGCTACCCTCCAATTTTGAGCCCATTCTGAGGTCTTTAACCCCAAAATCTGAATTAAAATCCAAAGGCTGTAAAACCTTCAAATATTTACAGCCCATGCCACTGAACCCAACCCCTTTGAGATTTTGATCTTGGAGCCCTTATCAAAGCCTCCAACCACTTCCCGATTCTTAATTTTAACCCACTGAGCAGTAAACTACATTTCTCAAATCCATTTTTGACCCTAGTTGACCAATAGGTCAGAATTGACCAAAATACCCTTATGGGATTTCAAATGGCCATTTCAAATCAAATCAATTCCAAACTCTTCGAAACCACTTCCAATGAATTCCAAATGTCAAATTCAATTTGTTGAACTCAAACCCATTAACCCATACACCCCTTCCCGTTCAAAATTTTGAATCAATCCTATTCCAAGTCCTTTAGATGCATGGGATGACCCCTTGGGCACCCAAGAGACCCCTCTTGGTGACCCAAGCCTTGGGCTCACTTGGGTTAGTCACATGACTTGACCCAAGTAACCAGGAAGAGGTCTCCCTTGAGCCATCTTTTGATCTTATCCAAATTGAATCCAAATCAAAGTGCCATTGAGTTCCCATGGACCCAATACACCTCCCTTGATCAGCCCAACCCTTGGGCTTATTTGGGTCAAGAGTTAGGCTAGCCCAAAGTGCCCAAAAGCACTTGGGATTGAGCCAAATCTCAACCTAAGCCCAATTGAACTTGACCAACACCTCCCATAGGTGGCCCTAAGTTCAATACACCTCCTCCAGCCAGCCCATGCCTTGGGCTAGCTTGGGTCAGGAGTTAGGCTAATCCAAAGTAGCCAAAAACACTTGGACCCGAGTCATCTCCCTGCCCAGATCAAATTGGACCCAATTGCCACTTGCATTGGGTGCACTAGACCTAGACCCACTCCCCACCTCAAGCCCAGGGTCTTGCCTGACCTGGGTTGAGCCCGAATCGACCCAAACCAAGCAGGTTTGGATCAACCTGAGCCATCTTTTAATCCAGATCAAATTCGACCCAATTGCCACCTGCATTGGGTGCACCAGACCCAGACCTGCCTCCCATATTGAACCCAGGGTCTGACCTGACCTGGATCGAGCTCACTTCAACTCGAACCAAGCAGGTTCGAGCCCAACTGAGCCATCGGATAGACCCCAGCTTACTCAGGCCAATTTGGCTCCACTCTCGGCTCTAGTATGTCCCCATCGGCCTTCCTTGGTCAACCCGACCCAGACCATGGCCAGCGGCGGTCGGAACCAATGGAGAGCAAGCTCCGGTGGTCCCCCCAGGCCGATCCTGACCGAAAGCCTTCCAAAGGCTGTGGCTCGCCGGCTTGAGGCTCACGATCTCTCTGGAATGGTGCCCCTTTCCACTTGGCATCAATCCGAGACCTCCTCCGATTCAATCTCGGCCGTCCGAGCTCGCGGGAGGAGGCTGAATAGGTTGGTGCTCCCCAGAGCTCACGAGAGGATCCCAGTGTTTTCAAATGATTCCCCAGAGCTCCATCCATCTCCCAGCATCTTCCTTTGAGCTCCCAGACCACCCCTTCCATCACTTCGAGTGAACTCCGGCGAAAGGCTTCGGCATCCCGCTCGAAGTCATACCTCCAACCGTCCTCCAATCGCGGCCTCTGAAGGAAACTTTCTCGCCTTCATCCCCTGAAGCTTCCAGATAGAGAAGCTCATTCGTCGAGGCTTTCTCTCCGGTAATTCCTTCATCCCGAGCTCCCTAGCTAGGTAGTCCGGTCAAGTGTGAAGGAAACCTTCACCCCAGCGGATTTCCACCGTTGGATTGAAGGTTTCCACCCCCCTGATCCTCCCTGTGAAATTTCGTCGAAATTCACCGGCACGATCGCTCGGATCACGCCGGAGAAGGTTCACGGCTTCGGGTAAAGGCGGAGGTTGAAGACATAATCTCAGCCGTTGATTCCGATCAACGGCTCGGATTAGATCCCGCGGTCCCGGAGCATGTTTAATCCCAGCCGTTCGATCCGCCATCCGACGGCTGCGGTTAATCCGGCCGTTAACAGTTAGCGCCAATCATTGTCTGGCGAATTAGCGCGCGCCACGTGGGTAACGGTCGCTGACTGTGTAATTGCCGGATTAATTAAATCTAGAAATTCAAGGGAACTTCAAAAATTCATAACTCCCTGCACACTTGTCCAAATTAGGTGTTCTTAGGCTCATTGGAAAGGTCTCAGGGAGCACTACAAAAGCCCTATGGTTCCAGACCCTGGTTAAGTCAATCTTAGGTTTAATTTCATTTTGAGCATTTTATGAATTTCTTTAATTACTTTTTAAATACATGTCCACCAGGTCTGATATTTTGGGAGATTGAATTTGGACATATTTTTGACATGTCCAAATTTTATCTCCCCGTTTTATGTTGTTCAAGGGCATTTTACCTAATTTTTAAGTTTAAGGGTCATGGTTTGACCCTTAAATTCAAAAAGGGATATGGACCTATCCAATGGGATTTAGGGTGTGATTTTTGGTGTGCTGATGATGCTTAGGATAAGGAGTGTAGAGCCACTGATTTTGCCCCAATCCAAGCCTAGGATAGATCCCCATAGTGATTTGAATGTGACTTAGAGCTCACCTTGGGTGGTTTAGTTAACCACCTTAGAGTAGTCCTTTTGAGCCCAAATTTTTTAGATTTAGGCCTTAGGATCAGGTGATCCTTTGGTTTAAATTTCATCACATTTGGGATTCATTTGGTTTCCCAAGCAGGAGCCACAATAATTCCCCTTAGAAATCCCCCTTCAGCCTTAATAAAATTCTAATAAATTTGGTTTAATTCTTAAAAATTCCCCAAAATACCCCTAACTAACCTCAATTCATCCCTCAATTAGTGAAAATTGGAATCTCTTTAATTTGACATTCAAGTATATTCTAATCTAATTTTAAGCTAAGATCACTGTTTAATCAATTTTAATTAATTAAAAATTATTAAAAATCCCAAAAAATCTTTAAACACTTGTTGATCTCTCCTTAGATCATTTTTGATCTTTGGAGTTGATCTCAAGAAGTTTAAGACTCATTTGGGTTCAAATTATTAAAATGACTCTTAATTGAAATAGTTTAATAATTCCAATAAATACCTAAACTTCCAAAATTCATAACTAATTGTAGAAAATTCTAAATCAATCAAACTCAGTGGCTAATGAATCTAATTAAAATCTAGTATTTTCCAAAATTTTAAACCCTCAAAATCTGGTGAAAGTCAAAAAGTCAACATTTTGGTCAACTCTAGGTCAAAACCGGGTCAAAACTTCTAAAAATCATAACTTTTGATAGAAAACTCCAAATTGAGTGTCCCAACTGTCTAACAACTCATAATTAGGTCTAGTATTTATTCAAAATCTGAAACCTTTAAGGTTAACTCTAATTTTGAAAGTCATGTTTTGACCCCTTAGTTAGTACATCCGGATAATCTTTTAAAATCCATTAACCCTTTCAAACTCTAGAATTTTCTTAATAGGATAATAAGATTCTCAACCAACCCATTAAAATCAGTAACCAACTCCCTTTAATATTATTCCACTCCTTTAATTCCAACCAATTTAAATTAACTTAATCAACCTCGATTGCTACTGGGTAACCCAGGCCTACGAGGCTATTAGCTTAGCCCCAAGGAAGGTGAAATAAACTTCACGGCCTCGGTGTGAAACAAAGGTAGTAATCAATTAACTTTTAAAATATGTTTAATTAAAATTCTTAATTTATTAATACTTAAATTTTAATCTAAATCCCTTTTGAGCCTTAACAAACCCAAACTTTTAGATAACTTGAACTAATAACCAACTTTAGAACCTATCCCAACCACACGACCTTTTACACACACTTTAGATGATGTGCTAGGACAACCAACTCTAGATCTAGGTTAGGCCGGTGTTTACTTTACTGCTGTGTGCCGAATTTTTCGTAGTTTTCACTGCATGTTGTGGATGAAATTGCTTTGCTTGTCTGCTTACTTTTTCTGTACTCTGTGGATGGATTGATGTGTTTGGCGACTAGATTACCCTTAGGTTAGATACGATCTGGATGTTGACACAGTTTTCTGCAGGTGGCCACGCTCATGCAGGGCAATATAAAAAGGGGGCAAATCATAAAAAAATGCATAAATATTATAAACTCTTTGCACAGGTGCTTCAGTTGCTAAAACCCCCAAATAAAAGGAGCGTGGCTAGTATGTTTACTTTCTTTTCTGCTCATATACAACTGCTTGGGAATAACTGCTTTTTATATATTAATTGCTTAGGATAACCCTGCAGGTGAGTCTAGATTTTTATTTTGATATTAATGTAATTTGTGTAATTGTCAAGTGTTCTGAAAGTTGATTTTGAGTTGGGATACATAGATCCAAAGCTTGGATTCCAAAGAGGAAAGGATACCCCTTTAGGGAACACTCCTTTTCCATTTGGAAATCCAAATTTGGATCATACCTCCTCCTTACCCAAAGAGGAAAGAGTGGCCTTCCCCCTTAGAGGAAAGTGCCCTCTTATCCATTTGGGTAATCCACTACGAAGATTCCAAGAAGATTGAAGAAAAGGAGTCCAAAAAAGAATGAGATTGAGGATTTGAAGATTTGAAGATTGAGAATATCCCACTCAAAACTACTTGCGTCATTACTAGGTTTAGAATCCGGGTTGTTGTCAGTGGTGCCCGGCCACTTTAATTTCTACAAAACTCTGGTTTGTAATAAGCAAGGCAACTTTGCCTATGGACATTTATTAATTGGTTAATTTATATTTGATGTGATGAATTGATTGCCTTTAGGACTACTTGCTTTTATTAGTTTTTTGGCGATTGTATGCCGCTTTTTGTTTTCGCTTGGACTCGTGAGGCTCGTGAGGGTGTGAAAATTTTTCTACTCATAACCTTAAATGTCTAAAATTTTAGTGAGTCTAAATAACATAGAAAGATAACGAATCTAGGGAATTAGCCGGGGATCGACCCCGGGGTCGCATGCATATTTCTGCATTACTCTTTCCTTGCTTTAGACCCTTCCCCGCCTGCGGGTAGAGTCCGGATAGTCTGACCTATGAGGACGAGGTGCCGGACCTGGGGAAGTCCAGTCTTCTAAAAAATTATTTTCTAAGCCTGTTTTTAAAAATTTCAAGCATACTTGATTGGAAGTTGTTAATTAGCATGCATTGCATTAGATACAAACTTAAAGAGTCAAAATTTTAATTGCATCAGTTTAGCATTTTAGCACCCAACATAAGTTGAAGGGGCCAATTAGGAAAATCTCTAGATGTCGTCCCCAACTCTCCAAAACTTTAATTACAACGTCCCCACCACTCTTTCATAAAAGACCGGACTCATCTCTTTTAAATCGACTAGGTGGTTAGCTGGCTCCCCAATCCAGGCCGGTGTAAGTCCAGACCTTGCACTGCATTAGTTAGGATCGGACGACTGTGGTCCAGTGTCCAAAATAGATTTAGGATCCGGGGCAGATCTTTGATCATAAGACCCCAAATTTCGGGAATATAATCCCAAATTTCTAATAAAATGCTCAACTCTAATTAAAAATTCCTTTTAGTCCTAAAACATAAAGCCCAACACTTAGATTAAGTAGGGATACTTCCGGAGATGGTTCCGGAATCTCAAAGTGTCCCCTACCTCTCTTCCTTTGAATCTGTTAATAACTGCTCAATCTTGATCCATTCCCTTTTGATTTTCCAATAATTCTATTCATGCTTTGATATCACTCCTAGAAACTCTAACAAAATTCTGCCACCATTTTAATCGGGAGTTTTCGTAGGAGATTTTTGTCTCCCTGCGACGTAATTAACTACGAGGGCTTGCGCTCGTAGGAGATTTGGAACCCCACACACCTGATTTTAAAAATTGATTTTAAAACTTCACTAGATTTCTTCGGAAAAAGTTAAAGAATGATCGTCGTCGTTGCATTAAAAGAATTATCGTAGAATGGTGTCATTTCCCTTTGGGGAGATACATCCTTCTTCGATAAGGCTTTGGATGTGAATGCGACGATCATACTTCTTGAATATTGTAATTGGGTATTTAGTTGAACTCTACTTTGTTCCTTCGGGGCCATATGAAGTTCTTCTTAGAACCCGGTCATAATATTCAAGATGAGTTTACATAATTCTAAGTCTGAACACCGTTACGAAAATTTATTTTCGTCCTTCAGGGTGATATACTCTTTCTAACGAGTTTATTCGACTTTAGAATTAGAACTCAACCTTAATCTTAAAATTCCCAAAGAAAACTTATATTTTTAAAACATATTTTCAAAATTCCACCAACAAAAAAATGGCACGCCCGGTGGGACCAAATTTCTCTTCCCATCTTTAATAGTGACAGAATTTTGTTTCATCGATAGTCTTAACTACCTTTCTTCCGTTGGTCCCTCAATCCATTTCCTTTTTGGGTGAGTATGGCCAACATCTAAAATAACTTAAAACATCAAAAGAGAGGTTTTACCTCCCAAAAATTTGTTGTTTGTTAATTTATTCGTTCCGATTTTGACCTTCTTCCCTAGGATTTCCTATGAGGCGACAGCGTTAAATCGGACCTCCAAATGTTCATTTTTTTTAAAAAAAAATTTTTGTTAATAATGCCACTTTCAAAATATCTCTTTTGAAATTGAAAAGAAAAGACTTTTGATTATTAAGAAGATTTGAGATACACTAGTCTTAACCTCTTTTCCATTTTAACTTTCAAGAATAAAGAGGCTAGACCGTTGAGTTTACTTTGGATTTTCTTACAAGTTCCATAAGCCTTCGGGCAAGAGGAAACTCCGTCCATTGTGTTTTGGATCTTATAAGAAGAATCCATCTCAAATCACTCAAACTTCAAATTCTTTTCAAAACAAAAATCCAAAAAAAAAAACCTTTTTTTTCCAAAACCTCATATGCTACCTCATATGATCACTTTATGGGCTAACGTATGTTGATCTCTTCTAAACATTTTTTTTTTCTTTCTTTTGGCATGTACTTAGTCTCTTTATCTCCCTAATATGTGTTGAAGGTTCCTACCATTCGATATGTGTTGGGAGGTTGGGATTATCCTACAAGCTTTAAGTTTTAAAACGATGAACACTTCTTCAAGAAATCTAATGTCAAACCATTCTTTAATTTTCAGAAAATATCCAATGGCTGGCAAGTTGATCTTTACCTTTGACCGTGAACTCTCTTCGACTGTGAATGACCAAGGGAGAACTGTTGTTTTTGGATTAGGCTTTGATACTCTTGAGTTTTACATGGATGGACAAGAGGTAGTCAAGTTGGATGCCACCAAGAATCCCACCCCTGAGCTTGAGTTGATTGTGGGAGCTACTTCTGTTGCACCTGTTGAGATTGAGACGCCAAAGTTGCTTGAGTCAGTTGTTGAGGTCCCTACTAAGGTCAAATCTGTTTTTGAGGAAGGGTCTAGTTCTGGACTTAGCTTTGCCACTAAGAATCAGAAGAAAAACTATTTGAGGAGACTTAGAAAGAAGATCTCTAAGGCTAAGAGAGTCCTACCTTTTAAGACCTTAGCTCAAGTAGAACCTGAGGCTGATGAGGAGCTACCTATTCCTGCATCCTCTCCCCTTTTGAAAGGGAGTCGCTTTTTCCCCTTAGCTTCTGCTCAAGGGGAGGAGAGGATATCTAGGATAGCCCGTTCCCCACCATGCCCGGTCGACTATTCGACTAAGAAGACTCAGAAAGAAAAATACATCCAGAGGACAAGGACTTTAAGAAACATAATTCATACCTGTGCTGCACAGACGGGACAAACTAAGGAGGAGTATGTAAAACAATTGAAGGGAGTGATCTCACATCGCTTCCAAAAAGAAGTGTTGAAAGAAGAGGCATCTGAGGCTAAGAACCTAACTCCACAACATGTTAGGAGAAACAAGAAATATGTTAGGCAGCCTGCCACTTCTGTACTGGTTGATGGATATCACTGGGTGCCACGCCCTCCATCCTCTCAAACGGAGGGTATTGTGTTGACTGGGTCCGAGAGAGGACACCGTCCTACTGGTAGACCCCCGGTGCCCCCACATAAACCTGTGAGATTGGCCTCAGTAGTTGTTAAGCCAAAGGGGGATGAGATCCAAAGACCTGTGGATGTTAAAGGGAAAAGACCCAAATCTCCTGAAAGGAAATATGTGCCAAAGAGGACTAAGTTGGAAAGTCTGCCACCACCTCCTAGAACTTCTAAGTTCATTTTGCAGCTCCAACGAGTTCCAGCCAACCCCACTCCAGTTTCAGTTGACTTGATGGATGTCCAGACTAGTACCCCAGTTGTTACAGTTGACAGTTCTCCCACAGCCAGTTTAGTTCAAAATCTGATAGTCACCATCCCTGTTGTCCCAGTTGATGATCCCCAAGATCTGAGTGTCATTCCTAGGCTCCCTAGTAAGGTGTCTGGGGACCTTACCTTGCCAGATGAAGGAGCTATCACTTTACAAGCTCCTGCTTCTCCCCCCGAGGTATATGTCCCTCTCCCCATAGAGGATGCCACTCTTTTGACTTCCAGTTCTGGGATAGTCGAAGAGGAGAGAATTGACCAGGATCTAGAAATGGAAGATGAACCGGATACAAAGTCTCAGCCAGATCCTAATCCAAAACTTACAGAAATTATTGCCCGCCTGGATTCTGAAGAATTATTCGATATGGCTGAATACAAAGGATACCTACCCCTTGATCCTAAGTCAGTTGGGGACAGATCGGTTGAAGAGATAGTTCAAGAGATAAGAAATATTTTGTTGAATAAAGAGGGAATGGCCTCTTTTGACCCTGAGCTGGATGATCTCCTTGGAGATGAAGATGATTATGTTGGTAGCGTTCATATGGTTGAGACTAGGGGATCTAATAAAGAAATTGAACCCAGCAAACATCGATTTGTTAAAGATGATGATTCACATGCTGCCGAGTCAGATTCAGATGAATCTTTAAAGGCCTGAGATGAAGAGCACATAAAAAACTTGGAGACTCAGCTTGCAAGCATGATGTCGCAAGTTAGGGAGATGCAAGAAAAGTTGGATAAGTCACAGCAAGAGTCTCTTAAAATCCAGCAGTCAGCTTGAAAACTCACGGAAAAGGCCAAAAAGGCAGAATTTAGTTCCAAACCTCTCGAGTCACCGCCTGTGATCCTTCCTTGTCCAATAGAAGCACCTCCAGTTTACCCTACAGTTTCCACCGCTCTTCCGATTCCGCCTCAGAAAGACATTAAGCAACTAATTGAGGACTGGGTAAGGGAGGCCTTAGCTCTTTCGCAAGGAACCGCGTCTATTCCAAAGGGTAGACCTTACCCCGAAGAATATGACTTAGTTCCTTACCCAAAGGGCTTTGTGCCACCAACTTTTAAAATCTTCACTGGAATTGAAAATCCGAGACAGCATCTAGCCCATTTCCGAGCAAGCTGTTGCAATGCAGGAGGGTCAGATGCTCTACTATTTCGCCAATTTGTGAGTAGTCTATCCGGCATTGCTTTTGAATGGTACGCCGATCTGCCCAACGGTTCCGTTAAAACTTTTAGCGAGCTAGAAAATCTCTTTCTTAAGAGATTTTCTAGAGCGCAACAACGCACCACCGTGGGCGATCTCGTGGTTGAAAAGTAAAAGCCGGGAGAATCTCTGGTTGAGTACATCTTGAGGTGGCGAAACCTCTCGATGAAGTGTGAACCCCAGTTGCAAGAGCAACATGCTGTGGAGATTCTTTTGAAGAATATCCACGGCCCTGTTGCTTTTCTATTGAAGGGTTTCACTATTAAAACTTTTGAAAAACTTCTTAATAAGGCTAGCAATTTGCAGGAAGAGGCTCCTAGGATGCCATTCTTACAAGAGCAGTCTGAAGATAAGAAGGGTCCTAAGTTGGTGAAAACTTTTAAAAAGAAAGCTGTGGTCTCAGCAGTAGATAAAGGAAAGAGGCCAGTGGTTAGTCAGCCTAGCCCTCCACCTCCGCCACAGCCACCTCAGAAGCAGCCCTTTCAGATAGTTCCTCAGTATACTAGAGATCCCGCCTTCATTCCTTTCAGAGATAGATTGGCAAAGCATTATCCATTTAAAAGGGAGTCAGTTAAGAAGATTGTCAAGAGCTTGTTAAAGAAACCTGATTTTTAGTTGCCATAGGCCAGGAGACCTGAGGATGAGAGCAAGAAAGATGACGCCAAGTATTGCCCGTACCACAGGATGCTTAGTCACCCTCTTGAGGACTGTGTTGTGTTCAAAGATTGGCTTGAGAGGAACTACACCCAAGGTAACATCATAATACCTAAGGAATACTTGGTCGATCCAGAAAAGGCTTCAATTAAAACCATTTCGGGTAATCCTCTTAACTCTTTTTGTCTTGTTGAAGATGGTTGGGACATTGCTTTGTCCCGGGCACTTAAAAAGTCGATTAACAAGTCTTTTCGTCTTTCTCAACAGCTGACTACGATAGCCCAGGCCCCGGTGTGGAAGGTTGACCTGGACGCTTCGCAGAAGGATGTTGAGCCACTTTCCTCTCCAGTAGTCTTAGGAACTACTGAGAAAATTGTAAAAGAAAAGAAATTTGATTTTGTAGAGAGGAAGTGTGTGGATGAGAGATGTATTAAAATGGTGGATGGTGGTGTTAAAACCCTTTCCCCTCTTTTGTTATCTGACTTTTACTTTGCCCCATCAAAGGCGAAGGGTCAAAAGATGAATAAAAAATATCCTTCTACTTCTGTCTTGATGATTGACCATGAATCTCAAATGCAAATTGACGACTCTCCTGTTTTAAATCAAACTCCTAATGAAATAAATATTGATGTCAATCAAACCGACCTTCCCGAATCGACTGTTCAAGAAGATGTCGAATGTGAAGCCTTATCAGAAAGCGATTTCCCCCAATTTGATTTTCAGGGAAGTCCTATCGAGATAGAGTTTTTAGATTCTGACTCTCTTTCGGGAAACGACGATCCAATGCCTACAGTGGGTGTAGACACCGCTTTAGTTTGCCCGCCCGAGGATATCGAGCAGGTGCAACTCTGTGGTGGTAAAGTCTTACCTCCTAGGTTACCCCCTCAGGACAAAGGCAAGCAATCTTCATTCGAAAATCTAAATCCAGATTCCCCTCAGCAACCAGAATTTCCTTTAATTCCTCCGGGTTTCGAGTCTGTCGTTCCTAAGGTTGATTACAATGTTCTAGCCCACCTTAGGAAGCTGCCAGCAAAATTAAGTATTTATGACGCCCTCCTTCTCTCTAAAGAAATGAGGGAGTCTTCTCTCTAAAGAAATGAGGGAGTCTTTAATTAAAGCACTTCTCGACCCCGAGATTTGCTTAACACAGTTGGTTGCAACTTCAAAAGATGAGGCTCTCTACTTCAAAGAGATCCCCGGGGTTACCTTTTCAGACGAAGATTTACTCTTGGGGACTGCCGACCACAATCGCCCCCTCTACATTACCGTAGATGTGGAAAACTTCAAGTTATCAAGAGTCCTTGTTGTTACAAATCTACTTTTGCATGTCGTATGTTTTGATGATTGACAAACACTGTTTCTCTTGTACTACTTGTTGCTTCTAACTTTTCAGGAATCAAAGATCGGACGATTAAGAGGAAGCCAAGTCCAGGATCCCATAAGTTTAGGGTTGAGTCAGTTTGTAACTTTATTTTTCACCTTTTGAGTCTTCTTGTAATAATCAAAAAGACTGATGCTAAGTAACCCTTCACACACACACTTGAGAGGCTTAGAAATTCTGTTTTTGCCCACATCGGCCCGGCCGATATTTATATCGTCCGGGACGATCGGCTTAAAACAGAAAGTCTAAATTAAGGATTCTTTATTAAGGCAGCCGACATTAACTATCGGCCTGGACGATACGTGTATCGGCCAGGACGATAAGCTCAAAATAGAAAGAGATAGCCGCCTTAGACAGTTTAGGCATACTGAATTTTAAATTATCGGCCAGGCCGATTCCAGGACCGGCCTGCCTGGACGAAATTACCAAATTATGCCTTAATTGATCAGGAAATCAAGGGAGTAATTAAGGATGATTGATACGATCATATCGTCCACGACGATCGTGAGAACGGCCTGGACGATCAAAGCCAAATTACAATCGGCCAGGACTGTTCCCAGGGCTATACTCAGGACGATTTAACTCTTATTTGAACTAATCGGCCAGGACGATCCTGAGATCGGCCTGGACGATCAAGCCAAATTTCAATCGTCCAGGACTGTTCCCAGGGCTATGCTCTGGCCGATCTTCTTTGATTTATACTAATCGGCCAGGCCGATGTCCATATCGGCCGGGACGATAAAGTCGGCTACTTGCAATTAATGAGCTCCTCTTGAGCTCTTCTATTTAAAGAGCTCTTCTTCAACGTTTTAAGAGACCTTTTGGCTGCTGCCTTGACCTGAGAAGACCTTGAGGAGAGAAAGAGGGAGAGGGAGAGAGAGAGGATCTTGTGAGGGGGAGCTTGTGAGGGGATTCACAAGGGTTGCTCAAGGATCGCTCTGCTTGTCTTTCGTCTGGAGTTTCTCGTCCGTGGAAGGGTCGGTAGAGGTAAGGAGTTTTGCTTTTGGTTGTGGTTCTCTGCCAGCTTCAGGAGGAAGCAAAAGGAGGTAGGTTCTCTGCCTAGCCGGGGTGGCAAAAAGGAGTTTCTTGTGAGGGCTTCTCCGCCTAGCTGTGGGGGCTAAAGGAGAGTCACATTTGGTTGTGCAATACTTGGAGGGTGCCTCCAAGGAGTGGACGTAGGTCTAGTCGACCGAACCACTATAAATCTTGTGTTCTTATTTTTGCTTCCGCACTTTTAAATTCCGCATTTTGTTTTTTTTGTGGTGTGATTTGGTTTGAGAATTTATTTCTTTGTCTTAAGAATTTTTTAAAATACCAATTCACCCCCCCCCCTCTTGGTTAGCTTGGGACTAAGTTCATAGGGCTTAACATCCCGAACGAACTTTCAAGTGGTATCAGAGCGGGATTCAAAAAATTAAGTTTGAAAACTTTTTGAATTTGATTTCGGCTAACATAGGAAATAGAAACACTACTGAAGGTTATTCGATTACACGACCTCCTCTATTTGACAACTTACCTTTTGATTTTTGGAAAACCCGCATGTCAACGTTTTTACAATCTACTGATTATCGCATGTGGATGCTTATTCAAGATGGTTATTCTCCACCTTCTCGTGAAATTAATGGTATTAAAACTGAAGTTGCTTTTACTGAATGGACTTTCGATGAACGTGATTTGGCTCAATTAAATGCAAAATGTTTGAACTGTTTTTTCTGTGCTTTGAAATATGAAGATTACATGCGTATTTCAACTTGCAAAACTGGTAAAGAGATTTGGGATAAATTATGCATCACCTATGAAGGTACTAATGAAGTTAAGCAAACCCGTTTGAACTTTCTCTTGCATGACTACGAACTTTTTCGTATGAAACCTCATGAATTGATTTCTGACATGTACACTAGGTTTATTCAGATTGTTACTTCACTGCATGCACTAGGAAAAGAGCTTTCTAATTATGAAAAAGTTAACAAGATTTTGAGATGCTTGCCTTCGTCTTATGATGCAAAAATAACTGCAATCACTGAATCAAAAGATTTGAATACTTATTCCATTGATAACTTACTTGGGTCACTCATTGCTTACGAGCAAGGTGTGAATCAAAGAAATCTTGATGCAGGTGAGAAGAAAAAGGAGAAAACAATCACACTGAAGGCGCACAAATCGGATTCTGAATCTTCCGGGTCTGAGAGCGATGAAGTTGCCTTCATCACAAGGCAATTCAAAAGCTTTCTAAGGAAGAAACATAGGTATCATCAAAATTGGAGGAAAGGTAAGGATCACAAATATGTTAAAGGATCTTCTGATGTTGTTTGTTTTGAATGCAGGAAACCTGGACATGTGAGAGCCGATTGCCCTACACTTCAAGATCAATCAAGCAAAGAAAAGGAAAAAGGTGAGGAGAAAGCCAAGTCAAGGAAGGACAAGAAGAAAATCCAAAGAGGATTTTGGGCAGAATCTGGTACTGATTCCTCTGAGACTGAACCAGAGGAAGAGACTACGAATTTGTGTTTCATGGGAGAAAATCAAAGTGATGAAGAAGAGGTATGTAAACCAACCTATGATGAATTGTTTGAAATTTGTGAAAAAATCCATGCATCATACAAAAAACTTAAGAAAACTCATGCTAGTCTAAAATTAGAACATTCAAATCTACAAAAAGAACATGAAGTGTTTTTCAAAGATCATGGAACGATTGATTCAAATCACATGGCACTCCTTGATGAATTTGATGAGTTGAACAAAAAGCATTTGGAATTAATTGATGAACATAATGCATTAAAAGTTTCACACACCTCACTTAGTTTTGATCTTAGGAAATCTAAAGATCTTGAGAAAAATTTGAGGATTGAGATTGATACATTAAAGAGAACAAATTTGAGGATTCAAAATGATTTTAATACATGTGAGAAAAATCGGATGACTTCCACTGTTGATCTTAAGCCAAAATCCAGGAAAAGGAATTATAACTCAAATTATTTAAGAAATCCCTTTCCTGGAATTAGATGTTTTTCATGTGGCATGCTAGGACACATCTCACATACTTGCACCGTTCATTGTAGTACTCATTGAGTGTGGAGACCTAAGATGCATGATTCACAGCATACCTTACCTGCATTACATTCTACTTTTTCTAAGAAGGATCCCAAACCTGTTTGGGTTCCAAAATCTGACTGTTGTTGAGTTTTGCAGGTGTGCTCTCACCAAAGCCCTCGTGGGAGCAGAGGAAAACTGGACATAAGGAGGCTTGCAGTTCAAAAATTGCTTAAACTCGCTGCTTTATCACTTGCTTGAAACATTAGTTTTGTGTGTCTTTTTATTTTATCGATCTTTTAGTTTTTGTGCTGATTTTAGTTTGCTTTATTTCTTTTCATTTGTGTTGTTTTGTTTTGTTATGTTTACCGTTGCTATTTAATTTTGGCCTTCCATATGATCAGTCCTTTCAAACTTTTAGTTTTTGGAGTTTTTGGAGATAGTGGTTTAGCTTTTCAAAATTGGTTAAAGAGAGTTTTCTGTTGATGTTTTCTCCCTCCGTCAGACTTTATTTAGTGGTATGATTTTCTTCTCTAAAACAAAAGTCTAAACCCGGTCTAACCAATGGTTTGTTAATTGAGATCTTTTTCTTGTCTTGCTACATTAATTTATTTTATGTAAAATAGCCAAAGTTCTTAGATATCATTCAAGCTTTTTGAAATCTTGCCATTGCATTTATCACATGTTTCTTTTGATTTTGTGTTGTGGATTGTTCTTCCCTATGTTAGAGAGAGAGCCCCTATTCTCTAATATTTGGAGGATATACTCACAACTAAGTTTTTTTAAAGGGGTTATTAAAGAGTTTCTAGCTTGCAAAAGTTTAAAAAGGAAAGAGGCCAATGAAGCCAAAATTGAAAAGAATACTATATACACAAAAGTGTTTCAAAGAATCAAAAGATGCTCAAAAGAGCAAATCAAATGACAAGAGGCATAAAATGAGCCCACTAAATGCAAGCTATTCTCTCTTTGGTAAAACTCTTAAACTTAGAAAACTCATTAACTATGTGGTGTTTTCAAAGACTTGATTTCAATTTCCATGATTGAGAAAAATTACTTTGGCTTATTAAATATAAAATATTTTTTTGTAACCAAGCTTTGAATGGATCTTATTATCCCTATTAGTTATTCTAAGCTGGATTTTTGGTTTTCAAAAGAATTTCTGTACCCTAAAGGATGTCTAATCAAGGGTTAACAAAATCAGACATTCTACCTTCTTCTGATTAAGATTTGTTAAACTTCTTGATCTCTTGGAACTTTAAAAGGCTTTATTTTTGAAAAGGATTCTCATATGATGTCTCAAAAAAAAAAAAAAAAATTATGTGTTCCTTTTTTATTATTTTTTTATGTTTTGACTGTTTTTTGGGGTCTTGATCATCACCATCTTTTAAATTCAATTCCTAGTTACATCATCCTGGCCGATATCCTTATCGTCCTGGACGATGTAACTTATTATGTTCAAAATCCATCTGCTGACCTTTGTGTTTGAAAACCTTAACTCATCGGCCCGGACGATCCTATATCGTCCTGGACGATTTGATCGAACTCTTGGTGATAGTCCTGGCCGATAGTATATTTTGTCTGGCCGATGCATTTTATGTACATCGTCCTGGCCGATACACTTGCTCGTCCTGGACGATCCACGTGTCAGTACGTTTTGATCTTTAAATCCGGCCCCGGACGATCCATTATTGGACAATCGTCCGGGCCGATCCACTGTTCGTCCTGGACGATACACGTGGCAAGCATTTAAAACGTTTTAACTTCGGCCGGTACGATCAATTATTGTGCATCGTCCCGGACGATACACCTAATCGGCCCGGATGATCTGCTTTTTCAACGGTCGTTCGGCCTGACTCCTCGGGCCGATCGCCTGTGTCTATTCGGCCTGGCCGATATCTGATCGGCCCGGACAATCGGACCGCCTTTTTGACCAATCGGCCTGTACGCACTGATTGTACCATATCGGCCTGGACGATGCTTCGATCGGCCAAGACGATATGGCCGTTTCTTTAAATTCAGGCCAATTCCAGCCATTTTTCCTCACACTCCTCCTTCAACTCTTTTGTGTTTCTTGCTATCTCTCTCAAATGGCTGGTGGGAAACGTATTCGTCAAACATCCGGGAGTTCTTCGAGGGTGACTCTAGACCCTCGATTCAGGGAGGCTGAAGATCAGGCTGCCTATCGTCGCTACAAAGAGAGTAGCATCACCCTGTCCCGGATAATCAATCCAGCATATCTCTCATACCCGGTAATGGACCTTTTTGCCCACACCTCTCTTTGTTTTATACTCACTCTCGCCTTCCCTTTCTCTTCCGAACTTCTCGCTGAATTTTTTGCCAACCTACGCATTAACCACACCTTCACAGTCATGACCTCCTATGTGAATCGTCGCCCTGTCGAAATCACATATCAGGACTGTGTTGATTTTCTACAGCTATCCATCACTGGGGATAAGCTGCACCAAATAACCACTGATCCTGATTTTGACTGGTCTACGGCGAACCACTTCCTTCGTCAGACCAATACACATTTCCATGTTGGAGAAACTAGCTCTTTGGTCAAAGATGCTAGGACAATCCAACATGTCCTTCGCACATCCATAATCCCAAAAGCCGGGGACCGGATTCACATCACCCCTCTACTGTCCCTCACTACTTTCTACATTATGGCCCAAAGAGAATTCAATGCCGCTAACCTACTCTTTCGCTACATCGATCACCTAACCACAATTCGCGACCCAGGTCATAAGAGAAAGCCCAATCTAGCCTTAGGACACATCATAGCCTATGTCCTTGAAACAAAATACAATCTCCAATATCCTCATCATTCTGACCGTCACCCTACCTACTACTCAAACAATTCCTTCACTGCACTTCATAGTACTCGTCTTCACCCAGGAGATAGGGAAGGTCGGGGGGCTAGAGAGGAGGAGGCTCCCGCTCCCGCTCCTGTTCCGGATCCTGTCCCTCTCCACCAGCACTCACCCTTTGATCAGTTGATTGAGAGATTTGATCGTTGGGAGACTAGGTTTGATGCCTACGTGGTTGCTCAGGAGTAGCAACACTCAGAGGACATTGCCCGCTATGAACAACACCGCGCTGAGGATTTAGCCCGATTTGACAGTTTCGTTACTCAGCAGCAGCAGCAACAGCATGACCAGGACATCACCTGGTTCAATGCTCAGTTCACCTCACTTGCCACCTACTTTCAGCAGCCACCTCCACCACCTCCATCTGATGATCTGGATCCCTCGTTGTTTTAGTCTGTATTTTGTGTTGTGTGTTTCCTGTCTTTTTAGTGTACTTGTTAGTCTTTTTCTTGTGTTTCTAGGCCCTCTTTTTGTGATGACAAAAGGGGGAGTAGGGTGTAGGAAAAAATTATTTGATCTTGGATTTTGTAATCTTGCTGTGTTTTAATGAATTTTTCCTACTTGTGTTTGCCATCATCAAAAAGGGAGAGATTGTTACAAATCTACTTTTGCATGTCGTATGTTTTGATGATTGACAAACACTGTTTCTCTTGTACTACTTGTTGCTTCTAACTTTTCAGGAATCAAAGATCGGACGATTAAGAGGAAGCCAAGTCCAGGATCCCATAAGTTTAGGGTTGAGTCAGTCTGTAACTTTATTTTTCACCTTTTGAGTCTTCTTGTAATAATCAAAAAGACTGATGCTAAGTAACCCTTCACACACACACTTGAGAGGCTTAGAAATTCTGTTTTTGCCCACATCGGCCCGGCCGATATTTATATCGTCCGGGACGATCGGCTTAAAACAGAAAGTCTAAATTAAGGATTCTTTATTAAGGCAGCCGACATTAATTATCGGCCTGGACGATACGTGTATCGGCCAGGACGATAAGCTCAAAATAGAAAGAGATAGCCGCCTTAGACAGTTTAGGCATACTGAATTTTAAATTATCGGCCAGGCCGATTCCAGGACCGGCCTGGACGAAATTACCAAATTATGCCTTAATTGATCAGGAAATCAAGGGAGTAATTAAGGATGATTGATACGATCATATCGTCCAGGACGATCGTGAGAACGGCCTGGACGATCAAAGCCAAATTACAATCGGCCAGGACTGTTCCCAGGGCTATGCTCAGGACGATTTAACTCTTATTTGAACTAATCGGCCAGGACAATCCTGAGATCGGCCTGGACGATCAAGCCAAATTTCAATCGTCCAGGACTGTTCCCAGGGCTATGCTCTGGCCGATCTTCTTTGATTTATACTAATCGGCCAGGCCGATGTCCATATCGGCCGGGACCGATAAAGTCGGCTACTTGCAATTAATGAGCTCCTCTTGAGCTCTTCTATTTAAAGAGCTCTTCTTCAACGTTTTAAGAGACCTTTTGGCTGCTGCCTTGACCTGAGAAGACCTTGAGGAGAGAAAGAGAGAGAGGGAGAGAGAGAGGGATCTTGTGAGGGGGAGCTTGTGAGGGGATTCACAAGGGTTGCTCAAGGATCGCTCTGCTTGTCTTTCGTCTGGAGTTTCTCGTCCGTGGAAGGGTCGGTAGAGGTAAGGAGTTTTGCTTTTGGTTGTGGTTCTCTGCCAGCTTCAGGAGGAAGCAAAAGGAGGTAGGTTCTCTGCCTTGCCGGGGTGGCAAAAAGGAGTTTCTTGTGAGGGCTTCTCCGTCTAGCTGTGGGGGCTAAAGGAGAGTCACGTTTGGTAGTGCAATACTTGGAGGGTGTCTCCAAGGAGTGGACGTAGGTCTAGTCGACCGAACCACTATAAATCTTGTGTTCTTATTTTTTGCTTCCGCACTTTTAAATTCCGCATTTTGTTTTTTTGTGGTGTGATTTGGTTTGAGAATTTATTTCTTTGTCTTAAGAATTTTTTAAAATACCAATTCACCCCCCCCCCCCTCTTGGTTAGCTTGGGACTAAGTTCATAGGGCTTAACATCCCGAACGAACTTTCACTTGTTGCTCCGGGTGCATCGGTCAACGTGATGAACATAAAGACTCTTGTCTATCTCAGAGTTGATACTAGCAAGCTTTCAACCGACAGGTTGGTGCTTCGTGGGTTCAACGAGAAGGGCGAGAGAGCTTTAGGTTCAATCACTTTACTCCTAGAAATAGGAGGGTTAAAAACTGAAGCTAAATTTCATATTATTGATTCAACTACGTCCTTTAACGCACTTCTAGGTAGACCTTGGATTCACGAATATAGAATGATTCCATCTACCCTGCACCAATGCATTAAGTATCAACAAAACGGCATTGAACATGTGATTAATGGTGATTTGCAACCATTCTCGATTCAGGAAATTGGGATCTACGAAGATGCTGCGTATTTCATACCAAAAGGGTCCTCGTCCCGTTCTAAATTGGAGATCAAATTTGAGGAGAAAATGATTGGACAAAAATTTGACCAAAAGAAGGAAAAAGATAAAAATATCAATCAAGAAATGACACAATCGAGTAGTGAAGACGACTCTGATATCGTTGTCCTTAGGCCTCCAAGTACATTACCTCAAAGAGGTGGGAGGATGGCTTTAAGGGCACGAGGTCGAGGCCGTGCTTCATTAGATAGAAGAGCAGCACCTGTGTATATTGATCTGGAATCAGACTCTGATGGTGAACTAGAAAATCAAGGTGCTGCCTTCTCTCTCAACTACCAAAACATAAATACTCCTCCAAAATTTGATCTCACCTTAGACCAGGATAGTGACCCTGAGGCAGATATCTCAAAAGTTAAAAGTGACGAGCCTGAATTAACAATGTATGAAAAGCTCACTAGAAGGATTGAGGCCCTTTCTCTGACCCCACTGTCGGCTGGCAGGGTTGTAGGGTTGGAAGTCAAAGTGGCCCCCATCTTGGATGGTGAAGTTAAGAAAGTCCAAAAATTCTTTCCTGGCTCCTCCTCCGCAAGGGACGAAGGTGATGTAACCCTTGAGGAGGCAGATTTTAATGAATTAATGGAATTACCTTTCGGCTACTTCCCTGTTTGTGTAAAAAATACTTTTTCTAAGGGTTCTATACCATACCGATGGACTAAGGGTCAAGCTAGATACCATGAAAATATTTGGCGAACAAAGATAAATAAAAATCCAACAAGTGGTATTGGCTTTGGGACCGTTAGTTCATTCGATGATGATGAGTATTGCCTAATGATAACTTACCATCTCGATTCTCCAAATGTCCCTACGGATCCCTTCTGTCCTCTAGATGGGCTCTGTTTGGAGACTTTAGACGATCCCGATGATCTTCAAGTTCGAGATGCACCCCCTGAATTCGAAGAGGAAATTAAGTCGACAATCGATGAGTTGAGAGAAATTAACCTGGGAAACGATGATGACCCCCGTCCGATTTTCATAAGTACTTTGTTAAACGAGGGTGAAACCCAAGACTTAATTCAGTTGTTATTCGAGTTCAGGGATTGCTTTGCCTGGACATACGACGAAATGCCAGGTTTGCCTGCTGAGGTAGCAGTTCACAAACTTGGGGTTTGGCATGACGCCATTCCTGTTAAACAAGCTCCTTGACGCATGCGCTTAGAGATTGAGCAACAAGTCGTTTCTGAAGTTAAGAAATTGGCCGAAGCCGGATTCATTCGAGAGGAGTAATATCCCTCCTGGGTGGCCAGCGTCGTGCCAGTTTGAAAGAAAAATGGTCAAATTCGGATTTGTGTCGACTATAGGGATTTGAATAAGGCATGTCGTAAAGATGAGCTCCCTCTACCAATACCAGAACTCATGGTGGACATTGCCTCCTCACATGCTATCTTCTCATTCATGGATGGCTCATCGGGTTATAACCAAATCAAGATGGCCCGGAGGATGAGAGAAATACAGCATTCAGAACCCCTATCGGAATCTTTTGTTATAAGGTGATGCCATTTGGCTTAAAGAATGCCGGAGCAACCTACCAACGGGCCATGACCCGTATCTTCGACGACTTAATCCACAATCAAGTTGAGTGCTATATTTACGATTTAGTTGTCAAAAGCAAGGTCAAAGAGGCTCACCTGTATGACTTAAGAGTTATTTTTGAGCGGTTGCGCCGCTACGATTTGAAAATGAACCCCTTGAAGTGCGCCTTCGGCATCGCCTCAGGAAAATTCTTAGGATTCGTAGTGAGGCACCGCGGAATCGAGACCGATCCTGCTAAAATTGAAGCCATCTTAGATATGCCATCTCCTAAGAGCCTTACCCAGTTAAGGTCTCTACAAGGGAGATTGGCGTATATAAGGAGGTTTATTTCTAATCTTTCCGGGAGATATCAACCCTTTTCTGTCCTTGCAAAGAAAGATACTAAGTTCGTATGGGACGGGAAGTGCCAAAATGCTTTCGATGATATTAAGCAATACCTTTCCAACCCGCCAGTTTTGGCAGCTCCGATTCCGGGAAAGCCGCTAATTCTCTACACCGCAGCCTTAGATGAGTCTTTAGGTGCCCTGTTGGCTCAAGTCAATGACGAAGGGAAAGAGAATGCTCTCTATTACCTCAGTCGAAGACTCCTTCCTACTGAAATTCGATACCCGTCAATAGAAAAGCATTGTCTTGCTTTGGTTTTTGCAGCTCAGAAACTGAGGCATTACATGCTCTCCCACTCAATCAGTTTGATTTCGAGAGTTAATCCTTTGCAATATCTTATGACCCGACCTACGTTGTCAGGACGTTTAGCTCGTTGGTCTATGATATTACTCCAATTTGAGATTACTTTCACTCCTCTTTGTGCTGTGAAAGGACAGGCTGTCGCCGATTTTCTGGAAGCACACCCGCTGCCGGCAGATTCTCCTCTGAACGATGACCTACCCGATGAACAAGTCATGAGTTTGAGGGAACCTGATGAGGCCATCTGGGAATTATATTTTTATGGGGCAGCATCCTCTCGTAGGATTGCGACCCAACAATCTGTAATTCCTGGAAAGGCTGGAGTCGGTCTAATTTTCATTACGCCAGAAAAAGGAATGATGCATTTTTCCTACCACTTATCGGAGCCTTGCACAAATAACGAAGCCGAATACGAAGCTCTGATAACCGGTTTGGAACTTGCAATTCTGATGGAAATTAGAGAGATTAAGATCTTTGGAGATTCCCAACTGGTTATTAACCAAGTCGCCGGAACTTATAAAGTCTTGAATCCTAATCTCCTAAGATATCACCAGTACACACTTCACTTGTTGGAACAAATCCCTATTGCTACTTTGTATAGGGTTCCCCGTGGAAGCAATTCCGCAGCGGATGCCTTAGCAAAGCTTGCGAAGGAATTTGCATGTCCTGAGGAGGATTCCATCCCTATAGAGATTCAGGGTCGTAAAACCCTCTCCCTTATAGATTTGGAACACATTAGTAAGACTCCCCTTCAGATCCTTTCTGCCTCTTCGACAACCGACGAAGAAGGCGATTGGAGACGACCCTTAATCGATTACCTTAAAGAAGGGAAGCTTCCCCAGGATAAATCACTCTCCAACCAGATTAAGAAACATGCCCTGTCTTATGCACTAGTCAACAACTTGTTGTACCGTCGGTCCTTCGATCACATGTGGCTGCGCTGTTTGGATCAGCAAGAAGCCCTGAAGATTGTTAACGAAGTTCATTCAGGACTATGCGGTGCACATCAATCGGGTCCAAAAATGAAATTGAAGATTAAAAGACTTGGATACTACTGACCTACAATGATTGATGATTGTATGAATACTGCAAAGCACTGTCATCAATGTCAGGTCCATGGTGTGGTTTTACATCAGCCGCCTAATGTGTTGCACCCTACGATAGCCTCGTGGCCCTTCGAGAGTTGGGGCACAGATATCATTGGGCCGATTGACCCTCCCTCTGCGAGGGGACATCGTTTCATATTAGCAGCGACTGATTACTTTTCAAAGTGGGCGGAAGCAATCCCCCTACGCAATGTAACATCACACCATGTCTTGAAATTCTTTCGTGACCATATCATATATCGATTCGGCGTACCCCGCAGAATCATATCCGATAATGGGTCCGCATTCAAGTCTACAAAAATCAACAATTTCGTAAGGCGCCATAATATTGATTGGAGATATTCGACGATCTATTATCCTCGGGCAAATGGATTGGCCGAGGCCTTCAACAAAACCTTGGTGCAAATTGTTAAAAAGACCCTTGATGATAACAAACGACAGTGGGATGAGCGGTTGGTGGAAGCTTTGTGGGCTTACCGTACCACTTATTGAACCCCGACCCAATCCACCCCGTTTGCACTAGTGTATGGATCTGAAACCGTTTTACCCTTGGAAATACAAATCCCTTCGCTCAGGATTGCAGTTCAAAATCAAATAACAAAAGAACAAAATGCAAAACTGCGGTTGGAAGAACTCGAAGGCCTTGAAGAGCGACGTCTCCAAGCTCAACAAAGTTTAGAGTTGTATAAGTCCCGTATGGTTCAAGCCCATGATAAGTTAGTGCGACCTAGGACCTTCCAAGCGGGAGACTTGGTGTTGGTCCTTCGGAGGCCTATTTTAGCCCATCGAAAGTTGGGAGGCAAATTTGAACCTACATGGGAAGGACCCTTCGTTATAGAGACTGTCTACGAAGGAGGCTTGTATCAGTTAGTAGATTGCAAAGGAAACCACCCAATGCTACCCGTCAATGGGCGTTTCCTTAAGAAATACTATGCTTGATGTAGCTCATTTTATCAATTAATAAAATTTCTCTTTCTTGATTTGCAACTTGACTCTTCCCTATTTAAGGTCTTTCTTTATCTTAACGCTCTTAGTCTTTTTTCCTTAGGGTCGGATCGTTCCCTCCCTTAGGACCACGCCTGCTAGTGGTGGAGTACGCCCTCCGTGGCACCACCCTGGCATTTGACTTGGGAATTAGTGGTGGAGTACGCCCTTCGTGGCACCATCCTGATTCACACTCGCTAGTGGTGGAGTACGCCCTTCGTGACACCATCCTAGTTTGCCAGTTAATTTCCCTATTAGGAGTAAGTCTTCTATCAGCATCCTATAGGCCTAAGGTTGGGTGATGCCCTTCCTTAGACCCAAGGCTAGGTATTCCCTACCTTGGTTTCCAGTTGATCCGTCTACTAGGAGTAAGTCTTATATCAGCATCCTGTAGACCTAAGGTTAGGTGATGCCCTTCCTTAGACCCAAGGCTAGGTATTCCCTACCTTGGTTTCCAGTTGATCCGTCTACTAGGAGTAAGTCTTCTATCAGCATCCTGTAGACCTAAGGTTGGGTGATGCCCTTCCTTAGACCCAAAGCTAGGTATTCCCTACTTTGGTTTCCAGTTAATTTTGCCTATTAGGAGTAAGTCTTCTATCAGCATCTTATAGGCCTAAGGTTGGGTGATGCCCTTCCTTAGACCCAAGGCTAGGTATTCCCTACTTTGGTTTCCAGTTGATCCGTCTACTAGGAGTAAGTCTTCTATCAGCATCCTGTAGACCTAAGGTTGGGTGATGCCCTTCCTTAGACCCAAAGCTAGGTATTCCCTACTTTGGTTTCCAGTTAATTTTGCCTATTTGGAGTAAGTCTTCTATCAGCATCCTATAGGCCTAAGGTTGGGTGATGCCCTTCCTTAGACCCAAGGCTAGGTATTCCCTACCTTGGTTTCCAGTTGATCCGTCTACTAGGAGTAAGTCTTCTATCAGCATCCTGTAGACCTAAGGTTGGGTGATGCCCTTCCTTAGACCCAAAGCTAGGTATTCCCTACTTTGGTTTACAGTTAATTTTGCCTATTAGGAGTAAGTCTTCT
Source organism: Dendrobium officinale (assembly GCA_019514585.1). Taxonomy (NCBI): domain Eukaryota; kingdom Viridiplantae; phylum Streptophyta; class Magnoliopsida; order Asparagales; family Orchidaceae; genus Dendrobium; species Dendrobium officinale. Next base: position 20,411,588 of record CM033698.1, read on the forward strand.
ATCAGCATCCTATAGGCCTAAGGTTGGGTGATGCCCTTCCTTAGACCCAAGGCTAGGTATTCCTTACCTTGGTTTCCAGTTGATCCGTCTACTAGGAGTAAGTCTTCTATCAGCATCCTGTAGACCTAAGGTTGGGTGATGCCCTTCCTTAGACCCAAAGCTAGGTATTGCCTACTTTGGTTTCCAGTTAATCTGCCTTTGGAGTAAGTCTTCTATCAGCATCCTATAGGCTTGAGGTTGGGAGATCACCTCCCTTCCATCCTTGAGATTCCACTTCTATTCGGTCAACGCCAATGTGTGCAGCAGAAGTTCCTTCAACCACACACGTTGGGGGTCCATTTGTTGACCTCATTTTTGTATGAGGTCACTAAGACCCTTCCAGAATTCAGATCTAATCCTAGACCCTAGGATCCACTCTAGACCTTAAGACCCCTTCCTAGACCTAGACCCTAGGATCTATTCTAGATTTTGAGATCCTTTCCTAGAGCCCGACCTTAGGGTCTATTCTAGACCTTAGGATCCTTCTAGATCTAAGACCTTTAGGCCTATTATAGAGCCTAGGATTCTTCCATATCCAAGTCCTAGAACTCTTCTAGATCCTAGGATCAATCCATATTCAAATCAATCCATACCCTTGACTAACTCAAACCTCAAATCAATCTAAACTCCATTCAATTTAAATTCAAATCAATTCAAACTTCAGACCCCTTCAAACCATGACCCAGTTCAATTGAGAATTCAAACTTCAACTTTGACTTTGATCCTACCCTTGACCTAGCTTTGACCCAATCCATTCATTAACAATCACCACATGATTGTTAATGATTTGGATACTTCAATATTAATTACTCAAGCTTAAAATCCATTCCAAATCCAGAAATCCAGACTCAAACCCAAAGCCTTAAGGCCTTGTCCTAAAGACCTTTTTCAAAGAATTTTCAAACATTCCAAAACCCAGTCCAATGGCCTCTGATTCAGGGTCTATCACTTACAAAGTGATAAGACATGTGTCTAGAGGCTACCCTCCAATTTTGAGCCCATTCTGAGGTCTCTAACCCCAGAATCTGAATTAAAATCCAAAGGCTGTAAAACCTTCAAATATTTACAGCCTATGCCACTGAACCCAACCCCTTTGAGATTTTGATCTTGGAGCCCTTATCAAAGCCTTCAACCACTTCCCGATTCTTAATTTTAACCCATTGAGCAGTAAACTGCATTTCTCAAATCCATTTTTGACCCTAGTTGACCAATAGGTCAGAATTGACCAAAATACCCTTATGGGATTTCAAATGGCCATTTCAAATCAAATCAATTCCAAACTCTTCGAAACCACTTCCAATGAATTCCAAATGTCAAATTCAATTTGTTGAACTCAAACCCATTAACCCATACACCCCTTCCCTTTCAAAATTTTGAATCAATCCTATTCCAAGTCCTTTAGATGCATGGGATGACCCCTTGGGCACCCAAGAGACCCCTCTTGGTGACCCAAGCCTTGGGCTCACTTGGGTTAGTCACATGACTTGACCCAAGTAACCAAGAAGAGGTCTCTCTTGAGCCATCTTTTGATCTTATCCAAATTGAATCCAAATCAAAGTGCCATTGAGTTCCCATGGACCCAATACACCTCCCTTAATCAGCCCAACCCTTGGGCTCATTTGGGTCAAGAGTTAGGCTAGCCCAAAGTGCCCAAAAGCACTTGGGATTGAGCCAAATCTCAACCTAAGCCCAATTGAACTTGACCAACACCTCCCATAGGTGGCCCTAGGTTCAATACACCTCCTCCAGCCAGCCCATGCCTTGGGCTAGCCTGGGTCAGGAGTTAGGCTAACCCAAATTAGCCAAAAACACTTGGACCCGAGTCATCTCCCTGCCCATATCAAATTGGACCCAATTGCCACTTGCATTGGGTGCACCAGACCTAGACCCACTCCCCACCTCAAGCCCAGGGTCTGGCCTGACCTGGGTTGAGCCCGAATCGACCCAAACCAAGCAGGTTTGGATCAACCCGAGCCATCTTTTAATCCAGATCAAATACGACCCAATTGCCACCTGCATTGGGTGCACCAGACCCAGACCTGCCTCCCATATTGAACCCAGGGTCTGACCTGACCTGGATCGAGCTCACTTCGACTCGAACCAAGCAGGTTCGAGCCCAACCGAGCCATCGGATCGACCTCAGCTTCCTCAGGCCAATTTGGCTCCACTCTCGGCTCCAGTATGTCCCCATCGGCCTTCCTTGGTCAACCCGACCCAGACCATGGCCGACGGCGGTCGGAACCAATGGAGAGCAAGCTCCGGTGGTCCCCCCAGGCCGATCCTGACCGAAAGCCTTCCAAAGGCTGTGGCTCGCCGGCTTGAGGCTCACGAGCTCTCTGGAATGGTGCCCCTTTCCACTTGGCATCAATCCGAGACCTCCTCCGATTCAATCCCAGCCGTCCGAGCTCGCGGGAGGAGGCTGAATAGGTTGGTGCTCCCCAGAGCTCACGAGAGGATCCTAGTGTTTTCAAATGATTCCCCAGAGCTCCATCACTCTCCCAGCATCTTCCTTCGAGCTCCTAGACCGCCCCTTCCATCACTTCGAGCGAACTCCGGCGAAAGGCTTCGGCATCCCGCTCGAAGTCATACCTCCAGCCGTCCTCCAGTCGCGGCCTCTGAAGGAAACTTGCTCGCCTTCGTCCCCTGAAGCTTCCAGATAGAGAAGCTCTTTCGTTGAGGCTTTCTCTCCGGTAATTCCTTCATCCCGAGCTCCCTAGCTAGGTAGTCCGGTCAAGTGTGAAGGAAACCTTTACCCCAGCGGATTTCCACCGTTGGATTGAAGGTTTCCACCCCCCTGATCCTCCCTGTGAAATTTCGTCGAAGTTCGCCGGCGCGATCGCTCGGATCACGCCGGAGAAGGTTCACGGCTTCGGGTAAAGGCGGAGGTTGAAGACGTAATCTCAGCCGTTGATTCCGATCAACGGCTCGGAATAGATCCCGCGGTCTCGGAGCGTGTTTAATCCCAGCCGTTCGATCCGCCATCCGACGGCTGTGGTTAATCCGGCCGTTAACAGTTAGCGCCAATCAGTCTGGTGAATCAGCGCGCGCCGCGTGGGTAACGGTCGCTGACTGTGTAATTGCCGGATTAATTAAATCCAGAAATTCAAGGGAACTTCAAAAATTCATAACTCCCTGCACACTTGTCCAAATTAGGTGTTCTTAGGCTCATTGGAAAGGTCTCAGGGAGCACTACAAAAGACTTATGGTTCCAGACCCTGGTTAAGTCAATCTTAGGTTTAATTTCATTTTGAGCATTTTATGAATTTCTTTAATTACTTTTTAAATACATGTCCACCAGGTCTGGAATTTTGGGAGATTGAATTTGGACATGTTTTTGACATGTCCAAATTTTATCTCCCTGTTTTATGTTGTTCAAGGGCATTTTACCTAATTTTTAAGTTTAAGGGTCATGGTTTGACCTAGGGCTGCAAGCGAACCAAACGTTCGACGAACTACTCGTTGTTTGGTTCGATTAAAGCTCATTCGTGATTGTTTAATTAACTAACAAACAAACTTGAACAATATTTTAAATGCTCAATTCTTAAATAAACAAGCTTGAACACTAATGTGTTCAGCTTGTTTATGTTCGCGAACAACATCAGTTGATGTTCATGAACAAACTCGATAAAAAGCTCGATTCGGGTTTGATTAAAACCGCTCGATAAAAACTTAAATAATATGTTATTATAAAATTAATAAATATACATAATATAAAAACTTTAATTATAACATAATAATATAATTATTTTTTATTAATAACAAGAAACATTTCAAATTTGTCCATGTTTGTTAGATTGTTTGTTTAGGATGTTCATGAACAAATTTAAGGTTTGCTTGTTCAATTGATTATTTGCGATTATGTTCACGAACATAGCTTGTTTAAAGCTCGATAAGCATTAAACAAACGAACATGAACCAAACATGAACACCCTTAAATTAAACAAACCAAACATGAACTTAAATAATAAAGCTCGAATCAAACACGAACCAAACATGAACAAGCTAATGTTAAACAAACACAAATATGAACACTAACATACTCGGCTCGGCTCAGTTCGTTTGCAGCCCTAGTTTGACCCTTAAATTCAAAAAGGGATATGGACCTATCCAATGGAATTTAGGGTGTGATTTTTGGTGTGCTGATGATGCTTAGGATAAGGAGTGTAGAGCCACTGATTTTGCCCCAATCCAAGCCTAGGATAGATCCCTATATTGATTTGAAGTGACTTAGAGCTCACCTTGGGTGGTTTAGTTAACCACCTTAGAGTACTCTTTTTGAGCCCAAATTTTGTGGTTTTAGGCCTTAGGATTAGGTGATCCTTTGGTTTAAATTTCATCACATTTGGGGTTCATTTGGTTTCCCAAGCAGGAGCCACCATAATTCCCCTTAGAAATCCCCCTTCAGCCTTAATAAAATTCTAATAAATTTGGTTTAATTCTTAAAAATTCCCAAAAATACCCCTAACTAACCTCAATTCATCCCTCAATCAGTGAAAATTGGAATCTCTTTAATTTGACATTCAAGTATATTCTAATCTAATTTTAAGCTAAGATCATCGTTTAATCAATTTTAATTAATTAAAAATTATTTAAAATCCCAAAAAATCTTTAAACACTTGATGATCTCTCCTTAGATCATTTTTGATCTTTGGAGTTGATCTCAAGAAGTTTAAGACTCATTTGGGTTCAAATTATTAAAATGGCTCTTAATTGAAATAGTTTAATAATTCCAATAAATACCTAAACTTCCAAAATTCATAACTAATTTTAGAAAATTCTAAATCAATCAAACTCAGTGGCTAATGACTCTAATTAAAATCTAGTATTTTCCAAAATTTTAAACCCTCAAAATCTGGTCAAAGTCAAAAAGTCAACATTTTGGTCAACTCTAGGTCAAAACCGGGTCAAAACTTCTAAAAATCATAACTTTTGATAGAAAACTCTAAATTGAGTGTCCCAACTATCTAACAACTCATAATTAGGTCTAGTATTTATTAAAAATCTGAAACCTTTAAGGTTAACTCTAATTTTGAAAGTCATGTTTTGACCCCTTAGTTAGTACATCCGGATAATCTTTTAAAACCCATTAACCCTTTAAAACTCTAAAATTTTCTTAATAGGATAATAAGATTCTCAACCAACCCATTAAAATCATTAACCAAATCCCTTTAATATTAATCCACTCCTTTAATTCCAACCAATTTAAATTAACTTAATCAACCCCGATTGCTACTGGATAACCCAGGCCTACGAGGCTATTAGCTTAGCCCCAAGGAAGGTGAAATAAACTTCACGGCCTCGGTGTGAAACAAAGGTAGTAATCAATTAACTTTTAAAATATGTTTAATTAAAATTCTTAATTTATTAATGCTTAAATTTTAATCTAAATCCCTTTTGAGCCTTAACAAACCCAAACTTTTAGACAACTTCAACTAATAACCAACTTTAGAACCTATCCCAGCCACACGACCTTTTACACACACTTTAGATGATGTGCTAGGACAACCAACTCTAGATCTAGGTTAGGCCGGTGTTTACTTTACTACTGTGTGCCAGATTTTTCGTAGTTTTCACTGCATGTTGTGGATGAAATTGCTTTGCTGTGTCTGCTTACTCTTTCTGTACTCTGTGGATGGATTGATGTGTTTGGCGACTAGATTATCCTTAGGTTAGATACGATCTGGATGTTGACACATTTTTCTGCAGGTGGCCACGCTCATGCAGGGCAATATAAAAAGGGGGCAAATCATAAAAAAATGCAAAAGCCCCCAAATAAAAGGAGCGTGGCCAATGTGTTTACTTTCTTTTCTGCTCATATACAACTGCTTGGGAATAACTGCTTTTTATATATTAATTGCTTAGGATAACCCTGCAGGTGAGTCTAGATTTTTATTTTGATATTAATGTAATTTGTGTAATTGTCAAGTGTTGTGAAAGTTGATTTTGAGTTGGGATACATAGATCCAAAGCTTGGATTCCAAAGAGGAAAGGATACCCCTTTAGGGAACACTCCTTTACCATTTGGAAATCTAAATTTGGATCATACCTCCTCCTTACCCAAAGAGGAAAGAGTGGCCTTCCCCCTTAGAGGAAAGTGCCCTCTTATCCATTTGGGTAATCCACTACGAAGATTCCAAGAAGATTGAAGAAAAGGAGTCCAAAAAAGAACGAGATTGAGGATTTGAAGATTTGAAGATTAAGAATATCCCACTCAAAACTACTTGTGTCATTACTAGGTTTAGAATCCGGGTTGTTGTCAGTGGTGCCCGGCCACTTTAATTTCTGCAAAACTCTGGTTTGTAATAGGCAAGGCAACTTTTCCTATGGACATTTATTAATTGGTTAATTTATATTTGATGTGATGAATTGATTGCCTTTAGGACTACTTGCTTTTACTAGTTTTTTGGCGATTGTATGCCGCTTTTTGTTTTCGCCTGGACTCGTGAGGCTCGTGAGGGTGTGAAAATTTTTCTACTCATAACCTTAAATATCTAAAATTTTAATGAGTCTAAATAACATAGAAAGATAACGAATCTAGGGAATTAGCCGGGGATCGACCCCGGGGTCGCATGCATATTTCTGCATTACTCTTTCCTTTCTTTAGACCCTTCCCCGCCTGCGGGTAGAATCCAGATAGTCTGACCTATGAGGACGAGGTGCCGGACCTGGGGAAGTCCAGTCTTCTAAAAAATTATTTTCTTAAAAAATTTCAAGCATACTTGATTGGAAGTTGTTAATTAGCATGCATTGCATTAGATACAAACTTAAAGAGTCAAAATTTTAATTGCATCAGTTTAGCATTTTAGCACCCAACATAAGTTGAAGGGGCCAATTAGGAAAATCTCTAGATGTCGGCCCCAACTCTCCAAAACTTTAATTACAACGTCCCCACCACTCTTTCATAAAAGACCGGACTCATCTCTTTTAAATCGACTAGGTGGTTAGCTGGCTCCCCAATCCAGGCCGGGGTAAGTCCAGACCTTGCACTGCATTAGTTAGGATCGGACGACTGTGGTCCAGTGTCCAAAATAGATTTAGGATCAGGGGCAAATCTTGGATAATAAGATCCCAAATTTCGGGAATATAATCCCAAATTTCTAATAAAATGCTCAACTCTAATTAAAAATTCCTTTCAGTCCTAAAATATAAAGCCCAACACTTAGATTAAGTAGGGATACTTTCGGATGGTTCCGGAATCTCAAAGTATCCCCTACCTCTCTTCCTTTGAATCTGTTAATAACTGCTCAATCTTGATCCATTCCCTTTTGATTTTCCAATAATTTTATTCATGCTTTGATATCACTCCTAGAAACTCTAACAAAATTCTGCCACCATTTTAATCGGGAGTTTTCGTAGGAGATTTTTGTCTCCCTGTGATGTAATTAACTACGAGGGATTGCGCTAGTAGAAGATTTGGAACCCCACACACCTGATTTTAAAAATTGATTTTAAAACTTCATTAGATTTCTTCGGGAAAAGTTAAAGAATGATCGTCGTCGTTGCATTAAAAGAATTATCGTAGAATGGTGTCATTTCCCTTTGGGGAGATACATCCTTCTTCGATAAGGCTTTGGATGTGAATGCGACGATCATACTTCTTGAATATTGTAATTGGGTATTTAGTTGAACTCTACTTTGTTCCTTCGGGGCCATATGAAGTTCTCCTTAGAACCCGGTCATAATATTCAAGATGAGTTTACATAATTCTAAGTCTGAACACCATTACGAAAATTTATTTTCGTCCTTCGGGGTGATATACTCTTTCTAACGAGTTGATTCGACTTTAGAATTAGAATTCAACCTTAATCTTAAAATTTCCAAAGAAAACTAATATTTTTAAAACATATTTTCAAAATTCCACCAACAGACATGACACTTTGTAAGTGTCTTTGGCAGCCATTATTAAAATTGTTTTTCGATTAAAAATCTAAGAGAATTTTTTAAATTACCATTTCACTCCCCTTCTTGGTTAGCCATGGGACAACTGCTTAGGTTTAATAACCTATACAGAATCAACAAGTGGTATCAGGGCTTTTTTTCAAAACTATAAGTTTAGACTACTTTTTGAAAAATGATAATGGTTACTTTTTGAAATTGAAACACACTTGAAGGGTATTCGATCACTTGACTTTCGTTATTTGATAAAATCCCTTTTGATTTTTGGAAAACACGCATGTCAGCTTTTCTTCAATCACTTGATTATCACATGCAGATTTTAGTTCAGGAAGGTTATACTAGGTCAACTAGACTTATAGATGGCATTAGAGTTGAAACACCTTTTGCTGACTAAACTATAGAATAATGTGACTTAGCATAACTAAATGCAAAATGTTTAAATAGTTTCTTTTGTGCATTTAAGTCTAAAGATTACATGCGGGTTTCCACTTGCAAAAATTGAAAGGAGATTTGGGATAGGCTTTGTATTACTTATGAAGGGACTAATGAAGTAAAACAATATAGATTAAATATCTATTTATATGACTATAAATTGTTTCACATGAAACCCAATGAATTCTTTTCTAAAATGTACATAAGATTTACTTAAATAGTCATTTCTTTGCATGCATTAGGTAGGGAACTAACGAATACTGAAATAGTTAATAAAATTCTTTGTTGTTTGCCTACTATTATGATGCTAAAATAATTATGATTACAGATTCTAATAATTTAAATGTTTAATCTATTGATAATCTTCTTGGATCACTAATTGCATATGAGTAAGGAGTGAGTCAAAGGAAGATTGTTGTAGAAGAATATTGAAAGGAGAATAACAAAGCACTGAAAGTGGATGATTAGGAGAGTGATCAGTTATAACCTGAGGATAAGGATGAAATTGCCTTGATGACAAGGTAATTCATGAGTTTTCTTAAAAGGAAGTAGAGGAGATGCCAAAAGTGGAACAAAGGTAAGTTCTACAAAAATGTTAAGGTTTTTAATGATGTGATTTATTATGAATGCAGGAAACTTTGACATATAAAAGAAGATTGCCCTAATATTAAAGCCACTCCTAGTAAGGAGAAAGTAGAGGATAAAGAAAATGGGAGAAAGGATAAGAAGAGATTTTAGAGAGCTTTTGGGCGAACTCAGCTTTGGATTCATTAGAAATAAAAAATGAGGAGAAAGTCACCAACCTGTATTTGATGGTTGATAATCTTGATTAGTTAGATCATGAAGAGGTATTTGACTTTACCTATGATGAATTACTTGAAGTTTCTGAAATAATACATACTGCATATAGAAAACTTAAGAAAATGCATGCTAGATTGAACTTAGAATTGCACGAGTTATAAAAAGAGCATGAAACCCTTAGGAAAGATCACGCATAGATAGACAATAATAATATGAGCTTACTTAATGAATTTGATGATTTGAATAAGCAAAATAAATTACTTAAATCATCATATACTAAATTGGAAAAAGAATTTAAAGATTTTAGGGATGAATATGAGAATATAGAGCACTATCTGAAATATAATAACACTATATTAGAAGATTTAATTTCATTTCTTAGAGTGACATTGAAAGATCTTGAGGAAAATAGGATACCCTCTATACTTGAAGATTTTATTAATCCTATTTTGAGATAAAAAATTTTAAAACCTAGAAAGAAATAGATTTATTTTTGAAGATTAAAAAATTCATTTCTTGGAGTTAAGTGCTTTACTTGTGGGATGATTGAACATATTTCACATACTTGTACTTTACATTGCAAAACTCATTTAGTGTAGAGACTTAAGATGCATAAACCAAGTCATATCATTCATGCATCAAGTTTTAATTTGCCAAAATGAGAACCCAAACTTATTTGGGTTTCAAAGTAACATTTGATTGTTGTGTAGATACTCTCTTATACAAGACTTGGTGAGAGCATTTGGTACTTGGATAGTGGTTGCTCAAAGTATATGACAGGAGACACTACACAATTCATATCCTTGGAAGCTAGGAATGGAGGCAAGATTACACTTGGAGATAATACCACTAGAAAAGTGGTTGGCACAGGTAAAATCAAAAACCTGAATAATTTTTTTATAGAGAATGTTTTACTTGTAAACGACTTAAAGTATGATTTGTTAAGTATTAGCCATCTATGTGATAAAGGGTATAACATTAAATTTTTTTCCACTAGCTACATATTAAGCCTAAATGAAAATAATGTTTTGCATGGAACCAGGGTAAACAATATTTATATGCTAGATTTGAATTGTATTAAAACTCCTAATACTTTTTGCTTAAAAATAATTTCTAATTAATGTTGATTATGACATAGGAGACTTTGTCACGCTAGCATGAAAAACTTAAGAAAATTACCCAAAAGAAATTGGTTAGAGGTATACCAAAACTAGACTTTCCAAATGATCAACTTTGTGATGCATATCAAATAGGAAAATTGGTGAAGACCTTATTTCATTCAAATAAGGATCTTAGAACTAGCAAATAGTTAGAGATTATTGATATGTATCTTTTCGGACCGATTAGCATTGTAATTTTAGGAGGGAAGGTATACGGATTTGTGAAAGTTGATGATTTCTCAAGAGTGAATCATTTGAGGAATTGAGAGATTTTTTGACTTGGATTCAGAGGAAATTAAAGTGTCAAATTTTAATAATTCAAAGTGATCACAGAGGTGAATTTGAAAATGAAAAACTTAAAAAGTTTTGCAAATAACTTGGAACTAATCATAATTTTTTTGCACCTAGGACACCTTAATAGAATAGAGTAGTCAAAAGAAAGAACATAATATTAATTGAAGCTAGTAGAGCTATATTGGTAGAATATATTCTTCCTAAATATTTTTGGGCTGAAATAATTAGCACTGCATGTTATGTTCTGAATAGGGTAAACATAAGGTCTAAATTGAATAAAACACCCAATGAGCTTCTTAAGGGGACGACACCTAACTTGTTACATTTACATATTTTTGGATGTAAGGTGTTCATACATAATAATGGAAAATCATTTTTAGAAAAATTTGATCCAAAATCAGATGAAGGAATTTTTTTTTGATATTATAGTATTGGAAAATCATATAGAATATTTAACAAAAAAAACTTTGAAAGTTAAGGAGACCATATATGCTGTATTCGATAAATTTGGTATTTCAAAATAAATAAGTTTGGAAGAGGACGATATAAAAAATAACTCCCAAGGGATTGAGAAGATTGATTTGGATGAAAAATTGGAATAAAAAATTCCTTTGCCTAGAGATTTGAAATTTTCTAAAAATCATCTTAAGGAATTAATTCTAGGTGAATCGAGTGAGGGTGTTAGGACTAGGCATCAACTTAGCAAAGAAGTCAATCATTCCATCTTTACTTCAATGATAGAAGCCACAAATATAAATCAAGCACTTTCAAATAAATTTTAGATTTTGGCAATGCAAGAAGAATTAAATGAGTTTGTAAAGAATGATGTTTGGAAATTAATTATAAGGCCTAAGGATCAAAGTGTATTTGGAAATAAGTGGGAATTTAAAAATAAAATGAATGACAAAGGAGTTATTGCTAGAAAATAAGGCTAGATTGGTGGCTAAGTGGTATAATCAAATTGAAGGGATTGATTTTGAGAAGACTTTAGCCCCTGTAGTAAGACTTGAAGCAATTAGAGTTTTGCTAGCCTTTGCCTATTTTAAAAGATTTAAATTATTTCAAATGGATGTTAAAAATGCTTTTTTTAATTGGTGATTCAAGAGGATATTTATGTTGAACAACCTCCAGGTTTTGAAAATTTAAAATTCTCAATCCTATTTTTAAATTAAAAAAGTCATTATATGGATTGAAACAGACACTTAGGGCTTGGTATGAGAGCTTAAACACTTTCCTATTAGAGATATCTTTTGAAAAAAAAAGTGTGAACACCACTCTCTTTTTTAAGAAATTGGGATATGATATACTCATTATTTAGTATATGTTGATGATATCATTTGTGGATCTACTAATAAAAATCTTTGTGAAGCTTTTTCCAAAATAAAGAGTAGTGAATTTGAGATGAGCTTAATGTGAGATTTTAGTTATTTTCTTGGCTTTAGCATTAAGCAAATTGAGGAGGGAATATATTTTTAGTCAGTCAAAGTATGTTAAGGACATCCTTAAGAAGTATGAAATGGATAATACTAAACAACTAAGTACAACTATAAGTTCCTCAGTTCAATTGGATAAGGACCCAAGGAAAAATCTATTAATTAAAAGCAATTTAAAGAAATTATAAGATCTTTTATTTATTTGAAATATAACATACCAGATATTATGTTTAATGTTTATTTGAGTGCTAGATTTTAATCAGATCCAAAAGAATCACATTTGACTGCAGTAAAAAAGATTTTTAGATATCTTTTGGGAACTCAAAACTTAGGGATTTGGTATCTTAATTACAACTATTCATTTGAAATTATTGAATATTCAAATTCAGAATTTACAGGTTGTAGGGTTGATCGAAAGAGTACATATGGAACTTATCAATTTATAGAAAATTCATTAATTTCTTGGACTAGTAGAAAATAGAATTATGTAGCCATTTCTACTACTGAAGCTGAATATATTATATTAGGAAGTTTTGTGACACAAGTTCTTTGGTTCAAATAAAAGTTGATTGATTTAGGATTTATAATAGGCATAATTCCAAATTATTGTGATAACACTAGTTCCATTTGCATTTCAAAAAATCGTATTCAACATTATAGAAACAAACATATAGACATAAGACATCATTTCATTAGGGATCATATATCCAAAGGAGAAATTGAATTGAATCATATTTTAACTGAAAAATTAACTTGCAGACATTTTTACAAAACCACTAGCCTTTGATACTTTTAGCATATTAAGAACAAGGTTAGGTGTGATTAATCTTAATGCTTAGATAAAATCTTCGGTAAACTTGATATTTTTCCTGTGTTTTTTTCTATTTTTATTTATAATTTTTTGTATTTGTGTTTGTTTTTTGTTTTTTGTGTTTAATTTGTTTTTAGACATGTATCATTTATTAAAAGTTATTTTTTGATTTTCATGTGAATTTTTCTAAGTTTTTAAATTATACTGTACAAAAATAGTTTCATACTATACAAATTCTATAGCATGTCAATCGTTGTTTTGGAGTTAATGCATAAAGATTTTGATTTTTTAACATAGATCATACTATATGATGCTTTCATCATCCCATACGATCTGTATACATTTGTTTGTACGCATGTAGATGGTTATCTGAGGAGAATAAGTTATTAAAATTGATCGTACATACGAATAAAAAATTCATCTGTACGTTCCCCGTCTCATTCTTTGTAGGAGACGAACCTAACCTTCATTAAAACAATCTTAAATATCTGATCATCCCGAATAAACACATGTTTGTCTGTAAGATCATGTGGTCAAAAAGTTTGTATGAAAGGATGCCTCGTAAATTATGTGTTTATGAAAAAGTCAATTTGTTTTGGACGTTTTCGTTCATCCATACAAAATTTTTTTTCATCATGTACGATCTTATGATCGTACGTACGAATCCATTTTTTATTGTACGAAGGGTTATTTTTTTTTAAATAGGAGGGCTTTTGAATTCATTTTCATCCACTTCCAAATCCTCCTTGAATCCTTCAATAGACATCAACCTAGGAATGACAAGTTCTAACAAGAGTCCTAGAGTTACAAAGGGATCATCATCCAGGGGTGGAGATGACAAATTTCTATCTAAAGATAATAAGGATTCCTACTACTAGTTTATAGCTTCTAAAATCACTCCATCAAGACTTTTGATTCAAGATGATATCCACTTTTCAATTATGCCTCTATTTTCTTCAACCCAATTCTCCTTCATTCTAACTTTGATCTATTCTTATCATAGAGAGATTTTTTATTATTTTCTTACAAATATGAGATTCAGTGAGGATGAGAGTAGGCTAACATCTTTTATCAAAAAGAAATGGGTGAACATCACTAAGGATGATCTGGGACTAGAGCACACATTAACCTCTAAATTTGATTATGACTGCTCTGAGATAAACAAAACTCTTAGAGGTATAACTCAAATTAGTCACTTGGATAGAGTCTAAACTTTAAATTAAAATGTCAGGATCATCCAGTATGTCCTTAGAACTTCTATCATTCCTAAGACTGGTGATTGCATAAACATTACTCCTCTTATGTCCACTGTTACCCATTTAATCATGACTGGTTAACCAATTGATGAGGCCTGACTCATTTTGGATTACATTCACAACCTTTATGAAATTGGGTTTCCTTCTCATAAGAGGAAGAAAAATATTTCTCTAAGACATTTAGTGACCTACATCTTAAAAAAGAAATACAACATTATTCATCCTGATATTTCCAATGAATATATAGTTCACTGATGCCTCTTTTTGATCTCTTTTTAGGAGGAATGAGAATTCTAGTGAGGATATTGAGGGAGAAGGGGGAACACCTACACCTGCTCAGGGACCTAATCAAAACTATTTTTAGGAGATGGTCCAGCAATTTGATCGGATAGATAGTCATTTTGATCAACATTTTAATCAAATTCAGACTCATTTAAATCAACAGGATGCACAATACCAATAAGATATAGGGTGGATCCGAGGTCAATTTGACTCGAAGAACATGAATGTAGCTATGATAAATAGTTATTTCTTAGTCTTCAACCAAACTCCTCCTCCAGATTAGAGCCCTACAAAGTTTTAGTTGTACTTCTTTGTAGTTATTTATGCTAGTCCTTTCCTGATGATGTGATGATGTCAGTGTTTATTTCCTTTTATAGTACTTTTTGTTTATTTAGATTTGTATAGATATTGTGATGTTTAGAAGTTATGTTATTTGATATCAATGGTTTTAATGTATCCAATCTTTATTTAATATCAACAAAAATGTCATGTTTAGTTTAGTTGTTTTTATTCCTTATTTGAAATGTGAGTTTGCCTATATGAAAATCCTGTTTTAATTGATCTAAAAAATGTTATAAATTAACTTGCATTATAAAATTAAATTCATTATAAAATCTAATTTTAAAAAATTTTAAGTTAACTTATAACTTGATCAAGTTAAGGATATTAATCTCATGTTCTTTTTAGGCAAACATAACTTGAATATTATTGTTGTAATTTTGATGTCTTATTATTTTTTATTTTATTTTTCAATATATTTTTTTTATAATTGGCAAATTTTTAATTTTAGATTATTAATTTTGAAAAGACCAAATAAAAAAAAAGAATGGGGTTATATCAAAAAAAGAAATGTATAGTGTGTACAAAATTTGTAAGAATGTGCAATAGTCTGCAAAATGAAAACATGCATAAAATTAACCCAAATAGAAAAAGATGCACAAAGTGTTCCACAAACCTTTGAAAAGATGTGCAATGTTACCCATTGAATATGTTATTTCCTCTATCATTTAATCTTTAATTCAAATTAATCTTTTTTTAATTTTTTTTTTATTTTAAAAATTGAAATTAACTAATCCTTATATTGTCACTTTTGCAATAATACTCTTTATCTAATTGTCCATAATGCTTCATGACCTTGATAATTTTTTCTTATCTAAGTTGTTCCTTAATTTAAACTTTTTGAATCTTTCTTTTTCATCTTATGTAATTAACTTTGTTACTGTAATTATATTTCAATCTCTTTCAAGATCAATTATTATGGTTTCTCATTTGACATCTTTCATTTCAACATTCTTATTCCCTTTTTGTTGTTGTCAAAAGGAGGAGGAATATTATTTTGTGTTTTGTGTTGTTTTTTTTTTTTTGGTATTTTTGTTTGTTTTTTTGTTTTTTTGTTGTGTTTTATTTTGTTATTTGTGTTTTATAGGTTTTAAAAATAAAAAAAAAAATATTTTGGTGTGATTTTCATGGAATTTTTCTATATTCATATGTTTATTCTTTTAGGGGGAGCTAAGTAGAATGTAGGATATACATGTTAACTCAAACAATAATTATTTTGTCATCATAAAAAAGGGAGAGATTATTAACATAGTTGCAACTTAGTTTTTCAATTGTTTATATTCTTGCAATATGTATGTTTTTGATAATTTCAAATATTATTATTTTAATTACAAATTTCAACTAATATATTTTGGATGTATTATTTTGTTATTTGTGTATACTAATATTTTAGGAAAAATCATACTATAGATTGTTGAAGACTTCATATCAGATCATATTAGGGTTCATTGTAAATGAAATTTTACTGAGTCTAAGAGAGTGTGATTGCAATTGAGAAACTGAGGACACACACACACTGTGGGAGCATTTCAAATTTTTAATTTTTTAAACCTATCATGCTGTACCAAGACAATTAATACAGGAAAATTTATTCAGTTATTTTCCCCTTCGAACAATCAAATGAACTGTAGGTAGAAAATTTTTTCTAAGTACGATTCATACTGTACTAAGCTTCCTTCATACATATGCCATCTAGAGTACAAAAATGTGAGGTCCCATTTTTTCTTAATAAAATTCAAAGTTTTTTTGAAATGATCATACTGTATGATGTCATCTTCGCACGTACGCCATCCAGAGTACGAATTGGATGGGTCCCTTTTCATCCTGACGAACTTGAAAATTTTTTGAATGGATCATACTATATAATGTCATCTTTGTGTATATGCTGTCAAGAGTACGAAATGGACAGGTCCCTTTTTATCTCGACAAACTCAAAAAATTTTTGAACTGATCGTACTGTATGATTTCATCTTTAAAGAGATGCCATCCAGAGTATGAAAATGTGGGGTCCCTCTTCGTCTTGACAAATATGAAAAATTTTCTAACTATTCGTATAGTACGAACTTGGTTCGTACTTGACGATCATCGGGTACGAAGTAATTTCATGTTGATTCATAAAAGGTTCGTACATGACAGTTATTGAACTGTTCATACATATGATCTTACGATCGTACTGTACGATCATATTATACAATCGTAAACCCTCAAATTTGAAAATTTTAGTTTTTTGGATTGTTTTTCATGTCTTTCATATAAAAGGCCATTTAAAACTAACATGAAAAGAGTTATTCTTCATGATTTTTCAGGGACAAGTGAAAGAGAGAGAGTGGGAGAGTGTTTGAGAGAGATTTCTTACAAGTGGAGTGGAAAGGGTTTGCGTGGTTACTCAAAGATAAGGATCTCTTTGTGTTTTTTGGTTATCACTCTTCTTTTCTTATTTCTCATTGCTAGTGAGAAGATCTTTGAAGAAGATATGGTACTCTGCTGACACTTGAGAGTGTGAAAGAACAATGGTACTCTGCTGATGCTTAGAGGGTGAAAAGGATGACGGTTCTCTATCGACACTTGGAGCATGGGAACAGATGACGGTTCTTTATCGACACTTGGAGAGTATGAAAGGATGACGATACTCTTCCGATACTTGGATGGTATGAAAGGACGACGGTTCTCTGCTGACACTTGGAGAGTCTGAGCAAACGATGATTCTCTGCTGACACTTGGAGAATGTGAAAGGATGATGGTTCTCTATCGCACCGAGGATTGGTGGAAGAGAGGATTTGTAAAGGATTCTTTGCCTTATTGTAGGGCCAGAAGGAGAGTCACTTTGCTAATAATACAATACTTGAAGAGGGAGTCTTTAGGGAGTGGATGTAGGTAATATTTAATCGAACCACTATAAACCTTTGTGTTATTTTTAATTTTTGCATTTTGTTTTATTTTTTGTACTTTGATATTTGTAGTTGAAAAGCTTTTTTAAAAATATAATCAAAGTTGGAAAATTATTAAAATTGGTTTTCTATTAAAAATCCAAGAGAATTTTTTAAATTATCAATTCACCCCCCCCCCTCTTGGTTAATATTGGGACAACTTCTCAGGTTTAACAAGCTATACGGAATCTTGGGACAACTGCTTAGGTTTAAAAAGACAAGAAGTTAGAGAGAGAAAAAGTAAGAGAGAGAACGTATGGGTGATTTTTGAATTCTTCTTCGCGGGTAATCCGCTGATCGTTGCTGGCGATGGAGGATCGCCGTTCAGCGGCTGCTGATGCTCCAGTCATCCTCCGTCCACCTCCTCCTCCATCTTTTCAGAAGGTTTTACGTCAAACTGGTTCGTCTCCTCCAGCTTTTGGAGACTCTGTTTTCAATAAATACAGAAATTTCTGGTTAACTAAAGAACGACCAATTGTGATCAATGAAGGAGGGTTATTGATTAAAACGAAAGTCCAAGATTGAGTCGGTAAAGGAAAAGGGATTTTGATGGATGAAAATTGTAAAGCTCAGGCTTTGATTAACAAATTTTCTGACAAGAACAGTAATTTGAGGAATTCTCTTGATCTTGATAACTGCATGCCAGCCTCCTGTTATTTAGCCCCAACTGCTGTTGAACATAATTTACTGTAGGGAAGCCAGAAACCGCTAGATCTGGATATGATTAAAACGATTGAAAAAGTTCCTAACTGTATTGAATGTATTCTTCCTAATTCAGATCTCCTGAAGGTTCGTAATTGTGAAGGGGGAGAGCTTGGGAATTGCAGCATTAAGAAGGAAGTTAGTGAGCGGCCCAGCAAAATGACTAGTTACTCTGATTCAAATGTATGGAAGAAGAAGGATAACATCAAAGTTGCTGATCTAAACTTTGGAGACAATTTCATGAAAGAAGATGGAGTGGTTAAGCTCCATGCTGAGAAGGAATTAGAAAATTCCAACAAACTTCAAAAGGCTCTGGTTATAAAGTCTTTGGCAATAATGTTCCTTTCAATATTATTAGTATTTAATTAAGGAAACAATGGGCAAGAATTGGGAAGTTCCATTTAACCCAACTGGGGTTAGGCTGGGTGCTCTGTGCGTTTGAAGAACAGGAATCGGTGGAGGAAATTTTTACTTCTGGGCCATGGTATGTCAATGGCAACATTGTTGGTATGGACAGATGGACGGCCTCCTTCTCTCCTACTTCTTTCAAAGGGCTTATATCTCCAATTCGGATTCGTATGCCTAATCTTCCCCTTCAATGTTGGGACAAAATTAATGTGTGTAGAATTTCTTCTATGGTGGGGACTCCTTACTTGCTAGATGGGAACATGTTTCAATGGAGTCGGAGAGAATTTGCTAGAGTTTGTGTGAGAGTCAAACTTGATGAAAAACTTCCTTTGGGAGTTTGGGTGGAAGGTGAATTGGGAAAGTTCTATCAAAATATAGAATATGAAATGCTACCTACATTTTGTTATAAATGTGGTAAATTGGGTCATTTAAAGGAAGTCTATTTGAAGAATTTGATTCCTGTCAACAATAAACTTGGAGGAGAAGGCTTGGTCAGAAATAGTGATAAAATTGCAGATCCTACTTCTAAAGCTCAAGTTGTTGATTCAATTAATGAAGTTGACAAAGATATGTATGGGCCGTGGATTCAGGTGGAGTATAAAAAAAAAGGCTTTTAGAACAAATTTCAAGCCAGGAGGAATCAAAATCAATGATGCAAAGCTGGATGATAAAGCAAAAACTGTTATCAATAACAACATTGAAGCTGCTGTTGGAAATGGAATGTCTGAGGAAATAAATAATGAGGGTGTCACAAAGAAGTCTTGTGGGAAGGAAATAATGAATACTGATGAAGTTTCGGTTGATCCTGATATGATTTGTCAAGAAAATTCTGCAGGGATTAATGCTGCTGTTATGAATGAAGATTCTCTCAATAACAAATTTGATGTCTTAGGATCATTGGCTGAAGAAGGTGAGATCTTGGAGGGGAATGTCACTCTTGGAACTCTATGTTCGGAGGAGGTAACTATTCAGAAGGATTTGCAAGGATCTACACATCATAACAAGGGTAGAGGCAGTTTTTTTGAAGACAAATCAACAAATTTGAAGAAGAAAGGCTTTAAACAGTTGAAAGAACTTGGTCCCATTAATTTGAACACTAGAAACAGGAGAACGGAAGGTGGTTTTAAGGAGAAGGGGGGGGGGGGGGGGGATTTTCCCACTTATCCATCAATGAATTCCATTTTGATTTGGAATTGTAGAGGAGCCAATAAAAAGAAGGCTTCTCTCTATCTCAAGGAGGTAGTAAAAGATCAAAATGTGTTGTTTATTGGGCTGTTAGAAACTAAAATGGGTTCTATTGAGAATAAAGATGTGGAAACATTGATTGGCATTGAATGGGATTATTATTATTATCCTTCAGTTGGATTCTCTGGAGGCATTTTAGTTCTTTGGAGAAGGAAGCTAGCTAATTTCAATAAAATTGATTCTTCTAATCAATTCTTATTTGGTGATTTAGAAATTATCAATAAAGGTACATGGAGGATAGCCACAATCTATGGAAGCAAAGATGTTTACAATAGGAGATCTCTTTGGAATGGGTTGGAACCGTATATCACAAATGAGCGGCCTATGGTGATTAGAGATGATTTTAATTGTCTTTTATCCAAAGAAGACAAGAAGGGTGCAAGGAGGTTCATCTTTTCCTTGGGTCCTAATGAAATGAAATCCTTCATGAATTCTAATGATCTTCATGAGCTAGGCTTTGTTGGTCCTCGGCTTACTTGGAGCAATAACAAAAAGGGAGCGGATCGAATCATGGAGAGATTATACAGGATTTTGGTCAATTCCATTGCTATTAATTATAATCAACAGTTAGTTGTTAAGCATCTCCCCAGGATCGCATCAGATCATTGTCCATTGATTCTCAGAATTTTTGATCACTCGGCTAAAGGGTTGAAATCCTTCAAATTTGAGGATGTTTTGGCTTCTTACCCAGCTTCTTATGCAGTGGTGAAGGATGCTTGGGAGAGGAGGGACAGCGGAACAGCTGCTAAAATTCTCAATTACAAACTGAAAAGATCTATGAAAGCATTGTTCTTTTGGAGTAAGGCTAAACATAGAGACTTGGAGAATCAAAAAAACCGGATCAAAGATGATATTTTAAAGCTTCAAATCAAGGAGGCAGAAGATGGAGGGCTTTCCCAAGAAGAGTATGTTCTGCTGAATTTTAAAATTAATGAGCTTAATTCAACTTTAGCACGGTTAAACACATGGTGGAGGCAAAGATCCAAAGTTAAATGGATTGGAGATGGTGATCAAAACTCTAAGTTTTTTCACTCTATGGCTAGTGCAAGGAAGAATAACAATTACATTCATTGTATTAAAGACATCAATGGTCTTATGGTGGAAGAACATAAGCAGATTGAAGAGGTTATAATCCAGTTTTTCAAAGGAAAATGGCGGGACAGGAACTGTTTTCTTGAAGGTTGGCCGGAAGTTCTTCAAGTTCTCGAGGAGGAAGACAAAAGATTTTTAAACAGAGACTTTCTATTTGAGGAAATTGAAAAAGCTATCATTGAAACTTCAGGTTATACTTCTCCTGGTGAAGACGGAATCACATATTCCTTCATTAAAAGCTACTGGTCTGTAGTCAAAAACTGAATTTTGGGAAGCTTTGAATTCTTTTTTTCAAACAACAGTTATGGATGAGAAATGGAAAAGAAATTTAATAGTTATTGTTCCCAAAATCAGTAACCCGAAATATGCTCACAATTATAGGCCTATTAGCATATGTAACACTGTTTACAAGATTGCTTCAAAGGTTATCCTTAATAGAATGAAAGTTATCATTCCTAAACTCATAACTGTGGAACAGGCGGCTTTTGTTAAGGGGAGATCTCTCCAAGATCATTCTTTGATTTCTCAAGAACTTTTCCACAAATTCAGGTTTTCTAAAGCTTCTAAGGGTCTTGTATCTATTAAATTAGATATGGAGCAAGCTTATGACTCTATGGGATGGCCAACTCTTCAAAAGGTTCTTTCATATTTTGGTTTCCCTGAATTTTTCTCTAAATTAATCATGGAATGTGTTCAAAACCCCTCTTTCTCTATTTTGATAAATGGGAAGCCTTCTAGTTAGATTAAAGCTCGGAGTGGATTCAGACAAGGTTGTCCCTTGTCTCCGTATATTTTCATACTATGTTCTCAGCTTCTTACAAATGGTATTATGGAAAAGGATGATTTTGGAGTTCGGGTTAGTAAGAATGGTCCAAAAATTTTGCATTTACATTATGCAGATGATATCATATTCTTTGCTAAAGCAAAAATTAAGAATATGAAAGCTATCAAAAGAATTGTACTAGCTATTGTGAATGGACAGGCCAGAATGTTAATTCGAATAAATCTGGGATTTTATTTGGTAAAACTGTCAATAATCAGATGAGGAAGAAAATTAAGAGGATATTGGGATACAATGAAGTTAAGGAGCTTAATTATCAGGGATCCAAGATGGTATTGAGGAGGCTTTCAAGAGTAGATTTTCATTTCTTAATTGATAAGGTTCTAAAAAAACTGAATAGTTGGGGTTTAAAATTTATTTCTCTAGCTGGTAGAATAATATTGGTGAAAACTGTTATTCTTGCTCTTCCATCATTTTATTCTTCGATTTCCTTAGTTCCTAAAGCAGTGCTAAGAGATATTGAGAAATACTGCAGAAGCTTCATATGGGATAAATCCAATGAAGGACATGGTTTACACTATTTGAGCTGGGACAAACTCTGTTAACCTATCGGAATAGGAGGTAGAGGTCTGCAGTCTTGCTCTAATAAATTGGGTCCTCTAAGGGACAAACTTGCATGGAAATACATGAAAGATGAAGAATCATTACTGCATCAAACTCTATTTCCTAGATATGGATCTTGTTGGGAGGCTGTTAACAGAAATAAATCTATTTCTTTAGCTTGGAAGATAATTAAGGATGGAAGTAAATTCTTGAAGAATATTGTGAGATGGGATATTGCTAATGGACATTCTATTGATGTTTTTGAAGATACTTGGATTTTAGACAAGTGTCTGAACAGGTGGCCGACTTTTGTCAATACATTAGAATCTGTTAATGGGAAATTAACGGTGGATTACTTTGTCTCTGGTAATCACTGGAATCTGAATAAACTTCACAAATTTTTTGGTCATGATCTGGTTCATCTCATCTGCCAAATGGAAATCAAAACAGAGCTTGCTGAAGATAAATTTGATCTTATACACATGGAATCTGGAAGAACTATCACGTCTATGGCAACTGCTATTAATTCTTCTACTTATCCTGATAAGACACCGTGGATTTTGCTTAAAAATTTAAAACTGAATGCTAGAGTGGAGAATTTTTGCTGGAGGATGTTTAATAATGCTCTACCAACCTTTTCTTTTATATCTTATAGAAGACTTCAAACCAGTTCTTATTGCCCTAGAGGATGTCAAGAAGAATAAAACATATGTCATATAACTTGTAGATGTCAAAAACTGGTTTAAATTTTTAAAATTCTGGATACTTGGGGCTTTCATATCCTGAATTTTGATAACGAAGAGGAGTTGTTTGATTGGCTGATCAGACAAAATCCTTTCATGTATAGCTTATTATGTAATGTGGTCTACCTTAATTGGAAGGAAAGGAATAAGTTGGTTCATGGGAAAAAGGATAAAAGTTATATGTTTATAGAAGTGGAAGCAATTAGCTATATAGGAGTTTTCAATACTCCTAACTTCATCAATTCGGGCCAGTTGGGTTTGTTGCAAATCTATTTTCATGGCTTATGTTTTGATGATTGACAAACACTATTTCTCTTGGACTGCTTATTGCTTCTAACTTTTCAGGAATCGAAGATCAGACGAACAGACAAAGCCAGTTCAGGAGTGCGTAGGTTTAGGGTTGAGTCAGTCTGTAACCTTTTTTCTCTTCATGAGTCAGTTTGTAATGTTCAAAAGACTGATACTAAGTAACCCTACACACACACACTTGAGAGATTTAGAATCTCTGTTTTTTCTCACATCGGCTAGGCCGATCCCTTGGATCATCCTGGACGATCAAGTTCAAAACAGAGACTCTAATCAGGAATCTTAATAAAGGCAGCCGATATTAACATATCGGCCTGGACGATACGTGTATTGGCCCAGACGATAAGCTCAAAACAGAAAGAAGTTGCCGCCATAGACAATTAAGGTATACTGTATTTTTAAATTATCTGCCAGGACGATCACGGATCGGCCTGGACAATATTCATAAATTATGCCTTAATTGATCAGGAAATCAAGGGAGTAATTAAGGATGATTGATACGATCATATCATCCTGGACGATCCAGTCAAAAACCTTAAGTTACTTCAGGACGATAAATATCGGCCAGCTCGTATCCAGGGCTATTGTAAGGACGATTTTCCCATGATTTGAACTGATCGGCCAGGACGATCGTGAGATCGGCCTGGACAATCAAGCTAATTTTCAATCGTCCAGCTTTGCATCCAGGGCGATGCTCTGGCCGATCTTCTGAGTTTTGTACTGATCGGCCAGGCCGATGTCCCTATCGGCCTAGACGATAAAGTTGGCAACTTGCAATTAATGAGCTCCTTTGATGCTCTTCTATTTAAGAGCTCTTGTTCTACGTTTTTGACAACCTTTGGCTGCTGCCTTGACCTGAGAAGACCTTGAGGAGAGAAAGAGAGAGAGGGAGAGAGAGAGGATCTTGTGAGGGGGAGCTTGTGAGGGGATTCACAAGGGTTGCTTCAAGGATCGCTCTGCTTCTTCTTCGTCTAGAGTTTCTTGTCCGTGGAAGGGTCGGTAGAGGTAAGGAGTTAGCTTTTGGTTGTGGTTCTCTGCCAGCTTCAGGAGGAAGCAAAAGGAGAGAGGTTTTTTTCCTTGCCGAGGTGGTAAAAAGGAGATTCTTGTGAGGGCTTCTCTGCCTAGCCGTGGGGGCTAAAGGAGAGTCACTTTTTTGTAGTGCAATACTTGGAGGGTGCCTCCAAGGAGTGGACGTAGGTCGAGTTGACCGAACCACTATAAATTTTTGTGTTCTTATTTTTTGCTTCCACACTTTTAATTCCGCATTTATTTTTGTGGTGTGATTTTGGTTTATGCAATTCTTATTCTGTGAAAAGAAATTTTAAAATACCAATTCACCCCCCTCTTGGTTAGCTTAGGACTAAGTTCATAGGCCTTAACATCCCTAACGAACTTTCAAGTGGTATCAGAGCAGTTTTTCAAAAAAATAAGTTTTTAAAAGCTTTTAAATTTTGATCCATGGCTAAATTTGGGAATAGAAACACTACTGAAGGTTATTCGATTACACGGCCTCCACTGTTTGACAACTTACCTTTTGATTTCTAGAAAACCCGCATGTCTACTTTTTTGCAATCAACTGACTATCGCATGTGGATGCTTATCAAAGAAGGTTATTCTCCACATTCTCGTGAAATTAATGGCATTAAAATTGAAGTTCCTTTTACTGAATGGACTTTCGATGAATGTGATTTAGCACAATTAAATGCAAAATGTTTGAACTATTTTTTCTGTGCTTTGAAATCTGAGGACTACATGCGTGTTTCTACTTGTTCAACAGGTAAGGAGATTTGGGATAGATTATGTATCACCTATGAAGGAACCAATGAAGTAAAAAAATCTAGGTTAAATATTCTTTTGCATGACTATGAACTTTTTTCATATGAAACCATCTGAAACTATTTTTGACATGTACACTAGGTTTACACAGATTGTTACTTCATTGCATGCTTTAGGAAAAGAACTTTCGAACTATGAAAAAGTGAACAAAATTTTGAGATGCTTGCCTTCTTCGTATGATGCTAAAATTACTGCAATCACTGAATCTAAGGATTTGAACACCTATTCTATTGATAACTTACTTGGCTCACTCATTGCTTACGAGTAAGGGGTGAATCAAAGAAATCTTGATACAGGTGAGAAGAAAAAAGAGAAAACAATTGCACTGAAGGCACACAAATCAGATTCTGAATCTTCCGGGTCTGAAAGCGATGCAGTTGCCTTCATCACAAGGCAATTCAAAAGCTTTCTAAGGAAGAAATAAAAGCATCATCAAAGTTGGAGAAAAAGGTAAGGAACATAAACATGTTAAAGGATCTTCTGATGTTGTTTATTTTGAATGAAGGAAACCTGGACATGTGAGAGCCGATTTGCCAACACTTCAAGATAACACAAGCAAGGAAAAGATTGAGGAAAAATCTAAGTTTAAGAAGGACAAGAAGAGAATCCAAAAGGCGTTCTGGGTAGAATCTGGTACTGATTCCTCTGAGACTGAACCAGAGGAAGAGACTACGAACCTATGCTTAATAGGGCAAGATCATCTTGAGCAAAGTGATGAGGAAGAGGTATGTAAACCAACCTATGATGAATTGTTTGAGATTTGTGAAAAAATGCATACATCATACAAAAAGCTCAAGAAAACTCATGCAAGCCTAAAATTAGAATTTTCGAATTTGCAGAAAGAGTATGAAATCATTCTTAAAGATCATTCAACAATTGATTCTAATCACATGGATCTTCTTGATGAATTTGATGAGTTGAACAAAAAGCATTCAGAATTGATTGATGAACATAATGCATTGAAAGTTTCACACACCTCACTTAATTCCGATCTTAAGAAATCTAAAGAGATTGAGAAAAATTTGAGGATTGATAATGAAGTATTAAAAAGAACTAACTTGAGGATTCAAAATGATTTGGATACATATAAGAAAAATTGGATGACATCTACTTTAATCCTAAGCCAGAACCTAGGAAGAGGCATTATAACTCAAACCATTTAAGAAACCCTTTTCCTGGAGTTAGATGTTTCTCATGTGGCATGCTAGGACACATCTCACACACTTGCACCGTTCACCGTAGTACACATTGGGTGTGGAGTCCTAAGATGCATGATTCACAACATACCATACCTGCTTTGCATTCTACTTTTCCTAAGAAGGATCCCAAACTTGTTTGGGTTCCTAAATCTGACTGTTGTTGAGTTTTGCAAGAGTGCTCTCACCAAAGACCTCGTGGGAGCATAAGATAACTGGACATATGAAGGCTCGCAGCTCATTCATGCTCAAACCTGTTGCTTCAAAAAATTCTTGAAATATGTTTTGTTTCATTGTGTTTTGTTTTGTTTTTTATGTGTTTTGTTTTCACGTGATTCTTTAAAATTGGCCTTCCATATGTTGAATCTTTTCAAGATTTTAGATTTTGGAGTTTTGAAGATTGTGTTTAGCTTTTCTAAATTTAGGTAAAGGGAGAAACACCGTGGATAGTTTTCCCTCCTTCTGACATTGATTAGTGGTATAATTTTTCTTCTCTAAAAAAAGTCTAACTCATTTCAGCCAATGATTTTTGAAACTAAGATTCTTTCTATCTTGCTACAATATCCTATCTTATACATAATATCCAAAACTCTTACATATCTTTTGAGTTATTTAAAATCTTTCCATTGCTTCTATCAAATGTTGTTGATTTTGTTTTGTGCTTATTCTTCCCTATGTTAGAGAGAGAGAGCTCCTATTCTCTAATATTTGGAGGATATTCTCACAACTGAGCTTCTTTTAAGAGTTTACAAAAGAGCGTTTTAGCTTGCAAGAATTAAAAAGGAAAGAGGCCAATGATGCCAAATTGAAAAAAAATTATACACAATTGTGTATCAAAAATCAAAAGATGCTCAAAGAGCCAATCAAAGATTCAAGAGGCATAAAATGAGCCCACTAAAAGGCAAGCTATCCCCTCTTTTCTAAAAACTTTTAAAACTTTGAGAACTCATTAACTATTTGATGAATTCAAAGGCTTGATTTCAAATTCCATGATTGAGAAAAAGTACTTTGCTTTATTATTTATGAGATGGTTTTTGTAAACAAGTTTGATTGGATCTTTCTTTTTTCCCAATTAGGTTTATTCTGAGTTAAGCATTATTTTTTTTCAAAAGAACTTTTATACCATAAAAACATCTGATTTAGGGTTAACAGAATCAGATATCTTACCTTTGTCTGATTAGGATTAGCTAAACTCCTTGATCTTGTGGAACTCTAAATGTTTAACTTTTTGAGAAATTCTCATATGATGCCTCCAAAAAACAAAAAAAAAAAAATTTAGAAAGATTAGAATCCAAAAATATTCGTTTTTGATTTTCCTTGTGTTTTTTTTCTTTTACTGTGGTTTTTGACTGTTTTTTTTTTTTGTTTTATTTTTGAGGGCCTTGATCATCACCATATTTTCCTTAGTTTCAATTTCTAGTCACATCGTTCTGGCCGATACTTTTATCATCCTGGACGATAGGACAAAATATCTTCAAAATCCATCTGCTGACCTTTTATGTGCTTGCTGTTATTCATTATCCTGGACGATCTGATCGAACTCTGTTGCAATCATGGTGATAGTCCTGGCCGATAGAATATTTCGTCTAGCCGATGCATTTTATATGCATCGTCCTGGCCGATACACTGGATCATCCTGGATGATCCATGTGTCAGCACGTTTGAATCTTTAAAATCGGCCCCAGTCGATCCATTATTGGACAATCGGCCGGGCCGATCCACTGTTCGTCCTGGACGATACACGTGGCAGTGATTTAAAACATTTTAACTTCGGCCGATACAATCAATTATTGTGCATCATCCTGGATGATACACCTAATCGGCCTGGACGATCTGCTTTTTCAACGGTCATCCAGATTGACTCCTCGGGGCCGATCGCCTGTGTCTAATCAGCCTGGCCGATATCTGATCAGCCCGAACGATTGGACCATCTTTTTGACCAATCGACCTATACGCAATTATTGAGCCATATCGGCCTGGACGATTCTACGATCAGCCAGGATGATATGGCCATTTCTTTAAATTTTGGCCGTTCCAGCCATAGTTTTTCACTTTCCACCCATTCTCCTCTTGTGTTTTCTTGCTAACTCCTCTCCATATGGCTGGTGGGAAACGTGTCCGATAAACTTCTGGGAGTTCTTTCGAGGGCTAGGATTGACCCTCGTTTCAGGGAAGCAGAAGATGAAGCCGCCTACCATCATTACAAAGAGTGTGGGATAACCGTCTCTAGAATCATCAATCCTGCCCACATCTCATACCTGGTAATGGATCTTTTCGCTCACACCTCCCTTTGTTTCATGCTATCCCTTGCTTTCCCTTTCAATATTGAGTTTCTTCGAGAATTTTTCGTAAACCTTCGCATTAACCCTACCTTCACAGCGCTGACCTCCTATGTGAATCGACGCCCTGTAGAAATCACATGTCAAGATTGTGTTGATCTTTTACAGCTATCCACTACCGAGGATAAGCTGCACTTAATCACTTCTGATGCTGACCTTGACTGGTCCATGGCGAATCACTTCCTTCGCCAGATCGATGCACCTTTCCATGTTGGAGAGACTAGCTCCTTAGTCAAAGATGCTAGGACAATCCAACATGTTCTTCGCACCACCATAATTCCAAAAGCCGGGGACCGAATCCATATCACCCTCTACTTTCCCTCACTACTTTCTACATCATGGCTCATAGAGAATTCAATATTGCGGATTTAATCTTTCGATACATTGATCACTTAACCATAATCTGCGATCCGGGTCACAAGAGGAAACTCAATCTAGCCTTAGGACACATCATAGCCTATGTCCTTGAAACCAAATACCAACTTCAGTATCCTATTCCACCAAATCTCCCAACTCCCTTCTTCTCAAACAGTTCCTTCAGTACCCTTCATAGTACTCGTCTTCACCCTGAGGGATCTCGGGGGGTTGGAGAGGAGGAGGCTCCCGCTCCTGCTCCCGTTCCTGATCCTGTTCCTCTCCTCCAGCACTCACTGGTTGATCAATTGATTGAGAGGTTTGATCAATGGGAGACCCGCTTTGACGCCTACGTTGCTGCACAGGAGCAGCAACATTCTGAGGATGTTGCCCACTACGGGCAACACCGCACAGAGGATTTAGCCCATTTTGACAGTTATCTCACCCACCAGCAGTAGCAGCATGACTAGGACATCGCCTGGTTCAATGCTCAGTTTACCATGCTTGCCAGCTACTTTCAGCAGCCACCTCCACCTCCTCCATCTGATGATCAGGGTCCTTCGTTTTTCTAGTCTATGTTTTTCTGTTGCATGTTTTCTGTTTTATGTAGTTTTCTTGTTAGTCTTTGTTTGTTGTGATGTTTTCTTTTTTATCTGGACTCTCTTTTTGTGATGACAAAAGGGGTAGTAAGGTAAGGTAGGAAAAGTTGTTGGGTGTTTAAACCTTGAAATTCTAATGAACTTTCCTACTTATGTTTGCCATCATCAAAAAGGGGGAGATTGTTGCCAATCTATTTTCATGGCATATGTTTTGATGATTGACAAACACTATTTCTCTTGGACTGCTTGTTGCTTCTAACTTTTCAGGAATCGAAGATCGAACGAACAGACAAAGCTAGTTCAAGAGTGCGTAGGTTTAGGGTTGAGTCAGTCTGTAACCTTTTTTCTCTTCTTGAGTCAGTTTGTAATGTTCAAAAGACTGATACTAAGTAACCCTACACACACACTTGAGAGATATAGAATCTCTATTTTTTCTCACATCGGCCAGGCCGATCCCTTGGATCGTCCTGGACGATCAAGTTCAAAACAGAGACTCTAATCAGGATTCTTAATTAAGGCAGCCGACATTAACATATCGGCCTGGACGATATGTGTATCAAACCGGACGATAAGCTCAAAACAGAAAGAAGTTCCTCCATAGACAATTAAGGTATACTGCATTTTTAAATTATCGGCCAGGACGATCACGGATCGGCCTGGACGATATTCACAAATTATGCCTTAATTGATCAGGAAATTTAGGGAGTAATTAAGGATGATTGATACGATCATATCATCCTGGACGATCGCAAGATCAGCCAGGACGATCCAGTCAAAAACCTTAAGTTACTTCAGGACAATAAATATCGGCCAGCTCGTATCCAGGGCTATTGTCAGGATGATTTTCCCATGATTTGAACTGATCTGCCAGGACGATCGTGAGATCGGGCTGGACGATCAAGCCAATTTTCAATCGTCTAGCTTTGCATCCAGGGTGATACTCTGGCCGATCTTCTGAGTTTTGTACTGATCGGCCAGGCCAATGTCCCTATCGGCCTGAACGATAAAGTCGGCAACTTGCAATTAATGAGCTCCTTTGATGCTCTTCTATTTATAAGCTCTTGTTCTACGTTTTTGACAACCTTTGGCTGCTGCCTTGACCTGAGAAGACCTTGAGGAGAGAAAGAGAGAGAGGAAGAGAGAGAGGATCTTGTGAGGGGGATCTTGTGAGGGGATTCACAAGGGTTGCTTCAAGGATCGCTC
The DNA here is from genome assembly GCA_019514585.1 of Dendrobium officinale. Taxonomy (NCBI): domain Eukaryota; kingdom Viridiplantae; phylum Streptophyta; class Magnoliopsida; order Asparagales; family Orchidaceae; genus Dendrobium; species Dendrobium officinale. The sequence continues at coordinate 20,442,665 of CM033698.1, forward strand.
TACTTCTTCTTCGTCTAGAGTTTCTTGTCCGTGGAAGGGTCGGTAGAGGTAAGGAGTTAGATTTTGGTTGTGGTTCTCTGCCAGCTTCAGGAGGAAACAAATGGAGAGAGGTTCTCTGCCTTGCCGAGGTGGCAAAAAGGAGGTTCTTGTGAGGGCTTCTCCGCCTAGCCGTGGGGGCTAAAGGAGAGTCACTTTTTTGTAGTGCAATACTTGGAGGGTGCCTCCAAGGAGTGGACGTAGGTCGAGTTGACTGAACCACTATAAATTTCTGTGTTCTTATTTTTTGCTTCCGCACTTTTAATTCCGCATTTATTTTTGTGGTGTGATTTTAGTTTATGCAATTCTTATTCTTTGTGAAAAGAAATTTTAAAATACCAATTCACCCCCCCCCCCTCTTGGTTAGCTTGGGACTAAGTTCATAGGGCTTAACATCCCTAACGAACTTTCAGGGTTATAATCAGCTTATGCTGTTTGAAGATCGTTGGTGCCCTCCTCCACCCGATTGGATCAAGGTGAATGTAGATGCGACTTTATTTCCTTCTTATAAAGGAGGAATTGGTGGTGTAATAAGGGACTACAAAGGAAGACTAATAGTAGCGTATGGAAGACCTGAAATTCATTGGGATATCACTCATTTGGAGCTTCTTGTTATAGCTTCGATTTAAGATATACTCAAAGATTAGATGCATAGGTACAAAGGTATAATCATTGAAAATGATAATGTCAATACTATCAAATTCATTCATAATAATAAGAAGAAAGGAGCCAAAGGTATGGAAAAATTTTCCTTGAATGATAGTTTTAATTTTGTTATTTTTAACTGTGTAAAAAGGGATTGTAATAAGTTAGTTGACATTTGTGCTAATTTTGGTACCTTTTCTAGTTTTTTTTGGGATAATATTTGACTTAACAAGATTTCTCCTTTGTTTGTTAGTATCTTGAAGAAGGAATTCTTACCTTGTACTTAGTTGGGGTTGTTTTCCCCCTTTTTTTTTCTCTAGTATAAATTACTTTATGCATTCTTCAAAAAAAAAAAAAAAAAACAACCTATACGGAATCATCACGATGTATTTCATTCAAGGTTAAGAATTGTGAAAGTATGTTTGAGTTTAGGATACTTAGAACTAAAATTAAATTTCAAAGAGAAATGATATGCCTTAGAGGATAGTCCTTTTTCATTTGGAAGCTCAATTTTATATGTTTTTACTACCCAAAGTGGGAAGAATAACCTCCCCCTTGAGGGTAGAGTTTTTTTTTCATTTTGGTATCCAGATATGACAAATATAAGGAGTCTGAGTAGCAGAAGGCCTAGGAGTTGAAGATAAAAGAGTATCATACTCAAAGTTTACTTGCGTCTATCCTAGGACTAGAATCCAAGGTTGTGGTTAGTGATGCCCGACCACTTTCAATTTTTGTATTTCTAAGTTGTAAAAAGCAAGGTAGTTTGTTATGACTTAGTTTTTATATCTATACTTTTATATCATGTTAGTTTTTCTTATGATACCAAAATATTATTATGTTGATTATTATTTTCTTCTAACATATATTGGAAAAGTCTTATTTGTGTTGTTTGTGTGTATTAATGTTTCAGAAAAATTATACTCTAGAATGTTGAAGACTTCAAGATAAATTAGATTAGGGTTTATTGTAATTGAAGTCTATACTTTTTTATTTTTCTTGAGTCTGAGAGAGTGTGATTGTAATTGGGTAACCGTGCACACAGATTAGGGGAGTTAGTAAAAAATTATAGTTTTTAAAACAAATTGTGCTTTACATTTTTGTAATTGAACTGGATGATTTGAACTATGTGTTTCCCCAAAAAGCAGTTAGTAAAATCATGCCTTAGAAAATTTTGATTAAACTATTCGTACTATACGAAGTTATATTCATACAGACGACGTCCATAGTATGAAATGGCTACGTTCCAGTTTGTCCCAAATGAACTCACCTATTTCTGAATTGATTATATTATACAAAATAAGTTTTGTATAGATAATATCCAAAGTATGAAATATGTCTGTACCAGTTTATCCACACAAGTAGGTAAATTTTTTTTGAATTGTTCATACTATATAAAATTAGGTTCATACAGACAAAATCAAGAGTGTGAAATGGACTCATACATTTCCATACCAAACAAACAATTATTTTGTTAAAGTGATTATATTGTATGAGATTAGTATCGTACAGTGTGCCAACTAGAGTAAGAAATGCATTTGTACATAATCGTATTGGTCGAATTGGTTCAATTTTTAACTGATCATTCTATACAACGACAATTCATTTATATGACTGACATAGTACAATATCCATTCGAACAAGATTATATGGGCATTTTTTAAACTGATTATACATTTAATGTTCGGTCATACTATACGATCCATGAAAATTAAATTGAAATTTTTAGTTTTTTGGATGGTTTTTGTGTCATTCATATATAAGAGTGTTGCAAATATGAGATTATGGATTAAACTTTTTATGATAGCAAACATTCTGAAAGTTCGTTAGGGATGTTAAGCCGTATAGAACTGACCCAAAGCTAATTAAAAGAGAGGTGATTTGGAAAACTTTAAAACCAAAGATAAAACTCCAACCAAAATCACCACAAACAAAGTGCGGAAGAAAAATAAATGCGGAAGCGTTAATAAGAAAAGAACACACCGGATTTATAGTGGTTCGGTCAAACCTTGACCTACGTCCACTCCTTGGAGGCACCCTCCAAGTATTGCACTAAAATCGTGACTCTCTTTTAGCCCCCACAGCTAGGCGGAGAAGCCCTTACAAAATCACTTCCACCTTCCTCAGACGGCGGAGTCGCCAGGTACTTTGACACCAAGGAGATTTGCTTCTTTGGTGAACTTACCTCGAGACAAGCCTTCAATCCGATGGTACTAAGGTGCGAGTTCGCCGGAGCAACCGTATGGATCCCCCACCACACTCCCTTAAGTTCCTCCCCCTCACAGGATCTTCTCCCTCTAAAACTCCACCCTTTCCTCTCTCCCTTTCAAGATCTCTCTTCAAGTTTCCCCCACAAGAACGAATCTACAATGGCTGCCAAAGACAATTACAAAGTGCCTTGCCATAGCTTAAATAGAAGCTCTCAAAACGAGCTCATTAATGCAAGTTGCTGCCATTATCGTCCAGGACGATAGCCAAATCGTCCTGGCCGATTAGTTAAAATATGAGGAAAATCATCCTGAATATCGCCCTGAAATGAAGCTGGACGATGTCTAATCGTCCCTGACGATCTTGCGATTGGCCTGGACGAAATCCCCATTAATTGCTTTCCAAAACTACCTGAGATATTTTGGAAAAATTGCTCTGGATCGGCCAGGACGATATTTTATAGTCTAGGCCGATATACCAGGACGATATCCAAAAATAAGATTTTCCTAAGTAGATATGGCGGCAGATTCTTGCTGAATTGAGCCGATCGTCCTGGCCGATACAAAATCATCCAGGACGATGTATTTTGCAAAAAGATGGCTGCTTTAATGAGGATGCCCTAATTAGGGTTTCTACTTTAGTCAGATCATCCAGGACGATATAAATATCATCCCGGACGATGTTACCAAAAATAGAAATCTTTTAGGGCACAACAGAAAATCTTCCAACTTACAAATCATCAGATGCCACATCAAATACAACAGACTCAAGAAAGGAAAAAGATTACAAACTGACATAGACCTAGTCTATCCAAACTTGAGCTGGTTCAAGATTGCAGTCTGATCGTGAGAACCTGAAACGTTAGCACATAAGGCAATCGTAGAGAAATAAGGAATGTTTGATATCATCAAAATCATAGATCCGCAACACATTCATGTTTCCTTACGACTGGTTTGCCTACTAACTTTTCAGGATCACAAGATCGAATACAGCTCAAGCCAGCTCAAGATCGGGTAGATTTAGGTTGAGTCAAGTCTGTATTTTTTCCTTTCTTGAGTCAATTGTAAAAGTGGTTCCTGATGCTAAGTAACCTTGCACACACACGCTTGAGGGGTTTTTTGAATTTTTCTATTTTGAGTACATTGACCTGGATGATTTTCCTATCGACTAGGAAGATTCAACTAAAAATAGAAACCCTAATTAGGGTATCCTAGTTAAGCAGCCATCATTAAGCAAATCATGATGGACGATAGGCTCAAATCAAAAAGAATCAGCTGCCATGATCAATTTAGGTTTTCTTTATGTTAAAATATCATCCCGGACGATCTCCATATCGACCTGGACGATACAGCATAATTATGCCTAAATTAATCTGGCAATTATGGAAAGCAGTTAAGGTTGATTGATATGATCACATCGGCCGGGCTGATCGTAGAATCAACCAGGATGATGTCCTGGATGATTGACATCGGCCATACTCTATTTAGGGAGATGTTCAGGATGATTGTACTCATATTTAAACTAATCGTCTAGGATGATATTGTATCGGCCTGGATGATGTAATCAATTTTCTTCTGATCGTCTTGAATTGTCCCAGCTGATTGAGCTTATTTTGTACTGATCAGCCAAGACGATATTTATATCGGCCTAGACGATAAAGTCGGTTCTTGAAATTCTATTTAAAAGACCCAAATTTTGTCATCATCAAGACCTTGAGTGTTGCAGTCTTAACCTGAGAGAGCATTGGGAGAGAGAGAGAGAGAGAGAGAGAGAGAGAGAGAGAGAGAGAGAGAGAGAGAGAGAGAGAGAGAGAGAGAGAGAGAGAGAGGAACTTGTGAGGTGGGGGGTTTGTGAGAGGGTTCACAAAGGTTTCTCCAAGAAAGGTTCCAAGTCATCATCTCCATTCTTCATCCTTCATCCTTGGGAGGTTCTTGGGAGATCTACTTCAGCAAAGGTTTGTGTTCTCTGGCCGCTTCAAGAGGAAGCAAAAAGAGTCGGTACTCTGCCGCACCGGGGTTGGTGAAAAGGAGTCTGTTGTAAAGGTTTCTTTGCCTAGCTGTGGGAGCTAAAGGAGAGACACTTAATTAGTGCAATACTCGGAGAGTGCCTTCGAGGAGTGGACGTAGGTCAAGGATTGACCGGACCACTATAAATCCGGTGTGATCTTTCTTTATTTTGCTTCCACGTTTATTTATTTTTACACTTCAATTTCTGTGGTGATTTGGTTTTAAGATTTGTTGTGCTTTGCTAAAAGAAAAATTTTAAAATACCAATTCACCCCCCCTCTTGGTTAGCCTCGGGATAGTTCTTAAGGGCTTAACATCCCTAATGAACTTTCAAAGAGTTCTTAAAACTGATTGTCTAAGAACTCCTACTGTGAATTTATTTTCAGAGTGCACTTTGAGAGTGTTTGGGAGAGTTTCTTATGATTGGAGAGTGAGAGATTTCTTAAGAGGGTATTGTGAGGGGATTCACAAGGTTGCCCAACGGTGAGTATCTCTTGCTTGTTCTTCAAAGTTTTTCCCTACTTTCATGAAGACTCTTGGAAGAATAATATTAAAGGAGCGTCGGTATTCTGTTGACACTAGCAAGGTATGAAAGGATGCTGGTACTCTATCGACACCAGGAGGGTGTAAAAGATGATGGTACTCTGCTGACACCATAAATATATAAAAGGATGATAGTACTCTATCGACACTATGTGGGTGTGAAAGGATGACTATATTCTGCCGCACCTGGGATTGGTGAAAGTGAGGTTAATTATAAGGGCTTCTAAACTTTACTATGGGAGCAAAATGAGAGTTACTTTGGTATAGTGCAATACCTTATGAGGGAGTCTTCAAGAAGTGGATGTAGGTTTAGTTGGACTGAACCATTATAAATTTCTATTTTTTTTTTTTTTTTTGTCTTTACTTTCTACTAAATTTCTAGTTTTTTGCAAGTTTAAATTTTGTGGTTGAAAAATAATTTTGAAAAACTTATTATTTTGATTAAAAATCTAAAATTGATTTTTTTTAATCTACTAAGAGATTTTTAAATAACCAATTCAACCCCCGCCACCCCCCCCCCCCCCCCTTCTTGGTTAACCATAGGACAACTGCTTCAGGTCTAACAACTTATTCAAACTTTTAAGTAGTATTTTAAGAATTAAGGTTTAGATAACTTTTTGAAAATGATGATGGCTGCTTTTGTAAACTGTAATACACCCGAAGGATAGACCACAATTGTTTAATAACATCCCTTTTAATTTTTGGAAAATATGAATGTCTACTTTTCTTCAATCACTTGACTATTGCATGTCGACTTTAGTACAGGAAGGCTACACTAGACCAACTAGACTTGCAGAAGGCATTATAACTGAAATAATGTTTACTGACTGAACTGTAGAAGAAAAAGACTTAGCTCGGCTAAATGCTAAATGTTTAAACAAATTTTGCGATGCACTTAAATTTGAAGACTTATACATGTCTCAACCTATAAAATTTGAAAAGAAATTTGGGATAGGCTTCACATTACATATGAAGGAACTAATAAGCTGAAATAATCTAGATTAAACATATACTATATGATTATGAACTTATTTATATGAAACCAAATGAATTAATCACTGACATGTACGCTTGTTTCATACAAATAGTCACATCATTGCATGCTTTAGGTAGGGAATTAACGAATACTAAAAAAATAAATAAAATTCTTTATTGTTTTCCTACTTCTTATAATGCAAAGATAACTGCCATAATGGAATAAAAAGACTTAAATATTTATTCTATTAATAATCTTCTTAGATCACTAATTACTTACGAGCAAGGAGTGACTCAAATATAGATTAATACATGTGAAAATTGAAAGGAGAAAAAATATTTCATTGAAAGTGGATGACTCGGATAGTGATCAGTCATAGCTTAAGGATGAAGTTGATATTACCTTAATGATAATATAATTCAAAAGTTTTCTTAAGAGGAAGCAAAGGAGATGTCAATAGTGGAATAAAGGTAAGTTCCACAAAAATGCTAAAGCTTCTAATGATGAAATTTTCTATGAATGTAGGAGGCCTGGACATATCAAATTTGAATGCTCAATTCTTAAATCTAATCCTTGTAAAGTGATGGTTGAGGAGAAAAGAAATGTAAGGGTAAGAAGAGATTGAAGAGAGCATTTTGCATGTACTCAACTTCATATTCCTCAGAAATAGAAGCAAAGGAGGAAGTCACAAACTTGTGTTTAATGGTTGACAAACCTCATTAGTTAGATCAAAAGGAGGTATGTGACTTAACATATGAAGAGTTATTGGATATTTTGAGAAAATTTATACTACTTATAGGAAACTCAAAAGCTCCATGCTAGGTTGAACATAGAATTTTTAGAATTACAAAAAGAACATGAAATCCTTAGAAATAATTACATATTAATTGATAGCAACCACATAAAATTATTGGATGAGTTCGATGATTTAAACAAAAAGCATGAATTGTTGAAATTATCACACACTAAACTTGAAAAATGATTTAAAACATTTATGGATGAATTTGATAGTAGATAGCACTATTTGATAGTTAAAAAAGCTATTTTAGAAAGTGGTAACTCATATTTAGAGAGAAAATAAAAGCTCTTGAGGAAAGCATTATACCCCCAACACTTCAAGATATTTTTAATCCTGATATGAAGCCTAAAATTTTAAAACCTAGGAAAAGATAGAATTACGCACGTAGATTGATAAATCCATTCTCTAGAGTGAAATGCTTTCTTCTAGATTTATTGGGCATATCTCACGCACTTGTATTATTTATAATAAAACTCATTTAAATCGAAAACCTAAGATGCTTAAAATATAGCATAGAAAATATGTATCTAGATGTTTTTTGTCAAGAGGACAACCCAAACTTATTTATGTTCCCAAGTCTAATATTTGATTATCTTATAGAAATGCTCTCATATAAGATCTCGTGAGAGAATTTGGTACCGGTACAATAGAAGTTTGAAGCAGATGATTGGGGATATGGCAAAATTCATATCGTTGGAAGCCAAAAATAGAGGCAAGATTACACTAGGATATAATACCACTAGGAAAGTAGTAGGCAAATGTATGATTGGAAATTTGAACAACTTTTTCTTTAAAAATGCCTTATTGGTAGAAGGCTTAAAACACAATTTATTAATTATAAGTCAGCTATGTGATAAAGGTTATAGTGTAAAAATATTTCCCACTAGATGCATAATAATCTAAGATGGACTTGATGTATTGCATGAAAATAGGGTAAATAATGTGTACATGTTTGATTTAAATTTTATTAAATCTGAAAGTTTGTTAGGGATGTTATGCCCTTATGAACTGGCCCAAGGCTAACCAAGTGGAGGGGGGAATTGGTATTTTAAAAAAAATCTTCTTACACAATCAAAGCAAAAAACTTAAAACCAAAATCACCACAGAAATCAAAGTACATAAAAATAAATGTGAAAATCAAAACAAAGAAATATCACACTAGATTTACAGTGGTTCGGTCAACTCGACCTACATCCACTCCCCGGAGGCACCCTCTAAATATTGCACTACAAAAGTGACTCTCCTTTTGCTCCCATATCAAGGAGAAGAAGCCCCACAAAAACTCCTTTCCACTAACCCCGACGAGGCAAAGAACCCAACTCCTTTTTCTTCCTCTTGAAGCTGGCAGAGAATCCAATGTTAAGATAGTTGCTACTTGCATGCTTTACATTTTTGCAACTTATGAAGTTTTGATGATTCCAAACATTATTGTTCAAATGTGTAGTTATCTCCTAACATTTTTTTTAGAAGAATTGTATTTGCTCTTGTGTGTACTGACATTTCAGGAAAAATGAACTCCAGACTACGAAGACTTCAAATTAAATTCAGCATGCGATATTTTGTACAATTTGAAGCTTGCACTTTTCTTAGAAATCAAATTGAAAGGGAGTGATTGTATTTTGAGTGAATAAAAACATACACACACATAAGGAGATTATATAAAATTTATACTGATCGTATAGGACGGTTTCCATTTCGTACTGGACGATCAGACAATTATCTCCTATAGAGCATATCGAACGAATAGGAACTTGCTCGAAAAATTTTTTCTAAGTCCTATTCGTCCAGGACGAAATAAATTATCGTCTAGGACGATTGGCTCTCTGAAAAATTTTTGTCCAGATGAAATTAAATTATCGTCCGTGGCGACCGGTTCTCTGGAAATATTTCATCCAGACGAAATTAAATATCGTCCAGGACGATCGGGTCTCTAGAAAATTTTCGTCAAGACGAAATTAAATTATCATCCATGGCGATTGGTCCTCTGGAAAATTTTCGTCCAGATGAAATAAATTATCATCCAGGACGATCGGACCTCTGTAAAAATTTCGTCCCGACGAATAAATTTTCGTCCAAACGATAAACCGACTTAGAACAGTTTTCAGCAGTTTCTAGAACCGACCTTGTAATAACCGTTCGTACTGGACGAACCTAGTTTGTACAGGACGATCAACTGTACGAAGACATTTCGTACACATATTCAAATAGGGTCGTTTCTGATTATTTAAGTAAAATCGTCCAGGACGATCCACGATCGTACAGGACGATCCACTACGTACAGAATTGAATACTTGCAGTTTTTAGGCAGTTTTTCTTGTCTTTTGTATAAATAGTCCAAATTAGACTGCCACCCAATCTTTTTGTCATTTGATATTCGTGCCTCTTGAGAGAATAGCCAAGGAGAGAGTGGAAGAGAGCATTCAAGGGAGGATTCCTACCACTGGAGCGAGAAGGCTTCACTTGGAGTTCAAAGGTAAGATTCTCTACTTGTGAATTGGGATTACTTCACTCTTTTCCTTCTTCCTTCTAGATTCTTGTGAGAAGATCCGTCAAGGAGATCCGTTTCTCTGCCGACACTTGGAGAGTGTGAACAGCCGAAGGGTTCTCTACCCACACTAGGAGAGTGTGAAAGGACGGAAGGGTTCTTTGCCGACACTAGGAGAGTGTGAAAGGAAGGAAGGGTTCTCTGCCCACACTAGGAGAGTGTAAAAGGACGGATGGTTCTCTGCCAATACTGAGGATAGTGTGAAAGGACGGACGGTTCTCTGCCAACACTAGGAATTGTGTAAAAGGACGGACGGTTCTCTGCCGCACCGGGGAGTGGTGAAAAGAGTGTGTTGTAAAGGCTTCTCCGCCTTGCTGTGGGTGCAAAAGGAGAGTCACTATTGGTATTAGTGCAATACTCAGAGGGTGCCTCTGGGGAGTGGATGTAGGTCTGGTTATAGACCGAACCTCTATAAATCTGGTGTCATTTACTTTACTGTTTTTATATTTCCACACTTTATATTTCAGTTTTAAAAACTCTGTGGTTGAAAAACATATTTCTACAAAATTTAAAAGAAATTTTATTTCGGTTCAAAATTTTTTCTAAAGGGGACTTAAATTTTTAAACTACCAATTCACCCCCCCTCTTGGTAGCCTTGGGACATTCACTTAGGCTTAACAACCTAATTACTAGACTCAACAAGTGGTATCAGAGCTCTGTTTCAAAATCATAAGTTTGAACTACTTTTTGATTAACGTAGATGGCTACTTTCGGAAACCGAAACACACCTGAGGGTTACTCTATCACTAGACCTCCACTGTTTGACAATATTCCTTTTGATTTTTGGAAAACACGCATGTCTACTTTCTTACAGTCACTTGATTATCGCATGTGGATGTTAGTTCAGGATGGCTACACAAAACCAACTAGAATAGTTGATGGAGTAATGGTAGAAATACCTTATACAGATTAGACTGTAGAAGAACGTGACTTAGCACAATTAAATGCCAAATGTTTAAACAGTTTCTTTTGTGCTTTAAAATCTGAAGACTACATGTGGGTTTCCACTTGCAAAAGAAGAAAGGACATATGTGATAGACTTTGTATAACTTATGAAGGGACAAATGTGGTTAAACAATCAAGGCTCAATATCTTGTTACATGACTATGAATTGTTTCGCATGAAACCTAATGAATCTATTTCCGACATGTACACAAGATTTACACAAATTGTCACTTCTTTGCATGCACTCGGTAGGGAATTAACTAATGCTGAAATGGTTAATAAAATTCTTCGTTGTTTACCTATTGCTTATGATGCAAAAATTACTGCAATTACAGAGTCTAAAGATTTAAACATTTATTCTATTGACAATCTTCTTGGTTCACTCATTGCTTATGAGCAAGGAGTAAGTCAAAGGAAGATTGATGCAGGTGAACCACGAAAGGAGAAGAATATAGCACTAAAAGTGGAAGAGTCAGAGAGTGAACACTCACAACCTGAGGATGAAGATGATATTGCACTGATGACTAGACAATTCAGAAGCTTTTTAAAGAGGAAGCAGAAGAGACGCCAGCAATGGAGTAGAGGTAAGTTTAACAGAAATGGCAAGGTTTCTAATGAAGTGATTTGTTATGAATGCAGGAAACCAGGTCATATCAAGACTGATTGCCCAAAACTCAAAGCCACTCCTGGTAAGGAGAAGATTGAGGAGAAACCTATGGTAAAGAAGGGCAAGAAGAAGTTTCAAAGAGCTTTCTGGGCAGACTCAGCTTCAGACTCATCGGAGATAGAAAAAGAAAAAGAAGTCACTAATCTTTGCTTAATGTCAGACAATATGGATCACTCAGATTAAGAAGAGGTATATGACTTATCCTATGATGAATTATTTGAAGTTTCTGAACACATGCATGATGCATATAGGAAAATGAAAAAGATGCATACTAGTGTTAGCTTAGAACTGGAAAAACTCAAAAAGGAATATGAAATCCTTAGGAAAGACCATGCTTTAATAGATGACAACCACATGAAACTACTTGATGAATATGATGACTTGAATAAGAATTTTGAAAATCTAAAATCATCCTATGCTGATCTTGAAAAGGAATTTAAAAATTTTAAGGATGAATCTAAGAGCAAAGCATATAGAATCAATTATACAAATTGAATTTTGGAAGATATGAATTCATTTTACAAACTAACTATAGGAGCTCTCGAGGATAATAAGAAACCCCCCAGACTTGAAGATTTTACAAATCCTTAATATTATCCTAAATTTATAAAATCCCTTAGAAGACAATCACATAGAAGAAAACTTAAGAATATTTTTCCTAATGTTAAATGTAATAATTGTGGATTTTTGGGACATATAGCTCACACCTGTACCTTGATGATAAAATCTAATTTGGTGTGGAGACCTAAGATGCATAAACCTAGACATGTCATACATGCATCTGATTATAAATTGCTAAAAGGTAAACCCAAACTTGTTTGGGTTCCCAGGTCTAACATTTAATATTTTTGCAGGATTGCTCTCACACAAGACCTCGTAGGAGCATATGGTACCTGGATAGCGGATGTTCAAAAGATATGACTGGAGATACTGCACAATTCATATCGCTAGAAGCCAAGAATGGAGGCAAGGTTACACTTGGAGATAACACCACAAAGAAAGTGGTTGGATCTGATATGATTGGTAATTTCAAAAACTTTTTTATAGACAATGTGTTATTGGTTGAAGGCTTAAAGCATAATTTGTTAAGTATAAGTCAACTATATGACAAGGGATATAATGTGAAATTTTTACCTACTAGCTGCATATTAAGCCTAAATGGAAAAGAAGTTTTAAATGGAAAAAGGGTAAACAATGTTTACATGCTAGATTTGAATTCATTTCATACTCCTATTGCTTTCTATTTGAAAACTATTTCTGATGAATCTTGGCTTTGGCATAGGAGACTTTGTCATTCTAGTATGAAAAATCTTAGAAGAATTACCCAAAAGAATTTAGTGGGAGGTATACCAAAAGTAGACTTTACTAAGGACCACCTTTGTGATGCATGTCAATTAGGAAAACAAGTGAAGTCCTCTTTTAAGTCCAATAATGATCTTAGAACTAGTAAACCATTGGAAATTCTTCACAGGATCTTTTTGGACCAGTAGGAACTGTAAGTCTAGGAGGGAAGGTATACGGATTTGTTATTGTGGATGATTTCTCTAGATTCACTTGGGTTAGATTTTTTTTTCATAAAAGTGAATCATTTGAGGAATTCAAAAATTTTTCAACTTGGATTCAGAGAAAACTAGGATGTGAAATAATGTCTTTACAAAGTGATCATGGAGGAGAATTTGAAAATGAAAGATTTAAAAATTTTTGTAAAGAAAAAGGGATTGATCACAATTTTTCTGCACCTAGAACCCCTCAACAAAATGGGGTAGTTGAAAGGAAAAACAGAACATTAATAGAAGCCGCCAGAGCAATGTTGGAAGAATACTCACTTCCTAGATATTTTTAGGTTGAGGCGGTTAGCACTACATGTTATGTTCTGAATAGGGTGAATGTGAGATCAAATTTAAATAAAATACCCTATGAGTTACTAAAAGGTAGAACACCAAATTTGTCTCATATGCATGTTTTTGGTTGCAAGGTGTTCATTCATAACAATGGAAAAACTGCCTTAGGAAAATTTGATCCAAAATCAGATGAAGGAATTTTTGTTGGATATTCAAGTGTTGGAAAATCTTATAGGGTATTCAACAAAAGAACTTTAGTTATTGAAGAAACCACTCATGTTGTATTTGATGAATCTGGAAATTTAGAAGAGCAAAAAATTATTGAAGAAGAAATTGAGGAAAACTCCCAAAAGATTGATAGATTAAATTTGGAAGAAAATGTGGAAGAAAACTTGGAAAGAGAAAACCCTTTGCCTAGAGATTTGAGATTTTCTAAAAACCACCCAAGAGAATTGATCATAAGAGAACCTAGTGAGGGTGTTAGAACTAGGCGTGGATTAAATAAGGAAGTCAATCATTCAGCCTTTATTTCAACCATTAAACCCACTAATATTGATCAGGCACTTTCTGATGAATTTTGGATATTGGCCATGCAAGAGGAATTAAATCAATTTGTAAGAAATAAAGTTTGGGAATTAATTACAAGGCTAAAAGATCAAAGTGTTGTTGGAACTAAGTGGGTGTTCAAAAATAAAATGAATGACTCAGGAGTAGTCATTAGAAATAAGGCTAGATTAGTTGCTAAGGGGTATAATCAAATTGAAGGAATTGATTTTGAGGAGACCTTTGCCCCTGTAGCAAGACTTGAAGCAATTAGGGTTTTACTTGCCTTTGCCTATTTTAAAAGTTTTAAATTATTTCAAATGGATGTCAAAAGTGCCTTTTTAAATGGTGTTATTGAAGAAGATGTTTTTGTAGAACAACCTCCAGGATTTGAAAATTCAAAATACCCAAATCATGTTTTTAAGTTAAAAAAGGCATTATATGGATTGAAACAGGCACCTAGGGCTTGGTATGAGAGATTGAGCACTTTCCTACTTGAAAGATCTTTTGAAAAAAGAAGTGTGGATACAACTCTCTTATTAAAGAAATTTGGAAAGGAAATACTCATTGTTCAAATTTATGTGGATGATATCATCTTTGGATCTTCAAATAAAAATCTTTGTGATGATTTTTCTAATACAATGAGTAGTGAATTTGAAATGAGTCTAATGGGAGATTTGAATTACTTTCTAGGTTTTAGCATCAAGCAACTTGAGGAAGGGACATTTCTTAGTCAAACTAAATATATTAAGGACATCCTCAAGAAATATGAAATGGACAATGCTAAACCTGTTAGTACACCAATGAGTTCCTCAGTTCAGTTAGATAAGGACCTTAAGGGAAAATCTGTTGATCAAAAGAAATATAGAGGGATTATTGGATCTTTTCTTTACTTGACTGCTAGCCGACCAGATATTATGTTCAGTGTTTGCTTGTGTGCTAGATTTCAATCAGATCCAAAAGAATCACATTTGATAGCAGTGAAAAGGATTTTAAGATACTTACTAGGAACTCAAAACTTAGGAATTTGGTATCCTAAGTTTAGCTCTTCATTTGAAATTATTGGTTATTTAGATTCTGACTTTGTAGGCTGTAGAGTGGATAGGAAAAGCACTTCTGGAACATGTCAATTCATTGGAAGTTCATTAGTTTCTTGGTCCAGTAGAAAACAAAATTCAGTAGCTCTATCTACTGCAGAAGCAGAATACATTGCATTAGGAAGTTGTGTGGCACAAGTACTTTGGTTAAAACAACAGTTGATTGATTTAGGATTATCTGTAGGCACTATTCCAATTTATTGTGACAATACTAGTGCTATTTGCATTTCCAAAAATCCTATTCAACATTCTAGAACCAAACACATTGATATAAGACATCATTTCATAAGGGATCATGTATCCAAAGGAGAAATTGAACTCACACATGTTTCAACTGAAAATCAACTTGCAGACATTTTTACAAAACCTTTAGCCCTTGATACCTTCAGTACTTTAAGAACAAGGCTAGGTGTTATTGATTTAAATGCTTAATCAAAATGTCTTTGCAACATTGATATTTATGTTTTTTATTTTGTTTTTTGTTTTTGTGATTTTTTTTTTGAATGAATTTGTTTTTGAGTGTAAGTTTTTGTTTTATGTTTTTCTGTGTATTTAAAAGTTTAGTTTGACTTTCTTTAATTAAAATTCAAAATTCAAAAATTGGAGGAAATCGTCCAGGACGACTTTTGTTTCGTACTGGAAGATGTGAGATAAATTGGTTTGCATGCATTTTAACCATTTTGAGAGCAGTTTTTAATTAGATCGTCTGTACGATATTACAATCGTCCAGAACGAATTTTTTTTTCTCTCAAATGTCGAGACGATTGAATGCAGCGGTTGAGTGAATAAGATAGTTTTTAATATGGATTTCATCTGTACGAATTTTTGGTTCGTCCAGACGAACAGATGTCGTTTCAGTGTAGGGGACGGTTTTCAAGAGACATTTAAACTAGTTACTTTTAGATCGTCTGTACGAAATTATTTTCGTATGTACGATCGATAAAGCCAAAAGTCTGTATGAAGGTTCGTATCGTAAGTTGTGTTGATTACGAAAAGCCGTTACATTTTGGACGAATTTGATCGTCTGTACTGTTGACCTCATTATTCGAGGTCAATTTCCCCGGACTCAATTCTAGCACCTAGGTCTTCGTAGCCTAGAATAGACGTCATCCAATAGGATTTCCCTTAGGTGGACACCCACTGATGTAGCATCGACTCGAACCTATCACTCAACTCAACTCAAGCCCGCTTTATGATTCGTTGATGTCGATCGACTCAATCTAATTTATTTTCGATCAAATTGATGCATCATTAAGCTCAAAATCAACTCACCAATCAAATCAAAATCAAATCAAATTAACTCAAATTGAATTCAATTTCAATGGCTTTGATTAACCCATTTTAACTCGTCACAAGTATATATATATAATAATAATTGATACGTCGTCAAAAAATTATCTTAATCGGGCACGAATCTCGATGCAAAAATCAAGTTTGGAAACTTCAAAAATTAATTCGGAGACCATCCGAACTCCGATTTCAGCAAACTTACAGTCAAACTGAGCGTCTCAGGAATACAAACCCAACGACACAAGGATCAACCCAATTCGAGCCCAAATGAATCCAAATCAAGGGCTCAAAGCGCTGTTTGAAGGTTCAAACCACAATTTTAATTACCAAACGGTCTCCGATTTTGACGAGCTTATACTCGAATCGAACGGCTCGACGAGACGAATACAATGAGCCCAAGATCACCAAATTCCAAAATCATTAAGGCCTTAAAATTTCCAATGAACGGTCCACAGTCAAAGGGTTCAGCAACAACCCATAACCACCCACTCTCCCTCTCCCTCAACCCATAACCACCCACTCTCCCTCTCCCTCAACCAAAAAACGTTCCAAGCCTCCCTTCTCTCATACATGACACATTCAAGCCTCCCTCCTCTCATACATGACACATTCAAGCCTCCCTCCTCTCATACATGACACATCCAAGCCTCCCTCCTCTCATACATGACACATCCAAGCCCCCTCCATCGCTCCTACAGCAGTTGCACAATGGCAATCTTCTAAATCTTGGGTAATTTCTTCTACATTCTCTCCATCATCTTCCTCATCTATATTTTTCTTCATCTTCTTTGTTGATTTAGATAAATGATTGCTATAAAGTATGATGAAAATTGTAGTAGTGGCTAAGATATTTGAGGTTTAAAAGCATTTGGCGGTTTCTTCATTTTCAAATCATTACAACATATTTGATTCTCTTGTATTTCAATACATTAGATTCAATTTTAAATTCGATTATGATAAACATCACTTATATTAATTTCAACGAGTACTTGATGAATCATGTTAAAAATTTTCTTTATCCATAGATTATGTGAATCATTATATTCGAAATAAGAAAATTTGATCTTAGTCATAATTCATAAGTGAGTTTCCTACCTCTTGCTTTAGATGGTTATATTTTCATGTTTATTCCAAAGATTCCATTGGATCTTGTTGGAAAGAAAGATATAAAGCTTATTTTAAATTGAAAACTAATTAGAGAAATCTCATGTACTTCAATATAAGTTTTTGCATAAACCCATATGTGATATCACTTCATAATAGTTAAAATATTTTCTTGAATTTTAGAAAAGAAAGTTTGCATCTCTTCTTTATTTTCTTATTTATATTTTGGGAATTGTTGAATTGTAAATAGGCATATGTGGGTTTATGATAGAAAATATTTGATGAAAATTATTGTGTATAATCGTCCTTCATTTTATATGTATACATGCTCTACATATTTTGGAAAGAGTGATGTGATGAATTCATGTATGATGGTAGAAGAGTATTGTATAAGAAAGGATGGAAAGTGAAATGTAGATTATGAAAAGGTAAAATGTTTTGAAAAGGTAAAATTATTATGTGAAAGGTAAGATGTCTATGTGTATCTTTCGGAAAGTAAAATGATGGGTTTTAAGAGTGAACATGTGTGTGTTAAAAAGTGAATAGTATATATGTGTTGAAAAGTAAAGTGTATGTATAGAAAGATATTTTTGTTGTGGAAAGTGTAGAGTGTGATTTTTGGAAATGTATATGTTTTGAATTAAGGTTAAAGGTGTATGTAAAAAAAAAAGGTATAAGTGTGTGATTTTGAACAGTAAAATTTGTGTGTGTTGAAAGGTGCATCGAATATTGACATGTATAAAAGTGTTTTTTGAAAAAGAAAAATATAAAATATGATTTTAGTAAGAGAGAAGTGTACAAGTATAAGAGAAAAATTATTTATTTTTGTGAAAATTGTGTAAGTTTAGAAGAGTGGAAGTAAATGTTGGAAAGACATAAAAAGTATGCTTTCAAAAGTGAAGAGTTCAAAAGCAAAGTCAACAGAGTCGGAATTCAAGCCCGAAGAAAGGTACGTCTTTATTTTCAGTAAATTTCAATTATTTTATTATTATTTATTAAAAGTGTTTATAATCCTTATTTTCCCTATTTTTCCTTATTTTTCCTATTTTATTTGCATGAACTACGAGGAACGGTACCGGTTGAGGGAACAAAAGTACAAGGAGTTAAAGGTGTCAGTCGCCTCTATCCAACCGGGTAGAGGTGCTACGGGCGGAACCACCGGGTTGTAGCCCCCGGTGATTGTGAGTATTTTTAAACTTAGAAAACCTTTAGGGACACGTTGATGTGGTGTGCGTGAACCATTCCCTTAGGTCCCTGTAGTAACTTCAATTTAATTAGGATTACTTTTTGTTATTAGATCCCCAAACTTATTTTACACATGCGTAAAGTCCTAAGGGTTAGTAATAACAAATATTTTCACCTATATGACAGTAGTGACACTTAAGGAGAATAATTAAGGACTGAGTCTTAGAAAACCTAGACTTAGGATGCATGCACACTTTAGGATAGAAACATATAACAAAGAAAACTTAGTGACACCTCATCCCATAATTAGCAAGTTTTTTTTTAATTAAAATTCAATCAATTAGAAAACTTTAGCTAATAATTAATCTACATAGGACATATCAAAACCACACTTTCTAATACACACACTTGGAATTATTTGTTAGGACAACCGACTCTAGTTTTAGGTTAGGCCGGTGTTTGTTTCCTTACTATACTGTGACGGGCTTTTTCTCGAGTTTTATTGCATGCTGGTTGTAAATTGTTGGTGTGTTTGTTTATTTACTTTTACTGCACTCTGTGATATGATTTGATTAACGATTAGATTACCCATAGGTTAGGAGCAATCTAGGTCGTTAACAGAATTTTCTGCAGGTGGCCACACTCGTGTAGAGCAGAAAAAGGGGGCTAATTATTCAATAATTTTATAAAATGCTACAGGTTCTTCAGCTGCTTAGCCCCCAAATAAAAAGGAGTGTGGCCAAGTGTGGCTAATTAATTTAATTTAAATGTAAATATATAACTGCTTGGGATGAATTTTTTTATAAATTGCTTAGGATAACCCTGCAGGTGGTTTAGATTTTTCTTTTTCTTTCTGTGAAATGTAATGTAATATAAATGTATTTAAAAAGTCAAGATATGTGAAAGTGATTTTTAAAGTGGGATATCACAACTAATTTCAAATCCAAAGAAAAGAGAATATACCTTAAAGGATTATTCTCTTTTATTAGGAAAGCCAAATTAGGATGATTTTAATATCCAAATAGAAAAGAAAATACCCCTTTTAGGGATGAGTTTCTTTTCATTCTGATATTCAAGCCCGGTGGATCCAAGAAGTTCATAGAAGAAGAAAAGATAGAACGAGAAGATTGAAGAAAGAAGATGAAGAAATAAAGATTCAAGGAAAAGTATATCCCATTTCAAAAATCACTTGCGCCATTCTTAGGATTAGAATCCGGGTTTGTTGTCAGTGGTGCCCAGCCACTTTACTTTTTTGCAAATTCTGGGAGTAATATAGACATTGGACATTGGACATTATATTTGGATTATTAAAATTGATTGTTTACATTGTTTGTGCAGTAGATTTTTTTAGGACTTTGCATGCCGTGTTTTGTTTTAGCCTGGATACGAATCAGAGTGCTTTTTTTTCGTAAGGGTACCCTTAAAATTCTTCTA
Source organism: Dendrobium officinale (assembly GCA_019514585.1). Taxonomy (NCBI): domain Eukaryota; kingdom Viridiplantae; phylum Streptophyta; class Magnoliopsida; order Asparagales; family Orchidaceae; genus Dendrobium; species Dendrobium officinale. The sequence continues at coordinate 20,462,526 of CM033698.1, forward strand.
CTTGTAATTTTAATAAAAAATTTTAGGCTCACATAGTAACACTAATGTTCTAAGAAGTAAGCTCGGGACCGCCGAGAGTCAGCATAAGCATATTATTACTTTCTCTTCCTTGTTAGGCACCTCCCCGCCTGCGGGTTCTGGCAGACCACTTGACCTATGAGGGTGCAGTTCTGTCAAGGGGAAGTTGTGCAATCTCTAGGGAAAAATCTATTTTCTAAGCCTAAATTTTTAAATTGCTTCATTATCATTTTATGCATTCGAATTAATTAGCATGCATTTCATTAGATACAAATTAAAAAGAGTCTAAAATATTAATTGCATTTCTAGACATTTTTCACCCTACATAAGTCAAGGGGCCAATTAGGAATTGTCTTAGATGTCGGCCCCCAATTCCTTAAAACTTAAACAACGTCCCTACCCATCTTTCATAAGAGACTGGACACAAGGTTTTAAAACGCCTAGGTGGTTAGCTGGCTCCCCAATCCAGGCTGGGATAAGTCCAGATTCGCACTTCATTAGTTAGGTTCACCTCACTATTTTATAGTACCCAAATTAGATTTAGGTTCTGAGGCATATTCTTTTTAGATTTTAAGTCCTCACCCTCTGGGAATATAATCCCAAATTTCTAATAAAATGTTAACTTGAATATAAAATTTTCTTTTAAAATGTAAAGCCCAACATAGGGTAGGCTAAGGTTGTCTCTGAGCTTCTCAGAATTCGACGCCTCCTACTTTTCTTCCTTTGACTCGCTAATAAATGTTCAACATTAAGCTTTCTCCTTGAAAAATTCCTACTTCTGTTTCCTTGTCTTCTACTTTGTATTCAAAAGGGTATAAAATCACTGCTTTAATCAAGAGTTTTCTTAGGAGTATTTCTCTTAGGATGTAACTAACTATAGGGGCTTGCCTCTATAGGGATTTGAGAACCCCAGAATAAAATAAACCTTGTTTTATTTGTATAAAACAAGGAAATAATCTTTGGGAACGTAGATATTTTTAAAACTTTATTTTTAATTTTGTATAGACTTGTAGAATGTTATTATTATCTTTTTAGATAATATAATATTATACTTGTTATATTCAACTTTAGAAATAATGAATTTTAAAAAACTCATTCTCATTTTTGGATATCTTGAAGAATTTTATATTTGTCTTTTAAGATGATATAATATTTTTCATGCCATATCTAAATAAAAGAATGAATAAACTTTTTTTCAAAAAAAAAAAAAACGTATTTCTATCTTTAAACATATTCTATAGAATTTCATGATCATCTTTTGAGATGATATGTTATTCTTTGAATTATGTTTGATTATAGAAATAATCAATTTTCAAAACTCTATTTTGATATTGAATCCATTTTAGAATATTGTGTCGGCCTCTCGAGACCGTACTTTATTCTCAATGCAGTATTCGATTACAAAATAGGAGAAATCAAAATCTGCGTGGTGACATAAATTTTCCCACCAAGGTTTTTCTGGCGACTCCGCTGGGGATCAATCCTCTCTCCATCTTTAGCAGTGTTTTATACCCTTTAATCGATAGTAGTATACTTATGCTCGTCATAGGTTGTAACTACTTTTCTTCCGCCGGTTCTTTTATTCATTTCATTCTTGAATAATTTGGCCGGTATCTAAAAATTTTTAGAGGTCTTATTTTGGACCCCGTTAAAAAAAAACTAACGGGAAGATCCTTTGTACGACCTTTTTGTAAAGAAAATCCCTGTGTGCTAATTCGAATGTTGCAGTTACATTTTTCTTGTAGCTTGATGTTTAACTTAGCACTGGGTCCAAAATCCCTTTGCCCAATCTTTAGTAATATGTATAGTTACTTCTTTTAGTAACTTAATGTATTATTTGGATTGGGTCCAAATAACTTTAAGTCTTCAAAAAATTTTAAACTTCTTCGTGTCCTAGCCAATATGTTGCAGTTATATATTTTTGTAACTCAATATGTGGCTGGACAAATCTTAAAAAAAAAAAAAAAAAACTGAGCTTTAAAATCAAAGTTTTCTCCTTATCTAAACCAGCATATTACAGTTATATATTTTTTTTATAGCTTAATATATTTGGTAGGATAGGGTCTAAAAGCTCAAACCTTTAAATAAAAATTTTATGCTTGTCCTAATAATATATTGTAGTTACATGTCCTTTGTAGCTTGATATATTTGCTAGGACAGGGTCCAGAATATGATCTATGTAAGATTTTCAAGATTAAATTCGAGTTAAATTGAGAAAAGTTTGAAGGTTCAAATACAAGTGAAGCTTATAAAAATAATTTTTGCAGAGAAAATAGCAGGTTGATTTCTTTTAAAAAGAAATTTACCTCTATCTTCCTTAAATTGTAATTGAAACTTCATTGTGGTTGACTCCTTTAAACACTTAAAGAATATGGCCTATGGTTATCAATGCTAAAAAGAAAAGTATATTCCCTCCCTCCCACCACTTAGGTGGTTTGACACCTTAGATGAAGGTATATTTATTCTCAATTTATGTTGAAATCTCAAAGCACAAAAGTTCAACTAATTTTGGTCGATTTTAGTAATCGTCTGAATTAAATTCAAATGTGTTTCCAAATTTTATATTCAACCATGTTATAATATTTCTAATATTAGAAATGTATAATTATTGGTTGATGTATTGAAGTTTGAAAATTATTTTGAATTCCCTCACCTTTTAACCTTCTTATAGGTTAGAGTTTATGATGCTTTTAAATCCTATTTCCTAAGAGTACTACATAGATATGACGATTTGTCCTCTGCTATGTGGTTTAACTCTCATGGAAAATAGATTTCAAGGCATGCAATAAAGATAAATGACTTAATCAATTATAAAAATATTTGTTCATCATCTGAAGTTTTCTCTTATGGTAATATTTTAAAATCAAATATTAGCTAAATTTACTTTTTGCTTTATTACTCCATTTGAGAAAACTCATGAGCAATTCTTGTTAAGATTGATCATCTTAAATTCCTTTTTCAGTCAAAGACTTGGGATAATTCAAGGTTCTTTATTAAGGTTAACCCGTGATATGATAAACATTTCTTTGTCATGTGGCTTTTCCTTAAAGTGAATTGACACACCTTGAATTGATATCGAGTCAGGTGATTTTATAACATATTTAATAGTTTCCTTCTTCAATAATAATAATAAAAAAAATTATTATCATATTTGGGTTCACCCATTATGATATCCATAAATAACTTCTTTTGAATTAAGATTTATGTCAAATTGAAATTGGAAGAGGTGGAAGTCTTATTCATCTTTTTATTGTTATACATCTCATAGGCATCTTATAAATTGATGAACTTATTTTTTATCTCAGCTAAGTTGTTTATTCATACTATAGGACCGGGTCCAATTTATAAATTCATCTTTCTTGTATAAGAGGGTTAATTTTTTTACTCTTATACTTAGAAGATGAGTTTACAATTAAAAAAATCATTTCAAGATTTAAATAAAGGAAGCCCCTTTAAAAAAAAAAGTGAAGAAGGAAAAGAAAAGAAAAGAAAAAAGAGACACATTCATTAAATATGTAGTAAAAAAAAAAAAGTGGCTTCTCTTTCTAAATCTTGAATATCAAAGGACCTATTCATCCTTTAGTATTTTTAACATTTGACTTTGAGAATTCAAAATTTTAGTTCATCATCAAGCATTGATGTTCTATTAGATGTAAAATACATATACCATCTGAAAGATTTGAAAAGATTGAATTTCTACCTCCAATTTAATTTCTTTATATCTTAGTTTAAAAAGAAAAAAATAGATGAAGAAGGAAACCCCAGTTTTGCTTGTAGGGAGCTTTGATCTGGGTTAACAAAATCTAAATCTTGAGACCTCTCTAGTTAGCAACTTGAGTAGATCAGTTCATATCTTCAAATCATTAAGAAAAAAAATCACATAGATGATAAATCTAAATAGAATTATAATGGTGCTGGTTGTGCATTATTGGGTTTCACATATCTAACCCAATTAAGATGCATAAACAAACTATTATCCAAATATCTTCAACTCTCTTTTAAATATCTTCCAATTTGAATGAGATTTTAGACAGGATCCTGATGCTAGATAACCTACAGTGATATTTTTGGATATAAAAATCACTTTCTTTGGATCCAAAATTTTGAAACTAAACTAAAGGACATCCTTTTGTTGGTTTTGAGATAATTGTCTAATGTTCTCATTCATTATGAGTAGATGTCAAATCCAAATTTAAATTTATTATTGACTGAATTAGGATGTTAGAACATGAGGGGTTCTATCCTTTGTGATGTCGATGATACCTTTGTTTGAATCTTTGTCAAACTTCAAAACAAAATCAAACTATAATTTGACCTAGTCCATTATTGACTAATCTTGGATGTTAGAATTGGAGGGATTCTATTCCCGATAGAGTCTATGATGACTTTGTCAAATAGACATAACATTTAATTCAAGGTATATCTTCATTTTTTCATAAACTAGAATCGGATGTTAGAGTCTAAACAACTCTATCCTCATTAAAAGATCTTTCTATAGCATTGAAATTCAAAATATTTGAAACTACAATTTTCTTTAAATAAAGTTGTTAAGGTTTGGATATTTTTATTAAGCTCATGTTGGTCATATTCAAACTATTTAATTTAGGATGAGTCAACCAATTATTCGTTGAGTTTTTGAATCTTTTCCCATCTGTCATTTTCATTGGGTTAAGATGATTAAAACTTAAACGATCACTTTCAAATATTATAAGAGAATTATCAAATGAAAAATAAAGCTTTCACTTTTTGATGAAAATCAAACTTTTCTCAATCATTGTGAGTATTTGATATTCCTTAGTGTTTTCACTATAAAGGATACTCAAATATACTCATTGCTCTATAACAACTCATGCAAAAGTTAAAATTTTCTAAGGAAAATTTTATCATGTTGAATTTAGTTCTCCTAGAACATGCAAATGAGGACTCTAAAAAATTCATACGATTTTCTTTGAGTTATTCTAGACAAATTCAATCATATAATCAATCTTTAATCAAGATCTTGCATTTCTCCTTTGGTGGTCGAGATGCTTTGTTAAGTCTTTACTTATCAAAGATGATCAAACTACTCCATTTTTTTTTCCTCATATATGATGATCTGATATAAAAACATATTCCCTAGTGGATTATTTATAAGTTATAAAGATCATTTATAATGACGGATAAAACAAAATTTTAATCAAAAGATTTTCAAGTCTATCAATCGTCAAAATATTTTTTCTTTCCCTTCTAGAAAATAACATATATAAAAGCTTATGATCTGTAGTAGAACATTTGCAAGTTGTCAATATCATTTGTGACTGAGGGAAAAGATTTAAAGCTTTAAAGAAATCAACTTTACTTTAAAAATTCACCAATCCTGTTTAAATCAGTCTTTAGGTCTAAGTCCGCTTTTACGGCATCCTATTGGCTTTCTGGCTTAAGTCCGCTCTTACGGCAGCCAATTCAATCTTAAATCAGTCTTTAGGTCTAAGTCCGCTTTTACGACATCCTATTGGCTTTCTGGCTTAAGTCCGCTCTTACGACAGCCAATTCAATCTTAAATCAGTCTTTAGGTCTAAATCCGCTTTTACGGCATCCTATTGGCTTTCTGGCTTAAGTCCGCTCTTACGGCAGCCAATTCAATCTTAAATCAGTCTTTTGGTCTAAGTCCGCTTTTACGGCATCCTATTGGCTTTTTGGCTTAAGTCCGCTCTTACGGAAGCCAATTCAATCTTAAATCAGTCTTTAGGTCTAAGTCCGCTTTTACGGCATCCTATTGGCTTTCTGGCTTAAGTCCGCTCTTACGGCAGCCAATTCAATCTTAAATCAGTCTTTAGGTCTAATTCCGCTTTTACGGCATCCTATTGGCTTTCTGGCTTAAGTCCACTCTTACGGCAGCCAATTCAATCTTAAATCAGTCTTTAGGTCTAAGTCCGCTTTACGGCATCCTATTGGCTTTCGCCAAACCTGTTTAAATCCGTCTTTAGGTATAAGTCCTCCTACGGCATCCTATTGACATCTTTGGAGTTAGGAGTAAGCATCCCTAGTGGCATCCTAATATTCGTCCCGAGGAGAAGTATAAGCATCCCTAGCGGCATCTTCTCTTCATTAAATTTTAAATCTTAAATCTGTCTCCAGGTATAAGTCCTCCTACGACATCCTATTGACATTTTTGAAATTAGGAATAAGCATCCCTAGTGGCATCCTAATTTTCATCCCGAGGAGAAGTATAAGCATCCCCAGCGGCATCTTCTCTTCATTAAATTTTAAATCTTAAATCTGTCTCCAGGTATAAGTCCTCCTACGGCATCCTATTGACATTTTTGAAATTAGGAATAAGCATCCCTAGTGGCATCTTAATTTTCATCCTGAGGAAAAGTATAAGCATCCCTAGCGGCATCTTTTCTTCATCCTATTTACACTCTTGATGTTAGTCTTGATTTATAACAAAGATTTCAATCATATCAAAATCAATTTCAAAATTTCTATTCATGCCAAACTACATTCAAATCACTAAAGCATCAATGCCGACATCAACTTCAAATCAATTCATCAACTCAAATATTTCTAAACTTTTATCCTAATTTTCTATCAAACATCAAAATTCCTTCAATTCATATATTCAGATCTTCAAGTTCAACTCTGGATCTAGTTGATCGTTTCGGTCAACGCCAATACGCACGATAAACTTTGGAAAGTTTATCCTGCCAATTGGGGGTCCATTTGTTGACCTCATTATTCGAGGTCAATTTCCCCGGACTCAATTCTAGCACCTAGGTCTTCGTAGCCTAGAATAGACGTCATCCAATAGGATTTCCCTTAGGTGGACACCCACTGATGTAGCATCGACTCAAACCTATCACTCAACTCAACTCAAGCCCGCTTTATGATTCGTTGATGTCGATCGACTCAATCTAATTTATTTTCGATCAAATTGATTCATCATTAAGCTCAAAATCAACTCACCAATCAAATCAAAATCAAATCAAATTAACTCAAATTGAATTCGATTTCAATGGCTTCGATTAACCCGTTTTGACTCGTCACAAGTATATATATTATAATAATTGATACGTCGTCAAAAAATTATCTTAATCGGGCACGAATCTCAATGCAAAATCAAGTTTGGAAACTTCAAAAATTAATTCGGAGACCATCCGAACTCCGATTTCAGCAAACTTACAGTCAAACTGAGCGTCTCAGGAATACAAACCCAACGACACAAGGATCAACCCAATTCAAGCCCAAATGAATCTGAATCAAGGGATCAAAGCGCTGTTTGAAGGTTCAAACCGCAATTTGAATTACCAAACGGTCTCCGATTTTGACGAGCTTATACTCGAATCGAACGGCTCGACGAGACAAATCCAATGAGCCGAAGATCACCAAATTCTGAAATCATTAAGGACTTAAAATGTCCAATGAACGGTCCACGGTCAAATGGTTCAGCAACAACTCATAACCACCCACTCTCCCTCTCCCTCAACCCATAACCACCCACTCTCCCTCTCCCTCAACCAAAAAACGTTCCAAGCCTCCCTTCTCTCATACATGACACATTCAAGCCTCCCTCCTCTCATACATGACACATTCAAGCCTCCCTCCTCTCATACAAGACACATCCAAACCTCCCTTCTCTCATACATGACACATCCAAGCCCCCTCCATCGCTCCTACAGCAGTTGCACTCCGGCAATCTTCTAAATCTTGGGTAATTTCTTCTACATTCTCTCCATCATCTTCCTCATCTATATTTTTCTTCATCTTCTTTGTTGATTTAGAGAAATGATTGCTATAAAGTATGATGAAAATTGTAGTAGTGGCTAAGATATTTGAGGTTTAAAAGCATTTGGCAGTTTCTTCATTTTCAAATCATTACAACATATTTGATTCTCTTGTATTTCAATACATTAGATTCAATTTTAAATTCGATTATGATAAACATCACTTATATTAATTTCAACGAGTACTTGATGAATCATGTTAAAAATTTTCTTTATCCATAGATTATGTGAATCATTATATTCGAAATAAGAAAATTTTATCTTAGTCATAATTCATAAGTGAGTTTCCTACCTCTTTCTTTAGATGGTTATATCTTCATGTTTATTCCAAAGATTCCATTGGATCTTGTTGGAAAGAAAGATATAAAGCTTATTTTAAATTGAAAACTAATTGGAGAAATCTCATGTACTTCAAATATAAGTTTTTGCATAAACCCATATGTGATATCACTTCATAATGGTTAAAATATTTTCTTGAATTTTAGAAAAGAAAGTTTGCATCTCTTCTTTATTTTCTTATTTATATTTTGGGAATTGTTGAATTGTAAATAGGCATATGTGGGTTTATGATAGAAAATATTTGATGAAAATTATTGTGTATAATCGTGCTTCATTTTATATGTATACATGCTCTACATATTTTGGAAAGAGTGATGTGATGAATTCATGTATGATGGTAGAAGAGTATTGTATAAGAAAGGATGGAAAGTGAAATGTAGATTATGAAAAGGTAAAATGTTTTGAAAAGGTAAAATTATTATGTGAAAGGTAAGATGTCTATGTGTATCTTTCGGAAAGTAAAATGATGGGTTTTAAGAGTGAACATGTGTGCGTTAAAAAGTGAATAGTTTATATGTGTTGAAAAGTAAAGTGTATGTATAGAAAGGTATTTTTGTTGTGGAAAGTGTAGAGTGTGATTTTTGGAAATGTATATGTTTTGAATTAAGGTTAAAGGTGTATGTAAAAAAAAAAAGGTATAAGTGTGTGATTTTTAAAAGTGAAATTTGTGTGTGTTGAAAGGTGCATCGAATATTGACATGTATAAAAGTGTTTTTTGAAAAAGAAAAATATAACATATGATTTTAGAAAGAGAGAAGTGTACAAGTATAAGAGAAAAATTGTTTATTTTTGTGAAAATTGTGTAAGTTTAGAAGAGTGGAAGTAAATGTTGGAAAGATATAAAAAGTATGCTTTCAAAAGTGAAGAGTTCAAAAGCAAAGTCAACAGAGTCGGAATTCAAGCCCGAAGAAAGGTACGTCTTTATTTTCAGTAAATTTCAATTATTTTTTTATTATTTATTAAAAGTGTTTATAATCCTTATTTTCCCTATTTTTCCTTGTTTTTCCTGTTTTATTTGCATGAACTACGAGGAACGGTACCGGTAGAGGGAACAAAAGGAAAAGGAGCTAAAGGTGTCAGTCGCCTCTATCCAACCGGGTAGAGGTGCTACGGGCGGAACCACCGGGTCGTAGCCCCCGTGACTGTAAGTATTTTTAAACTTAGAAAACCTTTAGGGACCCATTGATGTGGTGTGCGTAAACCATTCCCTTAGGTCCCTATAGTAACTTCAATTTAATTAGGATTACTTTTTGTTATTAGATCCCCAAACTTCTTTTACACATGCATAAAGTCCTAAGGGTTAGTAATAACAAATATTTTCACCTATATGACAGTAGTGACACTTAAGGACAATAATTAAGGACTGAGTCTTAGAAAACCTAGACTTAGGATGCATGCACACTTTAGGATAGAAACATATAACAAAGAAAACTTAGTGACACCTCATCCCAGAATTAGCAAGTTTTTTTTAATTAAAATTCAATCAATTAGAAAACTGTAGCTAATAATTAATCTACATAGGACATATCAAAACCACACTTTCTAATACACACACTTGGAATTATTTGTTAGGACAACCGACTCTAGTTTTAGGTTAGGCCGGTGTTTGTTTCCTTACTGCACTGTGACGGGCTTTTTCTCGAGTTTTATTGCATGCTGGTTGTAAATTGTTGGTGTGTTTGTTTACTTACTTTTACTGCACTCTGTGATATGATTTGATTAACGATTAGATTACCCATAGGTTAGGAGCGATCTAGGTTGTTAATAGAATTTTCTGCAGGTGGCCACACTCGTGTAGAGCAGAAAAAGGGGGCTAATTATTCAATAATTTTATAAAATGCTACAGGTGCTTTAGCTGCTTAGCCCCCAAATAAAAAGGAGTGTGGCCAAGTGTGGCTAATTATTTTAATTTAAATGTAAATATATAACTGCTTGGGATGAATTTTATTATAAATTGCTTAGGATAACCCTGCAGGTGGTTTAGATTTTTCTTTTTCTTTCTGTGAAATGTAATGTAATATAAATGTATTTAAAAAGTCAAGATATATGAAAGTGATTTTTAAAGTGGGATATCACAACCAATTTGGAATCCAAAGAAAAGAGAATATACCTTAAAGGATTATTCTCTTTTATTAGGAAAGCCAAATTAGGATGATTTTAATATACAAATAGAAAAGAAAATACCCCTTTTAGGGATGAGTTTCTTTTCATTTGGATATTCAAGCCCGGTGGATCCAAGAAGTTCATAGAAGAAGAAAAGATAGAACGAGAAGATTGAAGAAAGAAGATGAAGAAATAAAGATTCAAGGAAAAGTATATCCCATTTCAAAAATCACTTGCGTCATTCTTAGGATTAGAATCCGGGTTTGTTGTCAGTGGTGCCCGGCCACTTTACTTTTCTGTAAATTCTGGGTGTAATATGGACATTATATTTGGATTATTAAAACTTATTGTTTACATTGTTTGTGCAGTAGATTTTTTTAGGACCTTGCATGCCGTGTTTTGTTTTAGCCTGGATACAAATCGGAGTGCTTTTTTTTTGTAAGGGTACGCTTAAAATTCTTCTACTTGTAATTTTAATAAAAAAATTTAGGCTCACATAGTAACACTAACGTTCTAAGAAGTAAGCTCGGGACCGCCGAGAGTCAGCATAAGCATATTATTACTTTCTCTTTCTTGTTAGGCACCTCCCCGCCTGCGGGTTCTGGCAGACCACTTGACCTATGAGGGTGCAGTTCTGTCAAGGGGAAGTTGTGCAATCTCTAGGGAAAAATCTATTTTCTAAGCCTAAATTTTTAAATTGCTTCATTATCATTTTATGCATTCGAGTTAATTAGCATGCATTGCATTAGATACAAATTAAAAAGAGTCTAAAATATTAATTGCATTTCTAGACATTTTTCACCCTACATAAGTCAAGGGGCCAATTAGGAACTACCTTAGATGTCGGCCCCCAATTCCTTAAAACTTAAACAACGTCCCTACCCATCTTTCATAAGAGACTGGACACATGGTTTTAAAGCGCCTAGGTGGTTAGCTGGCACCTTAATCCAGGCCGGGATAAGTCCAGATTCGCACTTCATTAGTTAGGTTCGGGTCACTGTTTTATAGTACCCAAATTAGATTTAGGTTCTGAGGCATATTCTTTTTAGATTTTAAGTCTTCACCCTCTGGGAATATAATCCCAAATTTCTAATAAAATGTCAACTTGAACATAAAATTTTCTCTTATAATGTAAAGCCCAATATAGGGTAGGCTGAGGTTGTCTCTGAGCTTCTCAGAATTCGACGCCTCCTACTTTTCTTCCTTTGACTCGCTAATAAATGTTCAACATTAAGCTTTCTCCTTGAAAAATTCCTACTTCTGTTTCCTTGTCTTCTACTTTGTATTCAAAAGGGTATGAAATCACTGCTTTAATCGAGAGTTTTCTTAGGAGTATTTCTCTTAGGATGTAACTAACTATAGGGGCTTGCCTCTATAGGGATTTGAGAACCCAAGACTAAAATAAACCTTGTTTTATTTATATAAAACAAGGGAAGAATCTTTGGGAACGTAGATATTTTTAAAACCTTATTTTTAATTTTGAATAGACTTGTAGAATGTTATTATTATCTTTTCAGATAATATAATATTATACTTGTTATATTCAACTTTAGAAATAATGAATTTTAAAAAACTCATTCTCGCTTTTGGATATCTTGAAGAATGTTATATTCGTCTTTTAAGATGATATAATATTTTTCATGTCATATCTAAATAAAAGAATGAATAAACTTAAAAAAAAAAAAACGTATTTCTATCTTTAAACATATTCTATAGAATTTCATAATCATCTTTTGAGATGATATGTTATTCTTTGAATTATGTTTGATTATAGAAATAATCAATTTTCAAAACTCTATTTTGATATTGAATCCATTTTAGAATATTGTGTCGGCCTCTCGAGACCGTACTTTATTCTCAATACAGTATTCGATTACAAAATAGGAGAAATCAAAATCTACGTGGTGACATAAATTTTCCCACCATGTATGAAATATTTTCGTCCAGACGAACGATGATTTTCGTCCAGGACAAACTTTTTTTGTCCAGGACGAACGTATCGTTTTCTTTAAATATGAAGGCTTTCTAACCTAACAATCACACTTTCAAACTTCTCTTTCAATCCCTTTCTTCTTCAAATTATCAATGGCCTCCTCAAGCAAAAGACAAAAGGTGTTAGCGAAGAAGCCGAATAGAAATGCCTCAGAAAACTTCCTTTCCAAGGCGAATGAGGAATCCTTTCCTCGTTTTGCTTCTGCCAAAATAACTCCATCTCGCATTTTAATCCAAAGCGAGTTTAACTATAAGGTAATGCACCTTTTTGCCTCAACCCAATTCCATTTCATACTTTCTTTTAACCACTTCTACAACAAACAAACCTTCCACTACTTCCTAGCAAACATGAGTTTTAACTCGGACCACTCTTCCATTAGTTCCTTTGTTTTTAAGCAAAAAGTAGAAATCACTAAGCATGACATTGGAGCATTTCTAAATGTAAGGACTGAAGGATATAGAGCCCACACCCTAATGAGTGAATCTACATTCAGATGGGATCAAGTCAATAATGCGATTAGAAAGAATAGTTTAAACTATCATGTTGCTAGAGTCTCTAGGATGATCAAGAATGCCCGTATCATCCAGCATATCCTCCGTTCTTCAATCATTCCTAAAGCTGGTGATAGGATCAATATTACCCCTCTCCTTTCTGTTCTAACTTTTTTGATTATAGATTGTCACCCTATCGACGAAGCCCAACTTATCATAGATCATATCTATGGGCTTTCAGAAATAGGACATGCTGAACAGAAGAGAAAAAGGAATATTTCTTTGAGACATTTAATTACTTACATTTTGGAAAAGAAATATAATTTGGTTCATCCTGATGACGAATATGAAGAGCCAGTTTACTATAATGATGCATCCTTCAGATTGCTCTTCAGGGAGGAAAAAGAAAAAGAAAAAGCACATGCCATTGCTTCAGAAGAAGAAGAAGAAGAAGGAGCGCAAACCTCTGCACCTCAGTCAGATTATCAGAATCTGATTGAGAGATTTGATAGATTAGAGACTCATATTGATCAAAGGTTTGATCAATTTGATGCTCAACTTATGCAGCAACAACAAGACATTGGTATCATTAGAAATGAAGTACATGATATCAATACCAATGTAATGTTGATGGCCTCCTACTTCAACCTTTTCGGTGGCATTCCTCCTCCTCCTCCACCAGAACAGTAGAGATGGATTTCTGTGTCTTTGTTGTACTCGTGTTTTTATGTTTTGTTGTGTTAGTATTTATGTTAAGTGTTTATTTTTTTAGTTAAGTGTATTTTGTTAATTGTCTTTAGATATTTTGAAATGTGTAATCGTTTCACTAATATCAATACATTTCGTACTTGTTTCAAAGTTGATTTGTTTTTTGAAATGTGATTAATTTTTATGAATTTCATTAGTATTATTTAATCTTCATAGTGCTTAAATTAGATTGTAATTTGAGATTATCTACATTAGAAAATCTAGTCTTTCTTAATTTAAAAGTTGTTTATAACTTATTGTAATTAGAACTTTTAAAATTCATGTCTATTCATTTAGACTACATAAAAGTTAATATTATTATTGCAATTTAGATGTTTTTTTATTTTGTATTTCCTTGCTCAAATAATATTTATGCACTTAGAAATATTTGAAATTTTAAATTATTGATTTTGGAAAGAATTGGTCTCAATTACTCTTGAAAATTGAAAAAAAAGTACAAAAATCAAAAGAAATGCGCAAAGGTTCGCAAATATGAAAAAGAGGCACAAAATCAGCCCAATATCAAAAGATGCACAAAAATGTGCCCAAAAATTTTGAAAAAGATGCGCAAAGCGGCACATGTGGTAATTCTCTTCTTTCCAAATTCTTTCAATCTATTAATTCAAATTGATCTTATGTTCATTTATATTCTATTGAACTTTGAAATATCAAAATTTTCTTCATCTCTCTTGTAATGATTTTTTATATTGAAATGTCTAAATTGAATCATGTATTTGATGAATTCTTCTTACTTACAATGTTATATCACTTTTTAAATTTCATGAATTTCTATGATTGACCTAATGTTTTTAGTTTAAAATTTCATACCTTATGTCAATCACCATTTAGATTAAATCTTCAAATGAACTTCATACAATTATTTACATTTCTCGTCAATTTCTTCTTCACTTTTTGTTGTTGTCAAAAAGGGGGAGAGATAATTGTGTTTGTATGTTTTGTTTTCTCTAGTTTATTTTTTTAAAATGGTTCAAAATGCCTCCTTATTTTCATGCATTCATCAATTCAGGGGGAGTTTAGGAGATTTGTTTAAATTGAAACCATATAAACAATAATTATTTTGCCATCATCAAAAAGGGGGAGATTGTTAAGATAGTTGCTATTTGCATGCTTTACATTTTTGCAACTTATGAAGTTTTGATGATTCCAAACATTATTGTTCAAATGTGTAGTTATCTCCTAACATTTTTTTTAGAAGAATTGTATTTGCTCTTGTGTGTACTGACATTTCAGGAAAAACGAACTCCAGACTACGAAGACTTCAAATTAAATTCAGCATGCGATATTTTGTACAATTTGAAGCTTGCACTTTTCTTAGAAATCAAATTGAAAGGGAGTGATTGTATTTTGAGTGAATAAAAACATACACACACATAAGGAGATCATATAAAATTTGTACTGATCGTACAGGACGATTTCCAGTTCGTACTGGACGATCAGACAATTATATCCTATAGAGAATATGGAACGAATAGGAACTTGCTCGAAAATTTTTTTTCTAAGTCCTATTCGTCCAGGACGATTGGCTCTCTGAAAAATTTTCGTCCAGACGAAATTAAATTATCGTCCGTGGCGACCGATTCTCTGGAAATATTTCGTCCAGACGAAATTAAATATTGTCCAAGACGATCGGGTCTCTGGAAAATTTTTGTCCAGACGAAATTAAATTATTTTCTGTGGCGATTGGTCCTCTAGAAAATTTTCGTCCAGACGAAATAAATTATCGCCCAAGACGATCGGTCCTCTGTAAAAATTTCGTCCTGACGAATAAATTTTCGTCCAAACGATAAACCGACTTAGAACAGTTTTCAGCAGTTTCTAGAACCGACCTTGTAATAATCGTTCGTACTAGACAAACCTAGTTCGTACAGGACGATCAGCTGTACGAAGACATTTCGTACACAGATTCAAATAGGGTCGTTTCAGATCGTTTAAGTAAAATCTTCCAGGACGATCAACTTTCGTACAGGACGATCCACTGCGTACAGAATTGAATACTTGCAGTTTTTGGGCGGTTTTTCTTGTCTTTTGTATAAATAGTCCAAATTAGACTGCAACCCAATCTTTTTGTCATTTGATCTTCATGCCTCTTGAGAGAATAGCCAAGGAGAGAGTGGAAGAGAGCATTCAAGGGAGGATTCCTACCACTGGAGCGAGAAGGCTTCACTTGGAGTTCAAAGGTAAGATTCTCTACTTGTGAATTGGGATTACTTCACTTTTTTCCTTCTTCCTTCTAGATTCTTGTGAGAAGATCTGTCAAAGAGATCCGGTTCTCTGCCAACACTTGGAGAGTGTGAACAGCCAAAGGGTTCTCTGCCCACACTAAGAGAGTGTGAAAGGACGGAAGGGTTCTCTGCCCACACTAGGAGACTGTGAAAGGATGGAAGGGTTCTCTGCCCACACTAGGAGAGTGTAAAAGGACGGACGGTTCTCTGCCAATACTGAGGATAGTGTGAAAGGACGGACGGTTCTCTGCCAACACTAGGAATTGTGTAAAAGGAAGGACGGTTCTCTGCTGCACCGGGGAGTGGTGAAAAGAGTGTGTTGTAAAGGCTTCTCCGTCTTGCTGTGGGTGCAAAAGGAGAGTCACTATTGGTATTAGTGCAATACTCAGAGGGTGCCTCTGGGGAGTGGATGTAGGTCTGGTTATAGACTGAACCACTATAAATCTGGTGTCATTTACTTTACTGTTTTTACGTTTCCGTACTTTATATTTCAATTTTAAAAACTCTGTGGTTGAAAAACATATTTCTACAAAATTTAAAAGAATTTTTTTTTTCGGTTCAAAAATTTTTCTAAAGGGGACTTAAATTTTTAAACTACCAATTCACCCCCCCTCTTGGTAGCCTTGGGACATTCACTTAGGCTTAACAACCTAATTACTAGACTCAACATCCAACTCCTTTTGCTTCCTCCTAAAGTAGGTAGAGAATCCAACTCCTTTTTCTTCCTCCTGAAGAAGGTAGAGAACCCAACTCCTTTTTCTTCCTCCTGAAGCCGGTAGAGAACCTCGACTGCAATTGCTTCCTCCTGAAGCAGACAGAAAACCTCGACTCCTTTTGCTTCCTCCTGAAGCAGGCAGAGAACCTTGACCAATTGCTGAAGCTTACCTCCCTTGATCCCCCAAGGGTGAAGGATGAAGATTGAAGAAGATGCATTGGAACCTTGCATAGAGCAACCTTTGTGAATCCCTCTCACAAACACCCCCTCATAAGTTCCTCCCTCTCTCTCCCTCTCTCTCCCTCAACTAAAGGTCACTTTGCATGAGAAAAATTGGGTCCTTTAAATAGAATTTCAAGAACCGACATTATCGTCCAGGATGATAGGAATATCATCCTGGCCGATCGGTACAAAATAAGCTTAATCAGCCGGGATGATTTGGGACGATCAGAAGAAAATTGGTTACATCATCGAGGCCAAAATAATATCAACCTGGATGATTAGCTCAAATCCGAGTACAATCATCCTGAACATCATCCGGAATAGAGTCTGGCTGATGTTAATTGTCTAGGACATCATCTCGGCAGATCCTGCGATCGGCCCGGCTAATGTGATCATATTATCTAACCTTAATTTCTTTCCATAATTACCAGATTAATTTAGGCATAATTATTCTACATCATCCAGGCCGATGTATTGATCATCCTGACCATTGTCCTGAAATAAAGAATACTTAAATTGATCTTGGCGGCAGATTCTTTCTGATTTGAGCCTATCATCCAGACCGATACAAGGATCGTCCAGGATACTGTGCTTAATAACAGCTGCTTAAACCAGGATGCCCTAATTAGGGTGTTTGTTTTTAGCCGGATCATCCTGGCCAATATGAACATCGTCCAGGCCGATATACTCAAAACAAAAAAATATTAAAAATCCCTCAAGTGTGTGTGCAAGGTTACTTAGCATCATGAACCTCTTTTACAATTGGCTCAAGAAAGGAAAAAATAAAGACTTGACTCAACCTAAATCTACCCAATCTTGAGCTGGCTTGAGTTGCATTCGATCATGTGGACCTGAAAAGTTAGTAGGCAAGGCAGTCGTAAAAAATCATTAATGTTTGCTATCACCAAAAGTCTAATCCATAATCTCAAATTCTCAATAATCTCCCCCTTTTTGATGATGACAAACAAAATTGGAAAAATTCAAGTAGTTTATGGCAGTCTAATGAAAAATAGTATAACAAAAAATAGTTAGCTAAATTCCATAATCAAATGTACAAGATACAGTAGACTACTCCCCCTTTTAACATCACAAAAAGGAGGAGGAAATAGAACACAAAATAAAATAAACATATGAAAAATAAACTATAGAAAATAGAAACTAAAACTAGTAAAACGAGGGACCCTAATCATCAGACGGAGGTGGTGGTGGTGGTGGCTGGTTGAATTAACTGGTCAATGAGGCAAAATGAGATCCAAACCAGGCCATGTCTTGTTCGTGCTGGGGCTGCATGCGAATGATATCCTCAGTATGTTGCTGCTCCCGTGCAACAACATAGGCCTCAAAGCGTGTCTCCCACTGATTAAATCTCTCTACTAATTGATCCAACTAAGAGTAATGGCGTAGAGGAACAGGAGCGGGACCCTCCTCCACCTCGGCCCCTAGAGCTTCCCCATCCCTTGGGTGGAGATGAGTACTGTGAAGGATGTTGAAGGAATTGTTTGAGTAGAAGGATGGCTGAAGGTCGGGAGGAGCAGGATATTAAAGGTTGCATTTGGATTCTAGAACATATGCAATGATGTGTCCTAAAGCAAGATTGGGCTTCCTTCTCGAATTGTAGTCAAACGTTCAAGAAAGATTAGGTCGGTTGCATTGAATTCAAGATATTCCATTATGTAAAAAGTGGTGAGTGAAAGAAGGGGAGTGATATGGACACGCTCACCAGCTTTGGGAATCACAGAGGTGTGAAGGATGTGCTGGATCATCCTTGCATCTTTAAATAAAGAGCTAGTCTCCCTAACATGAAAAGGGGCATTGGTGTGAAAAAGAAAGTGATTGGTCGTAGCCCAGTTAAAATTATGATCAGAAATGAGGGTATACAGCTTATCCCCAGTGGTGGACAGCTGCAAAAGTTTGGCATAATCCTAATATGTGATCTTGACTAGGCGTCGATTCATATACGAGGTGAGAGCAGTGTAGGAAGAATTGAAGTGCAGGTTGGCATAAAATTCAAAAAGAAGTTCAGAATTAAAGGGGACTGCGAGGGTGAGAATAAAGTACAGAAAGGTGTGAGTAAAAAGGTCGAGTACTGGATAGGAGAGGTGGACTGGATTGATTATTTGGGAGAGAGAAATGCTGCATTCTTTGTAGCGGTGGTAGGCAGCCTGATCGTCTACTTCCCAAAAATGAGGGTCCAGTGTACCCCTCGAGGAGCTTCCAGATGTGTGTCGAGAATGCTTGCCTCCAGCCATTAGCATGAAAAAGTAAGGAACAATAAGTAGAAAGCCAAAGGGAAGGAATTGATGTGAAAACAAATGGCCGGAAGGGACTCAATTTAAAAAAATGACCAAATCATCCAGGACGATCGCAGGATTGTCCTAGCTGATCCAGTGCAATTATTGTACACAGTCCAATTGGTCAAAAAGGCAGTTCGATCATCTGGAATGATCAGATATTGTCCGAGACAATTAGACACAGGTGGTAGTCCTTAGGAGTCAAGCCAGATGACCATTGAAAAAGTATATCGTCCAGGCCAATTATATGGATTGTGCAGGATGATGCTCAATAATGGATCATACCGACTGAATTTAAAACATTTTAAATCATGTGCCATGTGTATCATCCAGGATGATTGTCCAAAAATGAATCATCCCAGGCGAAATTATAGATTTTAAATATGCTGACACGTGTATCGTCCAGGATGAACATGTGTATCAAACGGGATGATAACCAATAAACGCATCATCTAGGATGAAAAAGTATCGGCCAGGATGATCAAGATGATTGTAGTAGAGGACGATCATATCGTCCAGCACGATAATGGATCATCCAAGATGATGAAGAGAAGAATAGTCAAAATACTGAGTAGATGGAGATTTTGATGAAAAAAGAACATATCGTCCAGGATGATAAAGGTATCGGCCAGGACGATATGACAAAATTTTGAACTTCAGAGGAAGGTTGGAGATAATCAAATAAGGCCCAAAAACACTGCAATCAACTAAAACACCAATGATAATGAAAGTTCATTAGGGATGTTAAGCCCTATGAACGTAGTCCCAAGCTAACCAAGAGGGGGGGTGAATTGGTATTTTAAAATTTCTTTTTACAAAGAATGAAAATCACATAAACCAAAATCACACCACAAAAATAAATGCGGAAGCAAGAAAACAAGAACACAGGAATTTATATTGGTTCGGTCAACTCGACCTACGTCCACTCCTCGGAGGCGCCCTCCGAGTATTGCACTACAAACGTGACTCTCCTTTATCCCCCACAGCTAGGCGGAGAAGCCTTTTCATAGCACCTCCTTTTTGCCACCCTGGCAAGGCAGAGAACCTACCTCCTTTTGCTTCCTCCTGAAGCTGCCAAAGAACCACAACCAAAAGCTAACTCCTTATCTATACCGTCCCTTCCACGGATGAGAACTTCTAGATGAAGAAGAAGCAGAGCGATCCTTGAAGCAACCCTTGTGAATCCCCTCTCATGCTCCCCCTCACAAGATCCTCTCTCTCTCTCTCCCTCTCTCTCTCTTTCTCTCCTCAAGGCCTTCTCAGGTCAAGGCAGCAGCCAAAGGTCTTACAAAATGTTGAACAAGAGTTCTTAAAAAGAAGAGCTTCAAAGGAGCTCATTAATTGCAAGCTGCCGACATTATCGTCCAGGCCGATATGGACATCGGCCTGGCAGATCAGTATAAAACTCAGAAGATCGGCCAGAGTATCATCTTGGATGCAAAACTGGATGATTGAAAATTGGCTTGATTGTCCAGGCCGATCTCACGATCATCCCAGCCGATCAGTTCAAATCAGAGGAAAATCGTCTAGAGCATCGCTCTGAATTTGAGCTGGCCGATTTTATCATCCTGAAGTAACCAAGGTTTTTTAATAGATCGTCTTGGCCGATCATGCGATCGTCCAGGACGATATGATCGTATCAATCATCCTTAATTACTCCCTTGATTTCCTGATCAATTAAGGCATAATTTGTGAATATCATCCTGGCCGATCAGAGATCGTCCTGGCCAATAATTTAAAAATACTGTATACCTTAATTGTCTATGGCGGCAGATTCTTTCTGTTTTAAGCTTATCATCCTGGCCGATACATGTATCGTCCAGGCCGATATGTTAATGTCGGCTGCCTTAATTAAGAATCCTTATTTAGACTTTCTGTTTTAAGCATGATCGTCCAGGATGATGTAAATATCATCCTGTCCGATATGAGTAAAAATAGAAATTCTAATTCTCTCAAGTGTGTGTGTGTAGGGTTACTTAGCATCAGTCTCTTTGACCATTACAAATAGACTCAAGAAGAGAAAAAATAAAGTACAGACTGACTCAACCCTAAACCTACGCAATCTTGAACTGGCTTCGTTTGTTCGTCCGATCTCTTTGATTCCTAAAAAGTTAGAAGAACCAGGTAGATCAAGAAAATCAATAGTGTTTATCAATCATCAAAACATAAGTCAAGAAAATAGATTTGCAACAGATAAAATATGAAAAAGGCATAAAAACTAACAAAGAAATAAAGTTTTTTTTAGAAGTTTAGTAAGGCATGCATATGATAAATGCTCCAAATTATTAAATTTTAAAGATTTGTAAGATCAATGAGTTAATAAAGTAAAAATTAGAAAATGGTAGAATATCTGATCCTGTTAACCCTAGATCTGACTTCTTTCAGGGCAAAATCATACTTTGAAAATAAAAGACCTACTCAAAACAAACTAATTCGGTAAAAAAAAGATCTATTCAAAACTTTCTCCAAAGTAAATACCTTATAAAATAATATACCAAAACAATTTGTCTCAATCATGGAATTTAAAATCAAGCCATTGAAAATATCAAGTACCCTATGAATTCTTCTAAAATTTTTAAAAGTTTGAAAGAGAGGTAAGCTTGTCTTTTGTGGGCTCATTTTATGCCTCTTGTCAATTTGAATGGCGCACTTTGCGCATCTTTTAATTTTTGATATACTTTTGTGTATATTTTTTAATTTGGTGTCATTGCACATTTTTTTGTTTTTGGTATCATTGACCTTTTTATTTTTTTGTCCTTGTAAACTAGATCTCTTTTCAAAAACTCTTAAAATATTTTTAGTTGTGAGTAGATTTTTAAGATATTAGAGAAGAGAAACTCACTCTCTAATATAAGGAAGAATAGACCACTAAGAAGACTTTAGTAATTATATGATAAATGTAGTGTCAAGATTTCAATTAACTTGAAAGATATATAAAAACTTTGAATATTATAAATATAAGATAGATTATTGTAGCAAGATAGAAAAGATCTTAATTTCAAAAAATAGTTGTTAATTTGAGATAGACTTTTGTTTAGAAAGAAAATTATACCACTGAAAGAGGTTAGAGAGAGGGAAATCATCAACGGTGTTTCTCCCTTTAACTGATTTAGAGATGTTAAAACATTGACTATAAATCACCAAAAAATAAGAACAAGGAGAAAATATCAATTCAGCGATGATCAGAAAAGAAACATGCTAAATCAACAAAAGTAAAAAATGACAAAAAAGTAGAGAAAGAAACCAACTAAATAAAAAGGAAAGAAAAGATGTTAACAACAAGCAACTGATCAGAAAATTATGTAACTCAGATTTGATTAAGCAGCAGAAATAAGCAATTGAGAGTCGTGAGCCTCCGTATTCAAAGTACCATATGCTCTCACGAGGTCTTTGGTGAGAGCACACCTACAAAATCATCAAATATCAGACTTAGAAACCATAACAGGTTTGGCTTCCTTCTTATGAAAAGAAGAATGTGATGCATGAGTGTTATGTAGTGAATTATGCAATTTGGGTCTCTATACCCAATGTGTACTATAGTGAATGGTGCAAGTATGTACTATGTGTCTTAACATGCCACATGAGAAACATCTAACTCCAGAAAAATGATTTCTTAATCGGTTCGGGTTATAATGCCTCTTCTTAGTTATTGGCTTTGGATCAAATATGGGTGTCATCCAATTTTTCTTAAGTGCATCTAATTCAGCTTTAAACCTCAAGTGAGCATTTTCTAAATCAATCTCCAAACATTACTTTTTATGCTCATATTCCTTAGTAGAAGCTTTAAAATCAGATTCAAGCAAGGTGTAGGAAGCTTTCAAAGAATCATATTAAATTATTAATTCAGAATGCTTTTTATTTAAATAATCAAATTCATCAAGTAGGGACATGTGATTACTATCAATTTGAAAGTGATCTTTACTCAAAAATTAAGATCTTTTATAAGTTCGAAAACTCCAATTTTAAACTGGTGTGAGTTTTCTTAAGTCTTGTATATGATGCATGAATTTTCTCACATATTTCAAGCAATTGTTCATAGGTTGGTTGGCATACCTCTTCATGGTTAGATTGTTCAAAATCATCAGCCATTAAGCACAAGTTTGTTATCTCCTCTTCAGGTTCAATCTCAGAGGAGTCTTATGTAGAATCCGCCCAGAAAGCTTTTTGGGCTCGCTTCTTATCCTTTGTGAACTATGGTTTCTCCTCATTCTTTTCTTTGCTTGAGGTTTCCTGAAGTGTTGGACAATCAGCTCTGACATGTTCAGACTTCGTGCATTCAAAACAAACAACATCATAAGAACCTTTAAATTTTTTATTAACCTTACCTTTTCTCCAATTCTAGTGATGCTTGTGACTCTTCCTTAGAAAGTTTTTGAATTGCCTAGTGATGAAGGAAACTTCATCGCTTTCAGACCCGGACGAGTCAGTGTCCGAGTTGTTTTCCTTAAGTGCCACTGTTTTCTCCTTCTTCCTCTCACCTGTATTAAGATTTCATTGGTTCACCCCTTGCTCGTAAGAAATGAATGAACCAAGTAATTTATCGATTGAATATGTATTTAAATCTTTAGACTCAGAAATTGTAGTGATTTTAGCATCAAAAGAGGAAGGAAAACATCTTAAAATTTTGTTCACTTTTTCATAGTTAGAATGTTCTCTTCCTAACGCATGTAGTGAAGTAATAATCTGAGTAAACCTTATATACATTTCAGAAATCGTTTCATTAGGTTTTATACGAAAAAGTTTTTAATCATGCAATAAAATATTCAAATGAGATTGCTTAACTTCATTAGTACCTTCATAGGTGATACATAATTTATCTCAAATTTCTTTTCTAGTATAGCAAGTAGAAACTCGCATGTAATCTTCAAATTTTAAAGCAAAAAAAAAAAAAAGTTCAAACACTTTGCATTAAGTTGTGCTAAATCTCTTTCATCAAAAGTCCATTCAGTAAAAGGTACTTCAATTTTAATTCCGTTAAGTTCACGAGAAGGTGGAGAATACATACGATAGTCAATCGATTGTAAAAAAGTAGACATGCGAGTTTTTCAAAAATCAAAAGGAAGATTATCAAACAAAGGTGGTCGTGTTATAGAGTATCATTCTGTTGCATTACGATTATCATTGTTAGCCATGGATCAAAATTCAAAAAATTTTCAAACTTAATTTTTATGAATCCCGCTCTGATGCCACTTGAAAGTTCATTAGGGATGTTAAGCCCTTATGAAGTGGCCCAAGGCTAACCAAGAGGGGGGGGGGGGGTGAATTGGTATTTTAAAAAATATTCTTACACAATCAAAGCAAAAAACTTAAAACCAAAATCACCACAGAAATTAAAGTGCAGAAAAATAAATGCAAAAATCAAAACAAAGAAAGATCACACCAGATTTATAGTGGTTCGATCAACTCGACCTACGTCCACTCCCCGGAGGTGCCCTCCGAGTATTGCACTACAAAAGTGACTTTCCTTTTTCTCCCATAGCAAGGCAGAGAAGCCCTCAACAAAACTCCTTTCCGCCAACCCCGGCGAGGCAGAGAACCCAACTCCTTTTACTTCCTCCTAAACCAGCTTGAGAACCTAACTCCTTTTGCTTCCTCCTGAAGCAAGCAGAGAACCCAACTCCTTTTGCTTCCTCCTATAGCAGGCAGAGAACCCAACTCCTTTTGCTTCCTCCTGAAGCAGGCAGAGAACCTCGTGTCCTTTTTCTTCCTCCTGAAGCAGGTAGAGAACCTCGACTCCTTTTGCTTCCTTCTGAAGCAGGAAGAGAACCATGACCAATTGCTGAAGCTTATCTCCCTTGATCCCCAAAGGACGAAGGAAGAAGATGGGAGAAGATGCCTTGGAACCTTCCTTGGAGCAACCTTTGTGAATCCCTCTCACAAACTCCCCCTCATAAGTTCCTCCCTCTCTCTCCCTCTCCTCTTGGCTCTCTATGGTCAAGACAGTAACTAAAGGTCACTTAGCATGAGAAAATTTGGGTCCTTTAAATAGAATTTCAAGAATCAACATTATTGTCCAGGACGATAGGAATATCATCCTAACTGATCAGTACAAAATAAGCTCAATTAGTCGAGATGATTTGGGATGATCAGAAGAAAATTGGTTATATTGTCCAGTCCAAAATAATATCATCCTGGCCGATTAGTTCAAATCTAAGTACAATCATCCTGAACATCACCCGGAATAGAGTATGGCTGATGTTAATCATCCCGGCCGATCCTGCGATCGGCTTGGTCGATGTGATCGTATTAATCAGCCTTAATTGCTTTCTATAATTACCAAATTAATTTAGGCATAATTATACTACATCATCTGGACGATGTGCTTAATGACAACTACTTAATCAGGATGCCCTAATTAGGATTTTTGTTTTTAGTCGAATCGTCCTGGCAGATATAAACATCGTATAGGCTGATATACTAAAAATAAAAAAACACAGAAAATCCCTCAAGTGTGTGTGTTCAAGGTTACTTAGCATCAGGAACCACTTCTACAACTAACTCAAGAAAGGAAAAATTATAGACTTGACTCAACCTAAATCTACCCAATCTTGAGCTGGCTTGAGTTGCATTCGATCATGTGGACCTAAAAAGTTAGTAGGCAAGGCAGTCATAGAAAAACATTAATGTTTGCTATCATCAAAAGTCTAATCCATAATCTCAGATTCGGTACAAAATCTTCTAATACTTTTTGTCTAAAAATAATTACTGATAAATCATGGTTATAGTATAAGAGATTTTGTCACGTAAGCAAGAAAAATCTTAGGAAAATTACCCAAAAAGAATTAGCAAGAGGAATACCCTAACTAGACTTTACTAAGGATCACCTTTGTGATGCTTGTCAAAAAAGAAAATAGGTGAAGTCCTCTTTTCATTCTATTAAGTATCTTAGAGCTAGCAAACCATTTGAAATCAATTACATGGATCTTTTTGGACATGTTAGCACTGTAAGTCTAAGAGGTAAAGTGTTTGGATTTGTGATAGTTGATGATTTTGCAATATTCACTTGGGTCAAATTTTTATTTCATAAGAGTAAATCATTTGAGGAATTTAAAAACTTTTGTACTTAGATTCAAAAGAAACTAGGATGTGAGATTTTATCAATTCAAAGTGATCATGGACAAGAATTTGAAAATAAAAAATTTAAATATTTTTATAAAGAGAAAGGAATTGATCACAAATTTTCAGCACCTAGGACCCTCAGTAGAATGGGATAGTAGAAAGAAAGAATAGAACATTAATTGAAGTTATTAGAGCCATGCTTACAGAGTACTCACTTCCAAAATATTTTTGGGCTGAAGATGTTAGTAAGCTTGTTATTTTCTGAATAGGGTGAATATTAGATCAAAATTGAATAAGACACCATATGATCTTCTTAAGAGTAGAACATGCACCTAATCTTTCACATTTGCATTTTTTTTTATGCAAGATGTTCGTTTATAATAATGGTAAAATTGCCTTAGGAAAATTTGATCTAAATTTTAATGAAGGATTTTTTCTTAGATATTCTAGTGTTGGCAAATCTTATAGAGTTTTTAACAAGAGATCATTGGCAGTTGAAGAGAACACATATATTATTTTTGATGAATCTGACATTTTGAAAGAGATAAAGTTGGAAGATGATTATATTGAAAATATCTCGCAAGTAATTGAAAAGATAAATTTGCAAGAAGATGTTGGAAAAGAAAACCTTTTGCCTAGAGAATGGATATTTTTCTAAGAATCACCTTAAGGAAATAATTTTAGGCGAACCTAGTAAAGTTGTTAGGACTAGCCGTGGACTTAGCAAATAAGTGAACCAATATGCCTTTAAATTAATGATTGAACCCACTAATATAAATCAAATACTTTTAGATAAATTTTGGAATTTTGCCATGCAAGAAGAATTAAATCAATTTGTTAGAAATGATGTTTGGGAATTAATTGAAAGGCCTAAGGATCAAAGTGTGGTTGGAACTAAGTGGGAGTTAAAAAATTAAATAAATGATTCAATAGTTGTGATTAGAAATAAGGAAAGATTGGTGGCCAAGGGTATAATCAAATTGAAGAGATTGATTTTGAAGAAACTTTTGCCTTGTAGCCAGACTTGAAGCAATAAGGATTTTGTTAGCCTTTGCATATTTTAAAGATTTTAAATTATATCAAATGGATATTAAAAGTGCATTTTTTAAATGGGTTGATATAAGAGGATGTTTATGTTAAGCAACCTTCGAGTTTTGAAAATTTTAAATTTCTTAATCATATGTTTAATTGGAAAAAGACATTACATGGACTGAAATAGACACCTAGGGCTTGGTATGAGAGGTTAAGCACTTTCCTATTAGAGATATCATTTGTGAAAGGAAGTGTGGACACCACTCTCTTTTTGAAAAGGATAGGAGATGATATACTCATTGTTTAAATATCTGTTGATGATATCTTATTTGGATTTACAAATAATAATCTTTGTGATGATTTTTCAAAAATAATGAGTAGTGAATTTGAGATGAGTTTGATGGAAAATTTGAGTTATTTTTTTAGTTCTAGCATAAAGCAAAATATGGAAGGAAATTTTCTTAATCAGTTGAAGGAAAT
This sequence comes from Dendrobium officinale, assembly GCA_019514585.1. Taxonomy (NCBI): domain Eukaryota; kingdom Viridiplantae; phylum Streptophyta; class Magnoliopsida; order Asparagales; family Orchidaceae; genus Dendrobium; species Dendrobium officinale. Next base: position 20,490,022 of record CM033698.1, read on the forward strand.
TTTGGATTTAGTTCTAAGCATAGATCTTCTTAATCAGTTGAAGGAAATTTTCTTAATCAGTTGAAGCAAAATATGAAATGGATAATGAGTTCCTTAATTTTGTTGGATATGTGGCATAGGTTCAACTGATTAAGAAAATTAGTTGAAGGAAATTTTCTTAATTTAGTTCTAAGCATAGATCTTCTTTTGAAATTATTGGATATTTTGATTCAAATTTTGCAAAATGTAGTATTGATTTAAAACGTACATATGGAACTTGTCAATTCATAATGAATTTTTTAGTTTCTTAGTCTAGTAGAAAATAGAATTTAGTATCCCTTTTTACTACCGAAGTAGAATGCATTACCTTAGGTAGTTATGTGGCATAGGTTCTTTGGTTAAAATAATAATTGATTGACTTAGGATTTTTTATTTGCACAATTCTAATTTTTTGTGATAATACTAGTGTCATATACATTTCAAATAATCTTATTCAATATTCTAGAACCAAGCATATTGATATAAGGCATCACTTCATTACAGATTATGTAGTTAAGGGAGAAATTGAATTACATCATATTGCTATTGAGAATCAACTTGCAAAGATTTTCCTAATACCACTAGCTTTTTACACATTTAGCACTTTTAGGACACGATTAGGAGTAATTGATCTTAATGCTTAAAATGCAATTCTATAATCTTGATTTGTTTTGTAATTATGTGATTATTTTCTTAGGTTATTTGTGTGAGTTTATAAAATTGTATATTTTTTCTTTATTTATTTTTGTTTATTTTTTGTTTAGTATTTTATCATTGGTCTTATTTTTCATTTTTTGCATGTCATTGGATTTAAGGTAATTGGTTTTGAAAATAATTTTCATTTATAATATCTTATTTTAAGTGTTCTTTCATACTGTATAAAATGTTTTCATGCTATATAAATTCTATAGCATATACATGATAGGTTTATGAGTTGAGCACACAAAACTAAGTTTTTTTTATTAATGTTTATATTGTATGATGATGTCATTATACTATAAGATGTGGAATTTTGTTAGTATGAGTGGGGATGGTTTTCTAGTTAATGTTAGTTATTGATCACAGTTCGTACAAAATTGCCTTTCAGTTGTACGAAACTGTTGTTAGATTCTCGTATGAACAAACCTAATTGTCATAAATGATCTTTAATATTCTAATTGTCCCAGACAAATAGGTGTTCTTCTGTATGATCTAGTGGTCAAAACGTCTGTACAAAAGGACGCCTTGGAAATGGCATTTTACAAAAAATCATTTCATTTTTGGTGATATATGATCATATGGTCGAAAATATTATCATCATGTATGACTTTTAAATTGTACGTACGATCTCAATTTCATACTGCACAATAGGTCATTTTATCTTTATATAGAAGGGTCTTGGATAAGTTTTTTTCTTCACATTCTCATTTGTTCCAAACCTTCTCAAGTCGAAATCTTAGGAATGGCCAGCACTAGCAAATGACTTAGCACCTTTAGGGGATCACCTCCTGATCTGGTAGGGAGAACAACTTTCTTTTCAAGGTGAATGAGGAAGCTTTTGATAGGTATTTTTATGGAAAAATTAAACCCTCTCGACTTATGATTCAAAGTGACATTGACTTTTCTATTATGCCACTTTTTCCCTCAACCTAGTTTTCTTTTATCTTGACCCTCATCTATGCCTTCCATAAAGAGTCATTCAAAACTTTTCTTACTAAAATGAAGGTAAACCAAGACCACGCAAGGATTACCTCTTATGTTTTTAGCAATGAGTAGAAATCACTAAGGAAGACTAAGGCAACTTCCATCACCTAAGAACCCAAGGAATTAGAGTGCACACCTTAACCACTAGAGCAGACTTTGATTGGTAAGAAATAAATCAAAATCTTAGAGGTATTTCCCATCTAAGTCATTTGTCTCGTGTTTACACTCTCAACCAAAATGCCCAAATTATCCAACACGTTTTGAGAATCTTAATTATTCCAAAAGATGGTGATCGCATAAACTTAACTCATCTATTATCCACGATCGCGTATTTAATTACAAATGAAAAATATTTTGATGAAGCCCAACTTATCATTGATTATATTTATAAACTTTTTGATATCAAACTTCCTCATAATAAGAGAAAGAAAAATGTTGCTTTAGGAAAACTAGTTGCTTATATCTTAGAAAAGAAGTATAATCTCATCCATTCTAATCCACCCACTGAACTTCTTATTTTTTTTTACTAATACCTCTTTTTGGGCACTCTTTGGGCAGGATCAAAGTTCTGAGGGAGATGATTCTGAGGAAGAAGGAGGTGCTCTTCCTCCAGCACCTACACCTACATCTAGACCTTACCAGAATTTCTTCCAAGAAATAGTCCAGCACTTCGATAGAATGGAAACTCATTTTGAACAATGCTTTGATCTAATTGAGAATCACCTGAATCAGTAGGATGCTAGATATAGTGAAGACATGGGTTGGATCTGAGGGAAGTTTGACTCGATTAACATGAATGTAGCTACTATCAGTAGTTAATTTTTAATGTTTAACCAACCACGTCCTCCAAATCAAGACCCTTTCGATTATTAGTTGTACTTCTATGGTGTTGTTACTAATGCGTTTATGTGTATGTTCTTGAGATGTATTCATGTGATTTTAGTGAAATGATGATTATGTTAATTGTGATGATGTTAAATGGAGAATTGTGTTCATATGTGCTTTTGAACGATAAATGAAATGATGAAATATTTTGTTGACATAAATTGAAATCTCACTTTTTGAAATGGTTATTTTTTTCAGACAAATCATTTATGGTTGATCGCTTGAATGAAATTTTGAATTATTTTGTTCTACAAATTAATTTCTTTGTAAAATTCAATATTTCAAAATTTAAATTAAATTATAACTAGATTTAGATTAGAAGATCAATTTCAGGTTTGTATAGAAAATTATTATTTAGATATAATTATCATAAATTAGATGTCTTATCTATTATATTTTCTTTTTTAATGTATTTATTTTTGTTATTATTAGGATTTGAATTAAGATTATTGATATTGAAAAGATCAAAAAAGTTAAAAAAAAAAGTAGACGCTAAAAGCGTGAAAAAATTGAAAGTGCAATGTTTGCAAAGTGAAAAGAGTCACAAAATTAGCCCATGTAGAAAAGAAGCACAATGAGTTCCAGAAAAAAAAATTAAAAATATGTGCAATGTCGCCAATTGAAAAATTCATATTATTCTTTCCATTTAGTATTATATCTCTAATCCAAATCCATATAATCGATAATCATCCTAACTATTGAATTAGAAATAAATTAATCTTTATTTCATCATATTGGAAAAGTCTTGTTTGTGTTGTTAGTGTGTACAAATGTTTCAGGAAAATAATACTCCAGACTATGAAAACTTCAAGAAAGATTAGATTAGGGTTTATAGTAATTGAAGTCTATATTTTTTTTATTTTTTTGAGTCTAAGAGAGTGTGATTGTAATTGGGTAACCGTATACATACACTAGGGGAGTGAGTCAAAACTTATAGTTTTTAAAACTAATCATACCATATAATTTTATAATGATACTGAACATTTTGAACTATGTGTTCCTCCAGTAAGCAGTTAGTCAAATCATGCCTTAGAGAATTTTGATTGTACTATTCAAATTGTACAAAGTTACATTCGTACAAACGACGTCCTCATTGTAAAATTGCTATCTACCAGTTTGTCCCAAATGAACTCACCATTTTTTAAACTGATCATACTATACGAAATATGTTTTATACAAATGTTGTCAAGAGTATGAAATGGGTGCGTACCAGTTCATCCACATGAAAAGGTAAATTTTTTGAAATGTTTGTATTTTATGAATTTGGGTTCGTACAAATGACGTACAAAGTACAAAATGGTTTCATCCATTTCTATACCAAATGAAGCATGATTTGGTTAAATTGATCATATTATACAAAATTAGTATCATATAGTATGCTAACCAAAGTATGAAATACATTCATACATAATTGTACCGAACAAATTGGTACAATTTTGAACAGATCGTACTATATGATGGCATTTTATAGATACAATTGCTAGGGTATGAAATGAATTGGTACAGGATCGTACGATCATTTTTTGAATTGATCATACATATGATGTTCAAACATACTATATGATCCATGACGTTCAAAATTAAATTTTCAACATTTTGGATGATTTTTTATGTCATTCATATATAAGAGTTCTTACAACTAACTGTCTAAAAACTCCAACTACCAGTTTCTTTTGAGAGTGCACTTAGAGAGTGTTTGGGAGAGTTGTTAATTATAAGGTCTCCTCCTCCTTAATGTGAGATCAAAAGGAGAGTCACTTTGGTATAGTGCAATACCTAAAGAGGGAGTCTTCAGGGAGTGAACATAGCTCTAGTTGGACCGAATTACTATAAGTTTTTGTGTTATTTTTTTGTCTTTACTTTTTTACTGCAATTTTGTTTTCTACAAGTTCATATTTTATGGTTGAAAATTATTTTTGAAAAATTTATCGTTGTGATTAAAAATCTAAAATTAATTTTTTTAATATACAAAGAGATTTTTAAATAATAAATTTACCCTCCCATTTTGGTTAGGCTTCATACAATTGCTTTAGGCCTAACAATCTATTTAGACTTTCAAAATAAGTGTTCAATCTTGATCCAATCCCATTTAAAATTTTGTTGCATCTCTTTTGACATCACTCATAGAAAATTTTTAAACAAATTTCTGTCATTATTTTAATCGAGAGTATTCATGTGAGACTCCAATTTCTTATAATGTAATTAACTACAAGGGCTTGTACTCATAACAGATTTAGAACCCACATCAATTTTCAAAACTCAATTAATATTTTTTTTGGAAAATCTAAATTATAATGATCGTTATCATTATAATCAAGTGATTACTAATGGATGATATCTTCTTTCTTTGGGAAGATATATCATGCATTGACATTAATTTGAATATAAAATTAATAATCACTTCTCTTGATTATCATAGTCAGATATTTGACTGAACTTCATTTTGATCGTATGGGGTCATATGTGGTTGTTCCTTAAATCATGCTACGACATTCAAGAGAAAGTCCACAATTCTGGGTTTTAACTCATTAAGATATTTTATCTCCACCTTTTGATGTGGTATATTATACCTAATGGTTTTTTCACCATTAGAATTAATATTTAAATTTAACTCCAAGTTTAATTAAGATTTGTTTTGCATCTTATAAGGAAAATCACCTTTTCAAGGCCAATACTTGGGTGTCTTTGTTAGCCACCTTAGAGAGCTTCCCTTAGGCCAAAATTTAGAGGGTTTGGACCTTGTGATCAAGTGATCTCATGGCCTACAATTCCTTGAGTTTGGTGCCCATTTAGTTCACCAACTAGGAACCCTAAAATTCCATTTTAGATTTAGTCTAGAACAAAAATTAATTAATTAAAAATTCATATTAGATCTAAAAATTTAAAATAAGGACTATAATTGACTCTAATTGAACCCTCAACCCATGAAAAAAAAAAACCCTATTAGATAACCCCTAATTTCACTTTAATTTAATTTATAAGGAAAGATAATAATTAATTATAATAATTAATAAAAAATATTTAAAAATTCTAAAAATTCCCCAAATGGTTGGGAGTATCCCCTTAGATTATTTAGGACCTTTGGGGGTGATACCAAGGGGTTTGGGTTTAATTTGGATAAAAATAAAAAATCCCCTTAATTAAGGGAATTTTAGAAATTCCAAAAAATACTTAACTTTGAAAATAATTTGTAATTCTAAAAAGATCCAATTTAAACAAACTAAAAAGCCATTTAAATCCAATTAAAATATTGTATTTTCCATAAAATATTAAAACCCTAAATTAAGCAAATCAAAAAGTCAATTTCTGGTCAACCATAGTTCAAATCTAGGTCTAAAGTTTGAAAAATCATAACATTTTATAGGAAACTCCAAATTGAGTAAACTAATAGTTTAATAACTCATATTAGGGTATAATATTTGTTAAAATTTAAAAACTTCAAAATTAACTTTAATTTAAAAGTCAACTTTTAACTCCTCAATTAACATATTTAGATGAGTTCAATAATCTAAAAAATTTTATAATTTACTTAAAATTTCAAAAAAATTCAAACTTGATTAATAAAACCCTTCAACCAACATTCTAATACATAATAAATACTCTAGAGATGAAGTTTTTAGGATGGATTACTTTTGGCTGTAGGGCTAAGACTCCTAAGGTGACCTTATTTCTCTAGCCTGGTGGCACAATGCCATGAATGAATTCAATGGAGTATAAAACTTTAAATCAAATAACTCTTAATTATTTAACAAAACTAAAATGTTTAATTTAACTATATCAGCTAGGTGTTTAGGATGGACTACTTCGATCTACGGGACAGAGTATCTCAAGGAGGTCTAGTTCCTCGAGCCTAGTGGCACAACGCCATGAATAGGTTGATGAAAAAATCTAAATTAAGTTAATCCAAAAAATTAGCAATTGATCAAACTAAGTAAAATTTGTCGATTCCTGAATATCTAACTAATTAAATCCATTTGATTAACCAATCCTCGAAATATATCTTAAATTAAAATTTAATACATTAACACTTGGCTCAAATATAAATTTATCCTTCAACTTTCAACAAACCCAAACATTAGACAACTCTAATAAGTTACAAATTTTAGGAACTACCACAGCCACATGACCTTTAGCAAGTACTTTAGATGATTCATTATGACAACCAACTCTCGTCTAGGCTAGGTCGATGTTTACATTATTATTGTATGATAGGGTTTTCAAGATTTCATTGCATTTTATGAGTAAAATGTATCTAATGTGAGTGTTTATTTACTTTTACTATACTCTGTGAATTGATGTGATGGGCGATAGTTTATTCTTAGGTTAGAAATGATCTGGTTGCTCACTAAGTTTTCTACATATGGCCACACTCGTGTAGGGCAATAAAAGGGGGTTAAAATTTAATAAAAAAAACTGCTACAAGTGCTTCAGTTGCTTAACCCCTAAATAAATAAGAGTGTGGCAAAGTGTAATTTACTTTAATGCACACATATATAAACTTCTTGGGATATGTTTTATTTTTAAATGCTTAGAATAACCTTGTAGGAGTGTTTAGATTTTTATTTTTATATCAGTATATTTATTTACGAGTTAAGAGTTGTGAAAGTTTATCTTTGGGTTGGAATAAATTTATCCAAAATTAGATTCCAAAGAAGAAAGGATACCCCTTATGGGGATAATCCTTTTCCATTTGAAAGCTCAATTTTGGATTACTTTAATACCTAAGGGGAAAAAGAATAGTCTCCTCGTCATGGGGAATAATTTTCTTTTACATTTAGGTATCCAGGTACCGCAAATTTAAGGAGCTGGAAGAGTAGAAAGATGAAGAGTTGGAGATAAAAGAGTATCCCACACAAAGTCTACTTATGGTTAGTGGTGTCTGACCAATTTTAATTTCAACAATTTTGGGTTGTAATAGATGGGGAATTTACCAACGAACTTTACTTTAAGGAATTAATTTGATTGATTGATGTATTTGATTTGATTTAATTGTGTAAAGGATTGCCTGCTTTGCCTAGTTTTTTTGCTCTTGTGTATCTTCTTTTATTTTAGCCTAGATATATTGAGGCTCGTGAGGGCATGTATAAAATTCTTTTACTTATATTTAAATGAAATTTTTTTAGATAATAAAAAACTTTAATGATCTAAGAAGTAAGCTTGGAACCACCAAGAGTTTGCATAAAGCATATCATTACATTCTCTTTCTTGTTAGGCACCTCCTCGCCGGTGGGTTCTGGCAAACTACTTGACCTTTGAGAGTGAAGTTCTGTTAAGGTGATGTTATGCAATTTTTATAGAAAAATGTTTTCAAGCCTTTTTAAAATTGGTACATATTTATTTTATCCATTTAATTGAGTCAATCTTCTTGTATTGCATTAGAAACTAATTAAATGAGTCTAAATTTTAATTGCATTGCTCTAAGCATTTTCACCCCCACATAAGTTAAGGGATCAATTAGAATGTACTATAGACATTGGTCCTAATTCTCGATAACTGTAATAATAACATCCCCACCACTCATACATAAAGACCAAATTTATGGATTTTAATCAACTATGTAGTTAGCGTGCTCCCAAATCTAGGCCGAGGTAAGTCCATATTTTATACTACATTAGTTAGGTTTAGGTTACCGTCATCCGGTGCCCAATTTAGATTTAAAATATGGGGTAGATTTTGAATCATAAGACCCCAACCTTTGGTAAAATAAACTCAAAATTCTAATAATATGATCAATCGAATAAAAGTTTTCTTTCAATCTAAAGTTTAAAGCCCAACACTTAGCTTTGGTCGAGACACTTTTGAATTATTTTAGAATCCCAAAGTATCTCCTGCCTCTCCTCTCTTGATTTTGGAAATAAATGTCCATAATTTGATGCATTCCTAGTTCAAATTCAAATTCCACCTCCATTGCAATCACTTTTAAAAAAAATTCTAAAAAAGTTTGTCATTATTTTAATCTAGTGTATTTGTAGGAAACTCCAATTTCCTATGATATAATTAACTATGATGGATTGCACTCATAGGAGATTTAGAGTCCACATCTATCTTTTTTAAATTGATTTTCAAAATTCAATTTAGTCTTCTTTAAAAAATTGAATTGATGATGATCATTTTCGTCATGTTTGAATGATTATTAATGAATGATATTTTCTTTCTTTGGGAGATATATCTTTTGTTGATAAAACTTAGATATGAAAATAATAATATTTCATCTTGATTATCATAGCTATATATTAGATCGAACTTCACTTTGACTTCTTGAGGTCATATATAGTTCTTTCTTAAATCTGGTTACGATATTCAAGTTGATATTTACAATTCTAAATCGGAACCCCATTCTTAAATATTATTACTTCCTCTCTAGATAGTATATCATTTCTGATGGGTTATTCAATTTCAGAATTAAAATCTAAAGTTAATTCCAAATTTCCCAAAGAAGAAATTTTTTTTTTCCAAAATCACTTTTTAAAATCTTCCACCAATAAGGTGATTTCAACAGGTATATATAAAGGGGACCAGCCTAGGTATGAGTGGCAAGTTGTGAAGAGAAGGTCCCCCCAGTACCTCTACCTTTACTGGATCCTCCACTAGTATTTTTCTTGTGCTTAAAAATATTTGTGATGAGTCACCTATGGAGCTCATCATCTCCAAAAGACATTTATAGAAAATTCTAGAAATAATTAGTTATAATTTAAATATTTATAAAAAAACAAGAAATATATAAATTAAATGCATGAAAAGGAACTATTGTATGTATGTTAATTTGTAAAAAAAAAAAATCTATTTTATGTATACTAACATGAAAAAATGAACTATTTTATGTATGCAAACATATAAAAAATAGGTGATTTATATTTACCTCATAACTATTAATCACTATGTGATTTACTTTCATTTGATTTGATTACATCCTCAGTACTAACATCTTCAGTGTTCTCCTCAATATCTTTGTCTACCTCCTCTAACTATAACTCAATTTCATTAGCTATAATTTGATCATCTACATCATTAGCAGGATCTTTATAGTTTGATATATACCCTTCTCTATGTGCTGCTAAAATTTATGTAGTATTATCAATAACCCTCTAAGTTTAATATTGATGGCTAATGTAAATCTTACTTGCCCCACAGTATACCTAGATAGGTTGAAAATAATATTTGGGTAGCCTAGCTTGCAAAGAAAAATGGGTCCTTTCTATATCTTCTACCTCGCTTTAATTATGTAATACATTAAAGTGGATACACCTTTGTTCCTATGTTTTGCACTGGATTTAACCAATCACAATTAAAAAGATATAAGATATTCCCTGCACTAAGATATTCCAAATGTAGTACGTCTTTCAAGACCCTGTAATACTAACAATCATCACTTGTATGATTATTCCCTTTCACACATACACCACAGTTTTATATTTTCTGACCATCACACCAAGTTAGTGGAAGTTTTGAAAATGGGTTTTGAAAGATTTAATCTTATTTAGGAAGTTTAATATTGAATCTATAGTCTCAAAATTGAACATCTTGTTATAAATAATACATTGCCCCTTAAGGCAAAGATATTGTTTGTTAATAGATTTAGAAGCTGAAACTGAAAGTTATCATCCTGATTGTAATAGTCGAATTCAAATATAAATCACATGCGATCTCGAAGGTTCAAAATGAGATTCTATCAATATTTAACCACTATAATCTAGATGGAAGATCATTAATTTCATTTTCCATGTCACAATAATGAATGATATATCTCTCCAAAGAAATAAAATATCACTCATTATCGATCGATGGAATATGACGATAATGATCATTATCAACTTGATTTTCCAAAAGAAGATTAATTTTGAGTTTTAAAATTTTATTTTGAAAAAGAGGGATATGGTTCTAAATCTCCTATGAGCGCAAGCCCTCGTAGTTAATTACATCATGGGAAATTGTAATTCCTATGAATGCTCTCGATTAAAATAATGATAATTTTTTTTTTTTTGAAAGATTATCTAGGAGTTATTTCAAAGGAGTTGAATTTTAGAATTTTAAATAGGAATGGATCAATTTGGAGAACTTATTTTTGGAGTCAATGAAAAAGAGGTAGGAGACACTATATTATTCTGAATACGATTCAGAAGTGTCCCAACCTAATATAAGTGTTGAACTTTAAGTTTTAGATTGCAAGAAGATTTAGTTTAAGTTGAGCATTGAAGTTGGTGTCTTATGATCCAAGATCCACCCCAGATCCTAAATCTAAATTGGGCACTACATAGTGGTAACCCGAACCGAACTAATGCAATGCAAAATCTTGACTTACCCTAACTTGGATTGAATAATTGCAGCATTGCATTAAAAGAGAAGCATCAAAGAACTAGATACCAGTAATAAAAGGATCACATTCCTCCTTGATTAAGTCCATCAAGAAGGAAGGGATATCTTCTAAAGAAAAACTATCAAAAGAAAAACTACTTTCCAATGCCAAAGTAGCACAAAAATTAGCTACTTTATTACAATATCTATAGGCATGCTGGAAAACAACTTTATTGAAATCATTTAAAAAAAATAAATCCTTTGTCGGCCACTTATCCAAAGGACATTTATTATTTTTCAATGAGTCTTGAATGAAATGGATAATATTGACATTATCACTCTCAATGATCAACCCCGTGCATTCCAACATCCAACTCTTAAGGAACTCCTTCACCGTAATAACTGCTTCCATTTTGAGCTGGGCCACATCCCAATGGATCTTCTTCTTCCCAAATGCACTGATCAAACGGCCTTTATGATCTCGAAAAACACGACCAATACCACCAAGATTAGAGCTAAGCAAAGAGGCATCTAAGTTAATCTTAATCAAATCTTTCAGTGGAGGGCACCGAGTATTTGGAGACTCCTTAAGGAGATTAGTACCCCAGCTAGTAAGATATGGACTAGATTTGGAAATATCTAAGAACAATGCATTAGAAGCAAAAATAGAATAAGGAAATGCATCCTTACCATGCTTCACATAATTCCAGTTCTTCCAGGATAAGTATACCACTGAACAATGGATCTTGGCAATACCGGAGTTACAATTTGATGGCCTTTGAAGCTCATGTAAGCAGCAGTCCAAAGAACTGAAAACAAGAATCATAAAACCCCATTCAAGCATCTTCATGATGACTTCCAACATATATTTACAATGAACCATTATATGTTCATATGATTCAACCACTTGGCAGCCTCTAGCACAAACATCTATCTCAGTGATCCTACGGTTCTTAATAAATAGATTAGTAGGAATCCCAACTTTACCTAACCTCCACCAGAAGATTTCAACCTTCTTACTGAGTTTAAGCTTCTGCAACCATCTGTAAAAACCAACATCTTCAAAGATATATCTGTTGAACAACAACTGTTCATATACCACTGTAGAGACTGTCTTACCCGAACACCATTTAAGCAGCTCCATACCATCCTCCTCCACATAATCAATTTGAATTTGTCTAATCAAAAAAATAAGCTCTGGATGAAAGGCCCTTTGTAGCAAATTTAAATTCCATTCACCATTGTTTACCAAAAGATGTTGAACATAAATACCATCCAGCAATTCACAGTCCACATATGTTGGCCATCGATTGATGCTTCTATCCAGCAACTAGACATCATTCAAGACATTGATTTTGTCACCCTTGCCAACCTTCCATCTGATAGCAGTTTTCAAATTCTTTGCCCCATCCAACATAATCTTCCACGCACTAGAAGTGATTTTCTTCTGATCATCATTCATAACATCATCACCATATTTAGCTTTCAAAACTCGTTTTAATAAAGATCCGGCTTCTGAATAAAATTTGAAGCCAATCTAGATCTCAAAGAACCAATTCTTAATAAAGGAGAGTGCAAGCCCAACCCACCCATACTTCTCGGCTTGCATAACTCACCCCAAGCAATATAATGCATACCTTTGGACCCATCATTCTTATGCCATAAAAAAATTTCTAGAAAGTCTTTCTAACTCATGCAATACTCTTTTGGGAGCCAAAGAGTGAGTAACAAGGAAATTTGGCATGGAAAGTAAAGAAGTCTCGATGAGAGTAAGTTTACCTCCCATTGATAATGATTTCTTACCCCAAGAGTTGAGTTTGTCGATTACCATACTCATAAGTTCTTGAAAATCTGCCATCTTAATTCTTCCAAGTGAAATCTTCACTCCCAAATACTTTATCTCCTTGACCTCCTTGAAGCCGAGAACTCTAACAATTTTCTTCTTCATAGAATAACTAACCACCTTGCCAAATAAAATCCGTGATTTTTTGACATTGACTCTTTGCCCTAAAATCTGTGATTTGTTGACATTGACTCTTTGCCCTGTCCACTTAAAAAAATCCTTCACTATAGTCTTCAGTGCATTGGCTAAAGTAATGGAAACATGAGACAATATGAACACATCATCTGCATAAAGAAGACGTGTGATCCTTGGACCTCTAGGTGAAGTTCGAATGCCAAGATTCTTCCCCCTTTACTCCAAAGAGTTGGAAATGAGTTGATAACACAATATGAAGAGATATGGAGGAAGTGGACATCCTAGACGGAAACCACTTTGAGCACAAATCCATTTGGGGTTCCTTCCATTGATGATGATAGAAAACCTCACATCTACAACACATTCCATAAGGAAGTTAGAAAACATAGTAGGAAAGCCATACCACTTAAGAGCTTGACGAAGTGTTATCCGTCCCATACTATCATACGCATGTTCCATATCCAATTTAATAGCCATCAACCCCTTCTTATTCTTGGATAATTTGAACTTATGAAGAACCTCCTGAGCCAAGAGAGAATGTTCTGATATCGATCTTCCAGTAATGAATGCTGCTTGCTCTTCAGACACCATCTTGCCAATAACTTTCTTCAATCTGTTAACTAACATACTAGCCACGATTTTGTAATTAGTCTGAGAAAGGCTGATAGGGCTATAATTTTATGGAATCAAAGGGTAGTTTACTTTAGAAATAAAAGTAATTAAAGTGTCCTTACACTCTCTATTTAGAATGCTAGTTTTGAAAAACCGATTGACAGCACTCCAAAGAGTTTCCCAAACAATACTCCAATAGGTCTTATAAAAAGAAGAAGTAACTCCATCAATACCTGGCGCCTTATTGTTTCCCTGCTGAAAGACCGAGAGCTGCAACTCATTGACAGAGAATTCCTCATTAAGAATCAACAAATCTTCATCATTCACCTTCTGGCTTTCATCAACTAACGGCCAACCCGTCAGCTCACATTCTCTATACTTCCACTTCTTCTCAAAAAATTTACTGAAAACCTTCTCAATTTGATCTTCCTCCACTTGTATCATATTGAACTCATCTTTGACCTGATTAATACGGTTTCCATTTCTTCTTGCCGAAGCAAAATTCTGAAAAAACCTTGAATTCGTATCTCCTTCCTCATGCCATCTTACTTTTGCCCTTTGATTCCACCAAGTAGATAGACGCCTCAATGTAATATTCAGTTCATGAACTTTTTTCCTCAACACAAAAAGGTCATCAACCGACCAATTATCATCCAAATATTCCTTATTTTGAATATCATGAATCTCCCTTTTTAATTTTTCCTTCAACAAATTCAAATCCTTGCACTTATTTCTATTCCAGAAAAAAAGGGCCTTTAAAGTACGGTTGAGCTTCCTTTGTATGATTATATATTCATCACCATAGTCATTCTTCTTCCAAGAGTTATAAACAATACTCTTAGCTGCTGGGTATGATCTCCAAGTGTCCTCAAACTTAAAGATTTTGGCCTTGCACTGCATTTTGTTCCTCATATTCAGAACAATAGGACTATGGTCAGACACTACTCTAGCAAGATGCTTGATAGTAGCTACTGGAAGCTTTTGAATAGCATCCAAATTTAGAATACATCTATCCAATCTCTCCCAAATCCAAGAGGTCCCCTCCTTGTTATTACACCAAGTAAATCTTGGTCCCATACTTCCAATATCATGAAAATCTGAATTTACCATAAAGCTCTTCTTCTCCCTAAGTCCTTCTGAAAATAAGAACCTTTTGCCTCCTCTCATTTCCTCCTTGTTAATGATACAATTAAAATCCCCTCCAATAATGGAAGGAATTGAATCTTCCATACAATCCTGAAGTTGATTCCACAAGCTCCCCCTTTCCTTACAACATCTACTCCCGTAAACCGTGGCAACTTTCCACGTTCCCAAGCTGGGAACTGAAAGACTACCCACAATTGCTTGAGATGATGCCTCCATAATGTCAAAAGATACCAAATTTCTATTCCATAACACCAGAATGCCTCCTGAAATACCCACAGCAGGGTAATGAAAATACTCCCATTCCTTTCCAATAAGATAATCAACATCTCTCCTATCAATGCTAGACAATTTGGTCTTCATAAGTCCAATAAAATACACAATCTGATCTCTAACAATGTCCTTCAAATATAGGGATGCTTCTTTTTTCCTAGCCCCCCTACAATTCCAAAAAAGAATGGATGACATTAAACAAGTGCAGATGGTCTCTTCCAATCCTTGGGGTTCAACCTATCATACCTCTTCTTCTTCTTATAATCCAATTCCACAGGTCCCAATGATCTCAATTCCTTGGACCGCTTAATCTTGGCAGCACCACTATGTGAACCCAAACCATTGTTACTGATATTAGCATCCAAACTTTCCCAGCCTCTTACATCTGTTTTATCAATTTCAGCATGATTCTGCATACATTCTTCTTCAATACTGTCACTCAGCATTGCAAATCTATTGGTTAGAACATTATCTGAGTTATTTTTCCCAACATGATTTTCAGTTTCAGAAGAAATATTTGGAACCAGGACATTATGTCCAGCAATAGTATCCTCATTCATCATTTTTATTTCTTTATGCAAATTAACCTTCTTATTAATATTTCCCCTGATAGCATTGCTGACCCTATTAGCATATACTCCTTTTCAAATAACATTACCTTTGTTGCCTCTCTTATTTTTGAAGTGAACATATATCCAAGGACCATATTCAGAGCTAATCATAGAAGTTTTACTGTCAGGCACAACCTTCTCACTATTATCATTAACTAACTCCATCTCCTTCAAATCTTGATTCTGTAATCCTATGGCTACATTTTTTGGACAGATATCTCTGTTATGACCCACTCTACCACACTGATAACAGAGAAGATCGATTTTTTCATATTCAAATCGTTGGAAGAACCTTCCAGCTGAGCCATCTACCTAAACATCATTCAAAAATTTCATCTCCAAATCAATCCTCACACATACACGAGCAATCTCCCATTTACCCCAGCGGAAAGTGTTGTCATCAATGTACATTGGCGGGCCCAAGCAAGAAGCAATTCTTGCAATATTGTCCTCATCCCAGCAATACAGAGGCGGGCACAGAAGCCTAATCCAGACTGGTGCCGAAACTCCTTTAAATGTATTCGGATCAAATGCTGCCGACCACCTGTCCATACCAACAATGGATCCGTTCACATACCAGGGTCCACCGTTCAAAACTTCTTCAACCACCTCACTCTTATGGAATGAACACAAAATCCAGTTCATACCAATAGACTTCAAGTGGAATCCACCAAATTTTCTCCATTGCCTTCTCAATTCTGTACTAAAAATCGAAAAAGGCACATTATTACCCAATACTTTAATCACCACCGAGTTCTTTAAAATTTGAGAATTCTTTTCCTCCATATCTGCATTCAATTTAACAGCAATGTCATCCTCTGAAAATTCAACCTGATACCTATTGAATGATATCTTGATTGGTTTCGGTTTCGACCAAGCTTCAGCAACCTCATTAATCTTATTCTTCTGGATTTCAGGATCCACAAGATCTAAACTACGATCCTCCACATTTTCACCTTCCTTCAGAGCTTCCACCGATCTCAAGTCGTCTTCGATATTACGCCCCTTAAGCGTATCAAGAACTCAAGAAAATTTTGTTCACACGAAGAATTAAATCATCTGAAGTCGATGGTTCAAGAATTGCCAAACCTGGATTTCTTTTCACACCCAAACTTTTCTTCCCAGCCATACTTTCAACCAACAAATTCTTTCCCTTACCTTGAACTGGAACTTGATGGCAACAGGGTACTTCTCCTTCTCTGATCACAATATCATTTGAACCTCTACCATTGGGATGTAGAGATCCGTTAGGTCGCGGGGCATTCATGATGCCGCCAAAATAATGCTGGCGATCATCCGAAGCTGCCACCACCGATCGCGGAAATCACGTGAAAAATAAAATTTAAAAATAGGAAGACGGACTTTCTCTCTCTAGAAAAATCCAGACGTTCTCTCTCTAGGTGGCTTTTCTCTTCCCTAACTCAGATTGGAAAGCCAGCTAAGCACCTAATTAATTTTAAATCCATTAGTCAAGTCATTTATGAAAGAGTGGTGGGGACATTTTTATTAAGGTTCTAAAGAGCTAGGGCTAATATCTAGAGATTATCCTAAGTGGCCCCTCTTACTTATGTTGGGTGAAAATGCTAAATACATACACAATTAAGATTTAGACTCTTTTAAACATGTTTTCAATACAAAGCATGCTAGTCGAAATACCCAAATCATGTATGATTGAAATTTTAAAAAGGTTTAAAAATAGTTTATTAGAAGACTAAGCTTTCCCAAGTTCAACACCTCATCCTCACAGGTCGGATTATCAGAACTTTACCCACAGGCGGGGAAGTGTCTTAAAATAAGGAAAGAAGAATGCATTAATATATTCTTGCAAACCCAGGGGCGATCCCCGGCATATTCCCTAGATTCATTATCTTTCTATATTATTTAACTCCTAAAATTTTAAATGTTTGATTATGAGTAGAAGAGTTTTAACATCCTCACATGTCTAGGCTAAAATAAAGAGTGACACATAATCGCCAAAAAATTAAGAAAATCAGATAATCCTATACGGAATCAAGACAACATATTAAATATAATCAAGTTAATTAATAATGGTATATAAGAAAATTACTTTGATTATTACAACCCAGAATTATAGAATATAAAGTGCTCGGGCACCACTGATCACAACTTGGATTTTAATCCTAATATAGACGCAAGTGACTTTGAGTAAGATACTATTTGTCTTCAACTCCTTAGTCTTCTCTCCTTCGGGATCCTTAGATTCTTCATAGTTGGCTACCTAAATGTAAAAGAGAACTTTTTCCTCGAGGGGAAGGTTACTCCTTCCACTTTGGGTATTAAAAATACTCCAAATTTGGACTTCTAAATAGGAAAGGACTACCCCATAAATGGGGTATCTTTTCCTCTTTGGAATCCAAGTTTTGGATTGGTGTGTCACAACTCAAAGTTCAACTTTTATAACTCAATACTCAAATGAATTACATGTATATACAAAATAAAAAAAAATTAGACTCTCCTACAAGGTTATACTAAGTATTTAATAAATCAAATTCATTCCCAAGTAGTTATATATATATATATGCAAACAAAATGTAAACACACTTTGCCACGCTCTTTTTTATTTGGGGGCTAAGCAGCTGAAGCACCTATAGAAATTATATTTATTATTTATTTATCCCCCTTTATTGCCCTGCATGAGAGCGGTCACCTGCAAAAAACTTAGTGAGCATCTAGATTGTTCCTATCCTAAGGATAATCTAATTGACGAACACATCATCAATCCACATATAACAGTAAAAGTAAGCCCACACACCAAGCAATTTCAATCACAACATATAATTAAATATCAAAAATTTGACACATAGCAAAAACGTAAACACCAGCCTAGCTTAGATCTAGAGTCAGTTGTCCTAGCATACTACATAAAGTGTGTGTAATAGGTCGTGTGACTAGGATAGGTCCTAAACTGGGTATTTTATTGGAGTTGTATAATGTTTGAATTTTTTAAAGGCTGAAGGATGATTTTTTATTAGAGTTTAAATATTAATGTGTTAAAGCTAAATTTGGATATCTTTTAATTTTTAAATGATTGCTACCTTTGTTAAACACTAAGGCTGTGTAGTTTATTTCACCTTTCTAGGGGCTATGTTAATAGCCACGTAGGTCTGGGTTACTTAGTAGAGATTGGGGTTGATTAAGTTAATTTAGTTGGTTATATGATTTTTATTAATCAAAATAAAGATTTCTAAAATTTTGATGAATTATTGGAATTATTTTATTTTTATTAATTAAGAGGTTAAAAATTAACTTTTAAAATTATAGTTAATTTTAAGGGTTTAAAATTTTTAATAAATATTTGATTTTATGATGAGTGATTAGACTATTAGCATGTTTAATTTGGAGTTTCCTATAGAAAGTTATGGATTTAGAAGTTTGAGACTAGGTTTTAAATTGGCTTTGATTGAATGGTTGAATTTTTTACTTTGACTAAAATTTGAAGGTTTAACATTTTTAGAAAGTGCTAGATTTTAATTTGAGTTAGATGCCTTTGAGATTGATTAAATTAGACTTTTCCAGAATAATTAAAATTTTTGGATGATTAGGGATTTATTGAATTATTTTAATTAAAGGTGGTTTTTAGTGATTTGAACCGAAATGGATTCCAAACTTCTTGAAATCACCTCCAAAAACTAGAAATGATCTAAGGAGGGATTATCAAGTGTTTGAGAATTTATTAAGATTTTTAACTATTTTAAATTAATTAATTAATTAATTATTAATTTTTCTTAAAACTTAACTAAAGTTGAAATTAAGGGATGGCTAATTAGGATTTCACTTTTCTTGGATTAAGGGTTCACACTTGATTAATTAGATTATTTAAGAGAATTTTTTGGATTTAATAATGATTTTTAGTGAATTATTTAAAGCTCTAGGTCAATTCTAGTGGGGAATTTTGGAGCTCCTAATTAGGGGACCAAATGGACACCAAATCTTGTGGAATTTAGGCCATGAGATCACTTGATCTCAAGGTTCAAACATAATAAATTTGAGCATAAATGGAGCTCTTTAAGGTGGCTAACCAAGCCACCTAATATGTATCTAAGTCACCTTAGAAAAATCCTAGGGATCTATCCTAGGCTATGATTGGGGAAAATTACTGGTTCTATACTCCCAATACTATGCATCATCTTCACACCAAAAATCAACTCCTAATTCTCATTGGAGAGTTTATGGCATCAATTTTAATTTTTAAGTGTCAAACCATGCCCCTTAAAATCAAATTGATGCAATGATGTCCTTAGACACTTCAAACAAGGGAGGAAAATTTTGGACATGTCCATATTGACTCTCCCAAAGTCCCAAGTCATGGTGACTTCAATTAAGCATGTAAATGCAATAATATAGAAAACATTCAAACTGAAATTAAGATTGACACAGTTATAATTACAGCTTGGGACCATAGGACTTTTGTAGATCTCTCTAAGATCTTTTTAGTGAGCCTAAGAACACCTAAGATGGCTAAATGGAGTGAGAGATCAGAATTTTTGAAGTTTCCCACAAGTTTTGCATTTAATTAACCCAGAATTACATAATTAGCCGACGCTTTTACGTGTGGTGCACTATGATTGGGAAGCCAATCATTGGCACTGAATGTGTAATCACAGGGTTAATCCCAGCCGTCGGATTAACAATAGGACAAGCATGATTAAATAAGTTTGAAATCACGGGAATGAACATGAACTATTGATTTAAATCAACGATCATAATTACGTCTTCAACCTCCCACTATCTCCCTATGTTGTTAAGCTATTCTGGCTAGATCTGAGTGATCCCATCGATGGATTCACACCAAACTTCTTGGGAAGGATTAAGACACTACAGAACGTCAATCCAATGGCTAGATTCTGGCAGTTTGATGATTTGATTCACACTTGACCACCACTACCTAGCCAACATCTCAGGATCAAAATATCACAATGTACAAAATCCCAACGAATGGTTTTTTTATTAAGAAGATTTAGTAGGAGAAGGTGAACATTTCTCCTTTAGAAGTTGGGACTAGAGGATGGTCGAATGTCTGACTTCGAGCAGACCATGCAAGGAGTTCATTAGAGTTCGCTCGAACGGATGGACGGGAGAGGCTAGGAGATTGGGTGAAGCTTGGGATCAATCACACAACTCTGGGAAATGATTTTGGGAGACTTAATTCAAATTTGGGACATCTGGTGGACTGCCCCCCAATTCAGCTCACTCCCATGAGCTTAGATGATCTGGATTGATTAAGCAAAACATTAGATGGCCTCCATATGGAATGGGACATCCTCCCAGAGATTCATGAGGCTGAAGCTGGCGAGCCCAACCTTTGGAAGGCTTTGGATCACACTTGAAGTGGAGGGTACCATCAGACCTCATTCTCTATTGGTTCTAATCACCGCTGGCTAGTGACTGGGTCGGGATTACCTGGACAGGGTGATGGGGATGTTGTGAGCTTGAATGTGAGCTCAATTGGACTGGGGGGAATCCAAATCTTTTACATTTCTTGGGTTAACCTAAACCTGCTCGGTTTGAGTCAAATTTAGCTAGACCCAGGTCAGATCAGACCTTAGGTCTGATGTGGGAGATGGGTCTAGCTCTAGTGCACCCAATGCAAGTGGTAATTGGGTTTGAACTTCCCTGAGATGGGAGAAGTCTTGGGTCAAGGTGGTTTTGACAACTTTGGGTAAGCCTAGAAGTTGACCCAAGTTAACCCAAAGGTTGGGCTAGCTAGGGCAGGTGCATTGGACCTAGGTCTACCTAGTAAAGGTATTGGCTTGGTTTAATTGGACTTAAGGTGGGAGATGGCTCAATCCCAAGTGGTTTTGGTCACTTTAGGTCATCCTAGCTCCTATCCCAAGTTTACCCTATGGCTGGGTTGACTAGGGAAGGTGTATTGAGCCAAGGGAGACCCAATGCCACCACAGGTTTGATACAATTTGGGTTGGATTAGGAAATAGCTCAAGGGAGACCCCTTTTTGGGTACTTTGGTCAAGCCAAATGGCTAGCCCAAATAGGCCCAAGGCTTGGGTCTCCGAGAGGGCTCTTTTGGGGACCCAATGGATTAACCCATTGTTGGTGGAATTTTGAAAACAAGTTTTAAAAATATTAGTTCTCTTTGAGAATTTTAAAATTAAAGTTAAATTATAATTCTAAAATCGAATTGCCCTGTTAGAAAAAGTATATCACCTCGAAAGGTGAAAATTGAATTTTAGGACAGGATTCAGATTAAGAATTAAGAATCTCATCTTGAGTATTATGACCGGATTCTAAAGAGAACTTTCTTTAGCCCCGAAGGACCAAAAGAAAGTTCAATTAAATTTCCAGCTACAATATTCAAGAAGTGTGATCATTGAGTTCACATCCAAAGCCTTATCAAAGAAAGATGTATCTCCTCAAAGGGAGATAACACCATTCAATGATAATTCTTTGAATGTGATAATAATGATCATCTTTTGATCTTTTCCTAAAGGAATCCAATATGAATTTTGAAAAATCAAATTTTGAAATCAGGTTAGTGTGTGATTCTAAATCTCCTACAAGCGCAAGCTCTCGTAGTTAATTACATCATAGGGAGACAGAGTCCCCTACGAAAACTCTCGATTAAAATAGTGACAAAATTTCGTTAGATTTTTTAAGAGTGATATCAAAAAGAGAGGTGAATTTTGGAAGCTCAAAAGGGAATGGATCAAAATTGAACAGTTATTAACAGAATCGAGGGAAGAGGAGTAGGGGACACTTTGAGATTCCAGAACTATCTGGAAGTGTCCCAACTTAATCTAAGTGTTGGGCTTTATGTTTTAGAATTGAAAGAAGATTTTAATTAGAGTTGAGCATTTTATTAGAAATTTGGAATAAGATTCCCAAAGTTTTGGGTCTTATAATCAAAGATCTTCCCCGAATCCTAAAACTAATTGGGACACTAGACCACAATCGTCTAAACCTAACTAATGAAGTGCAAGGTTTGGACTTATCCCAGCCTGGATTGGGGAGCCTGCTAATCACCTAATCGATTTAAAATAGATGAGTCTGATTTTTTTATGAAAGAGTGGTAGGGACATATTATTTAATGGTTTTGGAGAGTTGGGTCCGAAATCTAGAGATTTCCCTAATTGGTCCCTTTGACTTATGTTGGGTGCAAAAATGCTAAAGACTAATGCAATTAAAATTTTGACTCTTTTAATTTATTTCTAATGCAATACATGCTAGTTAACAACCTCAAATCAATATGCTTGAAAGTTAAAAATAGGCTTAGAAAATAATTTTTTAGAAGTCTGGACTTCGCAAGGTCCGGCACCTCGTCCTCATAGGTCAGACTATCCGGACTCTACCCGTAGGCGGGGAAGGGTCAAAAGCAAGGAGAGTGTAGTGCAAAAATATGCATGCGACCCCAGGGTCGATCCTCGGCTAATTCCCTAAATTTCTTATCTTTCTATGTTATTTAGACTCACTAAAATTTTAAACTTTAAGATTATGAGTATAAAAATTTTCACACTTACGAGTCTCATGTATCCAGGAAAAAACAAAAGCGGCACACAAATGCAAAAAAACTAAGAAAAGCGAGCAATCTGAAAGGTAATCATTTCAACGCATCAAATATAAATGAATTAATTAATAAATGTTCATTAGAAAAGTTGCCTTGCTTATTACAAACCAGAATTTACAGAAAATAAAATGGACGGGCACCACTGATAACAACCCGGATTCTAAACCTAGTAGAGACGCATGTGGTTTTGAATGGGATACTCTTTGTCTTCAAATCTTCAATCTTGTTCTCCTTCGGGCTCCTTTTCTTCAGGCTTCTTGGATTCTTCATAGTAGACTACCCAAATGGATAAGAGGGCAATTCCTTTGAGGGGAAATCCACTCTTTCCTCTTTGGATAGTGAAGAAGTGGTCCAAATTTGGATCTCCAAATAGAAAAGGGCTACTCCTCTAAGGGGTGTCCTTTTCTCTTTGGAGTCCAAGCATTGGACCTATGTATCCCAATTCAAAATCCTACTTTCACAACACTTTACATTTGGACAAATTACATTTAATATGAAATAAAATTCTAGACTCTTCTGCAGGGTTATCTTAAGCAGTTAATAAATCAAAATATATTCCCAAGCAATTATATATGTGAAGAAAAGTAAGTAAACACACTGGTCATGCTCTTTTTTTTTATTTGGGGGCTTTAGCAGCTGAAGCACATGTGCAAGCATTTCTTATAATTAATTTTTTTATTTAGCCCCCCCTTTTTTTATCACCTTGCATGAGCATGGCCACCTACAAAAAATTATGTGAACATCTAGATCGTTCCTATCCTAAGGGCAATCTAGTCGCAAAACACATCAATCATCCACATAGTGCAGTAAAAAGTAAGCAGACACAACAAGGCAATTTCATTCACAATATGTAGTAAAATCACAAAACATTCAGCACACAGCAATAAAGTAAACACCAACCTAACCTAGATCTAAATTTGGTTGTTCTGGCAAACCATCTAAAGTGTGTGTAAAAGGTCATGTGGCTGGGGTAGATCCTAGGTTGGGTGATTTATTAGAGTTATCTAAAAATTTTATTTTGTCGAGGCATAAGAGAAATTTATGATAGAATTTATATATTAATATATTAAAAATTATATTTAAATATATTTTAGAGGTTAATTTATTACTACTTTTGTTTCACACCGAGGCCGTAAAGTTTATTTCACCTTCCTTTGGGCTATGCTAATAGTCTCATAGGCCTGGGTTACCCAATAGTAATCGGGGCTGATTAAATTAATTTAAATTGCTTGGAATTAAGAGAAGTGAATTAATATTAAGGAGATTTGATTACTAATTTTAAAAGAATGGTTGATAATTTTATTAACCAACTCAGAAAACTCTGGAGTTTGAGTGAGTTATTCGGTTTTGGGAAATTATCTAAATATGTTAACTAAGGGGTCAAGAATTGGTTTTTAAAATTAGAGGGAAGGTTTCATATTTTTAATAAATGTTAAACCTTATTATGAGTTGTTAGACAGGTGGCACATTCAATTTGAAGTTTTCTATCAAAAGTTATGATTTATTGAAGTTTTGACCCGGTTTTGACTTAGAGTTGACCAAAATGTTGACTTTTTGACTTTGACCAGATTTTAGGGATTTGATATTTTTGGAAAATACTAGATTTTAATTAGAGTCATTATCCACTGAGTTTGATTGATTTGAAATTTTGTACAATTAATAATGAATTTTAGAAGTTTGGTTATTTTATTGAATTTTTTAATTACCTCAATAAAGAAGCCTTTTTAATAGTTTGAACCTAAATAAATCCTAAACTTCTTAAAATCAACCCCAAATATAAAAAATGGTCCAAAGGGAGATTATCAAGTGTTTAAAGATTTTTTGGGATTTTTTAATGATTTTTAATTAATTAAAGTTGATTAAACATTGATTTTGATTAAAATTGAGTTAAAATATATTTTAATGTCAAATTAAAGGGATTTAAATTTCTACTGATTAAGGGGTTACATAGGGTCTGTTATAGGTATTTTATGAAATTTTTAAGGCTTAATAAGAATTTTTAGAGAATTTATTAGGCTTTAGGATAATTCTAGGGAGGAAATGTTGTGGCTCCTACTTGGTAAGCCAAATGGGCACCAAATCTGGTGAAATTTGGACCATGGGATCACCTGATCCCATAGCCTAAACACAACAAATTTGAGCCTAAATGGAGTTCTCTAAGGTGGCTAACCAAGCCATCTAAGGTGATCTCTAAGTCACCTTAAGAAAATCTTAGGGAGCTATCCTAAGGTTGGATTGGGGTAAAATAACTAGCCCTAAACTCCCTATACTACACATAATCAACACACTCAAAATCAGACCCTAATTCTCATTGGATAGGTCATAATTCCAATTTAGATTTGAGGATCAACCCATGACCCTTGAATCAAAATTGGAATACTAGTACCCTTAAACATCTCAAACAGGGGAGATAAAATTTTGACATGTCAGGGACATGACCAAATTCATTCTCCAATGATTCCAGGCCCTCGAAAAATTAATTTAAATAATAAATGCAATAATTCATAGAACACTAATATTAAAATTAAACTTCATACAGATGCAATCAGGACCTGGAACCATAGGGCTTTTGTAGGTCTCACTGAGACCTTTCCAATGAGCATAAGAACACCGAATTTGGTAAAGTGTGCAGGGAGATATCAAATTTTGATCCCTTGATTTCTCTGTAAAATTAAATCCCTCAATTACAAAGTCAGCCGACGCTTTACATGAGGTGCGTCGTGATTGGCGAGGCAATCATTAAGGGCTGATTGGGTAACGTTCGGATTAACTATAGCCATCAGATAGACGATCGGACATCTACGATCAAATGGGCTCCGAGACCGTGGGATCTAATCTGCGCCATTGATTGAAATCAACGGTCAGGATTTCATCTTCAACCTCCCACACGAACCCGAGATCGTGAAGCTTCTCCGGCGTGATCCGAGTGATCCTGCCGATGAACTTCGATGAAATTTCACAGAGAAGATTAGAGGAGAGGGAACCTTCAATCCAACAGTGGAAATCAGTTGGGGTGAAGGTTTCCTTCACACTTGACCAAACTACTTTGCTTGGGAGCTCGGAATGAATAAATTACCGCAGAGAAGGTCTCAACGAATGAGCTTCTCTATCAGGAAGCTTCAGGGGGTGAAGGCGAGTATATCTCCTTTAGACGTTGAGACCGGAGGATGGTCGGAGGTACGAAGTCAAGCGTGGTGCTGAAAGCTTTCACCGGAGCTCGCTCGAATAGATCGACGGGATGGCCTGGGAAGCTGAGGAATGGAAATTGAGAGATGAGGGAGCTCTGGGGAATGATTTTGAAGGCTTAGAATCGAATTAATGGGGCTTCTGGGATGAGTTTCCCTATTCAGCCACCTCCCGCAAGCTTGGACGGCTGGGATTGACTGGGAGGGGCATCAAATCGATGCCAGGTGGAAGGGGGGGACCACCAGAGCTCGTTCTCTATTGGATCCGGCTGCTGCCGACCAGGGTTTGGGTTGGGTTTATCTGGAAAGAAGGATGGAGACATACTGGAGTCAAAAGTGAGGTTGATTGGGCATGGGGAGATTCAATTTGATCAGGTGGCTCGGTTCGACCCAAATCTGCTCGGTTTGGGTCGAATTGGGCTTAAACCAGGTTAGGCTAGACTCTAGGCTTGATATGGGAGATGGGTGTGGGTCTGGTCCACCCAATACAAGTGGCAATTGGGTTCAATTTGATCTGGGTTAAAAGATGGCTCGGGTTGATCCAAATCTACTTGGTTCTGGTCGAATTGGGCTCAACCCAGGTTAGGCCAAACCCTGGGCTTGATATAGGAGATGGGTCTGGGTCTGGTCCACCAAATGCAAGTGGCAATTGGGTTCAATTTTACCTGGGCTCAAAGATGGCTTGGGTCCATATGGTTTTGGCTTCTTTGAGCTAACCCAGAAGTTGACCCAGGTCAACCCAAGGCATGGACTGGCTGGAGGAGGTGTATTGGACCTAGGTCCCCCTAATGGAGGTGTTGGTCAAGTTCATTTGAGCATAGGATAGAAGTTGGCTCAATCCCAAGTGGTTTTGGCCACTTTGGGTTAGCCTAACTCTTGACCTAAGGGGGCTTAATGACTAGGCTGATTGAGGGAGGTGTATTGGGTCATGGGAGACCCAATGACACCATGGTTTAGGTTCAATTTGATTAAGGTTGAGAAATGGCTCAAAGAGGGCCTCTCTTTGGGTACTTGGGTCAAGCCAAAAGGCTAACTCAAGTGAGCCGAAATCTTGGCTCTCCAAGAAAGGTCTCTTGGGAGTCCAAGGAGCCACCCCTTGGGTTCAAATGGGATTGAAATGGTCTTGGCCAAATAGTTTAAGTGGAAGGATATGCATGGGTTATTTAGTCAAACTTGGTTGACTTGGTCAAAATAGTTGACCCATGGTTGGAATTGAGCTCAAGAGGTTTCAAAAATCATGTGGCGAAGGTTTCAAAAATTGAATGTTAGATCAAGCTAACTCTAGGCCAAAAGTCCAATAATGTCTTTTAAGGGTATTTTGGTCATTTTGACTTTGAGACAGTTCTAAGTCGAATTGAATCTGAAAAGATGTAGACTATTGCTTAACAAGTCAATATAAAGGTCCTGGAGGTGATCAAAAGGTTTAGAGTGGGATGCAAGGTCAAATTTCACTAGGTGAAAGGTCTAGTGGCATGGATTGTAAATATTTGAAGGTTTTGCAGTCATTTGAATTGGATTAAGTTTATGGGGTCAGAGTCCTCCAAATGAGTTCAAATTTGGAGGGTTGACACTAGAGATAAGTCACATCAATATGAAGTTGACAGACCCTGAATTAGGTGCCAATTGATTGGGTTTTAAGGTGGTGGAAAAATTAGCTAGAAAGGGCTTCAGGACCTGAGTTCTTAACTCTAGATTCTGGGTTTGAATTGAGTTAATATCTAGATTTGGCCTAAGGGCTAGGAAGTAGAAAGATCATAAGGTCTATAGTCCAAAGAAACCTAAGGTCCAAGGCTCAAGAAGGGGGGGTTTAAATTAACCTCATACAAAAATGAGGTCAACACCCATAGGCTTAAATAGGGTTGGGAAAGTCTTTGTTAAAAGATTTGAATGAATAGAGGTGTAGGAAAGATTTGGTCAAACTTGGTTGACTTAGTCAACCAAGTTGACCTAGGATTAAGAGTTGAGTCCATTGAGCTCAAATTAATCATATGAACGTAATGGGTGTGGTTGCAAGCTAACAGAAGGCCATTTGGTTGGAAATAGGTATTTAAACCTCTTAAGAGTCACCTTGGTCAAACATGGTTGAATTGGTCAACCAGGTCAATGAAAGTTTGTTAGGGATGTTAAGCCCTTATGAACTAGCCCACAACTAACCAAGAGGGTGGGGGGGGGAATTCGTATTTAAAAATTGTCTTTCAATTAAAACTCAAAACAAAAATCACAATTCACCTCAAAGAAAATAAAGAGTGCGGAAATTAAATAAATAAAAAAAAGTAGTAAAAGAACAAAGAGATTTATTGTGGTTCGGTCAACTCGACCTACGTCCACTCCCCGAATGCGCCCTCTGGGTATTACACTAAACACAGTGACTCTCATTTTGCTCCCAAAGCAAGGCAGAGAAGCCCTTACAAAACTTCCTTTCCATATATACCGGTGAGGCAGAGAACCCGACACCTTTTGCTTCCTCCTAAAGCAGGAAGAGAACCTTGACCGTTTGCTGAAGTTGACGTCCCTTAAACCCCCAAGGACAAGGGACGATGATCGGAGAAGATGACTTGGAACATTGTTTGGAGTAACCTTTATGAACCCTAACATAAACTCCCCATTACAAGTTCCTCTCTCTCTCTCTTCTTCTCTCTCTCTCCTCTAGGCTCTCTCAGGTCAAAACACCAACAAAAGATAACCTTATGGGTGATATAAGAGAGCTTATATAGAAGATCTTCAGCATAATTCATTAATTGCAACTTGCCGACTTTATCGCCCAAGATGATATTAATATCATCCAGTATGATCAGTACAAATTAAGCTCAATCAGTCTTGACTATTTGGAATGATCAGAAGGTTTTTGTTCATATCATCCAAAATAATTAAACATCATCTTGTACGATTAGTTTAAATCACAGAATATCGGCTAGACCATCGCTCTGAATGGATGTCTGGATGATTCAATAATATCTTGATCGTCCAGGATGATCTCACGATCATCTTGACTGATTAGTACATATCCATGAAAATTGTCCAGAACATTGCCCTGAATAGATGTTATCCGATATGTGATCATCTAGGAACAACTAAGGTTTTTGAACTGATCATCCCAGATGATCCTACGATTGTCCAGGATGATGTGATCGTATCAATTAAGCCTTAATTACTTTCTTTAACTACCAGATTAATTTAGGCATAATTGTGCGTACAAGACGACGTCCTGGATGATGTCCAAAAAGATCTGGTGGCTGATTCTTTCTGATTTGATCATATCGTCTCGGATGATACAAACATCATCCAGAACAATGTGCTTAATGACTATTGCCTTAAAAAGGATGCCCTAATTAGGGTTTCTATTTTTAGTCTGATCATCTAGGATGATATGGGAATCATCCTAGATAATGTACTCAAAATACAGAACTCTAAGTTAAATAGAAAAAATTCACCCAAGTGTGTGTGTGTAAGGTTACTTAGCATCAGGAACCATATTAATTACAAATAGACTTAAGAAATGAAAAGGTTTACAATCTGACTCAGACCTAGTCTACCCAATCTTGAGCTGGTTCAAATTGCAGTCTTGATTTTGTGGACCTAAAATGTTAGTAGGCAAGGCAGTCATAGTAAAATAGAAATGTTTGCAATCATCAAAATTCTATTTTTGGAAATAGATATACAATAATCTCCCCCTTTTTGATGATAGCAAACACAAAAAATCTAAGCAGTTAAGGTAATTTAATGAAAATAGTGTGAAGAAAAGACACATATCAACTATTTAATAATAAAATCAAAGTACAAAGAAAACAATATAGTAGACCATTCCACCATTTAACGTCACAAAAAGGAGGAGAAAAGTAGAACAGAAGCAAAGCAGAAACTAAACAACAAAAAATAAAAACAAACAACAACAAAATAATAGCATAAAAAAACAAATAAAACAATAGCCCCTGATCATCTGAGGGAGGAGGTGGTGGTGGTGGCTGCTGAAAGTAGCTAGACAGCTTGGCGAACTATGCTCCAAACCAGGCCATATCCTAGTCGTGCTGCTGCTGCTAGTGTGCAATATAGGCATTGAAGCAGGCTAAGTCCTCAACATGTTGCTGCTCATGTGTAGCAACATAAGTGTCAAAATGGGCTTCCCACCGATCAAAATGATTGACGAGCTCATCTAGCTGAGAGTGCTGGCGAAGAAGAGCAGTTGTAGTAATAGGTGGGGGAGCCTCCTCCTCCTTAGCTGCCTCAACTTCCTCATGCCCCAGGTAGAGATGAGTACTATGAAGAACATGGAAGAGTTATTGGAGAAGAAGGCATGCTGGAAATTTGGAGGAGTAGGATATTGGAGGTTATATTTAGATTATAAGACAAAAGCAATAATATGTCTAAGGGCTAGGTTTGGCTTTCTCCTATGTCCTAAGTTACAAGTAGTGGTCAGATGTTCAATATAACGAAAAATCATATCAGTAGCATTAAATTTGTGATGGGCTAAAATATAAAAGGTGGTGATCAAAAGAAGAGGAGTAATGTGGATGCGATCACCAGCTTTTGAAATTATTGATGTGCGAAGGACATGCTCGACGGTCCTAGCATCTTTGAGCAAGGTGCTAGTCTTGCCCATATAAAAGTGAGCATTTAAATTTTGAAGAAAGTGGTTGGCCGGAGCTTAGTCATAATAGGAGTCAAAATATAGGGTGTGAAGTTTATCCCCTATGGTGGAAAGGTGTAAAAGTTTTGTGTAGTATTGGTATGTGATCTCGATTGGTGGTTGATTCACATATGAGGCAAGTGAAGTGAAAATAGAGTTTATGCCCAGGCTGGCAAACAATTTGAATAAAAGTTCAGAGTTGAAGGGGAAAGTGAGAGTAAGGAGAAAATACAAAGATGTGTGAGCAAAAAGATCTAGTACCGGATAAGAGAGGATGTTTAGATTGACAGACCGGGAGAGTGATTCTGGCTGTTTTGTATCTTTGGTAGGCGTCTTGATCTTCTGCCTCAGTGAAGCGAGGTCAAGAGTTTCCCTTGAGGAACTCTCAAAAGAGTGGCGGGATCTTTTTCCTCCTGCCATGATTAAGAACAACAATGCAATAGAAAGTATCAGGCTAGTAGAAGAAGTGAGTGTGAGAAAAATGGCTTGAGGGGCTCAGAATTTAAAGAATTGGACGGATCATCCAGGATGATCCGGTGGAATAATTGCAGCTGGATGATTGGTCAAAAAAGGTGGTCATATCATCTGGGATGATTAGATATTGTCATAAATGATAAGCCACAGGTGATCATCCCGAGGCAACAATCCGGACGACCATTGAAAAAGAAGATCATCCAGGATGATTAGGTGGATCGTCCAGGATGATGAGCAATAATGAATCGTACCGACTGAATTTAAAAAATTTAAACGCACTACCATGTGTATCATGCAGGATAAATAGGTGGATCATCCAAGATAATTCTCTAATAATGGATCGTACTGGCTGAATTTATGGCTTATTAAATGTATTTCCAAGTGTATCGTGTAAGATGAATAGGTTGATCATACATGACAATTAACAATAATTGAGCAAAGAGTAAAAACGGATCGTCTAGGACGATCATATTGTCTAGGACGGTAATGCATCGTCTAGGATGATAAAGAGCAGAAAGGTCAGAAGAGCCAGCAGATGGAATTTTAGAAGTGATATTAACCAATCGTCCAAGACGATATGAATATCATCCAGGATGATGTGAGAAAAAGTTTAAAACAGCTGATGGATGAAGATGATCAGACAAGGCCCAAAAATATTAAAATCAAGTGAAAATGATAAAAATAAGATATGAAAAAGACATAAAAATGAACAAAAATAAAGGTTTTTTTTATCAAGGCATGAATATGACATAGTCTCCTTATGATTGATTTTAAAGATTTGTAAGTCAATGAGTTAACAACATCAAAAATCCAAAAAAGCGGTAAAGTATCCGATCATGTTAACTCTTAGCTTGGACTTTTCCCAGGGCAAAATTGTCTTTTGAAATCAAAAGACCTAACTAAAAAAAAAATCTATTGGATAAGAAAAAGAGACCCGTTCAAGCCTTGGTTTCAGAAAAATATCATATAGAATAAAGTATCGAAGTAATTTATCGCAATTGCAAAATTCGAAAATAAGCCTTTGAAAATCTCAAGTGATACATGAATTCTTCTAAGATATAAAAGTTTGAAAAAGAGAAGAGAGCTTGCTTTTGATGAGCTCATTTTATGCCACTTGTCCATTGAATGGCGCTCTTTCTGCATTTTTTTATACACTTTGTGTATATTTTTTAATTTGGTGTCATTGCGCATCTTTTATTTTGGCATCATTAGCCACTTTTATTTTGCAATCTATATCTCTTTCAAAGACTCTTAAATATTCTTAGTTGCGAGTATATCTTCTAGATATTAGAAAAGAAAAACTCACTCTCTAATATAGAGAATAAAAAACCTCAACACAAAATAAAAAATCATATGATAAATACAATGCAGGATAACAAGAAATCTTGAAGTAACATAAAGACTTTGATCATTATAAATATAAGCTAGATTACTGTAGAAAGGTTGAAAAGATCTCAATTATAAAGTCCAGTTGTTAATTTGAGATAGACTTTTATTTAGAAAAGAAAATTACACCACTAAGATAGGACAAGGTATGTGTAGGTTCAACTCTCCCATCATACTCATCCATTTTTCTTATGCTAAACCTCAAAACGTATGACAACTCTCCCATTATACTCATCTCAAACTCCCTACTCATTACTTTAGAAAAATCATTACATAGAATCTTATCAGAAGATCAAAAAGTATATCATCGACATAGATCTGAATAATGAGTAAATCATCTCCTACTTTCCTCAGCAAAAGGGTGGTGTCTATGCTTCTCTTAACAAACTTCCACTCTAGTAAGAATGTGCTAAGCCTCTCATACCAAGCTCTGGGTGCCTTCTTTAATCCATATAAGGCTTTTTTTAATTAGAAAACATGATTTGGAAATTGGGAACTCTCAAAATCTTGGGGTTGTTCTACAAACACATCCTCTTTTATTACTCCATTTAAAAAGACACTCTTAACATCCATTTGGAAAAGCTTAAATCCCTTATAATAGGCAAAGGCTAATAGCTTCCAAGCTAGCTACAGAGGTAAAGGTCTCCTCAAAATCTATCCCTTATATTTAGTTATACCCCTTAGCCACCAATCTTGCCTTATTCCTAACCCCCACACCAGAATCATTCATCTTATTCTTAAAGACCCATTTGATTCCAACTACACTTTGTCCCTTTGGTATTTCTCTAAGCTCCCACACATCATTCCTAATAAATTGGTTTAACTCCTCTTGCATGGCTAAGATTCAAAACTCATCAGAAAGGGCTTGATTGATGTTGGTGGGTTCAATCATTGAGATAAAAATGGAGTGGTTCACTTTCTTCCTAAGTCCATGTCTACTCCTAACTCCTTCAGAAGGGTCTCCTAAGATCAATTATTTGTGGTAACTCGTAGAGTATCTCCAATCTTTAGGCAAGGTTTGTGTAGGTTCAACCCTTTCCTCTAGATCTACATTTTTTACTCCTTGGGTAATCTCACCTACTCCTTCAGTGTTTTAGGGTACTACCCTCTTCTCCAAATTTTCACCTCTAGTAGTATTCTCTCCAACTTCATCTTCCTCCTCAACTTTACACTTCTTAGGATCAGATTCATTAAACACTACACGAGTAGTCTTCTCCATCATCAATGCCCTCTTATTAAACACCCTAAAAGACTTCTCAACACTAGAATATCCTAAGAACACTCCATCATATTTTTATTCAAATTTTTCTAAGTGAGACTTCCCATTGTTATGAATGAAAACCTTACAACCAAAGACATGGAGGTGGGAAAGATTGGGTGTCCTACCCTTAAGGATCTCATAGGGTGTATTATCAAGTTTGGCTCTAACATTCATCCTATTAAACACATAACAAGCTGTGTTTATCTCTTCAGCCCAAAAGTATTTTGGAAGTGAATACTCAGCAAGCATGGCTTTAGCGGCTTCAACTAAGGTCTGGTTCTTCCTTTTAGCTACCCCATTCTGCTGAGCGGCCCTAGAGCTGAGAAGTTGTGGCTAATCCTCTTATCCTCACAAAAGTCTCTAAATCTCTCATTATCAAACTCTCCCCCCCCATGGTCACTATGGATGGTCAAGATCTCACAACCTAGCTTTTTCTGAATTCAAGTGAAGAAGGATCTAAACTCATCAAAAGATATATATTTTTATGTTATAAAAATTTAATCCAAGTAAACCTCGAGCAGTCATCGACAATTACAAAATCATAAACTTTTCCTCCTAAGCTAGTAGTGCTAATGGGTCCAAACAAATTCATGTGAATGACTTCTAAAGGTCTAAAGGTGCTAATGTCCTTAATGGTGTGAAAAGTGGAATGGACTTGCTTTCCTAATTGGCAAGCATCACAAATGTGGTATTTTATGAACTTAAGCTTAGGGACACCTATAACTAGGTCTTTCTAGGTCACTCTCCTAAGGATGTTTATACTGGCATGACATAATCTCCTGTGCTATAACCAAGAATCATCAGTAGAAATTTTTAAGCAAAATGAAGCAGCACATTCAATATTATTTAAATCAAGCATGTAAATATTGTTGATCCGCTTTCCCTACAAAATAGTATTATTATTTAAGATTATGATGTAAGTGTTTGCCAAAAAATTTATGATGAAGCCTTTATCATATAGCTAACTGATGCTGAGCAAGTTGTGTTTCAGTCCATTTACAAGCAAAATATTTTCAATTAAAAGGTTCTTGGAGTTTCAAATTATACCTGAGCCCACCACTTTCCTGATGGGGTTGTCTCCAAGAGTGACCTTGCCTCCAGCCCTGGCCTCCAGCAAAATAAATTGATTAGCATCTCCAGTCATGTGTCATGAGCATCCGCTGTCTATATACCACATGCTCTCATGAGGCCTTTTGTGAGAGCAAGCTTATAAAGGCATCAAATGTCAGATTTAGGGACCCCAACATATTTGGGTCCCTTATTATGGAAAGTAGAAAGCAATGCATGTGTGTTATGTTGTGAATCATGCAATTTGGGTCGCCAAACCTAATGTGTACTATGGTGAATGGTGTAAGTGTGTACTATGTGTCCTAAAATGCCACATAAAAAACATATAACTCAAGGAAAAAGATGTACTAATCTACTCAGGTGGTGATGCTTCTTTTTATGTGATGCATGTAATTATGGTTTTTTAGTTCTAAAAGTTTTGAAATTTTCTAATTTTTTAAACTCCATTTTTAATTCAGGATGGGATAACTTCAAGGAATCATGTGCATTAGAAAATTCAGTATGCTTTTTGTTTAATGCATCAAACTCATCAAGTAAAGATATGTGATTGTAATCGATTATAGAATGATCTTTAAGAACATTTTCATACTCTTTTTGTAATTTTAAAAACTCTAATTTCAAGCTAGCATGAGTTTTCTTAAGTTTCCTATATAATACATGAATTTGTTCAAAAACTTTAAATAATTCCTCATAGGTTAGTTCACGTACCTCTTCTTGGTCACTTTGACCAAGATGATCATCTACCATCAAACACAAGTTTATTGTCTCCTATTCAGCTTTAGTGTTTGAGGGGTCTGATGCAGAAT
The DNA here is from genome assembly GCA_019514585.1 of Dendrobium officinale. Lineage (NCBI taxonomy): Eukaryota > Viridiplantae > Streptophyta > Magnoliopsida > Asparagales > Orchidaceae > Dendrobium > Dendrobium officinale. The sequence goes on from CM033698.1 coordinate 20,525,861, forward strand.
CCACCTAGAATGCCTTTTGGAACCTCTTCTTTTCCTTTTTGATCTTGGGTTTCTCCTCACCTTTCTCCTTGCTTGGGTGAGCCTTAAGTGCAAGACAATCAGCTTTAACATGTCTTGGCTTCCTGCATTCAAAATAGATCATATCATTAGAACTCTTGAAATTTTTGTTTCCCTTACCTCTATTCCACTTTTGATGATTCTTTTGCTTCTTCCTTAGAAAGCTTCTAAATTGCCTTGTGATTAAGGCAACATCATCGCTTTTAGACCTGAAAGATTCATTGATTGTGTTGTTGGCCTTCAGCGCCATAGTTTTCTCCTTTTTTTTCTCACCTGCATCAAGATTTTTTTTATTCATCCCTTGCTCGTAAGCAATGAGTGATCCAAGCAAGTTATCATTCGAATAAGTATTCAAATCTTTAGATTCAGTAGTTGTAGTAATCGTTGCATCAAAATAGGAAGGCATGTATCTTAAAATTTTATTCACTTTTTCATAGTTGGTGAGTTCTCTTCCTAAGGCATGCAAATATGTAACAATTTGAGTAAACCTTATATACATTTTAGAAATTGATTTAGAAGGTTTCATATGAAAAAGTTTGTAATCATACAAAAAATATTTAATCAAGATTGCTTAACTTCATTTGTTCGTTTATAAGTAATGCACAATCTATCCCAAATCTCTTTACCAGTAGCATAAGTTGAAACACGCATGTAGTATTCAGATTTTAAGGCACAGAAAAAATAGTTCAAATATTTTGCATTAAATTATGCTAAATCCATATCATCAAAAGTCCATTTAGTAAAAGGAAGTTTAGTTTTAATTCCATTAATTTCACATGAAGGAGGTGAGTAACCTTCTTTAACAAGCATCCACATGCGATAGTCAATCGATTATAAAAATGTAGACATGCGAGTTTTCCAAAAATCAAAAGGAATATTGTCAAACAAAGGTGGTCGGTTAATAGAATACCCTTCCGCAGTATTACAATTACAGGAGTTAGCCATTGATCAAAATTCAAAAGTTTTCAAAAATTTGTTTTTATGAATCCTGCTCTGATACCACTTGAAAGTTTATTAGGGATGTTAAGCTCTTATGAACTAGCCCAAGGCTAACCAAGAGGGGGGGGGGGAATTGATATTTAAATTTTTTTTTCAATCCAAACTCAAAATACAAATCACAATTCACCTCAAAGAAAATAAAGAGTGCAAAAATTAAATGTGGAAAAAATAATAGTAAAAGAACACAGAGATATATAGTGGTTCGGTCAACTCGACCTACGTCCACTACCCGGAGGCGCCCTCTAGGTATTGTGCAAAACTAAGTGACTCTCCTTTTGCTCCCATAGCAAGGCGGAGAAGCTCTTATAAAATCTCCTTTCTATTTTTAGTCTAATCATCCAGGATGATATGGGAATCATCCTAGATGATATACTCAAAATAGAGAACTCTAAGTTAGACAGAAATAATTCACCCAAGTGTGTGTGTGCAAGGTTACTTAACATCAGGAACCACATTTATTACAAATAGACTCAAGAAAGGAAAAGGTTTACAAACTGACTCAGACATAGTCTACCAAATCTTGAGCTGGTTCAAATTACAATCTTGATCCTGTGGACCTGAAATGTTAGTAGGCAAGGCAGTCGTAGTAAAATAGAAGTGTTTGCAATCATCAAAATTCTATTTCTGAAAACAGATACGCAACAGTCAAACTTAAGTGTGGGTTTGGGTCCAATGTGTTCCTAGTGGTTTTTAGGTTCCATTGGGATGGGTTTTGAGGGTTGAGGTAGGAAGGTTAGATTGAACTTAGGGGAAAAGACCAAACACCCTTTAAATGGTATTTTGGTTATTTTAACCCCTTAGTCTATTTTAGGTCAAATTAAATCAAAAAAAGGAGGAGAGTGTTGATCAATAGGTCCTAATGAAGGTCATGGAAGTAATTGGAAGGTTTGAAAAGGGTTGTAAGGCCAAGATCCACAATATGGCAATCTAGTGGCAACAGGTTATAAATAACTAAAGGTTTTATAGCCTTTCGGTAAATATTCAATATAAGGGGCTAGGAATGTTGGATTGAACTCAAATTTGGATGGTTGACCTTAGAGACATTCCCAAAAAATATTCAGTTGATAGAACCCAATTATAGGTTATTATACTAGGTTTCATAAGATTTGCAAACTCCCCTAGAAAGGGTTTCAGGACCTTAGCCCATAGCCCTTGGATTTAGTTTGAAACCTTAGAATTGGATTGAGTTTTGGATTTAGATGATTAGGAGTGGCTTATCCATACCACTAACAATTAAAGAGATGATTGTTAATGGTTGGATGTGATTTGGAAGTTGATTGAATATTGATTGAGAATTAATTGAAGGTTGATTGGTGGTTAATCCAAGAATTAGATTGGGAGGTGGGATTGAGTTTGATTGAGATTGATTTGTGACATATTTAGGACCTATGTGATTAGGGAGTAGAGACTTCCCAATCACTAGGTTACTAGAAAGAAACCCAAGTGTTACAAATCTGTTTCATGGAATATGTTTTGATGATTAGCAAACACTTGTTTCTCTATGACTACCTTTTCTACTGACATTTCAAGGCCACAAGATCGGACGGAAATTGAAACCAGCTCAAGTTTGGGTAGACTATGTCTGAGTCAGTCTGTAATTTTCTTTTTCCCTTTCTTGAGTCAATTGCAACCATTGAAGTGTTCTGATGCTAAGTAACCCTACACACAGACACACTTGAGTGATTTTTCTATCTGATTTAGAATTTCTTTTTTTCCTCACATTATCTTGGACGATATAAATATCATCCTGGATGATTAGGTTCAAAATAGAAATCCTAATCAGGACACAATGTTAAGGCAGCCGTTATTAGTCGATCGGCCTGGACGATACATGTATCGGCCAGGACTATATACTTAAAATAAAAAGAATCAGCTGCCATGATCTATTTAGGCATTCTTTATTTTTGGCAATCGGCCAGGACGATATTATATCGACCTGGACGATTTGTTACAATTATGCCTAAATTAATCTGGCAGTTAAGGAAAGCAATTAAGGTTGATTGATACGATCACATCGACATGGACGATCTCAAGATTGGCCAGGACGATCAGTTCAAAAGCCTTAGTTGCTCCTGGATGATCAAGATCGACCTGCTCAAATTTCGGGCGATGCTTTGGATGATTTTCCTCTGATTTGAACTAATCGTCAGGGACGATCGTGAGATCAGCCAGGACGATCAAGCTATTTTGGAATCGTCTAGAACTCTTTTTAGAGCGATTGCCTGGATGATAATATATGATTTAAACTAATCATACAGGACGATTTATAATCGACCTGGATGATAATAACACTTTTCTTCTATTCATCCCAGATCGTCCCGGCTGATTAGGCTCCAATTGCACTGATCGTACATGATGATATTAATATCATCCTAGAAGATAATGTCGGCGACTTGTAATTAATGAGCTATTTTGAAGCTCTTCTATTTAAGGGCTATTATTCAACAATTTGAACAATCTTTCATTGATGTCTTGACCTGAGAAAGCCTAGAGGAGAGAGAGAGAGAGAGAGAGAGAGAGAGAGAGAGAGAGAGAGAGAGAGAGAGAGAGAGAGAGAGAGGATCTTGTGAGGAGGAGCTTGTGAGGGATATTAATAAGGGTTGCTCCATGCATTTTTCCACTTCTTTTTCCATTAGAGTCTCTTGTCCTTGGAAGGGGTGGGAGAGGTAAGCTTTAGCGATTGATTGAGGTTCTCTGCCTGCTTCAGGGAAAGAAAAAAGAGTTGGGTTATCTGCCTTGTCGGGGTGGAAAAAGGATGTTTTTGTAAGGGCTTCTCCACCTTGCTGTGGGAGCAAAAGGAGATTCACATTGGTAGTGCAATACTCTGAGGGCACCTCCGGAGAGTGGACGTAGGTCGAGTTGACCGAACCACTATAAAGCCTTGTGTACTTTTTCTTTCTTCTACACTTAATTTTTTTGCACTTATTTTTCTATGGTGATTTTGGTTTGAGCATTGTTAGTCTTTGGTTTAAAGATTTAAAAAAAAAAAAAACCAATTCACCCCCCCCCCCCCCCCCCCCCCCACCTCTTGGTTAGCCTTAGGCCAGTTCATAAGGGACTAACTTCCCTAATAAACTTTCACCAAGTGGGTTTTAGTGACCTTATACAAAAATGAGGTCAACACACCAAGCTTTGGTTTGAAATCTATAACTATTGACAATAAAAATTGGCCAACATTTTACTACTCACATTGGTCCCTATGCTAGATTCATTAGTCCATTCTCTTGTAAATCTCTAGCTTCATTAAATACTAATATGTTACTAGTAAATGGACATACATCTAGATTCCCCAAATTTTGAGGTACAATATTCTTGGTTGATTGTAACTCTTTGTTAAAGTAGTATAAGCAAAATTGAGTAGTTTCGTACATTAACTATGCTTCACATACTAATCCTTCAAGATGTCTTTTATTCTTTATATTCTTCTTAAGTTTATGTAAGTACCTGAGTGATGTATGGTTATGAAAAACTTAATAATAATATTTGATATGTTATGTTTGCACAAAATTACCTCTTAAAAGGATACATCCATCGATATTGAATGGATTTACCACCTCTAGCCTCATATGATAAATGCATGGGTAGATGCTCCATGGAGTTGAAAAACCCTGGAGACTATCTTCTTAAGCTTGCACAGAATGAATGGAATGTTATGCTCAAAATTGAATAAAGCTTCTTCATTAACTATTGATAAGCATAAGTTTTTTAAGAAGATACTTAGTTTATTTAAGGGATTTAACATTGAATCTAGAAGAGAACTGAAAGCAATGGGCAAAAAATATTCCATGAAGATGTGATTGTCATGGCTTTTCAATCCAAATAACCTCCCTGATCTCATGTCAACACATATACTAAGGTTGGATTCATATCCATCGGGTAGCTTTAGACTCTGCACCCATTCACAAACTACTCAACTATACTCTAAAGTGAAGGTGAATGGAGCTTTTAGCTTTAGAAGTTTACCATTTCCACTTTACCACAACTCAAGCATTTTCTTCCTACAAATATCCTTCAAATTCATCTTATCTTTTACATTATTTTTAGATAATCCCTTGATATTTATAATTTTATTGAACAAATTATCAAAAACTCTTCTCTATATGCATCACATCCAAATTATGTGTGATCATGTTTATTTTGAAATATGGAAAAGACTAGAAAGTACTCTTCTTAGTCCAATTATGAGTAACTTCATATCTCAGCACTTTATGAACATCTAATTATGGAGAATTAATTATCGTGTGTACAATATTTATTCTTGGTGCAAATGTTTTCACACTACTTAACCTTGGTGGAGGTTGTGTCATCTCTACTCTTTTTTTTAAAGAAAGCATCCTTATTTTGACTAAATGGATGGTTTGCAAGTAAGAAAATGTGGTGAAGGTTAAACCAAGTGTTTTTTCTCCATATTTTGAAGTGAACAATTTAGTATTTTTCATGCAATATAGATAAGCTAGCTTACCTGGAGTGCTCCAACTAGAAAGAATACCATATGCTAGAAATTCACCAATTATCTAAAGTAATGTTTCCCTCAATTTAAAATTTTGTTTGGTTAAGATATCATATGTGATGACTCCTTCATTCCATAATAAATTTTAGTCATTGATTAAAGGTTGCTATAACACATCAATCTTTACCTTTGGATTGTGTGGGCCTGGAATGATAAGTGTAAAAAATATATAAGGTGAAGTCATACACAACTCAGGAGGAATATTGTAGTGAGGAGTATCATGGGCAAGCATGAGTAAAGTAAGAAAGATTGGCTAAATGGAGTTATATCATCTACACATAAACTGAATCTTATATTCCTTGGTTCTATTTTGAAGGTATGATATATATGGTCAAAGTGTTTCTAGGTTCTTCTTATAATAGATATGTTAAAACACCTACTTATGAGTTGTGTTCCTTATATCATCTCATATGTGTAATAAACCTTATACATGCTTATAAACAATGCAATCTAGGAATAATGTGTAAGTAGAATAATTGACTGAATAGCACATCCTACTATTTTTTTTTCATAATTTTATTTAAACCTTGGTGCATTATAATGATTACATATAATCTCTAACAACATATGCTTATCGTACAACATGTATCAGTTAACATAATTATATATTTTTATAATTGTCAAACTAAGTTTGGAAACTAATTTTTATCTGGTATAAATCTGTTTGAATTATATTATCAATTGGGTTTGTTGTGACTCGAGCTCATGAGTTTATGATTCTGATGATAACAAACATTATGGATCACATCTTTATGTCTCATAGTATTTTTTTTATATATTTGTTTGTGTGCATACTAATACTTTAGGAACACCATGCACCATCTAATGAAGATACATGGCTCAATATTGGGCAGAATAGGCTATGCTTTAAAGATATTTGTAATATTCATTGATATACTTTTGATTTCTTGAGTCAAGTCCTGTAAGGGTGTATGTTTGCTTAGTGACCATATACACACACACTCAAGGAGAGTGAGATTAAGTCAAAACTAGAAGTTCAAATGTTAAACTAATCATCCTGGATGATCCAATCCAATCTCAAAACCCTAGCCACCATCATAATTTAGGCAAGATTACAAGTTCCATTTTTTGTTCAAATTGTCCTAGATGATCCATATCATCCTAGATGACTAATGTAAATCATGCCTAAATTAATCCTATCATTAGTCAATCAATTCTGCTTAAATTGATATTCTTATCATACTGCATGATCACATAATTGTCATGTACGGTTAGTACAAATTTGATCATATCATCTAGGTGATCATCCAGATGATTATCCTGGACTATCAGGTCAAATTCTATACATCATCCTGGATGATACCGAGATCATATTGGATGATATTTGGCATCAGAATAAAGTTTTTAGAGTTTTCTAAAGCTCTCTTTTTAAAAACATCATATGGGATGATCCTGTGATCATCCTGGATGATATTTATCACTGAAATTGAGTTTTCAGGGTTTTCTAAAGCCCTCTTTTAAGCACATCGTATTGGACGATTTTGTGATCGTCCTAGATGATTTTGCTGCTGAGATTAACATTTAGAATTTTCAAAGCCCTCTAATTAAGCTTTGTCAAGGCACTTGGTAAGAGTCTTTGGAAACCAATGAAGTTTTGTTCTTCTGGAGAAAACTTAAAGAGAAAACTTGAAAGGGAGAGAGGAAAGAGTGGACTTTGAGAGAGGGAGAAGATCCTTGGAGGGGGTTTCAAGGGAGTATGGAGGGGCTTCATATGGTTGCTTTGGAAAGCTTGCACCTTAGTATCATCGGATTCAAGGTTTATCTTGAGGGAAGTTTTTTAAAGAAAAAATATTTTTGGTGTCAAAGGACCAGGCTACTTCGCCGCACCGGGGAAGGTGAAAGTTAATTTGTAAGGGCTTCTCCGCCTAGCTATGGGGGCTAAAAGAGAGTCACTAAAGATTTAGTGCAATACTCATAGGGTGCCTCCGAGGAGTGGATGTAGGTCAAGTTGGACCGAACCACTATAAATCTAGTGTTTTCTTTCCTTTATTATTTTTATGCTTTAATTTTATTACAATTAATTACTTGGGTGAAATCTTTAATCAATCTTTTTATTACTGATTTATTTTGTTTCTGCTGCAAGATATAAAAAAATATTTCTTTTAATTAAAGAAGTTTTTAAAACACCAATTCACCCCCTCCCCCTCTTGGTTAGCCTCGAGATAATTCAAAAGGGCTTAACATTCCTAACGAACTTTCAAGTGGTTTCAGAGCAAGATTCATAAAATTAAGTTTGAAATTTTTTTAAATTTTGATTAATGGCTAATTTTTGTAATCGTAATATTGATAAAGGACATTTAATCACCTGACCACCTTTATTTGAAAATATTACTTTTGATTTTTAAAAAATTTGCATGTATACTTTCTTGCACTCAATTGATTATCAAATGTAGCATATGATTCTAACTAATTATTCTGTACCGTCACATGTTATAGATTGAATTAAAACTAATATTCCATTTAATTAATGGAATAGGCTAGAACAAATCAATGCTCAATTAAATATTAAATCTTTAAACTATTTTTTCTGTGCTTTAAATTATAAATATTATATATTAGTACCTACATGCATTACCAGCAAAAAAATTTAGGATAAATTACACACTATATACAAAAGTACTAATGAAATCAAGTAATCTAGGTTGAATATTTTAATGCATGATTATGAACTATTTTGCATGAAATCTTATGAGACGATCTTAGACATGTATACTAGGTTTATTCAAATTGTGACATCATTACATAGTTTAGCTAAAGAATTTTCAAACTTTTAAAAAGTTAATAAAATTATATATTGTCTACTTGATAAGTTCGATGCCAAATTTGTTTCTATTTATGAATAAAAAAAATTTGAATAAATATTCTATTAATAATTTGATTGGCTCACTCATTGCCTAGGAGCAAAGTTTGGGTCAAAAACTTTTGGATGCGGGTGAAATAATAGCAGATGACCAAAGTGATGACTTAACAAGCAAATTGAAAATCCTATTAAAGCACAAGCAAAAGCTTCAATAAAAGTGAAACAATGATAAAAATGGTAAGAATGTTAAACTTTATTCTAACTTTATTTGCTTTGGATGTAAGAAACATGGACATATGAAATATCAGTGCCTTAATTTGAGAACTCTTCGTGTAAAGAAAAAGGTTATATCTAAGCAAATTGTAAAAAGGGCAAATAATGAAAACCAAAAAATCTCTTATGCAGACATAGCTTCTTAATCATCAGATTAGGAGCAAGATGATGTTTAAACCCTTATTTATGTGTTTATTTATTTCTATATGCATGTTTTTGTTCATTGAATTTTTGTTTATTTTCGGTATTTTCTTTGGGTTTATTTTTTCTTCTTAATTTTTTTTTTTGCATTGAAATTTTAAATTAGTTTTTATTTTTTTATAGTGGCTCGTAAGGATGCTAAGAAAGCAATATGCGATGCAAAGGCTTTAGCTTTTAGTGATTTATATAATAGATTAGATACTAAAGAGGGAGAAAGATATATGTATAAGTTAGCCAAATAAAGAGATAGGAGTAGTAAGGATTTCGTTCAAGTGAAGTGTATTAAAGATGAAGATAAAAAAATACGTTTCTTAGAAGATGATATTCAACAAAGATGGATGAGATATTTTGCAAAACTTTTTAATGAAGATTGTGAAAATTAGATTGACTATAATGACCTTAGCACCCTAAATGAAAATAAAGATTTATGTTTTTATCGGCGTATTAGTAAAACTGAAGTTAGAGAGGCTTTAAAGAAAATGAAGGGTGGAAAAGCTGTTGGACCTGATGATATTCCAATAGAGGTGTGGAAATGCTTAGGAGATGAAGGAATTTCATGGCTTACTAAACTTTTAAATACTATTTTGAAGACTAAGAAGATGCCAGATGAGTGGAGAATGAGTGTGTTAATTCCTATTTTTAAGAATAAAGGTGATGCACAAGATTGTGCTAATTATAGAGGTATTAAGTTAATGTGTCATACTTTAAAACTATGGGAGCGAGTTATGGAGCATAGGTTACGGCGTGATACTAAAGTTTCTCAAAATCAATTTGGATTCATGCCGGGTAGGTCGACTATGGAAGCCATACATTTATTAAAAGGTTTGATGGAGAAATATAGAGAAAATAAGGAGGATCTACATATGATATTTATTGATTTAGAAAAAGCATATGATAAAGTTCCAAGAGAAGTGCTATGGAGAGTTCTTGAAAAGAAAGGAGTCAATAATTCTTATATTCAAATCAATAAAGATATGTATGCATGAGCTATTGCTTGTGTTGAAACACAAGGTGGATTGACCAAGTATTTCCCTATTTCGGTTGGGTTACATCAAGGATCAGCCTTAAGCCCATATCTTTTTGCTTTAGTCATGGATGTTCTCACTAGACATTTGCAAGAGGATGTACCTTGGTGTATGCTTTTTGCTGATTATATTCTTCTTGTTGATAAGACTAGAGAGGGAGTTGAAGGTAAACTTGAATTATGCAGGTCAACCTTAGAGTCTAAAGGTTTTCGCTTGAGTATATCTAAAACGGAATATATGGAGTGTAATTTTAGTAGTAATAAACCTAGTGAGGGGATTGTGACTTTGGGCGATCAAGTCATTAATAAGAGTACACGTTTTAGATATCTTGGATCTATTGTTCAGAGTGATGGGGAAATAGATGGGGATATTATCAACAGAATTCAAGTTGGATGGTTGAAGTGGAGGAAAGCATCGGCTTGTTATGTGATAGAAATGTACCCCTCAATCTTAAGGGAAAATTCTATAAGATGGTAGTGAGGCCTGCAATGCTTTATGGTGTCGAATGTTGGCCTTTAAAAGAAAAGCATATACTAAGTTAAGTGTGGCAGAGATGAAGATGCTCAGGTGGATGAGTGGCTTTACCATTAGAGATAGGATACGAAATGAGCATATACTTGAAAAGGTTGGAGTAGCTACAGTAGAAGATAAGATTAGAGAAAGTCGCCTTAGATGGTTTTGTCACATAAAACGGCGGCCTTGTGATGACCAGGTTAGGAGAGTAGAGGTATTAGATTTGACTTAAGTTAAGAAAGGTAGGGGTAGACCTAAAAAGACTTGGTTAGAAAATATTAGGAATGACCTTTCTTTATTAGATTTAAACGAGAATTTGACTTTTAATAGGACACAATGGAGAAAAAGGATTCATGTAGCCGACCCCACGTAGTGGTATAAAGGCTTGATGTTGTTGTTGTTGTTGTTGTTTTATTTTTTTATAAAGTTTTCTCTGATCAACACACACATATCACATTTTTTTGTTTTTTATACACTTTAGAAAATCAAATCCTTCAAAAAAATCATTTTTTCTAAAAAATGTAAATTTTATCTCCTATTTTTCTTGAATTCTTATGTAAGTTATGGTTGACTTCTCTAAAAACAGTCGAAGGAAGGAAACTCATGATTTTATCTCTCTATCTCTTTTCTTAAATGATTATTTTACTTTTGATTTAAAATTTTCATCATAATATAAATTAGATTTTATAACTATATTTTTGTATATTTTTATATTTTGTCTATCGCATAGGGATCTTTTGCAAGTTATTTAATCCTCCTCATAATTTTTTAATCAAGTAGTTTATTTTTGTCGATAAAATAAGTTTGCTTTAGTTTTTTAAAAATTACAAAAATGAAGCATATTTGTTGAAAAAAAAGGCCAACGACATCAAATTTAGAAAGATACACAAAGTGTATCAAAAATTAAAAGATACGCAATGACGCCAAATTTAGAAAGACAGTATATCAAAAATCAAAAGATGTGCAAAGTACGCCAAACAACTAACAAGAGGCATAAAATGAGCCCACAAAAAGTAAGCTTACCGTTCTTGTACTTCTTAAAAATTTTAAAAAAAAAACCTTTTATCTAATGATATTTTTGATACTTGAGTTTGAAAATCAAGATTCTTGATTCACCAATTTTTACATTAATCTTCTATAAGATATATTTCTTGAAAGAAGTTTTAGAAAAAACTTAGTGTTTCTTTCTCTACTTTATTCCTTAATTTATATATTAAATTAAAAAGATTTTGAGCCTTTAAAAGAACATCAGCTTGGATTAATAATTTATGAAACCTTTCTGGGTATGCATTGTTAGTATAATCCTTACTAAGTTTTTGAATAAAATTAAGAGATAACTTTCTCATTTCGAGAATATTTGATTATTAAAAAAAATTATCTTCACTAGATCAGGGATCATTTTTATTTTAATAATTTTTTTTATGATTCTAATTTTCTATGCTCCTCCTTTTTTATAATGTCAAAGGGGGAGAACTTTTATTTTATCTTTCTTATTTATTTTTTTGTGATTTTTTAAAAAATAAAAATTAAAAAGAAAAAATTTGTATTTTCCCCTGTTTTTAAATTTTTTTATCTTAGTGATGGGGAGATAGGAGAAAATACTTCTGATTTTTAAAATTCAACCAGTAATATTTACCATCATAAAAAAGGGGGAGATTATTGCTACTCGAGCTCACGAGTTTATAATTTTCATTATAACAACAAATATTATGGCTCGTATCTTTATGTCTTATAGTATTTTTATTATATATTTATTTGTGTGTATACTAACATTTTAGGAACACCATGCACCATCTAACGAAGATATATGACTCAAGATTGGATAGAATAGGCTATGCTTTAAAGACATTTGTAATATTCATTGATGTACTTTTGTTTTCTTGAGTCAAGTCATATAAGGGTGTATGTTTACTTTGTGACCATGTAGAATCCTTTATTTTTTTCGTAATTTATTTTTATTATGATTAATTGCTTGGGTGAAATCTCTGATTAATTTTTTTATTATTGATTTATTTTTTTTCCACTATAAAATATTAAAAGATATTTTTTTTAGTTAAAGAAGTTTTTAAAATACCAATTCACCCCCCCCCCCCCCCCCCCCTCGCTCTTGGTTAGCCTCGGGATAATTCATAAGGGCTTAACATCTCTGATAAACTTTAAGGGTTAGCCTCCCTAAGTAGGCCAGTGAACTTATTAAAGCATTCTCTTGGTATATTATATTATGTCTTTATTCTTAACATCTTCATAGGTATAAAAACTCTCAGTGAGTAGTGCAACCATTCCAAATTAGTTATTGTGTAGCATGCAACAAATTATTAAAATTTTGTACCTCCTTATTCAGGGATTCTTTTGTATATTATTGAAATTATAGCCCAGTTCAATCATAAATCAAATCCTCAAATATCATAACTTTATCTTCTTTAACTTTGTTGGAACATGTAGACAGTCCACATTAGAGTCGAAATGAGGCTCATACTAATCATTTGAAGTTCGATACCAATATTTTGGATTGAATACTCTGTGATATAAATCAATAGTTATCTCATCTGGTGTGATGTAGGCTTGATTTTTATGTTTTTAACATGGACAATGAATTCTACCCTCTGATATAAATTAAGGCAATTGACAGCCTACCTGAATGAAATAATTCACTCAATTCAAAAATTTATCTGTTAATGTTTTGCATCGAGGAACCAGTTAGTTATACATCCAACTTCGATACTTTTGAATATATGTAACACACTTGGACTATAAATTCCTACAACCAAACAATAAGATTTATATCAATTTGAAAGAAAATAAAAAATATGTGTTATAGTGATGATTTTAGGAGTTTACATGGATGATTGGTGCCTTCATCACGTACTCATTGTATATTGGGAAATAAAAGAATGTGTATGAGTTAATGCAAAATACTAATACACCTAGTTACCCAACCGAGTCATCAAAAGGGTCACCATTTTATGTGACTAAACAATCTAAGGAAACTCTATCTAATCTTATCTTCCATTGGAGCTACTCCAACCTTTTCATGTTAACTAATGGCCAACATTAAACACCATAAAGCATTACAAGTCTCACCACCATGAAGTAAAGTTGTCGAAGGATGCGGTAGATATACGTGGTGAGAGGGGAGATGGTGGATGGCTGCAAAGATGAATAATGGTGAGGAAGTGTGACTTCGGAAGTGAGAAGAAGGAACATCGTCGAAGGAGATGTCGCACAAAAGGATCGAATGAAAGAAATGGCTAGTTAGTCGATTTAGATAGAATTTTTTGCATTGGATTAGCTGTAGATTTGTAACAGATTTAAGGTAGATTTTTTGTGGCAAATTCACCAAGAAATTGCGATGGATTTTTTGCCACAAATCCATCACAAAAATTACAACGGATAATTTCGTCACAAAACAGTCGCAATTTTTTGTAGTGGCAACCTATTCACTAGAAGACTAAAGTAAATATTAGATAACCAATTCCTATAATTTTTAATCAATATTAGGAGAAAAACTTGATATATTCTATATGAGATTCATTAACTCTAGAATTCAAGTGACACCCATATTTGATTTATTAAAGAAATATAAGTTTTCATCAACTTGTATTACTGACCTAAATAAAACTTACAATAAATTCTTATTCAATAATGAGACTCCTTAGTTTTTCTAGTCAATGAAGTTCCTTGTAATGCTCTTGAAATGGATATTAGAGGAATACATAGTTAGGAATACTAAACCATTATATTTGTTAGCGTTAAACTAAATGATTTTAAACTTAGTCACTCCAATCATGAAAACAAAATGTACGACATAATTCAATCATTAAAATATTAGATATACTATTTATTCAATAAGTATTTATCTTTAATTTTCATTACCATGTAGTAAAGTTTATTAATGGTTAATGAAAATTAAATCATAGGCATGGAAGGGTGATTGAATTCTTACATGACTTCTTATTTTTGCTTAAATGTAAACCTGAAGTTGAGAACAAACATTTGATACATTATCTAGAGTATCTTTGTGATATTATTTTTAGAATTAAAAACTCTAAATTGGATATGATTAAACAAGAATAGTCACCATGTCATGATTTTTCTTATTTTGCATCATGTGCATAAAGAGGAAAAATTTCTTTGATAGGTAATTTCATTATGATTGTTGAATATTTTTTATAGAGAAATCTATTATATATTTCTAGAATTTTATTAATATAGTGTTTGATCTGTGAGTTATATTTTAGGTGGAGGTGCTGGGACATTTCGGTAATGATAGAATAATTAACTTATTGGAGAGTTGATTGTATTGATCATCATTACAGAGAGATATTGAGAGATTTACAAATTATTACACATTGAGGCAATATGATACTACTAAGTATAAATAAATAAATAAAAAGAGTTATCTTACATATTTTATATAGGATTTAAAAAGGCCTGGCTATTTATTTGATGTTAGGACTACCTAAGCATCTAGAGGAAATGATAGTTTTTTTTTGTGATTGAAGATAGGCTTCAAAGTTGCCACATTTTCTGTCATGTTCTACAATTAATGATGCCTCTCATATTGCATGAGTTCTTTTTAAGGAGATGAATAAGTTACATTGTTTTTCTTTTATAATAAATTTTGATAGAAATGCTAGATTTATTTCTTACTTTTGAAAAATATTATAGTAATTTTTGGAACAAAACCTAAATTCTCACAAGCCTTTAATTCATATATATATATATATATATATTAAAAGTTCATTAGGGATGTTAAGCCTTAAGTACTAGCCCGAGGCTAACCAAGAGGGGAGTTGAATTGGTATTTTAAAAAATTTCTTTTAGCAAAGAACAACAAAACTTGAAACCAAATCACCACAGAAATCAAGGTGCAAAAAGAAATAAACGCGGAAGCAAAACAAAGAAAGATCACACCGGATTTATAGGGGTTCGGTCAATCCTTGACCTACGTCCACTCTTCAGAGGCACCCTACAAGTATTGCTCTAACTAAGTGTCTCTGCTTTAGCTCCCACAGCTAAGCGGAGAAGCCTTTACAACAGATTTCTTTTCACCGACCCCATTGCGGTAGAGAACCGAATCCTTTTGCTTCCTCCTGAAACGGGCAGAGAACCCAGACCTTTACTGAAGTAGACCTCCCAAGAATCTCCCATGGATGAAGGATGAAGAACGAAGATGACGACTTGGAACCTTGCTTGGAGCAACCTTTGTGAACCATCTCACAAACTCCCCCTCACAAGTTCCTCTCTCTCTCTCTCTCTCTCTCTCTCTCTCTCTCTCTCTCTCTCTCTCTCTCTCTCTCTCCCTCTTCCAAGGCTCTCTCAGGTCAAGACAGCAGCACTCAAGGTCTTAAGTATGAGAAAATTTGGGTCCTTTAAATAGAATTTCAAGAACTAACTTTATCGTCCAGGTCGATATAAATATCGTCCTGTCCGATCAGTACAAAATAAGCTCAATCAGTTGGGACAATTCAGGACTATCAGAAGAAAATAGATTACATCGTCTAGGCCAATACAATATCATCTTGGATGATTAGTTCAAATCCAAGTATAATTATCCTGAACATTGCACTAAATAGAGTCTGGCCCATGTCAATCTTCCAGGACATCATCATGGCTGATTATGCGATCGGCCTGATCGATGTGATTGTATCAATCAGCCTTAATTGCCTTCCATAATTTCCATATTAATTTAGGCATAATTTTGCTATATCATCCAGGCCGATATGGAGATCTTCCGGGATGATAATTTAAAATAAAAAATACCTAAATTGATCATGGAGGCTGATTCTTTCTGATTTGAGTCTATCATCCTAGCCGATACACATATCGTCCAGGATGATTTGCTTAATGATGGCTGCTTAACCAGGATGCCCAAATTAGGGTTTCTGTTTTTTGTTGAATCGTCCTAATAAATAGTAAAATCGTCCAGGCCGATGTACTCAAAACAGAAAAATTTAGAAAATCCCTTAAGTGTGTGTGTGCAAGGTTACTTAGCATCATGAACCACTTTTATAATTATCTCAAGAAAGGAAAAAATACAGACTTGACTCAACCTAAATCTTCCCAATCTTGAACTATCTTGAGCTGTATTCGATCTTGTGGTCCTAAAAAGTTAGTAGGCAAAGTAGTCGTAGGGAAACATGAACGTTTGCTATCATCAAAAGTCTAATCCATATTCTCAGATTCGTAACAATCTCCCCCTTTTTGATGATGACAAACATAAATAGAGAATTCCAAACATTTACGACAGTACGTAGTTATGGCAGTTTTGTAAGAAAAATAATTCACTAAATTCAAAGTACAAAATACATCATACTACTCCCCCTTTTGGCATCACAAAAAGGAGGGAACCACAAATAAAAACATAACAGAAACTAAAATAAAGCATAAAAAACAAACTACATAAAATTGAAATTTAAACTAGAAGAGAAACAAACAAAAAGAAAAACCAAAGAAAATCAAAGAAATGAGGACCCCAGATCATCAGACGGAGGTGGTGGTGGTGGTGGCTACTGGAAGAAGGTGGAAAACGTGGCAAACTGTGCCCCAAACTAGGCCAGGTCCTGGTCATGCTACTACTGGTGTGCAACATAGGCATCAAACTAGGCCACATGCTCAGCGTGCTGCTGCTTCTGGTATGCAATATATGCATCGCAATGGGCCACCCCCTCAGCGTGCTTCTACTGCTGGTGTGCTACGAATGTGTCAAAGTGGGTCTCCAATTGATCAAATCTCTCCACCAACTGATCCAACTGAGAGTGCTGGCAGAGAGGAACATGTTCAGGAATAGGAGCGGGAGCTTGAGCCTCCTTCTCCTCTTCCCCCTGAGCTTCCCCGTCTCCTGGGTGGAGACGGGTATTGTAAAGGGCATTGAAAGAATTATTTGAGAAAGGTAGAGGATGGTTGGGAGGAGCAAGATATTAAAGTTGGTATTTAGATTCTAGAACATAGGCAATGAGGTGTCCTAGAGCTAGATTGGGTTTTCTCTTATGACCTAGATAGCGGATTGTTGTCAAATGCTTAATATAGTGAAAGATTAGGTAAGTAGCATTGAACTCCCTATGGGCTAGAATGTAGAATATAGTAAGTGAAAGAAGGGGAGTGATGTGGACTCGGTCCTTGGCTTTTGGAATAATAGTAGTGCGAAGGACATGTTGGATAATCCTAGCATCTTTGAGTAAAGAGCTAGTCTCTCCAACATAAAAGTGTGCATTTGTGTGGCGAAGAAAGTGATTTGCAGTGGACTAGTCAAAGTTAGGATCAGAGACAAGGGTATGAAGCTTATCCCAAGTGGTGGACAGCTGCAATAATTCAGCACAATCCTGATATGTGATTTCGACAGGGTGTCGATTCACATAGGAGGTGAGAGCAGTGTAGGAAGAATTTATGCGGAGGTTTGCATAGAATTCAAAGAGAAGTTCAGAACTAAAGGGTACTTGTAAAAGTGAGAATAAAGCAAAGAGAAGTGCGAGGGAAAAGATACAGTACTGGATAGGAGAGGTAGGCTGGATTGATGGTTTGAGAGAGAGTAATGCCACTCTCCTTATAACGGTGGTAGGCAACTTGATCGTCTGCCTCCCTGAATTGAGGGTCCAGTGTGGCCCTCGAGGAGCTTCCAGAGGTTTGTCGAACATGTTTTTCTCCAGCCATAAGTAGAAAAAGAGCAACTAATAGTAAGAAATCAGGGATTAGAGGGAAGTGTGTAGAAATAGGGTTGAAATCTGGCTGTATTTAAAGAATTGGATGGATCATCCAGGCCAATCACCAGATCGTCCAGGACAATCTGGTGTAGTTATTGTGAATAGCCTTTTTGGTCAAAAAGGCGGTCCGATTGTCCAGGCAAATCAGACATCGACTAGGATGATTAGACACAGACAATCGTCCGAGGAGTACGGACGGGCGACTGTTGAAAAAGAATATCATCTAGGCTGATTGGTGGATCATCCAAGACGATGCTCAATAATGGATCGTAACGGCCAAATTTAAAAATGTTTTAAATCATGCGCCATGTGTATTGTCCAGGACGAACAGGGGGTTTGGCAACGACGATTGTCCAAAAATGGATCATCATAGGCAATTTTAAAGATTTTAAATGTACTGACACGTGGACCGTTCAGGATGATCAGGTGTATCGGTCGAGACGATAAACAATAAATTCATCGTCCAAAATGAAAAAAGATATTTGCCAAGATGATCAATATGATTGTAGCGGAGGTCGATCATATCATTCAGGACGATAAAGGATCGTCTAGGCCGATTAGAGTAAAAAAAGTTAGAATATTAAGCAGATGGAGTTTTTGAAGCATGGAAAGCCGATCATACAAGATGATATAAACATCAGCTAGGACGATGCGAAAAAAAATTTCAACTCAAAGGAGGGATGGAGATGATCAGAGAAGGCCCAAAAACAACAAGAAAAAAGAAAAGAAGAAAAAAACAACAACGATAAAACAAAAGTAAAACAATACCCTTTTTTTTAATCAAGGCATGAACATGATAAAGTCTCCATGTGATTAAATCTAAAAATTTGTAAATTAATGAGTTAACAACTTTAAAAATCCAAATAAACGGTAAAATATCCGATCATGTTAACCCTAAGCTCGAACATCTTTTAGGGAAAAATCTTCTTTTAAATTCAAAAGGCCTAACTTAGAAAAATATTTGGATAAGAAAAAGAGTCTAATCTAGACTTGGTTTCAGAAAAATATCTTATAGAAAAATAAATCAAAGTAGTTTGTTACATCCGCGAAATTCAAAATCAAGTCTTTGAAAATTCTCAAGTGATACATGAAATCTTCTAAGTTTTAAGAGTTGGAAGAAAGGAAGATAGCTTGCTTTTGATGGTCTTATTTTATGCCTCTTGTCCATTGAATGGTGCATTTTGCGCATCTTTTTATTGTATTTATATTTTTTTTTCAATTTGGCGTCATTGTACATCTTTTGTTTTTGGCATCATTGGCCACTTTTTTTTTTCATTTTTTTTGCAAGCTAGATTCTCTTCAAAAAACTCTTAAATATTCTTAGTTGTAAGTATATTTTCTAGATATTAGAGAAGAAAAACTCACTCTTTAATATAAGAAAGAACAATCCACAAAACAGAATTAAAAATCATGTGAGAGATTCATTGACAGGATAACAAGAAATCTTGAAGTAACATAAAAACTTTGACTACTATGGTATAAGTTAGATTACTGTAACAAGGTAGAAAAGATCTCAATTACAAAATCCAATTGTTAATTTGAGATAGACTTTTGGTTAGAAAAGAAATTTTTACCACCAAAATAGGTTAGATAAAGAGACACAATCAACGGTATTTTTTACCCTTTAGAAGATAAGAAGATATAAAACATTAACTACAAATTTTCAAAATAAAAAAAATAAGGCATAAGATATCAATTCAGCGATGATCCAAAAGGAAACGTGCTAAAAACAACAAAAGTAAAAAGTAGAGAAAGAAATAAACTAAATAACAAGTACATAACTAATCAGAAAATCATGTAACTTAGATTTAATTAAGCAGCAGAAATAAGTAATTGAGAGTTATGAGCCTCCGTAGTCCTAAGTGTCATATGCTCTCACAAGGTCTTTGGTGAGAGCACACCTGCAAAATTATCAAATGTCAGATTTAGGAACCCAAACAGGTTTGGGTTCCTTCTTTTGAAAAGAAGAATGTGATGCATGAGTGTTATGCAGTGAATTATGCAATTTGGGTCTCCAATCCCAATGTGTACTACGGTGAATGGTGTAAGTATGCGCTATGTGTCCTAACATGCTACATTAAAAACATCTCACTCTAGGAAAAGGATTTCTTAATCAGTTTGGGCTATAATGCCTCTTCTTAGATATTGGCTTTAGATCAAATGTGGGTGTCATCCAATTTTTCTTACATGCATCCAATTCAGTTTTAAACCTGAAGTGGGCATTTTTTAAATCAATTTCCAAACAGTACTTTTTATGCTCATATCTTTAGTAGAAGCTTTAAAATCAGATTCAAGCGAGGTGTAGGAAGCTTTCAAAGAATCATGCTCAATTATTAATTTATAATGCTTTTTATTTAAATCATAAAATTTATCAAGTAGAGACATGTGATTGCTATCAATTTGAAAGTGATCTTTTCTCAAAACTTTCTCCTCTTTTTGTAAATTCAAAAACTACAATTTCAAACTAGCGTGAGTTTTCTTAAGTTTTCTATATGATGCATGGATTTTCTCATATATTTTGAGCAATTGGTCATAGGTTGGTTGGCATACCTCTTCTTGGTCAAATTGTTCAAAATCATCAGCCATTAAGCACAAGTTTGGTTTCTCTTCTTCAAGTTCAGTCTCGGATGAGTCAGAAGCATACTCCGCCCAGAAAGCTTTTGGGTTCGCTTCTTTTCTTTTCTGAGCTTAGGTTTCTCCCATTTTTTTCTTTGCTTGTGTGATCCTGAATTGTAGGATAATCAGATCTGACATGTCTAGGCTTCATGCATTCAAAACAAATAACATCAGAAGAACCTTTAATATTTTTTTTATCCTTACCTTTTCTCCAATTTTGATGATGCTTGTGACTCTTCCTTTGAAAGTTCTTAAATTGCCTTGTGATTAAGGAAATATCATCAATTTTTAGACCCGGAAGAATCAGAGTCCGTGTTGTTGGCTTTAAGTTCCACCGTTTTCTCCTTTTTCCTCTCACCTGCATCAAGATTTCTTTGGTTTACCCCTTGCTCGTAAGCAATGAGTGAGCCAAGTTAGTTATCAATTAAATAAGTATTCAAATCTTTAGATTGAGAAATTGTAGTGATTTTAGCATCAAAAGAGGAAGGCAAACATCTTAAAATTTTGTTCACTTTTTTCATAGTTAAAAAGTTCTCTTCCTAAGGCATGCAAAGAAGTAACAATCCGAGTAAATCTCGTATACATATCAGAAATTGATTCGTGAGGTTTCATATGAAAAACTTTGTAATCATGTAAAAGAATGTTCTAATGAGATTGCTTTACTTCATTAGTACCTTCATAGGTGACACATAGTTTATCCCAAATTTCTTTACCAATAGTGCAAGTGGAAACACGCATATAATCTTCCGATTTCAAAGTACAGAAAAAATAGTTCAAACATTTTATATTTAATTGTGCTAAATCCCTATCATCTAGATTCCATTCAGTAAAAGGAAGTGGAACAGTAAGGCCATTCAATTTTCCAGTTAGAGGTGTATAACCATCCTTAACAAGCATCCACATGCGATAATCAATTGATTGCAAAAATGTTGAGAGGCGAGTTTTCCAAAAATTAAAAGGGATGTTATCAAACAAAGGTGGTCGGGTAATAGAATACACTTCCACAGTATTATGATTTTCATTGTTAGCCATGGATCAAAATTCAAAAATTTTCAAACTTAGTTTTTATGAATTCCACTCTAATACCACTTGAAAGTTCATTAGGGATATTAAGCCCTTAAGAACTAGCCCGAGGCTAACCAAGAGGGGGGTGAATTGGTATTTTAAAATTTTCTTTTAGCAAAATGCAACAAAACTTGAAACTAAATCACCACAAAAATCAAGGTGCAAAAATAAATAAATGTGGAAGGAAAAATAAAGAAAGATCACACCGGATTTATAGTGGTTCAGTCAATCCTTGACCTACGTCCACTCCTCGGAGGCACCCTCCGAGTATTGCACTAACTAAGTGTCTATGTTTTAGCTCCCACAGCTAGACTAAGAAGCCTATACAAATGACTCCTTTCACCAACCACGGTGCGACAGAGAACCGACTCCTTTTGCTTCCTCCTGAAGCAGGCAGAGAACCCAGACCTTTGCTGAAGTATACCTCCCAAGAACCTCCCAAGGATGAAGATTGAAGAACGGAGATGATGACTTGGAACCTTGCTTAGAGAAACCTTTGTGAACCCTCTCACAAACTCCCCCTCACAAGTTTCTCTCTCTCTCTCCCTCTCCCTCTCTCGAGGCTCTCTTAGGTCAAGACAACAGCACTCAAGGTCTTAAGCATGAGAAAATTTGAGTCCTTTAAATAGAATTTCAAGAACCAACTTTATCATCCAGGCTTATATAAATATCATCCTAGCTGATCAGTACAAAATAAGCTCAATCAGCTAGGATGATTCAGCACGATCAGAAGAAAATTGATTACATCGTCCAGGCTGAAACAATATCATCCTAGACGATTAGTCAAATATGAGTACAATCGTCCTGAACATCACCCTGAATAGAGTCTAGCCGATGTCAATCATCCAAAACATCGTTCTGGCTGATTTTCCAATCAGCCCGGCTAATGTGATCTTATCAATCCGCCTTAATTGCTTTCCATAATTACCAGTTAATTTTGGCATAACTGTGCTATATCGTCCAGGCTGATATAGAGATCATATGGGACAATAATTTAAAATAAAGAATACCTAAATTGATCATGGCAGCTGATTCTTTTTAATTTGAGCCTATCGTCCAGGACAATTTGCTTAATGACAGCTGCTTAATAAGAATGTCTTATTTAGGGTTTATATTTTTAGTTGAATTGTCCTGACCGATAGGAAAATCATCCAAGCCGATGAACTCAAAATAGAAAAATTCATAAAACCCCTCAAGTGTGTGTGTGCAAGGTTACTTAGCATCAGGAACCACTTTTATAATTGACTCAAGAAAGGAAAAAGTACAGACTTGACTCAACCTAAATCTACCCGATCTTGAGCTGTCTTGAACTGTATTCGATCTTGTGGTCCTGAAAAGTTAGTAGGGGTTGCTCTTCGTGTGTTCGATTCGTGACTTCTTATAGAAAAACACGCCTGGCATCCGAGGTGATTAGAAAAACACGCCTGGCATCCGAGGTGATTCTTAGGTGATTCTAGGGTTGCTCTTCGTGCGTTCGGTTCGTGACTTCCGGCTTGGCTTCCTGTGGTTTTTTCCTCTCATTTCTTCAGTAGTTTTGCTCTGGTGCTTCGGGTTTTTGTTTGGCATTGTTGGGCTCCATGTATACTCTCATTTTTCTATGATTTTTATGTGAACCTTTTGGTTTCTTTCATTCTTTTTTCGTGTTTTCTATGTTTCTTTGGTTGCGTTTGACCTTCCATTTTATTTTTCTCATCGGTCTTCAAATTTCTGGGGGATGATGACCCCGTCGTTATCTTACCCTCCTATACCTGCTATTCTGAAGGGCAAATACTGCTCTTTCAAGGATATGCTTGCTGGATCTTATGCTTCTCCCCCTCCCTTTTAATTCATCTAAACTTCATTTATGGGTTGTTCGGCCTTAATATTTGATGACTCGGTTGTGTCCCAATTAGCTGCCCCCTTTGCTCTTACTCTTGTTGGAAAATTTGTTCTAAGACATCCTAATCTTGATATTTTTCACAAGTTTTTTGTAATTTGAAGCTCTCTAGTTCATTTCATATTAGATTACTTGACCCACGTCATGTGGCTATCCAACTGACTAACGATTTGGATTACAGCTGAATTTTTTTGATGAGATCTTATTACATTCAGGCTTGTCAAATGAGACTCCTTAAATGGACTCTTAACTTTGATGTCTGCGAGGAATCGCCTATTGCTCCTTTTTGGGCCTCATTTTTTTAATTCTCAAGAGCTCTTTCGGCTTGACTCCATTCTTGGTGGGCCTTTGCAAATAGACCAAGCCATAGCTTCTATCTCAAGGTCATCTGTGGCTCTTGTTTTGGTTGAATTAGATATTTCTAAAAAATATCCTACATAGATTTGGTTAGGTTCCAAATTGAACGGTTATTTCCAAAAGGTTGATTTTGAAAACTATCCCATATTTTGTTCTCATTGTAGGATGCACGGCCATGGTTTGCGTGAATGCTTTAAATAACACCCGCACCTTAAGAGGGAAAAAGAAATTGCTAGGCTTTCTAAAGTGCAAGCGGGTACTTCCATTGATTATGCCAATGGTATTTTAAATCAGATAGTGGTGGATGGTAAAGGTTAAATGAACCAAGGTATTGAATTGGTTCTTCCTTTGCCTGATTCCTTTTAGGCCGATCCTCCCTCTTCTTTTGGTGGCTATTTTCTTAGTGGTCAAACCATGGAACCAATTATGGATACTATATATGTTCCGTCTATTGGGGAGAAATATATTTTACCTAATAATTCCATTAGCATACCAAATCCGTCTACCTCTTCTATTCCTTCTGATTCCCAACAAGCTCTATCTCTATTGGTTATTTCTAATATTAATACTAAATGTTTTAATCCTCCTCAATCAATAATTATGAATGAGCATGTTAATGATCTAATTTTTGAAAGAGCTATTTCCTTATTACTTGACGATGAATTTCCCCAATATGAGATCCCCCCAATTGTCCAAACCGTGAGTATGAAGGAATTTTGTGGAGGCGTTGAGAGGAATGTTTCTACCGTGGAGGATGGTGTTTTTTATGTGGAAGGAGAGCTATCTCTTGCTAAGGGGACTTCATGTAATTTAAATGATAACAAGCTTCCTTTACCTGATCAATACCTTTGTGATGCTTTTACTAATAATAAGGTGGATATTTTGGCTAAATGATATGCTAGAGAATATCATGATTTGAGCTTCTCCAAGGGTCGTGGTAAAATAGGTAGAAAACCCAAAAATGTTGTCTTACATTCCATTAGAAGCCCACGTTCACATACTTCTCATTAATTTGTTTTGTTTATGTTTAAAACCATTAATTGGAATGTCTGGGTTATTGGTTGCCCTTCTTCTAGAGTTAGAGTTAAAAATTTATGTCGTATTCATAATGTGTCTATTCTTGTCTTTCTTGAGCCTCTTATTTTTGTGGATAAATTACTTGGTGTTGCTAAATTTCTGGTTTTAAAAATGCTAAATTGAATGTTGCCAATAAAATTTTGGTTTTTTTGAAAGATTATGTTTTTTTTTTTTTTTTTAAAATGCTAAATAGCAATTAAAGACGAAAAGGAAAACAATTACAAGCTGTTATGTGATAGATATCCTATCACATTCCTCCTTTAAAAAAGAAAAAAAAGAAGGAGGAACCTTAATGTTACTAAGATCTTCCCAAAGAAAATCTTCAAGTAGAGCAAAGTTAGCACAATTGTGTGCTAACTTATTACAATTTCTATTAGTAAAGTGGAAAAGAATGATACCAAATCCATCCAAAATGAAAGATCTTCAATCTCCTCTTTGTACAGCAGCCGAGAGTCTTTATTAAAAGATTTTTGTAGAAGTTTGATAATGTTGAAATTATCACCTTCTATTATAAGACCCTTCGCATCCAACATCCACTTGTAGATGAAATTCTTCAATGAACGAATGGCCATAAGTTCCAAAGTGCCATTATCCTAGTGCATGCATTTGATTCCAAAAGCGAGTAAGAATCTTCCTTTAGAATCTCTAAAAACACCACCTATACCTCCATTGTAGTTATTAGTTAATGCTGCATCAAGATTTACCTTAATCCATTCTGGGGGAGGGGGATGCCAAATATAGTTCAGCCTTGAAGGCTGGTTAGTATCCCAGTGATCCATGAATAGATTTGAAGAAGTAATTGATGCATAACTAATAGCATTGCCGGCAATAAAGTTCGAATTCCAATCATTCTTTCCATGTTTGATTGAATTCCTACTCTTCCATGAAAAATAAACTAGAGAGTAGTATAAATTTGCCAGAGATCTATTATGAACAGATAATTTCTCCAAATGATACTTACAATCTTTTGTAGAGCAAAACAACGGGCATGTAAATCCCCATTTATTGAGAATTCCTATAACTTGCTGCAGTTTATGGCAATGAACCATGATATGGTAAGTGTCTTCACGTTCCTCACAGCCTCTTGGACATGAATTATGTCCCAGTATTCTACAATTCATTAGGAAATCATTGGTTGGAATAGCCTCATTGAGCAGCCTCCACCAAAAACATTCAATTCTGGGATTGAGCTTTAATTTTTTAAGCCATATACCATATTCAACTGAACTGATATCATTAGAATTATAAGCTGCAGCGATTGCCGTAATGCTTTTCCCCGAGAATTTATTCTTCAGTTCAATGCTATCTTTTGG
This sequence comes from Dendrobium officinale, assembly GCA_019514585.1. Lineage (NCBI taxonomy): Eukaryota > Viridiplantae > Streptophyta > Magnoliopsida > Asparagales > Orchidaceae > Dendrobium > Dendrobium officinale. Next base: position 20,552,264 of record CM033698.1, read on the forward strand.
AAGCGAAGAATCAATTTCAATTTGATTAATTGTTTTCACCAGCTCTATTCCAAAATGTTTATTCAACATATCAACTTTCCAACATCCACCCGAAATAAATTCCTCCAATTTCGGGAATTCTGAATTCTCTGTGGATACAAAAGTAGGCCATTGTTCTAAACTCCTATCAAGAATCTAAGCATCTTCAAGAATGTCTATAGTCTCTCCTGCAGCAATTTTCCATCTTGTGATATTTCTGAGAGATTGAGCTCCTTCAGCCAGAATTTTCCATGTGACCGATTTATAAGCTGTGTTGGAATTCATCCAGAATTTGGGACCATATTTAGCTTTCAACGATTTGTATAGCAATGAGTCTTCTTCTTTTAAGAAATTCCAAGCAAATTTTGCTCTTAGAGGACCAGTTATATCACTCACTTATTTTATACCTAGACCTCCTTCTTTCCAAGGTCTGCACATCTTTTCCCATGAGATATAATGAAGTCCATGAAGACCTCCTTGTTTATCCCAAATAAAGTTTCTAGCAGCTTTTTCAATTTTATGAAGGATCCTTTTTGGTATTAAAGTGTGCGTTGCTACAAAAATAGGTAGTGCTGCTAAAACATACTTGGTGAGAACGATTCTCCTAGGTAATGATATCATATTTTTTCCCCACACGTTAAGTCTAGAATTAACCTTTTCCAGGATATAATTAAAATCAGATGCAAGAAGCCTTCTAAGAGCCAATTTGATGCCCAGATAAAACACCTCTTTCACCATTTTGAATCCCCACAATTTTGTTATAGACTTTCTCGTTCTATTTATAACAGAATTTTTGAAAACTATAACAGATTTTTGGTTATTTATGCGCTGGCCAGTTCTCTTATAGAAATCTGAGATAATCTTCTTAAATTTTCTCATACTATCCATGTTAGCTTGGGAGAACAACAAGATATCATCAGCATATAAAAGATGAGACACCCTGGGTGCATTTGCTGAAATTTTGATCCCCAAGTTCTTTCCCTTGTGCCATATATCATTGGATAATAATTGAGTGCAAAGGATAAACAAATAAGGGGATAGTGGACAACCTTGTCTAAATCCACTATAAGCTTTAATACCTTTGGAGATTTTTCCATTAATCATCAAAAAGAATTCAGGAAATTCAACACATTCCATAATGAGATTTAAAATTTTTGAAGGAAATCTCAATTCTTTTAAAATAAATCACAATGTGTTCCAAGCCATACTATCATAGGCTTGTTCCATGTCAAGCTTAATAGCCATCCAACCTACTTTAGATTTAGAAATCTTAAGCTTATTAAACAATTCTTGGGCTAAAAGAATGTGGTTAGATAATGATATACCTTTTAAAAATGCCATTTGTTCCTCCGAGAAAAGATTGCCCATCACCTTCATGATTCTATTTAGGATCATTTTGGCTATAATCTTATATAATGTACCACATATGCTAATTGGCCAAAAACCAGATGGAGAAGTTGGATTCGGTACCTTGGGGATGAGAGTAACCAAGGTCTGTTTCCCACTAGAGCAAATACGTTTAGTAACAAAAGCTTGCTGAATTTCTTTCCAAACGCATTACCGGTTATATACCAGTAATGTTTGAAGAAAGAATAAGTAGTGCCATCCAATCCAGGAGAGATGTTAGAGCCACTTTCTTTGATAACTGCAGTCAATTCTGAATAGGAGAAAGCTTCTTCTAATAATTTTCATTCAGCTGCTGAAATAGAATTAAAAAATGGAGGCCATCCTTCCACGTAGCCATTTCTTTTCTTCCATTTGTTGTTAAAGAAATTCAACAGAATTTCCTCAATTTCTGCTTGGTTCTCAACTAGATTTCCTTCGTCATTTTTCAACTGGTGAATAAGATTTCCCATTCGTCTACCATTAGCAAAGGATTGGAAAAAATCTTGAATTAGTATCATTATCTTGAATCCATTTCAGCTTAGTTCTTTGCCTCCACCAGGTGCTTAACCGTGCTAAGTTCAAGTTGAATTCATGAATTTTTATCTCAGCAGAATAAGTTTCTCTGGCTCCATTCCATTCCCATTCGCTTCTTCTAATTGAATGTCAGCAATTTCAATTTTCAAACGTTCAATGCTATCTTTAAAATTTTTTAACTTTTGTCTACTACAGTAATAAAGAGCCTTTAAATACCTCTTGCACTTAACATTAATAATATCCATATCATTCCCTTTGACCGGTTTGTTCCAAGATTTTAAGACAATACCTTTGGAGGCTGGAAAAGAAGCCCAGACTTCTTCAAATTTAATCTGCTTGGTATGAAATAACTTATCCTGAATGATTTTAATGATTAAAGGACAATGATCAGAGGCAATTCTAGGTAAATGTCTTACCACAGCATTCTGAATCATGTTAAGAGCCTTGGAGTTCAAAAGACACCTGTCTAATCTCTCAAGAATACGCGCATTTTCACTTTTGTTATTACACCATGTAAATTTGGGACCTATGATTCCCACATCATGGAGGTCATTTCTTGCCATAAAAGCTGCCATCTCTTGGGGACCTTGAGAAAAAGAGAACTTCTTTCCACCTCTCTTTTCTTCTTGAGAAAGTATACAATTGAAATCCCCTCCTATTATCATAGGGATATTTGTACTATTGTTTTCTTCAAGATCTTCCCAAAGTTTTCTTCTTAGAAATGCATTTTTGTTACCATAAATAGTAGAAATCAACCAATTACTATTATTAAAGAGACATAATTCCCCAATCACACATTGAGAAGAAGCTTTGATCAAAGAAAACTTTGCAATATTGGCTTTCCAAAAAACCATAATTCCACCAGATGCACCAACCGAGGGTAGAAGAAAATAATCCCAATCATCCCCTAAACATTTGTTCACTTCATACCTTTCAAAGGAAGAAATTTTGGTTTCCACCACTCCAACAAAAAAAACATCCTAGCTTTTAACAAAATCATTTAAGTAAAGGGATGCTTCCCTTTTATTAGCCCCCCTACAATTCCAAAATTCAAGCGAAGTCATTTAGATAAAGTTGGGGAAGGACCCCCACATTTACCTTTAGGACATGTTTCAGCTTTTTTTGATCTGGTAGTATTACTCAAAGGCCCCAAATGTTTAAGTTCTTTTAATAACTTCTATTTTTTAGCTGAAGGAACAGATTTTACCAATTTCACATTTATTACAGAATTCTGGATAGCATCAATTTGTTTTCTTTCTTAATAGAATTCTTCCAGTCAACTTGAGCCACCTCATTAACAGCAATTCTTTAGTTTTCAGATAGTTCACCTTTTTCGTTATCCACCAAATCAACATGCTTCCCTTGTTCGTCAACTATAAGAAGTAAATTGAACAAATTTATGTTGTCCACAGAAACTACTTCTGCAGAACAATCCTCTGCTGTTAACACCTTTTTGTTTAAAGTAATATGGCTACTTTCTATTCCAATATTAGAATCAGAAATTATAAGATCATTAGATTGCTAGGGAGTACTTGAGTTCGCAGATAATTCCAACGGATTTATCTGAGTTCACAAGCAACCCAACCCATGATTACTGGAACCATTCTTCTGTAAGCTATTCCGATCAGAGCAGAAATTACTGCTGAAATTCAGATTACTCTGATCCACTGTAACAAAGCTTTTTTCCATATTATCAGGAGCTCCTTTCTCTGGGTTGTCAAATTCTTCTTCTATAATATTAGTCTTCTCTTGTAGAATCCTTGGGATGTCCTGGTTAGAGGTTTTAACCAAGTCTTCTTTCAAGATATTATGAACTTCTTGTTCTACACAAAAAGGATTCCTTGATTTTTCCAAATATCTTGTAGAATGATTATTAATCAACTTGCTACCCGGCTTTTCCTTCCACCTCTTCTTATTATTGACCATTATCCATGGTCCATAATTAGTCTCTTTCAACACCTCTTGCTCTTTACCATTATCATTTCTACTATTGCTGTCTATAGCAACCTTCATGACTTTTGGATTATTAATCTTCAGCTCACAATCATTTTCCATGTGCCCAATTTTCCAACAACCAAAGCATAGATTGGAGACCTTTTCATATTCCACCGGTTGGAAGAATCTTCCAGAAATGCTGTCCACCCAAACACCTAGTGGAAGAGGTTGATCCAGACTGATTCTTACACAAATTCTTGCAAATTCTCTTCTTCCCCACTGAAACATATTACCATCCAGCATAAGAGGTTTCCCAATCCTTGAGGCTATACATGCTATATTTTTCTCATCCAACATTGTAATAGTAATTGATGCATTCTAATCCAAATTGGAGAAGACAGCCCTTTATTGGAATTGGTTGAAAATTCAGGTGTCCATTTTTCCATACCTATTATATGCTCATTAACGAACCAAGGCCACCTGCAAGAACTGTTTCTGACATTTGTACTGATGAAAATGAGCATAAAAACCATCCTTTACCCAATTTGGTAAAGTGAAATTGCCCAAATTGGTTCCATTGTCTTCTAAGCTCCCAAGCGACCTTGTATGAAGGTAAATCTCTTCCAAAGACTTTAATAACCAATGATTTAGATAATTTCTTAGAATTTATATCTTCCATTTCCTGTATTAACTTTACTGCTATCCCATCTTCGGAAATAACCACCTCCTTTTCATTGAAATCCAAATTTAGGTATGGTTTTTTACTCCAAAAATTAGCAGATACATTGCCTCCAGCTTTCTTAGGCAATTCGCTAATCAACATAGTTCCATCCGTTTCCATAGATGAATCCAGATCAGTATGAAAGTTCTTATTAACCTGATTTCGGGAACTTTTATTTATCGCACTGCGACAGAGTCCAGGGATTGCATTCGAGTTTCCAAACCGGTTAACAAATAATTTCATTCCTGACGTAGAAGTGTTCAAATCGGAACAAAATCCAAAATATTTTGAATTTGGAGTAAAAAGATCTACAGTTTCGGCCACAGCTTTTCCTTTGCCTTCAACATGCTTGACAACATTAGGGGATTGTTCTGATACCTCCTTAATCACCAAAGCTCCATTCCTTTTCAAAGACGGAATATGAGAATCCATTTTGGCTACAGCATTTCCTTTGCCTTCAACAGGCTTGATAACATTAAGGGAATGTTCTTGTACTTCCTTTATCACCAAAGCTCCATTCCGTTTCAAAGACGGAATATGAGAATCTAGCTTAGAATTATAATTCGTCAAATCATTTTTAAGAGATTTTAGATCAGAATTACCTGTATCAGAAAAAATTGCTTGAATTTGCACATCTACTTCTTTAATCGATTTCTAGACATGCCGATTATTGATCGTCTCCAATAACTCCTTTCTATGCTCCGTTGAATCTTTGCTCCTGATCTTCAAACAATCGCCGGCTGAAAGCCGGCGATCATCCACCGCCATTAGCGGCCGTGAAAGTTGCTACGAAACAAAATTTTTTAAAAATTTCTCACTCTAAAAAAATGGCCGTGGAATATTTTGAATGTTGTACTTGATTATGTTAGAATTAATATTATTGGGGATTTTACCCAAGTCTTGCATTGTAATATTGCGAGTGCAAATTTCCAATGTTTTGCTTCTTTCATTTATGCTGCTTTTTCTCGTTATACTTGAAGGATTTTATGGGATCAAATTATGCAATTCTATAGTATTTACAATCTTCCTTGGCTTGTTGGTGGTGATTTTAATACTATTTCAAACCCCACTGAGCATATTTGGGGTTCCCTTCCCATATATCAGTCGATGGAGGATTTCAATGATATGATTATGGATTACAACCTTATCGATATTGGTTTTTCCGCAATAGTTTTACTTTGCATCATGGTCATTTGTGGCAAAGGCTTGACAGAGTTTTATTCAATAATGCTTGGCTTAATTCTTTCGAGTTTACTAAGGTTGACCATCTTAGCCGCACCCTCTCTGATCACTCTCCTCTTCTTGTTCATATTAAGGAAAGAGCTAGTGATTTCCCATCTCAATTTAGATTTCAAAACATGTGGTTGGTTCATGATTTGTTTATTGATGTGGTCCAGAATAATTGGCAGGCCCCTCTTTTTATTGATGATTCTATTTTTGGTATGAATAGACTTTGGCTTAAACTTAAATGGTTGAAGCAAGTTTTGAACTGGTGGAATCATAATATTTTTAAAGATCTATTTTCTAATATTTTAAATGTGGAAGATAGGGTGAACTCTACTGAGGATCTTTGTTAGTTAGATCCCTCTGGCCCCAACCCTATCTTTTGAAAGAGGATAAAGTTGAGCTGTTTAATCTTCATGCTCAGGAAGAAACTTTTTGGAAGCAAAAAGTGGCTGTCAAGCATCTGGCTAAAGGTGATAATAATACTAAGTACTTCCATGCTTTGGTTAACAAGAAATGGTCTATTAATTGTATTCATAAAATTTCTCGTAAGGATGGCTCTGTTTCTGAGGATATTACTGAAATTATTAATTTGGCTGTTAATTATTTTCAAAACCATCTTAATAAAACATTTACTCCATCTATTATCACCAATCCTTCTATTATCCCTAATATTATTTCTCTTAAGGATATGAGTGGCTTATTTATATCTCCTTCTCTTGAGGAGGTTAAAGATATTCTTTTTGATATGAATGTGGATTCCGTGGCTTGCTTGGATTGTTTTACTACTAAGTTCTTTCAGAAAACATGGCCTATTACTTATATGGATATTTACTCTACTGTCACTGGTTTTTTTAATGGTAATCCTTTTCCTAAGTTTTTTTCCTCTACTGTTATTGTACTTATTCCCAAGAACAATGCTGTGAATTCCTGGAATGATTTTAGACCTATTAGTTTATGTACTATTTTTTATAAATGCTTTCTAAAATTTTGATAAATAGGTTAACTGGTTTATTGCCTAAGCTTATTTCTCCTTTTCAAATGGGTTTTATCAAAGGCCGTGCCATTTCCAATAGTATTCTTTTGGCGTAAGAATTTTTTTAAGACTTGGATGTCAAGGTTAGAGGTGGTAATATGATTATAAAATTGGATATTGCTAAGGCTTATGATAATTTTAATTGGACTTTTATTTACAACATCATGAGTTTATTTGATTTTGATTATAATTTCATCTCCCTCATTAAGACTTGTATTAAAATCCCTTTTTATTCCATTATTGTGAATGGTAAGAGTCATGGTTTTTTTAAGGCTTCTCATGGGCTTAGGCAAGGGGATCATATTTCCCTTGCGCTCTTTATTATTACTGTTGATTACCTTTCTAGGGGCCTTATGGATCTTTTTGATAAATACCCTAGTCTCTATTTCAGAACATTAGGTGGCATTAAAATCTTTCATTTATTTTTTGTTGATGATTACATTGTGTTTTTGAATGCTTTGATGAATAGGATTAATAAAATTGTGAGTTTATGTGACCAGTTTGAGTCGGTTAGTGGTTTGGCTTTTAATAAGCATAAGTTTTGTTTTATCTCGGCTAAAAATATTCCTTATGATCGTATTATGGCTATTAAGAATCTTAGTGGCTTTACTCAAAGTTTTTTGCCTTTAAAAAACCTTGGTATTCATCTCTATAAGGGTAGACAGAAGTCTTTTCTCTTTGATGACTTAATTGTTGTGGTGCAGAATAGATTGTCTTCTTGGGATTCTAATTTTCTTAGTTTTGGTGGCCATCTTACTCTTATTAAAAGTGTTCTTTGCTCTATTCTGGTCTATAGTTTTCAAGCCTCCCTTCAAAGACTGTGTGCTATAGAATTGATAGAATTGCCAATAAATTCTTTTAGAAAGGTTCTGGGAACAACTCTAAGATTCATTGGTCGTCTTAGGGTAAATGTTGTGGAACTTTGCAAGAAGGGGTTTTAGGGTGCAAAACTATGTTTGATTTGGCTTCCACTTTTTCTTTCAAACTCTGGTACAACTTTAGGGCCAATGTGAGTCTTTGGGCCAAGTTTATGATGACCAAGTATTGTGGTGGAAAACATCCCACCATGTGTAGTTCTAGTATTGGCCACTCTAAAGTTTGGCAACGGCTCTGCTCTGTTAAATGGAAGATTGAGCATGCTCTTATGTGGGGTCTAGGTAATGGCAATATTTTCTTATGGAAAGATCATTGGTTGAATGGCCAGTCAATTAACTCTTTATTGAATTCCTTTTCCATTGCTAATGTGAAGGTTAATTATTTCTTTTCTAATAATTATTGGGACTTGCAAAAACTTTCTGTTGTTCTCCCTAACTTTATTATTCAGCTCATTTTCAAGATTCCTCCAAACATTAGCTCCATGGAGGTGTTACTTTGTACTTTCACTAAAGATGGTTTATTTAGTGTTAAAGATGCTTGGCATTCCCGTAGAGCTAAAAACGTGTATTCCAAGCTTTTTAAAATGAATTGGCATAAAAGCCTCCCCTCTACGGTTTCTAATTTTATTTGGAGAATTTTACATAAACTTATTCCTACGGATGAGAATTTGAGGTGAAGAGGTTTTATCTTTCCCTCTAAGTGCCAATGATATTACCATGTTGACAATATGCATCATGTTTTCATCTCTGGTCCCGTTGTTGTTAAAGTTTGGACTTATTTTGAGAATATTTTTCATCTCAATTTCTTTAATGCTAGGATATCTATTTATAATTTTCTTGATTGTTGGTTTATCAAGTCTAAAGGCCATGTCATAAATGTTATTCCTTCCCTTATCCTTTGATTCCTTTGGTTGGAGAGAAATGATTCTCGTTTCAATGGGGTTATTATGAATTATCAAAGAATCATCCAAAAAATTAAGGATAAGGTGGTTTTCCTTTCTCTACTAATTTAATCTTTATTAAGAACTTTAAGAATTTCTTGTTTACTTCCTCCTCCCTTTGCATTAACTTGGCGGTGAATTATTGTTATAAGGTGTCTAGGAGCATTAATTGGGTGAAGCCTAACACTAATTCATTTAAGTTAAATGTGTCTTGTGCTGGTTTGGGCACTATTGTTGGCTGTGGTGGTGTCATTAGAGATCATAATGGCACCTACTTGTTGGGTTTTGCTAGGCCGATTGCAATGGTGATGTTAATTATGCTATTTCCTATTCCATGCTTTATAACTTAAATCTCTGTGCTAACCTTCATATTAGTAATGTGGTGCTGGAGGTGGGCTCCTATTTTAATTAAAATTTTATTTATAATAAGGGGGATAGGGACATTAGGGATACCTTGAACACCCTGAACTGCTCTTTTTCTATTATTTTGGATGAAGGAAATGCGTGTGCTCAATCTATTGCCACTTTAGGTTGTGATTTAAATGGTTTGACTGAGCTTGCTATTTCTCAGTTGCCTTTTTATGTTAAAGGCCTCCTTCGCTGGACCAAATTGGTTTATTGTATGTTAAGAATTAGCTGCTTCGTGTTATGGATGCGGTGTTTTTGGTGGCCCTTTTCTATTTCATTCCTTTCTTATTGTTTATTCTGCTACTTTATTGCTGTCCAGTTTGTTTGGATGGCGGTCGTGCGGTTTCTGTGTTCCATTTACCTCTCGACTCTTGCTATTTGCATGTTTTACATTCTTGCAACTTGTATAGTTTTGATGATTTTAAATATTATTGTTTTATGAATAGTTGTCTCCTAACACTTTTTGGAAGAGTTATTTTTGCTCGTGTGTACTAATATTTCAGAAAAATCAAACTCCAGATTACAAAGACTTCAAATCAAATTCAGCATGAGATACTTTGTGTATTTAAAAATTTGTATTTTTCTTTGAATTAAATTTGAGAGGGAGTGATTGTAATTGAGTGAATAAACACACACACACCTTAGGAGATTTTGAGAAATTTGTATTGATCGTACAGGATGAACATAGTTTGTACGGGATGATCAGATCAGTTATATCCTTTAAAGAGCAACGGAATGAATAGGAATTGAAGAAAATTTTTCTAAGTCCTGATCATCCAGGACAAAGTGTATTCATCCCAGGACTAAATGTTCTCTGAAAAATTTTCATTCAAGAATGAAGTGTACTCGTTCTAGGACGAGTTACTCACTGGAGTACTATCGTCCAGGATGAGGTGTATTCGTCCCATGACGATTTGCTCTCTATAAAACTTTTGTCCGGATGAACCTTAACTTTGTCCCAGGATGAAGTGAACCGACTCTAAAAATTAAGTGTCGTTCTGCAGTTTTTGGGAACCGATCAATGGAATAACCGTTCTTACCATACGAACCTAGTTCGTACGGGACGATGTGTTTGTACGAAGTCATTTCATACCCAAATACATTAGGTTCATTTCCAACGCATTTTAGTAAAATCTTCCAGGACGATCCACGATAGTACGGGACGATCCAATTCGTATTGACTTGAAAATTTGCAGTTTTTGGACGGTTTTTTGTGTCTTTCCTATAAATAGTCCAAACTAAACTTCCATATAATCTTTTTACCTATTGATCTTCGTGCCTATTGAAAGAAGAGTCAAGGAGAGAGTGTGAGAGAGTGTAAGAGAGTGTTTGAAGGAGATTTCTTGCCATTGAAGCGTGAAGGTTTCACTTGGTACTCAAAGGTAAGAGTCTTTACGCTTGGTTTGTGATTACTTTACTCTTTTCTCTCTTCCTTCTAGAATTCTTGTGAGAAGATCTGTCAAGGAGATCTGGTTCTCTGCCGACACTTGGAGAGAGTGAACAGCCGAAGGATTCTCTACCCACACTTGGAGAGTGTGAACAGCCGAAGGGTTCTCTGCCCACACTTAGAGAGTGTGAAAGGATGAATGGTTCTCTACCGACACTTAGAGAGTGTGAACAACCGAAGGGTTCTCTGCCCACACTTGGAGAGTGTGAATAGCCGAAGGGTTCTCTGCCCACACTTGGAGAATGTGAAAGGATGAAGGGTTCTCTGCCCACACTAGGAGAGTGTGAAAGGATGAAGGGTTCTCTGCCCACACTAGGAGAGTGTGAAAGGACGAAGGTTCTCTGCCACCACTGGGGATAGTGTAAAAGGACAACAATTCTCTGCCGCACCGGGTAATGGTGGAAAGAGTGTTTGTAAAGGCTTCTCCGCCTTGCTGTGGGTGCAAAAGGAGAGTCACAATTGGTATTAGTGCAATACTCGGAGGGTGCATCCGGGGAGTGCATATAGGTTTGGTTTTGATGGAACCACTATAAACCTCGTATCTTTATTTTTCCACTGCCTTTTTTATTTTTGTGTTTTTACTTTTAAAACTATGGTTGAAAAATATTTTATACAAAACTCATTAAAGTTTATTTTTCGATTTAAAATTAAAAAGATGGATTAATTTTTTAATTACTAATTCACCACCCCCTCTTGGTTAACCGCTAGGACATAAGCTTAGGTTTAACAACCTAATACATAATGAACGAGTTTTAATAAGTGGTATCAGAGCTCTGTTTCACAACCATAAAGTTTAGACTACTTTTTGATTAACGTAGATGGCTACATTTGGAAACCAAAATACATCCTAGGGCTACTCTATAACTAGACCTCCACTGTTCGACAATATACCTTTTGATTTTTGGAAAATGCGCATGTCTATATTTTTACAGTCACTTGATTATCGTATGTGGAACTTAGTTCAGGAAGGGTATACAAAACCAACTTGATTAGTTGACAGAGTTAGAGTTGAAAACCCTTTTGCTAACTGGACAGTAGAAGAACGTGACTTAGCACAACTAAATGCCAAATGCTTGGATAGTTTCTTTTGTGCTTTAAAATCAGAAGACTACATATGGTTTTCCACTTGCAAAAGTGGAAAGGACATATCGGATAGACTTTGTATAACCTATGAGGGGACTAATGAGTTAAGCAATATAGACTTAATATCTTATTGCATGAATATGAACTGTTTCGCATGAAACCAAATGAATCCATTTCTGATATATACACAAGATTCACACAAATAGTCACCTCTTTGCATGCAATAGGAAGGGAACTAATGAATGCTGAAATGGTTAACAAAAATTCTTCATTGTTTGTCTACTGCTTATGATGCTAAAATTACTGTAATTACAGAGTCTAAAGATCTAAACATTTACTCTATTGACAATCTTCTTTGTTCGCTAACTGCTTGATACATGTTAACCAAAGGGAGAAGAATATAGCACTAAATGTGGAAGAGTCTGAGAGTGAAAACTCACAATGTGAGGATGAAGACGACATCGCATGGATGACTAGACAATTCAAAAGCTTTTAAATAGGAAGCAGAAGAGATGCCAGCATTGGAATAGAGGTAAATGTAATAGAAATGCCAAGGTTTCAAATGAAGTGATTTGTTATGAGTGCAGGAAACCTGGTTATATCAAGATTGCTTGACCAAAACTCAAAGCTACTCCTAGCAAGGAGAAGATAGAGGAGAAACCAATTGTAAAGAAGGGCAAGAAGAAGTTTCAAAGAGCCTTCTGGGCGGACTCAACTTCAAATTCATCAGAGACTGAGACGGAAGAAGAAGTCACTAATTTGTGCTTAATGGCCGATAGTCTTGATCAGTCAGATCAAGAAGAGGTATGTGATTTAACCTATGATGAACTTTTTGAAGTTTCTGAACATATGCATGATGCATATAGGAAAATAAAGAAAATACATGTTAGTCTAAGTTTAGAGTTTGATGAATTACAAAAGGAACATGAAATCTTTAGGAAAGATCATGCTTTAATTGATGACAAACACATGAAATTACTTGATGAATTTGATGACTTGAATAAAGAACATGAAAATTTAAAATCATCCTATGCTGAACTTGAAAAAGATTTTAAAAATTTTAAGGATGAATCGAAGAGCAAAATTTATAGATCAAATTATACAAAATGTATTTTGGAAGATATGAATTCATTTTACATATTCATGATAAAAGATCTCGAGGATAATAGGACACCCCTAAACTTGAAGATTTTACTAATCCTATTCTGTATCCTAAATTTATGCAATCCCTGAATAGACAGATGAATGTTAGAAGACTTATGAAACCATTTACAAAAGTAAAATGAAATAATTATGGATTGTTTGGACATATAGCTCACACCTGTACTTTGAAGATGAAAACTTATTTAGTGTGGGGACCTAAGATACATAAACCTAGACATATCATACATGCATCTGATTATAAATTGCCAAAAAGAGAACCCAAACTTGTTTGGGTTTCCAGGTCTAATGTTTGATAATTTTGTAGGGACACTCTCATACAAGACCTCGTGAGAGCATAAGGTACCTGGACAGCGGATGTTCAAAGCATATGACTGGAGATACCGCACAATTCATATCACTAGAAGCCAGGAGTGGAGGAAAGGTTACACTTGGAGATAACACCACAAGGAAGATGGTTGGATCAGGTATGATTGGAAATCTCAATAAATTTTATATTTAGAATGTGTTATTAGTAGAAGGCTTAAAGCATAACCTGTTAAGTATAAGCCAGCTATGTGATAATGGATATTGTGTGAAATTTTTCTTTACTAGTTGCATATTAAGCCTAAATGGTAAAGATATTTTGAATGGTAAAAGGGTAAATAATGTGTATATGCTAGACTTGAATTATATTCATTCTCCTTCTACTTTTTGTTTGAAAACTGTATCTGATGAGTCATGGATTTTGCATATGAGACTTTATCATTCTAGCATGAAAAACCTTAGAAAGATTACCCAAAAGAACTTAATGAGAGGTATACCAAAACTAAACTTTAATAAGGACCACCTTTGTGATGAATGTCCATTAGGAAAGCAAGTGAAGTCCTCTTTTCAGTCCAATAAGATTCTTAGAACTAGTAAACCTTTAGAGATTTTGCTTATGGATCTTTTTGGACCTATTGGAACTGTGAGTCTAGGAGGGAAGGTATACGGACTTGTGATTGTGGATTATTACTCAAGATTCATATGGGTTAGAATTTTATTTCATAAGAGTGAATCATTTGAGGAATTTAAAAACTTTTTAACTTAGATTCAAAGAAAACTAGGGTGTGAAATTATTTCTATACAAAGTGATCATGGAGGAAAATTTGAGAATGAGAAATTTGAAGAATTTTGTAAGGAGAAATGAATTGACCATAATTTTTCTTCATCTATAACCCCTCAGTAGAATGGGGTAGTTGAAAGGAAAAAAAGAACATTAATAGAAGCCGCCCGAGCAATGTTGGCAGAATATTCACTTCCTAAATATTTTTGGGCTGAGGAGGTTAGTACTGCATGTTATGTTCTGAATAGGATGAATGTGAGATCTAAACTATATAAAATACCCTATGAGTTGCTAAAAGGAAGAACACCTAATTTGTCTTTTTGCATTTTTTTAGTTGCAAGATGTTCATTCATAAGAATGGAAAATCTGCCTAAGGAAAATTTGATCACAAATCTGATGAAGGAATTTTTGTTGGATACTCAAGTATTGGAAAATCTTATAGAGTATTCAATAGAAGAACTTTGATAATTGTGGAGACCACACATGTTGTATTTGATGAATCAGGAAATATGGAAGAGCCAAATGTTGTAGAATATGAGATTGAGATTAACTCCCAAAAGATTGATAAAATAAATTTGGAAGAAAATTTGGAAGAAAATGTGAAAGAAAATTTGGAGATAGAAAACCCATTGTCTAGAGATTTGAGATTTTCTAAAAACCACCTAAGGGAATTGATTATAGGTGAACCAAGTGAGGGTGTAAGGACTAGGCGTGGATTAAATAAAGAAGTCAATCATTCAGCCTTTATTTCAACTATAGAACCCACAAAAATTGATCATGCACTTTCAGATGAATTTTAGATTTTGGTCATGCAAGAAGAGTTGAATCAATTTGTAAGAAATAAAGTTTGGGAATTAACTACAAGGCCAAAGGATCAAAGTGTAGTTGGAACTAAGTGGGTATTCAAAAATAAAATGAATGACTCAGGAGTAGTCATTAGAAATAAGGCTAGATTAGTTATTAAGGGGTATACTCAGATTAAAAGGATTGATTTTGAGGAGACTTTTGAAAGTTCGTTAGGGATGTTAAGCCCTTTAGAACTGGCCCAAGCTAACCAAGAGAGAGGTGAATTGGAAAACTATAAAATCAAAGATAAAACTCCAACCAGAATCACCACAAACAAAGTGCGGAAATTAAAATAAATGCTAAAGCGATAATAAGAAAAGAACACACCGTATTTATAGTGGTTCGGTCAAACCTTGACCTACGTCCACTCCTTGGAGGCACCCTCCAAGTATTTCACTAAAATCGTGACTCTTCTTTAGCCCCCACAGCTAGGCGGAGAAGCCCTTACAAAATCACTTCCACCTTCCCCCGGGGCGGCGGAGTCGCTGGGTCATTTGACATCAAAGAGATCTTCTTCTTTGGTGAACTTACCTCGAGACAAGCCTTGAATATGATGGTACTAAGGTGCGAGTTTGTCTAAGTAACCGTGTGGATTCCCCACCACACTCCCTTGAGTTCCTCCCCCTCACAGGATCTTCTCCCTCTCAAACTCCACCCTTTCCTCTCTCCCTTTCAAGCTCTCTCTTCAAGTTTCCCCCATAAGAACGAAGCTACAATGGCTGTCAAAGACACTTCCAAAGTGTCAAGCCAAGCTTAAATAGAAGCTCTCAAAATGAGCTCATTAATGAAAGTTGTCAACATTATCATCCAGGACGATAGGCATATCGTCTTGGCCGATTAATTCAAATTCAGCTCAACGGCCTGGGATGATTTGGGACGATCAGAAGAAAATTGGTTATATCATCCTGGCCGATCTCACGATCGTCCCGGCCAATTTCACGATCATCCTGGCTGATTAGTTTAAAACCGATTTTAATCGTCCTGATCATCGCCCTGATTTGGTGCTGGCAGAAGTCAATCGTCCAGGACATCGTCCTGGCCCATCATAAGATCGTCCCGGACAATGTGATCATATTAATCAACCATTAATGCTTTATAACGATACGAGATCAATTTAGGCATAATTGAGTTAGAACGGCCTGGACTATATAAATATCGACCTGGCCGATTTCCTAAAATAAAGAATTCCAAAATTGATTATGGCGGTTGATTCTTTCTGAATTAAGACTATCATCCAGGCCGATCTCATTGACGCCTGCCTTAATGAGGAAGCCTTAATTAGGATTTCTGATTTTGGATATATCGTCCAGGCCGATATTACCATAAATAAAAATCTTATAGGGAACAATAGGAAATCTTCCAAGTTACAAATCATCAAATGTCACACCAAATACAACAAACTCAAGAAAGGAAAAAGATTACAAACTGACACAGACCTAGTCTACCCAATCTTGAGCTGGTTCCAAATTGCACTCTGATCGTGTGGACCTTAAACGTTAGCATAAAAGGCAATCGTAGAGAAATAAGGAATATTTGCTATGATCAAAATCATAAACCGTAGATCCGCAACACTTTTTCCCCTATAGCTAGACTTGAAGCAATTATGATTTTACTAGCTTTTGCCTGCTTTAAAGGATTCAAATTATATCAAATGGATGTAAAAAGTGCCTTTTTAAATGGGGTAGTTCAAGAAGATATTTTTGTAAAACAACCACCAGGTTTTGAAAATTCTAAATACCCAAATCATGTTTTCTAGTTGAAAAAGGCATTATATGGATTGAAACAGGCACCTAGGGCTTGGTATGAGAGGTTGAGCACCTTCTTATTTGAAAGATCTTTTTAAAAAAGAAGTGTGGATACAACTCTCTTTTTGAAGAAATGTAGAAAGGATATACTCATTGTTCAAATTTATGTGGATGATATCATATTTGGATCTTCAAATAAAAATCTTTGTGATGATTTTTCTAAAATAATGAGTAGTGAATTTGAGATGAGTCTAATGTGAGATTTGAATTACTTTTTAGGATTTAGCATTAAAAAAATTGAGGAAGGTACATTTCTTAATTAGTCAAAGTACGTTAAGGTCATCCTCAAAAAGTATGAAATGGAAAATGCTAAACCTACTAGTACAACAATGAGTTCCTCATTTAAGTTGGATAAAGACCCTAAGGGAAATTTTATTGATCAAAAGAAATTTAGATGGATAATTGGATCTTTACTTTACTTGACTGCTAGCCGACCCGATATCATGTTTAGTGTTTGCTTATGTGCTAGATTTCAATCAGATCCAAAAGAATCACATTTAACAGCAGTGAAAAGCATTTTAAGATATATATTAGGAACTCAGAACTTAGGAATCTGGTATCCTAAGTTTAGCTCTTCATTTTAAATATATGGTTATTTAGATTCTGACTTTGCAGGTTATAGGGTGGATAGAAAGAGCACTTCTGGAACATGTCAATTTATTGGAAATTCTCTAGTCTCTTGGTCTAGTAGAAAATAAAATTCAGTAGCCCTATCTACTGCAGAAGCTGAATACATTGCATTAGGAAGTTGTGTGGCATAAGTACTTTGGTTGAAACAACAGTTGATTGATTTAGGATTGACTATATGTACTATTCCAATTTATTGTGAAAACACTAGTGCTATTTGTATTTCTAAAAATCCTATTTAACATTCAAGAACCAAACATATAAACATAAGGCATCATTTCATAAGGGATCATGTATCCAAAGGAGAATTTAAACTCACTCATGTTTCTACTGAAAATCTACTTGCAGACATTTTTAGAAAACCTTTATCCTTTGATACTTTCAGTGCATTAAGAATAAGGCTTGGATTGATTGATTTGAATGCTTAAATAAAAATGTTTTTGCAACATTGATGTTTGTTTACTAGTTAAATGTGTTTGTGTGTTTTTATGTATTTATGAACTTGTTTGTGTGATTTCCTTTATTTAGAGTTTGTGTTTTTTCATTGTTTTGTATTTTTAGTGTGTTTGTGTTTAAGTTTTTTGATTGAGTACAAATTTTGAAAATTTTGAGTGACAATCATCCGGGACGATTTGTGTGGTGTGACAAACTGTCGGATTTTGATCCGTTTGAGTAAAATTTTCAGTATTTTATTGTCACTTCGTCTGTACGATCATCACGATCGTCCGGGATGAAATATTTTTCAAACGACGGGACAAATGAATAAAGCGGTTGAAGTTTTTAATATGAACTTCGTACGTACGAACATTTGGTTCGTTCGGACGAACACATGTCGGGTCGATGTAGGGGACGGTTTCAACTGCCATTAAAATGATATAAGTTTTGATCGTCCCAGGACGAACACGTGTTCATCTCTACGATCAGACTTGTCAAAAGTCTGTACGAAAGGATGCTTTGTAAGTTGTGTTGATTACAAAAATCTATTTCATTTTGATGCTTTGGATCGTCCAAACGACTTTTTTTCGTACATGATGAATTACAAATTTTGTACGGGACGAAATTTTTTTGTCTGGTACAAACGTTTCATTTTCAATAAATAGAAGGGCTTTTAAACCCATCAGTCACACTCAAAACTCCACTTTCAATCTCTTTCGTACTCTAGATCCTCTTCCAAATGGCGAGTTCTAGCAAGAGACAAAAGGTTCTAGCAAAGAAACCACATCGAAATTCATCTGAAAATTCCCTTTCTAAAGCAAATGAGGAATCTTTTCTTAGGTTTGCCTCTGCAAAGATCACACCCTCTCGAATCCTAATCCAAGAACAACTTACCTTTTAGGTAATGAACTTATTTGCCTCAACACAGTTTGGTTTTTTTCCTTACCCTAGTCTATCTCTACAATAAGGAAACCTTCCACTATTTCCTCGCCAACATGTCCTTTAATTTTAACCACTCTATAATATGTTCCTTTATTTTCTAACAAAAAGTTGAAATCACCAAGCATGACTTAGGAGCCATTTTTAATTTAAGGACGGAGGGAGCCAGAGCCCATCACTTGATCTACACTCATGATTATTAATGGTATGAAATTAATAATGTGATTAAAGGGAACAATTTGAACGAATATGTGGCTAGAGTATCTGGTCTAGTTCGTAATGTACGAATCATCCAGCATGTCCTTAGAACTTTTATAATTCCTAAAGCTGGTGATAGAGTCAACATTACCCCTCTTCTTTCTATGGTGACCATCTTGATCATGACTAAAGAACCTATAGATGAAACCCAACTTATCCTTGATTATCTTTATGGGCTGTCTGAAATTGGACATGTAGAGCATAAGAGAAAGAAAAGCATCGCCTTAGGACATCTTGTTTCCTACATTCTAGAGAAGAAATACAATTTGGTTCATCCTAATCAAGAGTTTGAAGAACCGCTCTACTACAACGATGGATCATTTAGAGCACTCTTCAAAGAAGATCCATGTAAAACTTGTTTGAATAGTTGCTATTTGAATGAGTTATATTTATGCAACTTATGTAGTTTTGATGATTCCAAACATTATTGTTCAAATGTATAGTTATCTCCTAACAATTTCAGAAGATTTGCACTTGCTCTTGTGTGTACTAACAT
This sequence comes from Dendrobium officinale, assembly GCA_019514585.1. Taxonomy (NCBI): domain Eukaryota; kingdom Viridiplantae; phylum Streptophyta; class Magnoliopsida; order Asparagales; family Orchidaceae; genus Dendrobium; species Dendrobium officinale. Next base: position 20,571,526 of record CM033698.1, read on the forward strand.
TTCAGGAAAATCAGACTCCAGACTACGAAAACTTCAATTCAAATTCAATATGAGATATTTTGTTTAATTGATGTTTGTCTTTTCTTTGAATTAATTTTGAAAGGGAGTGATTGTAATTGAGTGAATAAAATCTCACACACACAAATAAGGAGATCTTGAAATTCTATACTGATCGTACAGGACGATATTTATCGTACTGGACGATCTGTCAGTTATCTCCTATAGAGCACTTGGAACGAATAGGAACTTGCTTTGAAAAATTTTCTAAGTCCTATTCGTCCAGGACGAAATTTATCATCGTCCCAGGCGATGGGTTCACTGCAAAATTTTCGTCCAGACGAATTTTACCATCGTACGAGGCGACTAGTCCTCTGGAAAATTTTCGTACAGACGAAAATAAATATCGTACAGGACGATCAGTTCTCTGCAAAATTTTTCGTCCAGACGGAAACAAATTATCGTCCGCGGTGATTGGTTCTCTGGAAAATTTTCGTCCAGACGAAATAAATAATCGTCCAGGACGATCGGCTCTATGGAAAATTTTCGTCCAGACGATCACATTTTCGTTCAAACGATAAACCGACTTAGAACAGTTTTCAGCAGTTTCTAGAACCGACCTTGTAATAACCGTTCGTACTGGACGAACCATGTTCGTACAGGACGATCAGCTGTACGAAGTCAGTTCGTACACATATACAAATTGGGTCGTTTCAGATCGTTTAAGTAAAATCGTACAGGACGATCCAGGATCGTACAGGACGATCCACTGCATACAGAATTGAAAATTTGCAGTTTTTGGGCGGTTTCACTTGTCTTTTATATAAATAGTCCAAATTAGACTGCCACCCAATCTTTTTGTCATTTGATCTTCGTACCTCTTGGGAGAATAGCTAAGGAGAGAGTGGAAGAGAGCATTCAAAGAAGGATTCATACCACTGGAGCGAGAAGGCTTCACTTGGATTGCTAAGGTAAGAGTCTCTACTTGTGAAATTGGATTTCTTCACTCTTTTTCTTTCTTCCTTCTAGATTCTTGTGAGAAGATCTGTCAAGAAGATCCGGTTCTCTGCCGACACTTGGAGAGTGTGAACAGCCGAAGGGTTCTCTGCCCACGCTTGGAGAGTGTGAACAGACAAAGGGTTCTCTGCCCACACTAGGAGAGTGTGAAAGGACGAAGGTTCTCTGCCTACACTTGGAGGGTGTGAAAGGACGAAGGTTCTCTGCCTACACTTGGAGGGTGTGAAAGGACGACGGTTCTCTGCCAACACTGGGTTTTGTGTAAAAGGACGGACGGTTCTCTACCGCACCGGGGAGTGGTGAAAAGAGTGTGTTGTAAGGGCTTCTCCGCCTTGCTGTGGGTGCAAAAGGAGAGTCACTATTGGTATTAATGCAATACTCAGAGGGTGCCTCTGAGGAGTGGATGTAGGTCTGGTTATAGACCGAACCATTATAAATCTGGTGTCATTTACTTTATAGCTTTTACGTTTCCGCACTTTAAATTTCAGTTTAAACAACTCTGTGGTTGAAAAACATTTTTCTACTAACTTTAAAAGAAAATTTTATTTCAGTTCAACTTTATTATTAAGAGGGTTTAAAATTTTAAAAACTACCAATTCACCCCCCTCTTGGTAGCCTTGGGACATTTACTTAGGCTTAACAACCTAATTACTGGACTCAACAAGTGGTATCAGAGCAGAGTTTCAAAATCATAAGTTTGAACTACTTTTTGATTAACGTAGATGGCTACATTTGGAAACCGAAACATACCTGGGTTTTGAGGACTCTATCACTAGACCTCCACTGTTTGACAATATTCCTTTTGATTTTTGGAAAACACGCATGTCTACTTTCTTACAGTCACTTGATTATCGCATGTGGATGCTAGTCCAGGAAGGTTACACAAAACCAACTAGATTAGTTGATGGAATTAGGGTAGATACACCCTATGGAGATTGGACTATAGAAGAACGTGACTTAGCACAATTAAATGCGAAATGTTTAAATAGTTTCTTTTGTGCTTTAAAATCTGAAGACTACATGCGAGTTTCCACTTGTAAAAGCGGAAAAAGACATATGGGATAGACTTTGTATTACTTATGAAGGGACAAATGAGGTTAAGCAATCAAGACTCAATATCTTGTTACATGACTACGAATTATTTCGCATGAAACCTAATGAATCTATATCTGACATGTACACAAGATTCACTCAAATTGTCACCTCTTTGCATGCACTTGGTAGGGAATTAACTAATGCTGAAATGGTTAATAAGATTCTTCTTCGTTGTTTACCTACTGCATACGATGCTAAAATTACTGCAATTACAGAGTCAAAAGATCTGAACATTTATTCTATTGACAATCTTCTTGGTTCACTCATTGCTTACGAGCAAGGAGTAAGTCAAAGAAAGATTGATGCAGGTGAACCAAGAAAGGAAAAGAATCTTGCATTAAATGTGGAAGAGTCAGAAAGTGAACACTCACAACCTGAGGATGAAGACGATATAGCACTGATGACTAGACAATTCAGAAGCTTTTTAAAGAGGAAGCAGAAGAGACGCCAGCAATGGAATAGAGGTAAGTATAACAAAAATGGCAGGGTTTCTAATGAAGTGATTTGTTATGAATGCAGGAAACCAGGTCATATAAAAACTGATTGTCCAAAACTTAAAGCCACTCCTAGCAAGGAGAAGGTAGAGGAGAAACCAATGGTAAAGAAGGGCAAGAAGAAGTTTCAAAAGGCTTTTTGGGCGGACTCAGCTTCAGACTCATCTGAGACTGAAAACGAAGAAGAAGTCACCAACCTTTGCTTGATGGCAGATAAAGCTGAACAATCAGATCAAGAAGAGGTATACTCTCACACAAGACCTCGTGAGAGTATATGGTACCTGGACAGCGGATGTTCTAAGCACATGACTGGAGATACTGCTCAATTCATAACGCTGGAAACCAGGAGTGGAGGCAAGGTTACACTTGGAGATATAATACCACAAAGAAGGTGGTTGGATCAGGTATGATTGGAAATTTGAAAAACTTTTTCATAGATAATGTTTTATTAGTTGAAGGCTTAAAACATAATTTGCTTAGCATAAGTCAGCTATGTGATAAGGGCTATAATGTAAAATTTTTACCTACTAGCTGCATAATTAGCCTAAATGGGAAAATTGTTTTAAATGGAAAAAGGGGTGAACAATGTCTACATGCTAGATTTAAATTGTATTCAATCTCCTACTGCTTTTTGTTTGAAAAACTGTTTCTGATGAATCATGGCTTTGGCATAGGAGACTTTGTCATTCTAGTATGAAAAATCTTAGAAAAATTACCCAAAAGAATTTGGTTAGAGGAATACCTAAACTAGACTTTACTAAGGACCACTTATGTGATGCATGTCAATTAGGAAAACAAGTGAAGTCCTCTTTTAAGTCCAATAAAGATCTTAGGACCAGTAAACCTTTAGAAATTCTTCACATGGATCTTTTTGGACCTGTAAGCACGGTTAGTCTAGGAGGAAAGGTATATGGATTTGTAATAGTAGATGATTTTTCAAGATTCATCTGGGTTAAATTTCTTTTTCATAAGAGTGAATCATTTGAGGAATTCAGAAATTTTTCAACTTGGATACAAAGAAAACTAGGATGTGAAATAATTTCTATACAAAGTGATCATGGAGGAGAATTTGAAAATGAAAGATTTGAAGATTTCTGTAAAGAAAAGGGGATTGATCACAATTTTTCTGCACCTAGAACTCCTCAACAAAATGGAGTAGTTGAAAGAAAGAACAGAACATTAATAGAAGCCGCCCGAGCAATGTTAGCAGAATACTCTCTTCCTAGATATTTTTGGTCTGAGGCGGTTAGCACTGCATGCTATGTTCTGAATAGGGTAAATGTGAGATCAAATTTGAATAAAACACCCTATGAATTGGTAAAAGGTAGAACACCAAATTTGTCTCATTTACATGTATTTGGTTGCAAGGTGTTCATACATAATAATGGAAAATCTACCTTAGGAAAATTTGATCCAAAATCAGATGAAGGAATTTTCGTTGGATATTCAAGTGTTGGAAAATCTTATAGAGTATTCAACAAAAGAACTTTAGTCATTGAAGAAACCACACATGTTGTTTTTGATGAAAATGAAAATATGGAAGAGCCAAAAGTTGTTGAAGAAGAAATTGAAGAAAACTCCCAAAAGATTGATAGATTAAATTTGGAAGAAAATGTGGAAGAAAATATAGAAAGAGAAGACCCTTTGCCTAGAGATTTGAGATTTTCTAAAAATCACCCAAAGGAATTAATTATAGGTGAACCAAGTGAGGGTGTTAGAACTAGGCGTGGATTAAACAAGGAAGTCAATCATTCAGCCTTTATTTCAACTATTGAACCCACTAACATTGATCAAGCACTTTCAGATGAATTTTGGATATTGGCCATGCAAGAAGAGTTAAATCAATTTGTAAGAAATAAAGTTTGGGAACTAACTACAAGGCCAAAAGATCAAAGTGTTGTTGGAACCAAGTGGGTGTTCAAAAATAAAATGAATGACTCAGGAGTAGTCATTAGAAATAAGGCTAGATTAGTAGCTAAGGGGTATAATCAAATTGAAGGAATTGATTTTGAGGAAACTTTTGCCCCTGTAGCTAGACTTGAAGCAATTAGGGTTTTATTAGCCTTTGCCTGTTTTAAAGGTTTTAAATTGTTTCAAATGGATGTTAAAAGTGCCTTTTTAAATGGAGTAATTGAAGAAGATGTTTTTGTAGAACAACCTCCAGGTTTTGAAAATTCTAAATTTCCAAATCATGTTTTCAAATTAAAAAAGGCATTATATGGATTGAAACAGGCACCTAGGGCTTGGTATGAGAGGTTAAGCACCTTCCTACTTGAAAGATCTTTTGAAAAAGGAAGTGTGGATACAATTCTCTTTTTAAGAAAAATTGGAAAGGATATACTTATTGTTCAAATTTATGTGGATGACATCATCTTTGGATCTTCAAATAAACATCTTTGTGATGATTTTTCTAAAACAATGAGTAATGAATTCGAAATGAGTCTAATGGGAGATTTAAATTACTTTCTAGGATTTAGCATTAAGCAACTTGAGGAAGGTACTTTTCTTAGTCAAAACAAATATATTAAGGACATCCTCAAAAAATATGAAATGGACAATGCTAAACCTGTTAGTACACCAATGAGTTCTTCAGTTCAGTTGGATAAGGACCTTAAGGGAAAATCTGTTGATCAAAAGAAATTTAGAGGGATAATTGGATCTTTACTTTACTTGACTACTAGCCGACCAGATATTATGTTTAGTGTTTGCCTATGTGCTAGATTTCAATCAGATCCAAAAGAATCACATTTGACAGCAGTAAAAAGGATTTTAAGATATCTACTAGGAACTCAAAACTTAGGAATTTGGTATCCTAAGTTTAGCTCTTCATTTGAAATTATTGGTTACTCAGATTCTGACTTTGCAGGCTGTAGAGTGGATAGGAAAAGCACTTCTGGAACATGTCAATTCATTGGAAATTCATTAGTTTCATGGTCTAGTAGAAAAACAAAATTCAGTGGCACTATCTACTGCAGAAGCAGAATACATTGCATTAGGAAGTTGTGTGGCACAAGTACTTTGGTTAAAAACAACAGTTGATTGACTTAGGATTAACTATAGGCACTATTCCAATTTATTGTGACAATACTAGTGCTATTTGTATTTCAAAAAATCCTATTCAACATTCTAGAACCAAACACATCGATATAAGGCATCATTTCATAAGGGATCACGTATCCAAAGGAGAAATTGAACTCATACATGTTTCAACTGAAAATCAACTTGCAAACATTTTTACAAAACCTTTAGCCTTTGATACCTTCAGTACTTTAAGAACAAGGCTTGGTGTTATTGATTTGAATGCTTAACTAAAATGTCTTTGCAACATTGATACTTGTTGTGTTTTGTTTTTGTAATAATTTTGTGAATTTTTGTGTTTTTTAATGAATTGTTTTTGGTTTTGTGATTTTGTTTTATGTTTTCTGTGTTTCTGATTGTTTTTGTTGATTTTGTTATTTTAAAAATTAAAAAAAAAAAAATCAAAATTTTTTTGGAGGAAATCGTCCAGGACGAAATATTTTCGTACGGGACGATGTGTAAAGGAACAGTTTGCGAAAATTTAAACCGTTTTAGAGCAGTTTTTTTTGGATCGTCTGTACGATCTGTGATCGTCCAGGACGAATTTTTTTTGCTCTCAAACATCGGGACGATTGAATGCAGCGGTTGAGTGGATAAAACAGTTTTTAATACGAACTTCGTCTGTACGAAATTTTTGTTCGTCCAGACGAACATGTGTCGATTCATTGTAGGGGACGGTTTTCAAGAGTCATTAAAACGAAATACTTTTCGATCGTCTGTACGAAATTTTTTCGTCTGTACGATCGGTCAAGTCAAAAAGCCTGTACGAAGGGACGCATCGTAAGTTGTGTTGAATACGAAAAGCCGTTACATTTTGGACGAATTGGATCGTCTGTACGAACATACTTCGTCCAGACGAACTATTATGTTTCGTCCAGGACAAATATTTTCGTCCAGGACGAAAGTATCGTTTTCCTTTAAATATGAAGGATTTTCAAACTTGACAATCACACTTTCAAATTTCCTTTTCAATCCCTTTCAACATCAAATCAACAATGGCCTCCTCTAGCAAAAGACAAAAGGTTTTGGTGAAGAAACCAAATAGGAATGCCCCAGACAACTTTCTTTCCAAGGCAAATGAAGAATCTTTTCCTCGTTTTGCCTCCGCAAAAATCACTCCGTCTCGCATTCTTATCCCAGCAGAGTTAAAATTTAGGGTAATGCACCTCTTCGCCTCAACCCAATTTCAGTTCATTCTTTCTCTCGTCCACTTCTACAATAAACAAACCTACCATTACTTTCTTGCCAACATGAGTTTCAATTCTGACCACTCTATCATTAGTTCTTTTGTTTTTTAAGAAAAAAGTTTGAGATCACCAAGCACGATCTTGGTGCATTTTTAAACTTAAGAACTGAGGGATATAGAGCCCACACCCTAATGTCAAAAAAACTCCTTCAAATGGTTTGAAATCAATAGGGTAATTAGAGGAAATGCGATTGACAATCATGTTGCTAGAGTCTCAGGTATGACCCAAGATGCCCGAATCATCCAGCATATCCTTAGATCCTCAATTATTCCTAAAGCTGGTGATAGGATTAACATCACTCCTCTCCTTTCTTGTCTAACTTTTTTAATCATGTCAAGACATCCTATTGATGAAGCCCAACTCATCATAGATCATATCTATGGGCTTTCAGAAATAGGACATGCTGATCAGAAGAGGAAGAAGAACATTTCATTAGGGCACTTAATTACTTATATTTTGGAGAAGAAATACAATATAGTGCATCCTGATGAGGAATATGAAGAGCCAGTTTACTATAACAACACATCATTCAGACTGCTCTTCAAGGAGGAAAAAGAAAAAGGGAAGCACATGACAGTGCTTCAGAAGAAGAAGAAGAAGAAGGAGAGCATACCTCTGCACCTCAGTCAGATTATCAGAATCTGATTGAAAGATTTGATCGATTAGAGACTCATATTGATCAAAGATTTGATCAATTTGATGCTCAACTTGTGCAGCAACAACATGACATTGGTGTTATTAGAAATGAAGTACATGATATCAATACCAATGTAATGTTGATGGCCTCCTACTTTAACCTTTTCGGTGGCATTCCTCCTCCTCCTCCTCCAGAACAGTAGAGATGATTTTATGTGTTTTTGTTGTGTACTTGTGTTGTATTTTTGTTGTGTTGTTGTGTTAGTTACTCATTTTTTTTTTATGTCTTGTTATGTTAATGTTTTTGTTAAGTGTATGTTTTGTCTTTTATTTTAAGTTGTGTTTAGCTTTTGTGAAATGTAATCCTTTCATATAAATCAATGCATTTCGCACTTGTTTCAGTATTGATTTGTTATTGAAATGTGGTTAATTTTTATGAATTTCATTAGTATTATTTAATCTTCATAGTGCTTAAATTAGAATGTAATTTGAGATTATCTACATTAGAAAATCTAGTCTTTCTAAATTTAAAAGTTGTTTATAAACTTGTTTGTAATTAGAATTTTTTAAATTCATGTCTATTCATTTAGACTACATAAAAGTTAAAATTATTATTGCAATTTAGATGTTTACTTATTTTGTATTTCCTTGTTCAAATAATATTTATGTACTTAGAAATATTTGAAATTTTAGATTATTGATTTTGGAAAGAATTGGTCTAAATTACTCTTGAAAATTGTACAAAAAGTACAAAAATCAAAAGAAATGCGCAATGGTTCGCAAATATGAAAAAGAGGCACAAAATCAGCTCAATATCAATAGATGCACAAAAAAATGTGCTCAAAAATTTGAAAAAGATGCGCAAAGCGCCACATGTGGTAATTCTCTTCTTTCCAAATTCTTTCAATCTCTTAATTCAAATTGATCTTATGTTCATTTATATTTCTATTGAATTTTGAAATATAGAATTTTTTCTTCATCTCTCTTGTAATGATTTTCTATATTGAAATGTCTAAATTGAATCATGTCTTTGCTAAAATTCTTCTTACTTACAATGTTTATATCACTTTTTGAATCTCCTGAATTTCTATGATTGACCTAATGTTTTTAGTTGAAAATTGCATACCTTATATCAATCACCATTTAGATTAAATATTCAAATGAATTTTCATACAATTACTTACATTTCTTCTTCACTTTTTGTTGCTGTCAAAAAGGGGGAGAAATTATTATTAGTTTGTGTATGTTTTAGTTGTATATTTTAGTTTGTGTATGTTTGTGTTTTTTCTCTTTTTAGTTGTTCTGTTTGTTGCAAGTTTGTGTTAAAATTTTTTGAAAAAAAAAAAAAAAAAAAAAAAAATTTGTTCGTTAAATATTGTTCCTTAATGCCTAATGCCTCCTTATTTTAATGTACTCATAAATTCAGGGGGAGTTTAGGAGATAAAAGATGTGTTTTAAACTTGAAACCATACTAATAATAATTGTTTTGCCATCATCAAAAAGGGGGAGATTGTTTGAATAGTTGCTATTTGAATGAGTTATATTTATGCAACTTATGTAGTTTTTGATGATTCCAAACATTATTGTTCAAATGTATAGTTATCTCCTAACAATTTCAGAAGATTTGCACTTGCTCTTGTGTGTACTAACATTTCAGGAAAATCAGACTCCAGACTACGAAAACTTCAATTCAAATTCAACATGAGATATTTTGTTTAATTGATGTTTGTCTTTTCTTTGAATTAATTTTGAAAGGGAGTGATTGTAATTGAGTGAATAAAATCTCACACACACAAATAAGGAGATCTTGAAATTCTATACTGATCGTACAGGACGATATTTATCGTACTGGACGATCTGTCAGTTATCTCCTATAGAGCACTTGGAACGAATAGGAACTTGCTTTGAAAAATTTTCTAAGTCCTATTCGTCCAGGACGAAATTTATCATCGTCCCAGGCGATGGGTTCACTGCAAAATTTTCGTCCAGACGAATTTTACCATCGTACGAGGCGACCAGTCCTCTGGAAAAATTTTCGTACAGACGAAAATAAATATCGTACAGGACGATCAGTTCTCTGCAAAATTTTTCGTCCAGACGAAAACAAATTATCGTCCGCGGCGATTGGTTCTCTGGAAAATTTTCGTCCAGACGAAATAAATAATCGTCCAGGACGATCGGCTCTATGGAAAATTTTCGTCCAGACGATCACATTTTCGTTCAAACGATAAACCGACTTAGAACAGTTTTCAGCAGTTTCTAGAACCGACCTTGTAATAACCGTTCGTACTGGACGAACCATGTTCGTACAGGACGATCAGCTGTACGAAGTCAGTTCGTACACATATACAAATTGGGTCGTTTCAGATCGTTTAAGTAAAATCGTACAGGACGATCCAGGATCGTACAGGACGATCCACTGCGTACAGAATTGAAAATTTGCAGTTTTTGGGCGGTTTCACTTGTCTTTTATATAAATAGTCCAAATTAGACTGCCACCCAATCTTTTTGTCATTTGATCTTCGTACCTCTTGGGAGAATAGCTAAGGAGAGAGTGGAAGAGAGCATTCAAAGAAGGATTCATACCACTGGAGCGAGAAGGCTTCACTTGGATTGCTAAGGTAAGAGTCTCTACTTGTGAAATTGGATTTCTTCACTCTTTTTCTTTCTTCCTTCTAGATTCTTGTGAGAAGATCTGTCAAGGAGATCCGGTTCTCTGCCGACACTTGGAGAGTGTGAACAGCCGAAGGGTTCTCTGCCCACACTTGGAGAGTGTGAACAGACGAAGGGTTCTCTGCCCACACTAGGAGAGTGTGAAAGGATGAAGGTTCTCTGCCTACACTTGGAGGGTGTGAAAGGACGAAGGTTCTCTGCCTACACTTGGAGGGTGTGAAAGGACGACGGTTCTCTGCCAACACTGGGTTTTGTGTAAAAGGACGGACGGTTCTCTACCGCACCGGGGAGTGGAGAAAAGAGTGTGTTGTAAGGGCTTCTCCGCCTTGCTGTGGGTGCAAAAGGAGAGTCACTATTGGTATTAGTGCAATACTCAGAGGGTGCCTCTGAGGAGTGGATGTAGGTCTGGTTATAGACCGAACCACTATAAATCTGGTGTCATTTACTTTATAGCTTTTACGTTTCCGCACTTTAAATTTCAGTTTAAACAACTCTGTGGTTGAAAAACATTTTTCTACTAACTTTAAAAGAAAATTTTATTTCGGTTCAACTTTATTATTAAGAGGGTTTAAAATTTTAAAAACTACCAATTCACCCCCCTCTTGGTAGCCTTGGGACATTTACTTAGGCTTAACAACCTAATTACTGGACTCAACAAAACTCATGTCATTAGTGATACAGAAGAAGAACCAGAAGCTGCATCTGCACCCGCCAATGAACCAAATTATCAGGATTTGGTTCAAAGATTTGATCACTTAGAGACTCATTTTGATCAGCACTTTGATCAAATTGAGACTCATATTCAGCAGCAGCCCGCACAGTATCAGCATGGCATGAATTTTATGAGGGATCAGATGAATGATATCAGTACCATTATGCTTATGATGAGTACTTACTTTAAAATCTTTGTTGCTGCACCTCCTCCTACTCCACCAGATCAGGGTCCTTCTTAGTGATTATTGCACTTAGTTTTATCTATTTTCAATACTTTGTGTTTTAGATGTGTTTTAAGTAAGTTTGTTGTATTTTCTTTACTTTAGATGATTTGTTTCTGTATTGATATCGTGACCTTAAATTGTAATATCTTCTTAGTGATATCAATATATGTTCACGTGTTTTGGATTTAATTGTATTGAAATGTGTGTTAGCCTTTATGACAATCATTAGATTTTTGATATTAATAGTGCTATACTTTGAAGTGCACGTCTAAATTAAATTCATTAGATAATCTAATTTTTTATAAATTTAAGTTCTGCTTATAACTTGATATAATTAGAATTTTTAATTAAATGTCTCTTATTTAGACTATATTAATTCTAATACTATTATTTCAACTATGATGTTTTCTTATTTTATATTTCACTTATCAATAAATACACTTAGAAAAATTTGAAATTTTTTATTATTTATTTTGGAAAGATCAAAATTACTCTTAAAAAAATGTACAAATGTATAAAAATTAAAAAGAATGCGCAACGGTTCGCAAGTAGAAAAAGAGGCACAAAATAAGCCCAAAAATAAAAAGATGCACAAAAATGTGCCAATAATTTGAAAAAAAATGCACAAAGCGCCACATGTGAAAATTATTTCTTTCCATTATCTTTTAATCTCTTAAATCAAATTGATCTACTGTACATTTATATTCTGTATTGAAATTTGAAATATACAAATTTTCTCTTTATCTTTTTTGCAATGATTTTCTTTATCTTAGTGTCTAAATTGACTCATGCTTTTGATATATTCTTTCTATTATCAATGTTATATCTCTTCTTAAATTTTATGAATTAATATGATTTGTCTAACGTTTTAATTTTATTTGCAAACAAATTTTAATCACTTTTAAGATTGAATTATCAAATGATTTACATATGTCTGCTTATATTTTAAATCTTTTTCTTCTTTACTTTTTGCTCTTGTAAAAAAGGGGGATAAATTATTTGTATCGTATTCTTTGGCTTTATTTGATCTGTTTTTGTTTTTTTTTGTATTTTGTGTTTGATGTATACGTTGTGTGTGTTTATTTTATCTATATATTTCTAAAAATATCTCCTTATTTACACGTGTTCATCAATTCAGGGGGAGTTTAGGATTTTTTTTATTTTCAAAATTATACAAACAATAATTATTTTGCCAACATCAAAAAGGGGGAGATTGTTAAGAGAGTTGTTATTTGCATGTTTTACATTCTTGCAACTTGTATAGTTTTGATAATTTTAAATATTATTGTTGTATGAATAGTTAGCTCCTAACACTTTTTGGAAGAGTTGTTTTTGCTCTTGTATGTGCTAACATTTCAGAAAAATCAAACTCCATACTACAAAGACTTCAAATCAAATTCAGCATGAGATACTTTGTGTATTTAAAAATTTGTATTTTTCTTTGAATTAAATTTGAGAGGGAGTGATTGTAATTGAGTGAATACACACACACACACCTTAGGAGATTTTGAGAAATTTGTACTAATCGTACAGGACGAACATAGTTCGTACGGGACGATCAAATCAGTTATCTCCTCTAAAGAGCAATGGAACGAACAGGAATTGAAGAAAATTTTTTTATGTCCTGATCGTCCTTGATGAAGTGTATTCGTCCCAGGATGAAATGTTCTCTAGAAAATTTTCATTCAAGAACGAAGTGTATTCGTTCCAGGATGAGGTTCTCTCTGGAGTACTATCGTCCAGGACGAAGTGTATTTGTCTCAGGATGATTTGCTATCTGTTAAACTTTTGTCTGGACGAACCTTAACTTCATCCCAGGATGAACTGAACTGACTTTCAAAATTAAGTGTCATTTCTCAGTTTTTGGGAACCGACCTATGGAATAACTGTTTGTACCAGACGAACCTAGTTCATATGGGACGATGTGTGTGTACGAAGTCATTTCGTACCCATATACATTAGGTTCATTTCAAACGCATTTAAGTAAAATCGTCCAAGATGATTCACGATATTACGGGACGATCCAATTCGTATTAACTTGAAAATTTGCAGTTTTTGGAAAGTTTTTTGTGTCTTTCCTATAAATAGTCCAAACTAAACTGCCATATAATCTTTTTGCCAACTGATCTTCGTGCGTATTGAAAGAAAAGTCAAGGAGAGAGTGTGAGAGAGTGTTTGAAGGAGATTTCTTGCCATTGGAGCGTGAAGGTTTCACTTAGTACTCAAAGGTAAGAGTCTTTACTCTTGGTTTTTGATTACTTCACTCTTTCTCTCTTCATTTTAGAATTCTTGTGAGAATATCTGTTAAGGAGATCCGGTTCTCTGCCGACACTTGGAGAGTGTAAACAGCCAAAGGGTTCTCTGACCACACTTGGTGAGTGTGAACAACCAAAGGGTTCTCTACCCACACTTGGAGAGTGTGAAAGGATGAACGGTTTTCTACTGACACTTGGAGAGTGTGAACAGTCGAAGGGTTCTCTGCCCACACCTGGAGAGTGTGAATAGCCGAAGGGTTCTCTGCCCACACTTGGAGAATATGAAAGGATGAAGGGTTCTCTGCCCACTCTAGGAGAGTTTGAAAGGATGAAGGGTTCTCTGTCCACACTAGGAGAGTGTGAAAAGACGAAGGTTCTCTGCCAGCATTGGGGATAGTGTAAAAGGATGACGGTTCTCTACCGCACTAGGTAGTGGAGGAAAGAGTGTTTGTAAAGGTTTCACCGCCTTGCTGTGGGTGTAAAAGGAGAGTCACTATTGGTATTAGTGCAATACTCGGAAGGTGCCTCCAGGGAGTGGATGTAGGTCTAGTTTTGACCGAACCACTATAAACCTCATGTCTTTATTTTTTCACTGCCTTTTTTATTTTTATGTTTTTACTTTTAAAACTGTGGTTGAAAAACGTTTTCTACAAAACTCATTAAAGTTTATTTTTCAGTTTAAAAATTAAAAAGAGGGATTAATTTTTTAATTAACAATTCACCCCCCCCCCCTCTTGGTTAGCTGCTAGGACATAAGCTTAGGTTTAACAACCTAATTCATAGTGAACGAGTTTCAACACTGGTGTGGAGTTAGCATTCTCTAGTGTATTACATGGTGATGTGGGAGGTTTACTTGGGAAATCTGTATGGGAACTATTTTTTGGTTGGTTGGTTGGTTTCCTAGTGTGGAGTTGCCGTTCAGAATTTCATTGTTCTCCTCTTGGTTGGGAGTTTGTATTTCTTTCCCTGGAGGCCGTATTAATGCTATCTTAATATGGTTAGCTGGTGTTACCCTTGGGCTTAAAGTGTTTTTAATTTTTTCTTTTGTATTGCTTTTTGTTGCTGTTCTGTGGGCTTTTTGTTGATTTTGCAGATAGCAAGGATTTCAGGATTTTTGCTGGGAAACAGTTCGTGCAAGCTAGTTCTTATTTCCTTCCCTCTTTTTGGGTGCTTGTTCTTAAGCACCATAGAATGCTTCTAGGTTGTTCTGTAATTTTGTGTAGTAAGGACCTTGTGCTCGTAGGTTTTTTATCTTTGAATTTTGTAGCTCTTATAAGCAATAGGGAGTACTAGGTCCTTTTAAGGACTTTGTATTATTTACCTTTAATTAATGCGTAGGCCCCTCCATGGGTTTTAATTTAAAAAAAAAAAAACACCATCAAGCCTTTGTCCCACTACGTGGGGTCGGCTACATGAATCCTTTTTCTCCATAGTTTCTTGTTAAAAGTCAAGTTCTCATTTAAATCTAATAAAGAAAGATCATTTCTATTATTATCTAACAAAATATTTTTAGGTCTACCTCTACCAAACCATCTAAGGCGACTATCTCTAATGTTATCTTCCACTGAAGCTACTTCAACCTTTTCACGTATATGCTCATTTTGTCTCCTATCTTTAAGGATAAAAATACTTATCCACTTGAGCATCCTCATCTCTGCAATAATTAACTTAGTATTATACTTCTCTTTTAATGGCCAATATTTGCCACCAAAAAGCATTGCAAGTCTAACCACCATCTTATGGAATTTTCCCTTAGGTTTGAGGGGGACTTTTCTTTCACACAACAAGCCTGACACTTTCCTCCACTTGAAACAACCAACTTGAATTATGTTAATAATATCCTCATCTATTTCACCGTTACTATGAACAATAAATCCAATATATCTAAAAAGTACACTCTTATTAATGACTTGATTGTCCAAAGTCACAATCCCCTAAATAGGTCTATTATTACTAAAATTACACTCCATATATTCAGTTTTAGATCTACTCATGAGAAAACCTTTAGACTCCAAGGTTGACTTCCACAATTCAAGTTTACCTTCAACTCTCTCTCGATCTAGTCTTATCAACAAGAAGAATATCATATGCAAGGTACACCCTCTTGCAAATGTCTAGTGAGAACATCAATGAGTAAAGCAAAAAAGATATGGGCTTAAGGCTGATTCTTGATGTAATCCAACTGAAATAGGAAAATACATGGCCAAACCATCTTGTGTTTGAATGCAAGTAATAGCTCTTGCATGCATATCTTTAATGATTTGAAAAATAAGCGTTATTAACTCCTTTATTTTCAAGAACTCTCCATAGTATTTCTCTTGGAACTTTATCAAAAGCTTTCCTTAATTAATAAATATGATACATAGATCCTCCTTATTTTCTCTATATTTCTACATCAAACCTCTCAATAAGTGTATGGTTTCCATAGTATACCTACCCGGATTGAATCCAAATTGATTTTGAGAAACATTAGTATCATGCCACAACCTATGCTCCATAACTTGCTCCCATAGTTTTAATGTATGACACGTTAACTTAATTCCTCTTTAATTCACACAATCTTGTACATTACCTTTACTCTTAAAAATAAGAAATAACACACTCATTCTCCACTCATCTGGCATCTTTTTAGTCTTCAAACTAATATTAAAAAGTTTAGTAAGCCAAAAAATTCCTTCATCTTCTAAGCATTTCCACATCTCTATCATCATATCCAATAGCTTTACAACACTTCATTTTCTTTAAAGCCTCCAAAGCTAGACACTAAACAAAAAATTTAACTACAACGATATTAAGGTAATTTTATTTCAAGTGTCTGTAAAAAAATTTATGAGGGCATCTTAAGTATTTAGCACTAAAATATCTCAGGGGAGCTCGTGCAAAAGGTAAGTTCCCACGATGGTTTATCATTATTTCCTTCTGGCTTAAATCTATTAAGCGTCTCATTCCTTCGAATGTCTATTCAATCAAAGTTCATAGGGCTCTTGTGATTTATGTGTTTTGAATAAAATAAAGCTGATTAATTTTATTATTAAGATTAATTAGTTTTATTCATTTTCATCCTTATCTCTTTTATTTATTATCTTGCAAAGGTGGGCTGTTTGGTCTTTTCCTATTAATAGACTTGCTGGTAGCGGGTTATTATGATGTGAAGGAAAATCTAAAGCAATTTTTTTTTGGGTTTTGAGAAAAGAGAGTTGGGCTTCTGGTGTGAGAGTAGGTTCATCCGAGAGTAAGAACTATGGTTTGTATGGTTTGGCTTCTTCTGTGAAGGAGAGGAAGATAGAGGTGGGGAAGTCTTTATATTCTTGTTTAAGAAGGTAAATCTTTCTTGTTTATCCTCTCTATCTTGTTCTTCTTCTTCGAGGAAGACAATCATAAGTGATTGTCCTTTGGTTGCCAGATTTTTGCCGTGAGCTCTTCTTTGGGTATGTGAGAGAAAGAGTTTTTGGATTGGGAATGCATTGAGTGGTGCTTGGTTAGGGTGTGAGAGTAAGAAAGGGCTAGGTTTTTGTTAACAATTTTTTGAGCTTCTTGTGGAAGAGAGAAGATTTGGGGAGGTGAAATCTTGGGATTTCTATGTGTATGAAGAAGGTGAACCCTTCTTGTTCTTCGCTTGGTTGTTCTTCATCTCTATAAAAGGCAATTGGTTTTGATTGCCGATTGTAAGCTGATTGTACCATAAGATCATGTTCCTTTACATTATAGTTGTACTCTGGAATTACAGGTATATGTTTCTCTTTGTAGATTAGGAGGTTTGGTTTTGATACCTATTGTGTTGCTCTCGGTTTGGAGTTACATCTCATGTTCACCCAATTCTAAGCATATTTTTCGTTTCTAATTTTAGCTCCCTGCTTCTCTATCATATCCAATTCCACCTAATATTCTTCTCAGCTTAATTTCTATTGTTTTTTGTTAAAAATTTGGTAAATATTCTGGGTGGAGGCATTTTATTGTTATAGCATTAATTTTAGATATGTATAAGATCTGTAAGGAAGCATCTTCTAATTTTTAGCATTTATTCTTCTCTATTTAGCCAAGTGTTGGCTAGTTTGGTTATATTTAGAAGTAATTTTCAGTATATAAAATTCTTGTATCCAATTTCCATAAGTAATGAATAAAAGAAGATGATCAAGGTTGCCCCATGGGTGTAAAGTTCGCAAGAACTTGAACCACGTAAATTTGGTGTGTTCTTGTTTCGATTTTTTCAAAAATTTGTTTATTGAAATTATTCTATAAATAAACTGTGAGAAAATAGTAATTATTTACTATTTGTGCCTTAGGAATTAATTTGTGAGAGTACTATTTGCAAATAACCTATAATCTATGATCAAGATAATTGAATTATCTGGTTGGGTGGTTGATTTATATCTTCCACCCACAACAATTTTGTATCAGTGCTATTTGATTAATAGATTATTTGCAAAATGTCTTCTACAAAGTTTGATATTGAAAAATTTGATGGAAAGAATGATTTTAATTTGTGGAAAATGAAATTTGAAGCAATCTTGATTCAACAAGGAGTTGAAAAGGCTTTATTTCCTAAATAAGAATTGCCTATGTCAATGTCTGATCAAGAAAAGATGAGTATGCAGAAAAAGGCCTTTAGCTCTATCATCTTGTTCTTAGCAGATCAGGTTTTGAGAAAGGAATCTCATGTCAAAATTGTATCTGAATTATGGAATAAATTGAAAGAATTATATAGACAGAAAACTCTTCCAAATATAATTTATTTGAAGGAAATGTTTTTTGGCTATAAAATGGAAGAGGTAAAATCCATTGATGATAATTTAGATGAAATCAATAAGCTCATCCTAGATCTTGAAAACCTTGAGGTTAAGATAGAAGATTAAGATAAAGCTATTATTCTTCTAAATTCTTTGCCTAAATCTTTAAAGAGTTTCAAAGAAACCTTTAAATATGGAAGAGATACTATAACAGTGGATGAAGTTCAGAGTGCTCTTTCCTCTAAGATTTTGGAAATGAAGATTTCTGAAACGCATCATCAAGGAGAAGGATTACAAGTTCGAGGAAGAACTCAAGAAAGAGGAAATAGTTTCAAGAATTGGAAGTCAAAGAGTAGAAGTAAGTCAACTTCTAAGAAAGATTATAGAAAGATTAAAAGTTGGCAGTGCAATAAAATTGGTCACATAAGAATATTTTATTCTGAAAGGTTTTCAAAAGATGATTTTCAATCTCAAGGGGATGCAACAATTGTTGGAGAAAATTATGATAGTGCTAATGTTCTTTTTATTGGTAATCATATGAATTCTACAAAATGGATTCTTGAATCAGGGTGCACTTATCATGTGAGTCATATCAAAGAGTGTTCTCTGATTATCAAAGTCTGAATGGGGAGAAGGTCTTACTTTGAAACAACAGAGTTTGTGATGTTGTTGGTATAAGATCTATTGCTATTAAGATGCATGATGTTCAGGTGAGAATTCTCAAGGATGTAAGGTATGTTCCTGATTTAAAGAGAAATCTGATTTCTCTTGGGACTTTAGATGACTATGGTTATGTTTTTAGATATGAGAAAGGTTTGTTGAGAATTTTAAAAGGTGCTCTTGTAATTATTGAAGGCTTTAAACAAGATGGGCTTTATGTATTACAAGATGCAACTATGATGGGTGAAACCCATGTGTAAGCTAAATCAGGTTTGGATAAAACTAAATTGTGGCATCAGAGATTAAAACATTTAAGTGACAGAGGTTTGGTTGAAATACATAAGCAAGATTTGTTCGATAGTAATTCTGACAAGAACTACTATCATTTTGAGGTGGAGCCACTTGTTTACTCAAAAGAAAGAAGCAGAATATATTGCAGTGGTGGATGATGTTAAAGAATCAGTTAGGTTACAAGATTTCCTTTGTGAGCATGGTGCAATGAAGCTTAATAAAATCTCAATAGGTGACAATCTTTCAGACATGGCTACAAAGGTAGTTCTTAGCAAATTTAGATATGGTCTAAGTTTGCTAAACTTGTGTAAGTAATGGTTTTAGCTTTGGCAATCTCATTATGTTTTATTATTTTATTTTCATTAAATCAAGGTGGAGAATGTGATTTATGTGATTTGAATAAAATAAAGCTAAGTAATTTTATTATTAAGATTAACTAGTTTTAATCAATTTCATACTTATCTCTTTTCTTTATTATCTTGCAAAGGTGGGCTGTTTGGTATTCCAATTAATAGGCTTGCTAGCAGCAGGTTATTATAAAGAGAAGGAAAACCTGAAGCAAAATTTTTAGGTTTTGAAAAAAGAGAGCTTGGCTTCAGGTGTGAGAGCAGGTTGATCCGAGATAAAGAGCTAAGGTTTGTATGGTTAGGCTTCTTGTGCGAAAGAGAGGAAGATAAGAGGTGGGGAAGTCTTTGGATTCCTATTTAGGAAGGTAAATCTTTCTTGTTTATCCTCTATACCTTGTTCTTCTTCTTCGAGGAAGATAATCGTAAGCGATTGTTGTTTGGTTGCCGGATTTGTGTCGTGAGCTCTTCTCTGGGTGTGTGAGAGAAAGAGTTTTGGGATTGGAAATGCATTGAGTGGTGCTTGGTTTGGGTGTGAGAGAAAGAAAGGGCTAGGTCTTTGTTAACAATTTTTTGAGCTTCTTGTGAAAGAGAGAAGATTTGGGGAGGTGAAATCTTGGGATTTATGTGTGTGTGAAGAAGGTGAACCCTTCTTATTCTCCCCTTGCTTGTTCTTCATCTCTGTGAAAGGCAATTGGTTGTGATTGCCGGTTGGAAGCTGATTGTGCCGTAAGATCTTGTTCCTTTGCATTATAGTTGTAGGCTGGAATTGCAGGTATATGTTTATCCTTGTAGATTAGGTGGTTTGGTTTTGATACCTGTTGTGTTCCTCTCGGTTTGGAGTTACATCTCCTGTTCACCCGATTCAATGCATATTTTTATTTTCTGATTTTAGTTCCCTGCTTCTCATATTATTAAAGATCTGATTAGATCTTAAATTGTTGCTTTGGAAGCATTGGTTTTGCTTTGGAGGGTTTCTCTATTCTCTGGCATATCGGGTTCCACCTACTATTCTTCTTAGATTACTTGCTTTTGTTTTCTGTTAAATATTTGGTAAATATTTTGGGTGGAGGCATTTTACTGTTATAGAATTAATTTTAGATATGTATAAGATCTATAAGGAAGTATCTTCTTTTTTTCAGCATTTATTCTTCTCTGTTTAGCCGAGTGTTGGTTAGTTTTTTTATATTGAGAAGTAATTTTTTGTATGTAAAATTCTTGCATCCAATTTCCATAAGTATTGAATCAAAGAAGATGATCGAGGTTGCCCTGTGGATGTAGAGTTTGCAAGAACTTGAACCATGTAAATTTTGTGTGTTCTTGTTTCTATTTTTCCTTAAATTTGTTTATTGAAATTATTCTTTTCATAAACTGCGAGAAAATTGTAATTATTTACTAGCAGAGGCATGGTGGGGGCATGCACCACCACTGGCTGGATGAAATTTTTTATTTTATTTTTGAAAACCTTTGTTAACAAGGTGAAATTTTCAAAAGGATCATTTGTGTTAAAAGTATTAGGAAAATGATCATAAAAAAATTAAAAAGGATCATACAAGTGAACAGTGATCGCATTTTTGAAAAAAAAAAAAGCATGACAGCACCATATTTTGCATGGAAAATGCGAACCAGGCATGTGTTTTCCATGCAAAACTCAAAACTGCTTGTGTGTTTTCTATTAAAATGCTGTGCTCCCTTGCATTTTCTTTATGCTGGACCCACCTTCACGAGAGGAAATTGCGGGAAGAAGACAGAGAAAGTCATGGGAAGGCTCGCTCATAACCTACTTGGATGCCCCGTGATTGAAGAACATTATGATTTAGGACATAATGATGTTGTTGCTAAAGTAGACCTCACTATTTTGGTTAAAAATGATTATATATATATATATATATATATATATATATATATATATATATATATATATATATATAAGACATCAAAAATCATGATGCAAAATTATGCCAAACATATTAAAATGTAATTCTTGAAAAAAAAAATACTCTTTTGCATTATGTTTGGCCACCATATAAAAATGTAATGCTTTCCATATGTTAATCAAGTTATTAAGCAGAAAAAGTGAGATAGAGAGAGAGGTAGAGAGAGAGGGATCAATACCAAACTCTGTACTAATTTAAAGCTTATTAATTAAAGGAATATATCATGTATAATATTCAATTTTAATTTATGTTAATTTTCATTATATTATTTTATATTTATTTTAATAATGTAATCATTTAAATATAGGTTATATTCATAGAGAAATATTTTTATTTAGTGATAAATAATATTAAATTATATGAAATATAGTAATAAATTAATAATTATTAGATAACACCCAAATAAATAATAATTGAAAGTATTTAAATAATTAAGTGTATGCATCTTTTTATATTTAAGTTAATGAAAATTATATCAATTAAAATTTATTTTAATAAGTAACTTAATTTATAGAGAAAAAATTCAAGTTAAAAAGCAATTATAACTTATTTTATTTAGAGAAAATTTGTAGAGAGATTTAATACATGAAATTAGATTTATAAATAAATATTTATAAATTGGATAAGACTTAATATTAATTTTAAATTTTTTATATAGAAACAAAATTAAGTAATAATTAAATCAATAGTGAGTAATTAAGTATATGAAATTTATATAGATATATAAGTTAATAAAAATTATTTTATTTAAAATTTAATTTAATAAGTAAATTAATTAAGTATAACTTATATTTAAAGAGAAATATATTAATTTAGTAATAATAAAAGCATATTAATTGAATAAGTATGTAAAAAAATATATAATAAATATATATTTCATTTACGTTGAAGTAAAGGAAAATTATATCTTTTAATATTTATATTAATAGGTAAATTAATTAAATATTAGTTACATTCATAGAAAAATATATTAATTAGAAGTTAAAAAGCAGATAAAACTAAGGCTTCGTTTTGGACGTTTTTTTATTGCTTTCTAAAACAGAGTTTTAGTTTAAAAATAAAAAAAATTTGTACTAAAACTCCATTTTAGAAACCAATAAAAAAGCCGTCCCAAACGAAGCCTAAATTTGTAGAGAAAAATAAATTAGAAAGATTAAATATATTAAAAACAGATTTTAAAAACAATATTATTAAATTCAAAAAGATGTAAAATTAAATTAAAAATTTTTAGATAATACAAAATTTGGAGGACATTAAAACCATAATAATTAATTAAGTTTTTTTTTTTTTTTGAAGTTATGGAGAATGATATCATTTAATATTTATATTAATAAGTAAAATAATTAAATGTAACTTATATTTATAGAGAAATATATTAACTTGAAGTTATAAAATAATTTTAACTTAATTTGTAGAGATAAATAATTTAAAGATATTAAATGTATGACAACATAATTTCCGCAAAAAACATTATTGAATTGTATCAAAATTTAAAGGCATATTAATTAAATAATTACATTAAATGTGAATATCATTTGATATTTAGCCTAATGAAAATAATATCATTGAAAATTAATATTAATAACTAAATTAAGTTATATAAGTTGTACTTATTGAGAAGATTATTAACTTTGCAATTTTTTTTTTGGGAAACTGAATAAAGCAATATTATTAAAAGAAACCAAAGAAAAAGAAAAAAACTAAGTGAATTTGGATATATCACATTCCTCCTTTAATATATTAAAGAAAATAGGAGGAATATGATTAATATCCAAACTTTCCCAAACAAAGTCATTATTTCTAGCATAGTTAGCACAACAATTTGCTAACTTATTACAACCTCTATTCACAATTTGAATGATAACTTGATTAAAATTCCTAAAAAAAAAAGAAGTCATCAATGCTAGTATTATTACCTCCTTGAACTCCCTCCTTGATAGACTTTTGAATAAAATTTAAGACATTATAATTGTCACCTTCTATAATGATTCCTTTAGAATCGAACATCCACTCTTGAAGAACTTTATTGAAGGCTAAAACCACTTATAGTTCTAGAGAAGAACTATCCCAATGCATTCGTTTGAACCCAAATGCAAATAGGAATCTACCTTTGCTGTCTCTTAAAACTCCTCCAATCGGTTGGAGGGGGATTCCAAATAGAAGAGAACAGCCTAAGCTGATTAGAATCCTAGTTGACTATAATAAGATCATAATTGATTGATGAGGATGTGAATGATAATGCATTTGCTGCTACAATATTGATGCTGTCCTCTTTATTACAATAGACTAGCTTATTTCTGCTTTTCCAAGAATGAAATATAACTAAGCAATAAAGATTGCCCAGGAAAATATTAGAATTAGAAATTTCCTTCAATTCTCTAATGCAGCAATTTAGATTGTTGAAAATCGGGATATTAAATCCCCATCTATTCAAAACCATCAGAACTTCAAAAATAAAATAGCATTTAACTGCTATATGATTAACATCTTCTATTTGATTGCAGGCTCTTGGACAGCCATTGTGGTTAATGAGTCTTCTATACATTAAAAATGCATTACATGGTATAGCTTTGTTCAACAATTCCCACCAAAAAAGTTCAATCCTTGGCCTGAGTTTTAACTTATTCAACCATCTCCAATTGGCATTCTCCTCCTTATTGATGGACTTTATTTCAAAAATTATAGCTGACAAGGATTTCCCAGAATGTTTAAATGCAATCTCTACTTCGTCTTTAGAAATTCTGTTCTGGATAGGAACAGAGCAAATCAGCTCAACCAATTCTGGACCGAAAACTTGCTTCAGATTTGTTACATCCCATCTTCCATCATGTATAAAATACTATAACCTTTCTTGTTCTTCTTGCAGATTTGCCACAAAAGTTGGCCACCTATCAATGCTTTTATCAAGGATCCACACATCCTTGGTGGTATTGATGAATTTCCCATCCATCACCTTCCATCTCAGAATTTTTTTAAGAGATTTAGCTCCCTTTGTTATAATCTTCCAAGAAGAAGATTCTCCATATTTGTTTTCATATTCCATGATTTCTGAACCATATTTAGCTATTAGAACTCTATTCAAAAGAGTGGTAGGATTTGTGTTGCAAATCTATTTTTTCATGGCTTATGTTTTGATGATTGACAAACACTACTTCTCTTGGACTACTTGTTGCTTCTAACTTTTCAGGAATCGAAGACCGGACGATTATGAAGAAGCCAAGTTCAAGATTGCGTAGGTTAAGGGTTAAGTCAGTCTGTAATTTTATTTTTCACCTTTTGAGTCTACTTGTAATGATCAAAAAGAATGATGCTAAGTAACCCTACACACACACACACACACTTGAGAGGCTTAGAATTTCTGTTTTTGCCCACATCGGCCCAGCCGATATTTATATCGTCTGGGACGATCAGCTTAAAATAGAAAGTCTAATTAAGGATTCTTAATTAAGGCAGCCGACATTAACCTATCGGCCTGGACGATACGTGTATCGGCCAGGACGATAAGCTCAAAATAGAAAGAGATAGCCGCCTTAGACAGTTTAGGCATACTGTATTTTAAATTATCGGCCAGGACGATTCCCGGATCGGCCTGGACGAAATTACCAAATTATGCCTTAATTGATCAGGAAATCAAGGGAGTAATTAAGGATGATTGATACGATCCGATCGGCCAGAACGATCGTGAGATCGGCCTGGATGAGCAAGCCAAATTTCAATCTGCCAGGACTGTTCCCAGGGCTGTGCTCAGGACGATTTACCTCTGATTTGAACTAATCGGCCAGGACGATCGGGAGATCGTCCTGGACGATAAAGCCAAATTTCAATCGTCCAGGACTGTTCCCAGGGCTGTGCTCTGGCCGATCTTCCTTGATTTGTACTATTCGGCCAGGCCGATGTCCATATCAGCCTGGACGATAAAGTCGGCTACTTGCAATTAATGAGCTCCTCTTGAGCTCTTCTATTTAAAGAGCTCTTCTTCAACGTTTTTGAGTACCTTTTGGCTACTACCTTGACCTGAGAAGACCTTGAGGAGAGAAAGAGAGAGAGGGAGAGAGAGAGGATCTTGTGAGGGGGAGCTTGTGAGGGGATTCACAAGGGTTGCTCAAGGATCGCTCTGCTTGTCTTTTGTCTGGAGTTTCTCGTCCGTGGAAGGGTCGGTAGAGGTAAGGAGTTTGCTTTTGGTTGTGGTTCTCTGCCAGCTTCAGGAGGAAGCAAAAGGAGGTGGGTTCTCTGCCTTGCCGGGGTGGCAAAAAGGAGTTTCTTGTGAGGGCTTCTCCGCCTAGCTGTGGGGGCTAAAGGAGAGTCACGTTTTGTAGTGCAATACTTGGAGGGTGCCTCCAAGGAGTGGACGTAGGTCGAGTCGACCGAACCACTATAAATTTCTGTGTTCTTTTTCTTGCTTCCGCACTTTTAAATTCCGCATTTATTTTTGTGGTGTGATTTGGTTTGTGATTTTCTTTCTTTGTCTTAAGAATTTTTTAAATACCAATTCACCCCCCCTCTTGGTTAGCTTGGGACTAAGTTCATAGGGCTTAACATCCCGAACGAACTTTCAAGTGGTATCAGAGCGGGATTCAAAAAATTAAGTTTGAAAACTTTTTGAATTTGATCCATGGCTAACATTGGAAATCGCAACACTACGGAAGGGTATTCTATTACCCGACCTCCCCTGTTCGATAACCTACCTTTTGATTTTTGGAAAACTCGCATGTCAACGTTTTTACAATCTACTGATTATCGCATGTGGATGCTTATTCAAGAAGGTTATTCTCCACCTTCTCGTGAAATTAATGGTGTTAAAACTGAAGTTGCTTTTACTGAATGGACTTTCGATGAACGTGATTTGGCTCAGTTAAATGCAAAATGTTTGAACTATTTTTTCTGTGCTTTGAAATCTGAAGATTATATGCGTGTTTCAATTTGCAAAACTGGTAAAGAGATTTGGGATAAATTATGCATCACCTATGAAGGTACTAATGAAGTTAAGCAATCCCGTTTGAACTTTCTCTTGCATGACTACGAACTTTTTCGTATGAAACCTCATGAATCGATTTCTGACATGTACACTAGGTTTACTCAGATTGTTACTTCATTTCATGCACTAGGAAAAGAGCTTTCAAATTATGAAAAAGTTAACAAGATTTTGAGATGCTTGCCTTCGTCTTATGATGCAAAAATAACTGCAATCACTGAATCAAAAGATTTGAATACTTATTCCATTGATATCTTATTTGGCTCACTCATTGCTTACGAGCAAGGTGTGAATCAAAGAAATCTTGATACAGGTGAGAAGAAAAAAGGAGAAAACAATCGCACTGAAGGCGCACAAATCGGATTCTGAATCTTCCGGGTCTGAAAGTGATGAAATTGCCTTCATCACAAGGCAATTCAAAAGCTTTCTAAGGAAGAAACAAAAAAGCATCATCAAAGTTGGAGAAAAGGGTAAGGATCATAAACATATTAAAGAATCTTCTGATGTTGTTTGTTTTGAATGCAGGAAGCCTGGACATGTGAGAACTGACTGCCCTACACTTAGAGATCAATCAAGCAAAGGAAGAAGAGAGGAGAAAGCTAAGTCTAGGAAGGACAAGAAGAAAAACCAAAGGAGCTTTTTGGCAGAATCTGGTACTGACTCCTCTGAGACTGAATCAGAGGAAGAAACTACAAACTTGTGTTTCATGGGAAAAGACCAAAGTGATCAAGAAGAGGTATGTGAACTTTCCTACGATCAACTTCTTGAAGTTTCAGAAAAAATTCATGCATCATATAGAAAACTAAAGAAAACTCATGCTAGCTTGAAACTAGAATTTTTAAATCTACAAAAAAGAGCATGAAATTTTGATTAAAGATCATCAAACAATTGATTCAAATCACATGACTTTACTTGATGAATTTGATGAGTTAAATAAAAATCATGGTGAGTTAGTTGAAGAACTTGATGCATTAAAAAATATCACACACATCACTAGAATCAGATTTTAAGAAGTCTAAGGAGATAGAGAAAAATTTGAGGATTGAAAATGAAGTTTTAAAAAACACTAATTTGAAGATTCAAAATGATTTAGAAGCATGTAAGAAAACTAGGATGACATCTACTTTTGATCAATTGCCAAAACCTAGGAAGAGGCATTATAACTCAAATCATTTAAGAAATCCCTTTCCTGGAGTTAGATGTTTTTCATGTGGCATGCTAGGACACATTTCACACACTTGCACAATTCACCAATAGTACACATTGGGTGTGGAGACCTAAGGTGCATGATCCACAGCATACCACACATGCATTGCATTCCTCTCTTCATAAGAAGGAACCCAAACCTGCTTGGGTTCCTAAAAACTAACATTTGATAATTTTTGCAGGAAGGCTCTCACAAAAGACCTCGTGAGAGTATGTGGTACCTGGACAGTGGATGCTCTCGACATATGACTGGTGACGCTAGCCAGTTTGTTGTACTAGAGTCCAGGACTGGAGGCAAGGTTACCCTTGGAGACAACACCACCAGGAAGGTGGTAGGAGCAGGTATAATTGGTAATTCCAAGAACCTTATGATTGAAAATGTTTTGCTTGTAGATGGATTAAAGCACAACTTGCTCAGCATCAGTCAATTCTGTGACAAAGGCTTCATCGTACAATTCTTTGCGGATTCATGCATTGTAAGTTTAAGTAACAACACTATTTTGCAGGGGAAAGAGGATCAACAACGTCTACATGCTTGATTTAAATAACACATTGAATGTGCTGCTTCTTTTTTGCTTAAAAACTGTGATTGATGATTCTTGGTTGTGGCACAGGAGGCTTTGTCATGCAAGTATGAAAACCCTTAGGAAAGTGACCCAAAAAGACCTAGTTAGAGGTGTCCCCAAACTTAAGTTTACAAAAGACCACCTTTGTGATGCCTGTCAACTAGGAAAGCAAGTCCACTCCACTTTTCATCCCATTAAGGACATTAGCACCTCTAGACCTTTAGAAGTCCTTCACATGGATTTGTTTGGACCCATTAGCACTGCTAGTTTGGGAGGGAAAATCTATGGTTTTGTGATTGTTGATGACTACTCGAGGTTCACTTGGACTAGATTTCTCTCTCATAAAAATGAGTCTTTTGAGGAGTTTTAAAAAACATTTTCTACTTGGATTCAGAAAAAGCTAGGTTGTGAGATTTTGACAATCCATAGTGATCATGGGGGAGAGTTTGAAAATGAAATGAAAGATTTGGAGATTTTTGTGAGGACAAGGGGATTAGCCATAATTTTTTCAGCCCCTAGGACCCCCTCAGCAGAATGGGGTAGCTGAAAGGAAGAACCGGACCTTGGTGGAAGCCGCTAGAGCCATGCTTGCTGAATATTCACTTCCAAAATACTTTTGGGCTGAAGCGGTTAACACAGCTTGTTATGTATTGAATAGGGTGAATGTTAGAGCCAAATTAGAGAAGACACCCTATGAGATCCTTAAGGGTAGGACACCCAATCTTTCCCACCTTCATGTCTTTGGTTGTAAGGTTTTCATTCACAACAATGGGAAGTCTCACTTGGGAAAATTTGATCCTAAATCTGATGAAGGAGTATTCTTGGGATATTCTAGTGTTGGGAAGTCTTTTAGGGTGTTTAACAAGAGAACTTTGATGGTGGAAGAAACAACCCATGTAGTTTTTGATGAGTCTGATTCTAAGAAACATGGAGTAGAAGATGATGATGTTGGAGAAATTACAAGTGGAGTAGAAAATTTGGGGAAGGGAAGTAAGCACCTAAGTAATGAAGGAGTAGAAGGAGTCACCCAAGGAGTAGAGAACTTTGTTGAAAGGGGAGAAACTTCACACACTTTGCCTAGAGATTGGAGATACTCTACAAGTCACCCCAAGGATTTGATCTTAGGAGACCTTTCTAGTGGAGTTAAGACTAGACATGGACTTAGGAAGGAGGTGAACCACTCTGCTTTTATTTCTATGACTGAACCCACCTCCATTAACCAAGCCCTTTCTGATGAGTTTTGGATTTTAGCAATGCAAGAAGAGTTGAATCAATTTGTTAGGAATGATGTTTGGGAACTTGTGGAAAGACCTAAAGAACAAAGTGTAGTTGGAACAAAGTGGGTCTTTAAGAACAAAGTGAATGATTCAGGAGTGGTGGTGAGGAATAAAGCAAGATTGGTGGCTAAGGGGTACAATCAAATAGAAGGGATAGACTTTGAAGAAACTTTTGCCCCTGTAGCTAGATTGGAAGCCATTAGAGTGCTATTAGCCTTTGCCTGTTATAAAGGATTTAAGCTTTTCCAAATGGATGTCAAGAGTGCCTTTTTAAATGGGGAAATAAAGGAAGATGTGTTTGTAGAACAACCTCCAGGATTTGAGAGCTCCCAATTTCCAAATCATGTGTTTAAATTGAAAAAGGCATTGTATGGTCTAAAGCAGGCACCAAGAGCTTGGTATGAGAGGCTTAGCACATTCTTACTAGAGAGGGAGTTTGTCAAGGGAAGTGTAGACACCACCCTTTTTTCTTAGGAGAGTTGGAGATGATTTACTCATTGTTCAGATTTATGTGGATGATATACTCTTTGGATCTTCTTCTAATAAAAATTTGTGTGATGATTTTTCTAAAACAATGAGTAGAGAGTTTGAGATGAGTTTGATGGGGGAGTTGTCCTACTTTTTGGGGTTTAGCATAAAATAATTGGAGGATGGAACTTTTTTTAAATCAAACAAAATACATAAAGGACATTTTGAAGAAATATGAGATGGATGGACAAAGCCAAGCCAATTAACACTCCCATGACTTCTAGTGCTCCATTGGATAAGGACCCAAGTGGTAAGTCTGTTGATCAGAAGAAGTATAGAGGCATGATTGGATCTTTACTTTACTTGACTGCGAGCCGACCTGACATCATGTTTAGTGTTTGCCTTTGTGCTAGGTTTCAGGCTGACCCTAAGGAGTCCCACTTGACTGCTGTTAAGAGAATTTTTAGATACCTTTTGGGGACACATGGATTAGGGATTTGGTACCCTAGACATAGCACTTCTTTTGAGATTATTGGTTTTTTTGACTCTGATTTTGCAGGATGCAAGGTGGATAGAAAGAGCACTTCTGGAACTTGTCAATTCATTGGACAATCTTTGGTCTCTTGGTCTAGTAGGAAGCAAGACTCTGTTGCTCTTTCCACTACCGAAGCTGAATACATTGCTCTTGGAAGTTGTGTGGCCCAAGTCCTTTGGTTGAAACAACAGGTATTGGATTTAGTATTACATGTAAGTACCATCTCAATCTTTTGTGACAATACTAGTGCCATATGCATCTCTAAAAATCCTATCCAACATTCAAGGACTAAACACATTGACATTAGGCATCACTTCATTAGAGATCATGTGACTAAGGGAGACATTGAGTTACACCATGTGACAACTGAAAATCAACTGGCAGACATCTTTACTAAACCACTGGCCTTCGATACTTTCAGCTCTTTAAGGACCAGGTTGGGTGTGATTGACATAAATGCATGAAACTTTTTATTTTCTTTTGTTTTTCTTTCTTTTGCTTTTGTTTCCTGTTTTGTTGTTTTAGTTCTTTTTGTGTGTTTTATTTTTTTCTTTCTTTCCTTTTTGTCTCTCTTTACTTAGTTTTCAAAATCATGGCTAATATGGTATTATATTCCTTGTCCTTGCTTTTGGGAATTTGTAGTCAATATGCTTTTATCTACTCGATCTTTTAGATGGTAGAAATATTTTGTGATTGTGTCTCTTTCTCTAACCTATTTTAGTGGCATAGTTTTCTTTTTTAATCAAAAATCTCTCTCAAGTTAAAGATTGTTTATGGAATTGAGATCTTTTCTTAAACTTGCTTAAAAAAAACTCTATCTTACACTTATAATGTTTAAAGTTTGTTTTTCACATCAAAATTTCTCGTTACTCTTGTCCTTGATTATTGATTCTGCTTGTGATAACTCTTCCTTTTGTTAGAGAGAGTGCTCCTATTCTCTAATATATGAGAAGATATATTCACAACTTTGTCTTTAAAAGATTATAAAAGAGACTATAGCTTGCAAAAAAAAAAAAAATGGCCAATGATGCCAACAAAAGATGCGCAAAGACGCCAAAAATTGAACAAAAAAAAAAAAAAAATTGCGCAAAGCGCCACGATATTGACAAGAGGCATAAAATGAGCCCACTCCAAAACAAGCTACTTTCTCTTTTTAAATCTTTTAGAACTTAGAAGTGTTGGTTATCAAAGACTTGACTTCGATTAACTTGCGATTGTGACAAATTTACTTTACCTCATTATTGTATGAAGATGGTTTTTTCTTAAGCCAAGTGATAGGTGAAATCCTTTTTCTCATAACCAATTAATTTCTTGAGTTAGGTCATTGATTTCAAAAGAAAATTCTACCCTAAAAAAAATGTCTGAGCTAAGGGTAGCCATGATCGGATATTCTACTATTCTATAGATTGATGAGCTTATTAACACATTAACTCACAAATTTTTTGAATCAATCACATGGAATACTATATCATGTTCATGCCTTGTTAAAAAAAAAATTAATAATAATAAAAAAATAAAAATAAAAAAGGGGTCTCTTTGCTTTGCTTTCTTATACCCTCCTTTTTGATATGTCAAAAGGGGGAGAAGTTTATGAGGTTTTTTTTTCATCAATCCAGAATTTTTTCCATTAACTGTTTTCGTAGTGGTTTGCCATCATTAAAAAGGGGGAGATTGTTGCAAATCTATTTTTTCATGACTTATGTTTTGATGATTGACAAACACTACTTCTCTTGGACTACTTGTTGCTTCTAACTTTTCAGGAATCGAAGACCGGACGATCATGAAGAAGCCAAGTTCAAGAATGCGTAGGTTTAGGGTTAAGTCAGTCTGTAATTTTATTTTTCACCTTTTGAGTCTACTTGTAATGATCAAAAAGACAGATACTAAGTAACCCTACACACACACACTTGAGAGGACTTAGAATTTCTGTTTTTTTACCCACATCGGCCCGGCCGATATTTATATCGTCCTAGACGATCAGCTTAAAACAGAAAGTCTAATTAAGGATTCTTAATTAAGGCAGCCGACATTAACCTATCGGCCTGGACGATACGTGTATCGGCCAGGACGATAAGCTCAAAATAGAAAGAGATAGCCGCCTTAGACAGTTTAGGCATACTGTATTTTAAATTATCGGCCAGGACGATTCCCGGATCGGCCTGGACGAAATTACCAAATTATGCCTTAATTGATCAGGAAATCAAGGGAGTAATTAAGGATGATTG
The DNA here is from genome assembly GCA_019514585.1 of Dendrobium officinale. Classification (NCBI taxonomy): domain Eukaryota; kingdom Viridiplantae; phylum Streptophyta; class Magnoliopsida; order Asparagales; family Orchidaceae; genus Dendrobium; species Dendrobium officinale. The sequence continues at coordinate 20,604,164 of CM033698.1, forward strand.
ATACGATCCGATCGACCAGGACGATCGTGAGATCGGCCTGGACGAGCAAGCCAAATTTCAATCGGCCAGGACTGTTCCCAGGGCTGTGCTCAGGACGATTTACCTCTGATTTGAACTAATCGGCCAGGACGATCGTGAGATCGGCCTGGACGATAAAGCCAAATTTCAATCGTCCAGGACTGTTCCCAGGGCTGTGCTCTGGCCGATCTTCCTTGATTTGTACTAATCGGCCAGGCCGATGTCCATATCGGCCTGGACGATAAAGTCGGCTACTTGCAATTAATGAGCTCCTCTTGAGCTCTTCTATTTAAAGAGCTCTTCTTCAACATTTTTGAGAACCTTTTGGCTGCTGCCTTGACCTGAGAAGACCTTGAGGAGAGAAAGAGAGAGAGGGAGAGAGAGAGGATCTTGTGAGGGGGAGCTTGTGAGGGGATTCACAAGGGTTGCTCAAGGATCGCTCTGCTTGTCTTTCGTCTGGAGTTTCTCGTCCGTGGAAGGGTCGGTAGAGGTAAGGAGTTTGCTTTTGGTTGTGGTTCTCTGCCAGCTTCAGGAGGAAGCAAAAGGAGGTGGGTTCTCTGCCTTGCCGGGGTGGCAAAAAGGAGTTTTCTTGTGAGGGCTTCTCCGCCTAGCTGTGGGGGCTAAAGGAGAGTCACGTTTTTGTAGTGCAATACTTGGAGGGTGCCTCCAAGGAGTGGACGTAGGTCGAGTCGACCGAACCACTATAAATTTCTGTGTTCTTTTTTCTTGCTTCCGCACTTTTAAATTTCCGCATTTATTTTTGTGGTGTGATTTGGTTTGTGATTTTTTCTTTGTCTTAAGAATTTTTTAAATACCAATTCACCCCCCCCACTTTTGGTTAGCTTGGGACTAAAGTTCATAGGGCTTAACATCCCGAACGAACTTTCAATTTGAAATGAGCTTCTAAGCAAATTTAGCTCTCCAATTGTCTATCATAATTTTATTGATTTTCTTAGCATTCCTACAAGAAGCTATAGAAAAATAATAATGTCATCATTATATTGTATGTGAGATACTTTTTCTGCATTTGGAGACACCTTCGCTCCAATTTTTGGTCCTCTTTAAATGAATTCTTCTGTTAACAATTGAGAACACAAGATAAACAAAAATGGAGATAAAGGGCATCCTTGCCTGAAACCACATTTAGCTCATATCCATTCAGTATTCATACCATTAATATTAATGGTGTATTTGGTATCAACTACACATTGAAGAAGAAGCTTTGAAAATGTTTTTGGGAACCCATAGATGTACAATACTTGCTCCAAGGTTTGCCAACCCATACTATCATAGGCTTGTTCCATATCCACTTTGATAGCCGTCAAGCCTTTTTTAGATTTAGAAAATCTAAATTTGTTAATGATCTCTTGAGTTAGAAGGATTTTATCTGATATGGACCTACCCTTGATGAAATCAACTTGATTCTCTAAAATGATTTTAGGAATGCAGCCAACTAATCTATTCAACAAGATTATGGCTGATATTTTATAGATGGAATTACAGAGAGTAATAGGTTTGTAATTAGAAGGATTAACTAGATTTTTAAGCTTGGGAATAAGAATAACATAAGTTTCCTTCCATTGATCACACATTATGCCAGATTGTAAAAAATGATAAAGCGCCTTCCATATGTCAGCTTTAATGATATTCCAGTAAAATTTAATAAAGGAATAAGTAATTCCATAAAGACCAAGAGAAATGTTACCTTCAAGTTGTCGAACAACCGCTTCCAGTTCTGAAATAGAGAAATCAACCATCAGCATTCCAATGTCAGGTTCTTCTAGCACTTTGCTTGGTTTTGGCCAACCATATAATTTACATTTCCTCAATCTCCATTTCTCCTTGAAGTACCTAAATAAAGTATCTTCAATGCATTCTGGTTCCTCACACATTCTTCCATTGGAGTATTTAATTTGTTTGATGTAGTTCAAGTTCCGTCTAGCCGAGGCCATAGAGTGAAAATACTCTGAATTAGAATCACTTTCCTTGATCCATTTGACTTTAGCTCTCTGTTTCCACCAAGAGGATAGTCTTCCTAAGGAAGAATTGAGCTCCTTTACTTTAAATTTTAGCAAACAAATTTTGTCTTCTGATAATCTTCCTGAATTTGCTTCTTCTTCTTGCAACTCAATTATATCTTTCTTCAATTCTTCTTTAAGGGAGTTGAGATTAGAATGTTTAGCTCTACTCCAGTGAAATAGAGCCTTTAAAACTCTTCTAAATTTAATGTTCAAAGTGTGAATGTCATGACCTTTAACAAATTTTCCCTAGGTTTTTTTATACAATATCTTTGGAAGCAGAAAATGAAGTCCAAATGTCTTCAAACTGCAGCTTTTTTGGTTTTTTAAAACCTGAATTGAAAATATTAAGCACTAACGGGCAATGATCCGATGCAATTCTTCCAAGGTTTCGAACAACAGCTGGTTGAATGGAATTCAATGCAGCTGAGTTGAGAAGGCAGCGATCCAACCTCTCTAAAATACGAGCTCCTCCTTGCTTATTATTACACCAGGAAAATCTGGGTCCAATGATCCCCATATCATGAAAATCACAGTTATTCATGAATGCATTCATGTCTTGAGGTCCTTGAGAGAAGGAGAACCTCTTTGCCTCCCCTTTTTTCCTCTTGAGACAATATACAATTAAAATCACCTCCTAAGATAAAAGGAAGGTGAGTGTTTGAATGAGCTTCTAATCTTTCCAATAATTGCCTTCTCACATATGTGTCTTTTCTTCCATATACCATTGCTATCATCCAATCTCCTTTGTTAGGAATATTAATAATGAAATTACTAAATGATAAGAGGGGGGGTGAATTGTGAAAATCTTTTTCTCAATAAAAATAACCCTAAACAGGAGTTCTAATCTTTCTTGTTATTTTTAAAATTTTACAACAAAACTTTAAGCAAGATTTCTTCCACAAATTTCACCATGCAATAGTTATGAAAATTAAATGCAAGTAAATGGTAAATGACGATAAGAAAAAAACACACCAAGAATTTTTATAGTGGTTCGGTCAAAATATGACCTACGTCCACTCCCCGGAGTCCTCCGCTCTGGGATTTTCACTACCAAAAATAGTTCTCCTTTTGCCCCCCTCGGCAAGGCGGAGAAGCCTTTACAAACCTCCCTTTCACCAACCCGGCGTGGCGGAGTGCCAAACTCTGTTTTCACCCTCCTGGCGACGGCAGAGAACCTTCTCATTTTTCTCCCTTCTGGAGAAGAAAGAGAACCTCGAGGTCACGGATGTAGACGAGCCTTTCCCTTGGAGATCCTCCCTCAAATTCTTCTAGGGCCTTAGGAGGAGCAAGATGCAGCAATTAAGGAGCAACCGTGTGATCTCCCTCACACCTCTTCTCCCTCACAACGCTCACCTTCTCCTTCCTCTCTCAACCCTAAAGAACTTCTCTAGATCTCTCTCCCTTGGAATCCCTCTCTAACCATGTTCACCCCCTTTGTGATTCTTACTGAAAAAGGACTTGATTGACATCTAAACGAGCTCCAAAACCTCTGATTTCAAAAGTAGCCGTTACTGTTTGTACAGTACGATTCCACATCTTACAGTATGATCTTCATAAACAGGCGTCGTCCTGGTACGAAGGTGTACGAACAGTTCAAAAAACAATTCGTACTGTATAATATAATATCGTACGGTACGTTCCACAAAATACTATTCGTACAGGACGATGGTCTGGACGATTAGATGTCTTCTCTGTTCATCGTATGGTACGATTACTATCATACAGTACAATGTGACAAAAACCAAGAGATCGTCCAGGACGATATCCGGGGAGATCATACTTCGTCTCTGTTCATCGTATGGTACGATCAGGTTTGTACAGTATGATGTTCAAAATTTAATTAGGCCTGGATTTCATGCACTAATCACGAGTTAATCTAAGTAAGTATTTAAAAATAGATCGTACAGTACGAACATGTTCGTATAGTACGAACGGCACAAAATCACTTACTTAAACTAAACTACGGCTAGGGTTTTTGGATCTGAACATTTCGTACGTTACGAAGAGATTCGTACAGTACGATCTATTCACAGAATCATCCACATTGCTTGGATCATACGGTACGACTTAAAATCGTACAGTACGATCTCCAGAGAAGAAATTTTATTACATTTTGCATTTAAAAACAAACTCTCCCCCTGTGTGTGTGCATGGTTGCTCTTACTCTTATGCATTTTGTGGACAGACTCAATAAAGTAAAAATAAAAAAGAAAATACAATGTCTGGCTCATACTCCTAATCTACCCATTCTTGAGTCTTCCTTTCGTCCTAAGTCACTTGTGATTTTCCTGAAATGTTAGTACTCAAGGACAATAGAAGATAAAATAATATTCAAAGAAAAGTTGTTCCAAAATACTCATTATTTGGCATCATCAAAATCTCAAACTCGGGGTCATGGGTTTCAACAATCTCCCCCTTTTTGATGATGTCAAATAATTTGTTGCAAGTAAGTACGAATAACATTTCTTTTGTTTTCTTTTATTTTTATTTTTTTTATTTTTTTAAAATTAAACGCAAGAAAAAAAGATACCAAAAGCAAGTACAAAACAAAAGAGGAATGCATTTAGATAACAGGCACAACAACAAGTAAACAAACTTCTCCCCCTTTTGACAGCACAAAAAGGAGGAGCAACTAAAGCAAAAAGCAAAAGAAAGAAACTACAATGCAAAAAAAAACAATCTAAGCGTACGGGTCATGATCAGTTTGTGGTGGAGGTGGATTTGGTTGAAAATATTGGAAGAGAGCATCGAAGCTGTGATCAATTACAGTAAAACGTTCTCCAAACCATTGCATATCTATCTCGTGTTGCTGATGTTGTTCTTGAATATGCATGTTGAGACGAGTCTGCAGCTGGACGAAGCGTGCGACCAAATCATCGTTAGGGTGTGCTGGTGCAGGTGCTCGAGGTGCGGCATGGCGTCGTGGTCGAGCTGGAGCTGCTGCTGGGGCATCTTCTCCTTCTTCTTCAACAAAGACGGGTTCTTCAGGCTCGTGTCCCCGAAGAAAGAGAATACGGAAGGAAGTATCCGTATAAAAAATAGGAAGAATGTGGGGTTCACCAGGGTAGGACAATTGATATTTATTGTGGAGGATATATCCTATTAGGTGACCAAGAGCTAGATTCTATTTCCGTCGGGTCGTAGGTAGATGAATAAAAGTCATACGGAGAATGTAGTTGCTAATTAAATCAACCTCATCAAACTTTATGTTGGACATAATAAGATAGGTAGCGACGGATATGGTCGGGGTCAGATTGATACGGTCACCACCATTGGGTATTATTGAGGTTCGAAGGACATGTTGAATTATTCTGGCATTTCGAGTTAAGGATTGAATGAGAGGTTGGTGTTAACATCGCTCCAATCGAATTCGTCGGTAAGAAATGAGCGTATAGTACGAACAGGTGTATCATATAGTACGATAAATATCAGGCAAATTTCGATCGTCCCGAGGCCCTCATTACGACTTTTTGACCAAAAGTTTCGTACTGTACGAACAGGTGTATCATATAGTACGATCCATAATAAATATCGTACCAAACAGCTTTAACTCATATTTATTTCGTGTGCTTATGTGTATCGTACCGTACAAAATGTATGTATCGTATAGTACGATAATCAGTAATGTCGTTCCAACCGGATTTAATTCGTCCCAATCCATTGCTGACGTGTATCGTATCGTACGAAGAAGAGATATCGTACAATACGACAGGCAACAATTTCGGATACATATCGTACAGTACGATGTGGGTCGTACCGTACGATCAACAGAGCCAAAATCTGCTCGTTGGTGGACGTTGGGTAGATTGAGATGTATCATACGGTACGATACGATAAGTGTATCGTACAGTACGATGAACAGTTAAGGCAGAGTTTTTTTTTGTGTGGTGAGTGTGTGATGATCAGGAGCAACCATATTTAAATTTTTTTTTTATTATTTTTTTTTGTTTTTGTTTTTTTTTTTTTTTATGCAGTTATATCTATGACACCTAATCTAGTCCTCAAGGTGTTAAAGGTATCAAAAACTAGAGGTTTTGTGAATATGTCTGCCAGTTGATCTCCTGTAGCGATGTGATGTAATTCTATATCTCCCTTAGCGACGTGATCTCTAATGAAATAGTGTCTATTGTCTATGTGTTTCGTTCGAGAGTGTTGAATTGGGTTCTTAGAGATACAAATTATACTTGTGTTGTCACACATGATCGAGATGGTTCCAACAGATAGTCCAAGATCAAGAATTTATTGTTTTAACCATAGTACCTGTACAACATAACTTCCTACTGCAATATATTCTGCCTCTGCTGTGGAAAGTGCTACTGAGTTTTTTTTCCTACTGGACCATGAAACTAATGATTGTCCTATGAATTGGCAGGTACTAGAGGTGCTTTTTCTATCTATCCTACATCCTGCAAAGTCAGAATCTTAGTACCCTAGGATTTCAAAGGAAGTGCTGTGTCTGGGATACCAAATTCCTAAGTTTGGGGTGCCTAGTAGATATCTAAGAATTCTTTTGACAGCAGTTAAGTGAGACTCTTTAGGATCGGCTTGGAATCGGGCACAAAGGCACACACTAAATATTATGTCCGGTCTACTGGCAGTCAGGTAAAGAAGGGATCCAATCATTCCTCTATATTTTTTCTGATCTACTGATTTTCCACTAGGATCTTTATCTAATTGGATTTTCGAACTCATTGGGGTGTTCATGGGTTTTGCACTATCCATTTCATATTTCTTTAAAATATCGTTAATATACTTTGATTGGCTAAGAAAAGTTTCATTATCCATTTGTTTTACACTAAAGCCAAGAAAGTAATTAAGTTCTCCCATCATGCTCATTTCAAACTCATTACTCATTATTTTTGAAAATTCATCGCATAACTTTTTATCTGAAGATCCAAATAAAATATCATCCACGTATATCTGAACAATGAGAATTTCTTCTTTGAACTTTTGTAAAAAGAGTGTAGTATCTACACTATCCTTTTCAAATCCTCTATCCAAAAGAAATGAGCTAAGTCTTTCGTACCATGCTCTAGGTGCTTGCTTTAGTCCATACAGTGCCTTCTTTAATTTAAATACATGGTTTGGAAACTGTGAACTTTCAAATCCGGGGGGTTGATCAACATAGACATCTTCCTTAATTACCCCGTTCAGAAATGCACTCTTTACATCCATTTGATATAACTTAAAGTTCTTGAATCAATTAAAAGCTAAGAGCACTCTTATGGCTTCTAGTCTAGCAACCGGGGTAAAGGTTTCTTCAAAGTCTATTCCCTCAATTTGGTTGTACCCCTTAGCTTCTAGTCTTGCTTTATTCCTTATTATTGTTCCTGAATCATTCACCTTATTCTTGAATACCCATTTTGTTCCAACAACACTTTGTTCTTTAGGTCTCTTGACTAACTCCCAAACATCATTCCTGGTGAATTGGTTCAGCTCTTCTTGCATTGCTAGAATCCAAAATTCATCTCCTAAGGCTTGATCTATACTTGTAGGTTCTATCATAGAGATGAATGCTGAATGACTAACCTCCTTCCTAAGTCCATGCCTAGTTCTTACACCTTCTGAAGGGTCTCCTAAAATTAACTCTTTAGGACGACTAGAAGAATATCTCCATTCTCTAGGTAAATCTTCCTGAGGTTTGACCCTTTCTCCTAAGGTCATAGTCTCTATTCCTTGAATTGCCTCTATTTCATCATCTTCAATTTTAGATTCAGAGGACTTATCTGATTCATCAAATACCACATGGGTGGACTCTTCTACTATAAGGGTTCTCTTATTACAGATTCTATAGGCCTTACCTACAGAAGAATAACCTAAGAAGACACTCTCATCAGACTTGGGATCAAATTTTCCTAAGGGATGTTTACCATTATTTAAGATGAAGCACTTGCATCCAAAGACATGTAAGTGTGAAAGGTTTGGTGTCCTACCCTTAAGGAGTTCAAATGGAGTTTTATTCATCTTCGATCTAATGTTTACTCTATTTAAAACATAACAGGCTGTGTTGACTGCTTCTGCCCAAAAATATCTAGGAAGGGTATACTCTGCTAACATTGCCCTAGCAGCTTCTACCAAAGTTCTATTCTTCCTTTATGCTATACCATTTTATTGGGGTGTTCTAGGGGCTGAGAAACTGTGTTCTATTCCTATCTCTTGACAGAATGACTCAAACCTATCATTTTGGAACTCTCCACCATGATCGCTATGGATTGTTGATATTTCACAACCTAATTTTCGTTGAATCCATGTGGATTGTACTTTAAATTCCTCAAAAGACTCATTTTTGTGTGCTAAGAATCTTACCCAAGTAAATCTAGTGAAGTCATCTACAATCACAAATCCATAATTCTTTCCACCTATACTAGCTGTACTGACGGGTCCAAATAAGTCCATGTGTAGAATTTCTAGTGGCCTAGAGGTGATCACATCTCTAATTGAGTGAAAGGATGATTTGACTTGTTTTCCTAGTTAGCAAGCATTACATAAGTGATCCTTGGTGAAGTTTAACTTAGGTACACCTCTAACTAGGTTTTTCTGAGTGATGTTTCTAAGAGTTTTTATACTAGCATGGCATAGTCTCCTATGCCATAGCCATGAGTCATCAACTATTATTTTCAAATAGAATGAATTTGAGCTATCAATGCAATCAAGGTCTAACATGTAAACATTGTTCATTCGTTTTACTTCTAAAACTAGTTTATCAAATAAACTAATTAGGCATATATCAGATAAAAATTTAATGTCAAAACCTTTGTCACATAATTGACTAATGCTGAGTAAATTATGTTTCAAACCATCAACTAGTAAGACATTTTATTAAAAAATTTTTAGCATTACCAATAGTACCTGAGCCTATCACCTTCATGGTAGTGTTGTCTCCCAACGTTACTTTGCCTCCAGTTTTGGTCTCCAATAGGATGAACTTCTTCATATCTCCAGTTATGTGTCGTGACCAGCCACTATCCAGGTATCACATGCTCTCACTAGGTCTTTTGTGAGAGCATCCCTACAATTTCATTCAAAGATTAGTTTTGGGAACCCAAGTTAGTTTGGGTTCCTCCTTATACTTGCATGAATGAGATGTATGCATGCTATGCTGTGATGAATGCAGTTTAGGTCTCCATACTAAGTGTGTCCTACGGTGAATTGTGCATGTGCGGGCTATGTGACCTAACATGCCACAAGAGAAACACCTAACACCAGGAAATGGGTTTACTAATCTATGTGGGTGATAGTGCCTCTTCCTAAAGTTGAGTGATGCATGCTGTGTTGGGGGTTTGCTAGGATGGCCTAATGTGAGTGATGTAATTTTATTTTCTAGTTCTTTTATTCTCTCACTAAAATTTTTATTTTGATCTGTCAATCCATCAACTTCTATTAATAGCAAGTGCTCACTATGATCTACTTCTAATGCAAGTTTGTCTAGTCTATGAAAAGCTTCTTCTAGTTCAATATGTGTGGTTTTCAAGGATTCATGCTCTTCAGTTAGTTCAATATGCTTCTTATTTAATGCATCATACTCATCAAGAAGTAACATATGATCTCTATCTAAATCAGCATTTTCTTTAAATAAGTTAGCATGCTTGGTTTGTAAAGAACTAAATTCAACATTAAGCTTAGCATGCATCTTTTTTAATTTCCTATACAAGTCATGAATATTCTCAGAAATAAGTAATAATTCTTCATATGAAAGTTGACATACCTCATCTTGATCCGATTGATCAAGGTTATCATTAGCCATAAGACACAAGTTAGTTACCTCCTCCTTTGCTTCTTCTTCTGAAGATTCTGAGGCAGAGTCGGACCAAAAAGCTTTCTGTATTTTTGTCTTTCCTTTCTTATATTTTGCTTTGACATCTCCTTTCTCCTTAGCTGGTTGACTCTTCAGATTGGGGCAATCTTCTCGAAGGTGACCTGGCTTCCTACATTCAAAAAAGATTGTATCAGATGAAACCTTATTGGACCTTGAGCTCTTACCTTTATTCCAACTATTCTGATGACGCTTCTATTTTCTCTTCAAAAAATTTTTGAACTATCGGTCATCAATGCTATCTCATCATCTTCCTCCTCTGCAGAGCTTTCACTTTCTGAGTTGTTAGTTTTTAATGCCACCGTCCGCTCCTTTTTATTTTCACCTTCATCACTTTGCCTTTGGCTCACTCCTTGCTCGTATGCAATGAGTGACCCAAGGAGGTTATCAATAGAATAAATATTAAGGTTTTTGGACTCAGTGATAGTAGTTATCTTAGCATCATAGGAACTAGGTAGGCATCTAAGAATTTTATTCACTTTCTCAGAATTTGAAATTCCTCTATCTAATGCATGCAAGGATGTCACGATTTAGGTGAACCTAGTGTACATGTCAGAATTTATTTTGCTAGGTTTCATACGTAATAATTTATAATCATGCAGTAGAATGTTAAGCCTAGACTGTTTTACTTCGTTTGTTCCTTCGTATGTAATGCACAGTCTATCCCAAATCTCCTTACCAGAAACACAGGTAGATACTCTCATATAGTCCTTAGATTTCAATGCACAAAAAAAGCAGTTTAAGCACTTAGCATTCAGTTGGGCTAAATCCCTATCCTCATTGCTCCATTCATTAAAAGGTACATGAGTTTTCAATCTATAAACAATTTTAAACGGTGCAACATATCCATCATTTACTAACATCCACATGCGGTAATCTATAGATTGCAAAAATGTAGACATTCTAATTTTCCAGAAATCAAACAGAATGTTATCAAAAAGTGGTGGACGAGTTATCGAATAACCCTCCGCAGTGTTACGATTACCAAAATTCGACATGATCATTTTTTTCAAGGTTTTCTAAAACACTATTTTTGAAAAACAAGCTCTGATACAAATTGAAATTACTAAATGACAAGAGGGGGGGGTGAATTGTGAAAATCTTTTTATAATTAAAAATAACCCTAAACAGGAGTTCTAATTTTTCTTGTTATTTTTGAAATTTTACAACAAAACTTTAAGCAAGTTTTCTTCCACAAATTTCATCATGCAATAATTATGAAAATTAAATGCAAGTAAAAGATAAATGACGATAAGGAAAAAACACACCAAGAATTTTTATAGTGGTTCGGTCAAAATATGACCTACGTCCACTCCCCGAAGTCCCCCGCTCCGGGATTTTCACTACCAAAAATAGTTCTCCTTTTGCCCCCCTCGGCAAGGCGGAGAAGCCTTTACAAACCTCCCTTTCACCAACCCGGTGTGGCGGAGTGCCAAACTCTATTTTCGCCCTCCTGGCGACTGCAGAGAACCTTCTCATTTTTCTCCCTCCTGGAGAAGGCAGAGAACCTCGAGGTCATGGATGTAGACGAGCCTTTCCCTTGGAAATCCTCCCTCAAATTCTTCTAGGGCCACAGGAGGAGCAAGATGCAGCAAGTACGGAGCAACCGTGTGATCTTTCTCACACCTCTTCTCCCTCAGAACGCTTACCTGCTCCTTCCTCTCTCAACCCTAAAGAACTTCTCTATATCTCTCTCCCTTGGAATCCCTCTCTAACCACGTTCACCCCCTCTGTGATTCTTACTAAAAAAAGACTTGATTGACATCTAAAACGGGCTCCAAAAACCTCTGATTTCAAAAGTATCCGTTACTGTTCGTACAGTACGATCTTGATAAACAGACATCGTCCTGGTACGATGGTGTACGAACAGTTCAAAAACAATTCGTACTGTACGATATAATATCGTACGGTACGATCCACAAAATACTATTCATACAGGACGATGGTCTGGACGATCAGATGTCGTCTCTGTTCATCGTATGGTACGATTACTATCGTACAGTACGATGTGACAAAACCAAGAGATCATCCAGGATGATATTCGGGACGATCATACTTCATCTCTGTTCATCGTATGGTATGAACAGGTTCGTACAGTACGATGTTCAAAATTTAATTAGGCCTAGATTTCATGCACTAATCATGATTAATTTAAGTAAGTATTTAAAAATAGATCGTATAGTACGAACATGTTCGTACAGTACGAACGGTGCAAAATCACTTAAACTAAACTACGGCTAGGGTTTTTGGATCTGAACATATCGTACAGTAAGAAGAGATTCGTACAGAACGATCTATTCACAGAATCATCCACATAGCTTGGATCGTACGGTACGACTTAAAATCGTACAATACGATCTCCAGAGAATAAATTCTATTACATTTTGCATTTAAAAACAAACTCTCCCCCTATGTGTGTGCATGGTTGTTCTTACTCTTATGCATTTTGTAGCCAGACTCAATAAAGTAACAAAAAAAATTGAAAAATACAATGTCTGACTCATACTCCTAATCTACCCGTTCTTGAGTCTTCCTTTCATCCTGAGTCACTTGTGATTTTCCTGAAATATTAGTACTCAAGGATAATAGCAGATAAAATAATATTCAATGAAAACTTGTTCCAAAACACTCATTATTTGGCATCATCAAAATCTCAAACTCGGGATCATGGGTTGCAACAAATAACTCCAATCACAGCTTATGAAAAAGAATGCAAAACATTGAAAGAGCAAAAATTCCTGCTCTAGCTGATGAGAATACCACCTAAAAGGCCATCGGCTGAGACAAAGAAAAAATCCCAACTATCTCCAATGAGTTTATTGACATATTGTCTATCAAAAGAAACAACCTTCGTTTCTACTAGTCCCGTAAAAAAGGAATTATATTCTTTAACAAATTCCTTTAAATACCGGGAGGCTTCTGACTTTCTGGCCCCCCTACGATTCCAGAAATCCATGGATGTCATTTGGTCTTAAAAGTGGAATAAATTCCACTTTTAACCTTTTTTGCATTTTTCACCTTTCCTTTTTTTAGAAAGAATATTATTTTTACCCAGAGAATTGATTTCTTTGATCAATTTTCCTTTGGCTTTTGAAGAATCAGTCAACTTCAATGGTGCTTCAACAACAAAGCTTTCCAGCTTAAAATTAGGAATTTCTCCTTCTTCCATTTCTCCTTTCTCTGTGTCATAGCAAATGTCTTGTTCTCTAGCTAAGTTAAGACAAATTTTGTCTATAACAGATCCAGGAATTTTCAAGTCTCAATTAGAATTGTTTGGAATTACAGCAGTCATGTTGAAATATTTTGAAGCCTCCTCCATAGTTGATTCTTCAATAGCTTTTGAGTAATCAGCATCCTCTTTCTGTAATGCACATCCATCTTTTCCTTCTTTAACAGCTTCTACTGGATTTGGAATACTTAATTGATCTGCATTAATGGGGACTTTTTGAATATAGATTTGTTTGACAGTTTTCGAGTTAACTGCTTTGTGGAACTCCTTGCGTGTGTTTGAAAAAAAATTTCCTCCTTCTTTTTGAATTTTTAACCAGCTCCCAGGGACCATAATCCTTATCATGTTCTCTAGCTTCAAGAGGAATTTGAAGTTCCCTGTGAGAACCCAATTTAGAATTGTTACCTTCTAGATAAACCGACTTCCCTTCAATACATTTGTCAATCAAATGTCCTACCTTTCCACACTTAAAGCAGAATGTGGAAACCTTCTCGTATTTAACTTTTTGAAAGAAGAGCCCGCAAGATCCTTCCACCCAAACACAGGTTGGGAATTGTTGATCAAGAGCCATTCTGATACAAACTCTTGCATATTCCCTCTTTCTCCACTGGAACATATTTCCATCTATCCATAATGGTTGTCCAATCATAGAAGCAATTCTGGCCACATTGTCTTCATCCCAACAAATCAATGGAAGGTGAGGAAGCCTTACCCAAATAGGTGAAGAAAGATCTTTTAAGGATGAAGATGTGAATAAAGGAGACAATCTATCAATCCCTATGATATGACCATTGACGTACCAAGGTCCTCCTTCTAATACTTTTTCAATAGCATCCATTTCAAAGAATGAGCAAAGAATCCAATCGAGACCCAAGGATGTGATATGAAATTTACCAAATAAATTCCATTGTCGGCGAAGTTCTTTGGCTATCACAAAAATTGGAGCATTGTCTCCAAAAATTTTTACTACAATAGAAGATTACAGTTTTTTCGCGTTGATCTTGATGCTGGATTCATTTAGCTTAATAGTTTTTTCATCATCTACTATTAAGGAGTCATCTCTTAAGAAATTAACTTTGATATTTGGTTTCTTAACCAAAGTATTGGGAGCATTACCAATATTTTTGTGGGAAGGAACCAGATTGCAACCCTCAAAGACATTATTACAAACGTCTTTAGTGTTATCCATCAATTTTTGAGCAAAGGAAACCCTCTCTTTAAGAAACAGAGATTTTGATGTGTTGCTGCTAAACCTGTTAACAAATAGTTTCATACTAGAAGAAGATGACGTTTCTGTTTCTTTGATTTGATGGATCAAAGAAGGGACTTTTTCCGAACGAAGATTGAAGTCATCAGCTGGAATTAATTTCCCTTTGCCTTTGCCTGTAACAGGTGGCGATTTCTTCAAACCGTCAAATGAAGGCTCGTAGAATCTGATTGGACCTGGTTTTGAATGATTGAACGAGGCTTGAGGATGGGCTGGAGCTGCAGGAGGATCATTAGGAGGAATCCGACGATCTGCGGCGAAAGCCACCGCCTCTTCAGACGTCGACGATTTTCCCGCCAGGAGAATCGCAACTGAGAAATTTGAAAAAAAATGGAACTTTCTCTCTCTAAAATTTTGGGGCTTCTCTCTCTAAAAAGTCAAAAACTGAGAAACTTGATCATGATTAAAAGGGATGCTTTTTTTTTTTTTTTTAAGAACTGCAAATAGCATTAAAAAAAACCTAATACAACCTACTAAGTGATATAAAGTCTTTCACAATCCTCATTTAACAAAGAAAAGAAAATAGGATGAACCTTATTACAATTCAACTCTTCCCATAAAAAATCACCCATTAAAGCAAAATTAGCACAAAAATTGGCTAACTTATTACAATTACTATTTCTAAAATGAAATAAAAAATTCCCAAAGTCCTTAAGAAAGAGAAGTCCTCCACACGCCATTATCAAATGACCAAGCCGCTTTGCCGAATGAGCCTTGTAAGTACATAATGATATTATAGTTAGCTCCATCTATAATGATACCTTTAGTATCCAACATCCAATATTTAATAATCTTCTTTAGTGAATGGAAAGCCAAAGACTCCAAGTAGTTGTTGTCCCAGTGCAAAAACCTGAACCCAAAAGCCAAACGAAATCTCCCTCTGTGATCTCTAAAAACACTACCGACTCCAGCTTCATTAGAATGAAGCAAAGTTGCATCAATGTTAACTTTATTCCATTCGGGTGGAGGGGGGTGACAAGAATAAGAATTCAATTGTAAAGGCTTGTTAACACACTAGTGGTCCGAAAAAAGATTAAACATCAATGAGATTGATGCTAAGCTAATTGCAATAGAAACTATGTAGCCCACTCCGAGCTCCTGACCATCATGTACAAATATGTTTCTACTCTTCCAAGAATAAAATACCAAGGAGCAGTACAGATTTTCTATAAAAGGATTAACTTTTGACAACCTTTCCGATTTTACCATACAATCTCGTAAGGAAGAGAACTTATTAATAAGAATACCTCATTTATTCACCAATGCAATAGCTTGAGATAGCTTGGAACATTTGACTACAACGTGCTCTACATCTTCCACCATTGTACACCCTCTTGAACAATAATTATAGTTCAGCAACCTTCTATACATCCAAAAATTTGTGGTAGGAATTGTGTTCCTCAATAAGCGCCACCAAAAATAATCAATCTGAGGATGAAGTTTCATGTTCTTCAACCACTTCCAATTATTTAAATTATCTTGATCTTCCACATTAGAACACAAAGCCATACTAGATATTTTTTTTCCATAAAAGTTATTGATAAATTCCAAGTTATCATTTAAAAGTTCTAGATAAATCTTTATTTTTAGAATGACTTCAATCAAAGCCTTTCCAAAGTATTTAACAACCTCCACTTAATTCCAGTTTACACCAGAAACTAAATACTCTATAGAAGGAAAGTCCTTTTCCACCACAGCAATGAAAGTCCACCATCTATCAAAGCTTTTATAAAAAAACCCAAATATCCTTTAATATGTTGATAGATTTACCTGAAGGAATCCTCCATCTTACAATTGGCCTAAGATATTTAGCTCCACTCAGCATGATCTTCCTAGTAGATGAAGTGTTACTCCTCAGTTCAGCAAAAAAAGCATCCCTACCATACCAAGAAGATAGAGATTTATTAAGAGTAAAATCATGATTTTTGAGAAAACTCTAAGCGAATTTTGCTCTTAAAGGACCCACTATGGAAATAGAAGAGTGAATTCCACGACCTCCAATATACACAGCTTTGCAAAGAGCTTCCCATGTAACATAGTGTAAGCCATGATTGACATCTTTCTTATTCCATAAGAATTCCCTATACATCTTATCAAACTCTTTCAAAATGCTCAAAGGAACTAAATAGTGAGAAGAGTATAACACTGCCTCCAATATACACAGGTCCAAACTCCAAGAAAAATTTTTCTCTTAAAGGACCCACTATGGAAA
The DNA here is from genome assembly GCA_019514585.1 of Dendrobium officinale. Classification (NCBI taxonomy): domain Eukaryota; kingdom Viridiplantae; phylum Streptophyta; class Magnoliopsida; order Asparagales; family Orchidaceae; genus Dendrobium; species Dendrobium officinale. Next base: position 20,620,724 of record CM033698.1, read on the forward strand.
CATAAGAGTGAATTCCATAGCCTCCAATATACACAGGTTTGCAATGATCTTCCCAAGCAACATAGTGTAAGCAACGATTGCCATCTTTCTTATTCCATAATAATTCCCTACACATCTAATCAAACTCTCTCAATTTGCTCAAAGGAACTAAAGAGTGAGAAGAGTAGAACACTGGAATGGAAAGAATCGCTGTTTTAACAAGCACCAACCATCCTTCAAGAGATATGAATTTGTTACCCCACACATCCAATTTTGAAACAACTTTTTCCAAAAGATTGAAGAAGTCTGATTAAATCAGTCTCCTCAAAGAAATTTTGATACCCAAGTAATACATCTCCTTCACCTCATTAAAACCCATCAAATTGGATATAGATTTCCTCTTATTCTAGTCCACTAATTTGTCATATAGAATGGACGACTTATGAATGTTAACTTGTTGTCCAGTCCAACAGCAGTAATCAAAAATTATTTTTCTGATTCTCTTCAAGTACCCAAGCTTGGCTTTTGAGAACATAAGAATGTCATCAGCAAACAGTAAATGTGAAATCTTAGGAGCAGTAGATACAGCTTTTATACCCAAATTCCTCCCTTTAAGTAAAAAAGCACTAATCAAAAGCTGAGAACACAAAATAAAAAAATAAGGTGATAACGAAGATCCCTATCTGAATCCACTTCTTGCATCAATCCACTTCAAACCAATCCCATTTACTTGGACCAAAAATAGAGGATCAACCAAACACTCAATCAAAAGGTAGAAAATTACAGTGGAAAGCCAAAAATATTCCAAAACATGCATAAGAGTATCCCAAGCCATACTATCATATGCCTGTTCCATGTCCACTTTAATTGAAATAAAACTTTTTTTTAATTTAGAAAATCTAAGTTTATAAAATAGTTCTTGAGCAAGAAGAATATGGTATGATAAAGTCCTCCCTTTGACAAAAGCCACTTGAACATTAGAAATCAAATAATGAATAACCTTCAACAATCTATTAAATAAGATCTTGACAATGATCTTGTAGATTGACAGGCAACAACTAATAGGATGGATGTTTGAAGGAACAAGAGGATTACTGATTTTAGAAATAAGAACTACAAGATTCTCCTTCCACATAGAACACATCTTATCCGAAGATAAGAAGAGAATAATAGCATTCAAAACTTCTTTACCAATCTTCTTCTAATAAGCTTTGATAAACGAATAAGAGATACCATCATAACCTGGAGAAATATTCATACCAAGATTCTTAACCACTAGCTCCACTTCTTTAAATGAGAAATTAGCATTAAGGAGATTACAATCCTCTTGACTTAAGGAGTTTGGATTAGATGGCATACCCCTAAAACAACAATCTATAAATCTCCACTTGTTGTTAAAGAAGCTAAAAAATATATCCTTGATAGTTGTTGGATCCTCCATAAGAGTGCCATCATCATTTTTCACTTGGTTAATAAAATTACCATTTCTTCTCCCATTAACAAAAGCATGAAAGAAGTTTGAAATCATATCACATTCATCTACCCACCTCGCTTTAGCTCTTTGTCTTCACCAAGTTATCAAGCAGGCAAGCGTGACATTTAAATCATCAATCTTAGACCTTATCAACAGAAGCTTAACCTCTGAAAAACTCTGGCCAATTGATTCCTCTAACTGAAGTTCTTCAATTTCCTTCTTAAGTTTCTCCTTTAGATCAACCAAGTTCTGATGTTTAGCTTTGCTCCAAAAATGCAAGGCTTTAAGAGCCTTATAAAATTTCTTGTTAAGGACTTCCATAGCATCACCACAAGCAGATCTAGTCCAGGATTTACTCACCACCATTGCTGCAACCGGATATGACAACCATATATCTTCAAATCTCAAAAGTCTTTTACTACAATAATTTTGATGGAAGATCTTCACAACAATTGGACAATGGTCGAAAGCGACCCAAGCCAACTACCTAACGTAAGCATGATGAACCATTTCTAGTGCCTTGGAATTCAATAAACATCTAGCAAGTCTCTCATCAATGTGAACACTACCATTTTTATTGTTGCACCAAGAAATTTATCCAAGGACCCTAACGTCATGAAGATCACTATTAATCATAAAAGTTTTCATCTCTAATGGATTTTGGGAGAAAGAAAACTTCATACCACCCCTTTTTATCATCTTGAGATAAGATACAATTAAAATCACCCCTACCACTGAAGACATGTCCAAACCCAAATGTAGCTCCAAACAATCCCACAACTTTCTTCTTTTATACAAGTCCTTACTACCATAGACAGTAGATACCAACCACATACCTTTATTTGCAATATTCAACTCCCCAATGACATATTGAGCATAATCTTTAAGCAAAGAAAAAGAGGCCAAATCAGTCTTCCAAATTATCAAAATACCTCCAGACATCCCATTAGAAGGGAAGAGAAAGAAATCCCAACATACTCCATGAATTTGATTAAATTCACTTCTAATAATAGAAGAAATTTTAGTTTTTCAACTATACCAAAAAAAAAAACATCCCAATCCTTTACAAATTCCTTGAAATACAAAGAGGCTTCTCTTATATTAGCCCCTCTACAGTTCTAAAAGGCTAAGGAACTAATTTACCCAATAAGGGGGAAGGACCCCCACTCCTTTTCTTATTCACCTTCGTTTTCCTAGAGGATGAGTTCTAGGGTACAAGGGACCTAAGCTCCTTAAGAAGCTTAGGCTTATATGCTCTAGAAACAAAATTTCCCAAACCATCATAACCTTATGCCTTGGCATCCATAGCAACTCCTTTATTGAAATCAGACAAAGAAGACTACTTGGGATGTTATTTAAGTGTATAACTTCTTAAAAGTAGAGGTTCGCTACATATTTTGCATCAGTACTTTTGGTGCAAGAAATAAAGTGTGCTATTTTAGGCATAGGAACATACATATAAGATTTAGCATTTATGCCCATATGTCTTAGTTATTCACTATATACGATAACTCTTAACATATGTATCAACATACTTTTTTATTAGTGACCCATAAAATCTTTCTTGGATTTAAATGAGAGTTATGTCCTTGCTAAAATTGCTTACTAACCCACCCCAATGGAATTCGACAAGATGGATCATCATTATGAATTTCTTTGAAATCTACATCATTAGGATATAATTCTATTAATAATTCAAAATCAATGACCTTATATTTTAATACATGCAGCATGAGAAGTCTTTAGTTGAGAGCATGAATTACTCGATTATATTACATAACTTTATTCTTTAGTGCAAAATGAAAAGATGCTAGACTTTCTACACATGTCACATATTAGGTATTTTAAGTTATTAATGAAGTGGAGATCTTCACGATAAAAAATAAGGTGAACTTATTGGTTAATAAATAATGATTTCAATTATGTGCACAAAATAATGAAACCCAGAAATTTAATTTTCTTAGTTAGGAATTAGCATTTTCATATATTAGCAAAAAAGTGATGCTCATGATGCATATCAAGGAGTTGGGGAAGGTGGTGTAGATTGTTAAGAGAGTTGCTATTAGCATGTTTTACATTCTTGCAACTTATATAGTTTTGATGATTCCAAATATTATTATTTTATGTGTAGTTATCTCCTAACACTTTTTGGTAGATTTGTTTTTGCTCTTGTGTGCACTAACATTTCAGGAAAATTGAACTCCAAACTATGAAGGCTTCAAATCGAATTCAGCATATAATCCTTTGCAAATTGAAGCTTTAAATTTTTTTTTTGAATTGAGAGGGAGTTATTGTAATTGAGTTAATAAAAACACACACACACACTTAAGAAGATCTAACAAAATTTGTATTGATCTTACAGGACGAACCTAGTTCGTACGGGACGATCAAGTCAGTTATCTCCTTGTAGGAGTAATGGAATGAATATGAGGTGATGAAATTTTTCTAAGTCCTGATCATCCAGGACAAAATTATTTTCATCCCAGGACGAATTGGGCTCTATAAAAATTTCATTCAGATGAAATCTATAATCGTTCCAGGATGACTTGGGCTCTGTAAAAATTTCGTCCAGACGAAATCCAAATCATCCCAAGATGAATTCTTCTCTGCAAAAATTTCATTTAGACGAAATTCATTATCGTTCCAGGATGAGTTGTTCTCTATAAAAATTTCATCCAGACAAAGTCCTGTTCGTCCTAGGACGATATGAACAGACTTACCACAGTTGGTTACGTCCTACAATTATTAGGGAACCGACCTATGGTATAACTGATCATATTGGATGAACATAGTTCTTACGAGACAATGATCGTGTACGAACATAGTTCGTACCAATATACATCAGGATTGTTTTTGACACTTTAAGTAAAATCGTCCAGGACAATCCACGATCGTACGGGATGATTCATTTCGTGTTGACTTGAAAAATTTGCAGTTTTGGTTGGTTTTTCTTGTCTCTCCTATATATAGTCCAATTTAGACTGCCACCTAATCTTTTTGTCATTTGATCTTCATGCCAATTAAAAGAAGAGTCAAGGAGAGAGTGTGAGAGAGCATTCAAAGGAGGATTCCTACCACTAGAGCGTGAAGGCTTCACTTGGTGTTCAAAGGTAAGAATCTCTAATTGTGATTTGGGATTACTTCACTCTTTTCTTTCTTCCTTCTATAATTCTTGTGAGAAGATCTGTCAAGGAGATCCGATTCTCTACTGACACTTGAAGAGTGTGAACAACCGCTGGTTCTCTGCCCACACTATGAGAGTGTGAAAGGACGAAGGGTTCTATGCCCACACTAGGAGAGTGTGAAAGGACGAAGCATTTTCTGCCCACACTAAAGGAGAGTGTAAAAAAACGGACGATTCTCTACCAACACTGGGGATAAGTGTAAAAGGAAGACGGTTCTCTGCCGCACCGGGTAGTGGTGGAAAGAGTTTTTGTAAAGGCTTCTCCGCCTTGCTGTGGGTGCTAAAGGAGAGTCACTAGTGTTATTAGTGCAATACTCGGAGGGTGCCTCCGGGGAGTGGATGTAGGTCTGGTTTTGACCGAACCATTATAAATCTGGTGGTCTTTACTTTTCGCTTTTTATTTTGTTTTATCATTTACAACTTGTGGTTGAAAAATCTTTTTCAAAAAAAAATTCACTAACAATTAAGTTTTAATTTCCAAAGTTTAAAAAGAGGGTTCAAAATTTTTAATTACCAATTCACCCCCCCCTCTTGGTTAGCCACTGGGACATAAGCTTGGGTTTAACAACCTAATTCATTGTGAACTATTCTCAACAAGTGGTATAAGAGCCTTGTTTCAAAATCATAAGTTTTGACTACTTTTTTATTAACATAGATGACTACATTTGGAAATAGAAACACACCTGAGTGTTACTCTATTACTAGACCTCCACTGTTTGACAATATACCTTTTGATTTTTGGAAAACACACATGTCGACTTTCTTACAGTCACTTTATTATCGTATGTGGATCTTAGTCCAGGAAGGATATATAAAACCAACTAGATTAGTTGATGGAGTTAGAGTTGAAACACCTTTTTCAAACTGGACAGTAGAAGAACATGACTTAGCACAACTAAATGCCAAATGCTTGAATAGTTTCTTTTGTGCTTTAAAATTGGAAGACTACATGCGGGTTTCCAATTGCAAAAGTGGAAAGGACATATGGGATAGACTTTGTATAACATATTAGGGGACTAATGAGGTTAAACAATCTAGACTCAATATCTTGTTACATGATTATGAATTATTTTGCATGAAACCTAATGAATCCATTTCTGACATGTACACAAGATTCATACAAATAGTCACCTCTTTGCATGAACTTTGTAGGGAACTAACGAATGCTGAAATGGTTAATAAGATTCTTTGTTGTTTACCTACTACTTATGATGCTAAAATTACTATAATTACATAGTCTAAGGATTTAAATATTTATTCTATTGACAATCTTCTCAGTTCGCTTATTGCTTACGAGCAAGGAGTTAGCTAAAGAAAGATTGATGTAGGTGAACCACGAAGGGAGAAGAACATAGCACTGAATGTGGAAGAGTCTGAGAGTGAACACTCACAACCTGAGGATGAAGAAGACATCGCATTGATGACTAGACAATTCAGAAGCTTTCTAAAGAGGAAGTAGAAGAAATGCCAACAATGGAATAGAGGTAAATTCAATAGAAATACCAACGTTTCAAATGATGTTATTTGCTATGAGTGCACAAAATATGGACATATAAAGATGGATTTCCTTAAACTCAAAGTCAATCCTAGCAAGGAGAAGGTAGAGGAGAAACCTACTGTAAAGAAAGGCAGAAAGAAGTGTCAAAAAGCCTTCTGGGCGAACTCAGCTTCAGATTCATCAAAGACTGAAAAAGAAGAGGAAGTCACTAATCTATACTTAATGGCTGGCAGTCTTGATCAGCCAGATCAAGAAGAGGATTGCTCTCACACAAGATCTCATGTGAGCATATGGTACCTGGACAGCGGATGTTCAAAGCACATGACTGGAGATACTGGTCAATTCATAATGTTGGAAGCCAGGAGTGGAGGCAAGGTTACACTTGGACATAACACCACAAGGAAGGTGGTTGGATCAGGTATGATTGGAAATTTTAAGAATTTTTTCATTGAAAATGTGTTATTGGAAGAAGGCTTAAAGCATAATTTGTTAAGTATAAGCCAGCTATGTGATAAAGGTTAGCCACCTCAGTGAGCATATGAGGATTGAATATGAGGATTGACAATCCTTGATGATGTTGTAAAAATGAAAGTAAGAGAGGTGTGAATAAAAATATTTAGTACTGGGTAAGTGAGCATATGAGGATTGACAATCCTTGATGATGTGATTCAAATAATTTTTTATCGGAGATAGGCGACATAGTTAGCCACCTCAGTGATATGAGGGTCGACAAATGCCCATGAGGAATTGCAGTTGCCACCCTATACCTTTTCCCATTAGCCATTGATAAGGATTTAGAGCTTGAGGGAGAATGAAAGAGGAATTGAAGGATTTGGGATGAGAAAAATAATTGAAATCAGTTATTTATAAAGAATCAGCCACATCAACAAGGATGATCACAAGATCGTCTAGGATGGTTAAGCAAATTTATGACATTTAAGATGATAGGTCAAAAAGGCAGTCCTATTGTCTAGAATGATCAGACATTATCCAGGATGATTAGATTCAGGCTATCATCCCGAGTAGTCAACCTGTACGATCGCTAAGAAAATGGATCATCCAGGACGATTAGGTGGATCATCCTAGATGATTAGCAATAATGAATCATACTGGCAAAATTTAAAATGTGTAACCATTTTTACCATGTAGATCCTCCAGGACTAACAGGTGGATCGTCCAGGATTATCACCAATAATTGAGCAAAATTTGTGAAGATCGTATAGGATGATGTGGATTGTCTAGGATGATGTGGATCATTCAGGATGATCACAAAAAATTGAAGTAGAATTCAATCAGATTGTTCGAGACGATATGGATCATACAAAATGATCTCAAATAAAAGAATCATATAAGCCATAAGATGGATGATCAAGGGTAATTTGATTATATCACCCAAGATGATTGGAATATTATCCAGGACGATGTGATCAAACAATTGAAGATTTTGTTGATGAAAGGATATGACAAGAAGAGGCCCAAAAACATAAAAAATAAGTAAAAATCAAATATAAAATAATAAAAAGATGATAAAAATGACAAAAAAGAAAAAAATAATCATAAATTTTTTTATAAAGTAAAAATATGATAAATTTTTCATGTGATTGAATTAAAAATTTGTAAGAATTGAGTAACATCATTGAAATCTAAAACATGGTAGAAAAACCAATCCTGTTATCCCTAGCTCGAATTTCTTACCGGGCAAACCATCTTTTGAAAATAAAGATCTAACTCAAAAAAAAGCAATCAAATAAGAAAAAGTGATCTATTCAAAACTTCATTCCAAAAAAATATCTTATAGAATAATACAACAAAGTAATTAGTCACAATCATGAATTACGAAATTAAGTCTTTGAAAATATCATATGACACATGAATTCTTCTAATATTTAAAAGTTTGAAAGAGAATGAAGCTTGCTTTCTTGTGGGCTCATTTTGTGCCTCTGGTCAATTGGTGTGCGTACTTTACACATCTTTCAATTTTTGATACACTTTGTGTATCATTCAATTTTTTTTGGCGATTATTGTACATCTTTTCATTTTTTTGGGCTCATTTTATGTCTCTTGTCATTTTTGCTAGCTAACTCCCTTTCAAAACTTTTAAATATTCTCAGTTGTGAGAATATCATCCATATATTAGAGAAGAAAAACTCACTTTCTAATATAAGGAGGAATAAATTATAAAGCAGAATCAAATTTATATGATTGATGCAACAACAAGATTAAGAAAGCATGAAAGTGATTTAATGATTTTAAATATTATTTATATAAGATAGATTACTCTAAGAAGGCAGAAAACATCTGAATTGCCAAGTCCAGTTGTCAATTTGAGATTGACATTTATTTAGAAAAAAAAATACACTGCTAAAAGGAGTTAGAGGAAGGAAATTAATCAACTATATTTCTCCCTATAATTTATTTAGGGATGTCAATCATTAATTACAAATTTTCAAAAACAAAAATAAGGCATAAAATATCATTTCAACAGTGATCAAAATAAAACTAAAAAAAAAAAAAAACATAGACATAAGAGATGAAAACACATAAAATAATTGCAAATAAACAAAAATCATGCAAAAAATAAAAGAAATGTCAAAAATAAAAGAAAGATCAGAAAACAAAAATAAAAGAAAGATAAAAATCATAAAGTTCAGAGTTTAGTAAGCATCAAGTTCATGCATTTATGTCAATCACACCCAATCTGATCCTTAAGATGTTAAATATGTCAAATGGCAGTGGTTTAGTAAAGATGCCATCTAGTTGGTTTTCAGTTGTTACATGGTGTACCTCAATATCTCCTTTGGTAACATGGTACCTAATAAAGTGATGTCTTATATCAATGTATTTGGTTCTTAAATATTGGATAAAATTTTTAGATATACAGATGACACTAGTGTTATCATATAAAATTGAAATTGTACCTATAGATAATCCTAAATCAAAAATTTATTGCTTCAACCCAATGACTTGGGCCACACAACTTCCAAAGGCAATATACTTAGCTTTAGCAGTGAAAAATGCAACAGAGTTTTATTTTCTACTTGATCAGGATACTAAGGATTGTCCTATGAATTGGCAAGTTCCATAAGTGCTCTTTCTATTTATCCTACTCTCTGTAAAATCAAAATCATAATATCCAATAATTTCAGAAGAAGTGATATGCTTAGGATACTAAATTCTTAAGTTTTGGGTCCCTAAGAGATATCTAAGGATTCTCTTAACTATAGTCTGGTGGGATTCTTTAGGATCAGCTTGAAATCTTGCATAGAGAAAAACATGAAACACTATATCAGGTCAGCTAGCAATCAAGTAAAGTAGTGATCCAATCATTTCGTTGTACTTCTTTTTATCAATAGATTTTCCATTTGAGTTCTTATCTATATGAACAATGGATCTCATGAGAGTGTTTATTAGCTTTAATTTATCCATTTCATATTTCTTTAAGATGCCCTTAATGTACTTTGGTTTATTAAGAAAGGTTCCATCATCCATTTGTCTTATACTAAACCCCAAAAAGTAGAACAACTCTCTCATCATACTCATCTCAAACTCCTTACTCATTATTTTAGAAAATCCATCATATAGATTTTCATCAAAAGATCTAAAAAATATGTCATCAACATAGATATATATAATGAGTAACTCATCTCCTACTATCCTAAAAAATAATGGGTAGTGTCTACGCTACCCTTAACAAACTCCCTCTCTAGTAGGAATGTGCTAAGTTTCTCATACCATGCTCTGGGTGCCTGTTTTAATCCATATAAGGCATTTTTTAATTTGTAAACATGAATTGCAAATTAGAAATTCTCAAAACCTGGGAGTTGCTCTACAAACACATCTTCTTTTATTACCCCAATTAAAAAGGCACTCTTGACATCCATTTGGAAAAGCTTAAATCTCTTATAATAGGCAAAGCTAGTAGCACTCTAATGGCTTCCAATCTAGCTACAGGGACAAAAGTCTCCTAAAAATCAATCCCTTCTATTTGTTTGTACCCCTTAGCCATACATCTTACTTTATTCTTAACCACCATGCTAAAATTATTCATTTTATTCTTAAAGACTCAATTGGCTCCTAGTACACTTTGATTCTTAGGTCTTTCTATTATCTCTCAAACATTGTTTCTCACAAATTGGTTAAGTTCTTCTTGTATAGCTAAGATCCAGAATTTATCAAAAAGGGCTTGATTTATGTTGGTGGGTTCAATCATTGAGATAAAGGCATAGTGGTTTGCTTCCTTTCTAAGTTCATACCTAGTTCTAACACCTTCAAAAGGGTTTCCTAAGATCAATTCATTAGTATGATTCTAAGAATATCTCCAATCTCTAGGCAAAGTATTTTGAGATCCTACCCATTCCTCTAGATTTATAGATTCAACTACTTCAATATGGTTTGGAGGTTCTACCATTTCTTCAAGGTTTATATTTTCTACTCCTTGGGTAATATCCCTACTTTATCTTCTTCCTCAACTCTAAACTTCTTAGGATAAGATTCATCAAACACTACATGAGTATTCTCCTCCACCACCAATATTCTCTTATTAAACACTCTAAAGGATTTCCCCACACTAGAATATCCTAAGAACACTCCATCATATTTTGGGTTAAATTTTTTTAAGAGTGATTTTCCATTATTAAGAATGAAAACCTTACAGCCAAAAACATGGAGGTGTGAAAGGTTGGGTGTCCTAACCTTAATGATCTTATAGGGTGTCTTATTCAGTTTCAATCTAACATTCAACATATTTAACACAAAACATGTTGTGTTTATTGCTTCAGTCCAAAATTATTTTGGAAATGAATATTTAGCAAGCATGGCTCTATCGGCTTCAACTAAGGTCATGTTCTTCCTTTCAGCTACCCCGTTTTGCTAAGGGTTCTTAGGAGCTGGGAAGTTATGGCTAATCCCTTGATTCTCACATAAAGTTCCAAATCGCACATTTTCAAACCCTCTACCATGGTCACTATGAATAATCAAAACCTCACAATATAGCTTTTTTAAATCTGAGTGGAGAAGGATTTAAATTCATAAAAAGACTCACTTTTATGTGATTGAAATTTAATCCAAGTAAACCTCAAGTAGTCATCGACAATCACAAATCCATAGACTTTTTCTCCTAAGTTGGCAGTGCTAATAGGTCCAAACAAATCCACGTGAAGGACTTCTAATGGTTTAGAGGTGCTAATATCAATAATGGAATGGAAAGAGGATTATACTTTTTTCCTTAGGTGCTCCATAGTGAACTTAAGCTTGGGGACACCTCTAACTATGTCCTTTTGGGTTACTTTCCAAAGGGTTTTTATGTAGGCATGACATAACCTCCTATGCTACAACCAAGACTCATTAGAACTAGTTTTTAAGCAAAATGAAGTAGCTCATTCAATGTTATTTAAATCAAGCATGTAAACATTGTTGATCTTTTTTCCCTGAAAAATGGTATTGTTATTCAAGCTAATGATGCATGTATTTGATAAAAAATTTATGATAAAGCTCTTATCGTAAAGCTGACTGATGCTGAACAAGTTGTGTTTCAAGCCATTAGCAAGTAAAACATTTTCAGTCAAAAGGTTTTTGGAATTTTTTATTATACATACACCCACCACTTTCTTGGTCATGTTGTCTCTAAGAGTGACCATGCCTCCAACCCTAGCCTCCAGTGAAATGCATTAATTAGCATCTCTAGTCATATGGTGTGAGCATCTGCTATCTTGGTACCACATACTCTAATGAGATTTAATGTGAGAGCATACCTACAAAATTATCAAATGTTAGATTTAGGAACCCAAACAAGTTTTGGTCCCTTCTTATTGAAAGAAGACTGCAATAAATGTGTGTTTTAATGTGAATCATATAATTTGGGTTTCCACACTAAATGTGTTCTATAGTGAATAATGGAAGTGTGTGAAATATATCATAACATGCCACATGAAAAAATATCAAACACTAGGAAAAGAGTTTACAAATCTACTCAGGTTATAGTGCCTCTTCCTAGGTTTGAATAAAACATGATGATCCGATGGATTATGAAACTCAAGCATTATGTGTAGTTTTTTATTTTCTTTGTAAGCAATCAATTGAGCATCAAAAACTAATTTGAATTTTTAAGAATTAAAATTTATATTTTTAAAGCATGCTCTTTACTATCCAAATCAGTTACAATAGTATCCAAATCCTTATATGCAGTTTATAGTTCAACATGTACTTTTTTCAATAAATCATGCTCAACGATTAAATCAAAATGCTTTTTTATTTAACTCATCAAATTCATCAAGTAAAGTCATGTGATTACTATCAAGTGTATAATGATATTTAAGAAAAGCTTCATGCTCTTTTTATAATTTTAAAATTTTCAATTTCAAGCTAGCATGTGATTTCTTAAGTTTTGTATACGATGAATGTTTTTTCTTAGAAACATCAAGTTATTGATTGTAGATTAATTCATATACCTCTTCTTTTTCAAAATGACCAAGGTGTTCATCCGCCATTAAACACAAGTTTATAGTCTCCTCTTCAGGACTAATCTTAGAGGATTCATATACATAATTTGTCCAAAAAGCCTTTTGAAGCCACTTCTTATCCTTCTTGAACTTGAGTTTCTCCTCATCCTTCTCCTTACTTGGGTGAGCCTTAATTATAGGACAATCAACTTTTACATATCTCGGCTTCCTGCATTCAAAGAAAATAACATCAGGAGAACCTTTAGAATGCTTAATACTCTTACATTCATTCTATTTATGATGGTGTTTTTGTTTCTTCTTTAGAAAGCTTTTGAATTTCCTAGTAATTAAGGCAACATCATCACTTTCAAATCGAGAAGAATTAGTATGTGTATCATTAGCCTTCAGCGTCATAGTTTTATCTTTTTTCTCACCTACATCAAGTTGTCTTTAGTTTACTCCTTGCTCATAAGTAATGAGTGATCCAAGTAAGTTATAGATCGAATAAATATTTAAATCCTTAGATTCAGTTATTTCAGTAATCTTAGCATTAAAGGAAAAAGTCAAGCATCTCAAAATTTTGTTAACTTTTATAGTTAGTTAGTTCTCTTTCTAAGGCATGCAGTGAGGTGACAATTTGAGTAAACCTAATATACATTTCAGATATCATTTTACTAGATTTCATGCAAATAAGTTTGTAATCATCCAGTAAGATATTCAATCTAGATTGCTTAACTTCACTTGTACATTCATAAGTAATACATAAAATATCCTATTTAATTTTTTACTAGTAACACAGGTTAAGATACGCATGTAATCTTTAGATTTTAGTGCATATAAAAAGTAGTTTAAATATTTTGCATTATGTTGTGCTAAATTCCAATCATCAAATATCCATTCAGTAAATGTAAGTTCAATTTTTATGCCATTGATTTCACGAGTTGGTGCCTAATATCCATCCTTAACAACCATCCACATGCGATAATCTATAGATTGTAAGAAAGTGGACATGCGAGTATTCTATAAATCTAAAGGTATATTATCAAATAATTGTGGTTTGGGTAATGGAATACCCTTCTATAGTATTTCATTTATCAAAGTTAGCCATGGATTAAAATTCAAAAGTTTTCAAAAAACTAAATTTTATAAATCCTAGTCTAATACCACTTAAAAGTTTGTTAGGGTTGTTAATGAAAGTGCTCTGATGGCACTTAAAATTTTGATAGGGATGTTAAGCCCGTATGAACTAGTCATAAAGAAAACTAAGAGGGGGGTGAATTGGTATTTTAAAATTCTTTTAATCAAAACATAATCTTAAAACCAAAATTAAGATTCACCACAAAAATCAAAGTGCAGAAATTAAATGCGGAAGCAGTGATAAAGAACACAAAAATTTATAATGATTAGGTCAACTCGACTTATGTCCACTCCCCGGAGGCACCCTCCGAGTATTGCACTAAACTCAGTGTCTCTCATTTTTCCCCCACATCAAGGCAAAGAAGCCTTTACAAACCTCCTTTCCACCAACCTAGGTGAGGCAGAGAACCCAAATACTTTTGCTTCCTCCAGAAGAAGGCAGAGAACCAAACTTCTTTTTCTTCCTCCTGAAGCAGGCAGAGAACCTTGATCAGATGCTAAAGTATATCTCTCTAGAACCCCAAGGAACTAAGGTTGATGACTGGAGAAGATAACAATGGATCTTTGCTTAGAGCAACCTTTGATGAAACCCCTCATAAAATCCCCCTCACAATATCCTCTCTCTCTCTCTCCCTTGTTCTCCCTCTCCTCTTGGCTCTCTTAGGTCAGAATAATAGCAAAAGATGATCTCTTGGGTAAAATAAGAGGTCTCAAATAGAAGAGCTTCAGAATAGCTCTTAATTGCAACAAACCGACTTTATCATCCAAGATGAAATAAATATCATCATGTACGATCAGTACAAATTTAGCTCAATTAGCTAGGAAGATTTGGAATGATCAGAAGGTTTTTATTCATATTATCCAGGATAATAGGAGATTATCCTATACGATTAGTACAAATCATTGAATATCATCCAGAACATCACACTGAATGGGTGTCTGGATGATGAAAAAATAATTTGATCGTCCAGGACAATCTCACGATCGGCCCGAATGATTAGTTCAAATCCATGCAAATAATCCAGAACATCGCCTTGATAGAAGCTGATCGATATTTGGTCAACTAGGAATAGCTAAGGTTTTTTAAACTGATCGTCTCGGCTGATCCTGTGATGGTCTAGGACGATATGATCGAGTAATCAAACCTTAATTGCTTTCCTTAATTACCATATTAATCTATGAATAATTTTGTTACATTGTCCAGGATAATGTCCAAGATGATGCCCGAAAATAAAAGTTGCCTAAATAAATCTGGTGCTTTATTCTTTCTTATTTGAGCCTATCATCCCGGCCGATACGAATATCATCCAGGATGATGAACTTAATGACGGCTTCCTTAACCAGGATACCCAAATTAGGGTTTCTATTATTAATTAATCATCTAGGCAAATTTGTGGATCATCCCGGATGATGTGAGCAAAAACAAAAAACTCTAAAACAGTCAAAAAATTTCCCCAAGTGTGTATGTGCAAGGTTAATTAGCATAAGGAACCACATCATTTACAATTGACTCAAAAAAGGAAAAGATTACAAACTGACTCAGACCAAGTCTACCCAGTCTTAAGCTGGTTTAAATTATCATTTGATCTTGTGTACCTAAAATATTAGTAGGCAAGATAATTGTAAAGAAATAGAAGTGTTTGCTATCATCAAAATTATATTCTCTGAAAATAGATTTGTAATAATCTTCCCCTTTTTTATGATGGAAAATAATTAAACATGCAAAACTAAATAAAATAAAAATAACTTCAAATAATGCTCCCCCTTTTGACATCACAAAAAGAAGGAAAAAATCAGAAAAGAAAAAAGTAGAAAAAAGAAGAATGAAAGCAAAGTTTTTTTTTTAATCAAAGCATGAAAATGACACAGTCTCCATGTGATTGATTTTAAAGACCTGTAATACCAATGAGTTAACATCATCGAAATTCAAAAATGGTAGAATATCCAATCATGTTAACTCTAGCTCAGACTTCTCTTAGGCAAAATTATCTTTTGAAATCAAAATAACTAACTCAGAAAAGTCAATTGGATAAGAAAAAGATATATGTTCAAGACTTGGTTTCAAAAAATATCTTATAGAATAAGGTATCAATGTAATTTGTCACAATCCCAAAATTCAAAATCAAGCCTTTTAAAATCTAAAGTGATACATGAATTTTTCTAAGTTTTAAAAGTTTGAAAGAGAAGAGAACTTGCTTTTAGTGCGCTCATTTTATTCCCTGAAAATAGATTTGTAAAAATCTTCCCCTTTTTGATAATGGCAAATAATTAAACATGCAACACTAAATAAAATGAAAATAACTTCAAACACTACTCCCCTTTTTGACATCACAAAAAAGGAGGAGGAAAAATCAAAAAAGAAAAAAGTAGAAAAAGAAGAACGAAAGCAAAAAACATTTTTTTAATCAAAGCATGAATATGACATAGTCTCCATGTGAGTAATTTTAAAGACTTCTAAGACCAATGAGTTAACATCGTCGAAACCCAAAAATGGTAGAATATTTGATCATGTTAACTCTTGCTCGGACTTCTATTAGGGCAAAATTGTATTTTGAAATCAAAAGAACTAACTGAGAAAAGCCAATTGGATAAGAAAAAGAGATTCGTTCAAGACTTGGTTTCAGAAAAATATCTTATAGAATAATGTATCAAAGTAATTTGTCACAATCCCAAAATTCAAAATCAAGTCTTTGAAAATCTCAAGTGATACATGAATTCTTCTAAGTTTTTAAAGTTTGAAAGAGAAGTGAGCTTGCTTTTGGTGGGCTCATTTTAAGCATCTTGTCAATTGAATGGCGCACTTTGTGCATCTTTTAATTTTTGGATACATTTTATGTATATTTTTCAATTTGGCGTCATTGCGCATCTTTTGTTTTGGCATTATTAGCCACTTTTTTGTTATTTTTGCAAGCTAGATCCCTTTTCAGAACTCTTAAATATTCTCAATTATAAGTATATATTCTAGATATTAGAGAAGAAAAACTCACTCCCTAATATAAGGAAGAACAAACCACAAAATAGAATCAAAATCATATAATAAATGCAATGACAGGATAACGAGAAATGTTGAAGTAATATATAGACTTTTAATATTATAAATATAAGATAGATTACTGTAGCAAGATAGAAAAGATCTTAATCACAAAGTCCAGTTGTTAATTTGAGATAAACTTTTATTTAGAAAAGAAAATTAAACCACTAAAAGTGGTTATAGTAAGAAAAACAATCAACGATATTTTCTCCCTTTAACAGATTAAGAGATGTAAAATATTGACTACAAATTTTCAAATAACAAAAACATGGTATAAACTATCATTTCAGTAATGACCATAAAAGAAGAACAAGTAAAATAACAGAAATAAAATAAAAAAAGAGATAAAAACTAGTAAGCAAAGTGAAATAAAATAAAAAAGGCAACAAAATAGAAGATTCAGAAATAAGTAA
Source organism: Dendrobium officinale (assembly GCA_019514585.1). Classification (NCBI taxonomy): domain Eukaryota; kingdom Viridiplantae; phylum Streptophyta; class Magnoliopsida; order Asparagales; family Orchidaceae; genus Dendrobium; species Dendrobium officinale. The sequence continues at coordinate 20,637,877 of CM033698.1, forward strand.
ACAACAAGTTCATGCATTTATGTCAATCACACCCAATCTGATCTTTAAGGTGCTGAAAGTGTCAAAAGGCAGTGGTTTAGTAAAGATGTCAGCCAATTGATTCTCAGTTGTCACATGGTGTAAATCTTCTTTGGTCGCATGGTCTCTAATAAAGTAATGTCTTATATCAATGTGTTTTATCCTTGAATGTTAGATAGGATTCTTAGAGATATAGATGGAACTAGTGTTGCCACAAAAGATTAAAATTTTACCTATAGGTAATCCTAAGTCCAAAATTTGTTACTTCAACCAAAGGAACTTAGGCCATATAACATCCTAAGGCAATATACTCAGCTTCAGCAGTGGAAAGTGCAATAGAGTTTTGTTTTCTAATAGACCATGCGACTAAAGATTGTTATATAAATTTGCAAATTCCAAATAGTGCTTTTTTTATCCACCCTACATTCTGCAAAATCAGAATCATAATATACAATAATCTCAAAAGAAGTGTTGTGCCTAGGATACTAGACTCCTAAGTTTTGGGTCCCTAAAAGATATCTTAGAATTCTCTTAACTGCAGTTAGATGGGATTATTTAGGATCAGCTTGAAATCTTGCATAGAGATAAATACTAAATATTATATAAGGACGACTAGTTGTCAGGCAAAGTAAAGATCCAATCATCCCTCTATACTTCTTTTAAACAACAAATTTTCCATTTTGAGTCCTTATCCATCTGAATATTAGAAATCATGAGTATTTTTATTAGCTTGGCTTTATCTATTTTATATTTCTTCAAGATGTCCTTAATGTACTTTGATTGACTTATAAAGGTTCCATCATCTAATTTCCTTATGCTAAACCACAAAAGTAGGACAACTCTCACATCATACTCATCTCAAACTCCTTACTCATTTTTTTAGAAAATTCTTTACATAGCTTTTTATCAGAATATCCAAAAAGTATTTAATCAACTTAGATCTGAATAAAGAGTAACTCATCTCCTACTTTTCTTAGAGAAAGGATGGTGTCTACACTTCCCTTAACAAAATTTCTCTTCAGTAAAAATGTGTTAAGCCTCTCATACCAAGCTCTTGGCGCCTTTTTTAATCCATAAAATGACTTTTTTAATTTAAAAACATGATTTGGAAATTGGGAACTCTCAAAACCTTGGGGTTTCTCTACAAGCACATCCTCTTTTATTACCCATTCAAAAAGACACACTTCACATTCATTTGGTAAAGCTTATATCCCTCATAACAAGCAAATGTTAGTAGCACTCTAATGGCTTCCAATCTAGCTACAGGTGCAAAGGTCTCCTAAAAATCAATTCCTTCTATTTGGTTGTACCACTTAGCTATAAATCTTGCCTTATTCGTAACTATCACACCAGAATCATTCTAACTACACTTTATCCCTTTGGTCTTTCTACAAGCTCTCAAACATCATTCCTAATAAATTGGTTTAATTCCTCTTGCATAGCTAAGATCCAAAACTCATCAGATAAGGCTTGATTTATATTGGTGAGTTCAGTCATTGAGATAAAGGTAGAGTGGTTCACTTCCTTCCAAAGTTCAAGCCTAGTCCTGACTCCTTCAGAAGGGTCTCATAAGATCAGTTCTTTAAGATGACTTAAAGAATATCTCCAATCTCTAGGAAAAGTGTGTGTAGGATCAACCCTTTCCTTTAGATTTAAATTTTTTACTCCTTGGATAATCTCTCCTATTCCTTCAGTGATTTGGGATTCTACTCTCTTCTCCAAATTTTCAACTCCTTTGGAAATCTCTTTAACACCATCTTCATCCTCAATTTTAGACTCCTTAGGATCAGATTCATTAAACATTACATGAGTAGTATCCTCCACTATAAATATTCTTTTATCAAACACCCTAAAGGATTTCCCAACACTTGAATAACCTAAGAACACTCCTTCATTAGATTTTGGATCAAATTTCCCTAAGTCAGACTTCCCATTATTATGAATGAAAACTTTACAACCAAAGACATGGAGGTGGGAAAGGTTGGGTGTCCTACCCTTAAGGATCTAATAGTGTTTCTTATCAAGTTTGGCTCTAACATTCACACGATTCAACACATAATAAGTTGTTTATACCACTTCAGCCCAAAAGTATTTTGAAAGTGATTTAGCGGCCTCAACTAAGGTCATGTTTTTCCTATCAGCTACCCCATTCTGCTGAGGGGTCCTAGGTCTTGAGAAGTTGTGACTAATCCCTTTATCGTCACAAAATTCTCCAAATCTCTCATTTTCAAACTCTCCCACATTGTCACTATAGATGGTCAAGATCTCACAACCTAGCTTTTTTTTAATCCAAGTGGAGAAGGATATAAACTCATAAAAAGACTCATTCTTATGTGACAAAAATCTAATCTAAGTAAACCTCGAGAAGTCATCGATAATAATAAAACCATAGATTTCACCCCTAAGATGGCAGTACTAATGGGTCCAAAAAAATCCATGTGAAGGACTTCTAAAGGTTTAGAGGTGTTAATCTCCTTAATGAAGTAAAAAGAGGATTAGACTTTCTTCCCTAATTTGTTGGCATCACAAAGGTGATCTTTAGAGAAATTAAGCTTGGAACACATCTAATTAGGTCTTTCTAGGTCACACTCCTAAGGGTTTTCATACTAGCAAGATATAATCTCCTGTGCCACAACCAAGAATCATCACTAATAGTTTCTAAGTAAAATGAAGAAGCATATTCAATATTATTTAAGTCAAGCATGTAAATATTATTGATCCGCTTTTCCTGCAAAATTGATTGCTATTTAAGCTTATAATGCAAGTGTTAGCCAAGAACTTTATGATGAAGCCCTTATCTCAAAGCTGGCTGATGCTAAGCAAGCTGTGTTTTAGTCTATCTATAAGCAAAACATTTTCAATCAAAAGGTTCTTGGAATTTCTGATTATACCTGAGCCCACCACTTTCCTAGTGGTGTTATCTCCAAGATTAACCTTGCCTCCTATCTTGGTCTCCAGCAAAATGAATTGATTGGCATCTCCAGTGATATTTCATGAGCATCCGATGTACAGGTACCACATGCTCTCATGACGCCTTTTATGAGAGTTTTCTTACAAGATATCAAATGTTAGATTTAGGAACCCAAATAAGATTGGGTGTTTTCTTATGAAAAGAAGAATGCAATGCATTTGTGTTATGTTATGAAACATGCAATTTGGGTCTCCACACCCAATGTGTACTATGGTGAATAGTGTAAGTGTGTAAAATATGTCCAAGCATACAGCATGAAAAACATCTAACTCCAAGAAAAGGATTTACTAATCTACTTGGGTGGTGATGCTTCCTTTTAATATTATGAGATGCATACAATGTTAGTTTATTATTTTCAAAAGCTTTGAGAATTACTTTTAGTGAATCATGCTCAGTTATCAAATCAGAATACATTTTATTTAAATCATCAAATTCTTCAAGTAAAGACATGTGATTGCTATCAAGTAGTGTGTGATCTATAGTTAAACTTTCATGCTCTTTTTACAAATTCAAAAACTTCAATTTTAAACTTGCATGTGATTTTTTAAGTTTTTTATATGATGCATGAATTTTCTCACAAACTTCAAGTAATTGATCATAGGTTAGTTCACATACCTCTTCTTAATCATATTGACCAAGATGATCACCCATTTAGTACAAGTTTGTTATCTCTTCTTCAGCTTCACTCTCAGATGAGTTAGATGCAAAATCCACCCAGAATGACTTTTTGAATTACTTTTTTTTTCCTTACTGGACTTAGGTTTCTCCTGACCCTTCTCCTTGCTTGGGTGCTCCTTAAGTGTAGAATAATCAACTTTAACTTATCCATGCTTCTGGCATTCAAAACAAATAATATCAGAAGGACTTTTATAATTTTTGTTATCCTTACCTTTTTTCACTTCTGATGATACTTGTTATTCTTCCTTAGAAAGTTTTTGAATTGACTAGTGATGAAGGCAACATCATCGCTTTCAGATCTGGAAGAATCAGTATCTGTGTTGTTTTCCTTTAGTGCCATAATTTTCTCCTTCTTTTTCTCACCTGCATCAAGATTTCTTTGATTCACCCCTTGCTCGTAAGCAATGAGTGATCCAAGTAAATTATTAATGAAAGAAGTATTTAAATCTTTAGATTCGATATATGTAGTGATCTTAACATCAAACTAAGATGGCAAACATCTCAAAATTTTATTTACTATTTCATAATTAGTTAGCTCTCTTCCTAAAGCATGCAATGAGGTGATAATTTGAGTAAACCTAGTATACATGTTAAAAATTGATTCAGAAGATTTCATATGAAAATGTTCATAGTCGTGCAATAAAATAGTCAACCTAGATTATTTAACTTCATTGATTCTTCATAAGTAATACACAATCTTTCCCAAATTTCTTTACCAGTTACACAAGTTGAAACACACATATAATCTTCAGATTTCAAAGCACAGAAAAAATAGATCAAACATTTTGCATTAAGTTGTGTTAAATCTCTTTCATCAAAAGTTCATTCAGTAAGAGGAAGTTCAATTTTAATGCCATTAATTTCATGAGAAGGAGCTATATAACCATCCATAATAATTATCCATATGTGATAGTCAATCGATCGTAAAAACATAGACATGCAAATATTCTAAAAATCAAAAGGAATATTATCAAAAAAGGTGATCAGATAATAGAATATCCTTCTGTAGTATTACGGTTACAAAAGTTATCCATTGATCAAAATTTAAAAGTTTTCAAAAACTATATTTTATAAATCTCGCTCTAATACAACTTGGAACTGCTCTGATGGCACTTGAAAGTTTGACTGGGATGTTAAGCACTTATGAACTAGTACTAATACTAACCAAGAGGGGGGTGAATTGATATTTTAAAAAATCTTTAATCAAAACACAATCTTAAAACCAAAACTAAGATTCACCACAAAAATCAAAGTGTAGAAATTAAATGCTGAAGCAGTAATAAAGATTACATAAATTTATTATGGTTTAGTTAACTCGACATGCATCCTCTCCCTGGAGGCGCCCTCCGAGTATTGCACTGAACTTAGTGTGTCTCCTTTTTCCCCCACAGTAAGGTGGAGAAGCCTTTACAAACCTCCTTTCCACCAACCCAGGTGAGGTAGAGAACCCAACTTCTTTTGCTTCCTCTAGAAGTAGGAAGAGAACCCAACTTTTTTTGCTTCCTCCTAAAGTAGGCAGACAACCTTAATCAGATGTTGAATTAGACCTCTCTAGAACCCCCAATAAACTAAGGATGATGACTGGAGAAGATGAAGACGGATCCTTTCTTGGAGCAACCTTTTGAAACCCCTCACAAACTCCCCCTCACAAGATCCTCTCTCTCTCTCACCCTTGCTCTCCCTCTCCTCTTGGCTCTCTCAGGTCAGAACAACAACCAAAGATGATCTCTTAGGTAGAAAAAGAGGTATTAAGTAGAAGAGCTTCATAATAGCTCTTAATTGAAATAAACTGACTTTATCGTCTAGGATGATATAAATATCATCTTGTATGATCAGTACAAATTTAGCTCAATCAGCCAGGATGATTTGGGACGATCCAAATGTTTTTATTTTTATCGTTTAGGATGATAGGAGATCATCCTGTACGATTAGTACAAATCATTGAATATCATCCAGAATATCACATTGAATGGGTATCAGGATGATAAAAAAATAGCTTAATTATCCAGGCCAATCTCATGATCGGCCTCGATGATTAGTTTAAATCCATGCAAATTATCCAGAGCATCACCCTGAATAGAAGCTTTCCAATGTTTGGTCATCCAGAAATAGCTAAGTTTTTTTTGAACTTATCATCCCGGCCGATCTTGCGATCATCCAGGATGATATGATCGAGCAATTAAACTTTAATTTCTTTTCTTAATTACTAGATTAATTTTAGCATAATTGTGTTGCATCATCCAGGACGATGTACTGGATGATGTTAAAAAATAAAAGCTACCTAAATAAATATGGCGTTTGATTCTTTCTAATTTGAGCCTATCGTCCAGGATGATAAACTTAATGATGGTTGCCTTAATCGGGATGCTCTAATTAGGGTTTCTATTTTTAACTGATCGTCCCGGATGATGTGAGAAAAAACAGAAAACTCTAAAATAGTCAAAAAAAATTTCCCAAGTGTGTGTGTGTGTGCAAGGTTACTTAGCATCAGGAACCACATCTTTTATAATTGACTCAAGAAAAGGAAAAGATTACAAACTGACTCAAACCTAGTCTACCTAATCTTGAGCTGGTTCAAATTGTCATTTAATCTTATGGACCTGAAATATTAGTATGCAAGGCAATTATAGAGAAATAGAAGTGTTTGCTATCATCAAAATTATATTCCCTCAAAATAGATTTGTAATAGTTAAGCCCTTATGAACTAGCCTGATGCTAACCAATCGGAGGTGAATTGGTCATTTTAAAAATTTTTAAACAAAAACACAATCTTTTTAAAATATTTTAAAATATTAAATAATATGATCATCTACAATAAAATAAAATGTAGCAAATATAATAAGAAAAATAATATTAGATTTTATAGTGGTTTGATCAACTTAACCTGCGTCCACTCCCCAGTGCCTTTCCTCTTAGTATTGCACTAAAATATAGTGACTCTCATTTTGCTCCCACAGCAAGGCGAAGAAGCCTGTACTAAATTCTTTCCATCGACCCCAATGAGGCAGAGAACCTGACCTCCTTTTGCTTCCTCCTGAAGCAGGTAGAGAACCTTGATCGATTGTTAAATAAGACCTCCCTAGAGCCTCCAAGGAACCAAGGATGATGATTATAGAAAATTATCGAGATCCTTTCTTAGAGCAACCTTTGTGAACCCCTCATAAACTCCCCCTCACAAGATCCTCTCTCTCTCCCAAGCTCTCCCTCTCCTTCTCCTGGCTCCCTCTCAGGTCAAGATAGTAGCAAAATATATCACTTTGAATAAACAAGAAGTCTTATAAAGAAGGGCATAAAATTTGCCCTAATTTGCAACTTTTCATCAAAGATCATTCAGATCTTCTTGTACGATTAGTGTATTTTCAACCCTTTCATCCTGAATAATTTGGGAGGTTTGGACGATTTGAACCCTTCTTTATTATGATCATTAAGTATGATGAGGCCATCATCCTGTATAATTAGTTCAAAACCATACATATCATCCTACACATCGTTCTAGTCATCCAGGAGATATATGATTTGATGATAAAAAATATAACTTATTGGCTAAGACGATTCTTTAATCGTCTCGTACGATTAGTTCAAAAATAGGGATTATCATCCATAACAACATTCTAGTCATCCAAGTGACACACCTGGATGATGGAAAATTTTAACTAATTATCCAGCATATCGTTATGATCATCTAGGTGATACAGGAGAAGACTAAGGTTTTTCTAACTAATCATCCAGGACGATACTGCGATCATCCAGGATGATATGATCAATCAATCAAACCTTAATTGCTTTGCTTAATCACCTGACTAATTTAGGGATGATTGTAATGAATTGTCAAGGACAATATGGTATTATCTTATTTGATTTCTAAAAGTAATAACATACCTAAAAGAGTTATTAGTTGATTCTTTCTGATTTGAGCCTATCATCCAAGATAAAGTTAATTTTGTCCAGGATGATTTATTTAATTTGGTTATCTTAACACATATGCTTTAATTAGGATTTTTATTTTTAATGGATTGTCCAGGACGATTTGTGGATTATCTTGTATGATATGATCAAAAAAAAAACTCTTAAGCCTACAGAATTTCTCCCCCTGAATGTATGTGTGTGCAAGGTTACTTAGCATTACGATCCACATTATTACATTTGACTCAAGAAAAGGTAAAAATACTAAAATTTTACTTAATAGACTAACTTAGTCCTAAACTACCCAATCTTGAGCTAGCTTGATTTATAATTGACCTTGTGAACCTGAAATATTAGTAGGCAATATAATAGTTGAGAAACATAAATGCTAGAAATGTTTTCTATCATCAAAATTATAATCCTTGAATTCAAGTTTGCAACACGCTTAATTTTATTATATAAACTTCTAGCTATTATAGGGGATGGAAGTTAGAGGTGATAGAGCTCGGCCACGACAGTCCAGATTAGCTAGTAGTCGTGCATAACTAGATGTGATAGCACCAGATAAGTAGCCAAGCATAGCTCTATTGAGGAATGCTCATAAAGCTTCAAGAATTAATAAGGTATATTTTACCTAACATCATTAATTATCATAACTTTCTCTTACTTTTTTAACTTATCATTGCAATATGATTTCACAGGATGTACATCTTGTGGCTTCAACCCACTTATATATGGCACATGAGTGGCCAATTCGTTGCTCGTGATTGATCTATGCATTGTAGATTATAGGGTTGTATTTCATTCTGAACCACCACGTTATATAGTTGGACCACTCTTTGATAGCTGCTTTTGATTGAGAGGTGGTGTCCAATGACTAACATCTTCAACTTACCAGTTAGGGAGATGATGATCTCATTGCAGGACCTCCAGTTGATCTTGGGCATCAAGATTGATGGTGCTCCTATGATTGGTAGTACTATGGATGGAGAAGGGTTATATTGAGACACATGGATTGATTGCTACAATGAACTTCTGGGTTCCTACCCAGACCCAAATGCTACGTACCATGATCCAGACAATATTGATGTAGAGGTTATCTTTAGAATCGGTCATTCGTAAGCTTACTCAGTTCTACCGCTTTGCTGGCTTAAATGGATTTTCTTTTGGGAATCATTAGATGATTTACCCCAGTATGTATTCTTCTGACATGTTAGGACATACATTATGTATATGCTTGGTTGTTATTTATTACCTGATACCTCAGAGTCAATATCCATATGTAGTATCTACCATTGCTTGAGCACATTGAGAATTTTGCCAAGTACTCCATTGGTTTATCTATCTTGGAACATCTGTATAGAGAGTTAAACCTTGAGACACAACCTTCCCGAATGTACATAGTTGGATGCCTTCCCCTCTTATAGGTCTAGGCTTGGGAGAGGAAACATCCTGGTAGTCCGACACTTTGAGTTCCATTCCAACGTGACATCATCAGGAAGCCCCTTGCTTTAAGATAATTTTGCATTCACATAACATATTATGATGTGTTAAATTTCATGAACTATATGAATAACACTAAGTCATTATAGGTGGGTCGAGGAAAGAGTTAGGGAAGTTCTAACTGGAAATATAATGACATATAGAGATGAGTTGGATAGATTTTTATAAAGCCATATATTTTGAATTTAAATTAAGCATGGTAGAGATTTATAATAGTTATTAATATTTTTACATATAAGAAAACTATCATTCGCTCATTATATGTCATTTTATGTCATACTCTTATTCTATAATGAGAATGATGCCTCCAATATGCCATGAAGCCAATGATGTATGGATAGCTCGTGTCCCATTGATTAAATCGAAGTATGTCGAGTGGCATTTTCTTGAAGAGGTGATGCAGTAATTTGGAGGCATATAATCTCACACGATGGAGCCCATAGAGTGAGCATTTCATCGTGTTTATAGTAGAGGTCAAGCGGAGGTAGATTGGATTAAGTACCATAGAGGATATATTGAGTTGTGAAATAATAGACTCACACTTATTAAAATTATCAAGCAGCCATTATATATGATAGAGAGGAGTTAGCAGCTTTTTTGTAATGATACAAATCATGGGTCTCCCTCTACTTACTGAAAGCACCAATAACTCCGCCAAAAATAATCTACACACGATCAACGGGGGAAAGGATAGTGTATGTGATTATTTACATATTTAAATGTTGCTTAGTATGCAAGTATATGATATTTAATATTCAATTTACATTTATTTATAGGTCAAATACTTCTTGCGTAGCAAAGACATTGTTGAGTCATATGCTACAGGCCAGATGGAGACTAGAGGGTCAATGTATCAAGGATATGCTAACATTCTCAAATTTGCAAGACAAGTGGAGCAATCTTTGTATATAGACAGCACTGGCTGACAACCTCGATAAGGAGGATGAAGTTCATATATGGAGCAGTCTGCTTTATATCTCATGATTCAGGATTACAGTCAAATCCTGTAGACCTGCTGAGATATTCCATGTACGTAGGATTAGCTGATTCTACTAGACCTTTTGGAATGATGGGAGTATGCCCTTCTATAATACGAGGTGAAGGGAGTTCTTTTCAAGAAAGAGAAAGAGGAGGGTAATCAACTATTCCAGAAGAACAATGGTCTGATACGACATCTTCATACGGGCCACAAGCTCTATATAACTTGAATAATCCCATGTGGACAACCCTATTTCGCTAGCCTAGAACTCTAACCCAGCATGAAATGGTTATAGAATAAGTACAACCAAACATGGGCACTATATTGGAGGAAGGGGAGCATAAAAAGAAGAAGAACTACAACTCCAGAGGAGTAAGTAGGAACCCTCAAGATACACCCCTGGTACAGATGCTTTCAAACACAGGAAGAAGTGGTAGTTGAAATTCACAAAGAATGAATGATGTATTGTGTTTGAATTTTAATGTTTAAATATTTTAGATTATATAATATCTTATTTATAATGAATTCAAAAATTTAATATAATTTTTTTGTTATTTGAATTTAATATAAATTTCTCTTATTTAAATTTAATATTATAAATATTTGAGATATAAAATTTATTTCATAACATAACCTTTTTTTATTAAAAGTTGCAAAGTTTTTCTTATTATCATTAAAAGAAATTTTTTTTTTTATTTTTATGTTACATAGTTTCTGATAGATAATGAAGATCAACTCATTCAGAGCTATTGTAAATCTATGACCTCAGCTACATTACTCAATAATGTACTCCCCCATTATGGATGCGATAAGAAGTGTCCCAACCAAGCAATTGATTGGAGAGGGAAGTAGCCACTTGCATGAAATTTTGTCTTTTCCTATAGATGAGGCCGTCAAATCCAATGTATCATCAAATGAACTATTCATGTGGGTTATGCATAGTTGGGATGAAGATGAAGATTGCTTACTGTGACACACAAATAATAAAGTGAAAAAAATTAAGGAATATAGAGCTGGCACTAAACTTTGAGATGTGGGTTTGAAATATCTACAATAAAGCTTTAGAAGTCATGACGGACACCTTGTATTAATAGATTTCCTGAAGGGTCGAATCCATGAACATGGTTGTGACAAAGAAGGTATAGTAGAACTAGGGTTTGGATTGTCCATGTTTGACATAGAGTATTGCATTCTATATTGTTATTGATCTCATGAACATAATTAATGGTTGTTAGATTAATATAAAATAATGTGGTAATGTTCTAAACATGGTAAGGAGAAGAATTTTCTAAATATTGTAGAAGGTGCAACAAGAATTTGAATTCCACTTCAAAAGTTGTCCTACACAAACACAACTCCAAGCTCGTGTAAGATATCTACTGAAGCATATGTAATAATAAGAGTTATGTATTGTTAGCAATATATTATTATGTAGGAATTTGCTACTGCTTAATATGTTAGTTTGTTATATTTTATTTTATTTAACAATAATTTCTAATGGCTACTCAACTTTCATTTTCTTTTGTTAATATGACTTCTTATTCTATATTAGTTTTTTTTTATTATGTTATTTGATTTAATATTAAATTTCTAATAGCTTCTCAACTTGCATTTGCTTAATATATCATATTTGCATTTATGTATATATCTTTTTCTCGAGCAGTTAGTACTAATTCAAGTTCATATTCAGCATATAATGTCATCATCATCAAGGTCTTCATCATCAAGGCTTTCAAGATTAAGGGATTTCCTTCATATAATCCCTAGGAAGAATTTAATCTATGATGGTACTTTTCGATTGACGAAATCTCTATTGTATCCCATTGATGATATCCTAGAGGAGAAAGCAAGATCAAATGAAATTTTTCGATGTTGTATACATAAATGATCATGGTATGAAGATAGCAGTTTATGGGATACATATGATGAAGTAATCAAATTTAGCTATCCCATATATGTTGATGGAGCAATCATTACTGATATGGGTTCAAAATTTTTATGTCAAAGGTTCATGGATCATGATGGACATTTTTCTTCTATGAGTATTCTTATGACCATAATTGGAGAAATCGGACATAAAGAAGATGGTTTTGTTGAGGTCAATGTTGAAAATCTAATAATTGATGTACAACACTATTTTTTTTATACTATATGGCATAATTTGTCAGATGCATTCTATCTGAAGCATATCGTGAGCTGAATATTGTCGATGGTCAAAAGAAAGAATTTTTGAATATAAAAAATTGACAATATATCAAAAAACGTTTACAGAGGACTTTATATGTTGTCCAAGTTTAAGCCAACTCCAAGCACGTATGCGCATATAATGACCCACATGTAATAATAATATTTTCAGCTTTAATGTCACACTTTTAATATGTATTTCATGTTGTTATTTAACTTATCAATCATTTTCATGAACTTATGCCTATTTCTATTCACACTTTCTCAGTCCAAACTATCTATGTCAATCATATTTTATTTCAGCAAGTAATTATCACTAATCTTAATCTTCAAAACCTTTTTTGGGAAAAATTTTAAAAATTAAGATATTTAATAAAGTTAGCTAGTTTAATGATGACAATATATATATATATTATCCCCTATTATAATTTTATAATATTAACAAGTTTTTATATAATTTTGAAATAATATTTAAAAAATTGTTCAATTTTATATTAATTATACATAAATACTATACAAAAATAATAACTATTAACTTTCTTATTTAATTAAATTTTTTTATAAATAATTTTGCAAGAATATTAATATAAATCATTATAAATAAATAACTTTAGTTAAAAATATCATTATACATATATTTAATTTAATTTAAATTAATTATGAGTATTAACTTTTAGTTATAATCAATTTTTTATTTTTATTTTTTATTTTATTAAATTTAATATAATATTTATATAAATTTTATATCACATAATAAATATTTTTATTAATTAATTTTTTAAGCCTTTAATACAATAAATTTTTTTATTAATTAATTTATTTTTTAAGTTAAATATAATTTTTATAAATTAAAATTATTTATAGCTATAAACTTTTAGTAATAATAAATGTTTTTATTAATTAAACTTTTTTTTAAATCAAATTTAATTTTATCAAATTTGCATTATTTATAACTATTAACTTTTACTTAAAATGCATACTTTTATTTATTATATTTTTTATTAAATGAAATATACTTTTTATAAATATAAATTATTTTTAACTACCACCTTTTACTTAAAACACATATTTTTAGTAATTAAATTTTTTAATATTAAATGAAATATAATTTCTATAAATTTTATTTATTTAAAACAATTAAATATTTCTTATAACACATATTTTCAGTAATTATTTTTTTAAAATTAAGTGCCCTAAACTTTTTATATTAAATCAAACATAAATTTATATTAAATTTAGCTTATATTAAATGCACTAAACTTTTATTATAACACATATTTTTAGTAATTAAATATTTTTTTTACAAATCAGTGTTTTGCATGGAAAAAACATGGCAAGCTTGACTTGCATTTTCTGCTGAAAACTCAAACCAACTGTGCGTTTTGTATGGTTTGCATTTTTCATGCAAAACATGATTTTGCTTTGCGTTTTATTCAAAAAATATAATAGTTGTTCACCTGGATGATCTTTTTTATTTAACCAATAAATTTTTTTTTTTTTTAGTTTGTATTTGAAAATATATTATATATATATATATTATTGTTTCATATATATATATATATATATATATATATATATATATATATATATATATATATATATATATATATATATATATATATATATATATATATATATATGTGTATTTAGGATTATTTTTTAACTTGTGTAAATTAAATTAAATTAAAATCTACTAAGTAGTAAAAAATTTCTAAGTTTAAATAGTTTTGAAATTTTAAATTATTTTTTTTATATAGTTTGTGTTTATTTTTGTTCACTTGAGCACTTTTTAATTGTTCCCATAAATTATTTTTTTAATTTGTCGGCTCAATCTCCGATGAGAGGATTATGTTTATGTAATCTTCAATCTATTTTGATAGAAATTTTAGAGAATAGAATTTAATAAATTAAAATTTTGTACATTATGGAGAGGACGATCGCTATTTTTGATACAAGTTAAAATAACTGTACATGAATTACAATACAACAACAACAACATCAAGCCTTTATACCACTACGTGGGATCGGCTACATGAATCCTTTTTCTCTATTGTGTCCTATTAAAAGTCAAATTCTCATTTAAATCTAATAAAGAAAGGTCCTTCCTAATATTTTCTAACCAAGTCTTTTTAGGTCTACCCCTACATTTCTTAACATAAGTCAAATCTAATACCTCTACTCTCCTAATCGGGTCATCGCAAGGCCGCCGTTTTATGTGGCCAAACCATCTAAGGCGACTTTCTCTAATCTTATCTTCTACTGGAGCTACTACAACCTTTTCACGTATATGCTCATTTCGTATCCTATCTCTAAGGGTAAAGCCACTCATCCACCTGAGCATCCTCATCTCTGCCACACTTAACTTAGTATTATGCTTCTCTTTTAAAGGCCAACATTCGGCACCATAAAGCATTGCAGGCCTCACTACCATCTTATAGAATTTTCCCTTAAGTTTGAGGGGGTACATTTCTATCACATAACAAGCCCGATGCATTCCACCACTTCAACCATCCAACATTAATTCTGCTGATAATATCCCCATCAATTTCACCATCACTCTGAACAACAGATCCAAGATATCTAAAACATGTACTCTTATTAATGACTTGATCGCCCAAAGTCACAATCCCCTCACTAGGTCTACTAATACTAAAATTACACTCCATATATTCCGTTTTAGATCTACTCAAGCGAAAACCTTTAGACTCTAAGCTAGGTTGACCTCCATAATTCAAGTATACCTTCAACTCCCTCTCTAGTCTTATCAACAAGAAGAATATCATCAGCAAAAAGCATACACCAAGATACATCCTCTTGCAAAGGTCTAGTGAGAACATCCATGACTAAAGAAAAAAGATATGGGCTTAAGGCTGATCCTTGATGTAACCCAACCGAAATAGGGAAATACTTGGTAAATCCACCTTGTGTTTGAACACAAGTAATAGCTCCTGCATACATATCTTTAATGATTTGAATATAAGCATTATTGACTCCTTTCTTTTCAAGAACTCTCCATAGCACTTCTCTTGGAAATTTATCATATGCTTTTTCTAAATCAATAAATATCATATGTAGATCCTCCTTATTTTCTCTATATTACTCCATCAAACCTCTTAATAAATGTATGGCTTCCATAGTCGACCTACCCGGCATGAATCCAAATTGATTTTGAGAAACATTAGTATCACGCCACAACCTATGCTCCATAACACGCTCCCATAGTTTTAAAGTATGACACATTAACTTAATACCTCTATAATTCGCACAATCTTGTGCATCACCTTTATTCTTAAAAATAAGAATTAACACACTCATTCTCCACTCATCTGGAATCTTCTTAGTCTTCAAAATAGTATTAAAAAGTTTAGTAAGCCATGAAATTCCTTCATCTCCTAAGCATTTCCACACCTCTATTGGAATATCATCAGGTCCAACAGCTTTTCCACCCTTCATTTTCTTTAAAGCCTCTCTAACTTCAGTTTTACTAATACGCCGATAAAAATATAAATCTTTATTTTTATTTAGGGTGCTAAGGTCACTATAGTCAATCTTATTTTCACAATCTTCACTAAAAAGTTTAGCAAAATATCTCATCTATCTTTGTTGAATATCATCTTCTAAGAAAAGTATTTTTTGATCTTCATCTTTAATACACTTCACTTGAACAAAATCCTTACTACTCCTATCTCTTTGTTTGGATAACTTATACATATATCTTTCTCCCTCTTTAGTATCTAATCTATTATATAAATCACTAAAAGCTAATGCCTTTGCATCGCATATTGCTTTCTTAGCATCCTTACGAGCCACTTTATATATTTCTCAATTATCAGAATTTTTAAAATTAAACCAATTTTTATAACAAAGCTTCTTATTTTTAATTTTTTCTTGCACATTAGGATTCCACCACCAACTATTTTTACTATTAGGAGCTTTTCCCCTTTGATATTTGGATAATAATCCATGTACATGAATTACAATATATTCGTTAAAAATATATTGCTATTTTTTTCAAATAAATTTGTTCATTTTTATTTAATAATATATCATTATATTTTTTTTCATAGATATGAAGAGATATTTTAAAAAAAAAAGTTGAAGTTATTGAACAAGATGTGAATTGTGTTTATACTAATACACAATTCAAATATCTTTGTGTGAAAAATTTTGATGATTTACAGGTTTACCCAGAATTACAAAAAAAAAAAAAAATGATTATTATCCAAATAATACAGACATAGTGAGAAGGACACACTTATTAAGAAGAGGACCTTGTGAGCCTTAGGATCATGAATTGTCACAAATATAAATTGGAAATAAATTTTATGTATGTTTTATTCTACATGGTATAATAATTACAAAGTATGGTTAGAATATTGTCTCACAAAAGATGTAGCTTTTTTCTTATTTTGTTATCTTTATAAACCAGAAATAGTAGAGCAAGCAAGTGGTGATAGCTAGGTTCTACACAAAGGAACTTCAAAATTGAAAAAAAAAAATGAAAGCTTTCAAGTACATGTTGGACAAATTAATAGTTCTCATAACATTGTGTGGAGAAAATGTCAAGATTTAATGCATCAAATACAAGTCATCGGATTTGCATTTACAAGAGCTTCTGATCAAACTTGGAGAGATTACAAAAGACGTTTAATTGCTAGTATTGCTTGTGTCTAATTTTGGTTGCACTAAGGGTTAGCTTTTCGTGATTGATACATCATCAAAAACTATCTGATCGAGCACAAATCTCGAGGCATATTCAAGTTATAAATTTTTAAAATTAAATGTGGGACCATACGAACTCCTATTTTATCAAACTTATAGTAAAATTGAGCATCTCAAGGAGATGAACCCAACGATACCAAAATTAATTCAATCTGAGCTCAAATGGGTCCGATAAAGGGACCAAAACATATTTGGGAGGTTCAAATCATTAATTGGATGGTTAAATGGATTCTAAGTATAGCATTCTTACAGACAAATCGAGCAGCTCGACGAGATGAATTGAACGAGCCCGATACCACTTAATTCTGACATCATTTGGGCCATAAATGCTAACATGCACTCTATAACCAAGGGGATCAATATGGGTATTCGGATGGAGCACTTCAAATTTTCACCAAATCTTCTTCATACTTATGGAGTATGACTATGTAAAAATTTATTAAATAGATCCCCACTTCTCACATGAAAGGTGGTTTGAACCTTGGCAAGCTAGAAACTTTGCCTTGAGGTGTGAGAGAGCTCTAAGGCCTTAACACTCCTAGAGTTCTACCCAAGCATCACCGCCGACAAACTTCTATCAACCATCGTCGGAATATGGCCCAACCGCTGATCGTTGTCAGACAATCTCCTGTCCACCGATCACCATTGGACCACCGCCTGCCTGCCGACAGACCACCACCCGTCCTAAGAGTGCTGATGGACCTCTGTCGAACGCTGCCAAACTACGTGCTGTTAATTATCACCATACTCCCATTATAGTAATCCTCTAACTACAATCCCTCTGACCTCCATCGTTCACTGACTATTATCCATCCAACCTCTATTATCAGCCAACTACCATCCCTCCAACCACCATTGCCCACATGCCGACTACAATCCCTCCAAACTCTATCGCTGATGACTACTATCTCGCCTACCATAGTCACCCTTGGACTTTAATCCCTCTGAGCTTAGTCATCTACTGAATATGGTCCCTCTGACCTTCATCGCCTGACAGCTACGGTCCCTCCGACCATTGTCACTCGACTATGGTTCGACCAACTAAACGAGCAGGACAACACTCTCTTGAGAATAACTCTCTAATCTCTAGATTCTTCCAACTTTCATTATGTAATGTGTTTTATATGATACTTATTTCTACATGAAGCAAAGGCCTTCCCCCCAAGGAAGGATCTCATTTGTAATCAATAATAAACACTAGTGGAATCATTTTAACTAGGTCATGTCAAGTGGTTTTTTTCATGATTTTTTATGTAATAATATTGGTGTCTATTATGACTCTTGCACCCCTCTCTATTATTTTTTTGTTTGTTAGATCTTAATTCAAATCTAGAATACTAAGGTATTTATCTCTCTACTATCCTAAATGTTTTAGGATGCAATAGTGGTTATGATGAATTCAAATAATAAAAAAAGAAAAAAAAAACTAGAAATGCTTCACTTCCTTGTGTTGCACAATGAAAGCATAAGAAAAATTGGTTTTAGAGAATGCCCCCAAAAATAATAATTTTTTTGCTCCAGACATTCAGAAGGAAACTACTCATATTGCTGCTATCGAAACTATGAATGTTATCATGAATGAATTAGGCATTGATCTCTTTGGAATTTTATTGTATGAGTCACAAGATGTATCAATAAAAAAACAAGCGGCCATAGCATTACGCATTTTTGATAAAAAAAAAAAAGATGTTTAATTGAATGCTTTATTGGACTTGTACATGTGGAAGAAATATGTACTTTGATACTAAAAAAACGTTGTTGAATAGATTCTAACAAAATAATTGGGCATAGCACATATATGTGGACAAGGTTATGACGACGCCAAAAACATGTGTGGTGAGTTCAATGGGCTTAAATCTTTGGTTAAGAAATAAAATAATTCAGCATATTATATACATTATTTTGCACATCAGCTCCAACTAGCATCGATCGTTATGGCAAAAAAAGCATGTTGGAGTTGCTTTTGCTTTCAATACCATCTCTAACACGATAAATATTATTGAGTGTTCCTATAAACGAAGAAATCACTATGAGAGATACAATATGACAATATAATAAAGCAAGTACCAAGTGGTGAACTTTTTAAAGGTAAAAATTTGAATCAGGAAATAGGCCTTCAATGAGCTAGAGATATACGTTGGGACTCACACTATGGTTCTATTTTAAATATAATTCTTTTGTATGGATCTGTTGTTGATGTTCTTGATATTATACTACAAGATGGATCAAAAAGTGAGCAAAAAGGCGAAGCTTATATCTTACTTAATGTTGTGCAATGTTTTGAATTTGTCTTTATTTTGCATATGATGAAGACAATATTAGGAGTAGCAAATGAGGTATCTCAAATTTTATAGAAAAAAGATCATCATATCATAAAAGTTATGATATTGGTGAAAATGTTGAAGCAAAGGCTATAAAATATGAGATATGATAGATGTAAGCATAGTTGATAATTTTGTAATCCGAGGAAGATCGAGATGTCATTTTCAAGAAAGCACAAATGAACATCATTACAAAATTAAATTATTTTTTTTAGTTATAGATATACAACTTCAAGAGCTAGCTTAATAAAAGATTTGATGAGAAGTATTGAGTTGCTTATGTGTGTGGCTGTTTAAATCCATGTGACTCATTTTCAACTTTTACAAACAAAGATTGTTACGTATGATCAAATTTTATCCAACAAATTTTTTAAATATAGATCTCATTATATTAGATAACGAACTTGAGACTTTTATCATTGATATATGTGAGATCTAGTGATGTATTCAACAATTTAAGAGAAATTGGAGATCTTGCACAAAAAATGGTGGAGACTAGAAAAAATGATATTTACCCTTTGATGTTCTTACGTATAAAACTTGCTCTGATGTTACAAATTACTGCAACAACAGTCGAACGAGCATTCTCAACTATGAAAATTATAGAGAATCGTTTGCACAATTATATGAGAGACTCTTGGATGAATAATTGTTTGATTACTTTTATCGAAAAAAGATATATTTTTAATAATATTGGCAATGAAGTGATTGTACTACAATTTCAAAATATAAAGACTCAAAGAGAGAAACTATAAGTGTAATCTAGAAAAAATATGAATATTATGTGATTTTGATTGTATGCTTTTCTATTATATAATTTATCTTTTTATATAACAAGTTTCATGAAAAAGATTTTAAAACCGCTGATGCTGGTACTAAGTTCGTTGAGAATTTTTTAGCATTCATAATTTATGTCATCACATAAAAATAATCCTGCTAGCTCTTGCGGTTCCTAATTCTCCTGCGATTTCTTTCCTTCTAAACGTTAACCTCTTCGTTTGAGATAACTTTAGGTTTAAGAGTTTTTGTTCCTTGGGCAAATAGAGTAATCCAAACCGGCCTCCTTATCACTAATCACAAGTTGAATGGCCACAACTATCTTTGTTGTTCTCAACCCGTAGTGATGTTCATCTGTGGAAGGAGCAAAGATGATTACATCAAAGTATCTATGGCAATACCAGAGGAAGGAGAACCAATGCACAAAAGCTGGAAATTAGAAAATAATATGATAATATCTTGGTTCATTAGCTCTATGGCAAATGATATAGAAGAAATTTTTTTACTCTATTGCACAACTAAAGAAATATGCCATCTTGTCAAAGAAACCTATTATGATTCTAAAAATATCTCCGAACCATTTTCAATTAAAAAGACACTTCATGAACTGCGATGAGAAAATTTTATTGTCATTCAGTATTTTGTCTCCTTCAAGCGTCATATAACAACAAAGATCTTTTGAAGTACGTGAGTGCAGGTGTCTTGGAGATGAAGGAATATGTTTGGTTAATGTTTTGATTTTTTTTTTTTTAATTTTGTTTATTTATCACATTAGATTCTTGAGAGAATGCTATGTACTTTTGTAAGATTTATTGGTTAAGTTGTAATAATTACAACACTCCACAGGATTTAAGTTCTTATTTTGTTAAAGAATTTCTTAATTTTGCCTTGATTATGAGACAAAGATATCATCAAATTACTTCACAAACTTATTATGCGTGACCTTTAAATGATAATTCTTTCAACGATTTTATCTTTACCATCATACAAAATAAATAAGGTTTTAAGTATATGATTATCATCAAATTAGTGTCGTAAATAAAGTTTATTTGCCTCAATTGTTGTTTTATTAATATGTAGGGGTGGCATTTATAATTTTCATGTTTTGCATCGACTTGCAATTCTAATCAATTTTTAGATTTTAATAAAATGAAAATTTCGTTAAGAGTTTCCACTACGAAGTTATAATCCTTCAAATGTACCGTCTAAATCAACTCTAACCTTACAAATTGAGATATTATGTGTGATCTAGATGCATACTTCTTAGATGAGCAAATGTTACATGGTCTTGCTATATGGAGAGGCCATATCAGTTGAATTCATTCAGATAATTGACTTTGTTTTCTTCTCATGTTGGTATGATAACAGGAATAATTTTTTTTTTTTTCAAGCTAAAATCACAGCACTGATAAAGTTGATAAAAATGCTTGTAGGAGTTCAGTGAGAACTGGGAAGTAGATCGCTACCTGAGTGCTAGTGGTTATCTTGGAGACGACACCAACCCATTTTTTGTTGCACTTCCTAAGGATAGGAGTATGGTCACTAATGAGGAGTTTCTTAGGCAAATTTCATTGTTGGTCCTTGACGTCTTGCATCATCTGCTTCGGAATGTAAAAGGAGGATTCAATGGAGAGAAGCTTGAACCATTTATTGGTTTTGGTTGCCTCACAAAATTTCTAGAATGCGAGCTCCAGTAGATGTACAAAGAAGCTGCTCCAGCAACACTAGCATTAGTAGAGTAGCATTGTACTGAAGGGTATCTTGAGTTAGGTCGAATAGAGTACAAGTTACAGGCTAGTTCTGATATTCCCCACCTCCGAAAGTCTGCAATTGCTTCATGCAGCTTCTATTTGCACTCATGTGGCATAAGGTGTTGTGATCCACTTTTTTTTTTCCTTTATTTCCACTTATATGTTGAAATGAATGTTAAATTTCATTGAAGGATGCATTGATAGATGGTGCCGCAGATCCAGCTTCCGAGCAAAGGGGCAAATCACCTGCTCAAGGATAGCATAAGAATAGTTTTGGGAGTTGGCCAGGTGCCATTTCATGTTTGTAATTAATGCAAAATTAAATTTATTAGTTAAGTTTTATTAAGACTAAAATAGTTTGCATTGAAAAGGTGTGTCGCTTGGTTGACGTTTTGCTTTCAGTTTTTTTTTTTTTTTAAACTGTAGTTTTCCTGTACGTTTTTTTTTTTTTTTTTGTTAAGGAAAAAAGGTTTTGTTTCTACTATTCCTTTTGAGCATTGTCTTTTTGTTTCTCCAATTTCTCCAACATTGTGATATCAGAGCCCGGTTTCAATTGAAGTGGGCGTCGAAATTATGGATTAAAGCAAATTTTTAGAAGATTTCATGTATTCTTCTAAAAACAAGGTGTGTGATTCTCATTCAAGTATTTGAGAAATTTCTCAAGGCCATGAGCACTACTTCTCAACCTTTGATTCCCATCTTCAATGGTGAGAAGTATGAGTTTTGGAGTATCAAAATGATGGCCTTGTTCAAGTCACAATATTTATGAGATCTTGAGGTGAATGGCGTGCAAATTGGAGAAGAAGAAGGGAGAAATAATGATAACAAGAAGAAGGGTTCAAAGAGTTTGTTTTTCATTCAACAAGCTATGGATGATAGTATATTTTCAAGATTTTCTATGGCGAAGACATCAAAAGAAGCTTGGGATATCTTGGAGAAAGAATTTCAAGGTTCAATAAGAGTAAAAATAGTAATGCTGCAATCTATGCAATGTGACTTTGAAACTATAAATATGAATGAAGGAGAAGGTGTTCAAAATTATCTCTCTCAAGTATCAACAGTTGTGAACAAAATGCGATCATTTGGAGAGAGAATATCTAATGAGAAGGTAGTCTCCAAAGTTCTAAGGAGTCTTCCATCAAATTTTGAACATGTGGTGGCTGCTATTGAAGAATCCAAAGATCTTGGTTTGTATTCTTTTGATGAAATGATGAGTTCATTTATGGCTCATGAGGAGAAAATAAACATAAGAGAAGTGAAGACAGTTGAGAAGACATTTCAAGTGAAGGAAACTTCAACTAGTGGCAG
Source organism: Dendrobium officinale (assembly GCA_019514585.1). Lineage (NCBI taxonomy): Eukaryota > Viridiplantae > Streptophyta > Magnoliopsida > Asparagales > Orchidaceae > Dendrobium > Dendrobium officinale. The sequence goes on from CM033698.1 coordinate 20,660,992, forward strand.
CATAGAAGGAGGTCGTAGTAGATCAGGAGCAGGAAGTGTTTATAGAGGAAGAGGTGATCATGGTGCTTTTTGTGGAATAGGAATTTATGGAGATAAAAGATCAAATGGAGGTCAAAAGCAATGCTATTATTGCAAGAAGTTTGATCATATTGAGACAAACTGTTGGAACATACAAAGGAATCAAGAAAATAAGACAAAGTGCAGTGTGATTTTTGTAAGAAGTTTAGACATTCAGAAGATAGATCCTGGTTCAAACAAAAACAAACTAATATTGTAGATAAGACAATAAATCAAACTAATCTATTTATTACACATTTTTTAGGTGATTGCAATTTCCTTGATAGTGGTTGTTCTAATCACATGACTAGAATGAAGTCTTTTTGAACGAGATTGATATGTCAAAGAAATCAGAAGTCAAATTTGGAGATAATAATGATGTTCAAATTGAAGGCAAGGGGAGCATTATTGTTGGGACAAATGATGGCAAGGTAAAGTTATTACATAATATTTTATATGTTCCAAAATTTGCACATAATTTGCTAAGCATTGGGCAATAGTGGATATAAAGTTGAATTTGATGAAAAGGCTTGTAAAATTGAAGACGAAAAAAAGTAAGAAAGAAATTGCAAGAATTTAGATGGCACCAAATAAATTTTTTTCACTTAATATTTCAACAGTTCAAGAAAAAGTATTGAAAGTTAAGAAAATATATGATGTAGAATTATGACATTTTAGATATGGTCATTTGTATATGGGAGGTCTAAAATTATTGTATAAAAAAGAAGATGATTTATGGTTTGCCTAAAGTTGATTATATTAGAATTTATGAAACTTGCGTTATTGGAAAGCACGCTAGGAAGCTTTTTCCATATGAAAAATCATGGGGAGCAAGAAGATGTTTGGAGTTAATTCATGCAAATTTGTATGACCCAATAAATACACCACCTTGTAAAGTATGTAAAAATTTTATTTTATTTATTGATGATTATAGTATAATGAATTGGTTTTATTTTTTGAAGCATAAATTAGAAGCCTTTGAAAATTTATTCATTTTAAATCATTGGTGGAGAATCAATATGACAAGAATATTAAAATTCTACGCACAAATAGAGTGGAGAATTTGCGTCAAATGAGTTTGGCAAATTTTGTGATAAGAATGTAAGATTCAGACAATGAACTGCTCCTAATACACCACAACAAAATGGGGTTATGAAAAAGAAGAATAGAATTATTGTAGAGATGACAAGAAGTATGTTAAAGATGAAGAATTTATCAAATACATTTTGGGCTGAAGCTATTGCAACTGCTATTTTTATTTTGAATAATATATTTTGAATTATGAAAGTTAGAATGGTAACATAGTTTAAAATTGTGTAATAAGAGGCGCACCTATCCTCAATTCTACCCCAAAGAGCCTCATTGCTTAAGCTTTTTTGGGTCCAGGTGAGGCGTATGCCTCTTGGCTTATGAGACGCGCCTCGGAGGCTTAATTGCGCAATCTTGGGAGAGGCGCATGCCTCATAGAGCCGGGTCCCACACTTATGTTCTTAATAAAATAACCCTTATTCCCCTTTCTTCTTTCCGCCTACCCGAACCAAACGGAACTAGTTCGCAAGCCGCAAGTCCGAACGCCTAGCTTCGCTTGGCCTCCCTTCCCTCCGGCCCTGCCTCACGCCGATGAGCTTATGGTGATTCCACCCCTAAGTTACAGAGTTTTGTAATTAGAGTTTTGGGCCTTCGTGGAATTTTTGAAAATAGGTTTTGAAAAATATTATTTTTCTTTAGGAATTTTGAAAATAATATTTAATTCTAATTCTAAAGTCGAATCGACCAGTTAGAAAAAGTATATCAGCCCAAAGGATAAAAATAAAATTTCCTAATTGTGTTCAGGCTTAGAATTATGGAACTCATTTTGAATATTGTAACCGGATTCTAAAGAGAACTTCGTATGGTCCCGTGGGAACAAAGTGAAATTCAACTAAATATCCAATTCTAATATTCAAGAAGTACGATCGTCGAATTCACATCCAAAGTCTTATCAAAGAAGGGTGTATCTCCCCGATGGGAAATAATCACCATTCAAAGATAATCCTTGTAATATAATAACGACGATCATTTTTTACTTTTCCCAAAGAAATCTAATAAGAATTTGGAAAAATCAATTTGAAAATCAGGTGCGTGTGTGACTCCAAATCTTCTATGAGCGCATGCCCTCGTAGTTAATTATATCATAGGGAGACAGTCCCCTATGAAAGCTCTGGATTAAATAGTAACATAATTTTGTTAGATCTTCTAGGAGTGATACAAAAAATGAATGAATTTTAAAAATTCAAAAGGGAATGGATCAAGATTGAACAGTTATTAACAGAGTTAAAGAAAGAGAGGTAGAGGACACTTTGAGATTTCAGAACCATCCGGAAGTGTCCCAACTTAATTTAAGTGTTGTGCTTTATGTTTTAGGATCGAAATGAAGCTTTAATTAGAGTTGAGTATTTTATTAGCAATTTGGGATTAAATTCCCAAAATTTGGGGTCTTATAATCGAAGATCTTCCCTGGATCATAAACTAATTTGGACACTGGACCACAGTCGTCCGAACCTAACTAATAAAGTGTAAGGTCTGGACTTACCCCGGCCTGGATTGGGGAGTCAGCTAACCACCTAATCGATTTTAAAACATATGAATCCGGTCTTTTATGAAAGAGTGATATGGACTTTTATTTAAAGTTTTGGAGAGTTGGGGCCGACATTTAAAGATTTTTCTAATTGGCCCCTTTGACTTATGTTGGGTGTAAAAATACTAAGGATTAATGCAATTAAATTTTTGACTCTTTAAGTGTGTTTCTAATGCAATGTGTGCTGGTTGACAACTTCAAATCAAATATGCTTGAAATTTTAAAAAATAGGCTTAGAAAATAATTTTTTAGAAGACTGGACTTCCCTAGGTTTGACACCTCGTCCTCATAGGTCAGACTATCCGGACTCTACCCGTAGGCGGGGAAGGGTCTAAAGCAAGGAAAGTGTAATGCAGAAATATGCATGCGACCCATGGGTCGATCCCCGGCTAATTCCCTAGATTTGTTATCTTTCTATGTTATTTAGACTCACTAAAATTTTAGACTTTAGAGTTATGAATATAAAATTTTTCACACCCTCACGAGCCTCATGAGTCTAGGCAAAAACAAAAGCGGCACACAAACGCCAAAAAATTAAGAAAAGCAGGCAATCCTAAAGGCAATCAATTCAACACATCAAATGTAAATTAATTACTTAATAAATGTCCATAGGCAAAGTTTCCTTTCTTATTAAAAACCAAAATTTTGCAGAAAGTAAAGTGACCGGGCACCACTGACAACAACTCGGTTTTTAAACCTAGTAGAGACGCAAGTAGTTTTGAATGGGATATTTTCTGTCTTCGGTTCTTCAGTCTTGTTCTCCTTCAGTTCATCTCCTTCAGGCTCCTTGGATTCTTCGTAGTAGACTACCCAAATGGATAAGAGAGAACTTACTTTAAGGGGAAGGCCACACTTTCCTCTTTGGGTAAGGAAGAAGTGTGATCCAAAGTTGGATCTCCAAATGGAAAAGGAGTACTCCCCTGAGGGGGCATCCTTTTCTCTTCGGATTCCAAGCTTTGGACCTATATATCCCAACTCAAAATCTTTCACAACACTTAATAATTATTGAAATTACATTTATATAAAAATAAAAATCTAGACTCACCTTCAGGGTTATCCTAAGCAGTTATTAAATCAAAATATATTTATTCCCAAGCAATTATATATGTGCAGAAAAGAAAGTAAACACGCTGGCCACACTCTTTTTATTTGGGGGCTTTAGAAGCTGAAGAACCTGTGAAATCATTTATAACAATTGATATTTTTTATTGATTTAGCCCCCTTTTTATTACACTGCATGAGTGTGGCTACCTGCAAAAAACTTTGTGAACATCAGATCGTACCTATCCTAAGGGTAATCTAGTCACCAAACACATCAACCATCCATAGAGTGCAGCAAAAAGTAAGCAGACACAGCAAAGCAATTTCATTCACAACATCCAGTGAAAACTATGAAAAATTCGGCACACTACAGTAAAATAAACACCGACCTAACCTAAATGTAGAGTCGGTTGTCCTAGCAAACCATCTAAGGTTTGTGTAAAAGGTCGTGTGGTAGGGGTGGATCCTAAGATGGGTGATTAGTTAAAATTGTCTAAAATTCTAAATTTGTTAAGGCTTAAGGGGAATTTATGTTAGAATTTAAATATTAATATATTAAGAATTTTATTTAAATATATTTTGAGGGTTAATTTATTACAACCTTTGTTTCACACCGAGGCCGTGAAGTTTATTTCGCCTTCCTTGGGGCTAAGCTAATAGCCTTATAGGCCTGGGTTACCTAGTAGTAATCGGGGTTGATTAAATTAATTTAAATTGGTTGAAATTAAGACAAGTGGACTAATATAAAAAGGAGTTGGTTACTGATTTTAAAATATTGGTTGAGAATTTCATTAACCTACTTAAAGAATATTGGGGTTTGGGAGAGTCAATAGATTTAGAAGGTTATCCGGATATGTTAACTAAGGGGTCAAAAATTAATTTTTAGAATTAGAGAGAAATTTGAAAGTTTCAGATTTTTAATAAATACTAGACTTAACTATGAGTTATTAGACAGGTGGCACACTCAATTTGAAGTTTTTTTATCAAAAGTTATGATTTTTAGAAGTTTTAACCCGATTTTGACATAGGGTTGACCAAAATGTTGACTTTTTGACTTTGGCCAGAATTTGGGGGTTTGGTATTTTTAGAAAATATTAGATTTTAATTAGAGTCATTAACCACTGAGTTTGATTGATTTGGAATTTTCTATAATTTCTAACAAATTTTACAAGTTAAGATATTTACTAGAATTTTTAATTAGCTTAACTAAAGGGTCCTTTTTAATGGTTTGAACCCAAATGAGTCCTAAACTTCTTAAAATCAACCTCAAAGATCAGAGAAGATCTAAGGAGAAATTATCAAGTGTTTAAATATTTTTTGGGTTTTTTAATGATTTTTAAATAATTAATATTGATTAAGCATTGATTTTGATTAAAATTAAGTTAAGGTGGATTATAAAGCTAAATTGATGGGATTTGAATTTTTACTGATTAAGGGATCAATTAGGGTCAATTAGGAGCATTTTAAGGAATTTTATGAATTAATGGTGATTTATTAGAATTTCATTTAGGTTAAGGGCCATTTCTAAAGGGGAATACTATGGCTCCTATTTTGTGAACCAAATGAACTCCAAACCTGGTGAAATTTGGACCATGGAATCACCTGATACCAAGGCCTAAACCCACCAAATTTGGGCTTAGGTAGAATACTCTAAGGTGTCTAACCAAACCACTTAAGATGAACTGTAAGTCACCTTCAAAAAATCTTAGGGAGCTATCCTAAGCTTGGATTGCGGCAAAATTACTGGCTCTACATGAAAGTTCGTTAGGGATGTTAAGCCCTATGAACTTAGTCCCAAGCTAACCAAGAGGGGGGGGGAGGTGAATTGGTATTTTAAATTTTCTTTTCACAAAGAATGAAAATCACATAAACCAAAATCACACCACAAAAATAAATGCGGAAATAAAAGTGCGGAAGCAAGAAAATAAGAACACAGGAATTTATAGTGGTTCGATCAACTCGACCTACGTCCACTCCCCGGAGGCGCCCTCCGAGTATTGTACTACAAATGTGACTCTCCTTTAGTCTCCACAGCTAGGCGGAGAAGCCTTTACAAAGCTCCTCCTTTTTGCCACCCCGGCTAGGCAGAGAACCCACCTCTTTTTGCTTCCTCCTGAAGCTGTCAGAGAACCACAACCAAAAGCTAACTCCTTACCTCTACAGACCCTTCCACGGACGAGAACTTCTAGATGAAGAAGAAGTAGAGCGATCCTTGAAGCAACCCTTGTGAATCCCCTCACAAGCTCCCCCTCACAAGATCCTTTCTCTTCCTCTCTCTCTTTCTCTCCTCAAGGCCTTCTCAGGTCAAGGCAGCAGCCAAAGGTCTTCCAAAATGTTGAATAAGAGTTCTTAAATAGAAGAGCTTCAAAGGAGCTCATTAATTACAAGTTGCCGACATTATCGTCCAGGCCGATATGGACATCGGCCTGGCCGATCAGTACAAAACTTAGAAGATCGGCCAGAGTATCGCCCTTGATGCAAAACTAGACAATTGAAAATTGGCTTGATCGTTCAGGCCGATCTCATGATCGTCCCGGCCGATCAGTTCAAATCAGAGGAAAATTGTCCAGAGAATCGCCCTGAATTCGAGCTGACCGATATTTATCGTCCTAACGTAACCAAGGTTTTTGAATAGATCATCCTGGCCGATCTTGTGATCATCCAGGACGATATGATCGTATCAATCATCCTTAATTACTCACTTAATTTCCTGATCAATTAAGGCATAATTTGTGAATATCATCCAGGCCGATCAATGATCGTCCTAGCCGATAATTTAAAAATACAGTATACCTTAATTATCTATGGCGGCAACTTCTTTCTATTTTGAGCTTATCGTCCTGGCTGATACACGTATCGTCCAGGCCGATATGTTAATGATGACTACCTTAATTAAGAATCCTTATTTAGACTTTCTGTTTTAAGCCTGATCGTCCATGATGATGTAAAAATCGTCCTGGCCGATATGAGTAAAAAATAAAAATTCTAAGTCTCTCAAGTATGTGTGTGTAGGGTTACTTAGCATCAGTCTCTTTGACCATTACAAGTAGACTCAAGAAATGAAAAATAAAAGTACAGACTGACTCAACCCTAAACCTACGCAATCCTGAACTGGCTTCGTCTGTTCGTCCGATCTTCGATTCCTGAAAAGTTAGAAGAAACAAGTAGTCTAAGAGAATCAGTAGTGTTTGTCAATCATCAAAACACAGGTCATGAAAATAGGTTTGCAACAATCTCCACCTTTTTTATGATGGCAAAACACTACGAAAACAATTGGCAGTAAAGGTTCAGGATCGACAAAAAGGACAATCATAAACTTCTCCCCCTTTTGACATATCAAAAAGGAGGGAACACAAAAGAACAATAGCAAATCAAAAAAAAAAAATTAACAAGGCATGAAAATGATATAGTATTCCATGTGATTGATTTAAAAACTTGTGAGTTAATGAGTTAACAATCTCATCAATCCATAGAATAGTAGAATATATGATCATGTTTACCCTTAGCTCAGACGCTTTCTTAGGGTAGAATCATCTTTTGAAATCAATGACCTAACTCAAAGAATTAATTGGATATGAAAAAAAATCCATCCATCACTTGGCTTAAGAAAAAACTATCTTTATAAAATAATGAACCAAAGTAAATTTGTCACAATCGCAAAACAATCGAAATCAAGCCTTTGAGAACCAAAACTTCTAAGTTCTAAAATATTTAAAAAGAGAGAATAGCTTGCTTTTGAGTGGGCTCATTTTATGCCTCTTGTCAATTTGAGTGGCGCTTTGCGCATTTTTTTTCGATACACTTTTCTGTATATTTTTCAATTTTGATGACTTTGCGCTTTTTTTGTTGGCATCATTGGCCAATTTTTTTTTTTGCAAGCTATATTCTCTTTTGTAACCTCTTAAAAAATTTTAGTTGTGAATATATCTTCTCAAATATTAGAGAATAGGAGTTCTCTCTCTAACATAAGAAAGAACTACCACAAGCAGAATTAATAATCAAAGACAAGAGTAACGAGGGATCTTGACGTGACAAAAAGACTTTAAATATTATAAATACAAGATAGATTCGCTTAAGCAAGCTTAAGAAAAGATCTCAATTTCATAAACATGAAAGTTCGTTAGGGATGTTAAGCCCTATGAACTTAGTCCCAAGCTAACCAAGAGGAGGGTGAATTGGTATTTTAAAATTTTATTTTCACAAAGAATGAAAAACACATAAACTAAATCTCACCACAAAAATAAATGCGAAAATAAGAGTACGGAAGCAAGAAAACAAGAACACAGAAATTTATAGTGGTTTGCTCAACTCGACCTACGTCCACTCCTTGGAGGCACCCTCCAAGTATTGCACTACAAAATGTGACTCTCCTTTAGCCCCCACAGCTAGGCGGAGAAGCCCTCACAAGAACCTCCTTTTTGCCACCCCGGAAAGGCAGAGAACCTATCTCCTTTTGCTTCCTCCTGAAGCTGGCAGAGAACCACAACCAAAGGCTAACTCCTTACCTCTACCGACCCTTCCACGGACGAGAAACTCTAGACGAAGAACAAGCAGAGCGATCCTTGAAGCAACCCTTGTGAATCCCCTCACAAGCTCCCCCTCACAAGATCCTCTCTCTCTCTCCCTCTCTCTCTTTCTCTCTTCAAGGTCTTCTCAGGTCAAGGCAGTAGCCAAAAGTCTTTCAAAAACGTTGAGCAAGAGCTCTTAAAAAGAAGAGCTTCAAAGGAGCTCATTAATTGCAAGTTGCCGACATTATCGTCCAGGCTGATATGTACATCGGCTTGGCTGATCAGTACAAAACTTAGAAGATCGGCCAGAGCATCGCCTTGGATACACTCCTGGATGATTGAAATTTGGCTTGATCGTCCCGGCCGATCTCACGATCGTCTTGACCAATCAGTTCAAATCAGAGCCAAATCGTCCTGAGCATCGCCCTGTTTTTGAGCTGGCCGATATTTATCATCCTGAAGTAACTTAAGGTTTTTGACTAGATCGTCCTGGCCGATCCTGCGATCGTCCAGGATGATATGATCGTATCAATCATCCTTAATTACTCCCTTGATTTCCTGATCAATTAAGGCATGATTTGATAATTTCGTCCAGGCCAATCCCTTGATCGTCCTGGCCGATAATTTAAAAATATAGTATACCTTAATTGTCTATGGCGGCTACTTCTTTCTGTTTTGAGCTTATCGTCTTGGCCGATACACGTATCGTCCAGGTCGATATGTTAATGTTGGCTGCCTTAATTAAGAATCATTAGTTAGACTTTATATTTTAAGCCTGATCGTCCAGGACGATGTAAATATCGTCCTGGCCGATGTGAGCAAAAATAGAAATTCTAAGTCTCTCAAGTGTGTGTGTCTAGGGTTACTTAGCATCAGTCTCTTTGACCATTACAAGTAGACTCAAAAGGTGAAAAAGAAAAGTACATACTGACTCAACCCTAAACCTACGCAATCCTAAACTGGCTTCTTCTTGATCGTCCGATCTAAAACTCCTGAAAAGTTAGAAGCAACAAGTAGTCCAAGGGAAATAGTGTTTATCAATCATCAAAACATAAGTCATGAAAAAATAGATTTGCATCAAAACATTATTTAATTTAAGATAGATTTTTTATTAGAAAAGAAAACTATGTCACTAAAAATAGGTTAGAGAAAGAGACACAATCACAAAATCTTTTTACCATCTAGGAGATTAGGAGATGAAAACCATATTGACTATAAATTTTCAAAATCAAGAACAAAAAAATAATATCATTTCAGCGATGATTTTGAAGACTAAGAAAAAGAAATAAAAGAAAAATAAAACACACTAAAAACTAATAAAAAAATAAAAGCAAAAGCAAGTAACTAAAAGATCAAGTTTCATGCATTTATGTCAATCACACCCAATCTGGTCCTTAAAGAACTGAAAGTGTCGAAGGCCAGTGGTTTAGTAAAGAAGTCAGCCAATTGATTCTCAGTTGTCACATGGTGTAACTTAATGTCTCCCTTAGTCACATGATCTTTAATGAAGTGATGCCTAATGTCAATGTGCTTAGTCCTTGAATATTGGATAGGATTCTTAGAGATGCATATGGCACTAGTGTTATCACAAAAGATTGAGATGGTGCCTACAAGTAATCCTAAATCCACACATTAGAGTTTTGCTTCCTACTAGACCAAGAAACTAAAGACTGTCCAATGAATTGACATGTTCCTGAAGTGCTCTTCCTATCCACCTTGCATCCTGCAAAATCAGAGTCAGAAAATCCAATAATCTCAAAAGAAGTGTTGTGTCTAGGGTACCAAATCCCTAAGCCTTGTGTCCCCAAAAGATATCTAAAAATTCTCTTAACAGCAGTCAAGTGGGACTCCTTAGGGTCAGCTTGAAATCTAGCACAAAGGCAAACACTAAACATGATATCAAGTCGGCTCACAGTCAAGTAAAGTAAAGATCCAATCATGCCTCTATACTTCTTCTAATCAACAGACTTATCACTTGGGTTCTTATCTAATGGAGCACTAGAAGTCATGGGAGTGTTAATTGGCTTAGCTTTTTCCATCTCATATTTCTTCAAAATGTCCTTTATGTATTTTATTTGATTTAGAAAAGTTTCATCCTCCAATTATTTTATGTTAAACCCCAAAAAGTAGGACAACTCTCCCATCAAACTCATCTCAAACTCTCTACTCATTATTTTAGAAAAATTATCACACAATTTCTTATTAGACGATCCAAAGAGTATATCATCCACATAAATCTGAACAATGAGTAAATCATCTCCAACTCTCCTAAGAAAAAGGGTGGTGTCTACGTTCCCCTTGACAAACTCCCTTTCTATAAGAATATGCTAAGCCTCTCATACCAAGCTCTTGGTGCCTGCTTTAAACCATACAAAGCCTTTTTTAATTTAAAAATATGATTTGGAAATTGGGAGCTCTCAAAACCTGGAGGTTGTTCTACAAAAACATCTTCTTTTATTTCCCATTTAAAAAGGCACTCTTGACATCCATTTGAAAAAGCTTAAATCCTTTATAACAGGCAAAGGCTAATAGCACTCTAATAGCTTCCAATATAGCTACAGGGGCAAAAGTCTCCTCAAAGTCTATCCCTTCTATTTTATTGTACCCCTTAGCCACCAATCTTGCTTTATTCCTTACCACCACTCCTGAATCATTCACCTTATTCTTAAAGACCCACTTTGTCCAAACTACACTTTGTCCCTTAGGTCGTTCTACAAGCTCCCAAATATCATTCCTAACAAATTGATTCAATTCTTCTTGCATTGCTAAAATCCAAAACTCATCAGTAAGGGCTTGGTTAATGGTGATGGGTTCAGTCATAGAGATAAAGGAAGAGTGGTTTACTTCCTTCCTAAGTCCATGTCTAGTCTTAACTCCACTAGAAGGGTCTCCTAAGATCAAATCCTTGGGGTGACTTGTAGAGTATCTCCAATCTCTAGGCAAAGTGTGCGAAGGTCCACCCCTTTCATCAAAATTTTCTACTCCTTGGGTGACTTCTCCTACTCCATTACTTTGGTGCTCTCTCCCCTTCCCAAAATTTTCTACTCCACTTGTAATCTCTCCAACATCATCATCTTCTAATCCATGTTTCTTAGGATCAGACTCATCAAAAACTACATGGGTTGTCTCTTCCACCATTAAAGTTCTCTTGTTAAACACCCTAAAAGACTTCCCAACACTAGAATATCCCAAGAATACTCCTTCATCAGATTTAGGATCAAATTTTCCCAAGTGAAACTTCCCATTGTTGTGATTGAAAACCTTACAACCAAAGACATGAAGGTGGGAAAGATTGGGTATCCTACCCTTAAGGATCTCATATGGTGTCTTCTCTAATTTGGCTCTAACATTCACCCTATTCAACACATAACAAGCTGTGTTAACCGCTTCAGCCCAAAAGTATTTTGGAAGTGAATACTCAGCAAGCATGGCTCTAGCGGCTTCCACCAAGCTCCGGTTCTTCCTTTCAGCTACCCCATTCTGCTGAGGGGTCCTAGGAGATGAAAAATTGTGGCTAATTCCCTTGTCCTCACAAAAATCTCCAAATCTTTCATTTTCAAACTCTCCCCCATGATCACTATGGATGGTCAAAATCTCACAACCTAGCTTTTTCTGAATCCAAGTAGAAAAAGTTTTAAACTTCTCAAAAGACTCATTTTTATGTGAAAGAAATCTAGTCCATGTGAACCTTGAGTAGTCATCAACAATCACAAAACCATAGACTTTTCCTCCGAGGCTACCAGTGCTAATGGGTCCAAACAAATCCATGTGAAGGACTTCTAAAGGTCTAGAAGTGCTAATGTCCTTAATGGGGTGAAAAGTGAGTGGACTTGCTTTCCTAGTTGACAGGCATCACAAAGGTGGTCTTTTGAAAACTTAAGTTTGGGGACACCTCTAACTAGATCCTTTTAGGTCACTTTCCTAAGGATTTTCATACTTGCATGACAAAGCCTCATGTGCCACAACAAAGAATCATCAATCACAATTTTTAAGCAAAAAGAAGCAGCACATTCAATATTATTTAAATCAAGCATGTAGACGTTGTTGATCCTCTTTCCCTGCAAAATAGTGTTGTTATTTAAACTTACAATGCATGAATTTGCAAAGAATTGCATGATGAAGCCTTTGTCACAGAATTGACTGATGCTGAGCAAGTTGTGCTTCAATCCATCTACAAGCAAAACATTTTCAATCATAAGGTTCTTGGAATTACCAATTATACCTGCGCCTACCACCTTCTTGGTGGTGTTGTCTCCAAGAGTATCCTTGCCTCCAGTCTTGGACTCTAGTATAATAAACTGGCTGGCATCACCAGTCATATGTCGAGAGCATCCACTGTCCAGGTACCACATACTCTCACGAGGCCTTTTGTGAGAGCCCTCCTGCAAAATTACCAAATGTTAGATTTAGGAACCCAAGTAGGTTTGGGTTCCTTCTTATGAAGAGAAGAATGCAATGCATGTGTGTTATGCTGTGGATCATGCACTTTAGGTCTCCACACCCAATGTGTACTATGGTGTATCGTGCAAGTGTGTGAGATGTGTCCTAGCATGCCACATAAAAAACATCTAACTCCAGGAAAGGGATTTCTTAAGTGGTTTGAGTTATAATGCCTCTTCCTAGGTGTTGGCAATTGATCATAAGTAGATGTCATCCTAGTTTTCTTACATGCTTTTAATTCATTTTGAATCTTCAAAGTTGTGTTTTTTAAGACTTCATTTTCAATCCTCAAATTTTTCTTTCTCCTTGAACTTCTTAAAATCAGATTCAAGTGATGTATGTGAGACTTTTAATGCATCATGCTTTTCAACTAATTCACAATGATTTTTATTTAACTCGTCAAATTCATCAAGTAAAGTCATATGATTTGAATCAATCGTTTGATGGTCTTTAATCAAAATTTCATGCTCTTTTTGTAGATTTAAAAATTCTAATTTCAAGCTAGCATGTGTTTTCTTTAATTTCCTATATGATGCATGAATTTTTTCTGAAACTTCAAGAAGTTGATCGTATGAAAGTTCACATACCTCTTCTTGATCAGGATTATTTTCTGCCATCAAGCACAATTTTGATGTCTCATCTTCTGGTTCTGTCTCTGATGAATCTGATGCCGAATCCGCCCAAAATGCTCTTTGTACTCTCATCTTGTCATTCCTTAGCTTAGATTACTCCTCACCCTTTCCTTTGCTTGAGTGGTCTTTAAGTGTAGGGCAGTCAGTTTTCACGTGTCCTGGTTTCCTACAATTATAGCAAACAACATCAGAAGATTCTTTAACATGTTTATGATCCTTACCTTTTCTTCAATTTTGATGATGCTTTTGTTTCTTCCTTAGAAAGCTTTTGAATTGCCTTGTGATGAGGTTAACTTCATCGCTTTCAGACCTGGAAGATTCAGAATCCGATTTGTGCGCCTTTAATGCAACTGTTTTCTCCTTCTTCTTCTCACCTGCATCAAGATTTCTTTGATTCACCCCTTGCTCGTAAGAAATGAGTGAACCAAGTTAGTTGTCAATAGAATAAGTGTTCAAATCCTTAGATTCAGTGATTGCAGTGATTTTAGCATCATAAAACGAAGGCAAACATCTCAAAATCTTGTTAACTTTTTCATAGTTTGAAAGTTTTTTTCCTAGTGCATGCAGTGAAGTAACTATCTGAGTAAACCTTGTGTACATGTCAGAAATTGATTCATGAGGTTTCATACGAAAAAGTTCGTAGTCATGCAAGAGAATGTTCAAACAGGATTGTTTAACCTCATTAGTACCTTCATAGGTGATGCAAAATTTAACCCAAATCTCTTTACCAGTTTTGCAAGTGGATACACGCATGTAATCCTCAGATTTTAAAGCACAGAAAAAGCAGTTCAAATATTTTGCATTCAATTGAGCTAAATCTCGTTCATCAAAAGTCCATTCAGTAAAAGCAACTTCAGTTTTAACACCATTAATTTCACGAGAAGGTGGAGAATAACCTTCTTTGATAAGCATCCACATGCGATAATCAGTAGATTGTAAAAACATTGACATGCGGATTTTCCAAAAATTAAAAGGTAGGTTATCGAACAGGGGAGGTCAGGTAATAGAATACCCTTTCGTAGTGTTACGATTCCCAAGGTTAGCCATGGATCTAATTCAAAAAGTTTTCAAACTTAAATTTTCAAATTCCCGCTCTGATACCACTTTAAAGTTCATTAGGGATGTTAAGCCCTATGAACTTAGTCCCAAGCTAACCAAGAGGGGGGGGGGGGTGAATTGGTATTTTAAAATTTCTTTTCACAAAGTATGAAAATCACATAAACCAAAATCACACCACAAAAATAAATTAAAATTTTAAAACTCGACCTACGTCCACTCCACTGAGGCGCCCTCCGAGTATTGCACTATAAATGTGACTTTCCTTTAGCCCCCATAGCTAGGCGGAGAAGCCTTTACAAAGCACCTCCTTTTTGCCACCCCGGCAAGGCAGAGAACCTACCTCCTTTTGCTTCATCCTGAAGCTGGCAGAGAACCACAACCAAAAGCTAACTCCTTACCTCTACCGACCCTTCCACGGATGACAACTTCTAGACGAAGAAGAAGCAGAGCGATCCTTGAAGCAACCCTTGTGAATCCCCTCACAAGCTCCCCCTCACAAGATCCTCTCTCTCTCCCTCTCTCTTTCTCTCCTCAAGGCCTTCTCAGGTTAAGGCAGCAGCCGAAGGTCTTCCAAAATGTTGAACAAGAGTTCTTAAATAGAAGAGCTTCAAAGGAGCTCAATAATTACAAGTTGCCGACATTATCTTCCAGGTCGATATGGACATCGGCCTGGCCGATCAGTACAAAACTCAGAAGATCGGCCAGAGTATTGCCCTGGATGCAAAACTGGACGATTGAAAATTGGCTTGATCATCCAGGCCGATCTCACGATCATCCAGGCCGATCTCATGATCGTCCGGGCCGATCTCACGATCATCCCGGCTGATCAGTTTAAATCAGAGGAAAATCATCCAGAGCATCGCCCTGAATTCGAGCTGGCTGATATTTATCATCCTAACATAACCAAGGTTTTTTAATAGATCGACCTGACCGATCTTACGATCATCCAAGACGATATGATTGTATTAATCATCCTTAATTACTCCCTTGATTTCATGATCAATTAAGGCATAATTTGTGAATATCGTCCAGGCCGATCAATTTAAAAATACAGTATACCTTAATTGTCTATGGCGGCAACTTCTTTCTATTTTGATCTTATCGTCCTGGCCGATACACGTATCATCCAGGCCGATATGTTAATGACGGCTGCCTTAATTAAGAATCCTTATTTATACTTTCTATTTTAAGCCTGATCGTCCAAGACGATGTAAAAATCGTCCTAGCCGATACGAGTAAAAATAGAAATTCTAAGTCTCTCAAGTGTGTGTGTGTAGGGTTACTTAGCATTAGTCTCTTTGACCATTACAAGTAGACTCAAGAAGTGAAAAACAAAAGTACAGACTGACTCAACCCTAAACCTACGCAATCCTGAATTGGCTTCGTTTGTTCGTCCGATCTTCGATTCCTGAAAAGTTAGAAGAAATAAGTAGTCCAAGAGAATAAATAGTGTTTGTCAATCATCAAAACACAGGTCATGAAAATAGGTTTGCAACACTACACTCCCTATACTACACATCATCAGCACATACAAAATCACAACCTAAGTCTCATTGGATACGTCATGGTTTCAATTTGGATTTAAGGGTCAAACCATAACCCTTGAATCCAAAATTAAATATTAATTCCCTTAAACATTTTAAACAGAGGGGGGAATTTGGGCATGTCAGGGACATGCCCAAATTTATTCTCACAAAATTCCAGGCTCTGGGGAATTAAAATAGAGCAATATTTACAATAATTAATAAAATAATGATACTGAAATTAAACTCAACACAGATGCAACGAGGACCTGGGACCATAGGACTTTTTTAGTTCTCCGTGAGACCTTTCCAATGAGCTTAAGAACACCTAAATTAGTCAAGTGTACAGAGAGATATGAATTTTTGAAGTTTCCCTAATTTTCTATAAAATTTAATCCGGCCATTACACAGTCAGCCGACGCTTTACACACGGCACGCCATGATTGGCTGGGCAATCATTGGCGTTGACTGTTAACGGTCGAATTAACCATTGCAGTCGGATGGAGAATCGGATGGCTAAGATTAAAAGCACTCCGAGACCTCGGGATCTAATCTGTGCCGTTGATTAGAATCAACGGCCAGGATTTCATCTTCAACCTCCCGCGCGAACCCGAGACCGTGAACCTTCTCCGACGTGATCTGGACGATCTCGTCGGCGAACTTCGATGAAACTTCACAGGAAGGATCAGGGTAGATGAAACCTCCAATCCAACGGTGGAGATCCACTAGGGTGAAGGTTTCCTTCATACTTGACCATACTACCTAACTAGGGAGCTCGGGATCGAAATATTACCACAGAGGAGGTCTCAACGGATGAGCTTCTCTATCAGGAAGCTTCAGGGCGCGATGGCGAGCAGATCTCCTTCAGATGTTAGGACTGGAGGACGGCCGGAGGTACGACTTCGAGTGGGACGCCAAGAGCTTTTGCCGGAGTTCGCTCGAACGGATCAAAGGAACCATCTGGGAAGCTGGGGGAAGATGCTGGAAGGTCGAAGGAGCTCTAGGGAGTTATTTTGAAAGCCTGGGATTGAATGACGAAGTCTAGAGAGCTCGAGTCTATTCAGCCACCTCCCGCGAGCTTGAATGGCTAGGATTAAGCTGTAGGGGCTGCGGATTGGCGCCAAGTGGAAGGTAACATCATCCCTAGGGACTCGTGAGGGTCAAGCCGGCGGGCCACAGCCTTTGTAAGGCTTTGGATCAGGATTGGCTAAGGGCGACCAACGGAGCTTGTTTTCCATTGGTTCCAACTTCCGCCGGCAAGGGATTGGGTCTGGCTGACCTGGGAAGGTCGATGGAGACGAGATGGAGTCAAGGGTGAGCTTAATTGAGCCTGGGGATGCTTGATTTGGGTCGATTTGGGCTCAACCCATGTCATGGACAGACCTGGGCTTGATGTGGGAGGTGGGTGTGGGTTTGGTGCACCCAATGCAAGTGGCAATTGGGTTCAATTTGATCTGGATTCAAAGATGGCTTGGGTTGATCCAAATCTGCTTGGTTCAAGTCGATTTGGGCTCAACCCAGGTCAGGCCAGACCCTGAGCTTGATGTGGGAAGTGAGTTTGTGTCTAGTGCACCCAATGCAAGTGGCAATTAGGTTCAATTTGATCTAAATTCAAAGATGGCTCGGGTCCATGTGGTTTTGGCTTCTTTGAGCTAGCCTAAAACCTAACCCAAGTCAGTCCAAGGCATGGGCTTGCTAGAGGAGGTGTGTTGGAACTAGGGCCACCTATTAGAGGTGTTGATCAAGTTCAATTTGGCTTAGGGCAAGAATTGTCTCAATCCCAAGTGGTTTTGGACACTTTGGGTTAGCCTAACTCTTGATCCAAGTGGATCCAGAGGCTGAGCTGGTTAAGGGAGATGTATTGGGCCATGGGAGACCCAATGGAAGTGTTGGTCAAGTTCAATTTGACTTAGGACAAGAATTGGATCAAACCCAAGTGGTTTTGGACACTTTGGGCTAGCCTTACTCTTGACCCAAGTGAGCCCAAGGGCTGGGCTGGTCAAGGGAGATGCATTGGATCATGGGGACCCAATGACACGTTGATTTGGATTCAATTTATTAAGGTTGAGATATGGTTCAAAGAAGACCTCTCTTTGGTCACTTGGGTCAAGCCAAAAGGCTAACCCAAGTGATCCCAAGACTTGGATCTCTAAGAGGGGTCTCTTGGGTGCCCAAGGAATCATCCCTTGGATTCAAAAGGATTTGAAATGATCTTGGTCCAAGAGTTTGAATGAAAAGGGTGTATGGTCATTTGGTCAAACTTGGTTGATTTGGTCAACCAACTTGACCCAAGGTTGGAATTAGGTTAAAAGGATTTCAAGAGTCATTTGGAAGCATTAAAAAGATATCTCAAAGGTTGGTGGTCGTACCAAATCAAGTTTAGGCCAAAAGTCCAAAAATCCCCTTAAATGGGAATTTTGGTCATTTTGGCCTTAAGTCAATTCTGGGTCAAATTGAGTCTGAAAAGATGCAGTATATTTTTCAACAAATCAATATCAAGGCATTAGAGGTGATCAAAGGGTCTGGAGAGGGCTCAAAGGTCAAGTTCCACTAGGCGAAAGGTCTAGTGGCATTGACTGTAAATATTTGAAGGTTTTACAGCCTTTGGATTTTAATCAAGTTTTTGGGGTTAGAGTCCTTTAAATGGGTTCAAATTTGTAGGGTTGACACTAGAGACATGCCACATTAATATGAAATTGATAGACCCTGAATCGGATGTCAATTGACTGGGTTTCAAGGTGATGGAAGAATCACCTAGAAAGGGCTTTAGGACCTAAGTCTTTAGCCTAAGGGTTCTGGGTTTGGATTGGATTAAGATTTAGGTTGAGCCTAAGGGCTAGGAACTAGGTAGATCCTAGGATCTAGAACTCAGGGAGGAATTAAAAGTGACTTCATATAAAAATGAGGTCAACAATTGGACCCCCAACGTGTGTAGTAGAAGGAACTTCTGCTGCACACATTGGCGTTGACCGAATGGAAAATTTGAATAGAATTTTAAGAGTGTAAGGGAGGGCATCACCCAACCATATGTCTAAAGGATGCTGATAGAAGGCTTACACCTAATAGACAAGATGACTGGAAAACCAAGGTAGGGGTTACCTAACCTTGGGTCTAAGGAACGACATCACCCAACCTTAGGCCTATAGGATGCTGATAGAAGACTTACTCTAAATAGGCAGATTAACTGGGAAACCAAGGTAGAGAATATCTAACCTTGAGTCTAAGAAAGGGCATCACCGAACCTTAGGCCTATAGGATGTTGATAGAAGACTTACTCCTAATAGGCAGAATCAATTGGGAAACTAAGGTAGGAAATACCTAACCTTAGGTCTAAGGATAGGCATCACCCAACCTTAGGCCTATAGGATGCTGATAGAAGACTTACTCCAAATAGGCAGAATCAACTGGCAAACCAAGGTAGGGAATACGTAACCTTGGGTCTAGGGAAGGCATCACCCAACCTTAGGCTTATAGGATGCTGATAGAAGACTTACTCCAAATAGGAAGATCAACTGGGATGGTCGTGTGGGGAGGAAACTTGCTCCACACAGCGGACCAAAACTGGCAAACTAGGGTGGTGCCATGAACGGCATACTCCACCACTAATCGTTAAGTCAAATGCCAAGATGGTGACACGGAGGGCGTACTCCACCACTAGCGGGTCTAATCCTAAGGGAAGGAAGGATCCAACCTTAAGGAGAAGATAAAGATGCATTAAGAAGTAGGAGAACGTAAAAGAACCAGAGCAAAGTTACAAGTCAAAAGGGAAATTTTATTGAATGATAAAACGAGCTACCTCAAGCATAGTCTTTCTTAAGAAAACGCCCGTTGACAGGTAACATTGGGTGGTTTTCTTTACAATCCACTAGCTGATACAAGCCTCCTTCGTAGACATTCTCTACAATGAAGGGTCCCTCCCAAATTGGTTCAAATTTGCCACCCAACTTTCGATGGGCTAAGATAGGCCTCCAAAGGACCAGTACCAAGTCTCCCACTTGGAAGGTCCTAGGTCGCACTAACTTATCATGAGCTTGAACCATACAGGATTTATACAGCTCTAGACTTTGTTGAGCTTGGAGACGTCGCTCTTCAAGGCCTTCGAGCACTTCTAACCTCAGTTTTGCATTTTTTTTATTCATGAGTTTATTCTAAATTATAATTCTAAGTGAAAGGATTTGTATTTCTAAGGGTAGAACAGCCTCAGATCCATACAATAGTGCAAACGGGGTGGATTGGATCGAAGTTCTATAAGTGGTACGATAAGCCCACAAAGCTTCCACCAACCTCTCATCCCACTGTCGTTTGTTGTCATAAAAGGTCTTTTTAATGATTTGCACCAAAGTTTTGTTGAAGCCCTTAGCCAATCTATTTGCCCGGGGGTAATAGATCGTCGAGTATCTCCAATCAATGTTATGGCGTCTTACAAAACTATTGATTTTTGTAGATTTGAATGCGGACCCATTATCGGATATGATTCTGCGGGGCACACTGAATCGATATACGATATGTTCACGAAAGAATTTTAACACATGATGGATGTTACATTACGTAGGGGAATTTCTTCCGCCCACTTTGAAAAGTAATCAGCCGCAGCTAATATGAAATGATAACCTCTTACAGAAGGATGGTCAATCGGCCTGATGATATCCGTGCCCCAACTCTCAAAGGGCCACGAGTCTATCGTAGGGTACATCACATTAGGAGGCTGATGTAGAACCACACGATGGACCTAGCATTGATGAAAGTGCTTTGCAATATTCATGCAATCGTCAATCATTGTAGGCCAGTAGTACCCAAGTCTTTTAATTCTCAATTTCATCTTTGGACCCGATTGATGTGCACCGCACACTCCCGAATGCACTTCATTAATAATCTTCAGGGCTTCTCGTTTGTCTAAACAATATAGCCACATCTGATCGAATGATCAGCGGTATAATGAATTATTGACTAGCGCATAAGATAGGGCACGTTTCTTAATCTGGTTGGAAAGAGATTTATCCTGGGGAAGTTTCCCTTCTTGAAGGTAGTCAATTAAGGGTCATCTCCAATCGACTTCTTCTTCAGTTGTTGAAGCAGAAAAAAGGACTTGGAAAGGTTTCTTACTGATCTATTCCAAATCTATGAGAGAGAGGGCTTTGTGACCCTGAATCTCTATAGGGATGTAATCTTCCTTTGGGCATGCAAATTCAAAGGTGAGCTTTGCTAATACATCCGCCGCACAATTGCTTCCACGGGGAACCCTATACAGAGTGACAATAGGAATTTGTTCAAGCAAGTGAAGTGTGTACTGGTGATATTTCAAGAGGTTAGGATTTAAGACCTTATAGGTTCCGGCAACTTGGTTAATTACCAATAGAGAGTCACCAAAAATCTTAATCATTTTAATCTCCATCAAAATTGTAAGTTCCAAACTAGTTATTAGAGCTTCATATTCAGCTCGTTATTTGTACAAGGCTCCGACAAGTGGTAGGAAAAGTGCATCATCCGTTTCTCTAGCGTTATAAAAATTAAGCCAACTCCAGCCTTTCTGGGGTTTATAGATTATTGGGTTGCATCCCGATAGGAGGATGCTGTACCGTCAAAGTATAGTTCCCAGATGGCCTCTCCAGATTCCCTCAAACTCATGATTTGTTCGTCAGGTAAATCATCGTTCAAAGGATAATCTGCTGGCAGCGGGTGCGCTGCTAGAAAGTCAGCAACGACTTGCCCTTTTACAGCACAGAGGGGAATGAAAGTAAATCTCAAATTGGAGTAGTATTATAGACCAGCGGGCTAGACGTCCTGATAAAGTAGGTCAGGTCATAAGATACTGCAAATAATTAACTCTCAAAATCAAACTAATTGAGTGGGAAAGCATATAATGCCTTAGCTTTTGGGCGGCAAAAACTAACGCAAGGCAATGCTTCTCAATTGATGGGTATGGAATTTCAATAGGGAGAAGTCTTTGACTAAGGTAATATATTGCATTCTCTTTCCCTTCATCATTAACTTGAGCTAACATGGAACCTAAAGACTCATCTAAAGCTCCAGTGTAGAGGATTAACGGCTTCCCTAGAATCGAGGCTGCCAGAACTGGCGGGTTAGAAATGTATTGTTTGATATCGTCAAAGGCATTCTGACACTTCTCCTCCCATACAAATTTAGTATCTTTTTTTGCAAGGACAGAAAATGGTTGACATCTCTCAAAAAGATTGGAAATAAACCTCCTTATATATTCCAATCTACCTTGTAGAGACCTTAATTGAGTAAGGCTCTTAGGAGGTGGCATATCTAAGATGGCTTCGATTTTAGCGGGGTCGATCTCAATTCCTCGATGCCTCACTACGAATCCCAAGAATTTTCCTGAAGTGATGCCAAAGGCACATTTCAAGGGGTTCATTTTCAAATCGTAGCGGCGCAACCGTTCAAATACAACCCTTAAGTCATATAGGTGAGCCTATTTGACCTTACTCTTGACAACTAAATCATCAATGTAACACTCGACTTGATTGTGGATTAAGTCATCAAAGAAGTGAGACATGGATCGTTGGTAGGTAGCCCCAGCATTCTTTTGGCCAAATGGCATCACCTTATAACAGAATATTCCTATAGGGGTTCTCAATGCAGTATTTCTCTCATCTTCTGGGGCCATCTTGATTTAGTTATAACCCGATGAGCCAACCATAAATGAGAAAATAGCATGTGAGGAGGAAATGTCCACCATAAGTTCATGTATTGGTAGAGGGAACTCATCTTTAGGACATGCCTTATTCAGATCTCTATAGTCGACACAAATCCGAATCTGACCTTTTTTCTTTCGAACTGGCATGACGCTGGCCACCCAAGAAGGATATTTATCCTCTCGAATGAACCTGGCTTAGACCAATTTCTTCACTTCGGAAACATCTTGTTACTCGATCTCTAAGCACATGCGTCAAGGATCTTGTTTAACAGGAATGACATCATGTTGAACTCCAAGTTTGTGGACCGCTACCTCAGCGGGCAAACCCGACATTTTGTCGTATGTCCAAGGCGAAGCAATCCCTGAACTTAGAGAGCAATTAAATTAAATCTTGGGTTTCACTTTCGCTCAAAAGAGTACTTATGAAAATAGGGTGGGGGTCATCATCGGTTCCCATGTTAATTTCTCTTAACTCATCGACTGTTGATTTAATTTCCTCTTCGAATTCAGGGGGTGCATCCCAAACTTGAAGGTCATCGGGATCGTCTAAATGATCCAAACATAGCCCATCCAGGGGACAGAAGGGATCCGTAGCGATATTTGGAGATTCAAGGTGGTAAGTTATCATTAGGCAATACTCATCATCATCAAATGAACTAACGGTTCCAAAGCCTTAACCACTTGTTGGATTTTTCTTTACTTTTTGTTTGTCAAATATTTTTGTAGTATTTAGCTTGACCCTTAGTTCATCGGTATGGTACAGAACCTTTAGAGAAAGTATTTTTTACACGAAAAGGGAAGTAGCCGAAAGGTAATTCCATTAATTTATTAAAATCTGTCTCCTCAAGGGTTACATCACCTTCATCTCTTGTGGAGGAGGAACCAGGAAAGAATTTCTGAACTTTCTTTACTTTACCGTTAAGGTTGGGGGCCACTTTAACTTTTAACCCTATAATCCTGCCAGCCGATAGTGGCGTCAGAGAAAGGGCCTCAATCCTCCTACTGAGCTTTTCGTACATTATTAATTCAGGCTTGTCACTTTTAACTTTTGAGATATCTTCCTCATGGTCACTGTCCTGGTCTAAGGTGAGATTAAATTTTGAAGGAGCATTTGGATTCTTATAATCGAGAGAGAGGACAACACCTTGATTTTCCAATTCACCATCGGAATCTGATTCCAAGTCAATATATACAGATACTGCTCTCCTATCTAATGAAGCACGACCTCGACCTTGTGCCCTTATAGCCATCCTCCTACCCCTTTGAGGTAATGTGTTTGGAGGCCTAAGGACAATGATATCAGGGTCGTCTTCACTGCTCGATTGTATCATTTCTTGATTGATATTTTTATCTTTTTCTTTCTCTTGATTGGATTTTTGTCCAACCACTTTCTCCTCAATTTTGATCTAAAACTTAGAACGGGATGAGGAACCTTTTGGTATGAAATATGCAGCATCTTCGTAGATCCCAATTTCTTGAATTGAGAATGGTTGCAGATCACCCTTAATCACATGTTCAATGTCGTCTCGTTGGTACTTAACGCATTAGTGCAAGGTAGATGGAACCATTCTATATTCGTGAATCCAAGTTCTACCTAGAAGAGTATTAAAGGACGTCGCTGAATCAATTATATGGAACTTAGCTTCAGTTTTTAACCCTCCTATCTCTAGGAGTAAAATGATTGAACCTAAAGCTCTCTCAACCTTCTCATTGAACCCACGAAGCACCAACCTATCGGTCGAAAGCTTGCTAGTATCAACTCTAAGATAAGCGAGGGTCTTTATATTCTTCACGTTGACCGATGCACCCTGATCAACAAGAACTCTTGATAACTTGAAGTTTCCCACATCTACAGTAATGTAAAGGGGACGGTTGTGGTCGGCAGTTCCCAAGAGCAAATCTTCATCTGAAAAGGTAACTCCAGGGACCTCTTTGAAGTAGAGGGCCTCATCTTGTGAAGTTGAAGCCAACAAGGCTAAATAAATCTCGGGTTCGAGAAGTGCTTTGACCAAAGACTCCCTCATTTCTTTAGAAAGAAGGAGGGCGTCATAAATACTTAGCTTAGCTGGCAACTTACTAAGATGAGCCAAAACTTTGTATTGAACCATAGGAATGACGGACTCAAAACTCGAAGGAATTAAAGGGAATTCAGGTTATTGAGGGGAAGTTGGATTTAGATCTTCGAAGGGGGATTGCTTGCCTTTGTCCTGAGGGGGAAGCCTAGGAGGTAAGACTTTACCGCCACGGAGTTGCACCTGCTCGATATCCTGAGGCGGGCAAACTAGAGCGGTGTCTACACTTACTGTAGGTATTGGATCGTCATTTCCCAAAAGAGAGTCAGAATCTGAAAACTCTATCTCTATAAGATTTCCCTGAAAATTAAATTGGGGGAAATCACTTTCTGATATGGCTTCACATTTGGCATCTTCTTGAGTAGTCGACTCGGGAAGGTTAGTTTGTTTGACGTTGAGATTTTTTTCATTAGAATTTTGATTTAAAATAATAGAGTCATCAATTTGCATTTGATATTCATGTCCAATCATCAAGACAGAAGTAGAAGGATGTTTTTTATTCATCTTTTGACCCTTCGCCTTTGGGAAAAGTAAAAGTCAGATAACAAAAGAGGGGAAAGGGTTTTAACACCACTATCCGCCATTTTAATACATCTCTCATCAACACACTTTCTCTCTACAAAATCATCTTTCTTTTCTTTTACATATTTCTCAGTAGTTCCTACGACTATTGGAGAGGGAAGTATCTCAACATCCTTCTGTGAAGTGTCCAGGTCAACATCCCACACTGGGCCCTGGGCTATCGTAGTCAACAGCTGAGAAAGATGAAAAGATTTGCTAATCATCTTTTTAAATGCCCGGGACAAAGCAATGTCCCAACCATCTTCAACATAAAAGAAGAGTTAAGAAGATTACCTGAGAAAGTTTTGACTGAGGCCTTTTTTGGATCGACCAATTATTCTTTAGGAATTATAATGTTACCTTGGATGTAGTTCCTCTCAAGCCAATCTTTGAACACAACACAGTCCTCAAGTGGATGACTAAGCATCCGGTGGTATGGGCAATACTTGAGATCTTTTTTCTTACTCTCATCCTCGGGTCTCCTAGCCTCTGGAAAATGGAAATCAGGCTTCTTTAACAGACTCTTAAAGATCTTTTTAACTGACTCCCTTTTAAATGGATAAAGCTTTGCCAATTGCTCTCTAAAAGGGATGAAGGCAGGATCTCTGGTATGCTAAGGAACTTTTAAGGTTAGTAGAAAAATGTTTTTTGGTGTTGAGTCAACCACAGAGTTGTTAAAACTGAAATTTAAAGTGCGGAAACGTAAAAGCTGTAAAGTAAATGACACCAGATTTATAGTGGTTCGGTCTATAACCAGACCTACATCCACTCCTCAGAGGCGCCCTCTGAGTATTGCACTAATACCAATAGTGACTCTCCTTTTGCACCCACAGCAAGGCGGAGAAGCCCTTACAACACACTCTTTTCACCACTCCCCGGTGCGGCAGAGAACCGTCCGTCCTTTTACACAAAAGAACCCAGTGTTGGCAGAGAACCGTCGTCCTTTCACACCCTCCAAGTGTAGGCAGAGAACCTTCGTCCTTTCACACTCTCCTAATGTGGGCAGAGAACCCTTCGTCCTTTCACACTCTCCTAGTGTGGGCAGAGAACCCTTCGTCCTTTCACACTCTCCTAGTGTGGGCAGAGAACCCTTCGGCTGTTCACACTCTCCAAGTGTCGGCAGAGAACCGGATCTTCTTGAATGATCTTCTCACAAGAATCTAGAAGGAAGAAAGAAAAAGAGTGAAGAAATCCAATTTCACAAGTAGAGACTCTTACCTTAGCAATCCAAGTGAAGCCTTCTCGCTCCAGTGGTAGGAATCCTCCTTTGAATGCTCTCTTCCACTCTCTCCTTGGCTATTCTCTCAATAGGCACGAAGATCAAATGACAAAAAGATTGGGTGGCAGTCTAATTTGGACTATTTATATAAAAGACAAGTGAAACCGCCCAAAAACTGCAAATATTCAATTCTGTACGCAGTGGATCGTCCGGTACGATTCTGGATCGTCCTGGACGATTTTACTTAAACGATCTGAAACGACCCAATTTGTATATGTGTACGAACTGACTTCGTACAGCTGATCGTCCTGTACGAACTTGGTTCGTCCAGTACGAACGGTTATTGCAAGGTCGGTTCTAGAAACTGCTGAAAACTGTTCTAAGTCGGTTTATCGTTTTTTGAACGAAAATGTGATCGTCTGGACGAAAATTTTCCAGAGAGCTGATCGTCCTGGACGAATATTTATTTCGTCTGGACGAACTTTTTCCAGTGAACCCATCGCCTGGGACGATGATTTGTTTTCGTTTGGACGAAAAAATTTCCAGAGAGCTGATCGTCCTGTACGATATTTATTTTCGTCTGTACGAAATTTTTCCAGTGAACCCATCGCCTCGTACGATGGTCAAAATTCGTCTGGACGAAAATTATCCAGAGAACCCATCGCCTGGGACGATGATAAATTTTCGTCCTGGACGAATAGGACTTAGAAAATTTTTTTTAAAGCAAGTTCCTATTCGTTCCAAGTGTTCTATAGGAGATAACTGACAGATCGTCCAGTACGATCAATATCGTCCTGTACGATCAGTATAGAATTTCAAGATCTCCTTATTTGTGTGTGTGTGTGTGAGATTTTTATTCACTCAATTACAATCACTCCCTTTCAAAATTAATTAAAAAAAAAAAAAAAATTAAACAAAATATCTCATGTTGAATTTGAATTGAAGTTTTCGTAGTCTGGAGTCTGATTTTCCTGAAATGTTAGTACACACAAGAGCAAGTGCAAATCTTCTGAAATTGTTAGGAGATAACTATACATTTGAACAATAATGTTTGGAATCATCAAAACTACATAAGTTGCATAAATATAACTCATTCAAATAGCAACTATTCAAACAATCTCCCCCTTTTTGATGATGGCAAAACAATTATTATTAGTATGGTTTCAAGTTAAAACACATCTTTTATCTCCTAAACTCCCCCTGAATTTATGAGTACATTAAAATAAGGAGGCATTAAAGAACAATATTTAACGAACAAAATTTTTTTTTTTTCAAAAATTTTAACACAAAACTTGCAACACAAAAACTTTGCAAACAAAAAACATACCAAAACACAAAACATACACAAACTTGCAACAACAAAAAACTTGCAAACAAAACATACCACAAACACAAACATACACAAACTAATAATTTCTCCCCCCTTTTTGACAGCAACAAAAAGTGAAGAAGAAATAGACAAGAAATGTAAGTAATTGTATGAAAATTCATTTGAATATTTAATCTAAATGGTGATTGATATAAGGTATGCAATTTTCAACTAAAAACATTAGGTCAATCATAGAAATTCAGGAGATTTAAAAACTGATATAACATTGTAAGTAAGAAGAATTTAGCAAAGACATGATTCAATTTAGACATTTCAATATAGAAAATCATTACAAGAGAGATGAAGAAAAAAAAAATCTATATTTCAAAATTCAAAAGAATATAAATGAACATAAGATCAATTTGAATTAAGAGATTGAAAGAATTTGGAAAGAAGAGAATTACCACATGTGGCGCTTTGCGCATCTTTTTCAAACTTTTGAGCACATTTTTGTGCATCTATTGATATTGAGTTGTTTTTGTGCCTCTTTTTCATATTTGCGAACCATTGCGCATTTCTTTTGATTTTTGTACTTTTTGTACAATTTTCAAGAGTAATTTAGACCAATTCTTTCCAAAATCAATAATCTAAAATTTCAAATATTTCTAAGTACATAAATATTATTTGAACAAGGAAATACAAAATAAGTAAACATCTAAATTGCAATAATAATTTTAACTTTGATGTAGTCTAAATGAATAGACATGAATTTAAAAATTCTAATTACAACAAGTTATAAACAACTTTTAAACTTAGAAAGACTAGATTTTCTAATGTAGATAATCTCAAATTACGATCTAATTTAAGCACGATGAAGATTAAATAATACTAATGAAATTCATAAAAAATTTAACCACATTTCAATAACAAATCAATACTGAAACAAGTGCGAAATGCATTGATTTATATGAAAGGATTACATTTCACAAAAATTAAACACAACATAAAGTACAAGACACAACATTAAACAAAAAAAAAACACTAACAAAAACATTAACAAAACAAGACATAAAAAAAAAAATGAGAAACAAACACAACAACACAACAAAAAAAAACAACACAAGAACAACAAAAAACACATAAAAATCATCTCTACTGTTCTGGAGGAGGAGGAGGAGGAATGCCACCGAAAAGGTTAAAGTAGGAGGCCATCAACATTACATTGGTATTGATATCATGTACTTCATTTCTAATAACACCAATGTCATGTTGTTGCTGCACAAGTTGAGCATCAAATTGATCAAATCTTTGATCAATATGAGTCTCTAATCGATCAAATCTCTCAATCAGATTCTGATAATCTGACTGAGGTGCAGAGGTATGCTCTCCTTCTTCTTCTTCTTCTTCTTCTTCTGAAGCACTGTCATGTGCTCTCCCTTTATCTTTTCCTTCCTTGAAGAGCAGTCTAAATGATGCATTGTTATAGTAAACTGGCTCTTCATATTCCTCATCAGGATGCACTATATTGTATTTCTTCTCCAAAATGTAAGTAATCAAGTGCCCTAATGAAATGTTCTTCTTCTTCTTCTGATCAGCATGTCCTATTTCTGAAAGCCCATAGATATGATCTATGATGAGTTGGGCTTCATCAATAGGATGTCTTGACATGATTAAAAAGGTTAGACAAGAAAGGAGAGGAGTGATGTTAATCCTATCACCAGCTTTAGGAATAATTGAGGATCTAAGGATATGCTGGATGATTCGGGCATCTTGAGTCATACCTGAGACTCTAGCAACATGATTGTCAATTGCATTTCCTCTAATTATGTTATTGATTTGAAACCATTTGAAAGAGTTTTCTGACATTAGGGTGTGGGCTCTATATCCCTCAGTTCTTAAGTTTAAAAATGCACCAAGATCGTGCTTGGTGATCTCAACCTTCTTCTTAAAAAAAAAGAACTAATGATAGAGTGGTCAGAATTGAAACTCATGTTGGCAAGGAAGTAATGGTAGGTTTGTTTGTTGTAGAAGTGGACGAGAGAAAGAATGAACTGAAATTGGGTTGAGGCGAAAAGGTGCATTACCCGATATTTCAACTCTGCTGGGATAAGAATGCGAGACGGAGTGATTTTTGCAGAGGCAAAACGAGGAAAAGATTCCTCATTTTCTTTAGAAAGAAAGTTGTCTGGGGCATTCCTATTGGGTTTCTTCACCAAAAAACCTTTTGTCTCTTGCTAGAGGAGGCCATTGTTGATTTGATGTTGAAAGGGATTGAGAAAGAGATTTGAAAGTGTGATTTTCAAGTTTGAAAAGCCTTCATATTTAAAGGAAAACGATACTTTCGTCCTGGACGAAAATATTCGTCCTGGACGAAACATAATAGTTCGTCTGGACGAAGTAGGTTCGTACAGACGATCCAATTCGTCCAAAATGTAACGGCTTTTCGTATTCAACACAACTTACGATGCGTCCCTTCGTACAGGCTTTTTGACTTGACCGATCGTACAGACGAAAAAATTTCGTACAGACGATCGAAAAGTATTTCGTTTTAATGACTCTTGAAAACCGTCCCCTACAATGAATCGACACATGTTCGTCTGGACGAACAAAAATTTCGTACAGACGAAGTTCGTATTAAAAAAACTGTTTTATCCACTCAACCGCTGCATTCAATCGTCCCGACGTTTGAGAGAAAAAAAAAAAATTCGTCCTGGACGATCACAGATCGTACAGACGATCCAATAAAAACTGCTCTAAAACGGTTTAAATTTTCGCAAACTGTTCCTTTACACATCGTCCCGTACGAAAATATTTCGTCCTGGACGATTTCCTCAAAAAAAAATTTGATTTTTAAATTTTTAATTTAACAAAAATCAACAAAAAAAAAAAAAATCAAAAAACACAGAAAAACATAAGACAAAAAAAATCATAAATCCAAAAAACAATTCATTCAAAAAACACACAAAATTCACAAAATCACAAAAACAAAACACAACAAGTATCAATGTTGCAAAGACATTTTGGTTAAGCATTCAAATCAATAACACCAAGCCTTGTTCTTAAAGTACTGAAGGTATCAAAGGCTAAAGGTTTTGTAAAAATGTCTGCAAGTTGATTTTCAGTTGAAACATGTATGAGTTCAATTTCTCCTTTGGATACATGATCCCTTATGAAATGATGCCTTATATCAATGTGTTTGGTTCTAGAATGTTGAATAGGATTTTTTGAAATACAAATAGCACTAGTATTGTCACAATAAATTGGAATAGTGCCTATAGTTAATCCTAAGTCAATCAACTGTTGTTTTAACCAAAGTACTTGTGCCACACAACTTCCTAATGCAATGTATTCTGCTTCTGCAGTAGATAGTGCCACTGAATTTTGTTTTTCTACTAGACCATGAAACTAATGAATTTCCAATGAATTGACATGTTCCAGAAGTGCTTTTCCTATCCACTCTACAGCCTGCAAAGTCAGAATCTGAGTAACCAATAATTTCAAATGAAGAGCTAAACTTTGGATACCAAATTCCTAAGTTTTGAGTTCCTAGTAGATATCTTAAAATCCTTTTTACTGCTGTCAAATGTGATTCTTTTGGATCTGATTGAAATCTAGCACATAGGCAAACACTAAACATAATATCTGGTCGGCTAGCTGTCAAGTAAAGTAAAGATCCAATTATCCCTCTAAATTTCTTTTGATCAACAGATTTTCCCTTAAGGTCTTTATCCAACTGAACTGAAGAACTCATTGGTGTACTAACAGGTTTAGCATTGTCCATTTCATATTTTTTGAGGATGTCCTTAATATATTTGTTTTGACTAAGAAAAGTACCTTCCTCAAGTTGCTTAATGCTAAATCCTAGAAAGTAATTTAAATCTCCCATTAGACTCATTTCGAATTCATTACTCATTGTTTTAGAAAAATCATCACAAAGATGTTTATTTGAAGATCCAAAGATGATGTCATCCACATAAATTTGAACAATAAGTATATCCTTTCCAATTTTTCTTAAAAAGAGAGTTGTATCCACACTTCCTTTTTCAAAAGATCTTTCAAGTAGGAAGGTGCTTAACCTCTCATACCAAGCTCTAGGTGCCTGTTTCAATCCATATAATGCCTTTTTTAATTTGAAAACATGATTTGGAAATTTAGAATTTTCAAAACCTGGAGGTTGTTCTACAAAAACATCTTCTTCAATTACTCCATTTAAAAAGGCACTTTTAACATCCATTTGAAACAATTTAAAACCTTTAAAACAGGCAAAGGCTAGTAAAACCCTAATTGCTTCAAGTCTAGCTACAGGAGCAAAAGTTTCCTCAAAATCAATTCCTTCAATTTGATTATACCCCTTAGCTACTAATCTAGCCTTATTTCTAATGACTACTCCTGAGTCATTCATTTTATTTTTGAACACCCACTTGGTTCCTACAACACTTTGATCTTTTGGCCTTGTAGTTAGTTCCCAAACTTTATTTCTTACAAATTGATTTAACTCTTCTTGCATGGCCAATATCCAAAATTCATCTGAAAGTGCTTGATCAATGTTAGTGGGTTCAATGGTTGAAATAAAGGCTGAATGATTGACTTCCTTGTTTAATCCACGCCTAGTTCTAACACCCTCACTTTGGTTCACCTATAATTAATTCCTTTGGGTGATTTTTAGAAAATCTCAAATCTCTAGGCAAAGGGTCTTCTCTTTCTATATTTTCTTTTCTTCATTTTTTTTCCAAATTTAATCTATCAATCTTTTGGGAGTTTTCTTCAATTTCTTCTTCAACAACTTTTGGCTCTTCCATATTTTCATTTTCATCAAAAACAACATGTGTGGTTTCTTCAATGACT
Source organism: Dendrobium officinale (assembly GCA_019514585.1). NCBI lineage: Eukaryota > Viridiplantae > Streptophyta > Magnoliopsida > Asparagales > Orchidaceae > Dendrobium > Dendrobium officinale. The sequence continues at coordinate 20,693,536 of CM033698.1, forward strand.
AAAGTTCTTTTGTTGAATACTCTATAAGATTTTCCAACACTTGAATATCCAACGAAAATTCCTTCATCTGATTTTGGATCAAATTTTCCTAAGGCAGATTTTTCCATTATTATGTATGAACACCTTGCAACCAAATACATGTAAATGAGATAAATTTGGTGTTCTACCTTTTACCAATTCATAGGGTGTTTTATTCAAATTCAAATTTGATCTCACATTTACCCTATTCAGAACATAGCATGCAGTGCTAACTGCCTCAGCCCAAAAATATCTAGGAAGAGAGTATTCTGCTAACATTGCTCGGGCGGCTTCTATTAATGTTCTGTTCTTTCTTTCAACTACTCCATTTTGTTGAGGAGTTCTAGGTGCAGAAAAATTGTGATCAATCCCCTTTTCTTTACAGAAATCTTCAAATCTTTCATTTTCAAATTCTCCTCCATGATCACTTTGTATAGAAATTATTTCACATCCTAGTTTTCTTTGTATCCAAGTTGAAAAATTTCTGAATTCCTCAAATGATTCACTCTTATGAAAAAGAAATTTAACCCAGGTGAATCTTGAAAAATCATCTACTATTACAAATCCATATACCTTTCCTCCTAGACTAACCGTGCTTACAGGTCCAAAAAGATCCATGTGAAGAATTTCTAAAGGTTTACTGGTCCTAAGATCTTTATTGGACTTAAAAGAGGACTTCACTTGTTTTCCTAATTGACATGCATCACATAAGTGGTCCTTATTAAAGTCTAGTTTAGGTATTCCTCTAACCAAATTCTTTTGGGTAATTTTTCTAAGATTTTTCATACTAGAATGACAAAGTCTCCTATGCCAAAGCCATGATTCATCAGAAACAGTTTTCAAACAAAAAAGCAGTAGGAGATTGAATACAATTTAAATCTAGCATGTAGACATTGTTCACCCTTTTTCCATTTAAAACAATTTTCCCATTTAGGCTAATTATGCAGCTAGTAGGTAAAAATTTTACATTATAGCCCTTATCACATAGCTGACTTATGCTAAGCAAATTATGTTTTAAGCCTTCAACTAATAAAACATTATCTATGAAAAAGTTTTTCAAATTTCCAATCATACCTGATCCAACCACCTTCTTTGTGGTATTATCTCCAAGTGTAACCTTGCCTCCACTCCTGGTTTCCAGCGTTATGAATTGAGCAGTATCTCCAGTCATGTGCTTAGAACATCCGCTGTCCAGGTACCATATACTCTCACGAGGTCTTGTGTGAGAGTATTCCTGCAAAATTCTCAAATGTTAGACCTGGGAACCCCCAAACTAGTTTGGGTTCACCTTTATGAAATTTATAATCAGATGCATGTGTGATATGTCTAGGTTTATGCATCTTAGTTCTCCACACCAAATTAGGTTTCATCTTTAAAGTGCAGGTGTGAGATATATGTCCCAAAAATCCACAATTGTTACATTTAACATTAGGAAAAATATTCCTATGTTTTCTTTCATATGATTGTCTTCTAAGGGATTTCATGAATTTATGATAATATTTAGGATTTGTAAAATCTTCAAGTTTAGGGGGGATCCTATTATCCTCGAGAGCTCTTATAGTAAGTTTGTAAAATGAATTCATATCCTTCAAGATTCGATTTGTATAATTGATTCTATATGTCTTGTGCTCAGATTCATCCTTAAATTTCTCAAATTCTTTTTCAAGTTCAGCATAGGATGATTTTAAATTTTCAAAATTTTTATTCAAGTCATCATATTCATCAAGTAGTTTCATGTGGTTGCTATCAATTAAAGCATGATCTTTCCTAAGGATTTCGTGTTCCTTATTAAGCTCTTCCAATTCTAAAACTAAACTAGAATGCATCTTTTTAGTTTTCCTATATGCATCATGCATGTGTTCAGAAACTTCAAACAGTTCATCATAGGTTAAATCACATACCTCTTCTTGATCTGATTGTTCAGCTTTATCTGCCATCAAGCAAAGGTTGGTGACTTCTTCTTCGTTTTCAGTCTCAGATGAGTCTGAAGCTGAGTCCGCCCAAAAAGCCTTTTGAAACTTCTTCTTGCCCTTCTTTACCATTGGTTTCTCCTCTACCTTCTCCTTGCTAGGAGTGGCTTTAAGTTTTGGACAATCAGTTTTTATATGACCTGGTTTCCTGCATTCATAACAAATCACTTCATTAGAAACCCTGCCATTTTTGTTATACTTACCTCTATTCCATTGCTGGCGTCTCTTCTGCTTCCTCTTTAAAAAGCTTCTGAATTGTCTAGTCATCAGTGCTATATCGTCTTCATCCTCAGGTTGTGAGTGTTCACTTTCTGACTCTTCCACATTTAATGCAAGATTCTTTTCCTTTCTTGGTTCACCTGCATCAATCTTTCTTTGACTTACTCCTTGCTCGTAAGCAATGAGTGAACCAAGAAGATTGTCAATAGAATAAATGTTCAGATCTTTTGACTCTGTAATTGCAGTAATTTTAGCATCGTATGCAGTAGGTAAACAACGAAGAATTTTATTAACCATTTCAGCATTAGTTAATTCCCTACCAAGTGCATGCAAAGAGGTGACAATTTGAGTGAATCTTGTGTACATGTCAGATATAGATTCATTAGGTTTCATGCGAAATAATTCGTAGTCATGTAACAAGATATTGAGTCTTGATTGCTTAACCTCATTTGTCCCTTCATAAGTAATACAAAGTCTATCCCATATGTCTTTTCCGCTTTTACAAGTGGAAACTCGCATGTAGTCTTCAGATTTTAAAGCACAAAAGAAACTATTTAAACATTTCGCATTTAATTGTGCTAAGTCACGTTCTTCTATAGTCCAATCTGCAAAGGGTGTATCTACCCTAATTCCATCAACTAATCTAGTTGGTTTTGTGTAACCTTCCTGGACTAGCATCCACATGCGATAATCAAGTGACTGTAAGAAAGTAGACATGCGTGTTTTCCAAAAATCAAAAGGAATATTGTCAAACAGTGGAGGTCTAGTGATAGAGTAACCCTCAGGTGTGTTTCGGTTTCCAAATGTAGCCATCTACGTTAATCAAAAAGTAGTTCAAACTTATGATTTTGAAACTCTGCTCTGATACCACTTGTTGAGTCCAGTAATTAGGTTGTTAAGCCTAAGTAAATGTCCCAAGGCTACCAAGAGGGGGGGTGAATTGGTAGTTTTAAAAAAATTTAAAAACCCTCTTAATGTTAAAGTTGAACCGAAATAAAATTTTCTTTTAAGGTTAGTAGAAAAATGTTTTTCAACCACAGAGTTGTTAAAACTGAAATTTAAAGTGCGGAAACGTAAAAGCGTAAAGTAAATGACACCAGATTTATAGTGGTTCGGTCTATAACCAGACCTACATCCACTCCTCAGAGGCGCCCTCTGAGTATTGCACTAATACCAATAGTGACTCTCCTTTTGCACCCACAGCAAGGCGGAGAAGCCCTTACAACACACTCTTTTCACCACTCCCCGGTGCGGCAGAGAACCGTCCGTCCTTTTACACAAAACCCAGTGTTGGCAGAGAACCGTCGTCCTTTCACACCCTCCAAGTGTAGGCAGAGAACCTTCGTCCTTTCACACTCTCCTAGTGTGGGCAGAGAACCCTTCGGCTGTTCACACTCTCCAAGTGTCGGCAGAGAACCGGATCTTCTTGAATGATCTTCTCACAAGAATCTAGAAGGAAGAAAGAAAAAGAGTGAAGAAATCCAATTTCACAAGTAGAGACTCTTACCTTAGCAATCCAAGTGAAGCCTTCTCGCTCCAGTGGTAGGAATCCTCCTTTGAATGCTCTCTTCCACTCTCTCCTTGGCTATTCTCTCAATAGGCACGAAGATCAAATGACAAAAAGATTGGGTGGCAGTCTAATTTGGACTATTTATATAAAAGACAAGTGAAACCGCCCAAAAACTGCAAATATTCAATTCTGTACGCAGTGGATCGTCCGGTACGATTCTGGATCGTCCTGGACGATTTTACTTAAACGATCTGAAACGACCCAATTTGTATATGTGTACGAACTGACTTCGTACAGCTGATCGTCCTGTACGAACTTGGTTCGTCCAGTACGAACGGTTATTGCAAGGTCGGTTCTAGAAACTGCTGAAAACTGTTCTAAGTCGGTTTATCGTTTGAACGAAAATGTGATCGTCTGGACGAAAATTTTCCAGAGAGCTGATCGTCCTGGACGAATATTTATTTCGTCTGGACGAACTTTTTCCAGTGAAACCCATCGCCTGGGACGATGATTTGTTTTCGTTCGGACGAAAAAATTTCCAGAGAGCTGATCGTCCTGTACGATATTTATTTTCGTCTGTACGAAATTTTTCCAGTGAACCCATCGCCTCGTACGATGGTCAAAATTCGTCTGGACGAAAATTATCCAGAGAACCCATCGCCTGGGACGATGATAAATTTCGTCCTGGACGAATAGGACTTAGAAAATTTTTTTTTTTAAGCAAGTTCCTATTCGTTCCAAGTGTTCTATAGGAGATAACTGACAGATCGTCCAGTACGATCAATATCGTCCTGTACGATCAGTATAGAATTTCAAGATCTCCTTATTTGTGTGTGTGTGTGTGAGAGATTTTATTCACTCAATTACAATCACTCCCTTTCAAAATTAATTAAAAAATCTTCTGAAATTGTTAGGAGATAACTATACATTTGAACAACAATGTTTGGAATCATCAAAACTACATAAGTTGCATAAATATAACTCATTCAAATAGCAACTATTCAAACACTTGGGACCCTTCTTATCTTCAGACTACTCTTGTAAGAATGGCATCCTAGGAGCATCTTCCTGTAAATTGCTAGCCTTGTTGAAAAGTTTTTCAAAAGTTTTAATAGTGAAACCCTTCAGGAGAAAAGTAATCGGGCCATGAATGTTATTAAGAAGAATTTGCACGGCATGTTGCTCTTGCAACTGGGGTTCACACTTCATCGAGAGGTTTCACCACCTTAAGAAGTATTCGACCAGAGACTCTCCCGACTTTTACTTTTCAACAACAAGATCACCCATAGTGGTGCATTATTGCACTCTAGAAAATCTCTTTATAAAAAGATTTTCTAGATCGTAAAAGGTTCTTACTGAACCATTGGGCAAATCGGCGTACCACCCAAAAGTACTGCCGGATAGACTACTGACAAATTGGCGAAATAGTAGAGCATCTGACCCTCCTGCGTTGCAACAACTTGCTCGGAAGTGGGCCAGGTGCCATCTCGGGTTTTCAACTCCGGTGAAAATTTTAAAGGATGGTGACACAAAACCCTTTGGATAAGGAACTGAGTCATATTCCTCAGGATAGGGTCTACCCTTTGGAATAGACGTGGTCCCTTGTGAAAGGGCCAAGGCCTCCCTTACCTGGTCCTCAATCATTTGTTTAATATCTTTCTGGGGCGGATCTGGAGGAGTGGTGGAAACTGTGGGCTGAACTGGAGGTGCTTCTAATGTGTAAGGAAGAATCACAGGAGCTGACTCGAGGGGTTTGGAACTAGACTCTGCAGTTTAGCCTTTTCTGTGATCTCTCGAGCTGATTACTGGATTTTAAGGGACTCTTGCTATGATTTATCCAACCTTTCTTGCATTTCCCTTACTTGTGACATCATGCTCACAAGCTGAATCTCCAAGTTTCTTATATGCTCCTCATCTCTAGCTTTTATTGACTCATCTACATCTGACTGGACAGCTGGTGAATCCTCATCACTAATGGGTCGATGCTTGCTAGGTTCAGCTTCTTTATTATACCCCCTGGTGTCAACCATACAAATGCTACCAACATAATCATCTTCATCTCCGAGGAGATCATCCAGATCTTGGTAAAAAGAGGCCATTCCTTCTCTATTCAACAAAATGTTCCTTGTCTCTTGTACTACCTCATCGACCGATTTATTCTCAATTGACTTGGGATTGAGGGGCAAGTATCCTTTATACTCAGCCATGTCAAACAGTTCTTCAGAATCCAATCTGGCAATGATTTCTGTAAGCTTTGGATTAGGATCCGACTGAGACTCCGGAATTGGTTCATCTTTCATTTCCAGATACTGATCTGTTCTCTCCTCTTTGACTATCCCAGAACTAGCAATCAGAAGAATGACATCCTCTATTGGGTGAGGGAAATATACCTCGGGGGGCGAAGCAAGAGTTTGTAAAGTGATGGCTCCAATATTTGGCAAGGTGAGGTTCTCACACACCTGACTAGGGAGCTTAGGAATGACACTCAGAAGTTGGAGGTCATTAACTGGGATAGTAGTGGCGGTGGTTACTGGATCTTGAACTAAATTGGTTATGGGAGGACTGCTAACTGTAACCACTGGGGTGATAGCCTGAAAATCTATCAAGTCAACTGAAACTGGAGAAGGGTTGACTGGAACTCATTGGAGCTGCAGAATGAACTTAGAAGTTCTAGGAGGTGGTGGTAGACTCTCCAACTTAGTTCTTTTTAGCACAAATTTCTTCTAAGGAGACTAGGGTCTCTTGCCCTTAACATCTACAGATTTTTGAGTTTCAACCCCTTTTGGCTTAACAATCACTGAGGCCAACTTTATAGGTTTAGGAGGGGGTACGGTCTACCAGTAGAATTTTGGCCTCTCTCAGACCCAGTCAGCACAATACCCTTCGTTTTAGAGGATGGAGGGCGTGGCACCCAATGGTATCCATCAACTAGCACTGAAGTAGCAGGCTGTCTAATATACTTCTTATTTTCCTCACAAATTGTGGGGTCAAATTCTTTGCCTCAGACACTTCCTCCTTCAACACTTCTTTCTGGATGCGATGTGAGTTCACTCCCTTTAATTGTTTTACATACTCCTCCTTAGTCTGCCCAGACTATGCAGCGCATGTGTGAATTATGTTCCTTAATGTCCTTGTCCTCTTGAGGTATTTTTCTTTCGGAGTCTTCTTAGTCGAGTAATCAATTGGGCATGGTGGGGAACGGGCTATCCTAGCTGCCCTCTCCTCCCCTTGAGCAGAAGCAAGGTGGTAAAAGCGACTCCCCTTTAGGAGGGGAGAGGAAGCAGGAATAGGTATCTCCTCAGTAACCTCAGGCTCTACTTGAGCTAAATTCTTATAAAAGGTATGACTCTCTTAACCTTAAAGATCTTCTTCCTAAGTCTCCTCAAATAGTTCTTCTTCTGATTCTTAGTGGTAAAACTAAATCTAGAACTAGACCCTTTCTCAAAAATAGATTTAACTTCAGTGGGGGGCTTAACAACTGGCTCAAACTGTTTCTGATCATCATTGACTACTGGCAAGGTAGGTGCAGATCCCACAATCAACTCAACCACTGGGGGAACTTCCTTACTGGCATCCAAACTAACTATCTGTTGTCCGTCCATGGAGAGCTCAAGGGTATTGAATCCCAATACCCCATCCCAAAGATGATAGTGCTTCCTGGGTCATTAACAGTTGAGGACAGCTCTCGATCGAAAGAGAAAATCAATTGGCCAGCCTTTTAAATTTTTTTGAAAGTTAAAGAAAGGATTGGAACTATATTTCTTTTAAAAAGAAGACAAAAGAGAGTTTTTTTTTTTAAATTAAGGTTTGTAAGATAATCTCAACCCTCCAACATATGTTGAGTGGTGGAAAATATCACCCAACACACATTAGTGGGATGAAGAGACTAAGTACATGCAAAAAAAGAGATTTTCTAAAAAAAGATTTGACATATATTAGCCCACAAGGAGATCGTATGGGGTAACATATGAAGCACCCAAAAGTACTTCGAAGCACCCAAGATAAGGGCCTTCAAATTCCTTTAAACCTTAAAAATTTATATGTTGAATGAGAAGTTTCTTAACTATAAATTCATAGGATTAAGAAGGATATCCCAAAGATCTGATTTGACACTGTCGCCTCACCGGTTAGACAGGGGGCAGAAGGTCAAAATCAGAACAAAAACTTAATACGTATATATAAAAAAAAAGTTGGAGGTAGGACCTCTCTTTTCAATGTTTATTTTATTTTAGATGTTGGCCACACTCACCCAAGAAAGAAATGGGTAGTGGGACTAATGGAAGAAATGATAGTTAAAACTATCGATGGAACAAAATTTTGTCACTATTAAAGATGGAGAGAGAGATTTGGTCCCACCGGGCATGCCATTTTTTTTGTGGAATTTTTGAAAATAGGTTTTGAAAAATATTAGCTTTCTTTGGGAATTTTGAAATTAATATTTAATTCTAATTCTAAAGTGGAATCGACCTGTTAGAAAAAGTATATCACCCCGAAGGATGAAAATAAAATTTCATAACGGTGTTCAGGCTTAGAATTGTGGAACTCATCTTGAATATTGTGACCAGATTCTAAAGAGAATTTTGTATGATCCCGAGGGAACAAAGTGAAATTCAACTAAATATCCAATTCTAATATTTAATAAGTACGATCACTGAATTCATATCCAAAGTCTTATCAAAGAAGGGTGTATCTCCCCGAAGGGAGATAATCACCATTCAATGATAATCCTTCTATTGTAATAATGATGATCATTTTTTACTTTTTCCCAAAGAAATCTAATAAGAATTTGGAAAAAATCAATTTTAAATTTTGGTGCGTGTGTGGTTCCAATTCTCCAACGAGCGCAAGCCCTCGTAGTTAATTATATTGTAGTGAGACAAAGTCCACTATGAAAACTCTCAATTAAAATAGTGACAGAATTTTATTAGATTTTTTAGGAGTGATACCAAAAATGAATGAATTTTAGAAATTCAAAAGGGAATGGATCAAAATTGAACAGTTATTAATAGAGTTAAAGGAAGAGAGGTAGGGGACACTTTGAGATTCCAGAACCATCCGGAAGTGTCCCAACTTAATCTAAATGTTGGGCTTTATGTTTTAGGATCAAAATGAAGCTTTAATTAGAGTTGAGTATTTTATTATAAATTTGGGATTAAATTCCTAAAATTTGGGGTCTTATAATCAAAGATCTGCCCCAGATCCTAAATCTAATTTGGACACTGGACCACAGTCATCCAAACCTAACTAATGCAGTGCACGGTCTGGACTTACCATGGCCTAGATTGGGGAACCAGCTTACCACCTAATCAATTTTAAAACATAAGAATCTGGTCTTTTATGAAAGAGTGGTAGAGACTTTTTATTTAAAATTTTGGAGAGTTGGGGCCGACATCTAGAGATTTTCCTAATTGGCCCCTTTGACTTATGTTGGGTGCAAAAATTTTAAGGACTAATGCAATTAAATTTTTGACTCTTTAAGTGTATTTCTAATTCAATGTGTGCTGGTTGACAACTTCAAATCAAATATGCTTGAAATTTTAAAAACAGGCTTAAAAAATAATTTTTAAGAACACTGGACTTCCCCAGGTCCGGCACCTCGTCCTCATAAGTCAGACTATCCGGACTCTACCCGTAGGCGAGAAAGCGTCTAAAGCGAGGAAAGTGTAATGCAGAAATATGCATGCGACCCCGGGATCGATTCCATGCTAATTCCCTAGATTCGTTATCTTTCTATGTTATTTAGACTGACTAAAATTTTAGACTTTAGATTTATGAATATAAAATTTTTCACTCTCTCACGAGCCTCATGAGTCGAGGCAAAAATAAAAGCGGCACACAAACACCAAAAAACTAAGTAAAGCAGGCAATCTTAAAGGCAATAAATTCAACACATCAAATGTAAATTAATTACTTAATAAATATTCCGAGGCGAAGTTGTCTTGCTTATTACAAAACAGAATTTTGCAGAAAGTAAAGTGGCCTGGAACCATTGACAAGAGACGTAGTAGTTTTGAATGGGATAATTTCTGTCTTCGATTCTTTAGTCTTGTTCTCCTTTAGGCTCTTGGATTCTTTGTAGTATACTACCCAAATGGATATGAGGGCACTTCCTTTAAGGGGAAAGAAGTGTGATCCAAATTTGGATCTCCAAATGGAAAAGGAGTACTCCCCTGAGGGGCATCCTTTTCTCTTCGAAGTCTAATCTTTGGACCTATATATCCCGACTCAAAACTAACTTTTACAACACTTAACAATTATTCAAATTACAATTATAAGAAAATAAAAATCTAGACTCACCTGCTGGGTTATCCTAAGCAGTTAATAAATCAAAATATATTTATTTCCAAGTAGTTATATATGTACATAAAAGAAAGTAAACACGCTAGACACGCTCTTTTTATTTGGGGGCTTTAGCAGCTGAAGCACCTGTGCAAGCATTTATAACATTTGATATTTTTTTTATTGATTTAGCCCCCTTTTTATTGCCCTGCATGAGCGTGGCCACCTGCAGAAAACTGTGTGAACATCTAGATCGTACCTATCCTAAGGGTCGCCAAACACAACAACCATCCACAGAGTGCTTCAAAAAGTAAGCAAACACAGCAAAGCAATTTCATTCACAACATTAATGAAAACTACGAAAAATCCGACAGACTGTAGTAAAGTAAACAACGGCCTAACCTAAATCTAGAGTTGGTTGTCCTAGCAAACCATCTAAGGTGTGTGTAAAAGGTCGTGTGGCAGGGGTGGATCCTAAGATGGGTGATTAGTTAAAGTTCTCTAAAATTCTGAATTTATTAAGGCTTAAGGGGAATTTATGTTAGAATTTAAATATTAATATATTAAGAATTTTATTTAAATATATTTTGAGGGTTAATTGATTACTACCTTTGTTTCACACTGAGGTCGTGAAGTTTATTTCACCTTCCTTGGGGCTAAGCTAATAGCCTCATAGGCCTGGGTTAGCTAGTAGTAATCGGGGTTGACTAAATTAATTTAAATTAGTTGAAATTAAGAGGAGTATACTAATATAAAAAGGAGTTGGTTACTTATTTTAAGAGATTGGTTGAGAATTTTATTAACCTACTTAAAGAATTTTTTGGTTTGGGGGAGTCAATAGATTTAGAAGGTTATCCGGATATGTTAACTAAGGGGTCAAAATTTGACTTTTAGAATTAGAGAGAAATTTGAAAGTTTCAGATTTTTAATAAATACTAGACTTAACTATGAGTTTTTAGACATGTGGCACATTCAATTTGGAATTTTCTATCAAAAGTTATGATTTTTAGAAGTTTTAACTCGATTTTGAGCTAGGGTTGACCAAAATGTTGACTTTTTGACTTGACCAAAATTTGGGGGTTTGGTATTTTTAGAAAATAGTATATTTTAATTAGAGACATTAGCCATTGATTTTGAATTTTCTACAATTTCTAACAAATTTTACAAGTTAAGGTGTTTACTAGAATTTTTAATTAGCTTAATTAAAGGGTCCTTTTTAATGGTTTGAACCCAAATGAGTCCTAAACTTCTTGAAATCAACCTCAAAGATTAGAGAAGATCTAAGGAGAGATTATTAAGTGTTTAAATATTTTTTTGGGGATTTTTAATGATTTTTAAATAATTAATATTGATTAAGCATTGATTTTGATTAAAATTAAGTTAAGGAGAATTATAAAGCTAAATTGATGGGATTTGAATTTTTTACTGATTAAGGGATTAATTAGGGTCAATTAAGAGAATTTTAAAGAATTTTATGAATTAATAGTGATTTATTAGAATTTCATTAAAGTTAAGGGTCATTTCTAAAGGGGAATACTATTGCACCTATTTGGTGAACCAAATGAGCTCCAAACCTAGTGAAATTTGGACCATGGAATCACCTGATCCCAAGGCCTAAACCCACCAAATTTGGGCTCAAGTGGAATACCCTAAGGTGGCTAACCAAATCACCTAAGGTGAACTCTAAGTCACCTTCAAAAAATCCTAGGGAGCTATCCTAAGCTTGGATTGGGGAAAAATTGCTGGCTCGACACTCCCTATACTACACATCATCAACACATACAAAATCAAAATCTAAGTCTCATTGGATAGGTCATGGTTTCAATTTGGATTTAAGGGTTAAACCCTGACCCTTGAATCCAAAATTGAACATTAATGCCCTTAAACATTTCAAACAGAGGGGGGGAAATTTGGGTATGTCAGGGACATGCCTGAATTCATTCTCCAAAAATTCCAGGCCCTGTGGAATTAAAATAAAGCAATAATTACAATAATTTATAAAATAATGATATTGAAATTAAACTCAACACAGATGCAACCAGGACCTGGAAATATAGGGCTTTTGTAGGTCTCCCTGAGACCTTTCTAATGAGTCTAAGAACACCTAAATTAGTCAAGTGTGCAGGGAGATATGAATTTTTAAAATTTCCCTAATTTTCTATGAAATTTAATCCGGCCATTACACAGTCAGCCAACGCTTTACATGCGGCGCGCCGTGATTGTCTTGGCAATCATTGGTGTTGACTGTTAACGATCGAATTAAATATAGCAGTCAGATGGAGAATCGGACGGCTACGATTAAAAGCGCTCCGAAACCGCGGGATCTAATCTGTGTCGTTGATTGGAATCAACGGCCAGGATTTCATCTTCAACCTCCCGTGCTAACCCGAGACCGTGAACCTTCTCCGTCATGATCCGAACGATCCCACCGGTGAACTTCGATGAAACTTCACAGGGAGGATCAGGGTAGATGAAAACTTCAATCCAATGATAGAGATTCGCTGGGGTGAAGGTTTCCTTCATACTTGACCAAACTACCTAACTATGGAGCTCAAGATCGAAAGATTACCACAGAGAAGGTCTCAACGGATGAGATTTAATATCAGGAAGCTTCAGGGTGCGATGGCGAGCAGATCTCCTTCAGACGTCAGGATTGGAAGACGACCAGAGGTACAACTTCGAGCGGGACGCCGAGAGCTTTATTCGTAGTTCACTTGAACAGATCGAAGGAACCATCTGGGAAGTTGGGGAAAGACGCTGGGAGGTCCAAGAAGCTCTGGGAGTGATTTTGAAAGCCTGGGATCGAATGGCGAAGTCTGGAGAGCTCAAGCCTATTCAGCCACCTCCCGCGAACTTGAATGGCTAGGATTGAGCTGGAGGGGCTGCGAATTGGCGCCAGGTGGAAGGGGCATCATCCCCAAGGGCCTGTGAGGGTCAAGCCGGCGGGCCACAGCCTTTGGAAGGCTTTGGATCAGGATTGGCTGAGGGGACCACCAGAGCTTATTTTCCATTGGTTCCATCCACCGCAAGCAAGGGTTTGGGTTGGGTTGACCTGGGAAGGTCGATGGAGACTTGTTGGAGTCGAGGGTGAGCTCAATTGAGCTTGGGGAGGCTTGGTTTAGTCTGGTGGCTTGGCTAGACCCAAACCTGCTTGGTTTGGGTCGATTTGGGTTCAACCCAGGTCAGGCCAGACCCTGGGCTTGATGTGGGAGGTGGGTCTGGGTCTGGTGAACCCAATGCAAGTGGCAATTAAGTTCAATTTGATCTGGATTCAAAGATGGCTTGGGTTGATCCAAATCTATTTGGTTCGGGTCGATTTGCACTCAACCCAGGTCAGGCCAGACCCTGAGCTTGATGTGGGAAGTGAGTCTGGGTCTGGTACAACCAATGTAAGTGGAAATTGGGTTCAATTTGATATGGATTCAAAGATGACTCGGGTCCATGTGGTTTTGTCTACTTTGAGCTAGCCAAAAACCTGACCCAAGTCAGTCCAAGGCATGGGCTGGCTAGAGGAGGTGTGTTGGACCTAGGGTCACCTATTGGACCTAGGGCCACCTCGAGGTGTTGATCAGTTCAATTTGGCTTAGGGCAAGAATTGGCTCAATCCCAAGTGGTTTTGGATACTTTGGGTTAGCCTAACTTTTGACCCAAGTGGATCCAGAGGCTGAGCTGGTTAAGGGAGATGTATTAGGTCATGGGAGACCCAATGGAAGTGTTGGTCAAGTTCAATTTGACTTAGGACAAGAATTGGCTCAATCCCAAGTGGTTTTGGACACTTTGGGTTAGCCTAACTCTTGACCCAAGTGAGCCCAAGGGCTGGGCTGGTCAAGGGAGGTGCATTGAGTCAAGGGGGAACCAATGACACCTTGATTTGGATTCAATTTGATTAAGGTTGAGAGATGGTTCAAAGAATACCTCTCTTTGGTCACTTGGGTCAAGCCAAAAGGCTAACCCAAGTGAGCCCAAGACTTGGATCTCCAAGCGGGGTCTCTTTGGTGCCCAAGGAATCATCCCTTGGATTCAAAAGGATTTGAAATGATTTTGGTCCAAGAGTTTAAATGAAAAGGGTGTATGGGTCATTTGGTCAAACTTGGTTGACTTGGTCAACCAAGTTGACCCAAGGTTGGAATTGGGTCAAAAGGATTTCAAGAGTCATTTGGAAGCATTAAAGATAGATCTGAAAGGTTGGTGGTCATACCAAATCAAGTTAGACCAAAAGTCCAAAAATTCACTTAAAGGGCATTTTGGTCATTTTGGCCTTAAGTCAATTCTGGGTCAAATTGAGTCCGAAAAGATGCAGACTATTGTTCAACAAATCAATATCAAGGCATTAGAGGTGATCAAAGGGTCTGGAGAGGGATCAAAGGTCAAGTTCCACTAGGTGAAAGGTCCAGTGGCATTGACTGTAAATATTTGAAGGTTTTACAGCCTTTGGATTTTAAACAAGTTTCTGGGGTTAGAGTCCTCTAAATGGGTTCAAATTTTGAGGGTTGACACTAGAGACATTCCACATCAATATGAAATTGATAGACCTTGAATCAGATGTCAATTGACTAGGTTTCAAGGTGATGGAAGAATCACCTAGAAAGGGCTTTAGGACCTAAGTCTTTAGCCTAAGGGTTCTAGGTTTGGATTGGATTAAGATTTGGGTTGAGCCTAAGGGCTAGGAACTAGGAAGATCCTAAGATCTAGAACTCAGGGAGGAATTAAAAGTAACGTCATACAAAAATGAGGTCAACAGGCCTCACTTATTCTTCCTATAGGTGTGAGTGAAACTGGAGCACATATAGTCAAGTGCAAACAAAGAAAAAAAATTAACTTTCAACACTCAGAATGAACTCCCTTGTGTATATTATGCACAATAAGAGGTTGAGGAATAAGCGTTGAAGGATGATGAGTAATCTTTGGTGTGTGATGATGTGACGTTTGATAATGAGTGGTTCATAAATGATAAGACAAATTTGTCATAATCAGACCTACAGTTAGAGGATCTAAGCATGGATGTTTTGAGGTGCGAGGTAGATCAAGAAGGCACATCTACTAGTACCACATCACTCACATCCGCTAGTTCTATAGCACAACAAGCAAATAAAGGTATCTCATAATTTCTTATGTGCTATTACATTTTAAATATATATAATTAACATGACACTAATCATTCTTATTAAACAAGGAAGAGTAAAGTAGGTAATATTGAAGATGATGAAGATTTAACATTCATAGATACAATTAGAGATGAAGATGCCTCCCTTGAATACCCATTTAGTAATGGGACATGATTGGATTTTATATATTCTTTCTTATTTATACTTTAGGAGTTTTGATAGACTTGTATTTGTTGTTTTATACTTTGAATTATGCTATAAGATGCATATATTGCATCTATTTTATTATTTTCTACTACTTTCACTTCTCATTTAGATGTTTTTATTTTATGATAGGCTCTTACTATTATTTACCTACTAGAATATTTAAATTCTCATTTATGCAATTCTTCGTTTGTGAGGCTTACGCCTCGACTCTCGGACAAAAAATGCCTCAAGGCTTATTTACGCAATTTTAAACCCTGAATGATAAAAAGCCTGTTTTTAGTCATTTGAAAGTATTTGAAAGTATTGCATATGTATTGGAGTATGGTCTCCATAGATGAAAGTTGGAAAATCTAGAAAATTGATATTCATTGGTTACAGTATTCAGTCAAAGGCATACAAATTGTTTGATCCATAGTCTGAGAAAATCATTATCAATAAATATGTTATTTTTTATGAAGATTATATGTGGGATTGGACTGAACCTATATTTTATGATAAAGGAAAAAATTAGCAGTTGAATTTGACGAGAATCATCAAATTGATATCACTAACAATCAAGAAGTTATTGATGGTTTGTCATCTAATTCATCTTTTTCAAGTCTAAGATCAGTAGATTTAAGCACATCTGAAGAGAGGCATCATATAAATATGAGATCTTTGCATGAGTTGTATGATTGTACATTTCCCCTTGTGTTTACAGGACATTATGTTATGAAGATTCTTATTGAAAAGAAAAATGAGAGAGAAGGATGATACTTGGGAGCTCACAAGGAAAGGATTCAATTGGTGTGAAGTGGATTTACAAAGTGAAGTACAATTTAGATAGAAGCATCAAAAAATACAAAGCAAGGCTTATTGACAATGGTTATGCACAAAAATATGATATTGATTTCTATAAAACCTTTTCTCCTATTACTAGATTTGAAATTGTTAGACTATTGCTTGCATTAGCTGCACAAATGAAGTGGAATGCTTTTCAGTTTAATGTTAAATTTGTATTTTTGAATGGTAATTTGGAAGAATATATATAAAAAACAAGGTTTTATTATTAAAGGCAAAGAGGAGAAAGTTTATAAATTAAAGAAGGCACTTTATGGGTTTAACCAGAAACCAAGAGCATGATATAAGAGGCTTAACTCATACTTTCAAAAGAAGGGATTTCATACAAGTGAAATGTTGGCTAAAATGGCAATTTACTTATTGTTTGTGTTTATGTAAGATATTTTCTATTCTGGATCATCTAATATGTTGATTGAAAGTTCAAGGTTGATATGATGAAAGAATTTGATATGACTGATTTGGGGTTGCTACACTATTTTCCGGGCTTATAAATTTTTCAAGCAGATGATGGAATTTTTATATCTCAAAAAAGATATGCATTGGAGATACTAAAAAGGTATAATATGCAGACTTAAAAGAGTTTTTAACCACCCATAAATACAAATGAAAAGTTAGTTCAGAATGATGGTACAACTAAAGCTAATGAAAAATATTTGAGGAATTATGGGTGGTCTTATGTATTTGACACATATCAGGCTTGATATTATGTACTATGTCAATCTTATTTCAAGGTTCATGCATAATCCTTCTAAACATCATCATAGAGCAGCTAAATGCATTCTTCACTACTTTTGGGAGACAACCAAATATGGGATTTGGCATAAATTAGTTTCTAACTTTAATTTAGTTAAATTTACTATAGTGATTGGGCATACTCCAAAGAAGATAGGGAGAGAAAAAGTTGATTCATATTCAATTTTGGGTATGGAGCAGTATCTTGGAGCACAAAGAAGAAAGCTAGTACTGCATTGTCATCTTCTGAAGTTGAATATTTTGCAGCTTCAGCAGCAACATGTCAAGCAATTTGGATGAGAAGAATATTAGAAGATTTTCAGCAACCTCGATTAAAGGCGACAGACATATTTTGTGATCATAAATCCATAATATCTACGACAAAGAATCCTATGTTTCATGGTAGATCGAAGAACATAGAGCTCCGATATCATTTTTTTAGAGAAGTGATGGTAAAAGGAACTATTACAATCAAGTATTATTCTATTGAAGATCAAGTTGCTGATGGATTCACATAAGCTCTCAATTTTTAAAAAATTGAGAGATTTTGATCAAATCCTTGTGTAGGAATTTTGCATTAATGGGTTGTGTTTGTAATTAATGCAAAATTAAATTTATTGGTTAAGTTTTATGAAAACTAATATATCTTGTATTTAAAAGGTGTCACTTGGTTGATATTTTACTTTCAGTTTTTTTTTTTAACCTGTAGTTGTCCTATGCGTTTTTTTATATACAACAACAACATCATCATCAAGCCTTTATCCCACTCCGTGGGGTCGGCTACATGAATCCTTTTTTCTCCATTGTGTCCTATTAAAGGTCAAATTCTCGTTTAAATCTAATAAAGAAAGGTCATACCTAATATTTTCTAACCAAGTCTTTTTCGGTCTGCCTCTACCTTTCTAAACATAAGTCAAATCTAATACCTCTACTCTCCTAACCGGGTCATTGGAAGGCCGCCATTTTATGTTACCAAACCATCTAAGGCGACTCTTCTCTAATCTTATCTTCTACTGGAGCTACTCCAACCTTTTCACATATATGCTCATTTTGTATCCTATCTCTAAGGGTAAAGCCACTCATCCACCTGAGCATCCTCATCTTTGCCACACTTAACTTAGTATTATGCTTTTCTTTTAATGGCCAACATTCAGCACCATAAAGCATTACAGGCCTCACTACCATCTTATAGAATTTTCCCATAAGTTTGAGGGGGTACTTTTCTATCACATAACAAGCCCGATGCATTCCTCCACTTCAACCATCCAACTTGAATTCTGCTGATAATATCTCCATCTATTTCACCATCACTTTGAACAATAGATCCAAAATATATAAAATGTGTACTCTTATTAATGACTTGATTGCCCAAAGTAATAGTCCCCTCACTAGGTCTATTACTACTAAAATTACACTCCATATATTCCATTTTATATCTACTCAAGCGAAAACCTTTAGTCTCTAATGTTGACCTCTATAATTCAAGTTTACTTTCAACTCCCTCTCTAGTCTTATCAACAAGAAGAATATCATCACCAAAAAGCATACACCAAGGTACATCCTCTTGCAAATGTCTAGTGAGAGCATCCATGACTAAAGCAAAATGATATGGGCTTAAGGCTGATCCTTGATGTAACCCAATCAAAATAGGGAAATACTTGGTCAAACCACCTTGTGTTTGAACACAAGTAATAGCTCTTGCAATTTTGAAACTTCCAAGTTGTAACCTATATGTTTTTTATGTGTTAAGAAAAAAGGTTTTGTTTCTACTATTCCTTTGAATATTTTCTTAGTTTTTTATTTCTCCAATTTCTCCAACATTGCAGTTGCAAAACTTCCAACTTGTAACCTTATTTGGTGTTCCAATGTTTGAGATGGTAATGCATGAGTTTTGCTATGCTACATACTCAATTGAGTGTGTACCCGCCAGCCTAAGGGATAAGGTAGTATAAGCTATTATCTATTTGGGAATTCATGTATACTCATGTATATTACTGGAAGTTTAATTTAGTTAATTAACTATAAACAAGGTGGCAAATATTTTACTTGCCTATACTGGCAGAGGTAGTGATGGGGGAATAGAAGAGGAAGTTGCTGAGATAGGGCGAGCATCTCCATGAGCATGGTTTCCTCCAATTCTTGAAACTTCCTTTTAACAACTAACTTTTGTTTCGAGGAGCGGCTATCGAGTGACCGCAGCTATGCATGATTCTGATTGTAAGTATTTCTATTGTATAATGTTGCATATTCATTCATCGTTGTCTTTTGTATTATTTTTAAGGACATTTCCTTTGTCTTCATGACATCATATTAACTTTTTAGTTGCTTTTTTGTATGGATTGGCAAAAAAAATGGGGATATGGATGGATATGTAGGATTTCACGCTGCTCTAAGAGGCTATTACTTGTTCTGGTTTTCTCATCAAAGTGTAGTTATGGGCACCATCAATTTTCTCTACAATGTGTTGTTGTGATTTCATTAACCTGGTATTTGAATCTATGGATTCAATGCCATTGTAATATGGGTCTCATAAATTCAAGTATCATATCCAATTAAAACACAAGCTCAAACATAAGTTTTTGGAATTCCAAACAAAATGGAAAAAATTTCAAGATTTGCATTGTAAAATGCTACATTGTAAAGACAGCTGCAATGTGCCATTTATGTCTTCCAAGTAAATCATTAATGATAACAACAATTTTTGGAACGTGTATAGCACGCACAAGAATCATCCCTAAAATTGTTTTTTCTAAATTTGGAATTTCTACTGAGTTAAGATCCTTGGTAGTTGATTTCAGCGATTTTGGTGGAGCATTGGCGATCGGAAGTTCTCCTTCGCTCGGTGTGGCCGACAGAGGTTCTTGGTGTGGAATTTCTACTGAGTTAAGATTTGATTTGCATTTGGCTGAAGGAAATTTTTGCGGTGCGACAATTCTGAAGGCCGTTTTGGCGGAGCTTTGGCTGACAGATGTTCTTGTTGTGGATTTTTTACTGAGTTAAGATCTGATTGACTTTAGACAGGAGGTGAATTTGGCGTAGCTGCAAGTCTGAAAGAGATTTTGGCAGAACTTTGGCTGGCAGAGGTACTCTGTCAGCCCGGTGTGGCTGATAGATGTTCTTGGTGTGGTTTTTGTACTGAGTTACGATCTGATTTGCTTTTGGTATAAGGAGATTTTGGTGGAGTGCCAAGTCTAAAGCCGATTTTGGCGGAGCTTTGGCTGGAAAAGTTTCTCTATTGTCCTGGTGTGGCCAACATATGTTCTTGGTGTGGATATTAAAATGGGTTAAGATCTGATTTTTTATTGAATGATTTTGGTGATAATACAAGTCTGAAGGTGATTTTGGCAGAGATTCTTCGTCGACCGGGTGTAGCCTATGGAAATTCTTAGAGTGAATACTCTGCTAGGTTAAGATTTTTTATTAAGTGTGGTAATTGGTGTTTGGATTTGTTTTGGTTCAATGTTTTTCTTGATTTCAGATTTTGTTCGATAAGGTTCTTGGTGTGTGATCTCTTGATGTTCAAGAAATTATTGGTGTGTGGTGTTTGGCTTGTGGAGGTGGATTTGCCTATTCAGAAGAACTGGTGTTGATCTTCCGTCTTTTTTTTTTAGGACCAAAATTCTTCAATTGAGAAATGGAATTCATGAAGTTAACATAATCCTGGATGTTCTTTTTGGGATTTGGAGCATTTTGTATGGGTTCTTGAAGACTTTGGAGAAAATTTTGCTACAATCCAGTTTAATATCGTTACCTTTTGGCAAAATTGTGTCATTATTTCTTCTATTTTTCAAAGGTTTGGAAGATTAGATTTTAATGTTTATTTTGAAGATTAATTTCCTCCAATAATTTTCAGCTCTGTTATTGGGAAGGATGATCTATGTTTTGATGTTTCTCATGTTGGAGGTGTTGTTAGGGTGAATTCATCTACTTCTGATGGAGTAAAGGTTATGTTTCTTATGGTTTTGCTACCGAATGTTGGCATTATTGTAGTTATTTGGCTACCTTTATTTAGAGCATCCATGGTAGATAGTTTGTGCCTTCCTAGATGTTCTGGTGATGGAGTGAAGTGGAATCTTGTAATATATAAGCTAATGGTTGTAAGTGTTTTAAGAATGAAGGAAGATCTATGTCTTAAGTTTTTCTAAATAGTTTTGAAGTGCACGAAGGAATCAAATTTTCATTTACTTTTAAGGATGAAGAAAATATGTTTCAAGTAGATTTTTTATGAATGTCACCGTTATTGCAGTTATTTGTATGGTTTTGAAAATCGGACCGGACAATGAACCGGAAGAAGTAGATGTTCACAATTCAATCGGTCAAATCGAGATCGAACTGGATGATGTAATAAATAATATATTATTAAAAATTATAAAATGAACAATAAATTTTTTCTCTAATAACTTCACTCTACATTCCATTTTCATATCAAACTAATCAAATAACATAAATATTGCATCAATTAAGTTTATAAAACATTAAAAAAAATAACACACAATATAAATGTGGCATCAAGTAAGTCAGTAAAACATAAATAAATATTTCATAAATAAGTAAATAACTCACCAAATGAGAAATTTTTTAAAAATTCATATCTTTTGTCGAGTGCTGGGTGTTGAGGAATGCAGACCATCTTCAGTTCTTTTTCTCTAATATGTGAAACTGTAAAAAAATAAAATGAATAAAAGATATTTTTGAGATATTATAGTTTCTATCTCCAATTAGTAAAGCTCTGAATATAAAATAAATATAATATACTCATCATAATTGTGCACATAATATGAATTAAATAAGCAAAATATTATAGTAAGAATGTGACACTTTGCACTAACTGATTAAAAAAAAATACATTCGTAATACATATATGTAGTTACTAATGTTTCTCTTTCATAGTTCAATATTTTTATAATTTCACAATAGGAAAATCAGATATCTCCTAATTTGCATCATGGATGATATCCTCATAAGTTGAGTTTCCATGTCCTGCGTCTCCAAAATCTACAGCCACAAATTCACCTAAATCATTGAAGCTAATTATGTTATCTCCATCTCCTTCATTCTCTAGTTCACATTCACCAAGAAATTAAAAATATTAAATGAGATTGTATTTTTTTTATTTTATTTAAATGATATGTTCATATTTCACTAGCTTACCAAGTGTAGGCTGAGTGTATGTTATGTTTTATTCTTCAACAACAAGTATTGCAGTCTCTTCGTATATCTCAGTTTTCAACTCCTCTAAGTCAAGATCTGCATGTGATTCTTCATTAAGCACCCAAAAATCTATCATTTCAACACAAGTATAGTCCAAAGTATCATAGTTTTTTTCTTTCTCAGTTGAAACCTAAAGAATGAAACAATAATTTTATTGGCATTGGTACATATATACAATATGATATATTGACACTTAACTAATGCCCTTAACTCCTTTTAGATGTTGATTCATTCTATTTATTCCCCCTCCTTTGTATGCAATACCAAAATGCAAACATTTGAATTGTCTCTTCCCATCAGCTCCTTTAATCTTAATGAAATGATTCCGCGCAATATTCACTTTCTCACGCACACTATAACTAGAAGATGCAGTCTGAGTTTCAGATGCTTCCATTCTCATATGATCAACTAAATAAAATCAACACAATTTTATGAAGTTCATATTAATTATGAATTGAAATGGAAATATATGAAAATAGATGATAGAAAATGTACACTTTTCTCTAAACACAACTATCTATTCTTATTTCAAATTAGTAAATGTAAAGCTATTTTGTTTTCTAATTAAGGGTAGATAGTTAATAAAATTTGTTTTATATTAACACATTACATTCAAACTTTCATATTTGATTTGTTATTTTATTGGGTGGCCATGCAGTTTGGTAAACCTGGAATTTCTAAGGGCATGTGCTAATGAGGAAGTTCCAACACAATAAAAAATATAGTGACTGCAGTCTTCTACATATTTGAAAAGAAATTTAGAAGCAATGCATAAAAGTGAAGCTTTTAAAATCATAACAAACTAGAGACTTGACATAACAAAGTGTGAAACAATAAGGTTATAAAGATAATAAACATAATATGATAAATGTTAGAGATAACAAATATAAGAAATTTGGCACTATTGACTAGTAACATCATGAATACTAATACTATTAAAAAACAAACAAACAAACAAAATCGATGGCTTACCTAGAGCTAACGCACAGGAGCTCGACGACAACGAATTGGGATTTTTGTAGTGTTCCTTGCAAAATTAGAGCCTGTTTGGATGTAGGATTTAGGCCAGATTCAGGCAAGATTTGAGTTAAATTCTGTCAAATGCCAAAAAAATGAAAAATAGTAAAATACAAAGTTAAATTTTGCGGTAAGTTGTGTGCTCGTGGCTGGGAGGTCTGAAGAGTGCGCCGGTGGCTGGGATGGTCTAAGGAGTCCTTCAGCTTTTGCTTGTGGATGGAGGATTCTATCTCGCGTTCTTGCTTGGAGTCATCGAAATACCGAATAGGCGAATACGAGAGGAAAGGTCGAAGGCATATTTAGGGCAGACTAGCGATATAATACATTAATACTTCCCTACAAGCGTTTGATCGTAGATGGACAGTTGAGATTTGCCAAATTTAGAACCGTACGGTTCTTCTAAAATTGGCCAGTTTGGAGGTTCCCCGTGTTCAAGTAGGTTTTGGACCTATTTTTATCCGATTTTATACCCAGTCGATTCTTTCAGCAAACCAGACAGCCCACCGGACAACCACGAACCGGTACGGTTCGGCCTGATTTTGAAAACCATGATTATTTGACTGTCTTTGATTTGATCTTCCAAGGAAGATAGTTCATAACTTCATAGATGTTTTGGTGATGACTTGAAAGGGGGTCTCAACCTATCAAAGCTAATGGATGTTAACGGTTTGTTCTATGAAGTTCAAGGCTTGTTTGTAGTAGGCTTGAAGGGACTGGAGATAGTAGGTACTAGAGCTTTTGAAGTAGTGAAGTTCTTGGGTTTTCATTTGACTGTTGAATTACTTTTACATGGCATTGTTATCTTTTTGGAGAGTTGTTGTTTTTCTTTTAGTAAGGTTTTCAACATAGTTTATTATTTGCAATATGGGACTCTTCTTATTTTTTCACTTTTTACCTTATTAGAAACTCTGTGATACTAATCAACCTATTTGTTTGTAAAAAATTTGGTGTCCCCAACACTCCCAATGGGTTCAAAGTGAGGAATAGTGGATCTTATTTCCATTATGATATTTTTCATTTTGCAAATATTTTTCTTACGCTTTGTTTGATTTTCAATAAGGCTTCCTTTCCCAATGTTATGAAATGGGTGCCTATTAGTTTTTTTTTTTTTTTTTCATTTCTAGCTTGTAATAGTTTTTTTCTTGGTCTTAATGCAATTTGCATATCTTCAGAAAAAAGTAAATAATTAATAAATTTATTATTTATTAATATTGTTACAGTGATTCATAAGCATAATGAAATCAAATCAAGAGATGGATGTGGAAGCTGCTAGACTTCAAAATGGGGCTTTTTTTCATACCATTAGATGCAAGGTGACTTCCTTTATAGTCAGATGTACAGAAACAAGAGCTTTGGCAGTTAATGGATTTTGCTTCTTTGTTGATTTTGTATGATGGGAGTTTCATCCTCTAATGTATTTTATTTATTTATTTATTTTGGGCAATTTTTGTTGGTTTTTTGTAATATTTTGTAAAAGCATGTATTGTAATAAATCGATCATGAACATCTGAAGTTTAATTTGAAGGGCTCTATTTCAGATGGTGAATTGTTGAAATACAATTTAATTTTAGATTTATGAAATTTAATTTTTTTTTTTATTTGAGAAAAAAAAAGATTATGCAAATTTTCATGTCATCATTAGATAGTCCATTGGAGATTGATTATTGGTTATTTAAATAGGTTAAGTCATGATAATTAATTGATAATTGAATTTAATGTATGTTGGATAAATCATATATTGAGGCACCTCATAGTCATTTTAAAATGATTATTTAGTAAAATTAAAATGTTGGGAAATTACAGCCAATAAAACTCTAATTAAAGCAAGAGAAGAAAAGAGCAATTAGAGATGTGTGATTGAGATGATAATTTGGACTAAATGAAATTAAAATCTAATTAAGGGTACATGTATATTAGTTACTATACAATTTGTTAGAGATTAGTACATGTATTTTAATTTTAGGTTTGAGTGATATATATTATAAATCAGTTATTGTTCAAGTTTATAAATTATTGTCCTATTCAATTTAAATAAAGATGGAGTTGAATAATTGACATTTACAGCGGATGAAATCAAGGTTGTGAAAATTAGATCGGATATAGAACCGAAAGAAATAGAGGTTCAAGGTGCAATGGTTCAACCAGGTTAAATCAAGGTTGAACCGGATGATGTAATAAATATTAAAATTATTCAATTATAATATAAATTATATAAAAAAATAAATTTTTTAAAAGTGAATATACAGTTACCTCAATTATGGCTCTTCATAAAAGCTTGATAAACCATTCATATGAATATAAGTATATGTGTATTATAAATATAAATATATGAGCATTAAATATACTGACAAAATTAAAAAAATATATAAAGATAATATAATTGTAAATATAAATTATAATAAGAATAATTATTAATATAATATATAAATTATATTATTAGTTTTTATATTACACATTATAATAAATTTATAATACAAATTAAAATTTTTTGCAAGCCCAAATTCACAACCCAACTTGCCCAAAACTTAAGCCCAACCCAGCCCAAGTTTTAATTCTAACTCATATAGTATTCATACAGTTTTTTTACTCCCACATCATAGAGGCTTGTGAGATAATTGTTTTTACATAGTATAAAATGCACACAAACTACGACAAAGTATGTTATGTGAGATAGTATAAATATATCATTATTGAATTCATCTTCATTTCTAATAAAAATATTTTAAAAAAGTTAAAAGGTTTTGATAAACTAAAACATATTATTTAAATTTTAATTAAAATAAATTTAAACATTTTATAAAACCTACTGGTTTTCCAAAGCCAGTATCAGTTTTATGATTTTTTGATTTGACCGACAGTTCAAGCGGTTTGATGCTAAGACGATTTTTTAATTTGACCGGACTAGTTACTTGGTTGGTTCATAGTCAAACTAATTGAACCCACTAGTCATGTACGGTTTTCAAAATGTTCATGAAAGCAATAGATTTAAATAATTCATAAACAAAATTGAATTATAAAAGATTATAAAAAAAAATTATATATACATGAAATAAAATAAGATGAACTATATATTAAATGTGTCATGACTATAAAATATAAAATTAATTTGAAGCTTATTTAACTATATAAAATTTTATGATTAAAAAATTGTAAGATTTTACATATGAATATAAATTACTTCTGATTTGAAATTAAAATAACAACTATAAATAAAATATTAAAAAATAAGATGACAGTCATTTTAATGATACGTATGAAAATAAATATATAAATATAGTAAGTCTATTATACAGAGTAAACGCCCCCGATGAGTCGTCTGCCATGATTTTTCCCTTTTTGCTAGGGCCTTTTCGCTAGCCGTCTTCGCCTCCGTCTCCGGCTCTCTCATTTTTCATGGCAAATGAAAGGTTAGATCCTGGCTTTCTTGAGGGTAAGCACTCCAAATCCTTCAAAGATGTGTTGTCTGGTTCCGATGTTTCGAAGAGTTTTCCGGATTTTCGTGTCTCTAAGATTTGGGGTATGCCAGCGTTGTGGTTTTCGGAAGATGAATTTTTGCATCTTGCAAAACCTTTTGAGTTTGGTTTGGTGGGGAAATTTCCCCTTAAATGACCGGATTTGGATTAGATCCGTAGGTTCTTTTTCAACCTTAAATTATCCGGTGATTTCTCTGTTACTTTGTTGGATCAGTAAAATGTTTTGATCAAGCTTTCGAACGATCTAGACTATGGGAGGGTTTTTGCGCATTGTTCTTACTACATTTTTGGTTGTTTCATGAAAGTAATTAAGTGGTCGCCTCTCCTTAACCTTTCGGAGGAGTCGCCGATTGTCCCTGTATGGATTTCATTTCCGGGTTTGCGTCCTCACCTTTTCTTTCCTCGGATTCTCTTTGGGTTGGGGTCTATTTTTGGCAGCCCGATTCAAACCGACAATGCCACGACTGTTGGCTCGCATCCCTCAGTCGCTCGTATTCTTGTTGAAATTGATATTTCTAAAACTTACCCTGAATCTGTTTGGCTGGGTCTAGAGAAACTTGGGTACGTTCAAAGAGTCGTTTTTTGAAGGTATGCCCAATTTCTATCAGCATTGTAAGGCTGTGGGTCATAAGCAGTCGGAATGTATTAAGTTATTTCCTCATTTATGTCCGGCTATGGATTCGGCTCCACCGCCGGTGGACTCTGTTTCTAAACACTTAGTGACTTCTATTAACCATATTATTTCCTCTATCCCGAATGTTAACTCCGTTCCTCTCTGTAATAACAATGTGGTTAATCTTGAAGTTCCTTCGGCTCTAGGGGAGTTGGGTTGTGATATTGTTAATAATGTTGTGGTGGTTGATGCCTTGCCCTCTGTGGACTATCCGTTTTGTTCTCCTGGTGCTGTGGGGTCCCCTATCCCGTTGGCTGGGTGTTTTGGTGTTTTGGGCGTTGCCCATGGTGCTGAGGCTGGGATTTCTCTGGGCAATTTATTTACTCGAGAAGATGTTAATAATAACGTTGTTGAAGATTGTTGTCCTACTATGGTTGAGCTCGACCCTTCGAATGCTCTGTCGCCTGCGTTGGGTGTGGAGGTTTTGCGGCTGAGTCTTAATGAGGTTTCTGGTTGTGGCTCTCCTGTTTTGGGTGTCGAGAAGTCGAGCAAATCAGTTGAACCTGTAGTACGGGTGGATAATTATGCTGGAAATGGAAATTTGATCGGTTCTAATACTTTTGTGGATGTGCCAGTTAATTTGATTGACACGCAAGCTCTGGCATTTCGAGTGGGTGATATTTCTGGATCTAATGTTAGGTCCCATGTGGATTGGATTCATGGTTTGTCTGAATTTGAATCCGAATCAGATTCTGCTTCTGATTATTTCGGTGGCTCTGACCCTGGAAATGAATTTACTCTGGTTAGAGATAGACATGTCCTCTCTATTCCATCTCGTGGGAGATTTCGTGGGAGGGGCAGAAGAAGAAGATAATTTTTTTTTATTTGATTGCCCTACTGCTTGCTCGGGTTGGTTTTTGTACTTTTGGTCGATTTTGCATGTTTTTGGGCAATGATGTAGCTGGGGCTCGTTCCCTCGTCGTCACAGCTGGTGGCAACCTTTGGTGATGTTTTCGTTATGGTTGAATCGATTGGCGCACTATCTTCGCCAAATTGGATGGTCCGTGCGTGGCTTCGGGGTAGCTGGGAGTCTCGGCGAATTCCTGAGCCCTCCTTGGATTTACCTTTGTATTTTCCCCTGTCTTTTGTTTTTGCCATTTGCTTTGTAATTTGTTTTCTTTTTTGGATTATTATATTGTTCTTTAAAAAAAAATAAAAAAAAAATAGTAAGTCTACTATAAAGCAAAATAATTTTCTAACAAAAAGCCGACCAAAAAAATATGTTACTAAAAAATCAAAGGTGTCAAGCTTGAGATTTCACTGAAAAATAAAAGAAAAAAAATCATTTTGATAGATATAAAAAAGACAATTGAGAATAAAATCAAATGATTTGTCGACCATATAAATTACCGATGTTTGATGAGTAAAATTTTTCTACTATGTCGGATCAATTGAATTTTTAGAAGGTTGTATAATACAATCAAAAGAAAAATTACGTGTCAAATGTAAAATTATCACATAAAATCAGTTAAATTCACAATGACATACACGCAAAAGAATTAAATCTTCATGATTTGAATATTGTATGTTTTTCATCTCCTTTGTCACATAAACTTACGGAGGTGAAAGAAAATAGATTAAATTTTATTTTTCTTATAGTTAAAATTTATGGGTGGAAAAGAGGCAAATATATAAAGATTACGACTTAGTTATATGGGAAAATTATCTCATAGAAGAGCGCATAACGAGCAAATAAGAAAGGAATTTATGATAAAAAAAATACCTCATATTAAAAACGAATATTATAGAAGATGAGAAAATATAAGTGTTTAAGAAAGGATATTAGAAAAGAAAAAATTTACATTTCAAAATTGATTAAATGCAATTAAAGTTGTTTAAATTCAAATAAATATAAATGGAATTAAAATCTTTGAGATTTCTCTTACTTAAATGCAATCAATGTAAATGAAATTAAAAATACATTAAGCAATTAAAAAAATTAATTAAATGTATTTGAATATAAACATACATGCGATTAAAATCTATACCTTACAAAATTGATTAAATATAGTTAATATTATTTAAATTCAAATTAGAGCAAATGCAATTAAAATCTTTGAGAGTTTCTAAGAACCAATTCTTACTTATATGTAATTAAAATAAGTGAAATTAAAAAAAAAAATACTAATGCATTTAAGTAGATAAATTAAGCATATTTGAATATAAACTTAATGCAATTAATATAAATAAACTAAAAATATATAATGCAATTAAATAAAAATATATATATAAAATGAATGGTAGGGATTTATCTTTGATAAATAAAATAGTAGGTTAGGATTGTGTTTGGGAAGAAACTACACAGCAGCTTTTATAATAGTTATAGAAGTATATGTGCGTGTATAAACATATATAATAAAGTGAAGCTGGACTCTTTCTTTTCCTAGGGGGAACTCTCATATTCAAATATTTCAAAAAAGGAAATACTCAGTAAATAAAGCTCGTACAAATGCAAAATCTTTAAGTCTTGTTCTTACATTTCAGAGAATTTTTTTTCCGTGAGATCACAATGTGCCCTGACATATGCTTCAGAGATCTTACATGGTGCGCCAATAATGAGCATTTAATTGCCCTGACATGTGATTCACAGATCTAACAGCGAAGACTGATAGTGTCTTCTTATAATAATGTTATTTGAGATTTGGTTGGATGGGGGACTGGAGAACACGATGAGCCACTCTAAGCTACCATCATTAAAGAAAGTAGTTAAAAGAAACCAAATAATTGGGCAATGTTTCTTTTACTATACCAATCAGTTTGGTGAAAACAAAGATTTAATACCTTAGAACTTCCTTGGTATTATATATAGTAACAATTTTGTCTAACTATATTCAAGACAGATTTCTGAAGGTTTGACAAGTTCTAATAAGCACGCATAAATCTTAGCTCGAAGAGAAGAAGCAAGGTTTTAAAAAGAAATAACACTACAACGCAGAATTGTGCCTTTTTGAAAACCTGAAAAGTCTCTAGCTCGCCCTTCAGGCTTTGTTTTGATCAGAGCAAAGTCAAGGAAAAACTATTTGATCTTATTAAATTTAATTCCTCAATACGATTCATATTTTCATTTCCTTGCGCTCAGATTCCCAACATCCAAATCCTAAAGCCTAATAAAGGTTTATATTATTTTTATTCTTAATGACAAGAGTAAATCTGGTTCGAATCCATACCAATGAGACTATGACCGCAGTTTGATCATTACTCCACTAAAGTTGACCGCCCGTCTTCGCGATCTCTGCTTCTTTGTTGATATATATGTATATATATATATATATATATATATATATATATATATATATATATATATATATATATATATATATATATATGTATATATGTATGTATGTATGTATTTTTTTTTATTTGTATATAGGCTATATGTAGATATATAAGCGGCGATAGAGTTTTTTTTTTTTTTTTGCGGCTAGAATTAACGTTGCCAATATCCAACTCACACACAAAGAACACAAGATTTTTTACGTGGAAAACCCTGTAAAGGGGAAAAACCACGGAACCTATCCTAGTTGAAAAGATTTCACTAGAAATTGAATTGAGTACAGTGGGTTGACTCATCCTTGAGGGCGATCAGATTATAAATGTCAATCGTATTAATATGGCGTCACTTAAAAGTTATGGCGTCAGTTAGTAGTCCGACAGTGACTTAGCAGAACTCTGGCGTCTTGATGGTCTGGTGAAGTTTAGGGCCTCAAGTGGTGGTATGGCGGAGTTTGGGCCCTTAGGTGATGGTCCAGCGATGGTGAGGGCCTTAAATGGTGGTTTGGCGTGGGTGAGGGCCTCAAGTAGTGGTCCGGTGAAGGTGAGGGACTCAAGTAGTGGTACGGCGAAGGTGAGGGCCTCAGGTGGTCGTCCGACGAAGGTGAGGGCCTCAGGCGGAGTTCTAGCAAGGGTGAGGGCCTTAGGTAGTGGTCCGGCAAGGGTGAGGGCCTCAGGCGGTGGTCCAGTGAGGGTGAGGGCATGAGGTTGTGGTATGGAAAAGTTGATGATCTCAGGTGGTGGTCCGGTAAGGGTGAGGGCCTCAGGCGGTGGTCCGGTGAGGGTGAAGGCCTCAGGCGGTGGTCCGGCGAGGGTGAGGGCCTCATGTGGTGGTCCAACTGGGCAATGACGTCAGGCCGTGGTCCGATAGAGCAACAACGTCAGGCGGTGGTCCGGCGAAACTCAAGTGGTGGTCAAGGCGGAGCTTTTTCCTTCTCTTCCTTCTCTTCTCTTCCTCTCTTCTTGCTTCAGTCCCTTTTCAAGAGAAATAAGGGGTCTATTTATAGATTTCTGGAGTAGCATGGCCCGTAAATAGGTAAGAGATTAAGGGTAAATGAAGAGTTGTTGGATGGACGACCGATGTTGAATCACTTGACCATATACCATTTGATGGACATTTGAATGTTTTAGGGATGTCGAAATTTGGTGATCTTGGGCTCGTTGGATTCATCTCGCCGAGCCGCTCGATTCGATTATAAGCACATTATGTTTGGAAACCATTTGGTAATCCAAATTGTTGTTTGAACCTTCCAATAATGCTTCTAACCCTTGATTTGGACCCGTTTGGGCTTGGATTGGGTTGGATTTGGTGTTGTTGCGTTCGTATTCCTGAGACGCTCAATTCGACTATAAGTTTGCTGAAATCGAAGTTTGGATGGTCCCAATTTTTATTTCGAAAGTTCCCAAGTTGATTTTGCATCAAGATTCGTGCCCGATCAATATAAATTTTTCATGAAGTATCATATATAAATTTGGATAGATTCAGATGTAATATTTTTTAATTGATTATAAAAATAAAGTTTAGATTAGAAAGTGGTTAATTTTGGGGGTGTTTAAATAATGATAAAATTTTTAGCAAAGATTAAATGAGGTCAATAGAATAATCAGAGAAAAAATCTTAAATATGAAAAACATAAATGTATTGTTTGATAAAATTCACTTCTCAATGATCATACAAATATTAAATATGTCACAAAGCTTAAAATATATATATATATATATATATATATATATATATATATATATATATATATATATATATATATATATATATATATATATATATTAATGATGGAGGTTTTATTTTATTTATGAGCGACTAAAAGAAAATATTATCATCTACTATAAATATGACGAAATTATTATGTGCGTTTATCAAATGTTGTATGGAGGCCAATAAGAACGGGTCATGTCACTATAAGTGCATTCAATATATTTGTAAATAATTAAATATAAATGAGTTGTCCTGTACTCATTGGCTGTCTTGTAAATACTTGCCTAGACATCTATATATACAGGCCTACTTGTAATCTGTGATGAAGCTGAATAAACTATTCCTTTCTACTCTGTTCTTTCTTCCTGTTCTCTATCTTCTCCGCCTGTTGCTGTTCTTCATGGTATCAGAGCGGGAAGACCATGGAAAGCTCAGCAAATTCTCGAAGCAGCATGCAAACGATCATGGAGCAGCAAGAGGAGATCCAGATTTCTTCATCCCCAAAGTTCTTGGTATCAAACATCAAGAACATAGCTCCGATCCAATTAACAATGGACAACTACGCCGTTTGGAGGTCTCAGAACTTGAAGCTGTTCCGAGCTCAAGGTTTTCACACTTTTCTTGATCCCTCAACTGTTTCTCCTGATCGTATCATTCTCTAGAATGATGGAACAACTGTTCCAAATTCTTTATTCGACAAATGGAGCCTTTCCGGTCATATCCTCGACGCCTCCTTGTGCTCCAATATTGCCATGTCAATCCTACCTTACATCATTAATCTTGAATCAACGGCTGCTATTTGGACCGTTCTTCAAACACGGTTCCAATCTTCCAATAGATCCAAAGTCATCCAACTCAAGAACTCTCTCCATAATATTTCCCTCAAAAATCTCACAATGACTCATTATCTATCTGACATTAAAACCTTAGTCGATCAGATCGCTGCTGCAGGTTCTTTGGTTGATACAGAGGATATAATCCACTACATCTTGAATGGCTTACCGGTATCATATCAATTGTTTAAAACAGCCTTTAGAATCACGCTCACTCCTATAAGCCTTGACCAACTCTACCCCCTTCTCCTAAGCGAAGAAATCAACCTTACCTCCGACGCTACCAGAAATTCTGCATCTCATGATCCTGCCTTGGCTCTGTATGCCCCTCGAGGAAGATATCGTCGCAATCGGGGACGAAATGCTACGGCCGAACAACCCCAACACC
Source organism: Dendrobium officinale (assembly GCA_019514585.1). Taxonomy (NCBI): domain Eukaryota; kingdom Viridiplantae; phylum Streptophyta; class Magnoliopsida; order Asparagales; family Orchidaceae; genus Dendrobium; species Dendrobium officinale. The sequence goes on from CM033698.1 coordinate 20,726,995, forward strand.
GTTCGACAGCAACACAATAACTCTGGCTGTCAGATTTTCCTCAAGAAAGGGCACTCGACATCCTCGTGTTGGCATCGCCTCAACCCCCAATACGTTCCTTCATCTACAAATACTATAAACAAAGCTCTCGCTGCTAGCATGGACAGCCCACATGCCAACTGGTTTCTGGACTCGGGGGCAACGTCGCACCTTACAAATTCACTCGATAATATGTCCATGTCCAACTCCTATCAAGGAACTGATGGCATAATCGTCGGAGACGGTCGATCGGTAAACATAGCTCATACCAGGGCTGGTATATTACCAACCCCAAATCGTAAGCTTCTCCTATCCCAAGTTCTTCACACTCCGCAATTATGCTATAATCTTTTATCTATTTCCAAATTAACCAAAGATAACAATATCTCTGTTTCATTTAACCCATCTGGTTTTGTCTTTAAGGATCTTACGATGAAGAAAGTGCTTCTACAAGGTCCGTGCACCAACAGTTTTTACCCAATTCGAACTAGCCAATCATTGGCCCCGTACACAGCTCTCTCGGCTGTGCACACATCCCCCTGGCATTCACGTCTTGGACATCCACATCAAAAGATTCTTCATATTATTTCTGCAAATAATTCGCAGCTTAAAATAACTTTAGAAATGTCTGTTTGTAATTCTTACAAAATGTCAAAGAGTCACAAACTTGTGTTTCCTAAAACTGCTCACCGTTCTAATTCTTTGATGTCTTTAAATTCACTCGGACATTTGGGGACCGGCTCCCATAACTTCGTTTCAAGGATTTCGTTATTACGTTCTTTTTATTGACGATTTTTCACGATTCACGTGGCTTTTCCCTATGAAAAACAAATTTGAAGTTTTTAGTAATTATGCAATTTTAAAACTCAGATTGAGAAATATACCTCAAAATCTATTAAAGTTTTTCGTACAAATGGTGGAATGGAATTCGTCAATCAGCATTTCCAAGAATTCCTCCTAACTAACGGCATTCAACATCAAGTGTCTTTCCCTTACACTCCGGAACAAAACGGGTCGCCGAGCGTAAGCATAGGCATCTTATTGAGACGACTCGGACCTTACTCCACACGTCCTCCGTTCCTTACATCCATTGGCCTGAAGCAGTCTTGACTCTGCTTACCTTATTAACCGTATGCCTTCACCCGTCACTCGTCATCTGTCTCCCTTTGAAATTCTACACAATACTAAACCCGAGATAATCATCTTCGTGTCTTCGGATGTGCTTGTTTTCCTATTTCACCACCGCACTCAAATAACAAATTACAACCCAAGGTTAAATGCTGTGTTTTCCTTGGATATTCGGACACCTACAAGGGCTACAAATGCCTTGACAAATCCACCAATAAAATCTTGATCTCTCGCCACACAACCTTTGACGAACTATCTTTCCCTTCAAACAACAACCCACAACCTCCTCTCAACCATCTGTTGACCCCTCTCCTTTTTTCCTTACACCAATCTCTGTCTCCTACCCTCCCATCAAACCAATGCTAGCCCAGCCCTCCATAGTTCCTCAGCCTACATGTGGTCACAATCCAGCCTCGATCAGTCATGCCATTCGATTTCCACCCTCACTAAACAGCTCTACACCGAGGTCACCTACTCCAACACCTCACCATCCTATGGTCACCAGGACTCAAACTGGCCACCTTAAACCTCAGGTTCGTCTCAATTTGTGCCATACCACCGCTCCCACCGGTCTCTCTGCTACACCAAACACTTTCACAGAAGCCAACAAATCCCCCGAATGGTTTCGTGCTATGGCTTTAGAGTTTCTTGCCCTTCAACAACAAGGCACATGGAGCTTTGTCTTGCCTCCAAAAGATGCGCCAATTTTGGGCTGCAAATGGACTTACCGATTAAAGCTCAACTCCGACAATACCATTACCAAACACAAAGCAAGACTTGTGGCTCTCAGCAACCATCAGGAATACGGCGTCGATTATACGAAGACTTTTAGTCTCGTAGCAAAACTTCCCACAATCCGTATATTAATAACTATAGCTTTACACAATGATTGGCAGGTTCATCAATTGGACGTCGACAATGCATTCCTACATGGTAACCTATCGGAGACCGTCTACATGTCCAACCCAAAGGGTTCGAGGATACACGACATCCGACCCACGTATGCCGCCTTCACAAGTCCATTTATGGACTTAAGCAAGCACCACGACAGTGGTACAATACCTTTACTTCCTATCTTGTCTCTATTGGTTTTACTCATAGCAATGCAGATCCTTCGCTTCTTATTTTCAAACAACAGTCCATACAATTGTACTTGCTTATGTACATAGACGACATATTAATTACCAAAAATGATCAAAATACCATAGATTATATTATATCCAAAATAAACAGCATATTTATTATGAAGCATCTCGGTCAAGCAACCAAATTTCTTGGCATGAAAATTTCAAGATATGGAGATAAGTTTTTCCTTTCCCAACAACAATATGACTCTAATCTTCTACAGCAAGCACAGTTAACTCAATTCAATTAATTGTTCAATCCCTCCTGCACAAAAATGCCGCAAATCTACCCGCCAGACTCTGTGCTCTCTGACCTGAATACTTACCGCAAGCTCACTGGATCACTCTAGTATATAACGATCACAAGACTAGACATCGCTTATAGTGTAAACCAGCTGTCGCAACACATGCACCAGCCGCTTCCACAGCATACCTACTTGCTCAAATGACTACTTCGTTATCTCAAAGGTACGCTCGATTACGGTTTACCAATCTTAAAATCTAATCTTTCTCTTCAATCCTTTTCCGATGCAGATTGGGCCGGAGATCCTGTCTCTCGACGATCCACATCCAGCTACTGCTCATTTCTTGGTGATAAACTAATCACTTGGACCATGAAAAATTAACATACAGTAGCCCGATCACCAACAGAATCGGAATATCGGGCTCTAGCAGCTCTTACTGCGGACGTTCTATGGCTTTGTCGAATTCTTCAAGACTTTGATATAACTCAGACTCAACCCACAGACATGTACTGTGACAACACATCGGCGATTGCACTCGCCAACAATCAAGTTTTTCAGGCTCGTACAAAACACATCGAAATAGATCAAAAATTTATACGCGATCACAATTACACAAATCAGATACGGCTTCTTCCTATCAATACTACAGATCAGATCGCGGACATCTTTACTAAAGCACTATCAACGCCGCGATTCCTTCTTCTACGAAGCAAACTAACTGTATTTCCCGATCCATTAGTTTGCATGGCGGTATAAGTGCATTCAATTTATATGTAAATAATTAAATATTAATGAGCTGTCCTGTACTCATTGGTTGTCTTGTAAATACTTTCCTAGACATCTATATATATAGGACTACTTGTAATCCGTGATGAAGCTGAATAAAATATTTCTTTCTACTCTGCTCTTTCTTCCTGTTCTCTGTCTTCTCCGCCTGTTGTTGTTCTTCATTCACCAATATATGTGTACAACTTACTGTGTACAGCTGTGTATCATTTGATGTGGCGCACACTGATTACCCTCCGGACGGTCCGGTGAACGCACGTAATAATCCCTCTTAAATATGAAGGTTGGATATGGAGAAAAAAGGTTTAATGATCCTTCTACTTACTCATTTTCTTTTTTACTGTGAGAGGTTACGCCATCTCTTTCTTTTCTCTACCTCTTCATCTCGATCTTCTTTTTCTTCTCTACTGAGACAGCTAAAACTTCTTATTTCTTTTACTTTTTGTGGCAATAGCTTCTTCATCTCTTCTCTATCTTTTTCTACTCTCTTCTTCTTGCATTTATTTGTTCTATCTAGTTGAAGAAATATTTGTATTGAAAAACAATTTTAAAAAATAACAAAAATTTCGTCCCAAATGAATCCTTAATGATTGAAGGTCTTCCTGATCTTGCTACGAGACTCGTGCTCTTGTGCCCAAAGAAAGGTAATTATAATCCAAGAATGCTTTGTTATTTTCTTGGGATCGAAGTTGACTGCAAAGGGATTAATGTTTTCTTAAATCAGAAGTTAACTATGTATCAAAATTACTTGCTCAAGTTGTTTTTAATGGAATACAATGCTAATGATGATCTATAGAATTAATCTTCTTGCTTAGTATCCTAATGTACAACTTGTTGCAAGCCTTTTAACTACCTTGCCACACTACATTTGTTATGCAACAAAGGAGTATTTCGGACAGTTTTTTCGTTTTTTTTTTTTTTTTCAGACCGCAATTATACTTTTATTTAACTATGGCTTTTAGCTTCTTTTTCAATGTTTTTTAGAATTTTTTGTTGTTTAAAGCAGCTTGTTACAATTAGATCTCTTAATATGTGTGGCAGTTATTAAAAGAAAATTATTATTAGGCTTATATATATTCATAATAGTTAAAAAAAATTATTTTTCTGATAATAACTTGAAATATGTGTGACAGTTATTCATCTCTCAGTGTAAACCTACAGAGAATCCAGCTCCTGTTTGCTCATATGATAGTCCAGACACTTTGGCTTTTGAAAAATTTATTTTGAAAATTTTAATATTTAATAACAAAAGATTTACAGTTTGGGGTTGGGCAGATATGAAAATTTTGAAATGATTGAAATATGTACAGAAACAATAATTGAAATATAAAATGTTGCTTCTCTTCATGAAAGAGGCAGAGCTCATTTAGCGTTGCTTCATCTACTAACCTTTTTTAATTATTTTTTTCTTAAAAGCAGCATTCACGTGTCTGCATTTCAATAAGGTGGTATTGGTGTAGTCGCTAGCAGCAAGGTAAAAATCAGAACAACAAATACTCAGGAATGGCAAACCTGGAAGAAGAATACTATCATATTCTACCTTTCTTCTCCGTTAATTACTGTACATAACTATGCTACTATGGCTAGTGCTAATTACCATATTAGGGGTAAGCAAACTATAAAAAAAAGGACAGTAAGCTAATGCAAAAAAGGTAAAAGTAGCAGTAAAGATAGTGGGTTGTTAGAGGTAGTGTGGCATATCTGGCTACAGGAAACGGAATGATGCGGATAGCCACATCAGATCTCCCCCAGCTCCGAGAAGCTCGACTCCGACGAGATTTCCACCATAGGTGTGTTATCTGGCGAATGATAGCTATATATATATATATCAGCGACATTGAATGTAGGTGAAGTATGTATATCGGGAGGTAGATCTATCACATATGCGTTATCATTGATTTTGTGAAGGATGGAGAAGGGTCCCAATTTCCGGGGACTTAATTTAGAATATGTTCCTTGTGGGTAACGTTCCTTGCGCATCCTTATCATGACAAGTTCTCCCTTTGAGAAAGATTTGTATCGCTTATGAATGTCAGCATTCTGTTTGTATTTTAAAGCAGATTGCTGTAAGTTGGCTTTCACCGTTTTCAGAGTTTCTATGACTTTCGATGCGGTCTTGCTAGCAGCGGATGGACAGACCTTGGGAAGGATTGCGAGATCTACCATTTGATTAGGCAACTTGGTGTACACCACCTGGAAGGGGCTCTGGCCCGTTGATCTATTAGACATAGAATTGTAAGCGAACTCGGCTTGACTAAGCATGTCTTCCCATCTCTTAGGATTATCCTGCACCAAACAGCGGAGCACATTTACAAGTGTCCTGTTAACTACCTCCGTCTGTCCATCAGTTTGCGGGTGGTACGCAGAACTCAGCTTGAGTTCTGTATTCAGCCTTTTCCATAGATCCCTCCAGAAATGGCTAATGAACTTGACATCGCGGTCCGACATGAGGCTTCGGGGTAACCCATGTAGCCTTACAATTTCTCTAAAAAAAATGCTCGCAATGCGTACATCATCAAATGTCTTTTTGCACAGGATGAAATGCGCCATTTTGGAGAAGTGATCCACGACCACCATTATGGAGTCTGAGCCACGCTTTGTACGTGGTAATCCCAACACGAAGTCAAGAGATAAATCTTCCCAAATGGATTCAGGTATAGGTAACGGCATGTAGAGTCCGGTGTTCTGGGTTGTTCCTTTGTACATTTGGCAAACATAACACTTCTCAATGAATCTGGTGACATCACTGCGTACCCGCGGCCAGTAAAAGCGAGCTTGAATTTGCTCCAATGTTATATCCCGCCCCAAGTGGGCTGATAGGCATCCGTTATGTAACTCACGAATCAATTGCGGGCGCCATGAAGAATCTGGAATGCATAGTGTATTCCCTTTGAATAAGATCGAAGCCTTGATGTACAGAAAAATCCCGTAGGGGCTGACCTGCAATACAAGTATTCTAGATTAATGAGAAGTCTTTGTCACCTTGGTATAAGTCCCTTAATTGTTGCAGTCCTGTTATCCCTGTTTGAAGATGTATTAAAAGTGTTGAGCGCCTACTCAAAGCGTCCGCAACACGATTGCTCTTGTCGACCTTGTGCTTGATCACAAAGCTAAATCTTTAAAAGAATACAATCCACCTGGCATGCATACGATTATTTTTTTTTATTGTTGATATATTGCAATGCTTGATTGTCACTACATAGAATAAAATCCTTATGTAAGAGGTAATGCTCCCATTGTTTGAGAGCACGAACAATGGCATATAGCTCTTGTTCTTATGCAGACCATCTTTGTCGTTGCGGGCTTAACTTTTCACTAAAATATTCAACTGATCTCCCATCCTGAGATAAGACGGCTCCAATTCCCACCGCGGACGCATCCATGTCAACCTGAAAAGATTTGACAAAATCTGGGAAAGCCAATACGGGAGCCGAACTAAGAGCAGCTTTGATCTTCTCGAAACTCCTCTGTTGAGCCGCAAACCAAGCTAGGGTGGGGAATTTTAAATAGTTAGTGATGGGGGCCATAATGTTGCTGAATCCCTTTATGAACCGACGATATTAATTCGCCAAGCCATGAAAGCTATGGACTTTCATTATGGTCTTCGGAGTCGGCCAGCCACGTATGGCCTCAATTTTCTGGGGAGCTGTCTGGACACCTTCAGGTGTAAGCACAAAACCAAGGAAATGAACACTGTCCATGGCAAAATGACATTTTTCCAAATTGACGAAGAGTTGGTGCTGACGAAGGGCCTTCATAATTGACTTCAGGTGAGCAAGATGAGCTGAAAGAGAAGTACTATACACCAAAATATCATCAAAATAGACAATGCAAAATTTATCTAAATATGGTTTAAGGACTTCATACATTAGCCTCATGAAGGTAGACGGTGTGTTGGAGAGCCCAAAAGGCATAACTTTCCACTCGAACAAACCTTTCAATTGTTTTAAACGCCGTCTTCCATTCATCCCCGGGATGAATTCGGATCTGGTGGTACCCACTCCGTAAGTCTAACTTGGAGAATACCTTAGAGCCGTGAAGTCTGTCAAGAAGATCAGTGATTCGCGGTATCAAAAATTTTTATTTGACGATAATACGGTTGATGGCTATATTGTCTAAGCACGTCCTCCACTGTCCATCTTTCTTCGAAACAATTAACACAGGGACGGCACACGGGCTCATGCTGGGTTGAATGAATTGTTTTTGCAGCAGGTCTTGAATTATCTCCTGCAGGATCACATGCTCACGGGGGCTCATTTTCACGACCCAACCCGACCGGGACGGATCCCGCTCGCATCGGGCCGCGTTGGAACTATAACTTGAAATCCATGATCTAGCTTTAGAATTTGCTTCAGAACTTTCTTCCAAATATTAAATAGACAGAAAAACACAGAGCTACTATAATCATCCAAATACAGAACAGTTTATCTATATTTTTTTCTTTCATCAAAACAATCATGTACAATATAATCCATGTCTTCAGATAGAAATAACATAACAGAATAGAAAATTCATGACTGTACAAAATCCAAAGTACAAAATACCTAATCTCAGATCAGACACAGAACTTCTAGTCCAAGACCTTCTTCCCTTTCCCAGAACCTGAAAACCACGTAGAAAACAAGGATGAGCTAACATAGCTCAGCAATACATCACTCACCAATCTAAATCATCAGAAATTCACATCAGAAAATAGTTGTACGGAAATCATAGAATAGATACTTGATCAACAGAAATCAAACAACTGATACAGAAAACTTAAGTCATGTCAAATTGGAGTTCAGAACAAGTATCATAAAGCTTTCAAGTCACAGAACAGACAGAATCGTACGGAATAATCAGAATCGTACAAAATCAGATAAAATCACATTCATATCAAATAATTCTAATCAGATAATTCATAAAACAGATCATATAAGTCACAGTACAGATTATCAGATATCAAACATCAGATTTCAGATAACATATCACATATCAGATTTCAGATTCCCAGACCCTTACAGAATCTCTACGGATTCTGACCCCTTATGTCTCCCTTCCCTGACACTTACAGAATCTCGACGGATTCTGGCCCCTTATGTCTCCCTTTGTGCTTATAACGCCGGGACAGAACAGATATACAAAATTTCTGGAACATAGCTTATTTTCAGATTTTAGAGCTCATTTCAGATTTCCCTGACACTTACAGAATCTCAAAGGATCCTGGCTCCTTATTACTCCCTTCTGATAGCATACAAACACTTTAATTCATTCAATGTATCAATTCAGAAAAATCAGAATTCGTACGAAAAATCAACGGCATAACGACAGTATACGGAATTTACACAAAATTCATAGATTCAGAAATTTACCAAATTATCACAGAATATCCACAATAACATTATAAGACTTTTACTATACAGAAGTAATAATATCATACATCCAGATAAATTGTTATTCGAATAAAACTTAGTAGAATTCAAAATACCCGGTAAAATCTTTCAGAACATACTCAAAATGTGCATAATTATCATCTCAAAAACATACCAAAATTTATGCGGTAAAACCTTTGTCAGAAGAAAATAATACCAGAAATTCGCTAATGGAAATAAAATCCGGAACAGAAAAGTCGTCAAAATTATCATTTCTGAAAATTGAGAAATGCGGAATATGCCTTACCTCGAGTCGATCAACTTTTCCAACTACGACGACGAACGAAAATGAGTCGAAGTCGCTCGAAAATCCACTTTTCTTCCTCTTTCAATGGTTTTCTCTCTCCTGGACTTTCTCTCTATTCAAAAATGACACCATTTAGATATTTATTAAGCAGGATCGTCCCGGACGATGTCCCTATTCTTCCCAGGACGATCATCTCTGGACTCAAATCGTCCAGATGAAAATAAATTCCAATTTCTTCGTCCCTAGACGAAACTCTCTGTTTGGTTCATCCCGACGGTTCGTCCCGACCCTTCCAGGTTCGTACAGACGAAATTGACAGATTCTTTATAATTTTCTTCAGTTCATCCGGGACTAAGGCCAGTTTGTTTGGGACTAACAGCACTAAAAAAATAGCTTTTGAGGGGTTTTACACTCATCCTGTAATTTGGTAAGTTGGGGAGGCGGCACCAGGAATGAATTCAATTTGATGTTGTAGGTCACGTAACGGTGGCAAGGATGAAGGCAGTTCGGAGGCCATAACGTCTTGAAATGAATCTAGTAGAATCTGGACATCTTTGTGGATGATGGGAGCTGGACATGTTACAACATCTCCCGTAATGAGAGAAAAAATCTGACTACTTTCTTCTTTTATTTGGAGTAACGAGTGTCCCATGATGACATTGGCAGCAACCAGATTATTAGAAGGCTGCTTGCAACCGAATTGGTTATTTGGAACTAACTTGATTTTTCTTCCCTTCCAATCAATGGTATATGTATTGGCTCGGCCGTCATGGAAAGCTCCCGTATCATACTGCCAAGGTCTTCCTAGTATGATGTGACAAACGTCCATGTCAAGGACATCATATGATATATAACATAAATAGCACTTGCCAATGGTAAACATTGTTGAGTCTAGTGAATAGTTTTTTAGACCTAAGTTAATGTCCCAAGGCTAACCAAGAGGGGGGGGGGGGTGAATTGGTAATTTAAAAAATTATACTTCTACTCTTGAATTTTTAGAAAACCTTTTTAATTATTAATGCAAGTTTAATTTAAAGTTTAAAAAATAAACTTTTCAACCAGAGTAAACCACTTGCAATGAAATTAAATGCGTAAGAAAAATAAGAAAGAACACACCAGATTTATAGTGGTTCGGTCAAACCTTGACCTACGTCCACACCCCGGAGGTACCCTCCGAGTATTGCACTAATACCACAAAGTGACTCTCCTTTTGCCCCCACAGCAAGGCAGAGAAGCCTGTAAAAAATCAATTTCACCTTCCCTGGTGCGGCGGAGTAGCCGAGTTCTTTGACACTAAAGATATCTTCTTCTCGCCAAAACTTCCCTCAAGACGACCCTTGAATCCGATGGTACTGAAGTGCAAGTTTGCGGGAGCAACTGTGTGAATATCCCCTCCACACTCCCTTGAAATCCCCTCCAAGGATCTTCTCCCTCTCAAACTCCACCCTTTCCTCTCTCCCTTTCAAGTTCTCTCTTCTAGTTTTCTCCCAAAGAACGAAGACACAATGGCTGCCAAAGATACACTTTGTCGTCCTTTTACACTCTCCAAGTGTCGGCAGAGAACCGGGCCGATGTTGTTGAACTTCACTTGAGAGCCTTCAGAGGAGATGGGCTGAAACAAAGAGATCTTCTTCTTCAAGTAACCTTGTGAATCCCTCACAAACCCCTCACTTGATCTCTCACTCTTCACTCTTACAATCTCTCCCAAACTCTCACACTCAATGATCCATCTCAAGAGAAAACAACTCCAAAGGCACTTGTAATAATTTCTAGGACTCCTTATATAGAAAGGACATGAAAAACCGCCCAAAAACTATTAAAAACATGTTTTTCTGCGCACTAGATCGTCCCGTACGAAATTGAGTTGGTACGGACAAACTGTGTAAAAATCTGTCCTGTACGAACCATTTATGCATCTGTACGAACCAATTTCGTCCTGGATGAAATAGGTTCGTCCCGTACGAAAAAATTTTTTCCGGTACGAACAGTTATATCAAAAGTTGGTTCCGAAAACTGCAGAACGTTGCCAGAAACTGCCATAGTCGGTTCCCGTCGTCCTGGACGAACATGAATTCGTCTGGATGAAATTTTTACAGAGAGCAACTCGTCCTGGGACGAAAATGATTTTGTCTGGACGATCATGACTTAGAAAAATTTTCAATTCAGTTCCTTTCTGTTCCATTGCTCTTACAAGGAGATAACTGATCTGATCGTCCTATACGAATAATGTTCGTCCCGTACAATCAGTACAAAAACTTTTTCAAGACCTCCATTTGTGTGTGTGAATTTATTCACTCAATTACAATCACTCCCTCTCAAATTTAATTCAAATAAAAAGTACAAGCTTCAAATTCTCATAGTATCTCATGCTGAATTTGATTTGAAGTCTTCGTAGTCTAGAGTTCAATTTTTCTAAAATATTAGTACACACAAGAGTAAAAACAAATCTTCCAAAAAATATTAGGAGATAACAACACATAAAACAATAATATTTGGAATCATCAAAACTATACAAGTTGTAAGAATGTAAAACATGCAAATAACAACTTTCCTAACAATCTCCCCTTTTTTGATGATGGCAAAACAATTATTGTTTGTATAATTTCAAATTCTAAGAATCTCCTAAACTCCTCCTGAATTAATGAACATATGAAAATAAGGAGGCTTTAAAATTATTTTTGTTTTCAAAATTTTTAGAAATACAAAATAAAACAAAACAAAATAAACACACATACACTAAACAAAACAAACACGCAACGATACGAATACACAAGACACAACAAACAATTTCTCCCCCTTTTTGACAACATCAAAAAGTGAAGAATAAAAAGACTAGAAATGTAAGCAAATATATAAAAATTATTTAAAAATTTAACCTTTAAAGTCATTGACATAAGGTATGCAAATAAAAATAAAATATTAGCCAAATCATAAAATTCACAGAATTTAAGAAGAGATATAACATAGAAACAAAAAAAATTTATCAAAACATGAGTATATTTAGACATTTAAGATAGAAAAAATCATTGTAAAAATGATGATATAAAAATTTTATATTTCATATTTCAATATGTAATATAAATGTACATAAGATCAATTTGAATTAAGAGATTAAAAGATTAAGGAAAGAAATAACTACCATTTGTAGCGCTTTGCGCATCTTTTTTAATTTTGTGGCACATTTTTGTGCATCTTTTCACTTGTTGGGCTTATTTTGTACCTGTTTTTCACATTGCGAATCATTGTTCATTTCTTTTGATTTTTTGTACATTTGTACAATTTTCAAGAGTAATTATATTCTTTCCAAAATCAATAATCTAAAATTTCAAATCTTTCTAAGTGCATAAATATTAATTGATAAGTGAAATACAAAATAAGAAAACATCACAATTACAATAATAATATTAAAATTAATGTAGTTTAAATAAGAGATATGAAATTGACAATCTTAATAATATCAAGTTATAAACACAACTTAAATTTAGAAAAATTAGATTTTCTAATGAATTCAATTTTATGTTGCTGTTTAAAGTATAGCACTTGTAAGATCAAAAATTTAAGAGTTTTTAATATAGGCTAACGAACATTTCAAACACAGAACAAAAACACTTAAACATCCAAAAAAAAAATCTAAAACAATAAAAGAATAGAAAAACACTAAACAAAATACAAGTACACAAACTATAAAAATCTTCATATCACATTCCAAATATCTCACAACAAGAAACATGAAATCCGATATGAAAATATCTCAAAATCATACAAAACACATAAAAATTAAAAATAGAAAAACACATAAAACAAACAAAAAATAAAAACACAATAAATAAAAAACATACACACAAAAACACATAAACAAAGGGTTTAAACATCATTTTGCTCATGGTCTGATGATTCAGAAGCTAGATCTGCCTAGGAGATTTTTTGCTTTTCATTATTTTCTCATTTTATAATTTGCTTAGCTTTGCCCTTTTTTTTAGTAGGAAGAGTTCACAAATTAGGGCACTTACTTTTCAGATGTCCAGATTTTCTATATCCAAAGTAAATAATATTTGAAGAAATCTGAACATTCTTACCATTTTTACCTTTATTTCATTTTTGTTGATGCTTATGCTTGTGCTTTAGTGGACTTTTCAATTTGCTTGTTAAGTCATCACTTTCCTCACCAACTAAGCAACTTTTCTCCATGTCTTCCTCTTTTAGCATTATTGTTTCACCTGCATTCAAAAGTCTTTTGACCCAAATATTGCTCGTAGGCAATGAGTGAGTTAATCAAATTATCAATAGAATATTCATTCAAATTTTTTGATTCGCAAATAGCAATAACTTTGGCATCAAACTTGTCAAGTAAACAACGTAGAATTTTATTGACTATTTTAAAGTTTGAAAATTCTTTACCTAAAGCATGCAATGATGTTACAATTTGAATAAACCTATTATACATGTCTAAGATCGTCTTATAAGGTTTCATGCTAAAGAGTTCATAGTCATGCATCAAAAAATTTAACTTAGATTGCTTAACTTCACTAGTACCTTCATATGTAATGCATAAACTGTCCCAAATTTCCTTGCCAGTAGTACATGTAGAGATTCTCATATAATCTTCTAAATTTAAAGCACAGAACAAACAATTCATACATTTAGCATTTAATTCAGCATAAATTTGTTCTACTCTACTTCATTCAGAAAAAGATGTATCAGTTTTAATTCCATCTATAATACGTGATGGAACAGAATAACCATTTTGAATCATATGCCACATTCGATAATCTATTGATTGCAAGAAAGTAGACATTCGAATTTTCCAAAAATTAAAAGAAATATTTTCAAATAAAGGTGGTCTAACAATCAAATATCCATCTAATAATTTATAGTTTCTAAAATTAGTCATACTCGTTTTTCAAAAAGTAGTCTAAACTTATGATTTTAAAACCTTGCTCTGATACCACTTGTTGAGTCTAGTGAATAGGTTGTTAGACCTAAGTTAATGTCCCAAGGCTAACCAAGAGGGGGGGTGAATTGGTAATTTAAAAAATTATACTTCTACTCTTGGATTTTTAGAAAACCTTTTTAATTATTAATGCAAGTTAAATTTAAAGTTTAAAAAATAAACTTTTCAACCAGACTAAACAACTTGCAATGAAATTAAATGCGTAAGAAAAATAAGAAAGAACACACCAGATTTATAGAGGTTCGGTCAAACCTTGACCTATGTCCACTCCCCGGAGGCACCCTCCGAGTATTGCACTAATACCACAAAGTGACTCTCCTTTTGCCCCCATAGCAAGGCGGAGAAGCCTGTACAAAATCACTTTCACCTTCCCCGGTGCGGCGGAGTAGCCGAGTTCTTTGACACCAAAGATATCTTCTTCTCGCCAAAACTTCCCTTAAGACAACCCTTAAATCCGATGGTACTGAGTGCAAGTTCGCCGGAGCAACCGTGTGAATATCCCCTCCACACTCCCTTGAAATCCCCTCTAAGGATCTTCTCCCTCTCAAACTCCACCCTTTTCTCTCTCCCTTTCAAGTTCTCTCTACTAGTTTTCTCCCAAAGAACGAAGACACAATGGCTGCCAAAGATACACTTTGTCGTCCTTTTATACTCTCCAAGTGTCAGCAGAGAACTGGGCCGATGTTGTTGAACTTCACTTGACAGCCTTCAGAGGAGATGGGCTGAAACAAAGAGATCTTCTTCTTCAAGTAACCTTGTGAATCCCTCACAAACCCCTCACTTGATCTCTCACTCTTCACTCTTACAATCTCTCCCAAACTCTCACACTCAATGATCTCTCTCAAGAGAAAATAACTCCAAAGGCACTTGTAATAATTTCTAGGACTCCTTATATAGAAAGGATATGAAAAACCGATCAAAAAATTGCTAAAAACATATTTTTCTGCGCACTGGATCGTCCCGTATGAAATTGAGTTAGTACGGACGAACAGTGTAAAAAACTGTCCCGTACGAACCATTTGTGCATCTGTACGAACCAATTTCGTCCTGGACGAAATAGGTTCGTCCTGTAAGAAAAAATTTCGTCCGGTACGAACAGTTAAATTAAAGTTGGTTCCGAAAACTGCAGAACGTTGTCATAAACTACCATAGTCTATTCCCATCGTCCTGGACGAACATGACTTCTTCTGACAAAATTTTTACAGATAGCAACTCGTCCTAGGACGAAAATGATTTCGTCTGGACGATTATGACTTAGAAAAATTTTCAATTCAGTTCGTTTCCGTTCCATTGCTCTTATAAGGAGATAACTGATCTGATCGTCCTGTACGAACAATGTTCGTCCTGTATGATCAGTACAAAAACTTTTTCAAGATCTCCATTTGTGTGTGTGAATTTATTCACTCAATTACAATCAATCCCTCTCAAATTTAATTCAAATAAAAAGTACAAGCTTCAAATTCTCATAGTATCTCATGCTGAATTTAATTTGAAGTCTTCGTAGTCTGGAGTTTGATTTTCCTAAAATATTAGTACACACAAGAGCAAAAACAAATCTTCACAAAAATGTTAGGAGATAACAACACATAAAATAATAATATTTGGAATCATCAAAACTATACAAGTTGCAAGAATGTAAAACATGCAAATAGCAACTTTCCTAACAAACATGACCTTGCATAGATCATAGACCAGAAAATCAACTCCCTTCTTAATCCATCCGATTTTAAATGGGTTAGGATTCTTCGTTGTCTTGAGCTGTAATGCTTGGAAGGCAGCGCAGGAAATGATATTTTCAGTGCAGCCACTATCTATAACCAAGTCACACACCTTCCCATTAACAGTGCACTTCGTGCAAAAAAAAATTATTTCTTTGGTTTTCTATAGGCTTCGTTGTTGCAATCAGTACTTTCTCCATCACACAAATAACAGGTTCACCTTTATCGGCTGACACTTCTTCCACCAGGTACTCTGCTTCCTCTGGCAATCCCGTGGGTTCACTGTCATCTTCTGCTTCTACTAGCTGAGCTTGGTGTCTCATCGGACACTCGTTGGATTTGTGACTAGGTTATAAACAACAAAAACACTTGATGGTGAAAGTCTTGGCATACGGGTTATCTCTGGCTGGGATCCTTAACTTAGTTTGCCCCCTTGTATCAACTTGTGGTATAGCTCCAGAGGAATTCACAACAGGCAGAGGTTTTGGAGCTGGGTTATTTACCCGGCTTGCTCCTGAGATGTTTTCCTGAGTTGCTCTTCTCGGAAAATTGAACCGACCGGTTCGTTGTGATTGGGCTTTCGCCTTCAAAGCGAAATTAACTGCTTGAGATAGTTACCAAACTGAGTTTAAGTTCTAGCTTTTCTTGCATGTGTTCTATCAAGCCGCCTACATATCGTGCCACCAATTGGTTCTCCGATTCAGTCAGATTATTGCGTGCGCTTAATCTGTAGAATTCCTCAGTATAGTCACTAACGGACCATTGGCCTTGTTTACAATTATGTTATTGGAGATACAAGAGTTGTTCAAAATCAGTGGGAAGGAAGTGGCGCCTTATCAATTGCTCCATACGATTCCAATTGTGGATGGTACCTTTACCCTCTCGCTGCTGATTCGGAGTTAGTTGCATCCACCAAGCATTGGCTCCGCCCTTAAGCCTATAAGCCACATATTTGACTTGTTTGTTGGGATTGAACTCCATATAATAATAAAAAAAATTCTACAGCTCCTTCCCAATCAAGATAGTCTTCTAGATGAAGTCTTCCATAAAAAAATGGAATATCCAGTTTAATGCGGGCGTGCTCATTATCAGACCTCTGATGCCGATGATGTCTACCTCTATCTGGACGTGGAGGACGAATGTCTTCATCTGTTCCTGACATTTCAATTGCAGGTAGTTCGCTATCCTCCGAATCTGAGCTATCCGGAAGCCTGGCCGGTAACCTGCTGTGAGTAGGTTCACCTCGCGCTGGAATCCTTTGTCCCGGTAAGGTTGCCGGTGCGACTTGTTGCGCAAAAGGATTCTCAGTTGCTCTAATTTGCCTCATTTCTTCCCGCATTTCATTGGCGAACCTAGCAAAAGCATTGACAAGCTCGTCCAATTGCTTGGACATTTGTTGGTGCATATCCCACAACTCATCCAGACTCCGATCGATGTCGGATCGAGGGTGGCTACTACCTTCCGCCAGATGCGACGAACCTAGCTCTGATACCAAATACTGGTGTAGTCGCTATCGGCAAGGTAAAAACCAGAACAACAAATACTCAGGAATGACAAACCTGGAAGAATAAGACAATCATATTCTACCTTTCTTCTACGTTAATTACAATATATAACTATGCTACTATGGCTACTGCTAATTACCATATTAGGGGTAAGCAAACTATAAAAAAAGGACAGTAAGCTAATGCAAAAAAAAGGTAAAAGTAGCAGTAAAGATAGTGGGTTGTTAGAGGTAGTGTGGCGTATCTGGCTACAGGGAACAGAATGATGTGGATGGCCACATCAGGTATTAAGATAATTGAAATGATTTTCCAAAAAAAAAGAAATAATATAGTACATTACTTCATATTTTACTTATGGATAATTTGATTGGATAAAAAGAAATGTAGTTTTTAAAAATATAAATTTTTTATTTTTTTAAAATTTGGTTGGATAAAGTGTAAAGTAAAATAAAATCATAAAGTTTTAAGAATATCTCATTGTAGCACATTTTAAGGCATAAAGAAATCCCACTGAAATCGAGCAAAAAAAAAATCACGGGCATGAGAGCGACAAGCACACGTGAACATCTTCATTTCTTTCGTCATTCTTAACTGTGAGGCTTCGACGTTTCGTGTGAGATACAGTTCTACACTCGCAGCTTCTATGGCTCCCACCTTCACGAAAACATCTTTGTCTTCCACAGATGTTCCTTCCCTCTCACGAAATCCAATCCTCCTACAAAATCCGTCTCTTGTGACCTTCCTCCCGCGAAATTCTCCTCCCACGAAATCCAATCTAGCTCACGTGTGTGAGAGTGGGATGGGAGTTGTTCTTGCGTGGAGTAGGTGGAGGCGGTGCGGGTTCATTAGCGTGTGCATAAGTTAGACTGTAAATGCCCTTCATGCTAATTTCTGCATCTCATTTCTCCAAGGTATGCCTTGCCACACTTCTAAGTAACGCAATGTTTGTGCTTTGATTGATTTAGCCACTCCATGGGGGTAACCTAGACCCGTAGGATAGCTAGACCATCTTGTGCAGACCTGGAGCCACAAAGTGCGTCTTTTATGTTTGATTTATTTTTTTTAAATGTTGGGGGAAATGAGCTGATTTTACTTTACTCTATATACATTCAACCAAACAAAAAAAAAATTCTCTTGACTTTACAGATAACTAAACATCATAGAAATATTTACTTTACACTGCATTCACGTTACAGCCAATCAAATAGCCCATTAATCTTCCCTTACATAAAATGTTAAGACGTAACTTCACATGTTACTTCTTCCCTTCCATGGACAATCATTCTTACTTCATTCATGATGACATGCATCAAAAAATTCTATAATTTATATATTTTTTAAAAATAAATTATATATTCATAATTTAGCCCATATTCAACTTAATAAATTAACAACTGAACCCTTAAAATTTTTGACTCGTTTACACAAGTTGCTAAGTTGAGCAAATTACTTAAGTTCGCACAAATCCAATATTTTTAGGCTCCAACATATAATACAATGAAAATATATTGTCCGAGGAACTTGACAATTATTTTTATAAAAATCCTCATCCACCAAATGGGACGATTACATAATCAGAATATTCCATAATCGTTGATATTGGAGCTTACAAAGTAAACAATTCATACATTTATTCAAATAAATAAATAAAAAATACAATATCTTCAGCATATAAACTTTCTTCAACTAACATGCACACGTGTCTCAATCACTATCCGTCCATCACTTTAACATTTGGCATAAATTTCTCCACGTGCTCCTTAATAACAACCCACGCCTCTCTCACGTGCCTCTCCTCCGTCAAAGTCCCGCCGGCGGCGAAACGCATAACGTAAACCCCTCCGATCACCGCATGCGTCATGTAAATCTTCCCGTCCGCGTTCACACTCTCCAAAATCCGCCGGTTCATCTCGTTCTCTTCCGCCTCATCTCCTCCGGTTCGAACCCGAAAACAAACCGTCGAAAAGTACCGCGGAACCACAACCTCAAACCGGCGGTCCAACCTCACCAGCCCTTCGAAAACCTTCGCCATCCTAACATGCCCTCGCAGAAACTGCCTCAGATTAGCCGTTCCGTACCCACGAAGAACCATCCACATCTTCAGAGACCTGAACCGGCGGCTCAACGCGATTTGCCAATCCTTATAGTCCACGACCTGTTTGGACTCGGTCGCCTTATTCTTTAAATACTCGGGATTTGTGGAAAGCGATTTGATAAGCGCGGTCGGGGATTTGACCCATAGGCAACAGCAATCGAGGTTGTTAAAGAACCATTTATGGGCGTTAAAGCTGAAGGAATCGGCGAGTTCGACGCCGTCGATGAAGTGGCGGAATTCAGGGCAAATGCAGGCTGCGCCGGCGTAGGCAGCGTCGACGTGGAGCCAGATGTTGTGCTGCGAAGTGAGTTGGGCCAATTCGGGGAGACGGTCGACCGCGGTAGAGGAGGTGGTGCCGATGGTGGCGCAGAGATAGAGAGGAATGAGGCCAGCGGAGATGTCGGAGTCGATGGCGAGGCTGAGAGAGTTAGCGGTGAGGGCGAAGGCGTCGGCGACGGTGGTTTTGATGGTGCGGAAGTTGGAGTAGGGAATGCCAGCGATTTGGGCGGCTTTTTGAAGGGCGCAGTGGGTTTGGTCGGAGCCGTACACGATGAGCTGGGAGATGTCGCTGCGTTGAAACAAAAAATTTATGTGTTAATTTTGTAAATAAATAAATTTTGCAAGGTCACGCATGTAATTTTACCTATGAATATGTGGAAAAAAAATTAACATGCAAAATATATCAGAAAAATTTCCAAAATTTTTTTATTTATGTTAAACTTTTTTTTATTTATATTAAATTTTGTAGTACAACAACTATTTGAAATAAAAATATATATATTTTATTTTTGAAAAAAATATTGACCGAAATTTTAAATATACTTTAGATTAATATAATACTTAAATAATAATATTATATATATAATTTAAAGAAGATCTAAAAATTTTAAACTTGGTTCCAACAAATTTTTATTTTATTTAATTTATTTTCCTTCTTAAAGAAGATCTAAAAATTTTAAACTTGGTTCCAACAAATTTTTATTTTATTTAATTTATTTTCCTTCTTATGAATGTCACGTTCTTTGGTTGTTAAAAACTCTTTTCTATTTTAAATTAATTAAATCTGAAATTATTCATGGATATATTCGTTATTGTTTGGAAGCAACTTGCCATTATATTCATATATGTATTTATTATTATATTTATTGAGTTGTCTTAATGTAAATTTTTAACAACTATGATTTTATTTATGATGACTTTCTTGATGTTCTGGAAAACTATTATAAAAAGAGTGGGATTAACAAATAAATGAAAGTAAACGCAAATATATAAAATGAATTTCAAGAATGTTAAAAAATAAAATAAAAATGAAAATTTTCCTTCCAGCAATTTGTTTATGGTCACCCAGTCTCATTAAAAGCTAGTTATGAGCTTGTTATAACCACCAACTCATACTTAAGAAAAAAAGATTAGATAATCTCAAAATCATTACAAACAAAAAAAAATTATCATATATATATATATATATATATATATATATATATATATATATCACACAAAAATAATTTGATTTATACTTATTTTTTTCCTTATTTTAACATAATTGTAAATAAATTTAATATTTGTGAAGTAACTTTAATATAAATTATATCATAATATATTGACATAATTTTTTAATTAAAATTTAAAAATATTATATGAGAATATTCTATTACGAAATACGTTAAGTTAGTAATGATTTTCTGAGAAAATCTATTGGCTTTAATGATCACAAGGACACAAATTATATTAGAATGTTATTGACTAAAATATTATTTTCCAAATAAAAAAAACTAAAACTCACCAGCCACGTGATAAAGCGCGATCTCTCGCCGCAGCGAGCGTGCACAGAATAGCCTCACAAGTTGTCCCCTGCAACACCCCACCGCCGCCGCCGGAAAACAGAAACTCCGACGGCAAACAGAGCAGCTTCGCAAGCCAATCCATGACAACACTCTCCAACTCCGTCGCCGCCGGCGAAGACATCCAATTAAACCCCACAACGTTAAAACCGGTGCTCAGCATCTCCCCAAGGAAAGCCGCCGTGCTCCCGCTCGACGGAAAGTAAGCGTAGTAATTGGGACTCATCCAGTGGGTCAATCCCGGAATAATACAGCTCCTTACATCGCTGAGGATGTCCTCGATCGACTCTGGCTGGTTCGGGGCGGACTCCGGCAGGAGCTTGCGGAGATAGCCCGGCTCCACTTGGCTCCGAACGGGATATTTCGCCACATTTTTGTAGTAATCAGCTATGAAGTCGACTAGTTTGTGGGCGTGGAGGCGGAATTCTTCGGCGTCGAGAGGGTGTTGGAGGCAGCCGGTGGTGTCGATGATGTCGTTGGCGTGGAGGCTGCCCATTGTTGGCTGGTTAATTAATGTGAGGAGTAATTGAGATGGCTTTGAATTGGGAGGAGGGGCGAGGAAGGGAGGAGGGGGGAAGAGGGCTTTATATAGTTGCTGGTGGGGTGTGACGCGGGAGGGCGGGGGAGGGGTGATGGGTAGGTGTTGAAATTTGCGCGTTTAGGGTTAATTTCGGTTCAAAGATGGGGACTCTCATCGAGTGGAATGATTGAATTTGATGAAAATTAGGCACAAAATTTTTAGATGTGCATTTAAATTGGTACAATAAAAATTTCCTCAAAAAAACAAATTAGTAGATAGCCCCGTCGGATTTAGGTGGGTTGGTGGACGAGCGGCACACGGATATAGCCTGTGTGCCGCAAGTGCCTCTTTTGATTGGTGTTCAGGCCAACTCATGTTCGATTTCTCTCTCATGCGGCGCGATTTCTTAGGTGGGGAGAAAATAAGTGTGTGGTCCGGCACTTGTAGGTTGGTTGCCGCTAGGTCTATCAAGAAATTAGTTACTCAGCCAAACGTCTCCTTTACGGTACCCAAGTTAAAAAAAAGTTAATATATAGATAATTAATATTATAAAATATTAAAATAGATCTAAGAGTTTCGAACATTGTATTGATATTATGACATAATTTTTTCTATTAGTGATTAGAATGAACGAAATTTTTATAGGATGTTTCCCCTATATTTTTAATTAAGATGAGTTATCCGCATGATACTTCATTTTGTCTATTTATTAAATTAATATATGTGTTTTTTTTATTTTGATCCTTTTATGATGTATTTGTCAAATTATTGCAAATTTACAATAAAGTGAAAATTATGTGTTAGAATTTTGTTATGGATTTGATTTTTAGATGCGAATTAAAAAGAAACAGATGGAAGATCGTATTGGTTTTGTAAATAGTGAAGTTGTTGGTGCTATGCATGCAATTGTTCCTTAATTTTATTATGTGTTCTTAATTTTATACAACTTGTGTTATCTTTTAAAATAACAATTAACAATGTATAGAAAATAGTAAGATTTGGCTCACCTCTCTCTACCCCTCACATGCTGCTATTTATCTATTTTTAATAGTATTTAGATTATATTAGAATACTAGAACTAAAATTATAAAATAAATATAATTAAATTATTGTGTATGCATAATCTGATTAATTATCTAATAATATAATTGTATTTACTTTTTAATTTTGTATTACCTTAATTAATAATTTACATGAGAATTTGACTTTAATTTAAATGAAAGAGTTTCCTTAGATGGTTTGGTCATATGAAACATCAGCCATTCGATTAGGGAGGTCAAAATGTGTTTTCAGATCGGGTTCGAATCATATTTGAAATTGACCAATCAACTAAACCAATTCGATACTGACTTGATTAGGCAAATTGGTCAGGAGTTCAGACTAGAACTCGACTCGCTAACCTAGATTGCGAGCAAAGAAATAAGTGAGCGAAATAAGTGTGCAAGAGTGTGGGCCAAGGGGGAGCGCGAGTGCGAGATGTGCAACGTGAGCATGCAGAGCGAGATGTGAGCACGAGTTGTATGACTCGAGCACGAGTGCTGAGTTCAAGCGAAAATGCGAGGTGCGAGGGAGGGTGTTGGGACCTGGAGGTGTGAGCGCGAATGTGCGGGTAGTGTAGCGAAGCGCTAGAGCCTGAGCGGGTGCATGAATGCAGGTGGGCAACCAAAACTTAGGTCAAATTCAGGTTAATGGGTTGACCCGGATCTGATTCGATTTTTCAAAAGGGTCATAAATTGGAATCCGAACCTGACCAAATTGTTAAACGGGTCAACATGAACCCGTAATTTTCTGACAGTGTTGGAATTGGACCAATAATTTACACCCCTTCTTTCAATAACCTGAGAGTAAACATATTAGATCTAATATATGTTAAGAAAATTATAAAGTAAGTATTAAAAATATATATATATATATATATATATATATATATATATATATATATATATATATATATATATATATATATATATATATATATATATATATATATACAATATTTCTAAAAGAATATTTTTGGCATTCTGCTTGCCACGTACATAGGAAGCGTCGGTCGATATTGGAGTGGTGGACGGCGCTGCAGTGATTATTGACGACGAGCACTTGGTTGGTGATGTTGGCTACTGCAGGAGGATAAAATGGTCTTTTTATCCTGATCAAGAGTTTTGAATCGCGTTGTTCTGCTGATAAAAATTTTTTTTTCAAGAAAAAATAAAATATAGATATTTACTTAGTAGAAAATGAATTAAATTAATTTATATAGAACTGGTGGTATATCAAGTTTTTGTTATAGAAATGAGTTAACATACAGAGGTTTTGGATGTTTTTAAAAATAACTATCAACATTCTGTTCCCCCGTCCACACTAAACTCTGCCACCAATATTGTTGGTGGTTGCTACTGCCTGTAACCCCAATATGGCCGACTATCCACCACCACTATCAATATTGCATAGTGATAGCCATAATTACTGCATAATAAATAAAAACATCATATTTTTAAGATATCAAGTATTTTTTATTTAATATAAAATATAAAATAAAATAAACAATAAAAATAAAAAGTTAATAGAGGAGGGTGAATCGTATTAAATTAGAGGAATATAATACGTAAAAGTTTTGAGAATTCTAAAAAATAATTATGATTATCGGGTATTTGTCATCACCAACATTACTATCTCTTTATGAAACCACTTTTGAATTTCCCCAAAAATGTTGCAGACAACCATTATTGATGTTGGTGATCGCCACTGGCCTTCACCAAGGGTAGATTTTTTTAATTAATACTTAATTAAGTGCATTTATGGCTACTTTTTTTTAAAGAAAAAGGAAGCATTACAGCATTAGCCCAAAAAAACAAGGCCATAAATAAAACATGTACGGATAAAAGAAAGGCCAATTAGTGTCAGGCCAAATAACCTGACCATGATATTGAAAAGAAAAAAATCCAGAAGCAACTAGACTCAGACCGCACCTGGTTGCCAGGCTTGGACCATCCAAGGAGTAAAAAGACAATCACAAAGATTCTAAACACAATAGGATCACCAAAATAAAAGTCCAAATAAACTGATAAGGAAAATAACCACTAAGTTTGCAAACCAAGCCTGGCCATCCACGGGGCATGCAGAAGAACTGCCTCATCATAGTTCAATTCCAAAACCGTAATGTAACAGGTAAGGAAACCAAGCAACCGAGCCATAAGTCACCAAGATTAAGCCAAGAAGACCCAATCCAAACCATCCCGAAACCCAAGACACGGGA
Organism: Dendrobium officinale; assembly: GCA_019514585.1. Taxonomy (NCBI): domain Eukaryota; kingdom Viridiplantae; phylum Streptophyta; class Magnoliopsida; order Asparagales; family Orchidaceae; genus Dendrobium; species Dendrobium officinale. The sequence goes on from CM033698.1 coordinate 20,751,840, forward strand.
GCAGCAAAGGAGAACAAAAAGTCAGCCCTGCAAACAAAAACAAAAGGAGAAGGAGAAATCTTATCTCATAGATTTGCAATGACATCATTTTCCACCACGAGAAAAGGGGGGACCCAAAGCCCGAGAGATATCCAAACCATACGAATCTTGTATGGCCCCAACATCACCCTCCAATTCATCCTCCAGATCGCACGAAGAGCCCATAGAATCATCCAACCCATCAATTTGCCTCAAACATGCCTCCCCTACCCGCCACAAAATCCGTGACTTAAAAAATTAGGCAAAATTAGTCCATCAGGAACATCGACCAAAGAATCAACACCAACACTCTCCCCATCAGAGGGGAGCCTAACAATGGCATCGTTAACCAAATGGTCAACATAAACCTTGATAGCAACCATCGCAGATCCTAGAAGGGGATGAACTGCAATAACAACTCCAAGCACCCATCCAAATGAACTGCCACATCCCTAGGTTAAACAAGGCACCCATCCAGCTGACCTGCACCATCACCATACTCATTAGCCTCCACCTCCTTAGCATTAGATAAAGCCAAGTCATTTAAACCAGCAACACCAAGAGCATTCAACAAAATGCACTTGCTCGGCTTAAAGACCATAGTAGGCAAAATCAAACCATCATCATGATGAGAACCAACATCACCTAACTCTACAACATTCACATTCTTAGGCCTCACTGTTAAGCAAAGGAGACGCAACATCCATAATACCATTATCACGAGTTATATCATTAAAAACTACCTCCCAATTAATAGCCACCTTAACCAACCCATTAATAAGACTCTCAGCCACCTCCGCGTCGGGTACCTCAAGAAAAGAGGGACGAGCATCCATCTTAGGAAACAAAATAGGGAAAATCATCTTAAAATGACCCAACATTTTACAATGAAAGTAATACAATGGAAAAACATCCATTTCGATAGATTGGATGTATCCCATAGATTCAGAGCCAAGCTAAACCTGAGAGGCATACCATTTCGTGACATCAAGTTCCATAAGAATTCTAGCAACATACGTTCTAGTACCATTCAAAGTGGCATTATCGATAAACAAAGGCCTAACAAACATTGAAGCCAAAACATGAAGAATGCGAGGCGAGAAGATATGAGGATACAAACTAGGAAAAGAGATCGAAATGACCACAATAGGCAACTCCACATTAACATCAAAGTGGGGAGACCACTTAAATAGCTTCATGAAACAGTTGGAAATGAAATAAGATCGGTGAGAGAAAACCCTGCATTAATCTAGGTCATTAGCAAGCTTGATCAACACATTTTTAGGATTCAAAACACTAACTGAAAATACATCGCAAAGCTTGAGTTTGAAGAAAATTTTTTTAATCAAATATAGAGGCGGGTGATGGCCCGAACATTTCCCTACCAACGCAAACTCAAAAGGCACTGCAAGAGAAAGTAATTCCTCTTCCAAAATGAATAACGCAGGCAAACCACGATGTGAAAATACTTTGAGCAGAGAAAAAACAGGTGAATCACCGGATAAAGCATCACAAAATGACTTGGACTTAACCTTACCATCTAAAAATCCAAGATCCCTTAACCGATTTGCAGCCATACTGAAGAGAAATGTAGTAAATCAAAGGTTTAGTAAAGAAGAAATACCGAACATCCGCCGCTTCGCGCAGAATCAAGAAACCCTAACCATCATGGCTGTAGAACTTTTAAAATCATAATGTAACAGATGTGTATATCATTTAGATCTTTATAAAGAGGCAGTTAGAACTCAGAACAGGATCACTATCAATCCCGTTTCTTCCTGTATTTCTTCTTTGCAGTTCGTGCATGAAACTCCAGCCAAACTCCCCTAATCTCCCATTTGTTCTTGTGTGAAATATCTACTCGCATGAAGACCTGCACCACTTGTGCACGCAACCTCACGCGTGAAGCCACCCGTTCAAATCCCGCACAACCTGTTTCTCCAAATTTATGGCTACTTAATTATAATTAAAAGAAATTCTTATGGTTTATTTTTGGGTTCTAAAAATAACGCCGCTTACTATTTGGCTCTTTTAGGCAGACGGACCGAACCGAAGAGAAGAAAAACTCAAATCACAAAACATGCATGCCGAAGAAGGTTTGGGACGGGAACTGAAACATCATTGCTTTCTTGTTCATGGCGGATCACCGGCTTGCAACAAGATGGGGGATGATGACTGTAGTCTGCTAATTTCATGTGGAAGAGTAGCAGACGAAGTTCTTGTCTCTTTGGGACATTTGAGGAATCCCAAGGTATTGTTCTTCAGTTGAACACACCCTCATATTGTCACATCCTTACTAGAACCAGTGACCTCTAGGATGAGTGCTGACCACCAATGGTAGATTTTCTTGGTATATTTTATTAAAATAATTACACTAATATGTATAATTTCTAAATCCCTCTAATGGACCATGTCTGTATTAAGATATATTGTTAATGCCTTGAAATTAACGTCATATATCCTTACCCAATATATTATTGTGCTTGGCTGCCTATTCTTCTAGATTAATATGTTAATATGATATTTGCACAATTGTATGGGAGACTTTCGGATGAATGAATAGTTAATTATATTGAAAAGGATACATCTAATAATATTGATACTTCAAAAAATGAAGACACGGTGGGAGAAATTATAGATCATAGATAAGAAGAATATGAAGATTTAGAGCTCTAAATTTTAAGTTTTGTTTTTTGCTTTATCATATATTTTATCATTTTTTAATTATTGCATTCTGGAATATTCACGGTGATAGAGTAATGTAAAGTTTAACGTCTTAGCTTTGTACGAAGATCTAGTACACAATCAGATAAAAGAGAGGGTGTAGCATTCATGAGAGACACCAGAGTTTTTTACATGGAAAACTCTTGAAATGGGGGAAAACTATAGGGCCTGACCCAATTTAACTGAATCAACTAGTATTTATAGTTGATTACAAATGTGTCCCTTCATTGGGCGAAGGCCTTGGCTTGATGTAATAAATATACTTCATATAAAGTGTATTACATAATGGGAATTGAAAGAATTAGAATTGACAAGCTTGTTTGGTTGGCAAGATCATAGTCGGCAGTAAATAGTGGTAAAAAAAATTGTTTAGCGACGGAGGTTGGTTGGACCGTAGTTAGCGGGCAACAGTGGTAAAAAAGATAGTTCTCTAGCGATAGAGGTCAGAAGGACCACAATTTAGTGATGGATGGAACTCTGCCGTTGTGCAGAATTTAGACGGTGGATGGAAGTTTGGCGATGGATGAAAGTATGGAGCCAGAAAAAAGTCCTACGAAAGTCTAGCAACGGGCATAAGTCAAGCGATGGATAGAAGTCAGGCATTGGGTAGAAGTCCGATGAAAATTTTGCGACAGGCTGAAGTCCGATGATGGACCGAAGTTCGGTGTAGGCTAGAAGTCCGACGAAAGTCCATTGATGGGAAAAAGTTCGACGATGGACGTAAGTCCAGCATTGGGTAGAAGTCTGATGAAAGTCCATTGACGGGCAGAAGTTCAGTGACTTACAGAATTCCGACATCAGGTAGAAGTCTGACAAAAGTCCGACGATGGACAGAAGTCCAACGATGGACAAAAGTTTGGCATTGAGCAGAAGTCTGATGAAAGTCCAACGATGAGTAGATGTCCGACGATGAACGGAAGTTTGACGTTAATAGAAGTTCGATAAAAGTCCGTTGACAAGAGAAGTACGATGACTGGCAGAATTCCGACATGGGGTAGAAGTCTGATGAAAGTTCGTTAATTGGCACAAGTCTAGCGACGGGCAGAAGTCCGATTAAAGTCCGACGACACACAAAAGTGCAATGATGGATAGAAGTTCAACTTTGGGCTGAAGTTTAACGAAAGTCCACCTACGGCCAGAAGTTTGACGATAGGCAGAAGTCCAACGTTTGGTAGAAGTCCGATGAAAGTCCGCCGAAGGGAATATGTCTGACGATGGATGGAAGTTTGGCTACGTGCAGAAGTTCGTGAAAGTCTGGTGACGGGTAGAAGTCCGGCGATGAGCGGACGTCTGGTGATGGACAAAAGTTCAGCGTCAGACGGCGGTCAGGCATAAGCCCGAAGACAATTGGTGGCCAGGAGGTGATTGAGGAGTAGTTCGGTGGCAAGAGAACTTTCTTCATTCTTATCCTTTCGTCCTTGGTTTTTTCCCCTCAATAAAGAATGAGGGATATATTTATAGTTTTATGATAGTGGCATGCATCGCTAGTAAATAAGGAGGATATAAATGGCAAGATAGGAGTGTTTTGAATGGACGACCGATGTTGATCCCCTTGATCATAGATCATGTACTATGCATTTGACTATCTTAATGATATCAAAATTTGATGATCTTGGGACCGTTAAATTTGTCTTGTTGTGCAGCTCGATTTGACTATAATCATGTCACGTTTCGAAACCGTTTGGTAATCCAAATTATGATTTGAACCTTCCAAATGTGCTTCAGTTCTTTGATTTGGTCCCATTTTGGCTCATATTGAGTTGAAATTGCTGTCGTTGGGTTCATATTTTCGGGACATTCATTTCGACTATAAGTTTGCTAAAATCGGAGTTCGGGTGATCCCAAATTTAATTTTGGAAATTTCCAACTTGATTTTGCCTTGAGATTTGTGCCCGATCAAGATAATTTTTTGATGATATATCAATAATGAATCTAATGATTAAAAAAAAAAATAAAAAAAACTACCCATGCCGGTCTCAAGACTGAATGAAAAAGTTGAGAATTTTTTTTCCTTCAATGATTTGTGCCCCCACGTGAAAAAAATCCTGTCTCTGTTCTTGGCCTTCACCATCACCATTATAATTTTCTCTTTGATCGTCGTGGTTGCCCCACTGACAACAGACATGTACCATCATTTTATAATAAACATATCAACAATTTTAAAAAATATTTAATATTTTTTATTTCATATAAAAAAATAAAGAAATTGATTGAACCTTTATGAAAAGAGAACGGATAATGAGATCAAATTAGAGGAAAATCATTCAACTAAAAAAGAGATTTCTTTGTTAATTTTAGCGAGTTTTTTTAGAGGTTTTGCTTTGAAGTTCTGGAATAAGAAATTGAGATTTTAGAATTTTGGTTTGCCAATAAAAGAGCCAAAAACAGATGGCAAGATCTGGAAACGACATTTAAAAAGAGAATGCATAAGTAGGTGACATTAGAAAGGAAAATGGTTGTTGGGAAATAGGTCTTAAAAAGCTTTTAGCTTTCTTAGAAAGTGATTTGAAAGATTTAGGTGGCTACAATTAAAATTTCAGTTCACGGGTCAAAACAGTTCCAAAATAATTCCTGTAGGGATTTGTTATCGGGTCAGCAGAACTAAGCAGATCCTTGAAAAATTTTTGGCTGGAAGAATATTTGTGTGGAAGCCAAGTGAAGGGCAGATTAATGAAGGGTTTAAGGTAATTAAAATTTATTTATGTAATCTCATTGAGATATCACAAAAATCGAAAATGATATATCATTTGTAAACAAATTATTTAAAATTTTGATTATATAATTTAATTAATAATTAAATGAATATTTTAATGAAAAATCCAATATTTATCAATAAATTTAAATGGAGTTCAAAATCAATTCAAATTTCTGTGAAAGTTGTACACACATAAATCAGATGAGGAATATAGGATATGGGTTAAATAAATGATGGAGATAAAATTTTTTGTATTGGTGGTACAAAATTATTATTTTAAAATATCAATATTTATTGATTTAGAAAAAGCATATGATAAAGTTCCAAGAGAAGTGCTATGGAGAGTTCTTGAAAAGAAAGGAGTCAATAATGCTTATATTCAAATCATTAAAGATATGTATGCAGGAACTATTACTTGTGCTCAAACACAAGGTGGTTTGACCAAGTATTTCCCTATTTCGGTTGGGTTACATCAAGGATCAGCCTTAAGCCCATATCTTTTTGCTTTAGTCCTGGATGTTCTCACTAGACATTTGTAAGAGGATGTACCCTGGTGTATGCTTTTTGCTGATGATATTCTTCTTGTTGATAAGACAAGAGAGGGCGCTGAAGGTAAATTTGAATTATGGAGGTCAACCTTAGAGTCTAAAGGTTTTCGCTTGAGCAGATCTAAAACGGAATATATGGAGTGTAATTTTAGTAGTAAAAGACGTAGTGAGGTGATTGTGACTTTGGGCGATCAAGTCATTAATAAGAGTACACGTTTTAGATATCTTGGATCTATTGTTCAGAGTGATGGTGAAATAGATGGGGATATTATCAGTAGAATTCAAGTTGGATGGTTGAAGTGGAGGAATGCATCGGGCTTGTTATGTGATAGAAATGTACCCCTCAAACTTAAGGGGAAATTCTATAAGATGGTAGTGAGGCCTGCAATGCTTTATGGTGCCGAATGTTGGCCATTAAAAGAGAAGCATAATACTAAGTTAAGTGTGGCAGAGATGAGGATGCTCAGGTGGATGAGTGGCTTTACCCTTAGAGATAGGATACAAAATGAGCATATACGTGAAAAGGTTGGAGTAGCTCCAGTAGAAGATAAGATTAGAGAGAGTCATCTTAGATGGTTTGGTCACATAAAAAGGCGGCCTTCCGATGACCCGGTTAGGAGAGTAGAGGTATTAGATTTGACTTGTGTTAAGAAAGGTAGGGGTAGACCTAAAATGACTTGGTTAGAAAATATTATGAATGACCTTTCTTTATTAGATTTAAACGAGAACTTGACTTTTAATAGGACACAATGGAGAAAAAGGATTCATGTAGCCGACCCCACGTAATAGTTATGTATGATCTTTAATTTTACACCCTGCCGGTGAGTTTAGATTTTAAGAATTTTTACCTCCCTTTATCTCCTTACAATAGCTAGCACGTAGCTACGAATTTAAATTGGTCCATAGGTGATGAGCTAGCGGTGTGACCTCCTTGATTTGAATTAAATGGCTTGATTTTAGGTAGTTTAATCATTTGATTGCTTTTAAGTTGACCCGTACCCTCTCCCCCCGAGTGAGCTTGACTCTTAAGAATGGTCACCTATCTTTGGCTTCATTTGGGATGGCTTTTTACTGCTTCTTAAACCAGCTTTCTTATACAAAAATTAAATTTTTTTTACTAAAAAGCTGATTTAAGAAACAATAAAAAAGTCATTCTAAATTGAATATTTATCTAGATAGTAGCTAAGAATTCAAATTGGTCCAGAGGTGATGAGCTAGGTTCGTTACCACCTTCATTTGAATTAAATGGGTTGATTTTAGATACTTCAATCTTTTGATTGCTTTTAAGTTGACCTATAGTTTGAGAGCTGTATATATTGACTCGTGGGATTTAGATGGCTGGTTTAGGGTCAATGGAAACTATTGGGGATAGCTAGGTTATGCTAATTTCATGGGTTGGCATAATTTATTTAAGTTCAACCCATTTATGAAATTTCACTAATGAAAGGGTTTATTTGACTTAATACTTTGTCAACTAATGTAGGCAGGGTTTCTAAAATTTACGCTAGCTAGGTTTAAGGTTAGGTGAAGTCTAGATCAACTTAGGTCAACTCAAACCTAAGGTCAAGTTAGGTTTAGCTTATTTAGCATAAGGATATTGACACATGGTGTCTAACTTGACTAGGTGGGACCTTATAATCTGAGAGGTCAATGAAGAGTTAAGGTGTCATAGTTGATTATGATAGCTTCCCCATAGATTGACTAACGTATATATATTAAATAGATTAGGGTCTATAGGGTGGGCTATCAATGAGGTTTAATTGAGTAAATCAATATGGGTTCTCTATAGGATCAATGTAGGGATGTTTATAGCATAACTAATATAGTTAACTTATATGCCAAGTTTGATGTAAGTGTTAGGGTTGAACGAGTTAGGGTTTGTTCATTGAATTAAATGTTAACTCTAAGTTTTTCTTAAGTGAGTTAGAGGTAAGACTATCAAAAGGTTATATACATAATCTTATTTTAATCAGATTAGGTGCATATAATACCTTAAAAGGTAAACCAAAGTATGTTGGGATTGAGTATGACTAGAATTTTGACCTCATTAACTAAGGTTTGTAGATGAATTGATAAGCCCAACTTAGGTACTCTAGGTATAGGCTAGTCAATCAATGTAAAAGTCGTCAATATAATCTTAGATCAATATAATTCATGAAGTCATGCTAGATTAGATAAACTACTTAAGTCTACAAAAGTATATTAGATTTATCTTAATGCTTGATGTGTAAAGTTAAGCTAAGTCTATTGAATGGGCTGCCAATATATAAAAGGTATGCCTCATAGGCAGCCCGACATAAGTTCACCTAAAGAGGCATGTGGGTAACTAGCTAGTCTCGTTGGGTTTTCTTGAGTGCTAGATTAGGCTAATTAAGGTGGTTGGATTAACCTAAAATATGTTAGAGTTTAGAGTAAGAAACTTAGTAGGCACTCTTAGAATATGCAAAGGTATAGAGACATTTGTGGATTATGGGATAGTAGGGTATCTAGGGAGGTAAGGGTCCAAGGTAATTAAGTCGAACCACAAGATTTCGTGGATGTAGAGTGCATCAAAGGTGAGATCAATAATGGTTTATGACTAGATAATGATATATGGTTTATGCTATTCATTAATGCCAAAATATTTGTCTTTCATAATTGAAATGTTTTGTAGTCTTAATGATCCTATGACATGCGTGTATAGTGATCTATATAAGCAATGATTGATAGGTGGCAAGTGGTCATATAATGACATTTCATATAACTAAAATAATTGAATACCATGTTTATGCCATATATATTGTATTGTAATTATTTTAATTTTATGTTGCATTTTCTTATGTGAGCTAATCATGCATTTGTTTTATTCACATGTTATGATTTATTCTCCATTGGTTATCTCACTCAATTGACATAAGACTTCTTAGATAATGCCTGGACTAGGGGGGGGGGGGGGGGGGGGGAGGGGGGGGTGTTGAGTGGCTTATTAAGGGGTGCCAATGGGTTTGGTGGCATATAGATATTAAATTTTTCTATAATTTATCAATGAACTAGTCTTAATGTATTCAAATATATGATTCAATCATCAATGAAATGTTAGTTTCCTTACAAAATTTTTAGCATAGTTATTCATGCTCTATGGATCCTTTGCATTTTCGTGTGTCAAATGCTAAGTAATTGCATACAGTTCAACTAGCTAAGTTATAACACAATTAAGAATGTTGACAAAATGAAAAAGTAGTTGGTAGTTCCTAAGTAAAAATTGCAGTTAGCTCTCTAGAGGCGATGATGCTAATAGAAGGCAACTGAAGATGGCGCTAACCTATTGAAGTGGAAACTCTGAACTTGACCAATAAATTATTGATCTTATTGGGTGGGTTGTATTAGCCCGATAAAATTAAAATTGATAGATTGATGTTCAATTAGATAGTAAGATAATTCAATTCATTGTCTAGATTTTGGTGGTTCTATTTGGGCATATAATTTGTACTATAGTTGTAATAATCCAACTTTTTAAAAATATATTTTTTTAATGGAAAAAATGAATTTTGGTGTCAAGCCTTATCGAAGAAGAGAGAAGGAAAACAAAGATGGTTGTTCGAAGCTTTTTCATTTGTCAATTTTGTTCAGAGATTTCTTCTATTTGTTGTAAGTAACTCAAATATCATTTTAATATTCAATAATTTTGATTATTATGTAGATTTTCTTGTAATGAATATAATTAATTATTTCCTCTACACTTTCATTGTGAAATTTGCATATGCAAGAAAGGCTGGTTGTTAACACTATAAAATAGGTTGACTGTTAAAATATATTACCCTACACATGAATGTGGGCTGATGGACTTTTATTTAAAGATGATTTGTGGTGTTATCCTGATTGTAGTCTGTAAAAGATGACCAATTACGCTGACAGAAAGAGAGTGACAAATCTTTATTGATTTAATGATGCCACCTGTAAATGGTAATTATTAATTGAAAAAGTGATAATTTATATGAGTTATGACCAATCTGAGAATCAGTTGGGGTAAAATATGTTGAAAACATAATGCTAAAGTTGGATGTTCTTCCTTGCTAAATCATATATTGATGCATACAAATACTGATAGTACTCATGACATTGACACATATATTAATATCATTGATAATATTATATGTATTGATAATATATAAATAGATGAGACATATGAATATATAAGATAGATTCTTTTATTGATTTATGAATAATTTCTACATTATTGTTTTACTAATTTAATAAATTGTATATCAATTATTAATTTTTAGATTTATTATAATTATTCCCTGCTTTTATTATTGGTCATTTTGAGATTTATTAATAATATTTGGTCATTAAATATATTGACTGATATTGATTATATTAGGCTGAACATATCATATTGATTTTTTTGTTATTACATTGAAAGCATTAGTGAATATTGGATTACTGTTGGGCATTTAAGCTCATTATGTGAATTTTTAATGATTTCAAGATAAGGAATAGGTTAGGATCAGTTGGAGTGAGGTTGGCAGAGATTCTTAGATTTTTTTTTTTTCAGATTTTATTATATATTTTGTTTTATTATTTTGTAGTATTTCAGATTTTATTATATATTTTGTTTTATTATTTTGTAGTAAAGAGCTTGTAATAGATTAATGATTATAGTGATTACCTAGCTAGTGTAAATGATATTTTGGTGAACATATAAAGAAATATCTTTATGTATATTATTTTAGTTATTTTTGCTAGTTATTTTTTATATTGCTAATTCATAGAAGCTATGGTATATTCTTAAAATAATAAATTGATAATTCTTTCAATTTTGATTCTAAGGCGTTACAATAGTACACCACTAATTAGTGCTCAATTAGCTTATATTTGTGTTGACAAGTTATCAACAAATTTAATCTATTAAATCAAATGACTAATCCTTTTTTTTTTAAACTACTCTTCTTTTACTCATCTTAATGACTAAGGTTACTCGGCTAAGCTTTGCAAGTATTGAACTTATCATTGAGAAATGCTCAAATAAGTCCATCAGATAGTTTGGCCAACAAACCATATTATTTGTCCAAGTCTTGTCACTACATGGAAAATATCTTTCTTTATGGTTTTAACGTGCTTTGGCAGTGGCTTTAGCTACTATAATATCTTTATAGAGATTTTAAGAATGTTGCAAAATCACTATAATTGAAATTCACTTCTATATCCTTTGGTTGAGGATATTCAACCATTAGTGAAGCATTTTATGACAGTCTTCTTCGTAGAAATTTAATTCTTTAGTACTAGTACACACACTAAGTACTTTGGTAGAGGCTTTTCCATTACTTCTTAAAGCGGCTTTTTAATACAAAAATTAAAATTTTTGTACTAGAAAGATATTTAAGAAACAATAAAAAAGCCGTCCCAAATGAAGTCAGCCTTGTTAACACTTCAATACATGATTATGCCAACTCACCCACTACTCCGACAGTTGAGTCCACTACAACACCACTCATGCAGTTATTGGCCTAATGCACTGCTATGCAGTTAGCATTTTACTAGAAATTGATTTTGTAACTTAATAATGTCTTCAATATTCCTCTATAAAAACACATTCCATCCTGTACTAGCATATTAGTTAATGAAATACACAATACTTCTTCTAGTTATTCTCTTCTAAATTTATATTGTTGTAGACTCTTCTTTATGATATCAGAGCACAAGGTTTTCTCTCCCATGCTTAATGGCTGATCAAGACTCTTCTTTATCCCCCCTACCCACTTCTTCCCTTTTTTGCTTCAATGGCTAAATTTACCATTCTATCTTCATTAAAATTTCTCATATCAAATCTCAAATCAATTGTCAGCATTCAACTAACCAATAAGAACTATTCTATATGGCACCTTCAAATTCAAAAGCTCTTCTCCACAAACGTCTTTGATGGATATCTCACAGGCACAATCTCATTCCCGTCTGAACCCATATCAACCTCCTCTACTGAAGACTACCATCTATGGAAAATGATAGACCAAAATCTAATGGTTTCCTTGCTATCAACAATATCTCCATCAATGCTACCATATATTATGCATCTTTCAACTGCCGGAGTAGTGGGTGAGTTGGTATGATCCCATATTGATATGTTAACATTAATACGAGATTAGCCAAAGAAAAAATCACCATCTTCTAAACACCACTAGAACTTTACTACATGCAACAAATTTACCCTCAAAATTCTTGGTTGAAGCCGTACATACATCAAATTATTTAATAAATAGACTTCCTACATATCCCTTCAATTTCAAATTCCATATAGTAGACTCCACGGTTACACCCCCACTTACAATCATCTCAAACCTTTTTGTTGCCTCTGCTTTCCATGGCTTCACCCTCAAGCCCCACACAAACTTACACCTCGCTTCTATTCCTGCATCTTCTTAGGATACTCCACCTCACACAAAGGCTTTAGATGTTTTAATCCTCAAACTAACATAATTATAATCTCTCGCCACGTTCACTTTCATAAGCATATGTTTCCCACTATATCCATCCCCCATCAACACTCTCAAACCCTCCATCTTACCAATTTCTCCACTCTTATTAATTCCCACATCCACACTTTCTTCCCAACATACGGATTCTACTCCCCACTTACAAAATACTTCACCCATTAACAAATCTAATACAACCACAATTGAAGCCACTCAGCCTCCATCGTCCCCACCAAATTTTAATACTCCACCAACTTCAACATTTTTGTTGCTTTAGAATTTTGCACACCCAATGCAAATAAGGCTCCAAATAGGAGACATAAAACTGAAACATATCTTTGATTTTTAATCCCAATCCTAACCAGTTACCACACTATCAGGTTATTTGGAAGCTACCAAATTGCAACAATGGAGACAAGCCATGACATTAGAGTTCTTAGCACTTCAAAAATAAGGTACTTGGTAAATAATCCAACCACCACCTATCACTCCAATCCTTAGATGTAAATGGACTTACAAGACCAAGCTACATCCCGATGGAACAGTTGATCACTATAAAGCTCGCCTTGTTGCTCATGGCTACAATAAAAATTTTTTCATCAACTACACTAACACATTTAGCCCCGTAGACAAAATTCCAACTGTTCGTCTAATTATCACCCTTCAAAGGAACTGGCCAACTTTTCAAATTGATGTCGCAAATGCTTTTCTACACGGAGAACTCAACGAAGAGGTCTATATTAAGCAACCACATGGAGTTGTTGACCCTCGGCATCCACAACATGTTTGCAAATTACACAAGGCAATTTATGGTCTCAAAACAATCTTCCCGTCAGTGGTTTCATAAGCTCACATCATTCCTTCTAAACTTTGGATTCCACTTAAGCAAAGCTGACCCTTCCCTCATGATTTACGTCAATTCGGGTGTTCAATTATACTTGCTCATCTATGTGGATGATCTACTGTTTATCAGATAAAATTCTGAAGTCATCCAGCAGCTTCTCTCTCAATTGCAGAATTCATTCTCACTCAAACAGCTTGGCAATGTATCTCTATTCCTTGGGCTTCAAGTCAATAGAACCTCTCCCATGGCATATTCCTTCATCAGACACACTATGCTAGAGACATCCACAACTTCATGTTTTAGCTCATACAAGCCTGTTGCTACCCCAATTTCTCATAAAAACTCACAAAAGCAGTCCATTTCAGACGCATACAACAATCCCACTCATTACAGACAAGTTGCGGGCTCTTTTTATTATCTCACAGTAATGAGACTCGACATTTCCTATGCCACCAATACAATTTACCAACAAATGCATATATAATCCAACAAATAATGATCACCAACCTCTCAAAAGACTTCTCCGTTATCTTAAAGGGACACAAGATTTTGGCCTCAAAATCACATCTGGCAATCTCAATCTCACTATAGTTATGATAAGTGGGATTCTGACTCAACGGACCGAAAATCCATTTCTAGTTTCTGCACATACCTCAGTAAAAATCTAATATCCTAGAGTGTGCAGAAACAATACACTATTGCAAAATCCTCAACTGAAGGAGAATATCGTGCACTTGCATCAGATACATCCGATATCGTTTGGCTCTGCCGCCTACTTACAGACTTTAACGCTCATCATTCTAAACCTACCAAAATCTATTGTGATAACATCTCAGTACTAGCCCTCGCAAACAACCCTGTGTTTTGTGCCAGAACCGAGCACATAGAAATCGACTACCATTTCATTAGAGATCATATAACAAACAAAGAGATTGACGTACAACACATTAGTTTAGTTGATCAACCAACAGATATTTTAACCAAACCACTCTACGCCAATATATTCATTACTCTTCAGAATAAATTAACTATCTGTCAAAAGGATACTTAATTTGAGGGGGGTTGTTAATACATCAATACGGGATCATGCCAACTCACCCACTACTCCGATAGTTGAGTCAACTACAACACCACTCATGCAGTTACCGACCTAATGCACTGCTCTGCAGTTAGCAGTTTACTAGAAACTGATTATGTAACTTAATAATGTCTTCTTTAATCCTCTATAAAAACACATCCCATCATGTACTAGCATATGACTTAATGAAATACACAATACTTCTTCTAGTTATTATCTTCTGAATTTATATTGTTGTAGACTCTTCTTTAAGCTTAAGACTCTATTTCAGACAGCTTTCTTACTATTTTTTAAACAGATTTTTAATAAAAAAATTTCTAAATAAATGTTTTCTAAATTAAAGACAACTTTTAAGAAATTTTTGCACTAAAAAGCTGTTTTAAAAAGAACTAACAAGGTTGTCCTAAACGAAGCCCAAGGGCGGAACTCTTACAGCCTTAGGGGGGCATTTGCCCCCCCTCAAAAAAAAAAATTTTTTTTTGTAAGGGTAAAAAAAAAAATTTAGAAGAGAAAAAAAAAAAATTTTGCCCCTTCTAAAATTTTTTTTTGCCCCTCCTAAATTTTTTTTTGCCCCCCCTAAAAAACTCTTTTATCCTATCTTACCCTAAAATATCTATATATTTATTCACATTTAGTTATAATATTCTTTTTCATATTTTTCTGACTGTTTAATTACATTTTTTCCTTTAGTTTTTGTGCTTAATTTTTTTTTAAAAAAAATTTGTCGTAATATATAGATATATAATAATATTTTTTTAATATTTAATTATTTTTCTGTTGTATTTGCCCCCCTCAAAATTGAAGCTGGTTCCGCCCCTAACGAAGCCTAAATCAGTTGCTATTTTCTTATTGCATTTCATAAATATTTGTGGTGAGAAGCTATTTTTTACAATCAAATCTATTAAATTATGAGAGTTGTAAAAAAAATATTATTTGATTTTTACAAAATATATATAATATTTACAACAACTTTAAAAAATATTACTTTCCTATAATATAACAATTTTACAATAACTTTTATAAAAAATTACAATAGTGCTAAACAAATCCTAATAGCAGTCCAAAAATAGCTTCAATTAAATACCACCCGATGGAAACGGAAGAGTTGGGTTTAATTAAATTTTAAGTATAAAAATTCCGTTACAAAAGAAAACAACTGAAAAATCGAACACACCGTTGACCAACTTATATAAAAAGAGCAGTTGCAGAGTGCATGGAATTGCTTATCGTTTTAAAAAATAAAAGTTGTTGAAGTTGCTGTTTCCGTTTTTGTCATGATTTATTTGGACCGCAGATTTGTTGATATTTTTGGAAATGTTTTTATTCTATGATGGCTGAGGAGGGAGAACTTTTATTCTATCCAGTGAACGTATGCAGAGGAAGGTTCGATTTTAGGCAAAAAAATGCCTGTACCGAGTTTTTTCAAAAAACTCGGTACAGGCGCGAAAAACTCGGTACAGGCGCTTTTACGTAAAACCGAACATTCCTCTGCGTATGTTCACTGGATAGAATAAAAGTTCGAGGAGGGAAGCCAGAATTACATTCAACTTGTTCACACGCAAATTTATGAGGCTTTCCATTTACTTAAATGTTAATCCACACTTCAATCATTAATTTTTTTTATTAATTTTTTTTTAAAAAATGTAATATTGACTTACTGTTGGTTTTAAATATTAATAAAATTTGTGTTAGCTCGCTCGGATTCAGACTGGCAACAATGAGTAAATTAAGAACTCCCAATTGCTTTGCCCATTTTAATTCTCACCTACCATCTTATCAATATGACATTTTTACAGGGGCGGAACCAGCCTTAATTTTCAGGGGGGGCAAACTTATAAGTAAAAATATAGAGAATTTTTTTTCATATATATATATATATATATATATATATATATATATATATCATTTTAATGACTAATGATTATTTGTATTTGAATACATAATACATTTTAAAATATTAATAAAATGATTATTTGTATTTGAATACATATAGGTAACACCATCCATTTCATGTGTTCATAATCTGATTCAAGACAAACAGCTGCATATTAAAGGTACAATATTTAGCTAGCTAGGCAAATCCACAACAACTCAAATAAACATTGCAGGTTGAGAAAGGCTAATAACAATGCCTCCATGATATTTTTTTGAGCAACTATAAGATGTACTCTCTTTCTCTCTTTTTTTTTTCAGCACTAATGAATGGAAAACGAACATTCACACAAATAAGCAAGCTCACATGAAATTTGAACTTCAAAAGACTGGGCAGCCATCCTTAGATTGTTGCTATCATGTTTGGGCCCATCTGTAGTACTCCGCCGATGATAAACATAGACAGACAAATTTAAGGATCCCAAAATCACACAATTCAATATTAAGTATGGATTTGGAATCTTCTAAAAGCCTTAAAACCTACTTCAAAAGCTATAAATGCTCTTCCCAACTCTTATTATACACTAGAATGTCATCAAGGTAAACAATTATAAATTAACTGAGAAATAGCATGACCACATGAAAATAAAATGACTATATGAGGACTACATGAAAATGCGAAGATATTATGATTAAATAACACTTGTGGAGAGGTCATCCATTTAGCCACATCAATGTCTTCCATTCATTTTTATATTACATTAATATCTTATTCTTGTGTTGCATAAATTTGTGTCAATGGCATTGAAGGAGGTGCTTCAAACAAAGTACATCATTCACTTGGGAGCCTAGGAGATGTAACAAGGTCTGAAGACTCGCTTTGCTGGTCTACAGTAAAGAAAGGCATCGCTGATTATGCAATTGGGGTAATCAAATCCAAAAGTAATCACTTCTCACACTGCATCATGGATTGATCATTTTAGATAAACATTATCGATTTATAACACATCAATGTAATTGGGGAAAACCAATACATCATACTTCTTATAGCTCCTAGTCTTCAACAATAAAAATCACACATTAAGGAAGACGACTATAAGAGCATTCAGGATAAATAGATTACATATAATTGTCTGATGAGCAAGCGTACGACAATATTTGCCAAACAGACAGAAGTCCATGTCCAAGAAGAAGGCTTAGGGGTAAAAAGGTCGGGAAATAGCAGGCACTTTAATACTTGCAGAAAAACTTCACTTTAGGTTTAGTAAAATTTGATGGCAAGTCTTGCAGAAAAACTTCACTGTAAGTCTGTAATGAGTTCAGAGCAAGAAGACAAGAAAGGTGGAATACCGAATATCATGTTGAATGCTGATTGTACGTGTCCGGTGTCCACTGTCCAGGGGCCGTCGCTCGTTGGCGTCGAATAAGCGACAAAGCCCGAAGGTGGAAGAAAAAGCGACGAAGGTGGAAGGCACTAGGAAGAGCCATCGGCGTCGAAGGCGATCTCTCGCTCGCGGCTCACCAGAGAAGAGACGGTCGGAGGCACGGAGCGGCTGTGCGGGAATCGCCGAATCGGGATGAATGCGAGAGAGACGGAGATAGGCGAGAGTGACCGGTTTGATTAGGGCAAAATAAATATTTTAGAGGGGGCAAAAATACAAAAAAGACCCTCTTCTAATTAATTTTTTTTTTTTTTAGGGGGGGCAATTGCCCCCCCTCAACCGTGAATGGTTCCGCCTCTGCATTTTTATATAAGGTGAAATGAAATATATGTTAAAAATATATCAATTTTTACAAGTATAAGAAGCATTGGTTATATATATATATATAAAGTCAGCTGAATCGGATCAAGAGCGGGCTTGAATTCGACTTATTAACGAGCTTGTGAGGTGAGCTTCTCGAGGTACAAGTTTGAGCTCGAGCCTATTTTGAGTTTTGTCTGGATAAATTTTTAAACATGTCGAGCTGCTCGTTTAAACCCTAACATATATTTAAAAATAATTTTAGCTAATTCTTGAGTCAAGCTTAGTAAAGCTAGAGCCTAATAGATATAAATGAGCCAAATTTGAGCTCAATAAATAAGCTCAAGCTCGAGTTCAAATTTAATAAAATTAAACAAGCCTAACTGGATTGAGGAGATATTTGACTCCACTCAATTTGTTTACAACCTTGAAGGATTTTCTTGCATATAAAATTCTTTAATAATATTATTAAATCTGCAGTATATTTTTATAAATTAAAAAAAAAAAAACTACTAAAAATACACTGTGCTATTAAAAATATACTTGTCTTATCTTATGAGCTAAATTTTAATCCGAATAATTCTGGTGCACTTTATTCCAGCAAGTTGGGAAAAAGAAGTCTCATTAAGAATGAAGGTCTACATTTGTCAGGCATTTATGGGGTGAGGAACTGAACAGAGAAGAAGCTGAACTACCCCATGAAATAATGTTATTATTTGGTGTCAAGTCGCAATTTTTTATTATTAATAATATATTGTTTTCTTGAGGTGTTGTCGGTGAGCACAACTGGTTGAAATTTAATATTGGTGTAAGAAATAGGTGCGATTTTAAGTTTAGATTTGATAGAGGTCGGAGGTGATATGGTATTTGAATAAGCATTGTGTGGGGGGGGGGAGGGGGAAGCTTGTATGGCTGTATAGATTAATGAAAGAGGAAATAATTACAAGAGTAAAAAAAATGAAACAGTAAAGAAGACCCACGGCTCGACAACAAAAAGAGCGCCTAAAGGACAAAAAATTATAGTAAAATGGATTATCAAATGAGAAATTAAATTGGAGAACATCTCAACTCTGATTTCAGCAAATTTATAGTTGAATTAAACGTCTCAAAAATACAAACCCAACGACACCAAATTCGACTCAATCCGAACCCAAATGACTCCAAATCAAAGACCTGAAGTATATTTGAAAGGTTTAAACCATAATTTGGATTATCAAATGGTTTCTAAACATAACATGCTTATAATCTAATTGAGCGGCTAGACGAGACGAATCCATTTTTGTCGAATTCTGATTTCACTAAGACATTTAATTTCCTATTCTTTTAAATTTTTTTTTTCTTGGTTGATATTAGCTTAATCTTGTGTTGATTCGATCATAAAGAGATTTTATGATTTTTTTTTGTGTAATGAGATTTTTAATATCACATATTTAGTTAATATCACTACAGGAAAACCTGTTATTACCGGCGGACTTAATCCGCCGGAAACAATGTAAAATCCGACGGAACCGGTAGTTTCCGGCGCATGTTCCGGCGCAAATATCTCCGCCGGTTTTTGGTGCGTCGTTAATTTGTTTCCGACGTATAAGTTGCGCCGGAAAAAGTTTCGGCGCAGTTTCCGACGCATTACCTGCGCATTAAACGGTTTGTTTGCCGACGTGAAGAATATGAGAATTCCGGCGCCTAATGCGCCGGGTTTTACCGTCGTATAATGCGACGGTAATTAACGGCGGATAAGTCGCCGGAGTTGCGCCATCGAAATTCCACGGTCATTTTACGACGCAATTGTTGCGCCGGTACTTACCGGCGGAATATCCGCCGGACTTGCGTGGCCGACGGATTATATTCGCCGGTACGTACGATACATTTCGTTGTATCGTCTTTTCCGACGGATTACCGGCGCATAATCCGCCGGAAACCTGTAGCATTGACAAAAAAAAAATTGCCTTCCCAGCCAACAATCCCATTTCCACACCTGCAAACCTATCAATTCTAACACATACAAGTTCCACAACAGGT
Organism: Dendrobium officinale; assembly: GCA_019514585.1. Classification (NCBI taxonomy): domain Eukaryota; kingdom Viridiplantae; phylum Streptophyta; class Magnoliopsida; order Asparagales; family Orchidaceae; genus Dendrobium; species Dendrobium officinale. Next base: position 20,771,829 of record CM033698.1, read on the forward strand.
TACTTCACAATAATTTATAACAGTTTCACAACAGTTTAGCACTAAAAATCAACTGATAACATCATATTAAAAGTAATTGTCCAATAACATAAGTTCACATAAAAATACAAGTTCATTTCAACTAAATTACACTACTCTGACTCCGTCGACTCCTCCTCAGGTGGAGCTACGTCTTTTCCACTCAGTTGCTCCCTCGTCTTGCGCATTTCATCCAGCAACTGATTGTGTTGCTCCGTACTTGTTTGCACCTGTGCTTGTAGCTGAGCTTGAACCTGTGCTTGCAGCTGAGCTTGCCAATCAACATGTGATTTCCTTACTTGTTCTAGCTCAGCTTGAAGGGCAATTATTTGTTGAGCTTGTAAGGACTCATGCGAACTGGATGTGAAGCTGGATGCAGTAGAGGAGGTCATCCCCTCGTATGTCTGAGCTTGCGCACCTAAGCCATATATAGTTGATTGGAGAACATCTAAACTCTGATTTCAGCAAATTTATAGTTGAATTAAACGTCTCAAAAATACAAACCCAACGACACCAAATTCGACTCAATCCGAACCCAAATGACTCCAAATCAAAGACATGAAGTATATTTGAAAGGTTTAAACCATAATTTGGATTATCAAATGGTTTCTAAACATAACATGCTTATAATCTAATTGAGCGGCTAGACGAGACGAATCCATTTTTGTCGAATTCTGATTTCACTAAGACATTTAATTTCCTATTCTTTTAAATTTTTTTTTTCTTGGTTGATATTAGCTTAATCTTGTGTTGATTCGATCATAAAGAGATTTTATGATTTTTTTTTTGTGTAATGAGATTTTTAATATCACATATTTAGTTAATATCACTACAGGAAAACCTGTTATTAACGGCGGACTTAATCCGCCGGAAACAATGTAAAATCCGACGGAACCGGTAGTTTCCGGCGCAAATATCTCCGCCGGTTTTTGGTGCGTCGATAATTTGTTTCCGATGTATAAGTTGCGCCGGAAAAAGTTCCGGCGCAGTTTCCGACGCATTACCTGCGCATTAAACGGTTTGTTTGCCGACGTGAAGAATATGAGAATTCCGACGCCTAATGCGCCGGGTTTTACCGTCGTATAATGCGACGGTAATTAACGGCGGATAAGTCGCCGGAGTTGCGCCATCGAAATTCCACTGTCATTTTACGACGCAATTGTTGCGCCGGTACTTACCGGCGGAATATCCGCCGGACTTGCGACGGTAGTGGCCGACGGATTATATTCGCCGGTACGTACGATACATTTCGTTGTATCGTCTTTTCCGACGGATTACCGGCGCATAATCCGCCGGAAACCTGTAGCATTGACAAAAAAAAAATTGTCTTCCCAGCCAGCAATCCTATTTCCACACCTGCAAACCTATCAATTCTAACACATACAAGTTCCACAACAGGTTACTTCACAATAATTTATAACAGTTTCACAACAGTTTAACACTAAAAATCAACTGATAACATCATATTAAAAGTAATTGTCCAATAACATAAGTTCACATAAAAATACAAGTTCATTTCAACTAAATTACACTACTCTGACTCCGTCGACTCCTCCTCAGGTGAAGCTACGTCTTTTCCACTCAGTTGCTCCCTCATCTTGCGCATTTCATCCAGCAACTGATTGTGTTGCTCCGTACTTGTTTGCACCTGTGCTTGTAGCTGAGCTTGAACCTGTGCTTGCAGCTGAGCTTGCCAATCAACTTGTGATTTCCTTACTTGTTCTAGCTCAGCTTGAAGGGCAATTATTTATTGAGCTTGTAAGGACTCATGCGAACTGGATGCGAAGCTGGATGTAGTAGAGGAGGTCATCCCCTCGTATGCCTGAGCTTGCGCACCTAAGCCATATACTCTACCATGCTGCATTCCTCCGAAGGCCTGCGACCACATGCGATACTCAGAATACCCACAGAGCCGCCAGAAGAGCCCTCACCTGATGCGGCATGAGTCTCTCGAATCCGTGTATATTCCTCCTATGAAAATTGAATATAAGTATATATATAATTAAACTAAAACTTATAAAATATCAAATATTTATAAAAATATACTTACATGGGCCTTCCTTGCTCTCTCATCAATCCATTGTTGATCCTCCTGTCGCTTATGTGTGCGACTATGCAATTCCACAGGAGTTGGTTCTATACCAAGTGACGCTTTCTGTTACAATTAAGAGAGTTTTATCAATACTAATTATTTAAAAACAATTTTAAAAAATAATTAAAATTCATTACCAAACGACGCCTGTGCTCAGTATGTGGAACGGAGCCTCCTGCATGAAGTGCACTACCTAAGCCCCCAACATCAGAAGCTCTGTTCTGTCGATTTTGATCCCTCCTCCTAGTGTACTCTTCGCTGCACCAAGCTGCATTCAACTCAGCCCATATCTCCTCTCCAATCCACAATGGTCGTTTCCCAACCTTTCTAACATCTGTGAACATGTCGCGCATCCGAGTAGAGCCACGCTTCTCAAAATTCTTTCTAATCTTGTCATTGTGTTGGGGCAGCCAACAAAACTCTTTCTGCAATAAAAAACAATCAATTTACCTTAAGTAAGAAAGAATAAATCATTTAACATAAAAACAAAAAAAACACAAAAATACCTCAAACTCTCTAAACCACATCTCCCGGACTTCTTTTGGGACTTTCTTCCAAGAAACATAAGGAGCGTCAAACCTGCTCCGTATGATGTCCCGTATTTTATGTGTTGGTTGTTTTGATGGATAGAACCTACAAAAAAAAAAGTTATGTAAAACAAAATATAAAAATATAAAATAAAACAATTAGTTAGTTTAAATAAAAGTTACTATACGTACGTGTCACCCTCAGGTGCTATCAACATTCTACCATCTGTCTGCTGCTCTACTGCAGCTGCTGTCGAAGGTCCAGCTGCTATCGAAGGTCCAGTTGTAGCAGGCTGATGGGGTGGTGGGGGATAGTATGGTGGAGCATATGGTGGAAATGGATAAGTAGGAGGGGCACCAGCATAAGGTGGGGGTGTGAAGTATGGGTAGAAAGGAGTAGCTTGCCCGAGATCTGGTGAAGGAAATCGAAGGTCCGGTGAGTAGAACTGCGGGCTACTGGCTCCAGGACTGGGTAAAGGCTGTGTAACAGGCTGAGGCTGTGTAGCAGGCTGAGGCTGTGTAGCAGACTGAGGCTGTGTAGCAGGCTGAGGCTGTGTAGCAGGCTGAGACTGTGTAGCAGGCTGAGCCGAGGTGGTCTCCTCAGTACGTAGTGACCTATGTGGTCCAATTGTAGTCTTCTTAGTGCGCCTGTTAAAAATATTTTTTATCAACCCTCTATTAGGCTGCTCCTCACCTGAAGCCATCTGCACATAAATAAAAAAGAAATATTAGAAATATGAGTTATAACAGAAATGGAAATTAACGCAGTGCAGTAGCTAAAAAAAATGGACTGAAGTAAAATACAGGTCAGTAAAAAAAAAACGGAGTGCAGTAGTTATAAAAAACAGTGAAGTAAATTATAGGGAAGTAAAATAAAAAATAGTGCAGTAGCAAAAATAAATTTAATTTACCTTTTGGTTTGAGGAATTTTCCCGCTCCACCATCCTTCAATTCCAAAGCTTTCCTTCTACAAATCTCCTTTAAGTCCATCCTTGCTTTTATATTATCTTTTGATTTCTCTTTGATGTCCATAACTGTATAGAAAATATTATCAAAAACATTTTTCTCTATATGCATAACATCCAAGTTATGTCTAATCAAGTTTGTTCTCCAATATGGCAACGACCAAAAAATACTTTTCTTGGTCCAATTATGGTAGACACCATATTCCGGCAATCTGAACTCAGCTAATCTTGGAGATTCCATTATGGTGGGCAAGAACTCCACTCTTTCAAAAATTTCTTCACTACTGAATCTTGGTGGAGGAGGAATCATCACCATTTTATTTTTAGTAAAAGCTTCTTTATTTCGTCTGAAAGGATGACTTTGAGGCAAAAACATTCGATGACAATCGAACCAACTGTTCTTCCTACCATACTTTAAAGTGAATGATTTTGTATTTTCCAAACAATATGGACAAGCTAACTTGCCTGAAGTGTTCCAACCTGAGAGCATACCATATGCAGGAAAGTCACCAATTGTCCAAAGTAATGCTGCTCTTAGTGTAAAATTCTGTTTGGTGGAGATATCATATGTACTTACTCCTTCTTCCCATAATAAACTTAAATCATCAATCAGAGGTTGTAAGAATACGCCAATCTTTAATTTTGGATTATGTGGCCCTGGAATTATAAGTGACAAAAACAAATAAGGAGTAGTCATACATAACTCTGGAGGAAGATTGTAAGGAGTGAATATCACAGGCCAACATGAGTACGGTGTAGCCGACTGACTGAATGGAGTAAAACCATCTGCGCATAAACCTAATCTGACATTTCTTGGTTCTGCGGCGAATGTGGGATGTGTACGATCAAAGTGCTTCCAAGCCTCTGCTTCTGATGGATGTGTGATAACACCTTCTTGTGGAATGCGATCATTATGCCATCTCATATGTGCAGCAGATCTCATGGATGCATATAGCCGTTGTAGTCTTGGAATTATTGGAAAGTAGAACATCTTACTAACAGACACATCCTTCTGCTTTCTTCTATTTTTAGATTTGGGTTTAAATCTTGGTGCATTGCAATGACGGCATACAGTTTCTGCAATATCTTCTTTAAAGTATAGCATGCATCCATTGACACAACAATCTATCTTTGTGTATGTCAAACCAAGTTTCGAAACTAACTTCTTTGTCCGATATAGATCTGTAGGAATTAAATTATCTGTCGGATTGGTTTCCTTAAGCAGCCCAATGAATTGATTAAAACATTCGACGAGCAACATTATATTCAGCCTTGATGCTTAACATCTTCACAGCAACAGATAGTTCTGAGTGAGTCGTGCACCCTTTCCAGATTGGTTGCTGTGCAGCATGCAATAAATCATAAAAATTTTGTGCCTCCGTATTCGGTAACTCTTCATAAATTCCAGTTGCATCTTGAACTAATTCCTCAAGATTTGGACGGATATTTTCAGTCTCAACAACATTACTACTTGTAGAAGAAGGACCGCATTGATAATCAAATTGTGGCTCATACTCACCATGACAAGTCCAATACCAATACCGTGGCATAAATCCTCTGCGATACAGATCAACAGTTACGTCATCTGGTTCTAGGATCACTAGATTTTTGTGTTTAGAACATGGACATCGAAACTTTCCTTCAGATATAAAGATCGGCAGCTGTTTCGCTTGCTGAATGAAAAAGTTCACCCCATTGATGAATTCATCTGTTAATGTCTTCCGACTTTGAGATAATCAGTTATACATCCAACTTCGTTGATTTCTAATATCCATAACCTATAAATAAGAGTAAAAAATTAATGGATTTATAGACTTCTAATATCCATAATATAAAATTATGTTACACTTATTAATAAAATGATTGCTCAAAGTCACAATCCCCTCACTAGGTCTACTAATCACTAAAGCAAAAAGATATGGAGTAATGATAATCTCCATAATCCAACTTTACCTTCAACTCCCTCTCTAGTCTTATCAACAAGAAGAATATCATAAACAAAAAGCATGCACCAAGGTATATCCTATAGCAAATGTCTAGTGATAACATCCATGACTAAAGCAAAAAGATATGGAGACTTAAGCTTACCTTCAACTCCCTCTCTAGTCTTATCAACTAGAAGAATATCATCAACAAAAAGCATGCACCAAGGTATATCCTCTAGCAAATGTCTAGTGATAACATCCATGACTAAAGCAAAAAGATATGAAGACTTAAGCTTACCTTCAACTCCCTCTCTAGTCTTATCAACAAGAAGAATATCATCAACAAAAAGCATGCACCAAGGTATATATCCTATAGCAAATTAATGTCTAGTGATAACATCCATGACTAAAGCAAAAAAGATATTTCAAGTTTACCTTCAACTCCCTCTCTAGTCTTATCAACAAGAAGAATATCATCAACAAAAAGCATGCACGAAGGTATATATCCTATAGCAAATTAATGTCTAGTGATAACATCCATGACTAAAGCAAAAAGATATTTCAAGTTTACCTTCAACTCCCTCTCTAGTCTTATCAACAAGAAGAATATCATCAACAAAAAGCATGCACCAAGGTATATATCCTATAGCAAATGTCTAGTGATAACATCCATGACTAAAGCAAAAAGATATTTCAAATTTACCTTCAACTCCCTCTCTAGTCTTACCAACAAGAAGAATATCATCAACAAAAAGCATGCACCAAGGTATATCCTCTTGCAAATGTCTAGTGATAACATCCATGATTAAAACAAAAAGATAGCAAAAAAAAAAAAAATGCAATACCTTGGTGCATGCGAAGTTCGATTGAGAGAGAGGGAGATGCTCGGCGGCGGGCGACCAGGAGAGAGGGAGATGCTCGGCGAAGTCCGGTGACCGTCGGCGGCGAAGTTCGATGATCGTCGGCGACGTCAATCTTCGGCCAGCGACGAACGGCGACGGAGGGCGACGGGCGAAGGAGGCGAGGTGAGAGAGAGTAGCGAAAAGAATGACGGCCCAGAGGGCTCCAATTCACATTTTAGGGCTTTTAGCGGCGGCCTTTCCGGCGGAGGTTCCGCCGGAAATTTTACCGGCGGACAATGCGCCGGTAATTTTTCGTTGAGTTTAAATAAGCCGGCGCATACTCCACCGGAACGGTTTCGTTGAGTTTAGAAGTACGTTTCCGCCGTAATCTGCGCCGGAAATAATCCAGAGCAGTTTTCACCGGCGGTATTTCAGGCGCAAGTGGCGCCGGTAAATTTCCGGCGTCCGTTCCGCCGGAAATAACGCCGTAAACGTTACGTCGCATCATTCCGCCGGAACCTGCGCCGACAATGCTGGCGCAAAAAAATCTGCTGGAAATTCCGACGGTAATCACATGTTTTCCCGTAGTGTATATTGAACCCGTTCTAGCAGAAATCAAGTGATTTGATGATTAGAATTCATTTTGAGAAGGAAAAAAAAAACTAATTCACTATCAAAGTTTTATCATTTTTAAAGCTTATTATATCGGTCCCAAGTCTGGATGTAAAAAGTTGAAGGAAATTTAAAAAAAAATTAATTAATTTAGGCCCTCCTTAAAAATAATTTCTGGCTCTGCCATTGATTGAGATTAACCGTGGTGCCTTGGAATTGGGAGGTTTGATTGAGATTGTTTTGTGGTTTCTTCTTCAGCTAGGGCAGTGAATTTGCAGCAGGCTGGTTGGCATCTGAGGGTGGCGGGTAGGTATGCATGGTCAACTCCTCAAAGGAGGAATTGAGAATTGGAATTTATGTATGGGAGGGGCCTATTATTGGGGTTGTAGTTTTGGAGTTAGAGGAGGAGGGAGGAGGATGGATGATAGAAGGGAGCGGGGGTTTCTTGATGATTATCCTACATAGTGGAGTAATTCAAGGCTTCCGACTAGTGCTTCTTCCTCTAGGCTGGGTTGTGTTTTGAGTCTAGGGGGGGGGGGGGGGAGTTGGATATATGAAAAGGGGATGCGTGATAGAGCCACATTGCGAGCAAGGGTTGGGTTTCTAGTCATGGATTACTTTGAGAGGCCTGATCTCCCATTAACAAAGAAATAGATTTCATTTGGAAGTGAAGAGGAGTTAGTAACCTAGATGCAAACCCTAGCAAAGTTTAGTCGGGTTTTAGCACTTGTGAGTTCATCGACAGCAAGAGGGATGCCAACACAGCTAGAGATTCTAGAAATGCCCTTGGTTTTCTAACAAGATAAGGGAAAGTTCATGATTTTGATCTTAAGGGGAATAGATGGAAACTCTTCAAGTTTGGGTGTAAAATCATGGGTCCATTTTTTAAGGATGAAGGGCTTTCTGAAAAAAAAAAAACAGGATCCACCTGATCAGGAATTGTCATAGTCTTCCATAGTAGATGACTTCAAGAGGAAGAAACCATCATCCATGGTGGAAAGGGAATGAGTACCTTTCAACTTCCCTGCTTTGTTGATGACCGTAAGGAGCGACTCATAGAAGGATCTTTTACCGATCAAATAACCCAATAGAGAACGACCATTATGGTGCACCAGCAATGAATTGGTCCTTAGTGAACTGTACTGTGAAGTTACTGGTCGGGTAAAGTGCGAGGGAATGAGAAAACTCAGTGGAGACCTAAGTGTTTGAGTCATGGAGATTCTTCCAGTTGAGAGGAGGCACAATAGGAGGGGAGGTGTAAGAAGAGAAATTGAGGGGTTGAAAATTGTGGTCAGCCATTGGGGTGGAGGGGAGCTCCTAGCGGGGGCAGAACGGGGAGGAGATGGGAGGCAACAAGCTAGGAGAAGAGGGAACCCTAGTAGCACGACTTTTGTTCAGGTGGTTCTCACTAGCATCACGACATTTGGTAGGGAGTGTAAAAAAGGATAGGTTATGATAAAGGATTTATTTGAGGTAGTTTTATTATTGTTTTTAAAAATAATATTTGTGTAAAAAAAGTTTTTATTTAAAAAAAACTGATTTAAAAAAACATTAAAAAAATCTTCCCAAAAGTAGCATGAGCTTAATTTACATAATATTTTATATAAAACTAAAACAACATCTTATGAAACTCAAATTTTACTAAAGTACATGATCAATTTTAGGATCGTTTGAATTTTGATTTCAACAAGTTTATAATTGAAATAAACATTTTGATGAGACAAACTCAATGATACTACAAGTATTTTGATGTGAGTTCAAATGTGTAATAACCTTTAAATTTTAAAAGAGTTGTTTTGATATATATCAGTAAAAAATTATTTCAAGAGTCATTATAAAATCATATTACAAATTGTATTCATCATAGCATAGATATTATTTAGTTTTATTAAAATTTTCATAATTTTTAGGCATGGGTACAAATACTTAATAAATTGACACTTGTTAGTACATATGGAGTTTTTGGGTCTATCAGGTGTCCATTTTACAAACCGATTTCACCAAAGTATTTTAAATATGCTTAGTTAATTTATTAATATTTTTTTGCATAATTTTGAACCTAAAAAATGAAATATGTTAAAAAATTAAAATTTAATTTCTATTTGAATTAGAGCGTTTTGGTGATGTACTTTAGAGTGTTGTAGCGCTAAGTTGGAGAGCGCAATGGTGCAAAAAATATGCCATTGTGATTCTTGCTACTCTACTCTATAGAAAATATGGATTAATTATGCAGCACTGTGGTGTTGGGTCTTAGCACCGTCGCATATACATCATACCATCTATCTTTTTCATAAATATAATTAGTGTTCCTCACAGAGGCCCATTAGGATGAGCAAATCCCTTGTATACAAACTTTCAAAGCTTTACTTTCAGCACTTGAAGCTTTTTAGATGCCATTCAATAAGGGCTCTTAAATATGAGAGCTGTACACAAAAATATATTAATATAGAACTCAATATCTCTATACAGAGATAGCCTCACTAACTCCTTAGAAAAGATATATAAAAACTCTCATAATATCAGGATAATAGAAAGAGATCCATAATCTGCACTATTGTACCTAATTGATGCTAAAAATATCATACACCATTTCTTCCATACTTTATCTAATTTCATAAAAGAGATTAGACATGAAAAAAAACCTCAAACTCCCTAAAAAAGATAACTATCATTGCCCAAAAATAAACAATTGATCCGAGTCTCATACCGACTCAACCAGTCCATACCTAAAATAACATCAAACTCAGAAATGGGTTACATAATCAGCTTAAACCCCTACTTCTTATTACATATCTGTAATTTACAAAAGCATACCCTACTAATGACCATACCCTATATAGTTGGTAAGTAATAGATAGAGTAAAAGGAAATAATACTGAATGTAAGTGTACGTAGTAAATAGAAGTAACACTAAAAAAAAATGAATGAGTAGGTATAGAATCAAACAAAATATGATAAAACTAATAAAAAATGTAAGTTATACATGTATTAATATCTAGTGTATCTGAAGCCTGATGTTGAATTAAATTTTAAATATGTGCTTGAATTTGAACTAGGGTAACAAAACTACATGACTCTCTCTGACCTTAGGATGGTCTCCCATTTATAGAACCATAACTACTATCTTTATTAGAAAATCCGTCAAAAAATGTGCGGAGTAAAATTTTCCTAAGTCTTCATATAGATTTAACTGAGCTCTCAAATCGGTCAGAATGTCAATCGAGTTATGTTTGTGGACACTCAACTATCATGTATCCAACCTGTCTAAGGAATGAATATCAATATAAAAATCTTTTAATTATAAAAATTTTCATAGATGTTTAAGGTTTCTTATGATACATTTTGTATTGTCAAATTATCCTCTGGCATACTTCAATGAAAACTTAACTCCTTTAAGAAAAAAATACTCAATATGCAATTGCAAAATTTATATTTCATAAATTTTTTGCAGCATTACTAATGATTTATATTTTACATAAGAATTTATTTAGAATCCCACTATGATGCCTTATAAGCTAATAGTTTACTAGTATACCTTGGTGTTAAGTATAAATTATATAATGTGTATTACATATGAATTTCATTGAAAAATGTATTGTTTTAGTTATTTTTATATAGGAAATATTCAGAAAAGATTAAAAAATAAAGTATCACATAGCCCTGTGATATTAGATGAAACAACATCGTTGCGTTGAAATTAACTCTGCCTAAGTGGTATTTTAGGACATTTTAGCGCCATCCTTCCTATTTTTGTGTGCCGCAACAGCATCACATGCAGTGCCACTACATTAAAAGCACCATTGTGTTGAACATTCACCTAGATAGCGCTAGATTCTAAGGAAAATTAATGCCACAATGTTATAATTTAAACACCTCAACATCAAAATCTCTACATAGGTGCTATAATGCTTAGATTTTTGGAGCAACGCGACCCATAAATTACAACTTCTTTGAGCCATGACGAACATTACAAAAGGATGTGTTTGTTTAATTAGTAACCATACCATGTCATCAAGAGCTGTAGCGTAGCAATCCTGTTAGCATCGAGGTACTAGTTTTAAGTGCCACAGTGCTGCCTTGTCAAGTGCCGCATCGCTTGAGGCCGTTTCTGCGTTTTTCTATAAATAGATGTTCAGTTCTATTTATAAAAGAGTTCAGTTACTTGAGTAAAATTTAGTACTTTTTTAGTGTAATTCTCTAGTAGTACCCTCTAAGAGTAAAATCTAAGAGAGGCTAAGAAAATGCTATATATAATTTCTGAAAGAGTTTAGCGTTTGTTTATATCAATAACTCTTTAAGTGAAGGAAGGAGTGTAAAGAAAATACTTTGATCCCTTATGGTAATAAAATTCTAATACTTCTCTTGTACTTTGATTCTTCTGTGAATATAATGAAAATGATTTTTCTTATTATTTTATCCTATTTTGAATTGATGATATAAAGAGCATATTAAGTACTAATTTGGACTCTTGTACTCTACAGAATATATGGATACTTTCAATATAACCCATTCTTCATTTAATGCATATAATAATCCAATGCATAGTTAAAACTTAGTGTGATGTATAACCTCAATGGAGGAATGCAAGAATAATCAAGTGTTTTGGGATAGAATGTTAGCATGCCTAAATACAAGATGTTTGAAAATTATAGGTTCTATGAAGATATTAAAATTATAAGAGGTCAGCGTATATCCTTTCAATCCTATAAGTTTGGAAGAGATATATGGATGCATATGCTCTGATCCACATCTAAAATTAGGAGTATCATTAGAAAAAAAAAAAAAAGATTTTTAAATGCATCAATCCAAAATATTTTATTAAAATTATATTAACTATTTTATATATTTTTATTCAGTGGTAGGAACTCATAAATATCATTTTTTTCAGTAGGATAACTTATACAATTAGAGTAAATAATAATAGTTTTATTGCAACTAAGCATAACTTTTCCTCATGGATTCAATACTCTTCTTCATCAATTTATTACTTGATTTGACACGTATACTTGTGTATATTTTGGTGGGAATTAATTATTGACACATATCAAAGAAAATATAATCATATTTAAATCTTGCATGTCACATCAAGCTAAGCTCAAATAGAATCAATCTCGATAATCTACCCAAGTCCCATTGCATCACATGGCCAAGATAAAACTAAAAGGGTTCGAGTCAACATTTGCGACTAAAAAAATATTTGAAAATATCATTTGAAAATATTTGAAAATATCATTTTAAAGGATAAGTTATTGTTTCCTCTTTCCAACTAATCAACATTTGTGATTAAAAAAATATTCATAGATATAACTCTCCTTGGCCTATTGGTTGAGAGCTTAGGCTTCAAACTAAGAGGTTCAGGGTTCGAGTCTATGTGTATGCGTTGTGTGTGTGTGAGTTTGCCTTAAATGGCCTAAATGTCCCAAAAAAAAAAAAAATTCATAGCCACTAATCCTCCTCTAATTAGGGTAAATATTATATATATTTAATAATTCTTTGAATGAAAAAAAAAAAAATCGAAGGCATTCCTTAAACCCAATAGACGATGGTTGTCTTAAAGATGCGTCACGTCACAGGATACATAGTGGTACACAACATCGATACACAATAAAAAAGTGATGTGGCACATCCTGATTCGCCTCCGGACAACGTCCGTTGATCGCACAAAATAATTTTTCGTATAATTGATAGAACGATATGTATATTTTTTTTGAAAAAAATATATTTTCTTCATTTTTGGAGGGAAAATTTATGGCAATTTCTTTATAATTTTTTTTGGGGCCTGTTTGGTGAATCGAACAGGAGCCGTAGGTGGACTGTGTATCCCGTAATTTCTTTATTTGAAAAATTCTTTCATCCATCCGCACGTGTCATTCTCAGTTACTCACCAACCACCGAATTACCGAAAGGCCCAAAAAATAAATTAATATAATAATAAGAAAATAAACGTGGCAAACAAATTATCATGTAAGAGCCAGCTCAGCCATACTTGTGAAATCTCACATCCATGTACTAGGAAGGCCAGCTCAACAACCCACTCAAAATATATTTAGCACATGGCAAGTTGATTTAGTCAATTGAAAATTATTTTCCAAGCATTCATTCAAAATGCTGAAGAACAACCATAAAAAATTACTAATTTTTATTATTTTAAACAAGATTATTACAATTAAGACTTTATTTGAGATATCATTTGGCCATTATTTTTTTTAACTATTTTTTTTTAAAATTTTTTTATTATAAAACTGCTTTAAAAAAAGTAGAAATTTTTTTTCAAATGAAGTCATCGTTTGGGACGATTTTTTTATTGCTTTTAAAATCAAAATTTACTTACAAAAAAAAAATTCTAAAGCAAGAAAAAAATAGCCCCAAACGAAGCCTAAGAGTCAGTTTAAATTGGCTGTAGTTTTTAATAACGGAGGCCGTAAAGCTGTTGTAGAAAAAATAGTTTTTCTAAAAGTGATAAAAATATTTTCTTAGCACAAAAATTATTGAAAGCAATGATCAAATAAAAATTATGGTAACAATCTAAAATGCATAGTAAAAAAAATGTATCAAATGAAGCCTAAAAGATTGATTTTTTGTTGAATCCAATTGCTTTGTGGGCATTATTCAAATCTGACTTGAAAAATTGGCTACGAAAAAATAGAGAACTAAAGAGAGAGAGAGAGAGAGAGAATGAGAAAGAAGCATGATGATTTTATTGCTAAAGAGTACATATATCAAGACCAATACATTATTATGAGTTCGAAGATCTGTCTTATGATCCCCGAGTTATGGATGGAGTAGAGGCAAGATTGATAAAACTTGCCAAAATAGGAGATGTGATTGATTAGGTTAGATACATTATATCTTTTCAGATATAAGATGAGCCCATAAAGTCACTAGTTAGTTTGGTCCGATCTGATTGACCCGTGAAATCAATATTCTTTAGCCAATTAGGTTGAATCAAGCTCAACATATATAAGCAATATGTGGTATATAGATTTACTAAAAAAAATACTGTTATAACTAACTTTATGATTTAAAGAGCAAGTAACTGAACACATTACAAAAAATTAGCATTTAAGAATTGGAAGTCGTCATGCAAGTTTTTCACAACTATAGTAAATTATGAAAACCTTGTGCATGATTTGACCAACTTTTTTTATTATAGAAAGGATAAGTTAATTTAAATGATCTAATGAATACTTAATCTTAGTAAATTGTTACCTAACTAATAGAAGATAGTTAATGACTCTATTAGCGTGTAAAGCACCGCTTGTTTATTAATGGAGTTTAGGCTTTCTGATGGTCAAAGACTCAAAGTGGATTAAAAAATTAATGGTCAAAGAAATTATTACGTGTTCGGAAATCTATGACTATTAGCGTAATATCTAATAATTATGAATCTATTATGAAAAATTTTAATCATAGATTTAAAAATAATAATATTTTAAAATTATTATGAATACTGTAAATATATATTTTAAAATATGATGATTATTTTCTTTTAAATATCCTATATTTAACTATAAAAATATTTTTATTGCAAGTGTTTTTTATGAAAATTGATAGCCAAATAAATTTGCTAAAAGACAAAAATGTTGTTTTAAATAGACTATGATTTTGTTTGTGGACGGTTTTCTTATTGCTTTTTAAAATAATTTTTTAGTATAAAAATTTTTAACATACTTAAAATCCGTTTTAAGAAGCAGTAAAAAATCGTCCCAAAAGAAGCTTAAAGCTTCTCAGTCACCGTCCTTAATGCCCGGAATGTTTTGATAAAACTAGTGAATGATTTTGACTATTGCAGAATTTTTGCACATAGATCTTATTTTGTTCAAAATTGTTTGATGAAAGTGGTGAAATGGTCACCCCATTTGGATGTTGAAGTTGATTCGCCGGTGGTGCCGATTTGGGTTTCTTTCCCTCTTCTTAGACCTCATTTATTTTCTCCTAGAATTCTCTTTGGTTTAGGATCCATTTTCGGTAAACCTCTCAAATATGATTTGGCGACGGCTTCTAGTTCGCGACCTTCTTTAGCCCGCATTCTAGTTGAGATGGATGTTACCTTGAAATACCCTGATAAGGTTTGGGTTGGCTCTGTGGAGTCGGGGTATGTGCAGTCTGTTATTTTTGATGATATTCCTAAGTTTTGTGTTCATTGTAACTCACTAGGCCATTCTAAGAGGTCTTGCACTATCTTACATCCCACTCTTATTACTTCGAAACCTGCGATTGATCTTGACGGGGTGCCTGTGCCGATTGTGTTTGCTGCTGTGGATGATGTGCTGAACAATAATGTTGTGACTGTGCCGAATGTGTTTGGGTTGAACAATGATGTAGCTGCTCCAGTGTGGAGAGCTGGTCTCTAATCCTCCTGTTGATATGACTTTGGAAATCGTTCAGGATGGCAATGTTTTAATTGATGATGGTTTTACAGGGTGTGGCTGAGAATTTGCTTTCTCCTAATGCTATTCCCTTCTTTCCTTCATCTGTCGATTCTGGGCAGTTGGCTGAGAAGGTTGTTAGTGAGAAATTGGCTGAGAAGGTTGTTAGTCCAAAAACTAATCTGGTGCCGGTTGTTTGTGAGAAATTGGTTTCTAATCCTAATGTTGTTGATGATGGGCTACCTGGTGATTCGGCTGTGTTGGGCTATGCGGAGGATTCCGAGAGTAGAAAGGTGCACTCTTCAGTGGGGGGCCAAGTGCTAGGTAATTTTATTAATGTACCTGTTAACCTTTCAGCAGCCAATATTGTAGTGGGATCAAATTCTGGAAGGAATGTTAGGTCACATGGTGATTGGTTGATCAATTTGTCTGAGGTTGATTCTGATTCTGATTCCATTTCAGATCCTAATTTTGATTTTAAAATGGTTCCTGATAGGACTCTTAGGGCCAGCTTGCGTGGGGAATTGTGGAAGCGAGGTGGTAGAAGAAGATAATCTGTTTAATTTTTGCTTGCTACTGGTGTCTTCATCTGTTGGTTTTTCGTTTGGATGATTAATTACTGGGCTATGATGTGCTGGGGCTCACACCATCGTCGACTCTCCTGTGGCAACCGTTGGAACCCTTCTGGATGGTCCTTGAGGGATCTCGAGGTGCTGGTAGTCTCGGTGTTCTACTGAGCCCTCTTTTGGATTGCCTTTATCTCGTTTGTGGGGTTTTTTGGTTGGTTCTTTTTCCTGTTACTTGTTATTTTTGCTCACTTCTGATGTAACCCTTTCAATTATTAATGAAATTTTTTGTTCAAAAAAAAAAAAAAGCCGAGTTAGTATCAAAATTTTTTATTAGAAAGTTATTTTAAAAAACTGGTAAGAAAGTTTGAGATAATTTTTCTACGGTTTTTTAAAATAATTTTTTAATAGAAAAATTTTTTTAATTAAATTTTTTTTTGTCAAATAATTATTTTAAAAGGAAAAGAAAAAAAAAAAGGGACCGAAATGAAGCCTAAATGTGAGTGGTAGCTCATGCAGGATAAACTTATGTTGACCAAAGTTCGTGGACACTTTTCACATGGTAGGCATGTGGCAGTTCTGTAAACATTTTCCCATGTTTGTTTGACGAAATAGTACAATGGCATAGATTCATGTAAAAGTGGCTGTTTGAAGTTTGCCATAGGAGCTGGATTTATGACAATCAGACGATGATGAGCAAGACTAAACTCATCCATTCTATTCATGGATGGCCAGTGTGGCAACCTAAATGTGGGACCGAATGAACTACTAAAGCCTGTGGTAGGAGGTTCTGTGATGACCACTCTAGCATCTTATGTATGCTGCTGCTTCGTTACTATTGCCTTCGGTTTATTTTGGCAACCGGAGCCATCTCCGCTGCTATGACTGATGTCTTCTGATAGTTTTTGTTATTTGAGTTTTGGTCTTTTTTCTCTGAGTCTAATGATTGTATTTTTGATCCCTAACTACAGCTTTTCTCTGTGGTTTTGGTGATTTTATTTTTATTCTATTTTCCCTTTCTTCTATAGGCTTACATGTATTTGATTTCCTTTAATATCTGGGCTTTGCCCCGGATTTTCAAAAAAAAAAAGTGAATATCATAATATTTTCTTTTAAATGTAAATATCATAAATTTATAAAATATGATATGATAATTGTCTCTCGATTCAGTACTTTTTTTTTAATCATGATTTTATTGATTTTCTAGCTTTGAATATAAGAAATAGTAAAGATAGAAAAATAATAATGAGGAAATTTGTAATTTTTTTCTTAGATTTTGAAGTAGGGGTGTATGCAAAGTTAAGCTCTAATGATCGCTAAAAAAAATAGTTCACATTAGGGCACCACTCCAATGTTTTTTCTTAGGCTCTAGGGCTTGGCTAAAGATGAAATTGAGGTGAGAGTTATGCTTTGTATTATGGGTTGCGGCGAGATAGATTTATTATTAATATTTTTATTTTTAAGGTGTACGATCACATTGAATGTTTTAAATGCTGCATTAAATGTTATATTTTTTTAACCCAAAAATTTCGTATTAAGTTAGATTGGATAGATTATTACGTGCGAAATCCAGACCATTCGGATTTCCATGGGTACACAGTAAATACAAAGTAGATACACAATTCTTTACAAAACTATGCATTTGTTATGTACCCTTATAATATTTGGACACATCTTACATTCAAATTCCGCACGTAATAATATCTCGTTAGATTGTGAGGATTTAATTTATTCAAATTGAGCTGCTGAGCCGATTTTTGTCATGCTTGAATTTGTGCTTTTTTAATATTCGAGCTTGAGATAGAGATCAGGCTCAATAAACTCGACTCAGGAGTTCATGTTGGCTCGGCTTATTTACACACCTTTGTTAAATACCATACGAATAATAATAATAAATAATTTAAAATAAATTTATATTGAAATGTGTGATGAATTTAAACTATAGAAACAAACAATTTTTTTTAAAAGAAATAATTAAGATGTTATGCCAAATAGTCTCTAAGTTACTTAATTACTCTACAACAAAGAAGTAATATGTATTTGGACAATTTCCAGCCAATCATTTTGAAAAAAATTGTTTGTTTCTATAGTTTATAAGTATTTTAAAACTAGGCTTACTAAATTCAATTGTAATGTGAAACACTAAAAAAATTAATAAATATATGGACAATTACCAGTCAATCATCTTTTTTAATCCCTCAACAAAAAATAATCATACATTTCAGTATAACTTTATTTTAAATTATATTATTATTATTATGGTATGGCATTTTACAAAGGTGTGCAATTTGAGTCAAGCAAGTTTTTTTTTTTTTTTCGAGTCAAGCAAGCTTGAACCCACAAGTCAAGTTTATTGAGCTAAGATCGCAATCTCAAAATCGAATATTAAAAGTGCACAAGTTTAAGCCTGACAAAATTCGCCTCATCAACCTAGTTTGAATAAATTAAATACTTAGAATCTCACTCAGTACGAGTTTTTTGTGTTAAAAAAATATAGCATTTAACGTAGCATTAAAAAAGAAGCATTTTTTTTTTGAAAAAATTTGAGCTTTGCCCGTATATTAATGATGAAAAGAAAATATTACAAGTAAGAAAAGCTTAAAAAAAAAACCCCAAAAGAGGAGGAAGCTCACACAAACAGGAGCCAAAACCTGCACAGAAGGCAGCAAAACTCAAAGAAACTAAATCAGGAAAACAAAAAATTGAAAAGCTCCCAAAGAAAGTGAAAGCCTGGACTCAGGAATAAAAATTTCATCAACGAATTTTGAGAAAATCCAAATCCCCTAGTTGCCTGAAGACCATCCTAGGGGGCATGTAGAGGGAGCATCATCATTGTCCAAGGCTTATACAAAGGCAGCAGCAGGCACAATACAAAGATATCCAATCCGTGAGATGGGTAAAAAGAGCATCGTGAGCTGCAGCCAGCAAACCTCATCAGAATAGTTCTATGATAGAAGAATTAGATTTCCATTTGAGAACTTTCTCAAAAACAACTGGTTTGATACTCATAGGAGTAGTAATATGGCAGTTCACAGTTACCAAATCTCATGTTATTTCTTTCCTTCCAGATATAATAAACAGTGCAGCAAGAGAAAAGGTGAATAGAGATCTAACTTGATGATTCACATATAGTTCACCATTAATCCATTCCCCCAAATGAAGAATCGTGGGTCTAATAAAAAGTCTCTTAACCCGCGGCATAAGAAGAGTGATCACAGCATATGAGAAAGAACATTCAAATAAGAGGTGTGAGACATTTTCAGAATTTTCATGACAAAGACTACAGAGCAGTGGAACGGAAATGTTCCTAACAAGCAAAGCATCTGCAGTTTTTAATCCGCCTACAACCGCAAGCCATGTGTAACAAGAGAATCTTAAAGCA
Organism: Dendrobium officinale; assembly: GCA_019514585.1. Lineage (NCBI taxonomy): Eukaryota > Viridiplantae > Streptophyta > Magnoliopsida > Asparagales > Orchidaceae > Dendrobium > Dendrobium officinale. Next base: position 20,791,127 of record CM033698.1, read on the forward strand.
TGTTTATGGTGCAAGATTAAAGTATCCCAATTGCACTTAGGATAGTGGGAGTAGAAGTCATTTAAAAATGAACTGAATTTTCCATCACACAAATTATCCCACAATACACAAGAACATGAACATTCAAAAATCAAAATGGCAAGCATCAAGCTCTGAAAAGAGGATGAGACATAATCTGGAAGGTCCCAAGACAAATCTGAAACAAAATCCTTCAAACCAGAATTTAAATGTGATGCATTGAGTAAAGAGAGACCATCAGGACAACTTTCCAGCTTACTATTATAATACCAATGGTCCCAATGCAGAGAAATAGGTGCAAAAGAAGTGATCCTAAAGTGGAATTTAGTCTTGGAAGCTACAGCAGTCCTACAAACAGATTTCCAAAAATTGGAAGCACTTGAAGAGGGGAGACGCCAAGGTAATGTATATCTACCAAAAAGCCAAGTAGATAATGGAGATTTAACATTGTAAATTCTGAGAATAAGAGAACAGTTATACGCATGTTGAATAGCCTGCAAAGAAGGCAGGCTGAGCCCCCCATTATGCTTTGGAATGCAACATTTTTCCTAGGACACCATATGAAGCTTTTTGGCAGAAGATAAATCTTCAAAAAATAAAAACTTGGAACAAGTTTTCTTGAAAAATTTTAATAACAGTTTTTGGTATGATAGAGCCTTGTATCTAATAAGTTATAGAATTCAGAATGATGTATCTAAGAAATTTCAACAGACCCACAAAAGAGAGGAGATTAGCTTTCCATCCAGAGAGTTTCTTAGTAGTACTTTCCTTCAAAGGCATGAAGTCAACAATGGTTTGCCTATCGAAGGACAAAGGAATACCCAAATATGCAATTTTCGCTCTAATAGTGGGGATTGATAAAGCTTGGCAGATGGCATCCGGATTAGACAAATCCTTAGGCAACATAATAGTAATTTTATCAAGATTGACATGCAGTCCGGAAGAATTTGCGTAAGTAGTAAGAATTTTTGTAAGAGAGATGCAGTTTTCAATAGTAGCTTCTCCAAAAATAAGCACATCACTTGCGTAGAGAAGGAGAGTTAAAGAAAAACCATCAAAAGAGATTCCTTTAAAGGTCCCCGCATCTAGCAAAGAGGAAAAGGCATCCATGACCACATAGAAAAGATATGGGCTAAGTGGGCAACCTTGCCTAAGCCCGGCAGTGGTAGGAAAATAACCTTCGAGAGCACCATTAATCACTAAAGAGAAATTCACATATGTGATACAAGCTTTAATCCATCCCACCACAGAAGAGGGAAAGCCCTTCTGAATTAATCTAGCAAGAAGGAATTCTCTATAGACAGTGTCAAATGCTTTCCGGATATCTAATTTTGCACCAAAATATTTTCCACCACCTCTTTTACGGATAAAAAATAGAATTTCACTAGCAAGCAAGATATTATCCATAGAGACGAGATTTGATAAAAACCAGATTGATTCTCTTTTACTAGCATAGGCATGATAGGCTTAATCTTGTTAGCAATAACCTTAGCAATAATTTTTATAAAAAAAGAAGCATTAAAAAAGATTCAATGTGATCGTACAACTAAAATAAATAAATAAATAAATACAACATTCTAGCCAAGGCCATAACTTTCATGACAACGATAAAGCACAACTCTCACCTCAATTTCATTTCGAGCCAAGCTTTAGAGCATGAGAAAAAACATATGAGTGGAGCTCTAATACGAGCTTTTTTTTGGAGCGACGAGTAAAGCTGAAATTTGCTATGATTAAAGCTCGACTCAACATGTATGCGCCCCTTGTTCAAAATTTAAGAAAATGATTACAAATTTTCTCTCTCTAATTTATTATTATTTCTCTCTTTTATTTTTCCTAAATTCATTGCGTAAAAATTTTTTTTTTTGTGACACTTAAGCCAATTAAGTCAAATTCACACACACGTCACATACATAAGACTCAAATCTAAGACCTTCTAGTTGATAGTCAAAGCTCCCAACCAACATGCAAATATCATATTATATTTCATTAAATTATGATATTTAATTTTTTTAGTAATTTTTTCTCAAAAAAAAAAAAAGCAAGAATTTATGCTATTGTACTATTTCATCAATTTTCTTTTTTTTGTGGAAAAAATCAGGGGCAATCATGTCCAAATTCATTAATAATAAAAGGGTTACAAAATGGATTAATAAAAAGATTTGTAAGAAAAACAAAAATAACTTACAAAATGTTGCAAGGAAACAAATACAAAAATACCAAAAATACAACTCACCCTAAAAGAAGGGAAAAAACTTCTAAAGAAGCCTTTCACTACTTTTCATTGTCTACTCTCATTGGTTCCGAAAGGGTGCTTTGAATGAAATAGATAAGTTTTGCATAAGCTTTATATGGAATAAAAAGGATGGAGGTGCTGGACTTCACTATGTGAACTGAGATCTAATGTGTAGACCAAAAAATTGTGGTGGCCGAGGAATAATATTATGTTCTAAAAAAGCTGGTCCATTAATAGCCAAATTGGCTTGGAGATATTGCCAAGACAAACAATCATTAATGCATAAGGTTCTTTTCCCTAAATATGGTTCAATTTTTTATGGAGAGACTTCAGTAAGAACAAGTTCTGCTGCATGGAAGTTAATTTGTAATGGAGGGGAATTTCTTAAACCAATTGTCAAATAGAGAATTGTCAATGGTAAATTAGTTGATGTCTTTAAAGATACTTGGTTAATGGATAAAAAGCATTGAGAAATGGCCAACCTTTATGCATTTAATTGAGAGCAGTAACTCATCGTTTGATATGTTCATTTGCAACGGTTGCTGGGATGTCAGGAAGCTTAAAAAATTCTTTGGTGAAGAACATGTAAATCTGATTACTAGTATACAAATTTCATCGGATTGTTCATAAGACCAATTGGAATTCATTTATAGGATTTATGGTAAGTCAATTTCAGCTTTGGCAATCGAAGCTTTGAAACTCTATAATTCAAATTTTACTGGTTGGACCTAGTTTAAAAAATCAAAACTCATTCTTAGAGTTGAAACATTTTGGTGGAGAGTACTTAACTAAGCAATTCCAACAAACCATTTCTTATGTTATAGAAGATTACAAGGGAACGACGGATGACCAAGGGGATGTGATGATGTTGAAGATATTGAACACATTGTTACTAAATGCAGGAAATTAAAGAACGTCATTCAACATTTAAATAATTAGGGATTCGGTATTCCTTATTTCAGTTCTTTTGATATATGCTGCAAATGGTTGGATAATCAAAATCATTAGCTGGTTAACCTATTTTGCAACACAGTTTTTTTTTAAAAAAATTTTGCAACACGGTTTACTTATCATGGAAAGCTAGGAACAAGTTTGTTCATAGTAGAATATTGACCAGCTCGTTGGTGATTGCAACCAATTATGTGAGTTTTGATGCTATTTCAAAGTCTTTTTATTATTTTAACTCGGGTATCTGGGATGTTAATCAACCTTTCAGGTTGTTGGATAATCATTGGCATCGTCCTCAACATGATTGGATAAAAGTTAATGTAGATGCATCCTTATTAACATCCTACAAGACTGGGATTGGTGGTGTTTTTCATAACTACAAGGAGAGATTCTTGTTGGTATTTGGTCATGCTTTTGTTCATTGGGACATAACTAGATTGGAGCTTTAAGCTATTAAATCTATAAAGGATGTGGTTAAAGATTGAATGTTTGCTTATAAGGGACTAATCTTTGAAGGAGACAACAAAAATGTTATCAGATTCCTTCAAATAACTGCTAGGAAAGGCGGGAACGAATTGGGAGATCTCTCTTTTATCAATGATTTCAATTATGTTATTTTTAATTGTGTAAATATGGAAGGAAATAAGTTAGCTGATCTTTGTGCTAACTATACTATTTTTAGTTCTTTTATTTGGGAAGACATAGTCATGAATAAGGTTCCTCCTTCTTTTATTAATTTGTTGAAGGAGGAATCAAATGATAATAGGATGTAGTATGTTGTTCTTTCTTTAGTTTTTAATGAAGCAATTTGCTTTTCTTTCAAAAAAAAAAAAAAAAAAAAAAAAAAAAAAAAAAAAAAAAAAAAAAAAAAAAAAAAAAAAAAAAACTAATGGAAGGCTCTAGCAACCCCAAACTTTAAAACACACTACATGCAGCAAATCAACCAATGCTACCTAGTGTAAAATCCAACTCATCCAGAATAACAAAATCCAGCACAAAAAACCTTTGTAGATCAAGTCCATAACATCCTCTACTTTAAAGACCAGTATATGAAACTAAACAACTTCTTCAGTCCAGGTCCAAAATCACTCAAGGAAAACATCCAGATCAAAAAATTTGGCCAATTGCAATCCAAGCACACTATAATAATAGAGAGCTACGCATAAATCTTAATAACAAAAACAAATCACATAAAATTTTAAAATAAAAACTCTTAACTCCTGGACTCAGATTGGAGGATCCTCCAGATATACAACCTAACCAATGATTGAAATTAAAATCCTTGGTTGATAGAGATGATCTTCTGAAGTAGAGACCTGGTTGCCAAACCAATCATCCGAGAAGTAAAACTGAGAATCCAAATCATCATTATCCCAAAATCAAGAAAACAAACCAACCTAGCCAAACAAATAAAATCACTGAATAACCCAAACACCACAACCAAAAAACAAATCACTTAACCACATTCTTAATATAATGAAAAGAATTCCAAGAAGAAATTTTAGCTAGAAGAACATTTTTAAGAAAAGCCTACAAATTATAATAGAAACAAAAATACTTAATTGCAAACATCTTGTTATTCCTTTCTCTCCATATAAAATATATAGAACAATAGGTAATCAAGTAATAATTTTTTTTGAATTATTATCCAGATTAGAGATTAGAATAAAATCAAACACCTGAATCAAAGTGGGTTTAAGCATAAAATAAGTCAAACCAGTCACTAAATTAAAAATAATGCAAAAAAGATAAATCACATTAAAAAAAGATGATTATGATTTTCCTTAGCGATGGAATCATACCGGACGATCATCTGCCACTAGGAGGGTGTGAAAGGATGACGGTTCTCTACTACACCAATGATTGGTGCAAGAGAGGTTAATTGGAAGGGCTTCTCTGCCCTAGTGTGGGAGAAAATGGAGAGTCACTTTGGTATAGTGTAATACCTGAAGAGGAAATCTTTAGGGAGTGGATGTAGGTCTAGTAGGATTGAATCGCTATAAATTTTTGTGTTATTTTGTTTTATTTTTATCACATTTTTTCTTTTTCTGCACTTTTTATTTTTAAGGTTGAAAAGTTTATTTTGAAATAAAAAAATCAAATTATATTAAAATTCTAAAACAATTTTTTATAATTTACAAAGAGTTTTTTTTTTTTTTTGTAAATTACCAATTTACCCCCCTCTTGGTTAACATTGGGACAATTGTAATAGGTCTAACAACCTATATGAACTATTAGAATGTAGCACCAAAAAATAGGGCACCACATCTTAAATGAATGAAGAACCACCCCAACCTAAGAAATGTTAGAAATATGTTGATCTAATTTGGGAATAATATAAATAATTGAAATAACATTAGTTGAAAAATAATCTACAAAGTGCTCGTAATTAGATATAATCCAATCGCTAACAGTTCCCTTATCCATATAAGAATTAGAAATAAAATCAATTAGTTCAGGAAGAGCTATTCTCCCACACCAAGGATCCCAATAAAGAAAAAGAGGAGAATTAGGATAAATAATATAAAGACCATACTTTTAATATTTCTAGAAATAGAACTAGTATTCTTCCAAAACACTGTTTTTGTGAGGGCTTTCAAGTAGAAATATATTTGTACTCAACCCAGCTAGCCAAGAGACAAGTACCATTTAACATATTAAAAATAAGAACATAACTAAAAGCAAAACATAGAGCATTATAATCAGAAATACTATCATTTTTAGGTTTACAAACCTCTTTTATAACAAAAATATGAATCTTCCCAGCAGAAGAATCCCTAAAGAATAGAAAATTAGAAAAAAATTATCTTATACACTTAAAATAGAACTTAAAAGTGAAAGCCCTCTATTCTAATAATAAATAACATTATAAAAAATATATTTTAAAAATTGATTTCTTTATTGAAAAGAAAAAACCTTAGCTTTCTCATTAGCAAGAAGCTCAGTAATATGACTAAGAAAAGGTTGTAAATCAGAAGAAGTAAGTGAAAGTTTGTTAGAAATATTAAGCCCTTATAAACTAGCCCAAGACGGGGGTTAATTGGTATTTTAAAATATTTCTCATTCAAAACACAAATTCAAACCAAAGTTCACCAAAAAGAAAATCAAAGTGCAAAAATTAAATGCAAAAAAAGCAGTAATAAAGAATACATAAATTTATAGTGGTTAGGTCAACTCGACCTACATCCACTCCTTGGAGGAGCCCTTCGAGTAATGAACTAAACTTAGTGACTCTCCTTTTGTTCCCGCAGCAAGGCAAAAAAGCCTTTACAAACCTCCTTTCCACCAATACCAGTGAGGCAGAGAACCCGACCCCTTTTTGCTTCCTCTTGAAGTAGGCAAAGAACCTTGATCGATTATTGAAGTAGATCTCTCTTAAACCTCCAAGGACTAGGGATGACGATTGGAGAAGATGAGTTGGATCCTTGCTTGGAGAATCCTTTATGAAACCCCTCACAAACTCCACCTCACAAGATCCTCTCTATCTCTCCCTTTCTCTCCCTCTCCTCGAGGCTCTCTCAGGTCAAGATAGTAGTAAAAGATGATCTCTTGGGTAAAAAAAGAGGTCTTAAGTAGAAGAGATTCGGAATAGCTCTTAAGTGCAATAAACAGATATTATTATCCAGGATGATATAAATATTGTCCTGTATGATTAGTACAAATTAAGCTCAATCAACCAGGACAATTTGGGACAATCAGAAGGTTTTTATTCATATTATCCATGATGATAAGATATCATCCTATACGATTAGTACAAGTAATTGAATATCATCTAGAACATTGCCCTGAATGGATGTCTAGATGATGGAAAAATAACCTAATTGTCCAAGACGATCTTGCGATCATCCTGGATAATTAGTTTAATTCAATGCATATCGTCTAGAGCATCGCCAAGAATAGAAGCTGACCAATATTTGATCATCCAGAAACAACTAAGGTTGTTGAACTGATCATCACGATCGATCCTGAGATTGTCCAGAATGATATGATTGAGCAATCAAACCATAATTAAGGTTACTTAGCATCAGGAACCATTTTGTTTATAATTGACTCAAGAAACTAAAAAGATTATAAATTGACTCAGACCTAGTCCACCCAATCTTGAGCTGGTTTAAAATGCAATTTGATCTTATGGGCCTAAAATGTTAGTAGGCAGGTAGTAAATGAGAAATAGAAATATTTGTTATCATCAAAATTATATTCCTTAAAAATAGATTAACAATAATATCCCCCTTTTTTATGATGATTAAACAAATAATCAAAAACAAAAACAACTTCAATCACTATTCAAACAAAAACAAAAACAAAAATTACTTTAAACACTACTCCCCCTTTTGATATCACAAAAAGGAGGAGGAAAAAAGATAGAAAAGAAAAAGTTAGAAAACGAAGAATGAAAGCAAAGTTTTTTTTTAATCAAAGCATGAATATGACACAATCTCCATGTAATTGATTTTAAAGACTTAGTTAACATCATTGAAACCCAAAAATAGTAGAATATTCGATCATGTTAACTATAACTTGGACTTCTTTTAGAGCAAAATCGTCTTTTGAAATAAAAAAAAACCCAACTCAAAAAAAATAATTGGATAAAAAAAGGATATCCATTCAAGACTTATTTTCAAAAAAAAAAAATATATCTTATAGAATAATGTATCAAAGTAATTGTCATAATCACAAAATTCAAAATCAAGCCTTTGAAAAATATCAAGTGACACTTGAATTCTTCTAAGATTTAAAAATTTTGAAAGAGAAGGAAGCTTGCTTTTGTTGGACTCATTTTATGCCTCTTGTCAATTGATTGGCGCTCTTTGTGCATCTTTTGATTTGAGATACACTTTGTGTATATATTTTTTTATTTTAGTGTCATTGCGCACCTTTTGATTTGACGTCATTGGCCACTTTTTTTATTTATTTTTTGCAAGCTAGATACCTTTTTCAAAATTATTAAATATTTTTAGTTATGATTATATCTTCTAGATATTAGAGAAGAAAAACTAACTCTCTAATATAAGAAAGAATGAATCTCAAAATAGAATAAAAAATCATATGATAAATACAACCACAAGATTTTGAAAAATCTGAAGGTAATATAAAGACTTTGAACATTATATATATATAAGATAGATTACTGTAGCAAGATTAAAAAGTTCTCAATTGCAAAGTCTAGTTGTTAATTTTAGATAAACTTTTATTTAGAAAAGAAAATTACACCACTAAAAGAGGTTAGAGGAAGAGAAACAATCAACAGTATTTTCTCCCATTAATAGATTAAGAGATGTAATAAATTGATTACAAATTTTCAAAATACAAAAATATGATATAAAATATCATTTTAATAGTGATCAAAAAAGAAGAAAAACTAAAATAACACAAATAAAATAAAGAAGAGAAACAAAACTAGTAAAAAAGTAAAGTAAGAAATGTGAAATAAAAATAAAAAAGCAACAAAATAGAAGATTTAGAAATCAGTAAACAACAAGTTCATGCATTTATGTCAATCACACCCCAATCTAACCTTAAGGTCCTGAAAGTGTCAAAAGCCAGTGGTTTAATAAAGATGTCAGCCAATTGATTCTCAGTTGTCACATGGTGTAACTCAATATCTCCTTTAGTCACATGGTCTCTAATAAAGTGATGTCTTATGTTAATGTGTTTGGTCCTTGAATGTTGGATAGGATTCTTAAAAATGTATATAACACTAGTGTTATCACAGTGGATCAAAATTATGTCTACAGGTAATCCTAAATATAGAACTTGTTTCTTCAACCAAAGGACTTGGGCCACACAACTCTCTAAAGCAATGTACTCAGCTTCAGCAGTGGAAAGTGCAACATAGTTTTGCTTTCTACTAGACTAGAAGACTAAAGACTATCCTATGAATTGACAAGTCCTAAAAGTGCTCTTTCTATCCACCATACATCCTGTAAACTAGAATAAAAAAATCCAATAATCTCAAAAGAAGTGCTGTGCCTAGGATATCAAATTCATAAGTTTTGGGTCCCCAAAAGATATCTAAGAATTCTCTTAACTACAATCGGATGGAATTCTTTAGGATCAGCTTGAAATCTAACATACAGATAAATACTAAACATTATATTAGGTTATCTAGTAGTCAGGTAAAATAAAGATCCAATCAATCCTCTATGCTTCTTTTGATAAATTAATTTTCCATTTGGGTCCTTGTCCAACCGAACACTGGAGGTTATGGGAGTATTGATTGGCTTAATTTTATCCATTTTATATTTCTTCAAGATGTTCTTTATGTACTTTGATTGATTTCGAAAGGTTTCATCATCTAGTTATCTTATGTTAAACCCCAAAAAGTAGGACAAATCTCTCCCATCATACTCAGCTCAAATTCCCTGCTCATTATTTTAGAAAAATCATAACATAGCCTTTTATCAGAAGATTCAAAAAATATATCATCAGCATAGATCTGAATAATGTGTAATTCATTTCCTACTTTCCTCAGAAAAAGGGTGGTGTCTACACTCCCCTAAACAAATTCCCTTTCTAGTAAGAATGTGCTAAGCCTCTCATACCAAGCTCTGGGTGCCTCATTTAATCCATATAAGGCCTTTTTTAATTTGAAAAGATGATTTAAAATTTGGGAATCTCAAAACCTGGGGGTTGTTCTACAAACACATCATCTTTTATTTCCACGTTTAAAAAGATACTCTTAATGTCCATTTGGAAAAGCCTAAATCCCTTATAACAGGCAAAGGCTAATAGCACTCTAATGGCTTCCAATCTCACTACAGGGGCAAAAGTCTCGTCAAAATCTATCCCATCTATTTGGTTATACCCCTTAGCCACTAATCTTGCCTTATTCCTAACCACCACTCTAGAATCATTCACCTTATTCTTAATGACTCATTTGGTTTCAACTACACTTTATCCCTTAGGTCTTTCTACAAGCTCCCAAACATCATTCATAACAAATTGGTTCAACTCCTCTTGCATGGCTAAGATCCAAAACTCATCAGAAAGGGCTTGGCTTATGTTGATGGGTTCAGTCATTGAGATAACGACAGAGTGGTCCACTTCCTTCCTAAGTTCATGTCTAGTCCTAACTCCATCAGAAGGGTCTCCTAAGATCAGATCTTTAGGGTGACTCGAAAAAGTATCTCCAATCTCTAGGAAAAGTGTGTAAAGGTTCAATCCTTTCCTCTAGATCTATATTTTCTACTCCTTGGGTAACCTCTCCTACTCATTCAGTTTTCTGGTGCTCTACCCTCTTCTCTAAATTTTCTACTCCAGTGGTAATCTCTATAACATCATCATCATCCTCAACTCTAGGCTTTCTAGGATAAGACTCATCAAACACTACATGTGTAGTCTCTTTGACCATCAAAGTCCTCTTATTAAATACCCTAAAAGACTTCCCAATACTAGAATATCCTAAGAACACTCCTTCAGCAGATTTTGGGTCAAATTTTCCTAAGTGAGACTTCCCATTATTGTGAATGAAAACCTTATAACCAAAGACATGAAAGAAGGAAAGATTGGGTGTCCTACCCTTAAGGATCTCATAGGATGTCTTATTTAATTTGGCTCTAACATTCATCCTATTCAACACATAATAAGCTGTGTTAACTTCTTCATCCCAAAAGTATTTTGTAAGTGAATACTTAGCAAGCATGGCTCTAGAGGCTTCCACTAAGGTCCGATTCTTCCTTTCAGCTACCTCATTCTATTGAGGGGTCCTAGGAGCTGAGAAGTTGTGGCTAATCTCCTTGTCCTCATAAAAATCTCCAAATCTCTCATTTTCAAACTCTCCCCCATGGTCACTATGCATGGTCAAGATCTCACAACCTAGCATTTTTGTGAATCCAAGTAAAGAAATCTAATTGAAGTAAACCTCGAGTAGTCATCGACAATCACAAAATCATACTTTCCATCCCAAGCTGGTAGTGTTAATGGGTCCAAAAAAATCTATGTGAAGGACTTCTAAAGGTCTAGAGGTGCTAATGTCCTTAATGGAGTGAAAAGTGGAGTGGATTTGCTTTCCTAATTGGCAGACATCACAAAGATGATCTTTTGAAAACTTAAGCTTGGGAACACCTCTAACTAGTTTTTTTTTGGGTCACTTTCCTAAGGGTTTAAATATTAGCATGACATAATCTCCTGTGCCACAACCATGAATTATCAATAACTATTTTTAAGCAAAATGAAGCAGCACATTCAATATTATTTAAATCAAGCATGTAAATATTATTGATCCACTTTACCTACAAAATAGTGTTATTATTTAAGCTCATAATGCATGAATTTGCCAAAAAATTTATGATGAAGCCCTTATCACAAAGCTGACTGATGCTGAGTAAGTTGTATTTCAGTCTATCGACAATCAAAATATTTTCAATCAGAAGATTCTTAGAATTATCAATTATACCTTCTACTACCACCTTTCTGGTGGTGTTGTCTCCAAGAGTCATCTTGCCTCTTTTCCTGGTCTCCAGTACTATGAATTGATTGGCATAGCCAGTCATATGTCGAGAGCATATGCTATCCAGGTACCACATGCTCTCACGAGGCCTTTTGTGAGAGCTTGCTTACAAAATTATCAAATGCCATATTTTGGAACCCAAACATATTTGGGTTCCTTCTTATGAAAAGTAGAATGCAATACATGTTGTGGATCATGTAACTTGGGTCTCCAGACCCAATATGGGCTATGGTGAATGGTGAAAGTATGTGCTATGTGTTCTAGCATGCCACTTGTAAAACATCTAACTCCAGGAAAAGGATGCACTAATCTACTGCTATGGTGATGCTTTTTATGCGATGCATGAAATTAAGATTTTTTATTTTCAAAGGTTTTTAAATTTTCTAATTTTTTATATTCTTTTTTTAACTCAGAATGGTACAATTTTAAAGAATCATGAGAATCAGATAACTCAACATGCTTTTTGTTTAATGCATCAAACTCATCAAGTAAAGCCATGTGATTTGAATCAATTGTTGAATAATCTTTGAGAAAAATTTCTTGCTCTTTTTATAAATTAAAAAATTCCAATTTCAAGCTAGCATGAGTTTTCTTAAGTTTCCTATTTGATGCATGTATATTTTTCAGAAACTTCAAGGAGTTGCTGATAAGTTAGTTCACATACTTCTTCTTGGTCTTTTTGACCAAGATTATTGTCTGCCATTAAGTACAAGTTTGTTGTCTCCTCCTCAGGTTCAGTTTCAGAGTAATCTGATGTAGAATTTGCCCAGAACGCCTTTTGGAATCGTTTCTTACTCTTATCCATTTTGAGGTTTATTTTCTCCTCACCCTTCTCCTTACTTGGGTGTGCCTTAAGTGTAGGACAATCATCTTTAACGTGTCCAGGCTTCCTGCATTCAAAACAAATTATTTCATTAGAATTCTTAAAATTTTTGCACCCCTTACCTTTATTCTACTTTTGATGATTCTTATGCTTCTTCCTTAGAAAGCTCTTAAATTGCCTTGTGATTCAAGCAACATCATCGCTTTCAGACCTGAAAGAGTCAGTGTCCGAATCGTTCGCCTTAAGTGACACCATTTTCTCTTTCTTCCTTTCACCTTCATCAAGATTTCTTTGGTTCACCCCTTGCTCGTAAGCAATGAGTGAACCAAGTAAGTTATCGATCGAATATGTCTTTAAATCTTTAGATTCAGATATTGTAGTAATTTTTGCATCAAAAGAGGAAGGTAAACATCTTAAAATTTTATTTACTTTTTCATAATTCGAAAGTTCTCTTCCAAATTCATACAATGAAGTAACAATTTGAGTAAACCTTGTATACATTTCAGAAATCGATTCAGAAGGTTTCATACAAAAAAGTTCATAATCATGCTAGAGAATATTCAAATGGGATTGCTTGACTTTATTAGTACCTTCATAGGTAATACATAATTTATCCCAAATTTCTTTTCTTGTAGTACAAGTGGAAACACATATATAATCTTTCGATACCAAAGCAAATAAAAAATAGTTCAAATATTTTACATTTAATTGTGCTAAATCACTATCATCTAGAGTCCATTCAATAAAAAGAAGTGGAACAGTAACGCCATTTAATGTTCTAGTTGGAGGTGTATAACCATCCATAAAAGGCATCCACATGCGATAATCAATTGATTGTAAAAACGTAGACAAGCAAGTTTTCTAAAAATCAAAAGGAATATTATCAAACAAAGGTGGTCGGGTAATAGAATACCCTTTCATAGTATTATGATTTTCCATTGTTAGCCATGGATCAAAATTTAAAAAGTTTTCAAACTTAGTTTTTATAAATCCTGCTATGATACCACTTGAAAGTTCATTAGGGATGTTAAGCACCTAAGAACTAGCCCGAGACTAACCAAGAGGGGGGGGGGGGGGGGGTGAATTGGTATTTTAAATTTTTTTTAGGTAAAGCAAAAACCAAAATCACCACAAAAATTGGAGTGCAAAAAATAAATAAACACGGAATCAAAATAAAGAAAGATCACACCGAATTTATAGTGGTTTTGTCAATCCTTGACCGACGTCCACTCCTTGGAGCACCCTCTGAGTATTTCACTAACTAAGTGTCTCTCCTTTATCTCTCATAGCTAGGCGAAGAAGCCTTTACAATAGACTCCTTTTCACCAATCCCGGTGCTGTAGAGAACCGACTCCTTTTGCTTCCTCCTAAAGCGGGCAAAGAACCTAGACCTTTTGCTGAAGTAAACCTCCCAAGAACCTCCCAAAGATGAAGGATGAAGAATAGAGATCACGACTTGGAACCTTATATGGAGCAACCTTTATGAACCCTCTCACAAACTCCCCCTCACATGTTCATCTCTCTCTCTCTCTCTCTCTCTCTCTCTCTCTCTCTCTCTCTCTCTCACTCACTCCTAAGGCTCTCTCAGGTCAAGATAGTAGCACTCAAGGTCTTTTGCCTGAGAAAATTTGGGTCCTTTAAATAGAATTTTAGGAACCGACTTTATCATCCAGGATGATAGGAATATCTTCATGACCGATCAGTACAAAATAAGCTCAATCAGTCGGGACAATTTAGGATGATTAGAAGAAAATTGGTTACATCGTCCAGGATGATACAATATCATCCAGGCCGATTAGTTCAAATTTGAGCACAATCATTCTGAACATCGCCCGTAATAGATGCTGGCCATATGTCAATCATCCAGGACATCATCCCGGCCGATTCTGTGATCGGCTTGACCAATGTGATCGTATCAATCAGCCTTAATTACTTACTATAATTGCCAGATTAATTTAGGTAAATTATGCTAAATTTTCTAGGCCGATATAGAGATCATCCTGGCTGATAATTTAAATAAAGAATACCTAAATTTATCATGGCGGTTGATTCTTTATGATTTAAGCCTATAATCCTGGCCGATACAAGTATCGTCAAGGATGATTTGCTTAATGTTGGCTACTTAACTAGGATGCCCTAATTAGGATTTTTTTTTTAGTTGAATCGTCCTGGCTGATGTACTCAAAATAGAAAAACTCAGAAAAACCCTCAAGTGTGTGTATGCTACGTTACTTAGCATTAGGAACCACTTTTACAATTGATTCAAGTAAGAAAAAATACAGACTTGACTCAACCTAAATCTACCCGATCTTGAGCTGGCTTGATTTGCATTCAATCTCGTGGACCTGAAAATTTAGTAGACAATGCAGTCATATGAAATCATGAATGTTTGCTATCATCAAAAGTCTAATCCATAAACTTAGATTTTCAATAATTCTTATATGAAAAAATCTAACCCAAGTAAACCTTAAGTAGTAAAAGACAATCACAAAACCATAGACTTTCCCCCCTAAGCTGGCAGTGCTAATGGTTCTAAACAAATCTATGTGAAAGACTTTTAATGATCTAGAGGTGTTAATGACCTTAATCGAGTGAAAAGAGGACTGGACTTGCTTCCCTAATTGGCAAGCATCACAAAGGTAGTCTTTAGAGAATTTAAGCTTGGGGACACCTCTAACTAGGTGTTTCTAGGTCACTCTTCTAAGGGTTTTCATACTGCTATGATATAATCTCCTATGCCACAACTATGAATCACCATCAATAGTTCTTAAGCAAAATGAAGTAGCACATTCAATATTATTTAAGTCAAGCATGTAAATATTATTGATCCACTTTTCTTGCAAAATAATATTATTATTTAAGCTTATAATATAAGTATTTACCAAGAATTTTATAATAAATCCCTCATCATAAAGCTGACTGATGCTGAGCAAGTTGTGTTCCAGTCAATCTAAAAGCAAACCATTTTTAATCAAAAGGTTCTTGGAGTTTCTGATTATACCTATGCCCACCACTTTCCTGGTGGTTTTGTCTCTAAGAGTAACCTTGCATTCAGCCCTGGTCTCCAACGAAATGTATTGGTTAGCATCTCAAATCTTATTTTATGAGCATCCACTGTCTAAGTACCACATGCTCTCATGAGGTCTTTTGTGAGAGCAATCCTATAAAATTATTAAACATAAGATTTAGGAACCAAAATATATTTGGGTCCCTTCTTTTGGAAAGAACAATGTAATATATGTATGTTATGCTGTGAATCATATAATTTAGGTCTCAACAACCAATGTGTATTATGGTGAATAGAGCAAGTGTTTGATATGTGTCCTAACATGCCACATAAAAAACTTGTAATCTTAGGAAAAGGGTTTACTAATCTACTCAAGTGGTGATGCTTCCTTTTAAACTTATGTGATACATATAATATTGGTTTATTATTTTCAAAAGCTTTGAGATTTTTTAATTTCTTGAACTCTTTTTCTAACTCAGTATGAGATGTCTTCAAGAAATCATATGCATCAAATAATTCAATATGTTTTTTATTCATTACATAAAACTCATAATGTAGTGATATGTGATTACTATCGATTATAGAATAATCTTTAAGTAAAATTTCATGCTCTTTTTGTAAATTTAAAAAACTTAATTTCAAACTAACATGTGATTTCTTAAGTTTACTATATGATGCATGAATTTTTTAAGAAACTTTAAGTAGTTGCTCGTATATTAGTTCACATACTTCTTCTTAGTCACTTTGATCAAGATGATCGTCAGCCATCAAGCATAAGTTTTTTATTCCTCTTCAGCTTCAGTCTCAGAGGAGTCTGATGCAGAATTCGCCTAGAATGCCTTTTGAAACCTCTTCTTATCTTATTTAAACTTGGATTTTTCCTCACCCTTTTCCTTGCTTGAGTGAGCTTTAAGTGTAGGATAATCAACTTTAATATGTCCCGGCTTCCTACATTCAAAATAGATCATATCATTAGAATTCTAAAATTTTTTGCTACCCTTAACTTTATTCCACTTCTAATGGTTCTTATGCTTCTTTTTTAGAAAGCTTTTGAATTGCCTCATGATTAAGGTAACATCATCGCTTTCAGACCCAAAAGAGTCAGTTTTCATGTCATTGGCCTTTAGCACCACAGATTTCTCCTTCTTTTTCTCACCTACATCAAGGTTTCTTTGATTCACCCCTTGCGCATAAGCAATGAGTGATCTAAGTGAGTTATTAATTGAATAGGTATTTAAATCTTTAGATTCAAAAATTACAGTAATTTTAGCATCAAAGGAAGAAGGCAAACACCTCAAAATTTTATTAACCTTTTCATAATTTGTGAGTTCTCTATTGTAACTCGATCACTATGAATTGGGTTGTTAAACCTAAGCTTATGTCCCAGCGGCTAACCAAGAGGGGGGGGTGAATTGGTAATTAAAAAATTAATCCCTCTTTTTAAATTTTTAAACCGAAAAATAAACTTTAATGAGTTTTGTAGAAATAAAATTTTCAACCACAAATTAGAAACAAAAATCAACAAAATAAAAAGCAATAAAAAATAAAAGACAATATTTATAGTGGTTCGATCAAACTTGACCTACATCCACTCCCCAGAGGCACCCTCCGAGTATTACACTAATACAATTAGTGAGTCTCCTTTTTCATCCACAACAAGGCGGAGAAGCCTTTACCAAAACTCTTTCCACCACTACCCGGTGCTGCAGAGAATCGTCGTCATTTTACATTCTCCTAGTGTGGGCAGAAAACACTTCGATTGTTCACACTCTCCAAGTGTGGGCAGAGAACCCTTCGACTGTTCACACTCAGAGTGTGGGCAGAGAACCCTTCGGTTGTTCATACTCTCTAAGTGTCGGCAGAGAACCGGATCTCCTTGACATATATTTTCACAAGAAATCCAGAATGAAGAAAAAAAAAGAGTGAAGTAATCCCAAATCACAAGTAGAGATTCTTACCTTTGAATACCAAGTGAAGCCTTCACACTCCAGTAGTAGGAATCCTCCTTTGAACACTTTCTTACACTCTCTCCTTGACTCTTCTTTTAATAGGCACAAAGATCAGTGGACAAAAAGATTTGGTGGTAGTCCAAATTGGACTTTATATAAAAGAAATAAGAAAAACCATCCAAAAACTACAAAATTTCAAGTCAATAAGCAATGGATCGTATCGTACGATCGTGGATCATCCTAGATGATTTTATTTAAATGCATTGGAAATGAACATAATGTATATGGGTACGAAATGACTTCGTACACAGACATCGTCCTGTATAAACTAGGTTCGTCTGGTACGAACAGTTATTTCCATAGGTCGGTTCCCTAAAACTGCAGAATGTCACTAAAAGTTTAGAGTCGGTTCACTTCATCCTGGGATGAATTATGGGTTCATCCGAATGAAATTTTCTAGAGAGCAAATTGTCCCGGGATGAATACAGTTTGTCCTGGATGATAGTACTCCAGAGAGCAACTCATCCTGGAACGAATACACTTCATTTTGAAAAAAAATTTTCCAGATAATATTTCATCCTGGGACGAATACACTTCATCCTGGACGATCAGAACTTAGAAAAATTTTCTCCAACTCATGTTCATTTCATTGCTCTTACGAGGAGATAACTGACCTGATTGTCCCATATGATTAGTAAAAATTTCTCAAGATCTCCTAAAGTGTGTGTGTGTATTCACTCAATTACAATCACTCCCTCTCAAACTTAATTCAAAGAGAAATAAAAGTTTTAAATACACAAAGTGTCTCATGCTGAATTTGATTTGAAGCATTTGTAGTATGGAGTTTGATTTTCCTGAAATATTAGTACACATAAGAGAAAAAATAACTCTTCCAAAAAGTGTTAGGAGATTACTTTACATAAAATAATAATATTTGAAATCATCAAAACTATACACATTGCAAAAATATAAAACATGCAAATAGCAACTCTTTTAATAATCTCTCCCTTTTTGATGATGGAAAAACAATTATTGTTTGTATAATTTTTTAATTAAAAAAAAAATCTCCTAAACTCCCCTTGAATTGATGAACACATGTAAATAAGGAGGTATTTTTAGAAATATACAACAAACAAAAATAAAACAAACACACAATGTATAAACATACACAAAACACAAAACAAAAAACAAAAATACACACACACACACATATAATACAAATCAAACATAACCAAAACCTTGATACAAATAATTTCTCCCCCTTTTTGACAACAGCAAAAAGTAAAGAAGAAAACAACTTGAAGTGTAAGTAGACATATGAAAATCATTTGATAATTCAATCTTGAAAGTGATCAAAATAAGTTATGTAAATAAAATTAAAACATTAGGAAATTCATATTAATTCATAGAATTTAAGAAGAGATATAACATTGATAAAAGAAAGAATATATCAAAAACATGAGTCAATTTAGACTCTAAGATAGAGAAAATCATTGTAAAAAGGATGAATAGAAAATTTGTATATTTTAAATTTCAATATAGAATATAAATGTACATTAGATCAATTTCAATTAAGAGATTAAAAGATAATGGGAAGAAATAATTACCACATGTGGCATTTTGTGCATCTTTTTTAAATTATTGGCACATTTTTGTGCATTTTTTTACTTTTGAGCTTATTTTGTGTCTTTTTTTCTACTTGTGAACCATTGCACATTTCTTTTGATTTGTGTACATTTGTATATTTTTTTCAGAGTAATTTTGATCTTTTCAAAATTAATAATCAAAGGTTTCAAAATTTTTTAAGTGCATAAATATTTATTGATAAGTGAAATTTAAAATAAGAAAACATCATAGTTGCAATAATAATATTAGAATTAATGTAGTCTAAATAAGAGACATGAAATTGACAATTTTAATTATATCAAGTTATAAACAGAATTTAAATTTAGAAAAAAAAAATAGATTTTCTATTGAATTTAATTTTGACTTGCATTTAAAGTATAGCACTATTAAGATAAAAAAATCTAATGATTGTCATAAAGACTAAGACACATTTCAATACCATTAAAGCCAAAACACGAGAACATATATTTATATCACTATGAAGATATTACAATCTAAGCTGAGGATATCAATACAAAAATTAAACATCTAAAGAAAAGAAAATACAACAAACTTACTTATAACATTAACTAACACATAAAATATAGTTATATATAAAATTAAGTGCAACTATCACTGAGAAGGACCTTGATCTGGAGGAGGAGGAGGTGCAGCACCGAAGATGTTGAAGTACACATCATAAGCACATTGGTACTGATATCAGTCATATGATACCTCATAAAATTAATGTCATGCTGATACTGTGTGGTCTGCTGTTGACGATGAGTCTCAATTTGATCAAAATGTTATTCAAAATGAGTCTCTATGCGATGAAATCTTTGAACCAAATCTTAATAATTTGGTTCATTGGCGGGTGCAGGTGCAACTTTTGGTTCTTCCTCTGTATTACTAATGACATGTGTTTTACTTGGTTGTTCTTTGAAGATTGCTCTAAATGACCCGTCATTGTAGTAGAGCGGTTCTTCAAACTCTTGATCAGGATGAACCAAATTGTATTTCTTGTCCAGAATATAGGCAACTAGATGTCCTAAGGCGATGTTCTTCTTTCTCTTATGCTCTACATGTCCAATTTCAGACAGCCCATAAATATAGTCAAGGATAAGTTGGGCTTCATCTATAGGTTCTTTAGTCATGATCAAGAAGGTCACCATAGAAAGAAGAGGGGTAATGTTGATTCTATCACCAGCTTTAGGAATTATAGAAGTTTAATGACATGCTGGATGATACGTATATTTCAAACGAGATCGGATACTCTAGCCACATGTTTGTTCATATTGTTTCCTCTAATCACATTATTAATTTCATATCATGCATAATCATGAGTGTTGATCAAGTGATGGGCTCTAGCTCCCTCTGTCCTTAAATTCAAAAAGTCTCCTAGGTCAGCCTTGGTGATTTCAACATTTTGTTTGAAGACAAAGGAACGGATTATAGAGTGGCCAGAATTAAATGACATGTTGGCGAGGAAGTAGTGAAATGTTTCTTTATTATAGAGATAGATGATGGTAAGGATAAAACCAAACTATGTTGAAGCAAATAAGTTCATCACCTGAAAGGTAAATTTTTCTTGGATTAGGATTCTGGAGGGTGTGATCTTCGCTGAGGCAAACCTAGGAAAAGATTCCTCATTTGCTTTGGAAAGGAAGTTTTTAGAAGGATTTCTATGTGGTTTTCTAGCCAAAACCTTTTGTCTCTTACTCGAACTTGTCATTTGAAAAAGATATAAAGTACAAAAGAAATTGAAAGAGAAGTTTAGAGTGTGACTGTTGAGTTCAAAAGCCTTTCTATTTATTGAAAATGATACATTCGTACCAGACAAAAATTTTTTGTCCTATACAAATTTTTTGTTTTGTCACGTACGAAAAAATTTCATATGGACGAACCAATGCGTAAAAAAACAACTTTTTGTAGTCAACACAACTTACGAAGCATCCTTTCATACAAACTTTGACCAGATTGATTGTACAGACGAACACATGTTCATCCTAGGATGATCAGAACATATGATCATTTTAATGGTAGTTAAAACTGTCCCTTACATCGAACCGACATGTGTTCATCTGGACGAACCAAAGGTTCGTACGTACGAAGTTCGTATTAAAAACTAACTTATCCATTCAACTGCTTTATTCATTCGTCTCGTAGTTTTAAAACATTTTGTCCTGGACGATCGTGATGATCGTACAGACGAAGTGACAATTAAAACACTGAAAAATGCACTCAAATAGTTCAAAATCCAACTGTTTGACACACTACACAAATCGTCCCATATGAAAAAATTTTGTCCTGGACGATTGTCATCAAAATTTTTAAATTTTTGCACTCAATAAAAACTAAAACACAAAACAATGAGAAAAACATAAACTCTAAATAAAGAAAATCACACATACAAGTTCATAAACACATAAAAACACACAAACACATTAACTAGTATACAAACATTAATGTTGCAAAAATATTTTTATTTAAGCATTTAAATCAATCACACCAAGCCGGGTTCTTAATGTACTGAAAGTATCAAAGGATAAAAGTTTTGTAAAAATATCTGCAAGTTGATTTTCAGTAGAAACATGAGTGAGTTCAATTTCTCCTTTGGATAAATGATCCCTTATGAAATGATGCCTTATATCTATATGTTTGGTTCTTGAATGTTGAATAGGATTTTTAGAAATACAAATAGACAATAAATTGGAATAGTGCCTATAGTTAATCCTAAATCAATTAATTGTTATTTCAACCAAAAAACTTGTACCACATAACTTTTTAAAGCAATGTATTCAGCTTCTGCAGTAGATAGGGCTACTGAATTTTTTTTCTACTGGACCAAGAGATTAGAGAATTTCTAATAAATTGACATGTTCCAGAAGTGCTCTTTCTATCCACCCTACAACATACAAAGTCAGAATCTGAATAACCAATTATTTCAAATGAAGAGCTAAACATAGGATACCAAATTCCTAAGTTCTGAGTTCCTAACATATATCTTAAAATCCTTTTCACTACTTTCAAATGTGATTCTTTTAGATATGATATAAATCTGGCATATAAGAAAACACTAAACATGATATCGGGTCGGCTAGTAGTCAAGTAAAGTAAAGATCCAATTATCCCTCTAAATTTCTTTTGATCAACAGATTTTCCATTAGGGTCCTTTTTCAACTGAACTGAGGAACTCATTGGTGTACTAATAAGTTTAGCATTATCCATTTCATACTTTTTAAGGATGTCCTTAACATACTTTGACTGACTAAAAAATGTATCTTTCTCAATTTGCTTAATGCTAAATTCTAGAAAGTAACTTAAATCTATCATTAGACTCATCTCAAATTCACTACTCATTGTTTTAGAAAAATTATCACAAAGATTTTTATTTGAAGATCCAAAAATGATATCATCCACATATATTTGAACAATGAGTATATCCTTTTCACATTTCTTTAAAAAGAGAGTTGTAACCACACTTCCTTTTTCAAAAGATCTTTCAAGTAAGAGGGTGCTCAACCTCTCATACCAAGCCCTAGGTATCTGTTTCAATCCATATAATACCTTTTTCAACTTGAAAACATGATTTGGGTATTTAGAATTTTCAAAACCTGGTGGTTGTTCTACAAAAACATCTTCTTGAATTATCTCATTTAAAAAGGCACTTTTTACATCCATTTTATATAATTTGAATCCTCTAAAACATATAAAAGCTAGTAAAACTCTAATTACTTCAAGTCTAGCTGCAAGGGCAAAATTCTCCTCAAAATCAATCTATTCAATCTGATTATACCCCTTAGTAACTAAACTAGCCTTATTTCTAATGACTACTCCTGAGTCATTCATTTTGTTTTTGAATACCCACTTAGTTCCAACTACACTTTGATCCTTTGGCCTTATAGTTAATTCCCAAACTTTATTTCTTACAAATTGATTCAACTCTTTTTGCATTGCCAAAATCCAAAATTCATACGAAAGTGCTTGATCAATATTTGTGGGTTCTATAGTTGAAATAAAGGCTGAATGATTGACTTCTTTGTTTAATCCATGCCTAGTCCTTACACCCTCAGTTGGTTCACCTATAATCAATTCCCTTGGGTATTTTTTAGAAAATCTCAAATCTCTAGGCAAAGAATTTTCTATCTTCAAATTTTCTTCCACATTTTCTTCCAAATTTATTTTATCAATCTTTTAGGAGTTAATCTAAATTTTATCTTCTATAACATTTGGCTC
This sequence comes from Dendrobium officinale, assembly GCA_019514585.1. Lineage (NCBI taxonomy): Eukaryota > Viridiplantae > Streptophyta > Magnoliopsida > Asparagales > Orchidaceae > Dendrobium > Dendrobium officinale. Next base: position 20,814,401 of record CM033698.1, read on the forward strand.
TTCCATAATTCCAGATCATCAAATACAACATGTGTGGTCTCCTCAATTACTAAAGTTCTTCTATTGAATACTCTATAAGATTTTCCAACACTTGAGTATCCAACAAAAATTCCTTCATCAGATTTTGGATCAAATTTTCCTATGGCAGATTTTTCATTGTTTCATAAACACATTGCAACAAAAAACATACAAATGAGACAAATTAGGTGTTCTTCCTTTTAGCAACTCATAGAGTATTTTATTTAGTTTAGATCTCACATTCACTCTATTCAGAACATAACATGCAGTGCTAACCGCCTTAGCCCAAAAATATTTAGGAAGTGAGTATTCTGTCAACATTGCTTGGGCGGCTTCTATTAATGTTCTATTTTTCCTTTTGACTACCCCATTCTGCTGAGAGGTTCTAGATGCAGAAAAATTGTGATCAATTCATTTCTCCTTACAAAATTCTTTAAATTTTTTATTCTCAAATTCTCCTCGATGATCACTTTGTATAAAAATAATTTCACACCCAAGTTTTCTTTGAATTCAAGTCAAAAAATTTTTAAATTCCTCAAATAATTCACTCTTATGAAATAAAAATCTAACCCATGTGAATCTTGGGTAATCATGCAAAATCATAAATCCGTATACCTTCCCTCCTAGACTCACAGTTTTAACTAGTCCAAAAAGATCCATATGCAAAATCTCTAATGGTTTACTAGTTCTAAGATCCTTATTGGACTGAAAAGATGACTTCACTTGCTTTCCTGATTGACATGCATCACAAAGGTGTTCCTTAGTAAAGTCTAGTTTTGGTATATATCTCACTAAGTTCTTTTGGGCAATCCTTCTAAGGTTTTTCATGCTAGAATGACAAAGTCTCTTATGCCAAAGCCATGACTCATTAGATACAATTTTTAAACAAAAAGTAATAGGAGATTGAATATAATTCAAGTATAAAATATAAACATTATTTACCCTTTTACCATTCAAAACATTTTTATCATTTAGGCTTAATATGCAGCTAGTAGGAAAAATTTTTATACAATATCCTTTATCACACAGCTGGCTTAAACTTAACAGGTTGTGCTTTAAGCCTTCTACTAATAACACATTCTCGATGTAAAATTTATTAAAATTTCCAATCATACCTGATCCAACCACTCCTAACTTCCAGCGATATGAATTGTGCGGTATCTCCAGTCATATGCTTTGAACATCCGCTGTCCAGGTACCATATGCTCTCATGAGGTCTTGTGTGAGAGCGAACCTGTAAAAATATCAAACATTAGACCTGGGAACCCAAACAAGTTTGGATTCACCTTTTGGCAATTTATAATCAGATGCATGTATTATATGTTTAGGTTTATGCATCTTAGGTCTCCACACCAAATAAGTTTTCATCTTCAAAGTACAGGTATGAGCTATATGTCCAAACAATTCATAATTATTATATTTTACTTTTGGAAATGGTTTCCTAAGTTTTTTACCATTCATCTGTCTATTCAGAGATTGTATAAATTTAGGATACAGAATAGGATTAGTAAAATCTTCAAGTTTAGGGGGTATCCTATTATCCTCGAGAGCTTTTATCGTTAATTTATAAAATGAATTCATATCTTCCAAAATTTGATTAATATAATTTGATCTATAAATCCTGCTCTCCGATTCATCCTTAAAATTTTTAAAAACTTTTTTAAGTTCAGCATAAGATGATTTTAAATTTTCATATTTTTTGTTCAAGTCATCAAACTCATCAAGTAATTTTATGTGGTTGTTATCAATTAAAGCATGATCTTTCCTAAAGATTTCATGTTTCTTTTATAATTCTTCAAACTCTAAACTTAGACTAGCATGCATTTTCTTCATTTTCTTATGTGCATCATGCATGTGTTCAGAAACTTCAAAAAATTTATCATAGGTTAAATCACATACCTCTTCTTGATCCGACTGATCAAAACTATCAGCCATTAAGCACAGATTAGTGACTTCTTCTTCCTTTTTAGTCTCTCATGAATATGAAGCTGAGTCTGCCTAGAAGGCTCTTTAAAACTTCTTCTTACCCTTATTTACAATTGGTTTCTCATCTACCTTCTCCTTGATAGGAGTAGCTTTGAGTTTTGGGCATTCAGTCTTGATATGATCAGGTTTCTTGCACTCATAGCAAATCACATCATTTGAAACCTTGGCATTTCTATTAAATTTACCCATTTTCCAATGCTGGCGTCTCTTCTGCTTCCTCTTCAGAAAGCTTCTGAATTATCTAGTCATCAATGCCTTCTAAAAAATAAAAATTAATGAAAAATAAAAGATATAAGATTTATAGTGGTTCGGTCAAACTTGACCTACATCCACTCCGTGGAGGCACCCTTTGCGTATTGCACTAATACCACTAGTGACTCTTTTTTTGCACCCACAGCAAGGTGGAGAAGCCTTTACAAATACTCTTTCCACCACTACCTGATGCGGTAGAGAACCGTCCTCCTTTTATACTATCCCCAGTGTTGGCAGAGAACCGTCATCCTTTTACACTCTCTTAGCGTGGGTAGAGAACCCTTTGACTGTTCACACTCTCCAAGTGTGGGCAGAGAACCTTTCGGCTATTCACACTCTCCAAGTGTCGGCAGAGAACAAGATCTCCTTGATAGATCTTCTCATAAGAAATCTAGAAAGAAGAAAGAAAAGAGTGAAGTAATCCCAAATCACAAGTAGAGATTCTTACATTTGAATACCAAGTGAAGCCTTCACGCTCTAGTAGTAGTAATCCTCCTTTAAACACTCTCTTACACTCTCTCCTTGACTCTTCTTACACTCTCTCCTTGACTCTGGGTAATATAATACCCTTCCGCAGTGTTACGATTACTAGAGTTAGGCATGGATCGAAATTCAAAAGTTTTCAAAAACTCAATTTTATTATTCCCGCTCCAATTCCGCTTAAAAGTTTAATAGGGGTGTTAGAATCTTATGAACTAGCCCAAGGCTAATCAAGAGGAGGCGGGGGGTGAATTGGTATATTTAAAAAAATTTCTCAATCAAAATAAAAATTCAAACCAAAGTTCACTACAAAGAAAATCAAAGTGTGGAAATTAAATGCAGAAAAAGCAGTATTAAAGAACATATAAAATTATATTGGTTTGGTCAATTTGACCTACATCCATTCCCCAAAAGCGCCATCCAAGTATTGTACTAAACTCAGTGACTCTTCTTTTGCTCTCAAAGGAAGGTGGAGAAGCCTTTACAAACCTCCTTTCCACTAACACTGATGAGGAAGAGAACCTGACTCCTTTTTGCTTTCTCCTGAAGTGGGTAGAGAACCTTGATCGATTTTTGAAGTAGATCTCTTTCAAACCTCTAAGGACTAGGGATGACAATTGGAGAAGATGACTTTGATTTTTTCTTGGAGCAACCTTTGTGAAACCACTCTTAAACTCCCCCTCTCAAAATTATGAAAGTTCGTTAGGGATGTTAAGCCATATGAACTGGCACAAGGCTAACCAATAGGGGGGGTGAATTGGTATTTTTTTTAAAAAAATCTTTAAACAAAGAGAATAATGAATATCATAAATCAAAATCACCACAGAAAAACAAATGAAGAAATTTAAATGCGGAAGTAGTAACAACAAGAACAAAAGGGTTTATAGTGGTTCGGTCAACTCGAACTACGTCCACTCCCCGGAGGCACCCTCTGAGTATTGCACTACAATCGTGACTCTCCTTTAGCCCCCACAGCTAGGCGGAGAAGCCCTTACAAACATCTCCTTTTTGCCACCAAGGCAAGGAAGAGAACCCAATTCCTTTTGCTTCCTCCTGAAGCAGGCAGAGAACCTCGATCAATCGCTGAAGCATACCTCTCCCAACCACTCCAAGGATAAGAGACTCTAGGAAAGAAGAAGTGGAACAATGCTTGGAGCAACCCTTGTTAACTCCCTCACAAGCTCCCCCTCACAAGATCCTCTCTCTCTCTCTCTCTCCTTTAGCTTTTCTCAGGTCAAGACAATAGCCAAGGATGTTCAAAAACATTAAATAATAACTCTTAAATAGAAGAGATTCAAAGGAGCTCAATAAATGCAAGTTGCCGACTTTATCATCCAGGACGATAATAATATCGTCCTGCACGATCAGTTCAATTCACAGAAGATTCCGGACAGAACAACACCATGAAGATGATCTGGATGATTTAAAATTGGCTTGATCATCCAGGCCGATCCCACGATCATCCCGGCCAATCAGTTCGAATCAGAGAAAAATCGTCTAGAGCATCGCCCTGAATTCGAACTTTTCGATCCTAATCGGCCAGAACATTGCCCTGAATTTGTGCTGGCCGATATTTATCGTCCAGGAGCAACTAATGGTTTTTGAATAGATCGTACTGACCAATACTGAGATAGTCCAGGATGATGTGATCGTATCAATCATCATTAATTACTTTCTTGATTCCTGGATCAATTTAGGCATAATTATGTAATATCACCCAGCCCGATCTCGCGATCATCCTAGCCGATATCCAAAAATACAGAATACCTAAATTGATTATGGCAGTTATTTTTTTTTTGTTTTGAGCATATCATCGTAACCGATAGAAGTATCATTCAGGACTATCAGTTAATTACGGCTGCCTTAACTAAGAAATCCTAATTAAAACTTCTATTTTGAACTCAATTGTCTAGGCCGATATAAATATCGTCCGGGATGATGTGAGTAAAAATAGAAATTCTAAATCTCTAAGTGTGTGTGTAGGGTTACTTAGCATTAGACACTTCACCAGAATATAATTGAATCAACAAAGGAAAAAGAAAAATACATACTGACTAAGACCTAGTCTACCAAATCTTGAGCTGGTTCCGTTTGCTTTCTGATTTCGTGGTCCTAAAATGTTAGTAGAAAAAGGCAGTAAAAGTGTTTGCTAACATCAAAATCACAATCCATGAAACCATGTTTGCAACAATCTCCCCCTTTTTTATGATGGCAAACACTTTGATGATTATAGCAGTGTAATTCAAGAATTTCAAAAATTCAGAGTAGAAATAAGTGCTAGTTGGAGAGCTATCACTTTTTTTTTTCTTTCTACTTAATAGGTGCTTGTAGACAGTAATTTTGAGAGATTTTAGGTAGATGTAGTTGAGGCTATTGAGATCTATTTGTTTGTTGGAGAGTTTGTTGTTTGTAAGAGCTGTTTGATAGCTTTTAGTTGTTTGGAGAGTTCTTTGTTCTTACTTAGAGAGTTACTATTACTAGTTGTAGAGCTATCAGCTGTTTGGAGAGCCATTATTTTTTTTTTTTTTGTGAAGAAATGCAAATTTGCATTAAAAGAACAAAAACCTAATACAAAATAGAAAGCAAAAGCAAACCCTTTAAAACTATCATAATGAACATGCGATTCACTAAATTCCATTTTAGATCCATTTGGGTGATGGGGATACCAAATAATTAAACAACCTAAAAGGTTGGTTAGTATCCTAGCTTTCCCAAAAAATGAAAAATGAAACCTAGTAAAAATCCCATATTTCATCATAATGGGAGAGCCATTGTTAGTTGGTACATAGGATGCATTACTCGAAACATTTTATTTTTGAATTTTCTTTTATTTTAATTGCATTAATTATTTATATGAATTAATTTAATTAATTTTCAACTAAAATTAGTTTTCCATTTAAATTCAATTGCTCGACTCATTAATTATATTTAAAATTACTTAATTATTTGAATTGATTGTTCAATTAATTAATTTTAATAGTTTTAGATTGAATTTAATGTTTCTATAATTAAGTATTAATTAATTAATTTTTAATTTTAATTTTAATTAGGTTAAAGTTTCTCATTTTTAATTAAATGTTTTAGATCAATCATTTTAATTAACTTTTGAGCTCATCAATTCATTGGTTTGCAGTTTAATATTGGAGTTAAATAAACTATTCATTTTAGTTCAGTTATCTAGATTAAGTTGTTTGCTTAATTGGTTCAATCAATTACTTTTAAATTAAAGTTTTAAAGTTCTAGAATTTTTTTTTTTAAAAATTATATTATGGTTTTAAAGTTAATTAGTAATTTAAGTATGATCTGTTTTAATTTAAATTAATCAATTAAATTAGTTTAGAGTTCAATTTTATTTTTAGTTGATTTTTAATTAGATTATTTAAATTGCAAGAGTTTAATAACTAACTAAAAGAAGTTTTAAAACTTAATTTTGATTATATTTAAATTAAACATTTAATTACAAATAGCATTGGCTTATTAATTAGTTAATTAAAAGTTCTAATTTTAAGAAAATTTAATGAGACAGATATCCATTTTTTTAAGCAAATTCCACTTCCAAAAGTCCTTGTAAAAAAAAAGTATACTCTTGCAGGGAATTCGTTAGTTTCACAGGATATATAATTTTCATTGTATTATGGCATTCGAGGTAGGGGAGGGCACTTGCCCTTTTAATCCGCCCAGTCGAAAAGATAATCAATGGCTAAGGATTTCGGGAAGTTGTCATTCCCAAAAATCATGTTCTGAAGCTTTGATTTGGTGAATGCAGCCTCTGATTTTTTTGAGATTACGAGCACCTGTTCTGCTTTACTTCTTTTTTTTTTATTGAGATTAATACTAATATTAATATAATTATTAATATCATTATAATATAATTAGTATAATACTATAATAATTCCTTGTAATCTTCCTCCACGCTTACTGCTGAAATAAAGATATAGGTTCGGACATCCAATAAAAAATTGCCCCGCACCTGCGCTTTTGGCTGCAGTTTTGACTGCGCTTTAGGTGCGCTTTATTTGTACTTTGACTGACTGCGCTTTGCCTGCGCTTACCTACGTTTAATTAAAAAAAAAATTTTATTAATATCCGATATCCGAACACAAAGCCAAGACACAAGCTCGTTTGCGTTAAGGAAGGAGTTGCTTGTGTCTTGGCTTTGTGTGTGGAGTAGGAAGATCGTCACCTTGAAGGGAGAAGGATTTGCATGCAGGCTGTTCGCGTAAGGCCAATCAGACGGAGGTGTTGAATGCAAGAAATTGAGACAAGCCAGGAATCAGAACTCCTCTTGCAATATGTACGTTATTAAGCGTAAGGCCATTTTGCCCATTTCTTGGATGTTTTATACGGATCGTTCACTCGACGATGTGCATGCCATTTTTTTTTTTTTTTTTTTGAACGTGGCGACGTGCTCAAACTTTCACGTGATAACTAAAAAGAAATTCATGATATCTTTGTTTGGCTCATAGAAACTGGCATTAGAGTCTGAACTATCATCATTTCATTTTTTTTAATTATTTAACCAGTCTTCCAAACTATCCGATATGGCAATTTATGTGTTTCTTTTAGTCTGACATCATCATTTTCTACTGTTTGATGAGTCATGGCCATGGGAAATCCACTAGCAAAGCAGTTGGCACATCTTTTGAGCACTTTTGTTTTAAGCACCATACCATATTGTAACAAGCTAGTTGATTGAACAATTTTTTTAAAGGAAAAATAAAAAATAAAAATTTGACCAAAACAATTTTTTTAGTTTAGGGTTTATCTTGGAGCAAGTTGTCTTTATAATTTGGATATTGAAAAGCCCATCTATATTTCTCAAATATACAAAACTTTGTGGTTGATATTATTAACATATGATGATTTCATGTAGCAGAACTAAGTTGGTGATTAATTATTTAATGGCATGATTATAGTTCTAAGCCATAATGAGCTCACATAGAATCTCGTCCATATACACTCTCCACAGTTATTGGTACTTTTATCAATCATATTGGAAACCCATTCCCATCATGAAGCTATAGGGTACCAACTACAACATGTTTGATAGCTTGCTATCTTTGTCAGGAATGGCCTTTGGGTCTTCGCCTCAGCATCCACAATTAGAAATCATAGTTAATCATCCCATAATTCAATAACCAAAAAACATTCATGAATTCAATATGCCAACCAAGAAGGTACAGCTAAAAACATCATTGTTGTGAACTCCTGAACACAAAATGGGGTTAAACTTTCCACACTTACTGTTGGGGCTAAACTTCCATTTTCTAAATGCAAGCACGTTCATATGGTTTTATTGGAAATTGAACATAATCAACCAACATTTCATATGTAGGAGTAGACAATATCATGCATTTAAGGCTCCCTTGGTTAGATCTTTTTATTGATATTCTATGTTGAACTTTCCAAAATAGTTATGTTTTACATGCGGTTAGATCTTAATTTTTCTATGACTTTAATTTTTACATTTTATAATGTTGCAATTTTATTAAATTTTAACGAATTGTCTCCCAACATATTTATTATCCATTTTCGCGTGACAATTTTTTTTCATCTTTCTTTGAAAATTTAGACTTATATGATCCCTTTTCTTTCTCCAGATTATGGATTTTGAATAGACTAGGCCTAGGTTGATGCCTAACATAGAGCCTTTCGAGGATCATATGTACAAGGAGATTGACAGATTTGATCCTTCCTATTCTGCTTCTGTTCGAGATCAATAATTATGGCATATGGTGATGTTGATAGACATATGCTGGCTTGTTTACTTTCTCTCCTCATCTATATGTATACGATTCATAGCTTCCTTTGGACCAAGATTCGACGAATTGGGTTATTACCTTTAGGCTACGTCACAACTACAGTTCACTAGACCACATTATTTAGGGATTGAGTTATGGTGCTTAGGAAGTGTTGCAGCCGGTTGCAGACCTTATAGAGCATACATTGTACTATCAAGCTTTTTGGGCTCTAGTCTTTCATGCCATAAGATCGATGAGCAGCGCTATGATTAAGTATTTGGCAGACCTATTTGGATGTTGAGGGGTTATGTATGTTGGACCTATTATATTCTGAGATCACATCATAAGATCCTCAAATAGGAAGGGGTTTATAGGGCAATATATGTTTGATTGTTCAACTACAGCTGACTTTCCATTCTTGGCTCCAAGGGTTACTAGAGAACTAGGACAGTGTAACCAACACCTGTTGGATTGGGCCAAATGAGATGGCCATCTCACTTTGGGACATACATCTAGTTTCTGGTTTGCCTATTTTGGGGATCCCCTACCGGGAGTGCATTTCCCATGATTATTACCTTTTTAGTTGTCATTCATTTGGCCAGCATAAAAGGGAGGATTTTGTATATTTTGGCAGACTTCATCAGTGTCTATCTCACTACCGTCACTTGTATAGATAGAGGAGCCATCAACACCAAGTTATAGTATCCCTAGAGGATTAGAATGAGAACCTTATAGTCAGAAGACATATACTCTATAGTCAGCTCATCCTTAGGATCCATTTGAAATAGGATTTCAGCCTACTTAGCTGCCTTCTACTAGCTTTTTTGAGCATGAGACAACATGATAGACACAACCTATTTATGCTAGTTGGGTTTTTGAGGGTATGTCTTTGGTGGCTTTCATAGCCACTTGGTTGAGTAGTTTTCTTTTTTGAACTAGGACAGGGCCTTTAGCCCTAATACACCTTTCATGGCAAGTCTGATTACTAGTGAGAGACAGGTTTTGTTAGCTCCAGCTCTTCTTGCACATATATACTATGGCTTTGGACAGATTTTAGCTTCTTATAGTTGTCGTCAGCATATTGTTTAGATGACATGGCATTATGTTCGCGGGTGGGTGAATATACTTATAGAAGTAGCTTTAAATTGTACCGAGTAGCTTGGATACTATACAAATCTCTTCTTTCCATTTCTGATTCAGTTAGCCAAGGTGACTTCAGCCATAGACTAAGCTCAGATCAGGTTGTTCATTTTTGTACCCTTATATGTGGCTGGACATTTCATATTGATCTACATATCTCCCATTAATGATTTTCCATCTAGGAGCCTCTAAGTGTTTCACTTCAGAATTCTTTGACTAAGAGGGATCATCCCACATTTCTATCTAGGACTGGTTATGCGCCAATTGTCTCTTACTTCATTAGCATGAGGCTTGGTTAGCCCTATTAAAGGAGGGGCAATTTTATAGTTTTGGAGTGGTATAACAACATCAAAGCAACATGATAATTTGGTTTTGTTTAGGCCACTCCCTTAGATGGACTTCCAGCACTTCTTTAGGTGACATCATCATCATTTGAGCTCCCTCTCTTTTTTATCTTTCCTTGAGGTAGCCACCATGACATAGGCTTTACCTCTTTAACTTGGGATAGGATCCCACTTCTATATAGCATCTACAGATGGCTTCTACTGTCATTGTACACATATGGCTGTCCGAGATTCACCACACTTTTTCCTCCTTCTTCAAGCTACGCATTCAGAGATAGAATAGGAGGATCAGGGGGTCTAGATGACCAAGATATTTTTCAGAGTCGAGGAATTACACTTATATGTATAGAGCGTCCTATAAAGCATGTGATAGGAGAAGAAAGAGAAGTCCTGAGCCTATTTTTTTTGAAGAAAAATGCATAAAATTGCATTAGTAATGAAAAAAAAAAAAAACAAACTAAGGACTCTCTACACTAGATTCCTCCTTTAATATTTACATAAAAAGAGGAGGAACCTTATTCTTGATAACATCTTCCCAAATAAAAAAAATCAGAATCCCATAGTTTGCACATAAATCCGCTAACTTATTATATCTCCTATCAACACAATTAAAAACAATTTGATCAAACCCATCAAATAATTGAATATTGCCATGCCTTGAAGTTCCATTTTGTTTTCTCTTTTGCAAGAACTTCATCACATTAGAATTGTATCCTTCAATTATAATTCCCTTATATTTGAACATCATTGATTGAGTAGCAAGAAGCTCCAAAGTAGAAATATCCCAGTGAACATACGGTTTACCAAAAGCCAAGAGAAATCTACCTTTATGATCACGTACTACCCCTTCAATTCCAGCTTTATAAAAAGCTGCATCCACATTGACCTTTAGCCAATTGGGTGGTGGGGGATACCAATGTATATTGGACAGCCTTGATGACTGGTTAGCATCCCATATACCAGAGAATTTATTAGATCCTTGAGCCATAAATGAGGAATAGCTCATTGCATTTGCACCAATAACCGAAGAGCTATCTTCTTTACCATTATGAATCATCTTGTTCCTAGATTTCTAAGTAAAGAACACCACATTACAGTATAAATTGATCATAAAAGAGCATTATTTTGACATCCAATTGCTGCACTGAATCAAGGATTCAAATACATGAATTTGAAAACCCCACTCCCCAATTTGAAGTATAGCTTCCTTCAGCTTTAAGCACCTAGCCGCAACATGATCTGTGTCTTCTTCTTCTAAATAGTTCCTTAGGCATTGATTACAACGGTGCAATCTTCTACTACTCCAGCAACTTGTTAGTGGGAATAACATCATTAAAAATCCTCCACCACAATGTCTCTACCCTTGGATGCAATTTTCCTTTTTTAATCCAGCTCCAATACTGCTTATGTTCGGTATGACTAGAAGAATTTTCAATGATCATAACAGAAATTGATTTTCCATTTAACTGATGCATCAACTCCATCTTGTCTTATATTGTTTCAGTGTTAATCTTAATTTGAGAAATTAAGTTAACAAGATCACTTCCCATTTGATTGCTAATTTCTTCCACATTCCATCTTTCATCACTAATGTAATTTGAAACCAAAAAGCTGCTACCATCATTTGGAACAACAAACGTTGGCCATTTGCTAATAATCTTGTCCAAGATCCATGTATCATTAAAATACATCAATGTTTATCCCATTGGCAACATTCCATCTAATAATTGGCCTAAGAGATTTACCTCTATCTGCAATGATCTTTCAAGAAGATGATCCCATCCTCCTCATAGCTCCATCGTCCAATACACTTCCATATTTTGAATAGAATGCTTTATGAAGCAGTGACTCCTTATCTACCAAGTATCTCCAAGCTAATTTAGCTATCAAGGGTTCTACTATACTTAAGCAAGAGTGAAGCCCTCTTCCTCCCCAAATAATCGATAAGCACATGACATTCCAATTGACATAATGGGTACCATGTCTACCATTAGATTTGTTCCAAATAAAATTTTATGCATATCTTGTCTACTTCATCAAGCACACTCTTAGGCACCATAAAATTTGTACAATGCAGATGGTGAAGGATAAAAGAATTGTTTTAGTCAACAAAATCTTTCCCGCCAATGAAATCAACATTCCTCCCCAAGTGTTTGTCATCTTCAATGCTTTGCAGTGATAAACTGAAAGTCTTGTTTGACTAGTCTTCTTGTGGCTAACTTTATTCCAAGATAAGTCAATTCCTTTGTTGCCTTGAACCCCATGATCCGAGCAATTAACTTCTTCTTCTTATACTAACCATCTTTCCAAAAATCATACTAGATTTGTTGAAATTAATTCTTAATCCTGACCATCCACAAAAGCTCTTAAAAATTGATTTTACTTCCTTTACTACCTTCACTTTTGTTTCCAAAAACATGATCACATCATCTGCATACAACAAATGGGAAATTCTGGGACCTTTAGAGGACAACCAAATTCCAATAGTGTCCTCTCTTTGTTTCAATGCATTGGAAAGCAATTGAGCACAAAGAATAAATAGAAAAGGAGACAAGGGACACCCTTTTGAAAATCGCTCTTCCCCTCTAGAATTAGCCAGATTGCCATAGATTTTAAGATAGATAACCTCTTGAGTCTAGAACACATCCCAACATGATCTTTAAAGAGATACTCTACCTTTCAAGGTATGCTTCTTAAATCTTCCCTGAGATCAGTCTATCTTGAAAGAAACAAATAGATGACTTCCTGTTCAAAATAATAACTTTGAGCAATTACCTACTTTATAAACCATTCATTACATAAGCTTATCGAGATCAGTTTAATGTTAGAAGGGACCAAAAAATAACTTTTGTGACTTTAGGAATAAGCTTATAATAATGGTTTCCTTCCAAAGGGTTGATTTTATAAATAAGCAAATAATGGTTTCCTTCCAAAAAACCGAATTGAAAAACATTCCATAAAAATCAATCTTAATTATCTCCAATAAGCTTTTAAAAAAGAAAAAAGAGGTAATACCATAATTACCTGGAGATATATTGTTACCACTGAGCTTGATTACTTCCTTTATAATGAAAGCTTTGTCCAGAAATTCTCTATCTCCATCATCAAGAGACTTCCGTGGTTTAGGCCATCCTTCCATCTTGCATTCTATACTCCTCCATTTCTCTTTGAAGTAAATGATAATCACATTCTCTATACTCAGCTGATCCTCCAGAATATTGCCATCTTCATTTTTTATATTTGCTATATAATTTGAGTTTCTTCTAGCCGAAGCAAAATTTGAAAAAACATTGAGTTCTGATCTCCATCCATTATCCACTTTACCTTTGCTCTTTGTCTCCACCATGTCTCCAATCTAGCAAGAGTAGAATTTAGCTCCTCCACCTTCACTTTGAGTAGCCAGCATTCATCTTTTGAGAGGACTTCTTCATCAACCTCCTTTATTTGTAAATCCTCTATTTGTTTCAATAAATCACCTTTCAAATAGATTAAGCTTTTCATTTTTGCCTTACTCCAATAGAATAAAGCCTTTAAGGTCTTCTTCATTTTTGTATTCAGAATTTGAGAAAAGCTTCCTTCATATTTCCTTACCCAAATGTCCTTTTACCACTGCAGCCGAAGCCTTGTTAGAGGCCCATATGTCTTCAAACCTCAAAACCTTCTTTGTAGCATGATGGCTCATGAGATTTAGAAGGATCAGACAATGGTTTGAAGCCACTCGTGCCAAGTGCCTTACCACAAACCGATTGGATGAGTTCAATGCAGTCAAATTCAAGAGGAATCTATCAAGCCTTTCAAGTCCTGAGCCTATTTGTAGGAATAATTTCTCTGGTATGTATATTACTATTATTATTCCATTTATTATTTTTCTTTCATATATATATGAAAGAAAAATAAATAAATGGAATAATAATAGTAATATACATACCTGAGCAATCATGCCTATAAATAAGATTGATAATACTATAGTACCCTCATATGGACGTAGGATGACTTCTCATTCCATTGATAGGGGTTGACCGAGGATCAGGATGTCATACGAGAAGACAAGTTATATATTTGTTTCATTTGAATAATATATATTAAATTTGAATATCATATTTAATATATTACTTATGCTTTATTTATACACCCCAACATACACCTTTTTATTTATTAGGCTCTCTTATTTTGGAACCACCTTGCATAGACACTCAACATATTCATTTGGGCTCACATGAGTTACCTCATAAAGAAGAAGGTACTAATGCATGTTATTCATTTTTCATTAATTGATTGAATTATGAGTAATTTTTTATTTCTTTTACTCAAGTGGGAGGTTTTCTCCTGAGCTACAACATAGGGGACTTGCACCCATTTGTTGACCTCATTTTTTTTATGAGGTTACTAGGACTAATCCAGACCCTAGATCTACTCAGACCCTAGGATCAATCCAGTTCAAATCTAGATTTTCAAACTCAAACTAAGGTTCAAAGGCATATGTTCTAAAGGCCTTTTTTAGTGATTTTTAAACACTTTAAATCCAATCAAATGACCGCTGATTCAGAGTCTATCAATTAAATATAGATAGGAAATTTCTCTAGAGATAACCCTAAAAACTTTAAGCATATTCTTAGGTTTATAAAGTTAGAAATTAAATCTATCTCCATGGGATTTAAAATATTCAAATATTTATAGCATATGCCACTATACCAACCACCCAGTGAATGTTGACCATGTAGCCCTATCCAAAGCCTTTGTTCACATCCTGACCCTAGATTATGAATTTTTAAGCATTAAACTACATTTTGGTGGCCCTATTTTGACTCCCAATTGATTAGGGGTCAAAATGACCAAAATACTCTTTCAGGCTATTTTGAAGTTTTTGATAGACTTTAGTGTGGCCTTTTCAAATCAAACCTCAAAACCTCATCCAATATATCCTAATCACCATCAGGAGCACATTAGACTTAGGCCCTGACCCCTCACAATATATCTTAATCACCAAGCTTGGTTGACTAGGTCAACACCGTTTGTCTTGATTAGGTTAACACCTTTTTGAATACTAATTTCAATTCAAATGATCTCCAAATTTCTTGAGACCACTCCTAGAAAATTTCGAAACATCAAAACAAACTTGTTGGACCCAAATCCATTCCATAGGTCAACCTAGGTTTACCAAATAGGCCCTCTAGGGTCCTAATAATCATTTTGATTGAATTGACATCACAAGACCTTGGGACCACCTCCATTGGTCTCCAAATGTCATTTCAAACATGATGAGTCCAAACATAGGTCTTAGGTCAACCTGGCTGACCAAATCAACCTATGTTGATCTAAATGTCTTTTAAGGCTTTAAATGGGTTATTCCAACCTATTTAAACTACCCAACACTTTTCAAACCTCAAATCAACTTCTAAGCATAGCTTAAATATTTTCTAATCATGGGTCAATCAAGTCCAAGAAAGTTGACCAAGTCAACATGTCCACACTTGGCCAAACCACCTTGAATACCTTTCCAAATTTCAAGCATTTTAGCCTAAGTCCTTAGAATCTTTCCAAACCAGCTTAAGGCACTCACACATGCCAACTCATGAGCTCATGTGAAATGTTGACTATTCTAATAATAAACATGGGCTTAAGAGTGGTCAAAGATGGTCAAAACCCTTCTTAAGTTAATCTCCTCTTAATCCTAAGCCATTTCAGCTATTTGATCACCCTCTAGAACCTTCCTAGAGTAACCCTTAGCGATCAGATCAACATCTAAGGGCTGCTATCACTCCACATGCTCAAGTGGGGACCAAAGGCATTTCTATGTGGATTGTCCTTGAACTGTCCTCTTTGTTAGCTTTCTAAGTACCCCAGAGACATGTGGCAGCATCTAGGAGCTCCCCTAGCTGATCTCAACCATCTATTTGATCTAGGGAAGGTTGAATAGGGAAAAACCCATAGACTGGTATTCATTCAATCCATAGAAATATCTCTCCATTATAGCCCTTTTAAGACTAGAATCCAGTTCCTTTGAGCTCCCTAGTAAGCCTACTCAACTTCCCAACTTCAAATCCTTTACTTAAGCCTCACCATCAATAAATTTTTTATTAAGCTTAAGAAAACTCTATCCAAGGCTCGTAGTATCCAATCCAAGGCATTTCAAACCATGACTTCAACTAGGAATTTGCATGAGGACATACTGTAATTTTAGAGAAATCATTTCCCCTCAAACCCCATGGTAAAATCCCTTAAAACTTTAGCCCTAGGTTAGAGAAGTTAGGGTATAATAGCATTTCATTAAGTTTTTTTTTTTAAACTATACTAAACATCCCTCACAATTTCTATTCATATATTGAACCTATGTTTCAAATATTTAAATTTTTAGTTAACCAAATTAGGAGAAGTTATCAATAAACCCCCTCTAAGGCTTATTCCACGTAGGCCCTAACTAGGCAAAATCTGGGCTGTTGATCCTTCGTAAATCACATAGATTTTGACGTTTTGCAAATCTATCTGACTGCTGGTATTGATTTGTAGTTTCATCTCCTATCTGAAGCACTCTGAGTCATCGATACCAAACTGTGGAAGATCCAACGATCCGACATCCATGCTGACGTGGTTAAGTGAATCACGCCCCTGGTTTGTTGATTTCACTCAATCATTGCTGACAGTGTACGATTATGATTGCCTCCACGTTTTGAACCGATAAATTCAAAGCTACCATGTGGCCTAACCACCAGTGACGTAGCCAGACCCCTTTAATTAGGTTTTAAATTAATTTTAATTAACAAAATTATTTAAAAATTTATAATAAATAAAATAATAACATAAAAAATTAAATATATAATATAAAAATTTTATTTTTAATAAAATTTAATTTAAAATTAATATTAATATAAAATTTTAAATATATTTTAATCTATTTTAAATAACAAATATTAATTATTTTAAAATTAATAATTAAGTAAAAATGACTAAAATATTTTATAAACTTAAAATTTTATTTTCAAACAGATATTAAAATTCCAGATAAACATATAAGGTATTTTTAGTTTAAAAATTTAATTTAATGTAAACTTTAATTAAATTTAAAATGTTTTATTTAATTATCTTAAATGATTTTAATATATTAATATCTAATTGATATTTAATTAATATTAATTTCAAAACTTTTAAATATTTAAAATTCTTTTTTTATTATTTATTTTTTAAAATATTTTAAAACATTTAACTTTAAATTAAATTAAGTTAATATATTTTTTTTGTTTTAAGTTATTTTTTATTAATTAAATATTTAAATATTAATTCAATATCTAATTCAACTTCAGTTCAAATAAAATTATTTTAAATCTTTTTCAAACATCCAAAAAACATATAATTTTTAATTAAATTTTAATTGAAAATAAATTTAAATATTAATCAAATTTATATTATTTTAATTAATTTAAAACTTTAAAAATAAAAAAAAAATTCAAATAATAAAAATACATATAATAGCTTAAAATTTTCAAAAAATTAAATATTTTAATATAAAATTACTTTTAAGTTTTTAAAACTTAATTTTTTTAGATAATTCTAATTATTTAATTATTTTAAATATTTAATTAAATGTTATATAATTTTTTTTAAGATTAAAAATTTTTTTAGTTTAAATTACTTTAAAAATTTTAAATTTGAATTTGAACTAAATTTAGATACTTCAATTAACATTAAGTATTCAACCCATTTAACAAGTAATTAAATATTTAACTCAGCCTAAATATTTTAAAATATTAAAATTTAACATTATTTTAATAAAATCAGTTAATATATTTTTAATTATTAGAAATTTATTTTCAATACTTTAAGTACCTTAGATAATTTAAATTAACTAAGTATTTAAATTATTAATCAATGTTCCATTTGGATCCAATTCAAATGCTTTTGAAAAATCATCTATATTTTAGAAAATGTTCTCAAATTAATAATGCATGCTACAAAGCTATTTCAAACATTTTTAAAATTAGTTTGAAATTATTTTTTGAATTATTTTTGAAATTATTTTAAAACTATCTTAATTTTTTCTAAAAAATTTGAAATTGATCTATTTTTAAATATAAAATTAATTTTAAATATATATATATATATATATATATATATATATATATATATATATATATATATATATATATATATATATATATATATATATATATATATTGTATTTATTAAATATTGATTGTTTGAGAGATTATTTGAAATCTTAAACATTGGTTGAGCCAATGTGATTAGGAATCATTGGGAAGGATTAATGAATAGATATTTTCTATCTATTCACTAATTAAAATCTTGTATGTGTTAATTATCTTTAATCTATGCATGCATAAGGTACACACATTTGCACTTAGCTTAGGCTCTCTTAGATATAGGAATTGATTTTGATTATGATTTCATCTTATTTATGTATGTGAAGCGTTAGACAAAACTTGATTCTATTCGACATAACCTAGTGACACCTTATGGACAATAATTAAAGACCCATTTCTAAAAAAACTTAGAATAATTATAGAAAAGAGGATTCACCTCTTATTGGCATGAAACATAAAAAATTTATACTTAGTGAAACATATAACAAATAGGAAAATGTTCATTGATTTTAAAAATCACTAAGATTATTCATTAATTAATTCTTTAACTAAGCATTAAAAATTTCCAAATATTACAATAAATTCAAATTAAATCTAAAAAATACATATAATAGCTCAAACTATCCAAAATTTGATTTAAAACTTATGAAAAATAAAACCCTTTTTATTTAATTCCAGATTAAGTTTAATTTAAATTTATTATAAAATTAATATTTAATTAATTTTATAAATTAAAAAAAAATTAAAACTCTAAAAAATTCCCAAACACTTTGGAATCTGTCCTTGTGACATTCCTGACTCTTAGTTGATTTCAAGGAGTTGGGAGTACATTTAAAGAAATATTAATAAAAGCCCTTTTATTAAACTAATTAAATAATTTAATAAATATACAAATTTCTAAAAATAATAACTAATTCTAGAAAAACCTAAATTGAGTAAACTAAAAGGAATTCAACTCCATTAAGAATCTTATATTACATAAAAAATATTAAACATCCAAAAATCATTCAAATTTAAAAGTCAACAATATGGTCAACCTTTAGTTAAAATTTTAGTCAAAACTATAAAAATTCATAACTAATTTTAAAAAACTTAAATTATAGCAAGATCAAAGCCTAATTAGTCACAAAAATATCTAATATTTAACAAAAATATCAAAACTTAAGAAACATATTTGAATCTAAAAGTCCATTTTTGATCCCTTAATTTATTCGTTAAAATAATAAAAAAAATTTCCAAAAATTGATAATTGATTTTAAATTCCAGAAATTATCAATCAACTTTAAAATTATTCAACCAAATCTCTTCTGGAATTTTTTCAGATCTTAAATAGTCATCTTTTAGGGGTTTTCCCTCTCTATGGAATTCTGAGGAAGAAGTCTTAGCTCTAGCGGCTCCTTTCGCTTTTTCATTGGTTGGCTATTTCCCTAATTTGAGGCCTTCTTTGGATTGCATTAGACATTTTTTCTTTAACTTAAAATTTACTGGTGAATTTTCTGTAACATTGCTGGATTCCCGTCATGTGTTGATCAAACTCAATAGCAATTTGGACTACTATCATGTTTTTCAGCATGGTTCTTATTTTGATAGAAATTTCTTTATGAAGCTTACAAAATGGTCTCATTTTGTGGACATTTCTGAGGAATCTCAGATTGTCCCGGTTTGGGTCTCCTTCCCGAACCTTAGGCCATATTTCTTCTCATCCCATATCCTCCATGGCTTGGGTTCTCTGTTTGGTCATCCCCTTAAGGTTGATATTTCCATGGCTATACGTTATATGTCATCGATTGCCAGAATCCTGGTTGAGCTTGATGTTACTAAGCGTTACATAGATAAGGTTTGGGTTGATCCTGAGAAATTAGGTTATTTCCAAGCGATTGTGATGGATGAATTCCCCTCATTTTATAATCTTGGTAAAGCGATTGGTCATGCTCAGCGTGATTATCAGAAATCACTTCCTCGGGTTAATCTAAGAGTCATTCGAATTCTGGTGCAGGTCTTGTTATTCTAGGTGCTAACTATAATACGGGCATTAATGTTAATTCTATAGTCTCTGGTGTTGGGGTGGAATTGAAGTTTTGGCTTCTAGCATTATTGCTATTGATATTGATCATGTGTTTAATATTGAGCCCATCGTGGGGGCTCAACTTCCGAAGAATGGTGCTGTGGTTATTATGGATATTGCTAATCTTATTTATCCTGCTACCATGGATTCCTCTGTACAAGTTTATGAGGATGTTGTGGTTGGGGTCTTGCCTCCTATTCAGGTGAATCGGGCTTGTAATAGTCTTGATGGTCATTTGGGTTGTTCTTAAAATTCTTGTCTTATTTTGTCGGTGGTTGGGGATGTGTATGCTCTGTCTATCTTGCCTCTTATGATTGTGGAATGCTCAGATAGTTCACTTCCTACCCCTGCTTTATTGGGTGGTGCTTGCTCGGTTTCACCTTCGACTATGGATCTTGAGGGTTCTGCTAGTGCTCTTGTCCCCACCGTCTCTTACCCTATTATCTCTCCCGCTATTTTGCTTTATGGATTATTTCCTAAGGGATTTATTGATGTTATAGGTAATTTAATTGAGCCTCAAGCTATGGTGTTTCATGTGGGAGATAATTCTTGGGTGGATGTGAGGGTTCATCTTTATTGGCTTCACTGTTCGTCAGAGTATGAGTCTGAGTCCATCTCTTCTTCTGAGTCTTTTGGGGGTGTTGATCACAGGAAGGATTTGCAGCGTGATCGACCAGTTATTTCTCATGGGAGGGCTCATGGGAGGGGCAGAAGGGGTAGGTATCCTTCCTCCAAATTGGTTTCCTTCGAGTTTATCTTGTTGGATGCCTTCTCTTTTAGTCTTTTAGTTTTGGTTTTTTGGGCCTCTGCATGTTGGGCACTTGGGCTTTATTCTTAATGCTTGTTATATGGCTGGAAGCACATTGTACTGGTGCATTGGAGCTCCTATTTTTTTATTTCTATTTTCAATTAGTTTCAAGGGGTAATGATATGGCTGAGACTCGTTTCTCTATTAGCTTGGCTCCTGGCAAAGTTTCGTGATGCACTATTGCTCGGTTGGGTTAGTTGCTTCGTGTTTTCATTCACCAAATTGGATGGACTGAGATTGGCTTTGGGGAAGCTGGAAGCCTCGGCTAATTATTGATCCATAGATATTGTTCTAAATGTATTTTCTTTTTCTTCTTGGTATTTTGTTCTTAGTGTCATGTACTCTATTTTTGGATTTTAATATATTTTGTTTTAAAAAAATAAAAAAAGGTTTTTAAGCTGGCCTACCTTAAGCTGCGGGTTTATGTGTCCTGAGGAGGCTTGGTTCCTCGAGTGTGTGAAATAATGCAAACAATCGATTAATGGCAAATTAAATTAATTTAAACTTAAAAAATCAACAACCAATTAATATTAATTAAAATTCATTAACCTTCAAACCTTAATCAATCTAATTCCACTTAAGTATACTTGTTACCACTAGGTAAATCAAGCCTATGAGGCTATTAAGTTAGCCTGAGAAAGGTGAAATAAACTTCACAGCCTCAGTGACGAACAAAGGTGGTAGCCATTTACATATAAAAAAATATATCTTAAATTTTATTTTAAATTATTAATATTTAAACTTTAACTAAACATTCCCCTTAAGCCTTTCATTAGGCAGAACATTATATAACTTCAATTAAATATCTTATATAGGATATATCCAAACCACGCAGCCTACTCCACACACTTTAGATGATTTTCTAGCAAAAAAACTCTAGTCTTAGGCTAGGCCATTTTTTACTTTTCTGTTGTATGCCGAGTCTTTGAGATTTCATTGTATGCAGGTTAAAAATATGTCGATGTAATTATTTATTTATTTTCTACACTCTGTGATGTGATTGAATGTACATTAAATTTTCCACTAATGTTGGGGATGATTTATACTAATTCAATCTTATATATATGGCCATGATCATATAAAGCATTAATTAAAGGGGGCATAAAATTAATCTTTTAGTTAATAATATTTTCTGTAGGTGCTTTAGAAATTACTAATTCCCCCCTTTAAAAATTAAAAGTACATGGCCAAGTGTGGTTGTGAATTTGAGCATTTAAAATTTTAATATATATATAACTACTTGGGCTGTTAAATTAACTATTGATTTATTAGAATAACTCTGTAGGTTGTTGAGTTTAGATTTTGTTTTTCATTCAATATAATTTGATAAATTTGAGATGTATTTAAGAGTTATAATGTAAAAATACTTTGAGATGAGATATTGAATATCTAATTGTGAATCAAAAGAGAAGGGTGACATCTCTTAAGGGAGAGTCCCTCTTCATTTGGATATCCAGATTAGGATACTTTGAGTATTCAAGGATAAAATAAAATACCCCTTCAGGGAAGAGTTTCTTTTCACTTAAATATCTGGACCTGATGGATCTAAGGAGCCCATAGAAGGATAAAGAAGTGGATAACGAGAAGACCCATTCTCAAAGTTACCTGAATGTTAGGATTAAAAATTTAGGCTTCTTATCAGTGGTACCTGACCACTTTACTTTTCTACAGACCACTGGATTATAATATTAAAAGGTACTTGCCTATGGACATTTTATTTATTTAATTAGTTTAATTATTCAATTAATTGTTTGATGTTGAGTGCAATATATGATTACATGCTTTTAGTAATTTTTTGGTGGTCTAACATGTCGATTTTTATTTACCCTGAAACCCGATCAGAGGCTCATGATGGAATGTTAAAAATTTTTCTACTTAAAGAAAATTAAAAATTTTAAGATAACATAGAAACTCTAATAATTTTATTAAGTATGCTCAGGACCGTCGATGGTTTACATAACATTTTGTTGCACATTCTTACCTTTGTTAGGCACCTGGCACCTCTCCGCCTGTGAGTTTTGGCATACCACATAGCCCTTGAGGGTGTAAATGTGTCAAGGGGATTCTATGCAATCTCTATGATAAAATCTATTTTTAAGCCTTTTCAAAATGGCTTCATTTTGATTTTAAGTATTTATCGAGTCAACTAACATGCATTGAATTAGAAATAAATTAAAGAGTCAAATAAAATTCTATTTGCCTTTACTTTAAGTTTTATAATAACCAACATAAGTTAAGGGCCCAATAAGGATCTCGTCTAGATGTCAGCGCTAATTCCTTAAACTAAATCAAATTAATTATCTTACCCACCTTTTCATAAAATACTGAATACATAATTTTGAATCATCTAGGTGGTTTAGCTGGCTCTCCAATCTAGGTCATGATAAGTCTAGATTCTACATTGCATTAGCTAGGTTTGGGGCACTAATTTTTTGTACCCAATTTAGATTTAGGTTCTGAGGCAGGCTCAAGCTATAAAACCTCAATCTCTAGGAATATAATCCCTACCATTTAATAAATTTGACTAGTCAAACTAAATCTCTTTCAATTGAATTCAAGCCCAACACTTAAGATATACTAGGACACTTTTGAATTATTTCATAATCTCAAGTGCCTCCTACCTTTCCTCCTTTGATTCCAGAAATAAATGCTCCCCTATGATCCTATCCTATTTAAAAATTCCATTTCTCTCCTTTAACATCAATTTTTTTGTGATATTGGAAGTAAATATTTCATATATGCCTATTTATTCCTTGGGATTTTTTATCATTATTTATCTCTTTTCACCTTCCTTTCACACAAACACACACACACACACACACACACACACACACACACACACACACACACACACACACACATATATGTTTGTGTGTTTGTGTGTGTGTGTAGGGTGATCGACCATCATCTCCTTAGTTTATGGATGGCACTACTAGTGATGCTAGTATACTTGGTGTGGATCTACTTGCTTCATCATTGACCCTTTTAGATTCTACTTGGGTGATTGTTAGTGACTTGTTAGGAGGATTTTTATGAGTTGCTCAATTAATTATAGTGGTTCTACCTAGTTATTTCCTGAGATTGATGCTGATGCAACTATAATGGAGCTAACCCAAGTTAGGTGGTCCAAGGTTATTAATTTGGGAGATCCTCACTAGATGTTACTTCTCATCCAGGTGACTAATGTTGTATAACCTTTATAGATATACTGCCTTTTTTTGTATTATTATAATTTTATTTGTAAATTTTATCATATATTTCTCTCCTCGTAATTACAGCCCCTCTCTCTTTCCTACTCTAGGTATGGAGCTTCCATATTTCGAGGTGAGATAAATAATTTGGATTGGTCAATATTTAAGTCAGCAATTTTTGAGAGGAGTGTAGTGTGTTGTTGCTACACTGTGTGCTTTTTTATTGATAGTACACCTAGATGCTCTACCAGACTTTTCGGCTTCCATATAGTGACCAATTTTCTCTTAGACCTCACTGCATCCTGTGGTCTTTGTGATAGCCTTTTTCACACATCAGAGTTTCTCTACCACACATTTAAGTTTATTTTATTTCAGCTGCACTTCAGTTCTCAAGATCTATCCATTATAATTCTTGTTGATTTAGAGTTGAAGCCAGAGCTACCTGGGATAGGATTAGTATGGCTTGCCTCAATCTAGATTTTTCTTTATAGGCATTACAACATCAATAGAGAGATATTTCTGAAGAGCAGATCAAACTTCTGAGCATATCAACTAAGCTTAGAGCTTTGAGATAGAGGGAGTAGGCTCTTCTAGTAAGGCATTAGGAGATTAAAGCAACAACTGCTTAAGTTGAGGAGGACTTCCTTTCGATAACTATTGAGGCTGAGCATTTGGAGGACAAAATTTCCATTTTCTTTGAGGAGTTTGACTTAGCACATCACCAGATGGAGTTTGCACAGGGGAAGTGAGCGATGCTGTATGACCATTTATTCAGAGTCAGATGGCAGATCAATAAAATATTTTTCAGACTTTGACAGCCTCTCTACCACCTCTCTGGTATGTATACATGTAATTTTATGATTTTAAATTTAATTTTTAGACTTTTAGTCTTTTTAGTAGTTTAATCCTTAGGTTTTTTAGCATAAAGTATTTGGTACATGCAAAATTACACCTTATTTTGAAATATTAAATGGAATTTATCTCCTATTTTATAGGTATAAATGATTAATGCCTCCTTCTTTATAGGTTGACATATAGGCTATCTCTTATATTGCGGAAATATATAAAACATTGCCTCCTGTATTATAGGGGTGTGTATTGAAGGCACCTTACCTTATAAGGGGGAGGGGGGGGGGGGGAGGGTATATATATATATATATATATATATATATATATATATATATATATATATATATATATATATATATATATATATATATATATATATATATAATTGCCTCCTATATTAGGAGGAGAACGTAACATATGTTCTCCTGCATTGTATGAAGATATATATAAATTGCCTCCTTTACTACAAGAGGGTGTATGTCAAGTGCCCCTTACATTATCAGGGACTATGTAAATTTGTATCATGCATTGAAGGAATATATATGAGTCATCTCATATTGTTATAGGTGAGATTAAACATTATCCCCTTCCTTGTAGGAAGTTATATATATATATTGCCTCCTCTATTTAAGGAGAAGTTATAAATTTGTATGATGTGTTACAGGAAGGAGCATAAATGGTCTCTTGTTGTTATTGGCGAGATTAAAAATTATCTCCTACCTTGTAGGAAGATATATAAATTGCCTCCTAAGATATAAATTTTTTAGGGATTGAAGTCTAATTTCATCTAGAGCTTCAAGCTCTTCTAATCATAAAAGATCATTTTTTCCTTGGGTGAGTTAATGAGAATTTTACTTTTAACAAGACGCAATGGAGAAAAAGGATTCATGTAGCTGACCCCACTTAGTGGGACAAAGTCTTGATCTTGTTATTGTTGTTGTTGTTTTTGTTGTTGACTTAATGTTATATAACAATACAAAGCGATCCTAATTTTACTTCAAGAGGTAACATCACCTCTATACTGAAGATAAGAGAATATGGAGTTTCTTGTGTCATAGTCATATAATTTATGTTATCTTATGGGATAACATATAGTTCAATATTTTTGTGTAGCAAAAATTGCTGCTAAACACTATTTTTTAATTGGCAAGTATTTTAATTTAGTCCATATTAGTCAACGACTAATATAATAAATGGAATTTTCTTTTCCATTGGCATTATCTTGTGCCACCAAAGCTCCGAGCGATTCCTCCAAAGCTATTATATACAAAATAAGGGGTTTATCCATAATAGGGGTAGCAAGAATTGGATGATTTAATAAATATTATTTTATGGTATTAAATGCTTCCTAAGAAAGTATCATCCCACACAAAAGGAGTATTTTTCTTCAGCAATCATAATGCTTGGCATCTATATAAGAGACTTGATATAAATCCTCAAATACATGCCAATACTCCTTTTAATGAATGAAGTTCTCATAGGGTTATTGGAGGTGGCATTTCCACTATCGCTTGGATTTTATCGGGATCAATCTTGATTGTACTATGGAGTATAATAAATTTGAGAAATTTTTTAGATGACACACTAAAATCGCATTTAAGCATATTAATTTTCAAATTAAATTTATGAATCCTTTCAAATTCAATTTTGAGAGTTTTTAATTGTTCATGTTGAATTATGCTTTTTTCAACTAGATCATCAATATGACATTCCACATGCTTTTGAATAAGATCATCAAAGATGCGGGTCATCATTCTTTGATTGGTGAACCAACATTTTTCTCTCTGAATGGAATAACACATAAAAGTATATGCCTATAGGATTTTGAAAGGAAGTGTGCTTTTGCATTGTCTAAGTCCATTTTAATCTCAGCATAACCTAATAATCCATCCATGAATGAGAACATATTATGGTTTGATGTATTATAAACCATAAGTTCTACATAGGGGAGTGAAAATTATCCTTCAGACATGCCTTATTTAGGTCCCAAAAGTCAATATAAATGGGAATTTCACCATTTTTTTCTTTACTAGGATGATGTTGGGAAACGAATCAACATATTTTTATTTTTGGATAAAGCCATCTTCAATGAGATTTTTAGTTTTAGCGAAAACTTACTCTTCAATCTCAAGCTATATTTTCAAGGGAGCGTTTCTAACAAGATGCATTATGGCATTAATAGAGAGCTTATGCAACCCCACCTCTATTGATAAACTAGAAATTTTGGTGTAGTTCCACGTGAAATAATTTTTGTACTCAAGAAGCATCATTTTTAGCTCTTTTGCTTTATCGTGTGAAAGATTCACCCTAATAAAGGTTGGCTTTATGTCTTCTTTGGTACCCAAATTTATTTATTTGAGTTCATCTATGGTAGCTTGACCACATTCATTGAACTCTTTTGAAGCTTCTCTTAGATCTTCTATTAGATTTTCAACTTAATTTTTGGGTTCCGATAATCCTTCGTTCTTGTTTGTAATATTTTATAAGGTTGCATACATGAGATGCGGATGTCGGGGGTACTCAAGATAGTGGTAGGATGAAGCTCATGCAAGACATAAATGTTCAGCATATACAAGACCACATGTTGTACAAAAACCATTTCAAATAGGCCTTTCGTACACTTGTTATACTAAAGTTCTCTAAAATAATATTCTCATTTATTTGTTTACACAAAGAAGATATTTTTCTCCATGAGCTTTCTCATAATACATGGAGGATATTGAGGAATGATTATCAACATACCTCTACACTCCCACTAATCTTCTTATTCTAATTCATGAGAAGTATGATGCGGTATGCCTTTTGATTTATAAAAAATGGATCCACATTCATTGAGACCTCTTTTGGGGAGAACATATAAAATCTTTAACATTCCTATATTTATGTTTAATGAGTTAGTCAATGTTTTGGAATGCCCCACTATCATATATATTATTTTGATGATATTTGTAGATATCTAATCTTCAGATACCCTTATCATCAATATTTATACTTTTTTGCAATTTCTTAGATATTGAACAAGGTCCTGGGTCCCCTTCCTCTGACAATTCTGTAGTACCCTTGGGCTGATAAATGAATTCTTCTTCTTCCTCCTCAATACTCGAACACCACACCTTATTTATATGATTAACTTTGTAATCAAAATGGATGGTTAAAAATTCAGTCTTTCTTTTCCCTATGATTAGCTGTTTAAAGGTTACAGATATATCATCATTCTCTTTAGTATCACTACCGATGTGAGGTATTGAGCAAATTTACTTCAATTTATTCTTTTGCTTATCTTTTAATTTTCCTTTATCTAGTATGGTGGCTTTGGTTGATAGAAGATCACTGCCTTTTGGCTTTTGCATTATAGAGTACTTGACATTATCATAGATTTTGACTTTGTGCACCAAGAACGATTTTTCATCTCAATCATTGAGATGCTCCTCATTATCTCCTTTATAATTCATGCATTAATAAAGTGTTGAAGGCACTATACTATACTCGTTGAGACATGGTCTTCTGAGAAGTTCTTTGTATGATGTATTTGGAATCAATTATGTGGAATCTTTCCTCTGTATGTAGCTATCCAAAGCTTAGAGGTTAGACCACATATCCCAAGGTTATTTACCCTTATTTATTAAACCTTTATCGGAATACTATGCTTTTAGTTAGGTATCAAAAGTCTAGGGTCAATCCTTTAAGCATTATGAGGCTCATTATATTAACAAAGAAACCATGATCGATTGAGCATTCTATTAATTTTCACATTGTTACTCTCCTTCATAATATAGAGTGCTTGATTGAGATCTGCAGCTTCTAGGAGGGGATCCTTATCGTAGAAAGTAACTATAGCAGTATTCTAAGTATATAAAGCTTCTTTCATGCTTTGCTTAGTAAAGAGTACCTTATACTATTCATGATTCTACAAAGCCTTAATTAGTTTTTCCCTAAGGTCCTAGGACACGATCAAGGCATCATATATACTCAATAGTGCAGGAAGCTTATGAAGATGAGAAAATATATTATAGTCCATATTTACACTAGTATTCTTAGGATTTGGTGGATCTTGTGGAATAGCTACTTAGTTGAGCTGCATATTCTTATATTGCTCTTTTTTTCTTATTTTGAGGTATATGAAGAATCTATTTTGCACTTCTTAGCTAAATTTGTGTTACTTCTTTTTTTAGATGAATAATCTTCAACATGGGAGTCATCCGTATTTACTCCTTTTACTTCTTCAGACTCTGAACTACTTCAAAGTTTTGGATATTTATTCTTAAGAGTTATTTTACTCTTATTTTTATCATCTGGAAACATAGTTCTTTATCTGAGTTTGTAAATGGTGATGTCTTTCTGTATTTTTCCTTAGGCCAGGCTTTTGAATTAGCCTATTGAGGTTGAAGAGGTCCAGCTCATCCTCTCCAATTTCTTCCACCTCTTTGGCTTATAACTCGATCGGTTTCCATTGGAATACTTATCTCTTCTTTGGATCCTAAGTTGAGATACAAGTTAGCCATATATTCTTCCATCCTTATTGGTTGTCTAGGAGGTTTATGGTATTCATCGATAAAGTCAATGTAACGCCAAATTTTTGTCTTATGTCACGATGATCTCTTCTTCTTTCTTCTTTGATATCTGGACATAGAAGCCTTTCATCCTTCATACTAATAATATTTCAAGGGCATTTTTTAGTTGACGTAGAATCCTCCCCAACTGACTTCTTTAAGCCGAGGAGTCTTGGATCCACTTCTAATTCCAAAGCATTCTTTTGACAAATGCCTTAAATAGCTAGTAAGACCTACCTCATTTTCTTCATCTTTTTAGATATATAAGTTTCCCAACCCCCTTTATCTTTTTAGGACACTTTTTCAACATTTTTTTGGAAGAGCTAAAAAAAATAACATTGGCCTTTTCTTGCTATGTTAATCAATACATTATCTGACAGCATTAGCTTGCCACCTTGATAGCTCCATTCCACCCAATATTTAATTATAAAATAGTATTTGATTGGGTGACTAATGGCCGAGTAGTATGGAAAATAGTTCATGTAATTAATCATGTCGGGGTGTTCTTGTCAGCAAGACTTTGGTAGCTGTAAAACAATCCTGAGTGCAAGTCTAAAACTTTTTCCAATACATTCTTGCTTAAAAGAGTATAGCTTATTAATTTTCTCTTATAAGGTAGAGATTGTTTGCTTTTCCTTTGCCTGTTTTGTTATTTTAGGCATAACCATTTCTGCTTTTTCTTTTTTATCCAGAGGAGAAGTAAATGCAGTATTTACTCATCTCACTTTTAATCATAAATTTTGGGTTATTTTCCTTTACTAGTAAGGTTATTATTATAGTTATAAGTGATGCCCCTAAGCTTGGGAAACTTTACAAATTTGACTACATGATCCA
This sequence comes from Dendrobium officinale, assembly GCA_019514585.1. NCBI lineage: Eukaryota > Viridiplantae > Streptophyta > Magnoliopsida > Asparagales > Orchidaceae > Dendrobium > Dendrobium officinale. The sequence goes on from CM033698.1 coordinate 20,844,755, forward strand.
ATAACACTTGGAAGGTATTGATTGTACCATGGAGAAGTAGGGGGCTATATGGTCACCAATATTCCGTAGTAGGAGTTTCACAACATAATTTTTGGCTAGTTATTACTCAAACCTTATGATGAGGTTCCTCAATCTTCTTATAATTTACTATCCTTCTTTCTTCTTTCAAGGGAAAGATCTATAATACTCACATTCTTTTTTGTACCAACAAACCTTTTGATGGACATTTTTTCAAGCTTGGTGAATGTGTTAATCGAGTCATTTGGTAACTCGGCACACCATTCAAAAGTTGTGCTTATAAGCCTACTAACAAATTGAAGCAGGAAAAAGGCATCTTTTCGTCCGGTGTTTCCACATGTAGTCTTAAACTGGGCCAAATATTTCTTAAGGTTCTATTTGCTAGATAACGTCTTGAACAAAGGTACCACATATCTTTTAGGATATTTCACCAGTCATATTCTATAGGATATGGGTAAACTGTACCCACTAAAGGTTCAATAGTTTTAGTGGCAATAACCAATTTCACTTTCTGATTGATGTGGTCTTCAATCTGGGGCTTATTAAATATTTTATCATCTTTGAGCATGATCATCATCGACACTTGTACCTCTACTTCTTTGTTAGGAACCTCCAAATTAGGAGTAGCGGCTCGAATACCTAAAATACCCATAGTCTCCTAGTGGTTTATAAGTTATGTTTTGCCAAGCATAACCTCTATACCAAGTATCTTAAGTAATTCTTTTATCATGAAATTCATCTCATCAAGATGAAATTTTTAATTGGTCAATCTCCTAGTCTTTTCCCTATTGAAGAGATTACATTTTGTTGTTGCAATCTTCTTATAACTTTGCTAGCCTTCTATCCTCCATGTCATGAATTTTTAATTGGGCAATCTCCTAGTCTTTTCCTTGTTGAAGAGATTACATTTTGTTGTTGCAATGTTCTTATAACTTTGCTATCCTTTTATCCTCCATGTCTTCTAATTGGGGAGGTGCCGTATTTGCAAGCTTTTTGACTAACCACTAGGACCACTTCCACATCCATGTTATCCTTTTTGGTCATTTCCTCCTCATAATACGCATTATTGGGGAAGGCCTTTTCATCCAAGTACTCTTCATTATTGTCCTCATCAACCTCATATTTTTTTACCCGACTCAAGAACTTCAGAGATTATTGGAGAGTCTGGACTCTCTTCGTAAATAACATCCTTTCCCTTATCATATAGGGTAGGCTCGATAGGGGATTTCTCACTAGAATGTTATCCTTGGCATAATTCTTGGGCAGCCTTTTATGAAACTATCTTAGTCACTTTTTAAATTTTTTATTTGTTTAGGCTCCTATTGGAGCCTAGATCTGTTGGCTTCTAGCAACAATTTATGAGTTAATTTACCCAAGATACCTTAATGGTGACATTAGAAGCCCCATTATGAGGCTTCTTCTATTAAACAAATGTTGTTCACATTTCATTCCAACTTAATAATTAGAGATTTATTTTGGCCAATGTTCAGAAGCTATTTCTTGGCTAGAGGGGTATTAATAGATTTAACCAACAATCTTGAAAATATAGAGGGTTTGGGTGCAACAACATTCTCAATCAACATCTCCCTAGTTGGTGCAACTTCACCATGAAGGAACTCAAAAACTTCAGATAAACCTATTGTAATGTAGTGCAAGTATGGTCAGTGTAATCACAGTCTTAGGAAATTAGACTCTTGATCCTTCCTCTAGTTTAATGGTCATTATACTTTTAATAGGTGATATGCTTTCAGCAACATATAATAGAACTTGCATGGTTTAGAATCAACCTGAATTTTGTTTCACAAAAAAATATGACTTTAAGAAAAGCATAAACATAAGTATATATGCATATATTTCATCTATTGATAGATAGAGAACTAATCCCAGTGGCATCACCAAAAATCTATTTGCTCTATAAAAATAATCTATAAATTTTAAATGTTTTAAATGTATTACAATAATTATTTAGTTATCTGAATTCCAGTTGTTTTCTCAATTGATTCAATAATTAATTTTAAATTAAAGTATTGAAGTTTGAAAAAAATTTATTTTGATTAAATAAATTTATGATTTTAAGGTTAATTAGTTATTTAAGTAATGAACTATTTTAGTTTAAATTAATATATTAAATTAGTATAGAGTTCAATTTTATTTTAAGATGACTTTAAATTAGTAATCACATTATTTAAATTGCAAGAGTTTATTAATTAACTAAAAGAAGTTTTAAAACTTAACTTTTTTTTTATAATTTAAATTAATCATTTATTTAGAACTAGTATTGGTTTATTAGTTAGTGAATTAAAAGTTTGAATTTTAAGAATAATTAATGAGACAAATTTCCATTTTTTTTTACCAAATTCCACTTCCAAAAATCCTTGGAAAAAAAAAACAAATGGTATTCTCTCGCCGCAAATTCGATAGTTTCATGGGATAATTTTAGTAGTATTTTGGTGTTCCCTCCCTGCAAGGAGAGGTAGGGGAGGGCACTCACTCTTTTAATCCGCCTAGTTGGAAATATAATAAATCGCCAAGAGTTTTGGGACGTTTTTGGGTCACAAAAAAATCAAGTTTTGAAGCATTGATTTGGTGATTGCAGCATCTTATTTTAACCAAGGTTATGAGCATATGCTCTTCTTTCTTCTATTTTATTTTGATTAATAATGATAATTATATATGTATTAATATCATTTTTATAAAATTAATATAATAATATACATAATTCCTTGTAATCATTCTCCAAACTTACTGCTTGAAATCAATAAATATGCTATCTATAGGATTGAAATTTCTCAATTGTTGGATTTATTTGTTGAGGAAGGGTTGTCGAACATTGACTTTGTCTCCTTACATGTACACTTCTGCTTGAAATCAACATGAATTCCACCAAATTTTCCGTAAGATGATCTGTGTTAGCCCATTTCTTTTTTTGCTTTAGTCATGGATTTTTTAGGTTGATATTTGCAAGATATTATACATTGGTGTATGTATTTTTTTGATGATATTTTTCTTGTTGATAAGACTAGGGAGGGAGTTGATAGTGAAATAGATGTGGATACTATTAGTAGAATTCATGTTGGATGGTTAAAGTGGAAGAATGCATTGGGCTTATTGTGTGTTAAAAAAATCCCCTCAAACTTAGGGAAAATTTTTATTAGATGTGGTTAGGCCTGCAAAGCTTTATGGTATATAAAGTTAGTCAATAAAAGAGAAGCATAACGTTAAGTTAAGTATTTACCAAGATGAGAATGCGCATGAGTGGGTTTACTCTTTGAGACAAGATACAAAATGTGCATATACGTGAAAAGGTTGGAGAAGCATATACCTGATAACATAGTTAGGAAAGTAGAGGCATTATATTTGGCTTATATTAAGAAAGGTTAAGGTAGACCTAAAAAGACTTGGAATTATCTTCGGCGTTTCCCAAATTGGTTGAAAAATAAGGTATATATTTTGAATATTTATTTCTACTAGTTTGTATTAATTGGTTAACACAGTAGTCAATAAACATTTGATCAACTAATTCGACCCACACTCAAGGTAGTGATTTGTAGTATCAAGGACAATTTGATCTAGCTTGGGGACAAAATAAATTAGTGAAATGTTGGAAAATTATTTTGGTTAATGGCTACAAATTCCAAACAAAATATTGGTGTGAAGGTAGGAAATATAGATAATTCTTGTGTGTGTAAGAGGGAACACCCATATAGGTGATGATTTTAAGTACTACGAGGTATTACAAGAAGTATTATAGTTGGAATAGCCAGGTGAAGGGAATAATATGTATCTTTTTAATTATGACTACTTTGATCTAGTGCAAAATAGAGGTATAAGAGTACATCGACTTTCTAGTATCACATAAATAAAATGAGGTAGGTGATATGCAAAGGTTAACTTATCCATTATTGCTAGCCAAGCAAGATAAGTATATTTTGCTAATTATCCAAGTAGATTATGAGGAAAATAGGATAGGCTTGTAGTTATAATGACCAAACCCAGGTGAGTCATTGAGAAAACTATATCAATACCACTGACACATCAAGGAGAGGTTATGTCAAACTTTAAAGATCTTGCTAATGATGTTGATGATTAAATTGCAACTAATGTGAGTGATTTGCAGTTAGAGGAAGTAGATTTAAATATAGAGAAAGTCATGTGGAATTTGATAGTGGTGAAGAAGTGTCATTATATGTAAGTGAATCAACAAATGATTAGAAAAGAGAAGGTAAATAAATTTAATGATTTTTCATAATCAATTATGAATCAACAATTTATATTAATACTATAATTTATTTTTAACATCATAATAAAAGTTCTTTTAGATATTTTATTATCACTCTAATTAAGTTTATTTATTGTTGATCTACTTTTTATTAAATATTTGTTATATTTTATATTGTTAATATTTTGTGAAGATTTTTTGCATAGGGGTTTAGGAGATGAGCCTCACCAAGGATTGATCAAGAATATTTTTAGTAGGTACAATAAGGTGACTTCTAGCTTAGTCAGTAGGTCTGTAAATACTAAGGGGACCCCTTCTTCTCAACCTGCCACTCAAAGCCAGCCTAGACCGCCTTTACCTACTCCTCTAGCTAGTAGTCTATAATTTTACTCATTGCATCCCCCACTTTACTTTACTAGATGCCAAACACAGTACCCTTACTATCCCCTCCTTCTTTTGGAGGTTCTCCCACTTATCCATATCCACCATATGTCCCACCATTTTATCCCCTACCAACCCCTCAACCCTATGTAGGTAAACCTTCCACCTAATTTCAACAGAGAAGAAGTCATAGGGAGCATGTTGATTGTACCTAAGGGTGACACACACATACTTACTATAGTCCTAACATGCTACTAAAATTTGATAAATAATTTTTCACCTAACACATCTTTTACAGGTTATATCCATCAAAGCAGCTGACGCATAAAATATGGGACATCATATACATCTGGTATGATGCTCCTTATATTTCTTGGATGAAAATCCCAAAAGAAGTTAAAAGTATGTGGTTCAACGAGATTGAGATTAGTTATTATAAAAATATATTCTATAATATATCTTTACTAATTCAGCTAATAAAATATTTTATATTGTATACTTTTTTATACAGAAAAATTTTTATTGCTTTCCTGAGCACAATGATAAAATTAGAAAAAAATTTGAGAAGGGAAGGGTTGACTCACATGAGGGACATGTTTATAGACATTAGGAATTTAGGCGAGCGACCCCTCTAGATTCGTTAGAGTGTGTGGGGACGAGTTGACCACTACTTGGGGAAACCCATATTATACTAGGAGGAGATACCATAATAGGCAGAACTAATCTTCTAATGTTGGAGGCACGTATGGGTAGTTCCATTCATAATGAGGGATCGATTCCATATACTAAGCACATGCAACATTTGGTAAAAAAATTTAAATGATTTTAATAATTTGCATATTTATGAATACTAATGTAAATTTACTGTAGAAAGATATGTTGGGTAGAGAACTAACCTTTATTAAGTTTCATAGTAATACCCAAAACCTGCAAGAGGACCATAAATGGGTTGATGAGTGAGCAAGGAGAGCTTATGTGATTATATAAGTTTAATATTTTAGGTGTCATGTGTAAATTAATTAATATTGTATTAATTTTTTTTGGACGAGTACACACAACTTCATGAAAATGAGGCCGAAGTAGGTGAGGGATCTTCTGGGGGATCAACAATTTTTCTCACCATCAAAGTTGGTCTCAAGTGGTAGGTGGAATGTAGAAATACCAGGTTTACAGTTTAGGCTAGTAAGCCTATGCAAATGAGGGGTAGACATCTAGTGGTTCTAGCTTCTTAGTTAGTAGACAGGATTTGTTATATAACTAACATGTAACTACCCTTCTAGTTGAGCTAGATAAAGTAAAAAAAATTACAAGCTTACATGTAGGTTTAAATACATATGCAAAATGTTAGGTTTTTTATGAGCTGTAGAAATTGAGGAAGCAGATCAATAGAAAGTAGGCAACATTAGCATATTAGGTGACATATTTTTTTTTTTATTGCTGGACATTTAATTTATATATTGGACATTTTATTTATGGATATTTCATCACTGGGCATTTTTTATATTGGATTATTAAAGAGAATTTTGAGAAGCGCAGGTTGACTCACATGTGAGACATATTTATAGATATTAGGAAGTTACGTGAACGAACTCTCAGGATTGGTAAGAGTGTATAGGGTGAGCTGACCAGTGCTTAGGGTAGCCTAGATTCTATCAGGATGAGAGACCAAAAAAAAAAAAAAAAGAGCTTTTTTATGTTGGGGGCATGGGTAGTTCTCTCCATACTGGGGGCTCAGTTCCACATACCAAGCACATATAATATTTGGTCAGAAATTTGAAAAGATTTTAAGAATTTACTTAATTATTAATACAAATGGAAGTAAATTGTAGACAGAGGTGCTGGGTAGAGAATCAATCTCTATTGAGGAGCATAGTCATACCCACAAGCGGTAGGAGGGACAACATTGGGTTGATGAGCAAGTAAAGAGGGCCTACGTGAGTACATAAGTTTAATATTTTAGTTGTCTTGTGTAAATTGATTAATCTTATATTAATTTTTGTAGGACAAGCATACACGACTTTAAGAGAGCCAAACCAGAGTATGTTAGGATCTTCTGGGGGTTTCATTGATTATTTTGACTACCGCACTTTGTCTCAAGTGATAGGTAGAATGCAGAAAGGCTAGGTTTATGGTTTAGGATCACAAGCCAATATATATGAGGGGCACACATCTACTGGCTCCAGATTCTCAACAATTAGCCTTGAGTTGTTGAATAACCAATAGGTTGCTGCCCTTAGCCAAGCTATATCAATTCAAAAAATCATAAGCTAACATGCAAATACAAATACATATGTAGCAAAGTCAGTTATTGGATGACCATCAAAAAAATTGAGAGAGTAGTTCAATACAAATTAGGCAACATTAGTATAGGAGGAGACAAATTCTAATTAGTTCTTTTTATTACTAGACATTTCATTTCTACGTTGGAAATTTTATTTCTAGATATTTCATTACTGGACATTTTGATTGTTGGATTAGTACTGGATTTTAGGTTTGACTTCAAACTCTTTCATGAATATTCAATAAGATGTTGTGATCAAATCTAATATTAAATACATGTAGCATGTCTTTAAGTTCGATGTTTGAATGCGAATATGATATGTGTATATGTTTTATGTAGGTTTGTTGGGTTGTAGAGAACATGTGAGGGAGTTCTATTTTTTATGCTTTATGTATAAGATTCCATTGGATTTTCCATCGGAATACGAAGATATGACAAAAAAATGTATCATCTTTCTAGAGAAAAAATTTCTTTGGATTTGCTAGTGGATAACATCCCGGTTAGTATCCCGTGGACTTTTTCAATGGTTTATCTGCCAATGTTTTTGACAAAAGTTATCTGCCAAAAATTTTGGTGAACAAAATTGTCAAAAATTTTTGTGAACAATACCGCTGAAATGAGCGCTTCACAAATGATGAAATTGCTGAATAATTTTGCCAAAATTCCATAAGTAAATCTACCGAAAATAAATCCGGCAGAAAAATTCTACTAGAATAAAATTTTTTAAATGCATTTTTTCTTCGACTTAATTTTTTTATCAGAAATCTATATTTTTTGGTAGAGTTACTCATTTTTTGGCCTATATGTGTTGTTAGTAATGTTTTTCCTATAGTGATTGCTTAGTAGTTTATATCCCTTTCCAATCTTTCTTTCTAGATGAAGCCTTCCCAAATGAATATTTCAAGTTCATAGCTAATTTAAGTGGAGAGAAATCAATAAAAAGATCCATATAGAATAAGAGAATAAAGGACATCTTCTGGACAAAAGAAAGATGAACCCCAAACTTTAGGATTCAATGGAGAGAAAATAATTTAATCGCCTAAAAAAACTTTCCAAATCATCAATAAAATAATTAAAAGAGTACCTAAATCTTTTAAAATGCAGAATTGGAGTTTTTGGTCTTCCAAGTTTGAAGCGGCATTCTCAAAGAGAGTGGAAGACACCTTTCACTCAAGATAGAAAACGAGGGAAATGAGAACTTCACCTCTTAAACTAGGGACTATGACTCTTTTATACTTTGACTGTATTTATTTTATTTTAGTCCATCATTAAAATAAAATAAATACTAGCCTCTACATAATAATTAATTCCATACATATTTAATTAAGATGCCACATAAGCCAAAATAATTAAATAATTAAATAGATAATAAATTTAATTGGCTCAATTTTAGATAGCTTCTAATGTATAATACTTTATTTTTATGTATAAATATATAGGCTCACATATAGAAGTTTTTCAACAATCTCAATCTTGGGCCATATATATATAAATATAATTATAGTTCATAAAATAAATGTAGGAGCTCAATATTTGCTATCTTTATAAAAAAACATCTCTAGATAATCAAGTCTATCATCCATATTATTATAGATTCAAAGCAATCTTTGTTACATTCTTCATAATAAGACCCATCAATGGTCACTATATTAATATAATTATGATGTAGATCAAATTTGGATGTGTAGCATTAAACTTTAATGTAATTTGATATCAAATTATGACTATTTTTAACTGGTCCAATACTACAACTCAAAAGAGTTATAACAAAATTTTAATACTTTATGCTAAACAACAACTGAAATTCATTAATTTATTTTAGAGTTTTCAATAACCAAAATAATAACACTTTTGTTCGAACATAAAATAAGTTCATATTATTTGAATAATATAAATAAAATATCACTATGTTAGCATATAATGAGAACTAATTACACCCATATGAGTCACGTGCTCCTGAAATACTTTAGATGGTTTTTTTTTTAATTGGGTTTGCAATCATAATGGTTTTACTAATAATAAAATTTGAGAAATCTAAACCCATTCTTTCACAAAAAAAGAAAAAAAAAACATTATGTTAATATACTTTGATTTTAATGAGTTCCTGTTGTTCTTGGAATATTACTCAACTACTTTATTATCACGTTTTATCTTTAATGGTCTCTTAATGCCATTAACAATATGCAGCGCTATAACAAATTTGGTAACCATATTCCATGATTTAAAGCCTCATAACAAACTATAAATTATGCTTTCATTATTGAAGAAGCTATATGTGAATGCTTAACACTTTTAGAAGAAAAAATGCCTCCCGATAAAATGAAATTATAGCCTGAAGTGGTTCTCCTGCTACGCGGGAACAAGCAAAATCAATGTCATAATACCCCACGATCTCTAAATAATCAAATTTTAATATGTGAGCTTGAGATCTCTTGTCCTTTTATGATACCTCATAACCTGTTTAACTACTTTACAATGATCCATTCCCAAGTTACTTTAATATCTATCAAGCTTTCTAACAACTTATGTAATATCAAGAGTCATACAAATTTGAGCATAAATAAGTCTCCCAACTACTGATGCATAAGGGATCTAATTCATTTCTTAAGTATACTACGTGAGAGATCTCGATGAATTTGCATACCTAACACAAAGGATGCTTTTTCAAGATCTTTTATTTCAAATTTATTTGAAAAAAAAATCTTTTAGTCTAACACAGCAAGCCTATATCACTGCTTGTTAGTAGATTATCAATAACATATAACACTAGGAGAATAAACTTACTCCCACTAACCTTATGATAAATACATTGATCAGTATTATTTTCCTTTAAACCAAATGAAGAAACCACTTGATAAAATTTCTTATACCATTGATTGGATGCTTACATTAAATAATATATGGATTTCTTTAATCTACATACTAGATGTTTTGAATCGCAAGATTGAAAATTTTATAGTTTCATCATATATATATAGTTTCCTCTCTATCTCCATCATGGAATATAGTCTTTACATCCATATAGTGTAGCTCCAAATAAAAATGAGCTACAAGTGCAATAATGATTCTAAAAGAGTATTTCAAAGAAACTGGAGAAAAAGTCTCTTTATAATCAATGCCTTTCTTTTAAGTGAAGCATTTAGGAACTAGATGTGATTTATATTTTTCAATATTGTCTTTTGTATTTCTTTTGGTTTTAAAAATATATTTACAACCAATAGATTTTTCTTCTTCAAGGAAATCAAAAAGATCCCAAACATCATAGTCTTTTAATGATTTCATCTCATTTTTCATGGCCTCTATCTAATTTTTTGAATTTTAATGTTATTTGATATGAATAAATGAGATTGGGTCATCTTCCAATCCCATATCAAACTTATGCTCTTGGAGATATACAATATAGTTTTATGAAATCACTGTTCTTCTTTCTTTTGTGGATCTTCTTAATGACACTTCAATTTGACATTTTTGTCCTTCTATATGAGTAGTAGACAATTCAAGATTTTTTTAATTTTTTGGATTTACAATATGAATAATATCAGGAAGTTTCTCGATATTTTTTAATTATATTTATTGACCTTAATTTTCATGCAACCCTAGGTCAAGGGGGTTGACTTGGTTAAATCGACCAAGCCAGGCCCCAAGATTTATTCCATTAGGTTCAATTAGGTAGAGCCCAAACCTAGGCCATGGGTCAACCTTATTGACCAGATCAACCTAAGTTGAGTCAATTGACCTAAATCACTTTCATTAGAGTCCAAATCCATTTCAAAGCTTTCTTGGCTCAATCCACCACTTCCCTTGGGTTCTATGGGTTAGACCAAATCTTTTGAGTTCAAACCCATGCCCTAGATCAACCTGGTTGACTAGGTCAACTAAGGTCGACCCAATTAGCTCGAATGAGCCCAATTTGATTTTAAACCCATTCCAACCTATCTGTAGTCAACCCCTCACCTACTTACGTCAAATTGACCATGTTGATTGGTTTAACCTTTAAATTGGTCAACCCCAGTTCTAGATGGTCAAATTTGACCTATTAAGGTCAAATTCCCTCTATTCAATCAATTCAAAACCTTTTAAACCTTCTATTCGCTTAAATCATGACCAAGGAGGTTCTCTTCCCTCCTAATTAGACCTAGAGTAGATCTTGGCCATTCATCAAATAGCTAGGATTATAAATAGGGCTATTATGGCTTCATAGAAAGGGGCTTCAACATTATTTTCCTCTCCAAGCTTTCCCATGCTGAAATATCTTGTGTGAGAGCTATCTTCAACTTCCTTCACCTTTCTAGACCTAAATTCATTGGTCAAAGCTCACCGGTAATGTTCCTCAAGTGAATCGAGTGCCAAACTCTTCCTAGGCTAATTCTCGATGATCCACAGCTTTTTAGCTCACAATTTCAACTAGGAAAATATTCATGGATAGTCTATAAGCTTAGTCAAACCAACAACCTAAAGATCCAACAGTCAGATCTCTTAAAAACCTTAAACCGAGGCCATTACACTTAGGGTTAAATAACTTTTCATACATTGCATTTCAGATCGTAAAAAGTATTCCACATGAATGCTCTTCATTCATAAATCTTATGTTTAAAATTTCATCTTGTTAGATCAATCCAATCGATCAAATGAGATGAAATATCATTCCTAGGGCATCTCGGTGGCCTACATTAGGTTTATGAGATCTCCACCATTGATCACTCGATCAACGACAGAGATCCCAACATTATGTGGCTCCTTATGAATAGTGCGACTGCTCGGATATTAGATCTCGCATCCGATGAGATCCTGGCCTTCAAATACTAACTATCGAGGTTCAGACGACGGTGGAGCCCCGCCTATGTGGATAAGTGGAGTTGCATCCATAATAATGATTACCACTATCATTGTGCCAATGATTGATGGCAGCACAATGATCGTGCCACCGTATAATCATTGGCCGTGGATCACAAATTCAATCCGAAGCTGCCACGCATCCCACCGCCAATTTTTTTAAAATCAATAAGTATTATATTTATTTTAAAACCTATTTGTAATTTGATTTCTTCCAAAATTATTTAAAAATTATTTACTAATCTAAAAAATTAGTATAATTTTAAAATAAAAATAGTTTAGAATTAAATATATGTTGAATTTTTTTAATTATTAAGTTTTTATGTATTTTAATTAAGAATACATTTTAAATAGTAAAATACCTTACAAAATTTGAAATTTGATTCTAAAATTATTCTTTATTATTTTAGAGAATTGTTTAATTTATTTTAACCTAAAATCTAATTTAATATTTAATTATTTTAAATAATATATTAGTATATAACTAATATTTAAGTAATATCTATTATTAAAATATATATATATATATATATATATATATATATATATATATATATATATATATATATATATATATACACACACACACACTTTAAGAAGAGAGGTTTATTTTTAGCTATTTAATTTTAATAATAAAAATTTTCTATTTTTAATGATTTGGATTAATTAGTTTGTTAAATATTAATTAAAATTTAATTAAATTTAAAAATCAAATATTTTCCTAAAATTTTATTAAATTTAATTTTTAAATTATTTAAAAAATTTTGGTGGGATTTAATATTTAATTTGATATATTTTAATATTTATTTTTTTAATAAGAATTATTTAAAATTATCTTAAATTCCTTTTAATTATTTTAAGCTTTAAAAATTCATAATTAATTCATTTTAAATCAAAAAATTTTCTATAATACCTTATATTTTTTTAGAAAACTAATTTTTTTAATTTAAAATTATTTTCAAATACAAAAATTTTATTTTTCTTAATTAATTTTATATTTTATAATTATTTAAATACTTAATTATTATTTATTAAATATTATATTAAGTATTATTTTCAATTTAATTTTTTTTTGAAACTATTTTGAAACCTTCTGTTGGGTGACCATTGGATCTCTCTTGCATATATACATTGAATTATGTTTAATTATTATAATTTTAAACTTATATACTTATATTTTTAATACATACATGTATTTTAATTTTTTTTAAAATTATATATATATTTAACTCCATTAATTTTGACAGATCTACTTTTAGAACTTCGAACATAGGCTATGCATATGAATAGAATTCATGGGAGAAGGATTAGTGGATGATTGGGCTCAAATCATTCACTAATCACAATATTAATCATGCTTAACTATTATTTAGTTTTTTTTTTATGTGTAAGATGCATAAAAACCTAGTCTAGGATCTCCTATTTCTATAGACATAGTGTGTTATGTTGTGTTGCATTTCCCTTTATGTTACCCAGAGGGTTAGACATAACATAGCGACATCCTAAGGACAATAATTAAGGATCCGTCTAGCAAATTTAGAGAAGTATTAGGAGCTAGGTTGTACCTCCAATTGACATAAATCTTGACACATTTAAACTTACCGATATCTTATACCCCTTGGAATTTTATAGGAATTAAGCCATGATAAATTTGAAAACTTATAATAAATTTAAACTAAATCCAAAAATTACCCATAATATCTCAAATTCTTTAAAATTAAACCCTTAATCTAAAAAAATTAAAACCTTATGCACTAAACTTTAATTTGAACATTAATTTAATTTTTATTTTAAATCACTCATTTAAATAAATTAAATAATTAAAAATTATTAGAAATTCCAAAATTTTCCAAAAACACTCGAAAACATCTCTTTAGGTCATTCCTAACTTTTGGGGGTGATTCCAAGAGGTTTGGAGTTGATTTGGATCCAAATTCCTAAAACACCCTTAATTAGACAATTTTAATAATTCGTTAAATTCCCTAACATTAAAAAATTCATAACTTTGCCTAGAAAACTCTAAATCTTTCAAACTCAAAATCTAATCACTCCTTATAAAATCTAATATTTAATTAAAATGTTATAACCCCAAAACTTAGCCTGTTTCTAAAATGAACTTTTAGACTATTAACCTAGTAGATAGGATGACCTTGGACCGTCTAAAATTTGTTAATGCAACTTAAACTTCGAAGAACATTATCCTAAGTATTAAAACTAACCAACCAACCTAATTAACTAAAATGGATCCCAATACACTATTATTTAAACTTTAATCAAAACTTTCCTTTTTCTCCCTTCAACCAATTGGATCACAAGCAACTTGAACTAATTACCCAATATAGGACATATCTAATGTCACACAGCTTACTACCACTACAAAAAAAATGAGGTTATCGCAGCATTTTTTATGCAGCGAATTAAATATTGCTGTAATAGACCTGATGAGTTTCTTTGGGTGAACGAAATTAGCCGTTAATATTTTAGGCGGGAACATAGATAAACCGCGAAGCAAAAATCTTCTAAAAAGCCCAAATAAATCCTTAGCGTGAACTTCACCATTCGTGAGCGATTTCCTCCGGACTTCTTGCCTTCTCCGCGCGTGAGCCGTTTCCTCCTCCATCCATTGCGACGCCGCTGAAGTTCATTGAGGCCGACGATGATAGACGGAGAAGCATACATTGACGCCGACGCCGACGCGACGTCGAATTCACATTCCGTCGACACCCACACCGTCCTCGTGATCCACTCCGCGCGCGACCCTTCTCTCCAACTGACGATGATGCCATCACTGCTTCTGAAGCTGACGTTGACGCAGACACTGGCGCCGACGCTGCTTCTTCCATTCATCGCCGTCGTTTGCACTTTCTTCACCTTCTTGAATTATACCTGAAACCGAGCGAATTTGGGTGAGATTTATATCAGGTTTTTTCATTTTTTGTGTTGATCTTCTTTTATTGTTTCTCTAATTATACCTGTTGTTTTTTTTTTTTAATCCAATCTCAATGATATTATATCTTCTTGTTGTTTTATTTTGTACATGGTGATTTGAATTAGGTCTTCTTGTTGTTTTTTTTTTGTTGTTGTATTACTTCTCATACTCAAATATTTCATGCCTAAAATTTGATCATTAAAAAGGTAGCATGTCAAATCAAACATCAGACTTAAGAAAAAAAAAACACACACAAACACAAGATTTTATCCCATTGAAAAATTTATGTTGAAGTGTCACCTAAAGTTAAAATAACATTCAAGAAGGACAATCATAAGAAAGTTGAGTTATATCAAGTTCATCAGAACCAAGACAATTACTACAAGCTCATACTCACTCACAGACCTCCTAAAAATGTCAGGATAAAAAAGAATATATAATGACGAAGCATAAATGATGAAGAAGATCCACATTCAAGATAAATTTACTTACAATCCGTTCTCTGTGTCCCTGATGACCATCCTTGCTCAAAACCTTTACAACCATAGAAATTTTTTTGCATGATTAGTTTAGGTTTAAAACTTGAATGAGAGGATATTAGGAATATTTATTAGGCAACTATTTTTATTGTTGTGCCATTTCTGTTTATGAAATAATATTAGA
Organism: Dendrobium officinale; assembly: GCA_019514585.1. Classification (NCBI taxonomy): domain Eukaryota; kingdom Viridiplantae; phylum Streptophyta; class Magnoliopsida; order Asparagales; family Orchidaceae; genus Dendrobium; species Dendrobium officinale. Next base: position 20,860,079 of record CM033698.1, read on the forward strand.
TTTTTTGTGTGTGCTTATAATATTGTACTAGGCAAAAGATTTGGACAAAAAAAAATCACACTCCATTGTAATCATAGTGATGCATTATATTAATCCTCCATGATTGCAATTGAACTTCAATATATTGAACATATTAAAATAAAGATTATTAGTTTATCAATTGTAATTCATGAATCATGCAATTATTTTCATACCATATTTGTTGCATTTGAATAAAGTTTACATGGTCCATCATTTAAAGGCAAGCTTATTTATTTTTAAATTTTTAGTATTTAAAGCTTACACTATCAAAAATATGAACTAAAATAGTTTCTTAATTATTTTCAATGGTTAAACATTGCAGTGAATTTTAAAATGAATAAGAGTTGGATAAACAAGTTAAGATGGAGTCATGAATACAGCAAAGGAGTTGAAGATTTTTTAAATTTTGTTAATCGCAGTAAGAATCAATCAGGAAAGATATTATGCCCATGTAAGTCATGCATCAACAGATACTTTCATTCAATAAAAGATGTGAAGGAACACATTATGACCAATGGATTCTTTACGGGATATGTTATTTGGAATCAACATGGGGAGGATCATCAAGTTGTTGCTAGAGGTAAATAAAATGAAGGTGTTGTTAGTATGTATAATTTTGAATCACAAACTACTCAAATTGAGCAACCATATATAGATGATATTGAAGGATTGTTGAGGGATACATTTGCTCCAATCAATGAATCAATTAACTTAGTTGATCAACATGAAAACTTTACTCAAGATTCAAATAAAGAAGATGAAAAACAATCAAAGCTATAGAAGATGTGGGTGCAGAATTCTATCCAGGATGTAAGAGATTCTCGAAGTTATCATTTATATTACATTTATTTCATTTGAAATGTCTAAACTCTTGGACTGCAAGATCTTTTGATATGTTATTAGAGATACTTATTGAAGCATTTCCTGAAGGGACTTCATTGCCCAAAACTACATATGAAGTTAAAAAATTAATGAAGGCTTTTGATCTTGGTTATACCAAGATACATGCATGATTGCACATTATTTTGGGGAGATAAATCTAATGACAATGTATGTGAAGTCTGTAAAGCATCAAGATGGACTCCTAATCAAAAGAGCAAAATTGTACAAGAAAAAAAAGTTCAAATGAAACCTGCTAAAATTCTTCGATATTTTCCCTTGATTCCAAGACTTCAAAGATTATTTAAAACAAAAAAAATGTTAGAAGAGATGATTTGGCATGCCACACAAGGAAATATATATGGTATGTTGCGACACCCAGCTGATGGAGAAGCACGGAAATCATTTGATTATAGATATCTTGATTTTTCCGCAGATCCACGTAATGTTCACCTTGGTTTAGCTACTAATGGTTTTAATCCTTTCAAGATTTTGAGCAGCACATACAGTATTTGGCCAGTGATTATAGTGCCATATAATATGCCCCCCTGGAGTGGAATGAAACAATCATCATTTATTCTTTCAATGATTATACCTGGTGAAAAAAGTCCTATAAATGATATTCACATTTATCTCAAACCTTTGATTCATGAACTGCAACAATTATGGCAAGGTATTCAATGTTATGATGCAGCAAGTGGAGAAAATTTCATGATGCATGCAGCATTATTATGGACTATTAATGACTTTCCGGCATATGGCATGTTATTAGGGTGGAGCACTAAAGGAAGGTTTGCTTGTCAATGTTGTGCCCACAATACAGAGTCCTTATGGTTGTATAAGACTAAGAAGTTTGCATATATGGGCCACCGACTTTGGCTTACATCATCTCATTTATTTCGCAAGCAAAAATAGTACTTTGATAATATAGATGAACTCAGATCGGCGCCTTCAAGGATTTCTGGTACTGATATTTGTACTGAATTACATAATCATCAATTCACTCTTGGAAAAATTAATAAAGATAGATTAAAAATATTGAAGAGAGGGTACGAAGCTGCAATGTCTATCAATGAAAGTATGGTCACTAAGTGGAAGAAGAAATCAATATTTTTTTATTTATCTTATTGGCAATAAAACACATTACCTCATAATTTAGATGTTATGCATATAGAGAAAAATATTTTTGATAACTTTATTTCTACATTGCTAGACCTTGAGAAATCTAAAGATAACTTACAAGCTCGATAAGATTTGGTTCAAATTGGAGTAAAGCCTGAACTGCATCCTCAAGTTCTTTCAGATGGTAGTTATGCTTTACCACCAGCTCTATTTACCATGTCTAAGAAGGATAAGATGATGTTTTGTGAAGTTCTCAAGAATATGAAGTTACCCAAGGGTTATTCATCAAATATTTCTAAGGGTGTTAACATTAAAGAGTGCAAAATAATAGGTTTAAAAATCCATGATTGTCATGTACTAATTGAGGATATTATGCCTATTGCATTAAGTTCATGTGCACCATCAAATGAAGTTTTGAACATCATTGTTGGGATTTCACATTTCTTGAAATTTATATGCGCGAAGGTCATAAATCCAATTGAACTTGATAACAAACAGAAGTAAATTGCATTGATTTTATGTAATATGGAGAAGTACTTTCTCCCATCATTCTTCACTATTATGGTTCACTTGCTCATCCATTTGGTTGAAGAAGTGAGACTTTGTGGGCCTGTACACTATAGATGGATGTACCCTTTTGAGAGGTAATGTATCTTTCTTATTGCTTTAATATTTTATTATTTAGTGGGGTATATTCATGTGCATTTTCATAATTTACAGATTTTTCTTAGTATTAAAGGATTTTGTTGGAATTAAGTCACAACCAGAAGGGTCAATTGCTGAGCGATACATCGCTGAAGAGGGAATTTCATTTTGCTCGAAATATCTGGATGGTGCGCCGACTTTCTCCAAGTCCATATCTACTAGAGTTTCATCTAAGTATGATGGTGTTTCCTATAAGTTCTTAACTAATGGTATACCTTTGGGTCAAGTGTCTATATTTTTGTTAGATGACCTATCATTGATTCAAGGACATAGTTATGTGCTCCGACATTGTGATCATTTAACAAAGTTTATTGATATTTACAAGGAGGAAGAGAGACAAAAAAGAGCCAACAACTTTCCTCTAACACCATTAGCTCTTGATAAACTTGTTAATGAACATTTTCATGATTGGTTCAAACGAAGAGTAAGATATCAAAATCCCTCCTTAGTCAATTTCAATATCATATTCATAATTTGACTAATAATTTTTTGTTTAGATTACATGTACAGATGATTCAATAGTTTCAGAAGAAATTAGAGCCCTCGCGGTTGGTCCTAAGAAAATCACACGAAGATTTAAAGGGTTTTATATTAATGGGTATGAATTTCATACTAAAGCTCGTGATGAGAACAAGAAGACACAGAATTATGGTGTTGTTAACAAAACTGAAGTTGGAAATTTTTCTTATTATGGTCGACTGAATGATATTATTGAGCTTAATTACTCCAACTTATTTCATGTGGTCTTCTTCAAGTGTGATTGGGCTAACACAACTTCAGCTGGCACTAAAGTAGATCATTACGGAAATACATTGGTTAACTTTTCACGATTAATACACACAGGTGATAGATGGACAGATGATCCATTTGTTTTCTCATCACAAGTTGAGCCCGTTTTTTTCATTGAAGATCCAAAGAATAAAAATTAGAACTTTGTCTTACCTCTAAAGGCTAGAGATGTATTTGATTCAAGCATTTCTCGACAGAACAATTATATATGAATTTATGCAAAGTTTGTGAGCATTTTCATGTTTATGCTTTTTCTATGATGATACTTTTTATGGTAAGGAATTTATTAATGGATTTCCTAATTTATCAATGGTGCATATTTGTGAAGTTCTCCATCACTTTTTTTGAACTTGTGTTTGCCAGATATTCTTATCTATTTCTTTATTCAATCCAAGCTTAAGACCTATAGACAAAATTAGCGGCAAAGTATTAGGAAGAAAAAAAAAATCTAAATAAGTAATATGGATAGAAGTTGTTCAAATGATTTGAAAAGAATGGGTTTAGCAACCCATGTAAAACTTAAGAATAATTTTCAAAGTATGTGATTATAACAGAAAAACTTTAATTTTTTTAAAAATTTATTATCTATAACACTTCACAAAAACCATGTGTAACAAATTTAAATTTGACTTTAGCAATATTTCAAGCAACAACACTTTTTGCTTCTCCAAGCAGCAATCAGGTTAACTCCTAAAAAGGAAAAATATTCGGAGGTAAATATTCTATAATTGATGCCTCCATGACAAGGAAATCTTCAGCTTTCCAAGGTTTCTTTGGGCACATGTAAATCATTATTTAGAGTGATATGTTCTAAGATTTTAAAATCTCATTTGCCAGCAATTGATGTAAAACTTTCATCAACAATTCTAAATGTGAGAAAGGTTACACATCGAGGATCTAAATGATTTATGTAAAGAAAGTATAAATTGAAATATGTTTTTTACTGTTTGATAGATTTTTTTAACATATTTTTTTCTCAGTTGACTTGTATTTAACATGTGTATGATATTATCATAATTGTCCTTGTTTTTTTTGTTCAAACTAATAGAAATGACAGGAAGTAGCTCATTGGGACGTGCTAAAAAGGTTACACATCGAGGATCTTACAGTAGAGCAAACTAGTAGAACTTCTAATAATACTTCGACTCCGGTGCATCCAGATTCGTCCAATGCTAATGACTGCAATAACAATGAACAATCCCCTAGTCAGTCATTTGAATATTTAAGACGGCAGGTGCCACAGGCGGATGATGAAATTTGGCTTATAGGTTTTTGTTCACTTAAATATTTATTTATATTTATATATGTCTATTTCAATAATTTATTAATATAATTGTGTTTTACATCTTTATTTTTTCAGATGATGAGGGTGCTCCAAAAAAAAAAAGAGAGGCCGAACTACTTGTGCAGACATACAAAGTATGACACCAGGTACACGGGTTCTCATTGAAGTCAATGAGAATATGGTGCCATGCAATATACCAGAGTTTACTTTGCTTGGTTCATACTTAGGGGTTATAGCCAGAGATCTTATTTTGGCACTGATTTCATTCTCAGATTGGCATAATAAAGGCATGGAACCCTTTAAAAAAAGGATGTTAGTTGAAGTAGAGGTAAATATAATAATAAATAGTCAAATATTATTTATGTTTGTTTGATAATTAAAATCATTTAACATTCTTTAGGCCAAATTTGATTTTCCTGCCAATATAAAACATTGGATGCTACAATCTCTTGGTGTCAAGTGGCGCAATTATAAAACTAGTTTGAAAGCAGAACATTGGGATAGTAGATCAGTACAAGAGATTATGGAGGCTGTTCCTGCAGGAGTAGACTCAGTGCAGTGGTGTCAACTTGTTAATAAGTGGTCACTACCCCAGGACAAGGTGAGTTAGGACAATAAATCACATTAACGATTTTTTTTCAAAAATGAAATTGATATGATGATTATTTGTTGTAGGAGAGAGCAGCAAAAAATGCGGAAAATGCAAAATAACAAAAGTGTCCGCATACGATGGGTCGGGTGAGCTCTATAAGGAGACAGGAAGAAATGGTATGTAATCAAAAGAACAATATAATTATATTTTAATGAAAAAAATTTAATTTTAATTTTTTTGTAGTCTATACGAGATCGCTTGTTATTATGGAAAATCAATCGCTTGCGTAAAGATGGATCATGGTCATCTGAGGAGGCCAGACAAAAATGGGTAAAATCATAAGCATTTCACATGATCGGTTTATTGAATGCTAACTATGTATATATTCTTTCTAAATCTAGTTACATGCTTGTGAAATGCTTGCTGAGGAAGGGTTGACGCCAGAAGATGGAAATTTTGAGGCCAATGAGAAAGTCTTCAAGATAATCATGGAGCCAAACACCCAGGGAGGGAACGAACACTGGGTTTTGAGGTCACTCCAAGTAGATATTTTCTCCATAGCACCACGACTCCAGGCAGCAGCAGTAGAAGCAATTATGCACTTGAGCGAGTTGTAAGACTTGAGGAGGTGGTGCAAACACTACAAAGTGAGGTGAAAAAATTCATGAAAATTTACCAGGGACAACATCCACCACCAGGAAGCTCAACTATGGTATGCAAAATTAAAAAGTTAAATATTTTCATTTATTAATTTATTTATCACCTTAATTTTTAGTGATGATTTATATATTAATAATAGGGAGATAATGATCAATTTTTGCCTAATTTACATCCAAGGAGTAGAAGAAGGGAAGGCATAGTATAAATGGGCACAACTTAATATAGAGTGGCTTGAAGTTATTTTTTTTTGTTAACTGCTATGTTTTTTTTTTCTTTTTTTACTTTGAGACCAATCAAGGGAAATTTATCCATATTAATGCTTAATGTAGCGGTCAAGTGCAAGATATTTAGTTCAAAATTGTTGAATGTAAAATTATAATTTTGTTTTAAATTTTTGGTTGAAAGCTTTTGATTTTGTCGCAAATTTGCCAAGCAAAAATTCTTCTTTCCAGATTTTTTAACAAGGTTACGCGATGATTTAGAACTTGCTCGAAGGTTGGTTCACTGGTGGGACGATGGTGAGTGTTCGTTCCCATGAAAATGAGAGGTTTTAAATATTACATTGTTTCCTGTCGTTCGATGTGTTGCAAACTATTTTCATGGCTTATGTTTTGATGATTGACAAACACTATCTCTCTTGGACTACTTGTTGCTTCTAACTTTTCAGGAATCGAAGATCGGACGATCAAGAGGAAGCCAAGTCCAGGATCGCGTAGGTTTAGGGTTGAGTCAGTCTGTAATTTTATTTTTCATCTTTTGAGTCTACTTGTAATAATCAAAAAGACTGATGCTAAGTAACCCTTCACACACACACTTGAGAGGCTTAGAAATTCTGTTTTTTCCCACATCGGCCCGGCCGATATTCATATCGTCCGGGACGATCGGCTTAAAACAGAAAGTCTAAATTAAGGATTCTTAATTAAGGCAGCCGACATTAACTATCGGCCTGGACGATACGTGTATCGGCCAGGATGATAAGCTCAAAATAGAAAGAGATAGCCGCCTTAGACAGTTTAGGCATACTGAATTTTAAATTATCGGCCAGGACGATTCCAGGATCGGCCTGGACGAAATTACCAAATTATTCCTTAATTGATCAGGAAATCAAGGGAGTAATTAAGGATGATTGATACGATCATATCGTCCAGGACGATCGTGAGATCGGCCTGGACGATCTAGCCAAATTTCAATCGGCCAGGACTGTTCCCAGGGCTATGCTCAGGACGATTTACCTCTGATTTGAACTAATCGGCCAGGACGATCATGAGATCGGCCTGGACGATCAGGCTAAATTTCAATCGTCCAGGACTGTTCCCAGGGCTGTGCTTTGGCCGATCTTCCTTGATTTGTACTAATCGGCCAGGCCGATGTCCATATCGGCCGGGACGATAAAGTCAGCTACTTGCAATTAATGAGCTCCTCTTGAGCTCTCCTATTTAAAGAGCTATTCTTCAACGTTTTAAGAGACCTTTGGCTGCTGCCTTGACCTAAGAAGACCTTGAGGAGAGAAAAAGAGAGAGGGAGAGAGAGAGGATCTTGTGAGGGGAAGCTTGTGAGGGGATTCACAAGGGTTGCTCAAGGATCGCTCTGCTTGTCTTTCGTCTGGAGTTTCTCATCCGTGGAAGGGTCGGTAGAGGTAAGGAGTTTTGCTTTTGGTTGTGGTTCTCTGCCAGCTTCAGAAGGAAGCAAAAGGAGGTAGGTTCTCTGCCTTGCCGGGGTGGCAAAAAGGAGTTTCTTGTGAGGGCTTCTCCGCCTAGCTGTGGGGGCTAAAGGAGAGTCACGTTTTGTAGTGCAATACTTGGAGGGTGCCTCCAAGGAGTGGACGTAGGTCTTGTCGACCGAACCACTATAAATCTTGTGTTCTTATTTTTGCTTCCGCACTTTTAAATTCCGCATTTGGTTTGGTGGTGTGATTTGGTTTGTGAATTTATTTCTTTGTCTCAAGAATTTTTAAAATACCAATTCACCCCCCCTCTTGGTTAGCTTGGGACTAAGTTCATAGGGCTTAACATCCCGAACGAACTTTCACGATGTAAAGTTATAGTGTATGGTCTTCTAAATAGCTATTTATGTCTTTCTCTAGTGATACCGTGCTTGTATTCCTGTTAATTTTGCAACTCATTTTACACACTTATCTGGAATCTCCCCAATAGGTTTGGCTTCATTTTCTTCTTTCATTCCCCTATTGTTTTCGGAAATGACCTATGCTCATTTCTCATTGATATATTTAACTTAATTTTAGTTTATTTGTGTTAGCACTACATTGGTTCATGTTATGTAATAAATTCTTTCTTCCATGGCTTAAGAGATGAACTGTACTCCCAACCTCTTCTCTAAATTCTTTCTTCCATGGCACTACATTGGTTCAAGAAAGAAAGCATCTCCTAACACATAATTTCAAAAAACAGTCGTGGAGAACACCTCAATGTAAGTTAATTATGTGCTTTTTTATTTCTATTTTTTTTTCTTCAAGCAGCTTTTGAATGTTGTATTTGGATATGGATTCTTTTAAAAAGTGTAATGAAGATATGACATTTGTTAGCCTCCACTGTTTTGCTTTTGCATACAGTTTATATGACATGAAAAATGTGCCCATGAAGAAGCGAGAGGCAACTGGATGTTACCAGACAACAATTTATTTAGTTACTTCATTTATGTAAGACCGGAGCATCTATAATGGATTTGTTTTCATTTTTGTAGTTTAAAAGCTATAATAGATGGTAAAGTGGTTTTGCAAGAAATAATTTGCATTTGAATTTATTTTTGGTCCACTTTCTAAAGAAATTCTTCAATTGAATGATAAATGAACAGAGATTGGTTTCAAGAGTGGAGCACTATGGATGCATGATGAGTCTTACAACTTTTTTTTACCACTGCTCACGCCTATGTTGAATAAAAGTTATAAAACTTTTGCTCATATAAAAGTTCATAATCAAGTTAAATTTGGAAAACAATAAGATAATGACTATGGATCTATGTCCAACTGTTGTGAAAGTACCAACAATAGGATTTATATGTTGATATTTGAACACTAGAGCACAGTGCACACAGCTTATAAACATCTCATACAAAAAAGAGAAAAAATAACTATATATTTTTTGATAAGCCGAAATATTGTTGGATTAACTTCCTGTCACAATGTTGTGAGAATGGTCCATAACAAATTACTGCTACTCCTTGATGTGAGTTTTGTACCTGGCCTTGTCTAACTGAAACATAAAATCTTTCATAGCCTTGTGGCTTCTCTTCCTTTCATTTTCAATTATATCTTGTTTTGAAATTTGAACTTTACCTGTTTCACTGGTTTACATGTTACAAATGTGGTAATATTTCCTGTTGTGTTGCAACGGTTTATTCTAAACGCAGGAAATATTTTTCAGTATTTTATTTATTCTGCTTTCTATTAATCTGTGAACTTGATCAGGAGTGGCATGGGAGTTTTTCATGCATTATTGTTGTTTATAATTGTTCTGATCATTTCATCAGTTTTTTTATACTCGTTTATATATCCTATGCCTAATCTTCGATATATAATTGTCGTAGTTAGTTTCCAGGAAAGTTAAGCCGATATTCTGATTATGCATCAATGATATTAATAACCAAGAGTGTTATTTCCTTTTTCTTTTTTCCTCCCTACCCGAGCAAGTTTGGTCACTTGTCTTGCTTTGCTTCTGACCTGGAGTGCTTTTCTTCAACGTTGAGCCAAACTAAGAGAGCTGAGATATTGGGGAGATTCATTGAAATTTCTGAATCTTCTAAACTTTCACCATTAAAAAAGTTGGGCCAAGCTATTACAATTTTTAAACTTGATGAGGTTTTTGGTTTCTTGACAGTGCTCCCTGTTGAAGGTATTTCGTTATACCGTATGGTCATTCATATTGGAATGCCATCTTCTTTTATTTAAATAAGAAGTATTTTCCCACGTAGCAGTTAATGTAAGTCTATATTTCTTTTCTTTTCAGGTTAATCAAGCAAGGATTTAGGATTGAGCAAGTGACTGCTAGTAGAGCGACTGACGAAGAGATAGCTGGATCACATGAGCTGTTGTGGCTGCTAGTGAGGTTCACATAGGCTTGGAAGGCCACAAGCAGGAGTTCACGTTTATTATTGGAGATGCTCATGATGAAGTTGTTTTTTAGAATTGAGAATTTATTAGTTTTTAATATTTCTCCAAATTTATGTCTTGTTTTAATAGTTTAAGCTTTTTTGGAAATTTTTTTTATTTTTTTTTCTTGTATTTATTGCTGAATATTTTAAGTCCTTATATTAGTCACTGAGAACAACTTGTATTCATTTAACTTTATATATGTTGAAGCATTCATTTTGACATTGCTTATGTATTATTTAATAATAAAAAATAATTTTTTGAATTATATATATTTTTTAATCAGTCTTTCCCTTCAGCAGCGGTTTTAACACCTGCTATAAATATTGCTATATCATTCCTACAACAGCGGTTTTTAAAGTGCTGCTAAAGCCTTTCTACAGCAGCACTTTTAAAACCGCTACTAAAGCCTTACCAGCGATCGCAGATGTGGCGGATATGCAGCAGAATTTAAACTGCTGCAAATAATTTTGCAGGTGTTTAAACTGCTGCTATAGGTTAGAAAAAGTGCTACGAAAACCTGATTTATTAGTAGTGTACACACACATAGAATTATTTGCTAGAGAACCACTTCTAGCTCTAGGTTATGTTGATGTTTTCCTAATCTGTTTCTATGATGTAACACTCTTGTATGTGGCACGTGTGCAAGTTACCTTATATTTGCTTTGATTGTTGTGACATTTCTTTTATTAATATACTTTCTTTATATGATGAGATATGTGCGATAGATTACCCAAAGATTAGGGGAAATCTTGATACTAATGATATTTTATAAAGGTAGCCATGCTCATGCAGCGCTAATAAAAGGGACTAAAAATCATAAATAAAATTATATAATTGTTTGCAATAGGTTCTTTAGCCGCTTAGCCACTAAATAAATAAGAGCATAGTAAAGTGTGGTTAACATGAGTATTTTATTTCTATATATATAACTGCTTAAGTTATTTTATATTAACTGCTTAGGATAACCATACAGGAGAGTATAGATTCTCTTTTTATATGATATAATTTGTATGTAATGTAATTGAGTTATGAAAGTCTTTAAAAGGGAGGCATTTCAAAATATCAAGGATCCAAAGGGGAAAAGAAAGGTCCTTCATAGTGAATTTCTTTTTCATTTGGGTACCCTTCTAAAGGAAAAACTATATAAAGATTGAAGGAAGATGATCTGGAGAAGGACTCGAAGAAAAAGATTAAGAAAAAATGCTTCATTTTTAAGACTTGCGTCATTCTATAGATTTAGTATCCAGGTTGTTGTCGGTGGGGCCTTGCTGGCCACCATTTCTTTCCTACAAACCTTGATTTATACTTATATGGCACTTACCATGGGCTTTCTTTTTACTCTAGTGGTTTTATTTATATTGATGTGTTTACTCTATTTATGTCGTAGAAATTGACTGTTTTATAAAGGTTTCTTTCTTGTATGTGCATGCGCCTGATTTCACTAGGTTTTTTAAGGACTAAAACTTTTTTTTTCTCATAAATTAAATTTAATATTTTAAGTATTAAATAACATAGAAACTTAACAATATAAGAAATTACTAAAATTATTTGGGGTTGCATGCATATTAATTCTTATTATCTATCCTTTTTTAAAGAAATTTTCCCGCCTATGGGTAGAGTCGAGATAGTCTGATCTATAAGGATGAGGTGCTAGATTTGGGTAAGTTTAATCTTTCTACTCTTAGGTGGTTAGCTGACATTCCTTTTCAGGAAGGATATAAATCCAGAATATATCAGCTAGAATATGGGTGTTATTATTATGTGTAGAACACTAACCCCACTCTAGATTTAGGGTTCAATGTTACTACTATCTGTGTCTCATAGTAGGCCTCATCGGAGGGTAAGTCCTCTAACCTTTAAAGGCTATAAATCCTGCCTATTTGCATCACATGGATGGCACCATCTCCATCCTTCTCTCTTTTATGCTATGAGTGTAATATTTATTTCTTTTCTCTAGTATCTTCTTATTACCTTAGTCCCTCCGAATTTTTATGTGAATTGTGAATGTTGACTTAGCCAAATTGAACCTTTTTTTCCCTTTAAGAAAGAATTTCTTAGTCTCCTCCCTATGTGTTAATCCTATTTGAAAGAATAATATAGAATCTTTAATCAAGAGTATTCTCAGGCCCTACTTTGAGATGTAATTAACCATGGGGGCTTGCTCCCATGAGAAAATTAATCCCCCAATCAAATAAACCCCACTCGAGCTGATGTATTGTGTAGGGGAAACCTCATTATTCTGATAAGGTCATGCATATTATTACCTATCGAGGTACATTTTCAAAAATAAATATCTTTAGTGGTTAATCATATATACGATCTAATCTTCCCTTCCATTGGCTCACTTGCGAAGAGTGCAAAGGCCTATGATTATCTCATCCTTTAAGATGATGTGATCATATACCCTTTACATTATATCCCTGTTGAGAGATACCCTTTCGAACATCCATAGGTTTCTAAAAATCATAGTGGGATATGTTTCTCTCTCCATATTTGGAATCTATATTATCCTTTCTTGTGTGTACTCTGGAATTGGTACTCCTTAGGTTAAGTCTTTCCTACTCTTAGCTAAGGGTTCATTAGTTAGGTCTCTTTCTCCTTAGCTAAGGTTCTCCCTTACTAGGTTCCTCACTTTCTAGCCTACTGGGCCATTCCTTCCCTTATCCACTCTGTCCTCCTCTTTTCTCGTGATATTATCTCTTACTAATCATTTTAAATTTCCTTTATTCTTTAGTTAGAAGATAGTGTCATGGCTCCTTTTGTTCCTTTAGTTACTTTCTTCTTTGGTTCGAATGCGCGGGTGACTCTCCCTAAGTCTATGCTAGCTAGTTCCCCTAATGGAGGAATAAATTTTGGTTCCTTCATAGACTCGGCCTTCTTCACTCTTGGCAGGCTGACCCCCGCTGAGGCTGCCACCTTTTCTCCACCCCAAAGGAGAGGCCGCACAACCATGTAGCCCTTTGAATGTCCAGTTGCTTGGCAGATAGCTCGAGCACTTCTAATTACACCAACCCTAAGGAAACCAAGTAATATATGGCAGAGGAATTGGCTTAGTAGGAGTAGGCTTAAAAGAGGGAGCTCCACTTATAACGGGAGCCACACCCACTTCCAGTTACACCTTCCCCAAATTTTATAGTAGTACTTGAGATAATAATAGTCTAGGGAGGATGCTTCTCTCCTCTAACACATAGTGGTAATGAGGAGGACATCACTTATAATCATGAAATCCCCTCCTGTTACACTACTTTACCATATGCTAGGTTCCCCAGGGATGATGCTGCTCAATCCCTCGCTCAGAGGATTCAGAGCATCATCTGCTTATCATGAGGTCGAGAGCCTATCAGTCGGGAGAGGTTACTTTGACATATTTTTCAGGCCCATGTTTAGTTATAGAGATAGTCTTTTAGGCAGAGGTACTAGTAACAGAGAGGATAAACACCATGGTAGCCACTCAATTTAGTTCCTTCGGTTAGACCACAAATAGTCTCTCCTTCTATTAGACGGTGCCAACATCATCATGAATAGAGATAGCAGTTGAGCCTGCTCGACCCCATATCAGTTTAGTTATGGTAACTCCTTAGCAGTCAGTTGCCCTTACTAGATCCCACTATAGCAGGTGAGTATGGAGACGATGAGAGGCAGAATCTCATATTATGATAGTATAGTATGTTGAGGTAGTTTAGCAGAATGATATAGTGGTTCCTTTTGGTTTGAGGTAGTCCCAATAATTTGTGACATAGTGTTAGATACAGATGCAGTTCCTCTTGATGGTTCACTAGACTGGGTAGAGACAGTTCCAATTCCTAGCCCCTATAGTGTCTCCTCCCCTATGGGTATGTATATAGAAGCTTTCTATCATACCCTCTCCAAGAAAGACACACTCAAGGAGGAGTCAGTTGGAGACATATTAGTGCACCGAGTATTTATTATTACTAGACGAGACCTATTGGATGAGAAGAGAGAGCTAGATAATGATGATGAGAACGGAGAGGAGAGATGGGTGGATCTACCATGTTAGTTGACACTGAGGCCATAGTTCTATACATGTAGACTCAAATGGCAGAGATGGCCAGAGCCATGGCGGCGATGGCTGTCCAATTTATAGCCTTGGGGGTTATGCCCCAAGTGATGGGTATATATACTCCTACTACATCCAAGAATGGGCTAGTAATACCTCCAATAGCACCATACCCCATAATAGTGGATAGGGTCTAAAGAGCAATCCTAGTGCCACCTACACTAGCTATATTCACCACCCTAGTCCAAAGTTAGTCAGCTCAATTATAAGTCTAGCAAATTTAAGATCTGATAGCTTAGAAGGTTGAGCATGTAATTTACTCCAAGAAGTCTAGAGAGGTAATTAACAGGGGGAGACTTACCTAGTTGAGTATGAGCGTGAGCCCTGCCCCCCTTATTTCATTCCTCTATGGTTCATGGTGTTTGACAGGTTTGGGAACCCGAGGTAGCATGTGATGTAGTTCTGGGCCATATGTTATAACATAGGAGGGAACGATGCCCTGATGTTGAGACTCTTTGTCAATACTTTAGTTAGGTTGCCTTTGCATGGTATGCTAACCTCCCCAATGATTTAGTATACATTTTTATAGAGCGTGAATAGCTATTATTTCAGAGGGTTATTAGTGCTGATAATAGAGTTATAGTGGGAGAGTTAGTTATGGCCAGATAGCATCCCCATAAGACTCTATCAGATTATATAGTCAGATGGAGGAACCTCAGTTTATAGTGTGAGTCTCAATTATAGGGCATCACACAGTAGAGATTCTATTAAAAATATATATGGCCCTATATCACCTTACTTGAAAGGTTTCAACATTAAAACCTTCCAAAAGTTATTAATTAAGGTGATCAATTTACATGACAGCATACCTGATGCGGTCCCTCCTAAGGTTGAGGGTAAGCCTTTTCATAGACCTTAGTGGCAGGAGTCTTCAAGGGAACCTCCTCATTTTAGCACTACTACAACAACAGTCATACACACTTGGTTAGTCAGCAACATAGCTTAGATCCTCACGTAGAATTCCAAAGAGTCAGCAGTACCAATAAAAAATGCTTAGCAAGAAATTCCCCTTTAAGAGGGAAAGTGTAAAGAAGATATTCAAATTCCTCATTGAGAATAACATCTTAACATTCTGACAAACAATAGAGTGAAAGAAGAGGGAAAAATGAATTACCCACTCTATTTTCCCTTCCATAGACATATCAAGCATGTTATAGAAGACTGTTATGTATTCAATGATAGAGTTGAGAGCCTCATGGCTAGTGGGAAGATATACCTTTAGGACAGTGACTTTGTGCAGCCCCATAACAATACTACTCAGATTGTTTAGATGATTTCAGGTTTCCATCGTAGTGATAGTCATAGCAGTAGTGGTAGATAATCTTGTGGATTTAAGGTAGAGTAGCAGTTAGCACTCTCTCGGAAGACAAATTATATGATCGAGCAAGTAGTTCAAAGCTTAAAGGTAGTTTAGAGGAGGCCTTCCTAGACCAAGTCGATAGTTACCAGCCTAGTGACTTCACCAGTTTCTTTTTCTTCTTCTTTTATTATAGTGACTACTGAGTACATCTTTTTTTTCTTTATGTAATAAGAAAATGTATGAAAGAGAAAAGATTGTTATAACCTCAGAGGGGAAGATGGGACCCCTTCTAGAACTTACATAAAATTGCTTCATTCTTCCTTTGACTATTATTAACATAATAAAATAAGATGATTTTGGCTACTTCTGGTCTTGTATTTATTCTCGCTCTACTTCTTCTAGCACTCAGTCTTTTTATGTATTATATATTTATTATAATGTTAATGATTTTATATGTAATAATGAGTTTAAGTGTGATGAAGAACCTGTGTTCACTATTCTAGTGGGTGGTTATTATATGTATTTAAGTGATGAATTTGAGAACTCACTTCGGGTTAACTAGAGGGGGATGGGTTGAGGTTTTGATGCGCGTGGGCTGGCTTGAGGGTAGAAAACTAATGGATTATGGAGGGCTTCTTGGGTTGATTGATTTTTATTTTATTTTTCTCATTTTTTGGCGCAAAAATAATCCGCCAGGAATATATTTCTGTTGAATTTTCCACTGGAGATATTTTCAATGTGTTATTTAATGTCGGAAGGGCTTTTCTAGCGCGTTTTGCCTTCAGAATAATTTTCACCAAAATCTATAAAAAATACTTAT
The DNA here is from genome assembly GCA_019514585.1 of Dendrobium officinale. NCBI lineage: Eukaryota > Viridiplantae > Streptophyta > Magnoliopsida > Asparagales > Orchidaceae > Dendrobium > Dendrobium officinale. Next base: position 20,876,438 of record CM033698.1, read on the forward strand.
TTTTAACAGATTTTAGCCATTTTTTTATGAAAGTGACCACTGAAAAATGATATTTTTAATGTAGTGAAAGGGCCGCTCCCTCAATCATTTGAAGCTCACTTTTGATAAGATTATGTTGAAAGGATTCAATGACTAAGGCCAGTGTGCTTTTGGGTTTATTATCCTACCTTTAAAGTTTAGGAATTTCTTTACTAATGTAGTGTTTCATGTGATCGAAGCTGATACTCCAGACAGGGCTCTCTTAGGAAGGCCATGGCTTCATAAAAATGGATTGGTGCCCTCTATCTTACACTAATATATGAAGTATAGGAGGAATGATGTCGAGTATTTCATTCCTGTGGATACTCAGCCTTTTTCTAGGAATGAGATTTATATTTATGATTATTCCACGATTTATGTACCTCGAAAGACACGTAGACTTGCCCCCATTCAATCACCAATGAAACCTACAAGTTTTCTACAGGGTCCTATACAGTCACCTACAAAGGTTCCTATATGACTACTAATACAAGATCAATCACAAGTTAGTATTGAGGTAGGTGATTCCACTATAAATTTTGATAGATATCCTTCCTAGTTTATAATCGGGCATGATACTCCCCCTAATAGAGGTAGGGGAGAATGAGGTAGAGGTAGAGAGTTGATTCGCTCTCCGAAAAACTTTGACAATTAAATTCCTTCTCCCTCGCATCTTTACACTTCTTATTTGACTGTCGAGTCTGACTTTTTAGATGATGAGATGATCGATGTTCCTCATCATTCAGTTCACTAATCAACCATGGATTCCACTAATTATAGTTAACTCCATACCTTCTGTAGATACATGATACCTTAAGGCAGTTTGTTTATTGATAGTAGCTTAGAAGAGGAAGTAGACTTCCGATGTGAGACTACTAGCAAAAAATCTCTTTCCCATCAGATATACGAATAAGTGTCAAGGAGTCTTGTCAAAGATTTAATATTTCTCTTTCTACTAGTGTTGGTGGTCCACTATAAACTAACAAGTATTCTATACCTCCATTATACAAATCCTTTATGCCACCGTAATCTAGTGAGTGTGCCTCTTTATCCTATAGTATAGGTGCCACACTAGGTCCTGGGAGTCAGGGTCCTATAGAGATCGCTATAGATAAAGTGGCTACAATTATCCCTCATTACTTTTCCTCTATTATGGAAGGCTATATTTAGCAGGGTGTCATTCCTTTGGCTTTGTCCATTGAACGATCTCTACAGTAAGCCCATGTTTGCAAAACTGATCTGCCTCAAACCCAGAAAGGTGTAAGTTATATAAGGAAAAATCAGTCTACTCGTGACACTATTCTTATTATCTCTCTCTCTCTTATCAGGTTATTTTTCTTGTCGATGAAGAAGACCCGAATGATGTTGAGGATAGGGTCCTTATTGCTCCACAAGAGTTTAAAGATGGCACCACTTCCACCATGGATAAACTGTGTGAGGTATTCTTAGGCACTAATTCAGATTCTACGCCTATCTTTCATAGTGCCTTTTATGTGACTCATTAGCTCAAGAATATATCAAGGTTCTATTAAAATTTAAATACTGCTTTATCTAGAATTACACCAAGATGGCTAGTCTAATCCCAGAATTAGTAGTCCACAAGTTAGTTCTTAAAACTGATGCAGTCCCTGTTAAATAATCACCTTGCCGGATGAGGTTAAAAATTGAATAACAGGTGATCACTGAGACTTAGAAGCTTATAGAAGCTAGATTTATTCTTGAAGAGAAGAACCCCACTTGGCTTGCCAATATTATTCTAGTTGGGAAAAAGAGAAGATAGATTCATGTCTGCATTGACGTCCATAGTTTTCTCCTTCATGGATAGTTCATTTGGTTATAATCAAATAAAGATGTCCATGCAGAAGTAAATATTACTGCATTTCGCACACCCATAGGTGTGTTTTGTTACAAGGTGATGCCCTTTGGTCTCAAGAATGTCGGGGCCACCTATTAATGTGTTATGACTATTATCTTCAATGAGATGATACACGAGCATTTGAATGCTCTGTGGATGATTTTGTGGTCAAAAGTATGGTCCGTAGAGATCACCTACGAGATCGACAAATCATTTTTAAATGTATACACAAATATAATTTAAAGAAGAATCCTCTAAAATGCGTATTTGGAGTTTATGTAATAAAGTTCCTAGGGTTTATAGTTTTCTACAATGACATTGAAATTGATCCTTCCATGATCAAAGCCATTGTGGATTTATAACCTCCTAAAAGACTTGAAAGTTTGTTTGGGATGTTAGTCCCTTATGAACTGACCCAAGGTTAACCAAGATGAGGGGTGAATTGGTATTTTTAAAAAATCTTTAAACCAAAGACCAACAATGCTCAAACCAAAATCACCATAGAAAAATAAGTGCAGAAAAGTTAAATGCGGAAGAAAGAAAAAGAACACAAGGGTTTATAATGGTTTGGTCAACTCGACCTACGTCCACTCCCTAGAGCTGCCCTCCGAGTATTGCACTACTAAAGTGACTCTCCTTTTTCTCCCACAGCAAGGTAGAGAAGCCCATACAAAAACCTCCTTTTTTCCACCTCAACAAGGTAGAGAACCCAACTGCTTTTGCTTCCTCCTAAAGCAAGCAGAGAACCTCGATCAATCGCTGAAACTTACCTCTCCCAACCCTTCCAAGGATAAGAGACTCAAGTGGAAGAAGAAGTGGAACAATGCTTTGAGAAACCCTTGTGAATCTCCCTCACAAGATTCTCTATCTCTCTCCCTCTCTCTCTCTCTCTCTCTCTCTCTCTCTCTCTCTTTCTCTCTCTTCTAGGCTTTCTCAGGTAAAGAAAGCAGCAAAAGATTGTTTAAAACGTTGAACAATAGCCCTTAAATAAAAGAGCTTCAAAATAGCTTGTTAATTGCAAGTTACGGACATTATCGTCCAGGACGATATTAATATCATCCTATATGATTAGTGCAAATTGAGCCTAACCAACCAGGACGATCTGGGATGAATAGAAGAAAAGGCCTCCTATCGTCTAGGATGATTATAATTCATCCTGTACGATTAGTTCAAATCACAGATTATCATCCAAATAATCGATCTTAAAAGAGTTCTGGATGATTCCAAAATAGCTTGATCATCCTGGACGATCTCACGATTATCCCAAATGATTAGTTCAAATCAGAGGAAAATCATCCAGAGCATCGCCTGGATTTGAGCTGGCCAATCCTGATCAGCCAGACCATCGCCTGGAATATGAGCTGTCCGATATTGATTATCTACGAGAAACTAAGATTTTTGAACTGATCGTCCTGGTCGATCTTGTATGATTTGATACAATATGAACTGATCATATCAATCATCTTTAATTACTTTTCTTAGTTGCCAGATTAATTTAGGCATAATTGTATCAAATCATACAGGAAGATACAATATCATCTTGGCCAATTTCCAAAACTAAAGAATGCCTAAATAGATTAAGGCGGCTGATTCTTTCTATTTTAAGCTTATCATCCTGGTCGATACATGTATCGTCCAAGCCGATCGGCTAATGACGGCTGCCTTAACTAAGATGACTGATTAGGGTTTCTGTTTTGAACCCTATCATCCAGGAGGATAATAATATCGTCCGGGACGATGTGAGTAAAAACAAAAATTCTAAGTCAGACAAAAAATTTCACTCAAGTGTGTGTGTAGGGTTACTTAGCATCAGAACACTTCAATTCTTACAATTGACTCAATGAAAGGAAAAAAAAAATTACAGATTGACTCAGACCTAGTCTACCTAATCTTGAGCGGGTTCAAATTTCTGTCCAATCTCGTGGCCCTGAAATGTCAGTAGAGAAAAGGCAGTCGTAGAGAAATAAGAGTGTTTGCTAACATCAAAATCATAATCCATGAGTTACAAATTTGCAATAATCTCCCCCTTTTTGATGACGGCAAACACTTCGATGATCAAAAAATAGTAGTTCAAATTTTCTGATGAAAAATAAAACAGTGCAAACACTAATATACTACTCCCCCTTTTGACATCTCAAAAAGGAGGAGAAAAATAAAAAACAAAATAAACAATCCTAAAACCTTTATTTTTTTTAACTAAGGCATGTGATTGATTTTAAAGATTTGTAAGTTAATGATGTAACAATCATCAAGAATCCAAAAATGATAGAGTATTCGATCATGTTAACCCTAAGCTCAGACATCTTTCAGGGTAAAATAGTCTTTTGAAATCAATGACCTAACTCAAAAAATTCAATTGGATATGAAAAAGGATCCGTTCACCACTTGATTTTAGAAAAATATCTTATAGAATAATGTATAAAAGTAATTATGTCACAATCGCAAAAAAGGTCGAAATCAAGCCTTTGATTTTATCAAGTGATATATGAATTCTTCCAAGTTTTAAAAGTTTTTGAAAGGAGAGGAGAGCTTGCTTTTGGTGGGCTCATTTTATGCCTCTTGTCAATTTGAATAGCGCTTTGAGCTTCTTTTTGATACACTTTGTGTATATATTTATTTTCAATTTGGCTTCATTGTGCATCTTTTGATTTTTGGCATCATTGACCACTTTTTTTTTTGCAAGCTACATTATCTTTCAAAAAAACTCTTAAATAATCTTAGTTGTGAGTATATCTTCTAGATATTAGAGAAAAAAACTCACTCTCTAATATAGAGAAGAACAATTCACAAAATAGAATCAATAATCATATGAATAAATGCAATGATAAGAGTAACAAGGAATTCTTGATGTGACAAAAGAATTTGATCATTATACATACAATATAGATTTGTTGTAGCAAGGTTAGAAAAGATCTTAATTGCATACTCCATTTGTTAATTTGAGATAGAATATTGATTAGTAAAGAAAACTGTGCCATTAAAATATGTTAGAGAAAGAGACACAATCAACGGTATATTTTTACCCCTTAATGGATTAAGAGATGTAAAATATTTGCTACAAATTTTTAAAAGTAAGAACAGGGCATACGATATCATTTCAGCGATGATTAAAAAAGGAATAAAAATAAAACAACAAATAAAAAACTTAAAGCAATAAATGAAGAAAAGAAGAAGAAAAAAAAAGAAAAGAAAATAAAAATCAAGTTCATGCATTTATGTCAATGACACCCAATCTGGTCCTTAAAGAGTTGAAAGTGTCAAAGGCTAGTGGTTTATTAAAGATGTCAGCCAGTTGATTCTCAGTTGTCACATGGTGTAACTCAATATCCCCCTTTGTCACATGGTCTCTAAAAAAGTAATGTCTAATGTCAATGTGCCTAGTCCTTGAATGTTAGATAGGATTCTTAGAGATGCAGATGGCATTAGTGTTGTCACAGAAAATTGAGATGGTGCTTATAGATAATCCTAAATCCAATACTCATTGTTTCAACCAAAGGACTTGGGCCACAGAACTTCCTAAGGCAATATACTCAGCTTCAGCTGTGGAAAGTGCAACAGAGTTTTGCTTTCTACTAGACCATGAGACCAAAGATTATCCTATAAATTGATAAGTTTTAGAAGTGCATTTTCTATCCACCTTACATCCTGCAAAATCAGAGTAAAAAAATCCAATAATATCAAAAGAAGTGTTGTGCCTAGGGTACTAAATTCCTAAGCTTTGGGTCCCCAAAAGGTATCTAAAAATTCTCTTAACTGTAGTCATGTAAGATTCCTTAGCATCAGCTGGAAATCTAGCACAAAGATAAACACTAAACATTATATCAGGTCGGCTAGCAGTCAAGTAAACTAAAGATCCAATCATGCCTCTATATTTCTTCTGATCAACAGACTTACTACTTTGGTCCTTATCACCCGGAACACTAGAAGTCATGGTAGTATTAATTGGCTTGGCTTTATCCATCACATACTTCTTCAAAATGTCCTTTAAGTATTTTGATTAATTTAGAAAGGTTCCATCATCTAATTATTTTATGCTAAACCATAAAAAGTAGGACTACTCTCCCATCATACTCATCTCAAACTCTTTACACATTGTTTTAGAGAATTAATCACAAAGTTTCTTATCAGAAGATTCAAAAAGTATGTCATCCATATAAATCTGAACAATGAGAAAATCATCTCCAAATTTTTTAAGAAAAAGGGTAGTTCTCCCCTTAATAAACTCCATTTCTAGTAAGAATGTGCTAAGCCTATCATACCAAGCTTTGGGTGCCTTCTTTAAACCATATAAGGCCTTTTTTAATTTAAAAACATGATTTGAAAATTGGGAACTGTCAAAACTGTTGCAAATCTATTTTTATGACTTATGTTTTGATGATTGACAAACACTATTGATTCTCTTGGACTGCATGTTGCTTCTAACTTTTCAGGAATCGAAGATCGGACGAACAGACGAAGCCAGTTCAAGATTGCGTAGGTCTAGGGTTGAGTCAGTCTATACTTTGTTTTTTCTCTTCTTGAGTCTATTTGTAATTGTCAAAGAGACTGATGCTAAGTAACCCTACACATACACACTTTAGAGACTTAGAATTTCTATTTTTACTCATATCGGCCAGGATGATATTTACATCGTCCTGGAAGATTAGGCTTAAAACAGAATGTCTAAATAAGGATTCTTAATTAAGGAAGCCGTCATTAACATATCGGTCTGAATGATACGTGTATCAGCCAGGATGATAAGCTCAAAATAGAATGAAATTTCCTCCATAGACAATTAAGGTATACTGTAATTTTAAATTATCGACCAGGACGATCATCGATCGGCCTGGACGATATTCAAAAATTATGCCTTAATTAATTAGGAAATCAAGGGAGTAAGTCTAAATAAGGATTCTTTATTAAGGAAGCCGTCATTAACAGATCGGCCTGAATGATACGTGTATCAGCCAGGATGATAAGCTCAAAATAGAAAGAAGTTGCCTCCATAGACAATTAAGGTATACTGTAATTTTAAATTATCGACCAGGACGATCATCGATCGGCTTGGATAATATTCACAAATTATGCCTTAATTGATCAGGAAATCAAGGGAGTTATTAAGGATGATTGATACGATCATATCATCCTGGATGATCGCAGGATCAGCCAGGACGATCTATTCAAAAAACCTTAGTTACTTCAGGACGATAAATATCGGCCAGCTAGAATTCAGGGCGATGCTCTGGACGATTTTTCCCTGATTTGAACTGATCGGCCGGGACGATCGTAAGATTGGCCTGGATGATCAATCCAATTTTAAATTATCCAGTTTGCATTCAGGGCGATGCTATGGCCGATCTTCTGAGATTTATACTGATCGGCCAGGCCGATGTCCATATCGTCCTGGACGATATTGTCAGCAACTTGCAATTAATGAGCTCCTTTGAAGCCTTTTTATTTAAGAGATCTTGTTCAACATTTTGAAAAACCTTTGGCTGTTGCCTTGACCTGAAAAGGCCTTGAGGGGAGAAAGAGAGAGAGGGAGAGAGAGAGGATCTTGTGAGGTGGAGCTTGTGAGGGGATTCACAAGGGTTTCATCAAGGATCGCTCTGCTTCTTCTTCATCTAGAAATTCTCGTCCGTGGAAGGATCGGTAGAGGTAAGGAGTTAGCTTTTGGTTGTGATTCTCTACTAGCTTCTGGAGGAAGCAAAAGGAGGTAGGTTCTCTGCCTTGCCGGGGTGGCAAAAAGGAGGTTCCTGTAAAGGCTTCTCCGCCTAGCTGTGGGGGCTAAAGGAGAGTCACGTTTGTAGTGCAATACTTGGAGGGTGCCTCCAAGGAGTGGACGTAGGTTGAGTTAATCGAACAACTATAAATTTATGTGTTCTTGTTTCTTGCTTCCACACTTTTTATTTCCGCAATTATTTTTCACGTGGTGTGATTTTAGTTTATGTGTTTTTTTCTTTGTGAAATGAAATTTTTTAAAATACCAATTCACCCCCCTCTTGGTTAGCTTGGGACTAAGTTCATAGGGCTTAACATCCCTAACAAACTTTCAAGTGGTATCAGAGCGGGATTCAAAAATTTAAGTTTAAAAACTTTTTGAATTAGATCCATGGCTAACCTTAGGAATCGTAACACTACGGAAGGGTATTCTATTACCCGACCTCCCCTGTTCGATAACCTACCTTTTGACTTTTGGAAAACCCGCATGTCAACGTTTTTACAATCTACTGATTATCGCATGTGGATGCTTATTCAAGAAGGTTGTTCTCCACCTTCTCATGAAATTAATGGTGTTAAAACTGAAGTTGCTTTTACCGAATGGACTTTTGATGAACAAGATTTAGCTCAATTGAATGCAAAATGTTTGAACTGCTTTTTCTGTGCTTTAAAATCTGAGGATTACATGCGTGTCTCTACTTATAAAACTGGTAAAGAAATTTGGGATAAGTTGTGCATCACCTATGAAGGAACTAATGAAGTTAAACAATCCCGTTTGAATTTTCTTTTGCATGACTATGAACTTTTTCTTATGAATTCTCATTAATAAATTTCTAACATGTACACTAGGTTTACTCAGATAGTTACTTCACTACATGCATTAGAAAAAAAACTTTCAAACTATGAAAAAGTAAACAAAATTTTGAGATGCTTGCCTTCGTCATATGATGCTAAAATCACTGCAATCACTGAATCTAAGGATTTGAACACTTATTCTATTGATAACTTACTTGGCTCACTCATTGCTTACGAGCAAGGGGTGAATCAAAGAAATCTAGATGCAGGTGAGAAGAAGAAGGAGAAAATAATTGCATTGAAGGCGCATAAATCGGATTCTGAATCTTTCGGGTCTGAAAGCGATGAAGTTGCCTTCATCACAAGGCAATTCAAAAGCTTTCTAAGGAAGAAATAAAAAGCATCATCAAAATTGGAGAAAAGGTAAGGATCATAAACATGTTAAAGGATCTTCTGATATTTTTTGTTATGAATGCAGGACACCAGGACATGTGGAACTGATTGCCCGACACTTAAAGATCATTCAAGCAAAGGAAAAGGTGAGGATAAACCTAAACTAAGGAAGGATAAGATGAGAGTACAAAAAGCATTTTGGACGGATTCGGCATCAGACTCATCGGAGACGAAACCAGAAGATGAGACATCAAAATTGTGCTTGATGGCAGACGACAATCCTGATCAAGAAGAGGTATGTGAACTTTCTTACGATCAACTTCTTGAAGTTTCAGAAAAAATTCATGCATCATATAGGAAATTAAAGAAAACACATGCTAGCTTGAAATTAGAATTCTTGAACCTACAAAAAAAGCATGAAATTTTAACTAAAGACCATTAAATGATTGATTCAAACCATATGACTTTACTTGATGAATTTGATGAGTTAAATAAAAATCATTGTGAATTAGTTAAAAAGTATGATGCATTAAAAGTTTCACACACATCACTTGAATCTGATTTTAAGAAGTCTAAAGAGATGGAGAACAATTTGAGGATTGAAAATGAGATCTTAAAAAGCACAAATTTGAAGATTCAAAATGAATTAGAAACATATAAAAAAACAAGGATGACACCTACTTTTGATTAATTGCCAAAACCTAGGAAGAGGCATTATAACTCAAACCACTTAAGAAAGAAATCCTTTTCCTGGAGTTAGATGTTTTTCATGTGGCATGCTAGGACACATCTCACACACTTGCACAGTTCACCATAGTACACATTGGGTGTGGAGACCTAAGGTGCATGATCCACAACATACCACACATGCATTGCATTCTACTCTTCATAAGAAGGAACCCAAACCTGCTTGGGTTCCTAAATCTAACATTTGATAATTTTGCAGGATGGCTCTCACAAAAGGCCTCGTGAGAGTATGTGGTACCTGGACAGTGGATGCTCTCGACATATGACTGGTGATGCCAACCAGTTTGTTGTACTAGAGTCCAGGACTGGAGGCAAGGTTACTCTTGGAGACAACACCACCAAGAAGGTGGTAGGCGCAGGTATAATTGGTAATTCCAAGAACCTTATGATTGAAAATGTTTTTCTTGTAGATGGATTGAAGCACAACTTGCTCAGCATCAGTCAACTCTGTGACAAAGGCTTCATCGTGCAATTTTTTGCAAATTCCTGCATTATAAGTTTAAGTAACAACACTATTTTGCAGGGAAAGAGGATCAACAATGTCTACATGCTTGATTTAAATAACATTGAATGTGCTGCTTCTTTTTGCTTTAAAACTGTGATTGATGATTCTTGGTTGTGGCACCGGAGACTTTGTCATGCAAGTATGAAAACCCTTAGGAAAGTGACCCAAAAAGACCTAGTTAGAGGTGTCCCCAAACTTAAGTTTTCAAAAGACCACATTTATGATGCCTGTCAACTAGGAAAATAAGTCCACTCCACCTTTTACCCGATTAAGGAGCACCTCTAGACCTTTAGAAGTCCTTCACATGAATTTATTTGGACCCATTAGCATTGTCAGCCTGGGAGGGAAAGTCTATGGATTTGTGATTGTGATGACTACTCTAGGTTCACTTGGACTAGATTTATTTCACATAAAAATGAGTCTTTTGAGGAGTTTAAACTATTTTCTACTTGGATTCAGAAAAAGCTAGGTTGTGAGATTTTGACCATCCATAGTGATCGTGGGGGAGAGTTTGAGAATGAAAGATTTGGAATTTTTTGTGAGGACAAGGGGATTAGCCACAATTTTTCAGCTCCTAGGACCCCTCAGCAGAATGGGGTAGCTGAAAGGAAGAACCAGACCTTGGTGGAAGCCGCTAGAGCCATGCTTGCTAAGTATTCACTTCCAAAATACTTTTGGGCAGAAGCGATTAACACAGCTTGTTATGTGTTGAATAGGGCGAATGTTAGAGCCAAATTAGAAAAGACACCCTATGAGATCCTTAAGGGTAGGACACCCAATCTTTCCCACCTTCATGTCTTTGGCTGTAAGGTTTTTATTCACAACAATGGGAAGTCTCACTTGGGAAAATTTGATCCTAAATTTGATGAAGGAGTATTCTTGGGATATTCTAGTGTTGGGAAGTCTTTTAGGGTGTTTAACAAGAGAACTTTGATGGTAGAAGAGAAAAACCCATGTAGTGTTTGATGAGTCTGATCCTAAGAAACATGGAGTTGAAAATGATGATGAGGTTGGAGAGATTTCTAGTGGAGTAAGAAATTTGGGGAATGGGGTAGAACACCAAAGTAATGAAGGAGTAGGAGAAGTCACCAAAGGAGTAGGAAATTTTGATTTGGATGAAAGGGTTGGACCTCCACACACTTTGCCTAGAGATTGGAGATACTCTACAAGTCACCCTAAGGATTTGATCTTAGGAGACCCTTCTAGTGGAGTTAAGACTAGACATGGACTTAGGAAGGAGGTGAACCACTCTGCCTTTATCTCAATGACTGAACCCACCACCATTAACCAAGCCCTTACTGATGAGTTTTGGATTTTAGCAATGCAAGAAGAATTGAATCAATTTATAAGAAATGATGTTTGGGAGCTTGTAGAAAGACCTAAGGGACAAAGTGTAGTTGGGACAAAGTGGGTCTTTAAGAACAAGGTGAATGATTCAGGAGTGGTGGTGAGGAATAAAGCAAGATTGGTTGCTAAGGGATATAACCAAATAGAAGGGATAAACTTTGAGGATACTTTTGCCCCTGTAGCTAGATTGGAAGCCATTAGAGTGCTATTAGCTTTTGCATTTTATAAAGGATTTAAACTTTTTCAAATGGATGTCAAGAGTGCCTTTTTAAATGGGAAAATAAAAGAAGATGTGTTTGTAGAACAATCCCCAGGTTTTGAGAGTTCCCAATTTTCAAATCATGTTTTTAAATTAAAAAAGGCTTTGTATGGTTTAAAGCAGGCACCAAGAGCTTGGTATGAGAGGCTTAGCACATTCTTACTAGAGAGGGAGTTTGTCAAGGGGAGCGTAGACACCACCCTTTTTCTTAGGAGAATTGGAGATGATTTACTCATTGTTCAGATTTATGTGGATGATATACTCTTTGGATCTTCTAATAAGAAATTGTGTGATAATTTTTCTAAAACAATGAGTAGAGAGTTTGAGACGAGTTTGATGGGAGAGTTGTCCTACTTTTTTGGGTTTAGCATAAAATAATTGGAAGATGGAACCTTTTTAAATCAAACAAAATACATAAAGGACATTTTGAAGAAATATGAGATGGACAAAGCCAAGCCAATTAACACTCCCATGACTTCTAGTGCTCCTTTGGATAAGGACCCAAGTGGTAAGTTTGTTGATTAAAAGAAGTATAGAGGCAAGATTGGATCTTTACTTTACTTGACTGCGAGCCGACCTGATATCATGTTTAGTGTTTGCCTTTGTGCTAGATTTTACGCTGACCCTAAGGAGTCCCACATGACTGTTGTTAAGAGGATTTTTAGATACCTTTTGGGAACACAAGGCTTAGGGATTTGGTACCCTAAACACAGCACTTCTTTTGAAATTATTTGATTTTCTGACTCTGATTTTGCAGGATGCAAGGTGGATAGAAAAAGCACTTCAGGAACTTGTCAATTCATTGGATAGTCTTTGGTCTCTTGGTCTAGTAGGAAGCAAAACTCCATTGCACTTTCCACTGCTGAAGCTAAGTACATCGCTCTTGGAAGTTGTGTGGCCCAAGTGCTTTGGTTGAAACAACAGGTATTGGATTTAGGATTACATGTAGGCACCATCTCAATCTTTTGTGACAACACTAGTGCCATATGCATATCTAAGAATCTTATCCAACATTCAAGGACTAAGCACATTGACATTAGGCATCACTTCATTAGAGATCATATGATTAAGGGAGACATTGAGTTACACCATGTGACAACTAAAAATCAATTGGCTGACATCTTTACTAAACCACTGGCCTTCGACCATTTCAGTTCTTTAAGGACCAGATTGGGTGGGATTGACATAACTGCATGAAACTTGATCTTTTAGTTACTTTCTTTTGTTTTTATTTTTTTATTTTTAGTTTTTGGTGTGTTTTACTTTCTTTTGTTTTTTTTCTTTCTCTTACTTATTTTTCAAAATCATCGCTGAAATGATAACATATTCCATATTTTTTAAAAAAATTTGTAGTCAATGTGGTTTTCATCTCTTAATCTCCTAGATTGTAAAAATATTTTGTGATTGTGTAACTTTCTCTAACCTATTTTAGTGGCATAGTTTTCTTTACTAATCAAAGTCTATCTTAAATTAAAGATTGTTTATGAAATTGAGATCTTTTCTTAAGCTTGCTTAAGCAAATCTATCTTGTATTTATAATATTTAAAGTCTCTTTGTCACATCAAGATCCTTCGTTACTCTTATCTTTGATTATTAATTCTGTTTGTAGTAAATCTTCCTTATGTTAGAGAGAGAGCTCATATTATCTAATATCTGAGAAGATATATTCACAACTAAGTTTTTGTTTAAGAGATCATAAAAGAGAATGTAGCTTGCAAAAATAAAAATTTTTAGCCAATGATGCCAACAAAAGAATCGCAAAGACGCCAAAATTAAAAAAAAAAATCTATAAAAAGATGCGCAAAGCGCCACTCAAATTGACAAGAGGAATAAAATGAGCCCACTCAAAAGCAAGCTATTCTCTCTTTTTAAATCTTTTAGAACTTAAAAATTTTGTTCTCAAAGAGTTGATTTCGATTGTTTTGCGATCGTGACAGATTTATTTTGGTTCATTATTTTATAAAGATAGTTTTGTCTTAAACCAAGTGATGGATGGATTCTTTTTCTCATATTTAATTAATTCTTTGAGTTAGGTCATTGATTCCAAAAGATGATTCTACCCTAAGAAAATGTCTGAGCAAAGGGTAACCATGACCGGATATTCTACTATTCTATGGATGATTGAGATTGTTAACTCATTAACCCACAAGTTTTTAAAATAATCACATGGAATACTACATCATTTTCATGCCTTGGTTAAAAAAAAAATTGTTGTGATTTGTTATTGTTCTTTTGTGTTCCCTCCTTTTTTATTTGTCAAAAGGTGGATAAGTTTATGATGTTCTTACACTTGTCGATCCTAAAATTTTTTTTCTGCTAATTGTTTTCGTAGTGTTTTGCTATCATAAAAAAGGGGGAGATTGTTGCAAATCTATTTTCATGACTTATGTTTTGATGATTGACAAATACTATTGATTCTCTTGGACTGCATGTTGCTTCTAACTTTTCAGGAATCGAAGATCGGACGAACAGACGAAGCCAGTTCAAGATTGCGTAGGTCTAGGGTTGTGTCAGTCTGTACTTTATTTTTTCTCTTCTTGAGTCTATCTGTAATTGTCAAAGAGACTGATGCTAAGTAACCCTACACAAGCACACTTGAGAGACTTAGAATTTCTGTTTTTACTCATATCGACCAGGACCATATTTACATCATCCTGGACGATCAGGCTTAAAACAGAAAGTCTAAATAAGAATTCTTAATTAAGGCAGCCATCATTAACAGATCGGCCTGGATGATAATTGTATCGTCTAGGACGATAAGCTCAAAATAGAAAGAAGTTGCCGCCATAGACAATTAAGGTATACTGTATTTTTAAATTATCGGCCAGGATGATCATCAATCGGCCTGGACGATATTAAAAAATTATGCCTTAATTGATCAGGAAATCAAAGGAGTAATTAAGGATGATTGATACGATCATATCGTCCTGGATGATCACAGGATCGGCCAGGACCATCTATTCAAAAAACCTTAGTTACTTCAGGATGATAAATATCAGCCAGCTCGAATTCATTGCCATGCTCTAGAAGATTTTCCTATGATTTGAACAGATAGGTCGGGACGATCGTGAGATCGGCCTGGACGCAAGCCAATTTTAAATCGTCCAGTTTGCATTTAGGGTGATGCTCTGGCCGATCTTCTGAGATTTATACTTATCGGCCAGGACGATTTTCATATCGGCCTGGACGATATTGTCGACAACTTCCAATTAATAAGCTCCTTTAAAGCCCTTCTATTTAAGAGCTCTTGTTAAACGTTTTGAAATTCCTTTGGCTGCTGCCTTGACCTGAGAAGGCCTTGAGGAGAGAAAGAGAGAGAGGGAGAGAGAGAGAGGATCTTGTGAGGGGGAGCTTGTGAGGGGATTCACAAGGGTTGCTTCAAGGATCGCTCTGCTTCTTCTTCGTCTAGAAGTTCTCATCCATGGAAGGATCGGTAGAGGTAAGGAGTTAGCTTTTGGTTGTGGTTCTCTGCCAGCTTCAGGAGGAAGCAAAAGAAGGTAGGTTCTCTGCCTTGTCGGGGTGGCAAAAAGGAGGTTCTTGTAAAGGCTTCTCCGCCTAGCCGTGGGGGCTAAAGGAGAGTCACGTTTGTAGTGCAATACTTAAAGGGTGCCTCCAAGGAGTGGACGTAGGTCGAGTTGATCGAAACACTATAAATTTCTGTGTTCTTATTTCTTACTTCCGCACTTTTTATTTCCGCATTTATTTTTCACGTGGTGTGATTTTGGTTTATGTGTTTTTGCTCTTTGCGAAAAGAAATTTTTTAAAATACCAATTCACCTCCCTCTTGGTTAGCTTGGGACTAAGTTCATAGGGCTTAACATCCCTAATGAACTTTCAAAAACCTGGGGCTTATTCTACAAACACATCATCTTTTATTTCCCCATTTAAGAAGGCACTCTTGACATCCATTTAAAAAAGCTGAATTCCTTTATAATAGGCAAAGGCTAATAGCACTCTAATGGCTTCCAATCTAGCTATAGGGGCAAAAGTCTCCTCAAAATCTATCTCTTCTATTTGATTATAATCCTTAGCCACAAATCTTGCTTTATTCCTAACCACCACTCCAGAATCATTCACCTTGTTCTTAAAGACCCACTTTGTTCCTTAGATCTTTCTACAAGATCCCAAACATCATTCCTAACAAATTGGTTCAACTCCTCTTGCATGGCCAAAATCCAAAACTCATTAGAAAGGGCTTGGTTTATCTTGGTGGGTTCAGTCATTGAGATAAAGGAAGAGTGGTTCACTTCCTTCCTAAGTCCATATCTACTCCTAACTCTAATAGAAGGGTCTCCTAAGATCAAATCTTTGGGGTGTCTTGTAGAGTATCTCCAATCTCTAGGCAATGTGTTTGAAGGTCCAACCCTTTCCTCCAGATCTACATTTTCTACTCCTTGGGTAACATCTCCTACTCCTTCAGTGTTTTGGTGTTCTACTCCCTTCTCCAAATTTTCTACTCCAGTGGTAATCTCTCCAACATCATCATCATCCTCAACTCCAAGCTTTCTAGGATCAGACTCATCAAACACTACATGTGTAGTTTCTTCTACCATCAAAGTTCTCTTGTTAAACACCCTAAAAGACTTCCCAACACAAGAATATCCCAAGAACACTCATTCATCAGATTTTGGATCAAATTTTCCTAAGTGAGACTTCCCATTATTGTGAATGAAAACCTTACAACCAAAGACATGAAGGTGAAAAAGATTGGGTGTCCTACCCTTAAGGATCTCATATGGTGTCTTATCTAGTTTAGCTCTAATATTCACCATATTTAACACATAACAAGCTATGTTAACCGCTTCAGCCCAAAAGTATTTTGGAAGTGAATAATCAGCAAGCATGGCTCTAGCAGCTTCCACTAAGGTTTGGTTCTTATTTTCAGCTACCCCATTCTACTGAGGGGTCTTAGGAGCTGAGAATTTGTGGCTAATCCTCTTGTCCTCACAAACATTTCCAAACCTTTTACTTTCAAACTCTCCCCCTTGGTCACTATGGATGGTCAAGATCTCACAACCTAGCTTTTTCTGAATCCAAGTAAAAAAGGTTCTAAACTCCTCAAAAGACTCATTTTTGTGTGAAAAAAATCTAGTCCAAGTGAACCTCGAGTAGTCATCAAAAATTATAAAACCCTAGACTTTCCCTCCCAAGCTGACAGTGCTAATGGGTCCAAACAAATCCATGTGAAGGACTTCTAAAGGTCTAGAGGTGCTAATGTCTTTAGTGGGGTGAAAAGAGGAGTGAACTTGCTTTCCAAATTGGCAGGCATCACAAAGGTGGTCTTTAGAAAATTTCAGTTTGGGGACACCTCTAACTAGGTCTTTTTGGGTCACTTTCCTAAGGGTTTTCATACTAGCATGACATAATCTTCTGTGCCACAATCATGAATCATCAATAACAGTTTTTAAGACAAAAGATGCAGCGCATTCAAAGTTATTTAAATCAAGCATGTACATGTTGTTGATCATCTTTCCCTGCAAAATAGTATTGTTATTTAAACTTATAATGTATGAATTTGAAAAGAATTGTATGATGAAGCCCTTATCACAAAGCTGACTGATGCTGAGCAAGTTGTGTTTTAATCCATATACAAGAAAAATATTTTTAATCATAAGGTTCTTAGAATTATCTATTATACCTGCACCTACCACCTTCCTGGTGGTGTTGTCTCTAAGAGTAACCTTACCTCCTATTCTGGTCTCCAGCAAAACAAATTGATTGGCATTGCCAGTCATATGTCTAGAGCATCCACTGTCCAGGTACCACATACTCTCACGAGGCCTTTTGTGAGAGCTTACCTACAAAATCATCAAATGTCAGATTTAGGAACCCAAGTAGGTTTGGGTTCCTTCTTATGAAAAGTAGAATGCAATACATGTGTGCTATGTATTGACTCATGAAATTTGGGTCTCCACACCCAATGTATACTATGGTGAATAGTACAAGTGCGTGAGATGTGTCCTAGCTTGCCACATGAAAAGCATTTAACTCAAGGAAAAGGATTTCTTAAATGGTTTGGGTAGTGATGAATCTTCTTAGGTTTTTGATTTTGATCAAGTGTAGGTGTCATCCAAATTCTCTTAAGTATATCCAATTCATTTTTAATCCTCAAGTTAGTATCTTTTAAATCATCATTATCATTTCTCAATTTATGCTCTATCTTTTTAGATTTCTGGAAATCGGATTCAAGTGAAGTGTGTGAAACTTTCAATGAATCATGCTCTTCAATTAATTCAAAATGATTTTTATTTAAATCATCAAATTCATCAAGTAGAGCCATATAATTTGAATCAATTGTTGAATGATCTTTAATCGAAATTTCATATTCTTTTTATAAATTCAAAAGCTCCAATTTCAAAGCAGCATGAGTTTTCTTAAGCTTTCTATGTGATGCATGAATTTTTTTAGAAACTTTACGGAGTTGGTCATAGGATAGTTCATAGAACTCTTTTTGATCAAGATGATCATCTGCCATTATTCATAGGTTTGTTATCTCTTCTTCAGGTTCAGTCTCAGATAAATCATATACAGAGTCTGCCTAAAACACCTTTTGAAATTTGCTTTTTTCCTTCCTATACTTGGGTCTTTGTTAAGTAGTTCTTACTAAAAAAATTATTTATTTTACTCCAAATCAATCTATTAATCTAGATAACAATAGAGTACAATATTTTAGTAGAACGCCCTGAGGCCAACACTAACACTGTTAGATGACAAGATTAACAAAGAG
This sequence comes from Dendrobium officinale, assembly GCA_019514585.1. Taxonomy (NCBI): domain Eukaryota; kingdom Viridiplantae; phylum Streptophyta; class Magnoliopsida; order Asparagales; family Orchidaceae; genus Dendrobium; species Dendrobium officinale. Next base: position 20,894,784 of record CM033698.1, read on the forward strand.
AAACCCGACACAAAATCACAATGTTAACCAAGACTTGACTTAGAGTCACCTATCAAGACCCCATTACCTTGTTTAGATATGTAAGCAATACAAGTCTTTCGACCTACTACCCACAGATGGAAATGCATGATTGGTTATATGACATCAATACCCAATTTTTTACCCCCATGGGGTTATGCCCACAGGTCGTCCCTTATTAAGATGCATTGAGATCCTTCTTTCTTCTTGCGGTAAGCCCGCTAGAGGCATCAAATTACAACATGTAGTAATGCTGCAAAATCAGTCAAATAACAAGGATTTCAGGTGATATTATTAAGAATCATCTACAATATACTGCTAGTCACCCTAAAATATGTGTTACTACACACACATAGTAGGGCATTTATGCCATCTAGCCCAGGTAGGTACAATCTTACTAGTTATATGCACCTACCCTTTGCTTAAAAAGTTTTGACCACTAACCTCTAAGAGCAGGATAGACTCGCCTAGATGATCTGGGGGCCAAGGGCTGGCACTCAGTTGCCTCAGCAAATCTCTTTTCTTCAATTAGAGGTTGCTTACTTAAGCAGAAAAAGTCTAGATTAGACTTGGTGATCTACGACCATCCTTTTTTTGTGTTGAAGCGTGGAAGCGGAATAGTGTTGTTAGTTGAAGGCAAAACAAACCATGTGTAGTGTAATCAGCTTTCACATGTCCAAGTTTCCTGCATTCAAAATAAACCATGTCATTAGAGTGCTTAATTTTTTTTTTCCCTTACCTTTGTTCCACTTTTGATGATACTTTTGTTTCTTCCTTAGAAAGCTTTTGACTTGCCTTGTGATTAAGGCAAAATCATCGCTTTTAGACCCGAAAGAGTCGGAGTTCATGTCGTTGGCCTTCAATGCCACATTTTTCGAGTTTCTTTTCTCATATGCATCCAAATTTCTTTGATTCACTCCTTACTCGTAAGTAATGAGTGAGCCAAGTAAGTTGTCAATCGAACAAGTATTCAAATCTTTAGATTCAGTAATGGCGGTGATTTTAGCATCAAAAGAGGAAGGCAAGCATCTCAAAATTCTGTTCACTTTTTCATAATTTAAAAGTTCTCTTCCTAAGGCATACAAAGAAATTACAATCTAAGTAAACCTTGTATACATATCAGAAATTGATTCAAAAGGTTTCATACGAAATAGTTCATAATCATGCAAGAGAATATTCAAACGAGATTGCTTAACTTCATTGGTTCCTTCATAAGTAATACAGAACCTATCCCAAATCTCTTTTCTAGTAAAGCAAGTAGAAACACGCATGTAGTCTTCAGATTTTCAAGCATAGAGAAAACAATTCAAACACTTCGCATTGAGTTGAGCTAAATCTCTTTCATCAAAAGTCCATTCAGTAAAGGCACTTCAGTTTTAATTCCATTAAGTTCACGAGGTGGAGAATATACTTCTTTAATAAGCATCCACATGTGATAATCAGTTGATTATAAAAAGTAGACATGCGAGTTTTCCAAAAATCTAAAGGTATATTGTCAAACAAAGGTGGTCGAGTAATAGAATATCCTTCAGTTGTGTTACAATTTCCGAAGTTAGCCATATATCAAAATTCAAAAAGTTTCAAACTCAGTTTTTATGAATCCCGCTCTGATACCACTTGAAAGTTCATTTGGAATGTTAGTCCCTTATGAACTGGCCCAAGGCTAACAAGAGGGGGATGAATTGGTATTTTTAAAAAATCTTTAAACCAAAGACCAACAATGTTCAAACCAAAATCACCACAGAAAAATAAGTGCAGAAGCAGGAAAAAGAACACAAGGGTTTATAGTGGTGCGGTCAACTCGACCTACGTCCACTCCCCAGAGCCGCCCTTCGAATATTGCACTACCAAAGTGACTCTCTTTTTGCTCCCACAGCAAGGCAGAGAAGCCCTTACAATAACCTCCTTTTTGCCACCCCGGCAAGGCAGAGAACCTAACTCCTTTTACTTCCTCCTAAAGCAGGTAGAGAACCTCGATCAATCACTGAAGCTTACCTATCCCAACCCTTCCAAGGATAAGAGACTCTAGTGGAAGAAGAAGTGGAACAATGCTTGGAGAAACCCTTGTTAATCTCCCTCACAAGCTCCCCCTCACAAAATCCTCTCTCTATCTCTCTCCCTCTCTCTCTCCTTTAGGCTTTCTCAGTTCAATACAACAGCAAAAGATTGTTCAAAACGTTGAAAAATAGCCCTTAAATAGAAGAGATTCAAAATAGCTCATTAATTGCAAGTTGCCGACATTATCGTCTAGGACGATATTAATATCGTCCTGTACGATCAGTGCAATTTGAGCCTAATCAACCAGGATGATCTGAGATGAATAGAAGAAAAGTGCTTCTATCATCTAGGATTATTATAATTTATCCTGTACGATTAGTTCAATTAATAGATTATCATCCAGACAATCACTCTGAAAAGAGTTCTGGACGATTCCAAAATAGCTTGATCATCCTGGCCAATCTCATGATCGTCCTATATGATTAGTTTAAATCAGAAGAAAATCATCCAGAGCATCGCCCAGAATTTGAGCTGGCCGATCCTGATCGGCCAGACCATCGCCCGGAATATGAGCTGTCTGATATTGATCGTCCAGGAACAACTAAGATTTTTGAACTGATCGTCCCGGCCGATCTTGCGATCATCCTGAATGATATGATCGTATCAATCATCCTTAATTACTTTCCTTAATTGCTAGATTAATTTAGGCATAATTCTATCAAATCATCCTGAACGATTTCTAAAACTAAAGAATGCCTAAGTAGATTATGGCGACTAATTCTTTCTATTTTAAGCTTATCATCCTGGCCGATACATGTATCGTCCAGGCCAATTGACTAATGAAGGCTGCCTTAACTAAGATGACTTATTAGGGTTTCTATTTTTAACCCTATCGTCTAGGATGATAATAATATCATCGGGGACGATATAAGTAAAAAAAAAAATTCTAAGTCAGAAAAAAAAATTCACTCAAGTGTGTGTGCGTAGGGTTACTTAGCATCAGAATACTTCAATGGTTACAATTGACTCAATGAAAGGGAAAAAGAAAATTACAGGCTGACTCTAACCTAGTTTACCCAATCTTGAGCTGGTTTTAATTTCCGTCCAATCTCGTGGCCTTGAAATGTCAGTAGAAAAAAGGCAATCGTAGAGAAACAAGAGTCTTTGTTAACATCAAAATCATAATCCATGAGCAACAGATTTACAACAAGTCTTACTCGGTTTATATCTTTCTAAAGTAAACTCGCTTTCTTGTAGAGATTTATCTCGAATCTTTCTGGTAGATATCTTCCCTTCGCTACTCTAGTGAAGAAGGATGCTCTTTTTAATTGGGATGAGCATTGTCAGGAAGCCTTTGTGAGTATAAAGTGTCACCTGATGAACCCCCTTATTTTATTTGCACCCATCCCAGGGAGGCCGTTAATTCTTTAAACTACAGCCCTGAAAGAATCCCTAGGTGCATTGTTAGCTCAAGAAAATGAGAAAGGCAAGTAAAATGACTTGTATAACCTTTGTAGATGGTTTATACCTGTAAAGCTAAAATACCTAGTAATGGAAAAGCAATATTTAGCTTTGATCTTTGCGGTGCAGAAGCTTAGACATTACATGCTTTCGCACAAGGTTAACATGATTTCTCAAGTCAACCCCTTATAGTGTTTGATAACCCATCCGACCCTTTCACGTCATTTAGAACACTATTCTATGATCCTACTGTAGTTTGATAATACTTTTTCCCCAGCGGGCTGTCAAAGGCTAGGCTCTAGTTAACTTTCTTGATGCTTACCCAATCCTTATGGATTTCCCACTCAATGATAACTTACCTGATGAACTAATCATGAGTGTGGGTGAAATGGAGTCCCCTACTTGGGAGTTCTACTTTGATGCTGCATCATCCATTAAAGAACACATCCAAATGGAACTCCAACATTTAGGGTAGGTTTGAGCCTTGTTTTCATATCCCCTGAAGGAAACACTCTTCAGTACTCCTATAGCCTTTAAAAATCTTGTACTAATAATGAAGCTGAGTATAAAGCTCTGATTTTGGCACTAGAGTTGGCCATTAAGATGAATATTATGTAGGTAAAGATCTTTGGAGACTCCCAACTAATTATAAATTAAGTAAGAGTCTTCAAAGTACTTAAGCTTGAGCTATTATCTTATCATAATAAGATAATGGAGTTGTTGTGTTTAATTCATGAAGTAACTTTGGCTAAAATCCCTCGATCTATAAATGGTAAAGTAGATTCATTAGCTAAGCTAGCTAAGGAACTGGCTGACACAACTAGAAACCTATTGTCTATTATTATCCAGTATCATCATGTCGTATGTCCTGTAGACTTATCTTCTCCCGATCAAGCCCTCATAGTGTTTTCTATTAAGGAAGAATCAAATTGGAGAGTTCCTTTTATTGTGAATTTGAAGCATGGTAGGATTTTGGATGATCGTCTCTTATTACTCAAATTAGAAAGAGAGCTCTATCATTTACCTATATAAATGACACCCTGTATCAACACTCTTTTGATCAAATGTGGTTGCGTTGCCTCAACAACGAAGAGGCTCGAAATGTCATAAGCGAGATACATGAAGTGCTTTATGGCACTCATTAGTCTAGACCAAAAATTAAAGGCAGAATTAAATTCCTTGGTTATTATTGGTCGTTCATGATCCATGATTATATAGAGCATGTTAGAAAGTGTCACTAGTGTCAGATTAATGGCACAGTGATTCACAAAACCCACTAATTTGTTACAACCTACTAGGTAAACTTAACCATTTTAAAGTTGGGGCATGGATGTAGTAGGTCCTATCGACCCTCCTTCCTATAAGGGTCATAGTTTTATTTTAGTTGCCACAGATTACTTCTATAAATAGGTTGAAGCTATCCCGCTTAAGAAAGTAAAATCAAAAGATCTGAAGCGCTTCTTTCTTAATCACATTGTGTACCACTTTGGTGTTCCATACCATATAATTTTTGTTAATGGTCCATCATTTAAACGCACCAAAAAATTGCTAGATTTGCTCGCCACCATGATATTAATTGGTGATACTCTTTGATCTACTACCCTTAAGCTGATGGCTTGACGGAGGTATTTAATAAGACTCTTGTGTAACTGATAAAAAAAATCTTTATGATAAATAAGCGAGAGTGGAATGATAGGTTACCCGAGGCATTTTGGGCCCATAGGACTATATACCATACTCGTACTCAGTCCACCCTATATGCTTTGGCTTTTGAGGTTAAAGTAGTCCGCCCTCTTAAAGTCGAGGTCCCCTCATTACGTGTGGTAATTTTCCACAATATTTTCCATGAAGATAATGTCCGACTATGGTTGGAAGAGCTTGGTGGTTTAGAGGAGCTTCATTTGAAAGCTTATTAGAACATCAAGTTATACTAGGACCGTATGGCCCAGTCACTTGATTGCATTATTTGACTCTATGCTTTTCAGGTTCACAACATAGTTCTTGTTTTGCATAGGCCTATCATTTTGCATCATCTCCAAAGTGGTAAATTTGAGTTTATTTGGGAAGGTCCTTTGCTGTAGAGCAAGTCTATGAAGGTGGCGCTTACCTACTTGTTGATGCAAATGGTGTTCACCCTATGCCTATCATCGACAGGCAGTACTTGAAAAAGTACTATGCTTGAGTCTTGTATGACACATGGGGAGCTTCCCTACCTCCTATAAATATCCCTTGGTATATGTACCCCCTGAAAGGATCCTTCTCACTTTTGATAGTCTGTGTGGATATGATGATTTATCCTCTGCCACACAATGTTCATTACGAAGAGTATAAGGCTATCCTCAAAGGTGATACATTAATACATCATTGGGATGTTTGTGCTTATGGATTTGCACACCAATCACATTGGTGCTAATATATATAACATTCAATTTGTCCTCCCCTTACGAGGATTTTTTCTACCCTAATTTCACTTGGCAAACCCAAGTGTGGTTTCTGTTATCAAACTAGTATGTGTTAATTTCTTAGATTATTCTTGTTCCTCTAGTGTAAACTATATGATTTATGAATACTTAAGTTTTATTGTTTGCCTTGCTAGGTATAAACTAATGAGATTCATATACCTTTTAATCTAACATAAGTTTTAGACCCCTAGTTTCACTTGTCACCCCAAAGTGTGGTCTATGATATAATAACCACTAGTTCAAACCCCTTGCAAAAGATGGTATTGGGTCCACACCTAAACTATGTTAGTTAGGTGTGGTGATGTTGACCCACTATCTCTATGTGAATTCCTTCCTCCTATCAATATTATTATGATAGTTGTGCTCTCCATTTTATTTATATGAGTTGAATTGTATCTAGGATATCAAAACAATTGACTTGGATCCTTTAGAGATGTGATACTGGGTCCATACCTAACCTATATTATTAGCTAGGTGTGGTGATGTTGCTCACTATCCCTATATGAATTTCTTTCTTCTATTAGTCTTGTTATGATAGTCACACTCCCCAGTTCATTCATATGAGGTGAATGTGGGTTGAGATATCAAAACCATTAACTTAAATCATTAAGAGATGCTATACTGGGTCCATACAAACTTATGTTAGTCGGGAGTGTTAATATTTCTCCACTATCCATATATGGATTTCATTCATGTATCAATATTGTTGTGATTATGCTCCCTAGTTTATTCATATGAGTTGAATGTGTCCTGGATTTTCAAAGCCAACGCTTCACTTCTCTACATTATCTTATAAAAGTTTTCTCTCCCCTATTTTGTTCATGTGGCAAATATGACATGGGTTATCAAAGTCATTCATATCTCCCTCTCTTTATATTCTAATCATTAGAAGATATTTTCATTCTAGGAGAAACTCATGGATAAGGTAAATGTTCCCTCTACCATGTGTTTCCTCTGACAATATGGTTTATGCCCAATCTATGATTATGAATATATAGGAAAAAATATATGATGATAAAAAAGAGGGAATCGCATAGTTAAGCAAAATGGGTTGCCCTTATCACTGGTGGACCCTGCTTTACTCTCTAAGAGCTCAAGTTCCCTAAATTTCTCCATTCCTATCCTTGCATCATCTCAGCAATTTCTTCAAGGATGATCCTATACCTATTTTATTATAATTCTTTGTGACTCTCATTATCTTTGTTGGTGATGTGATACATCTCATCCTGGATGTTAATATCACTTCCTTGTGGGCTTAGATCTTCCTAGGAAAAGATCAAACCCCTTTCTTCTTTCTTTTAGCAACCTACTTTAACATTTGTACCTTTCACCTCCCGCAGGGCCGCACCAAGTTAGGGTGGGTGTTACCCCTGTGAACTTTTGATGGTTATTGGCCGTATTCATAGTTAATATACTCGATGGTGAGTATCCCCTACTACCTTGAGTTTTTTCCCTAGTGGTGATGAAGTACACCTAATCTTAGGTGTTAGTATCACTTCTTTGAGAGGTTTGATTTTCTAGCATAAGATCAGCTCACTAGCTTCTCTTAGTAACTCAATCTCATATCCGTATCCTACTCCTAACTGCAAGAGTAGTTCTACGGATGCGTTGTTAATGTTTTAATTTCCCATTGGGTCCCACCCAGTTCGGGTGAGTGTTATGACTGTGATCTTTCTATGGTTATTAGTCTTATTTAAAGTTATTATCCTCAGTTTCGAGTGTGTCCCCTTGCCACCTCGTGTTATTTCCCTAGTTATGAGGTAGTACAACATGTCTCAGATGTTAGCATCACTTCTGTGTGAGCTTAGATTTTATAGCAGATGATTAGCACCCTCACGTTTCTTAAAAACCCACTCTCTCATCTATAGCCTACTCTTAGCTGACAGTGTAGTTCTACCGATGTGTTGATGATGTTTTCAATTCTCACAGGGTCACACCCAATTATGGGGGGTGTTACCACTGTGATCTTTTGATGATTATAAATATTATTCTTAGTTACTATCTTTCATGGTGAGTGTGCCCCCTTGCTACCGCAAGTGGTTTCCCTGGTTGTAATGTAGTATACCATCTTCCAGATGTTATCATCACTCCTTTGTGTTGCAAATTCAGGTCTATGAACTATATTTTGAAGATTGGCAAACACTCTTACTTGACTTCAACTGTCTTTTACTACTGACTTTTCAGGAATCAAAGATCAGACGGAAAAATGGAGCCAGCTCAAGATGGGGTAGATTAGGGTTGAGTCAGTCTGTAATTTTATTTTTCCCCTCTTGAGTCAATTGTAATCTTTGGTGTGACTAATGTAAAGTAACCCTACACAAACACACTTGAGAAACTTAGAATTTTTTGTTTTTACTCAAATCGACCAGGACGATATTTACATCATCCTAGACGATCGGGCTTAAAATAAAAAATCTAATCAGGGGTTCTTAATTAAGGTAGCCGTCATTAGCAAATCGGCCTGGACGATAGGCTCAAAACATAAACAAATTACCGCCATAAACAATTAAGGTATTCTGTACTTTTGGTACTCGGCCAGGACAATCTCGTATCAGCCTGGACTATATTCATAATTATGCCTTAGTTGATCAGACAATCAAGGAGGTAATTAAGGATGATTGATACGATCATATCATCCTGGATGATCTCAAGATCAGCCGGGATGATCTTTTCTAAAATCCTTAGTTGCTCTTGGACGATAAATATCATCCAGAATAAATTCAGGGCGATGTGCTGGACGATCTGGATCAGACAGCTTGAATTCAGGGCGATGCTCTGGACGATTTTCCTCTGATTTGAACTGATCGGCCAGGATGATCGTGACATCATCCTGGACGATCAAGACAATTTTCAATCATCTAGTTTGCATTCAGGGCGATGCTCTGGCCGATCTTCTGAGATTTGTACAGATCGGTTAGGGCGATTTCCATATCGTCCTGGACGATATAGTCAGCAACTTGTAATTAATGAGCTCCATAGAAGCTCTTTTATTTAAGAGCTCTTGTTCAACATTTTTGAACATCCTTGGCTGCTATATTGACCTGAGAAAACCTAAAGGAGAGAGAGAGAGAGGATTTTGTGAGGGGGAGCTTGTGAGGGGATTCACAAGGGTTGCTCCAAGCATTGTTTCACTTCTTCTTCCCTAGAGTCTCTTATCCTTGGAAGGGTTAGGAGAGGTAAGTTCCAGCAAGCGATCGAGGTTCTCTGCCTGCTTCAGGAGGAAGCAAAAGGAGGAAGGTTCTCTGCATTGGAGGGTGTGGCAAAAAGAGGTGTTTGTTAAGGCTTCTCCGCCTAGCTGTGGGGGCTAAAGGAGAGTCACGATTGTAGTGCAATACTCGAAGGGCGCCTCCGGGGAGTGGACATGGGTCGAGTTTATCGAACCACAATAAACCCTTGTGTTCTTGTTTTTTTACTGCTTCCGCATTTATTTTCTTCCGCACTTATTTTTTGTGGTGATTTGGTTTGTATTCGTGCTTTGCCTAAAGAATTTTTTAAAATACCAATTCACCCCCCTCTTAGTCAGCCTTGGGCCAATTCTATAGGGCTTAACATCCCTAACAAACTTTCAAGTAGTATCAGAACGTGATTCATAAAAACTAAGTTTGAAAACTTTTTGAATTTAAATCCATGGCTAACTTTGGGAATCGTAATACACCGAAAGGGTACTCTATTACCCAACCACCTTTGTTTGATAATATCCCATTTGATTTTTGGAAAACTCGCATGTCTACGTTTTTACAATCTACTGATTATAGCATGTGGATGCTTGTTACGGATGGTTACACACCTCCAACTAGTAAACTTAACAACATTACTGTCCTGTTTCCTTTTACTGAATGGACTTTAGATGATAGGGATTTGGCTCAATTGAATGCAAAATATCTTATTTGTTTTTTCTGTGCTCTAAAATCAGAAGACTACATGCGTGTTTCCACTTGCAAAACTGGTAAAGAAATTTGGGATAAATTGTGTATCACTTATGAAGGCTCTAATGAAGTTAAACAATCCCGTTTGAACATTCTCTTGCATGACTATGAACTTTTTCGTATGAAACCTCATGAATCAATTTCTGAAATGTATATGAGATTTACTCAGATTGTTACTTCCTTGCATGCCTTAGGAAGAGAGCTTTCGAATTTTAAAAAAGTAAACAAGATTTTACAATGCTTGCCTTCCTCTTTTGATGCAAAAATTACTGCTATAACTGAATCTAAGGATTTGAACACGTATTCGATTGACAACTTACCTGGCTCACTCATTTCTTACAAGTAAGGGGTGAATCAAAGAAATCTTAATGCAGGTGAGAAAAAGAAAGAGAAAACGGTGGCACTGAAGGAACACAAATCTGACTCCGATTCTTCCGGATCTGAGAGCGATGAAGTTGCCTTCATCTCAAGGCAATTCAAAAACTTTCTAAGGAAGAAGCAAAAGCATCATTGGAGAAAAGGTAAGGATAACAAATATTATAAAGGATCTTCTGATGTTGTTTGTTATGAATGCAGGAAGCCTGGACATGTAAAAGCCGTCTGTCCTACACTTCAAGATCACTCAAGCAAAGGAAAGAGTGAGGAGAAACCCAAGTTCAGGAAGGACAAGAAAAAACTCCAAAAGGCATTTTGGGTGGATTCTGTATCAGATTCATCGGAGATGGAACCAGAAGATGAGACAACAAAACTGTGCTTGATGGCAGACGATCATCTCGATCAAGAAGAGGTATGTGAACTTTCCTACGATCAACTTCTTGAAATTTCTGAAAAAATTCATGCATCATATAGGAAACTCAAGAAAACACATGCAAGCTTAAAATTGGAATTTTTGGAATTACAAAAAGAGCATGCAATTATGACTAAAGATCACTCAACAATTGATTCAAATCATATAGCTCTACTTAATGAATTTGATGAGTTAAATAAAAAGTATTGTTAATTAATTGGAGAGGATAAGCCACTAAAAGTCACACACACCTCACTTGAATCTGATTTTAAAAAGTCTAAAGAGATGGAGAAAAATTTAAGGATTGATAATGATGACCTAAAATATACTAACTTGAGGAATCAAAATGAATTGGATACATTTATGAAAACTAGGATGACACCAACACTTGATCAAAAGCCAAAACCTAGGAAGAGGCATTATAACTCAAACAATTTAAGAAATCCTTTCCAGTTGTTAGATGTTTTTCATGTGGCATGCTAGGACACATCTCACACACTTGCACTGTTCACCAAAGTACACATTGGGTGTGGAGACCCAAGGTGCATGATTTATAGCATACCACACATGCATTGCATTCTACTTTTCATAAGAAAGAACCCAAACCTGCTTGGGTTTCTAAATCTAACATTTCATAATTTTGTAGGTGGGCTCTCATAAAAGGCCTCGTGAGAGTATGTGGTACTTGGACAGCGGTTGCTCTCAACATATGATTGGTGATGCCAATCAATTTGTTTCACTGGAGTCCAGGATTGGAGGCAAGATTACTCTTGCAGACAACACTATCAAGAAGGTGGTAGGCGCAGGTATAATTGGTAATTCCAAGAACCTTTTGACTGAAAATGTTTTGCATGTAGATGGATTGAAGCACAACCTGCTCAGCATCAGTGAACTCTATGACAAAGGCTTCATCGTGCAATTCTTTGCAAATTCATGCATTGTAAGTTTAAGTAACAACACTATTTTGCAGGGAAAGATGATCAACAACGTCTACATGCTTGATTTAAATAACATTGAATGTGCTGCTTCATTTTTCTTAAAAATAGTGACTGATGATTCATGGTTATGGCATTGGAGACTATGTCATGCAAGTGTGAAAACCCTTAGGAAAGTGACCCAAAAAGACCTAGTTAAAGGTGTCCCCAAACTCAAGTTTTCAAAAGACCACCTTTGTGATGCCTGTCAACTAGGAAAGCAAGTCCACTCCACCTTTCACCCCACTAAGGAAATTAGCACCTCTAGACCTTTAGAAGTACTGGACATGGATTTGTTTGGACCCATTAGCATTGCCAGCTTGGGAGGGAAAGTCTATGGTTTTGTGATTGTTGATGACTACTCAAGGTTCACTTGGACTAGATTTCTTACACATAAAAATGAGTCTTTTGAGGAGTTTAAAATATTTTCTACTTGGATTCAGAAAAATCTAGGTTGTGAGATTTTGACCATCCGTAGTGATCATGGGGGAGAGTTTGAGAATAAAAGATTTGAAGATTTTTGTGAGGATAAGGGGATTAGCCATAATTTATCAGCTCCTAGGACCCCTCAGCAGAATGGGATAGCTGAAAGGAAGAACCGGACCTTGGTGGAAGCCGCTAGAGCCATGCTTGCTAAGTATTCACTTCCAAAATACTTTTGGGCTAAAGCACTTAACACAGCTTGTTATGTGTTGAATAGGGTGAACGTTAGAGCCAAATTAGAAAAGACACCCTATGAGATCATTAAGGGTAGGACACCCAATCTTCCCCATCTTTATGTCTTTGGTTGTAAGGTTTTCATTCACAACAATGGGAAGTCTCACTTAGGAAAATTTGATCCTAAATCTGATGAAGGAGTTATCTTGGGATATTCTAGTTTTGGGTAGTCTTTTAGGGTGTTTAACAAGCAAACTTTAGTAGTGGAAGAGACTACCCATGTAGTATTTGATGATTCTGATCCTAAAAAACATGGAGTTGAGGATGATGATGACATTGGAGAGATTACTAGTGGAGTAGAAAATTTTGAGAAGGAAGTAGGTCACCAAAACATAGAAGGAGTAGGAGATGTCACCCAAGGAGTAGAAAATTTAGATATTGAGGAAAGGGTTGGACCTTCTCAGACCTTACCTAGAGATTGGAGATACTCTACAAGTCACCCCAAGGATTTGATCTTAGGAGAGCCTTCTAATGGAGTTAAGACTAGAGATGGACTTAGGAAGGAGGTGAACCACTCTGTCTTTATCTCAATGATTGAACCCACCAACATAAACCAAGCCCTTACTGATGAGTTTTGGATTTTATCCATGCAGGAGGAGTTGAACCAATTTGTTAGGAATGAAGTTTGGGAGCTTGTAGAAAGACCTAAGGGACAAAGTGGGTCTTTAAGAACAAGGTGAATGATTCAGGAGTGGTGGTTAGGAATAAAGCAAGATTGGTGGCTAAGGGGTATAACCAAATAGAAGGGATAGATTTTGAGGAGACATTTGCCCTTGTAGCTAGATTGGAAGCCATTAGAGTGCTATTAGCCTTTGCCTGTTATAAAGGATTTAAGCTTTATCAAATGGATGTCAAGAGTGCCGTTTTGAATGGGGAAATAAAAGAGGATGTGTTTGTAGAACAACACCAAGGTTTTGTCAGTTCCCAATTTCCAAATCATGTTTTTAAATTAAAAAAGGCATTGTATGGTTTAAAGCAGGCTCCAAGAGCATGGTATGAGAGGCTTAGCATATTTTTATTAGAAATGGAGTTTTTTAAGGGGAGCGTAGACACCACCCTTTTTCTTAGAAAAATTGGAGATGATTTACTCATTGTTTAGATTTATGTGGATGATATACTCTTTGGATCTCCTAATAGAAATCTTTGTGATGAGTTCTCCAAAACAATGAGTAGAAAGTTTGAGATGAGTATGATGGGGGAGTTGTCCTATTTTTTGGGGTTTAGCCTAAAATAATTGGATGATGGAACCTTTCTTAATCAAACAAAATACATAAATGAAATTTTGAATAAGTATGAGATGGATATATCTAAGCCAATTAAAACTCCCATGACTTCTAGTGTTCCATTGGATAAGGACCCAAGTGGTAAGTCTGTTGATCAGAAGAAGTACGGAGGCATGATTGGATTTTTACTCTACTTAACTGCGAACCGACCCGACATAATGTTTAGTGTTTTCCTTTGTGCTAGATTTCAAGTCGACCCTAAGGAATCCCACCTGATTGCTGTTAAGAGAATTTTTAGATATCTTTTGGGGGCCCAAAGCTTAGGAATTTGGTATCATCGACACAGCACGTCTTTTGAGATTATTGGATTTTCTGACACTAATTTTGCAGGATGCAAGGTGGATAAAAAAAATACTTCAGGGACTTATCAATTCATAGTACAATCTTTGGTCTCATGGTCTAGTAGGAACTAAAATTCTTTTTCACTTTCCACTGTTGAAGCTGAGTACATTGATCTTGGAAGTTGTGTGGCCCAAGTTCTTTGGTTAAATAATAGGTATTGCATTTAGGATTACCTGTAGGCACCATCTCAATCTTTTGTGACAACACTAGTGCCATATGCATCTCGAAGTATCCTATCTAACATTCAAGGACTAAGCACATTGACATTAGGAATCACTTCATTAGAGACCATGTGACTAAGGGAGACATTGAGCTACACCATGTGACAACTGAAAATCAACTGGCTGACATCTTTACTAAACGACTGGCCTTCGACACTTTCAGCTATTTAAAGACCAGATTGAGTGTGATTGACATAACTGCATAAACTTGATCTTCTATTTGCTTTATTTGGTTTTTAATTATTTTTCCTTTTTGCACTTTGTTTTCTTTTCTTTTTTTTTTTAATTTGGCTTGTTTTCTTTTTATTGCTTTTTAGCTTTCAAAAATCATCGCTGATATGATATCGTATGCCTCGTCTTTGCTTTTGTGAATTTGTAGTAAATGTTTGACATCTCTTAATCTGTTAGATGGTAAGAATATTTTGTTGATTGTGTCTTCTTCTCTAACCTATTTTAGTGGGATAGTTTTTTTTTTCTATTCAAAAATCCATTTCAAATTAAAGATTGTGTATAAAAATTAGGTCCTTTCTAAACTCGCTTAAGCAAATCTAACTTATATTTATAATGCTTAAAATCTTTTTGTCACATCAAGATTTCTCGTTACTCTTGTCATTGGTTAATTGATTCTGTTTTGTGGATAGTTCTTCTCTATATTAGAGAGAGCCCCTATTCTCTAATATCTAGAAGATATACTCACAACTAAGAACTTTTTAAGAGTTTTAAAAGAGAATAGAGCTCGCAAAAATAAAAAAATTGGCCAATGATGCCAACAAAAGATGCGCAATGACGCCAAATTGAAAAATTATATATCAAAAAGAAAATGATGTGCACAAGAACCAATCAATTGACAAGAGACATAAAATGAGCCCATTAAAAAGCAAGCACCTCTCTCTTTTTAAATCTTTTAAAAACTTAGAATTTTTAATTTATTAAAGGCTAGATTTCGATTGTTTTGTGATTGTGACAAATTTACTTTGATTCATTATTCTATCAGATATTTTTTTTTCTTAAACCAAGTAATGAATGGATTCTTGTTCCTCATATCCAATTGATTTTTTGAGTTAGGTCATTGATTTCAAAAGATGATTCTACCCTAAGAGAAAGTCTGAGCTAAGGGTAATCATGATCGGATATTCTACCGTTCTTGGGATTATTGATGTTGTTAACTCATAAACTCACAAGTTTTTAAAATCAATCACATGGAATACTACATCATCTTCATGCCTTGGTAAAAAAAAAAACAAACAAATGTGTGTTGTGGTTTGTTTTTGTTCTTGGTTCCCTCCTTTTTGAGATGTCAAAAGGGGGTGTAGTTTTAGGATGTTTCTTGCACTTTCGATTCTGTATGTTACACTGCTGTTTTTTTTATTTTTGTCGTAGTGTTTTTCCATCATCAAAAAGGGGGAGATTGTTGCAAATTCAGGTCTATGAACTATATTTTGATGATTGACAAGCACTCTTACTTGACTTGGACTGTCTTTTACTACTGACTTTTCAGGAATAAAAAATCGAACAGAAAAATAAAGCCAGCTCAAATTGGGGTAGATTAGGGTTGAGTCAGTCTGTAATTTTATTTTTCCTCTCTTGAGTCAATTGTAATCTTTGGTGTGACTAATGCGAAGTAACCCTACACACACACTTGAGAGACTTAGAATTTCTATTTTTACTCAAATCGGCCAGGATGATATTTACATCATTCTAGACGATCGGGCTTAAAACAGAAAATCTAATCAGGGGTTCTTAATTAAGGCAGCCGTCATTAGCAAATCTTCTTGGACGATATGTGTATTGGCCATGATGATAGGCTCAAAACAGAAAGAAATTGTCGCCATAAACAATTAAGGTATTCTGAACTTTTGGTAATCGGCCAGGACGATCTCGTATCAGCCTGGACGATATTCACAATTATGTCTTAATTGATCAGATAATCAAGGAGGTAATTAAGGATGATTGATACAATCATATCATTTTGGACGATTGCAAGATCGGCTGGGACGATCTATTCTTAAATCCTTAGTTGCTCTTGGATGATAAATATCGGCCAGAACAAATTCAGGGCGATGTGCTGGACGATCTGGATCGGACAGCTTGAATTCAGGGCGATGCTCTGGACAATTTTCCTCTGATTTGAACTGATTGGTCAAGACAATCGTGATATCGTCCTGGACGATCAAGCCAATTTTCAATCGTCTAGTTTGCATTCAGGGCGATGCTCTGGCCGATCTTTTGAGAATTGTACAGATCAGCCAGGATGATTTCTATATCATCCTGGATGATATAGTCGGCAACTTGTAATTAATGAGCTCCTTTGAAGATTTTCTATTTAAGAGCTCTTGTTCAACATTTTTGAACATCCTTGGCTGTTGTCTTGACCTGAGAAAACCTAAAGGAGAGAGAGAGAGAGGGAAAGAGAGAGAGGATTTTGTGAGGGGGAGCTTGTGAGGGGATTCACAAGGGTTGCTCTAAGCATTGTTCCACTTCTTCTTCCCTAGAGTCTCTTATCCTTGAAAGGGTTGGGAGAGGTAAGTTCCAGCAAGCGTCGAGGTTCTCTGCCTGCTTCAGGAGGAAGAAAAATGAGGAAGGTTCTTTGCCTTGCCGGGTGTGGCAAAAAGAGGTGTTTGTAAAGGCTTCTCCGCCTAGCTGCCTTCTTCTTATTTTTTTTTTTACTTCTTCCGCATTTATTTTCTTCAGCACATATTTTTTTGTGGTGATTTGGTTTGTATTCGTGCTTTGCCTAAAGAATTTTTAAAATACCAATTCACCCCCCTCTTGGTTAGCCTTGGGAAAGTTCTATAGGGCTTAACATCCCTATTAAACTTTCACTTTGAGGTCTTGATTTTCTAGTAGAAGATCCGCTCCTTGGCTTCTTTACTGACTTACTCTCTCATATGTACGCTACTCTTAGCTACCATAGTAGTTTTACAGTTGCATTGATGTTGTTTTCAATTCCCACAAGGTCCCGCTAATTTGTGAGAGTGTTATCGTTGTGATCTTCTAATGATTGATGAGCCTACTCATAGTTGTTATCCTTGGTGGTGATGGTGCCTCCTCACTACTTCGTTCTTTATCACCACTTGTAATATGGTGCATCATATCTTAGATACCACCATCACCTCTTTGTAAGCTTTAATTTTATTGCAAAAGATTAGTTCCTTAGTTTCTTTTGCCTCTTACTTGCCCATTGAGAACTGACTCTTAGCTGCAGAGAGGTCCCTTAGATGTGTTGATGTTATTTCCACTTCTTAAAAGGTACCCATTAGTTAGTACGCCACTATAGTTTTTTTATGATTGTTTCACCTTGATGTAGTTTTATTCTTTGTAGCGAGTATGTCCCCTTACTTCTTTTTTTGTTACTCACTCAAAACGAGATCATCCCTCTCACACTCTAATGAGGGCATATCTCTTTCTATTGTCCCTCGAGGCATCAGCATGATGCTTCCCCATTTCATGTGATGTTAGTGTAACTTAAGAAATTCTATTGGCATTTAGATACTCATGGCCACGATGATTTATCCTATACCACGTGGTAACCAAAATGCTAGCTTAATATTCCTTAGACAACTTTTCCCTTGAATTTCTTCCACTTACATTTCCTTTCTCCCTCACATCCTTACATAGATGTGTGTTAGGATGTTGTTGAGGTGGCTTCTCTTTTGTCTCACAATTTTGATATGGTTAGACAGGCATTAGACTTCGTGGCTTCTTTATTTGTTATTTCAATATGGTTATACAAGTATTAAGTCACTCCCATCCACTTTTTCGATATGGTTAGATGGATGCGAGATCCTTTCACCTTCTATCCTTCAATTTTTATATGGTCAGGTAGTTATTTTGTTTACTTACTTACCTTATAAGGTGCCCGACAGAGTCCAATTTGTAGATCTAGACCCAATTACTATGATTTTGATGATAATAAATATTATTATTTCTTGATTTCTTCCATTCTTGCATATCTATTTTATGTGCCCAGCCTCACTAACCTTTCAGGTCCACAAGTTCACTTGGAATGTTAATTAGCTCAAGATCTAGTAAAATAGGATTGAGTTAGTATGTAATTTTTATTTTAATACATATTTTACCTTTTCTTGAGTCAAATGTAATTTGGTGGATCAGGAACCTAAGTAACCTTGCACACACATACTCAGGGGGAGATATTAAGTGAGTTAGAGTTTTTCCTATTTTTGATCATATCGTATAACACAATTTATATCATTATGGAAGATCAGTCAAAAAATATAAACCCTAATTAGGGATCTAGGTCATGTAAACATGCTTAAGCAAATCATCATGGCTGATACTCACATCGTCCTGGATGATATGCTCAAATCAAAGATACTCACTCACCAAACTCATTTAGGCAAGATTTTAATTTTAGAATTTTATTATGATTGTACAGGATGATCCCACATCATCCTGGATGATTAATTGCAATCATGCCCCTCAATTAGTCTGGTGAATAAGAAAAGTATTTAAGGTTAGATTAATCGATCATATCATCCTGGCCGATCGCAAGATCATCTTGGATAATCTGTATAAAAAATCTTAGTTCTTTCCTGAATCTTTTGGATGTCCAAAACTATCTCCTAAAAAATAATCCATAATTTTGAACTAATCATACAACATGATCCAAGCATCATCCTAGACGATCAGTTATATTTTTATATCATCCCGATTTATCTTCTGGACATCCCAAACAAACTGCTAGACAATAATGTATGAGTTTGAACTAAATGTACAGGGCGATGTACCCATCATCTGGGATGATCAAAATAAATATTGTGTTCTAATCATATAACAAACTCAGATAGTCCTAGTTGGAAGGGCTACAATATAATGATCGTACAGGGTCAATCATCATGTACAATCTTTGATGGCAAATTGAAAATTAGGGCAATTTTCAAGGCCTTCTTTATAAGATCTCTTATTTGTTAATGATAGTATCTTTTGCTATTGTCCACCTGCGAGAGCTTACAAAAGGAGAGGGAGATCTTGGGAGAGAGAGAGATAGAATTTTGTGAGGGGGACTTTATGAGGTGTCCATAAAGGTTACTCTATTAAGGATTCAAGTTTCCTTCTCTAATCATCATTCTTGGCTCCTTGGTGGCTCTTGGAAGGTCTTCATCAGTACTAAATCAAGGTTATCTATCTATCTGCTTTAGAAAGAAGCAAAAGGAATTGGGGTTCTTTGCCTAATTCAGGAGAAAGCAAAAGGAGTCTGGGTTCTCTACCTCACTAGGGTCGGTAAAAGGGATTCTGTAAAGGCTTCTCCTCCTTACTATGGGAGTAAAAGAAGAGACACTACTAATTTAGTGTAATACTCAGAGGGTGCCTTCGAGGAGTAGATGTTGGTCAAGTTTATCCAACCACTATAAAATTTGGTGTATTCTTTCTTATTAATGTTCCGCTTTCTAATTTATATAGTTTAATTTTTTATGGTTGATTATATGGTTAAAATCTCAAATTTGTTTTGTTAATCTCTTCTGAATCAAGGATTGATCTTGTTTGTTTTAAAATATTCAAAAATGTTTCAAAAAGATTTTTCTTTTTGCTTAAGAATTTTAAAAACCACTAATTCACCTCGCATTGGTTAACATCGGGCTAATTCATAAGAGCTTAACAACCCTAATGAACTTTTAGTCCTTGGGAGTCATAACCCACCACCCTTGACTCCTTACTCACTATTTTAATATGGTTATGTGAGTATTATGTCAAACACATTTGCTATTTCGATATGGTCAAGCAAATATTGAAGCTTACCTAGTAGGGTATCCGATAGAGTCCCTGGGAGGCATACCCCACCACCCTTAACTCCTTACTTACGTTTTTCATATGGTGAGTTGAATATTGAGTCATTCACATTTGTTGTTTTGATATGGTCAGGAAAATATTTAACCTTACCTAGTGGGGTGCCCGACAGAGTTCCTAGGAGGCATACCCCACCACTCTTGACTCCTTACTATTTTGATATGATCAAGTTACTAGTGAGTCATTCACATTTGTTGTTTTGATATGGTCAGGAAAATGTTGAACCTTACCTAGTGGGGTGCCCGATAGAGTCCCTAAAAGGTATACCCCATCACCCTTGACTCCTTATTGAAAGTTTGTTCGGGATGTTAAGCCCTATGAACTTAGTCCCAAGCTAACCAATAGGGGGGGTGAATTGGTATTTTAAAAATTCTTGAGATAAAGTAATAAATTCACAAACCAAATCACACCACCAAACCAAATGCGGAATTTAAAAGTGCGGAAGCAAAAATAAGAACACAAGATTTATAGTGGTTCGGTCGACAAGACCTACGTCCACTCCTTGGAGGCACCCTCCAAGTATTGCACTACAAAACGTGACTCTCCTTTAGCCCCCACAGCTAGGCGGAGAAGCCCTCACAAGAAACTCCTTTTTGCCACCCCGGCAAGGTAGAGAACCTACCTCCTTTTGCTTCCTTCTGAAGCTGGCAGAGAACCACAACCAAAAGCAAAACTCCTTACCTCTACCGACCCTTCCACGGATGAGAAACTCTAGATGAAAGACAAGCAGAGCGATCCTTGAGCAACCCTTGTGAATCCCCTCACAAGCTCCCCCTCATAAGATCCTCTCTCTCTCCCTCTCTCTTTTTCTCTCCTCAAGGTCTTCTCAGGTCAAGGCAGCAGCCAAAGGTCTCTTAAAACGTTGAAGAAGAGCTCTTTAAATAGAAGAGCTCAAGAGGAGCTCATTAATTACAAGTAGCCGACTTTATTGTCCCGGCCGATATGGACATCGGCCTAGCCGATTAGTAAAAATCAAGGAAGATCGGCCAGAGCACAGCCCTGGGAACAATCCTGGACGATTGAAATTTGGCCTGATCGTCCAGGCCGATCTCATGATCGTCCTGGTGTTGACCTCATTTTTGTATGAGGTCATTTGGACTACTCTTGACCTTAGATCGATTTAATTAATTCGAATCCTAGGATCCTCTTAGAATCTAGACCTTAGGATCTACCCTAGGATTCTTCTAAAGCTTAGACTTTAGGATCTACCTAGATCTTAGGTCAATCAAGCCAAATCCAAGGCTCAAAGCTTTTATCCTAAAGGCCTTTTTCATTGAAATTTTGAACATTTTGAAACCTTGTCAAATGACCTCCGATTCAGAGTCTGTCAGTTGCACACTGATGGTTAATGTCTCTAGAGGTAACCCTAAAAATTTGAGCCCATTCTGAGGTCTCTAACCCTAGAAACTTAATTAAAATCCAAAGGCTGTAAAGCCTTCAAATATTTACATCCCATGCCACTCGACCTATCACTGTGAAGTTTTTGACCTTAGAGCCTTCACCAAATCCTCTAATCACTTCTAGACCCTTAATATTGATATGTTGAGTGGTAAACTGGAATTTTCTAGACTCATCTCAGCCCCTAGTGGCCATGAGCCCAAAAAGACCAAAATACCCCTATGGGGTTCAAATGGTGATTTCAAACCAAATGAACTCCAAATTGAGTGCAATCACTTGCAACAAGTTGCAAATATCATTTTAAATCTGTTGGACCCATTCCCAACCCCTGGGTCCACCTAGTTGACCAAGTCAACAGTTTTGACCCAAGAAGCCCTTTAAGGGTCCAAATCGGTGTTTTGAACCAAATGACTTCCTTAGGACTTGGGACCACATCCAATAGACTCTAAATGTCATTTTGAATTGATTGAACCCCTTTTCGACCCTGGACCCACCTGGTTGACCAAGTCAACCAGGATTGACTCAAGGCCCATTAAGGGCCCATATAGGTTCATTTGATCCAAATGACCTATTTGAATCTTGAAATCACATCCAACCACTTCAAACCCATTCCATTTGATGCATGGAATTTTTTTTTTTAAAATCACTTTGAGTTGAACCTTGGCCCATTTAACCAAACCAAGCCATTTTGACTTGGTCAAATTGATTCAAAACCCCTTAAATGATCTCAAACTCCAATTGCTTGGTTTAACCTTCTTTCCATCCAATGAGTGGTGCCACCTTGCCTGCCACCTCAGCACCCCTGGACCCATTGACTGGTCAAACAATCAATGGGTGGTCAAATGAGCTCTTTAAGAGGCTAAATTAATCCCTTAAGCTAATCCACTCAACTCTTAATCATTCCAGCCATCTAAACATGCTCTAGAACCTTCCAACATCTATTCTTAACCCTTTGATTTTGATCAAACAGCCCTCAAGGCTCCATGTGTCCAAGTGGGGACCAAAACTCCTTTCCATATGGACTGTCCTTCATGTCCTTTATCCCAGCTTTCCAACTGCCCCCTTGACACTTGGCAGCCATCAGGGAGTTCATCCAGTTGATCCTAGCCACTCCTTTGGCCAGAGGAGGATTGAATAGGGTAAAACCCCATATTGAGCCCCCATTCTAACCTAGCCGATCTCTCTCCACTCAAAGCCTCCTAAGCTAGGTTTTATGTTCCATTGAGCTCCCTAGAGGCTCTTATCCACCTCCCAGATCAAATCCGGCCGGTTAAAGCGGCGGCCGACGAGTTCCCGGCGAGCCAAGCTCGAGTCCGTTCAAAGGGGTCTAGCGCTCGATCCAGGTGTTATCAGCTCGAGGTTTCTTCTACAAAAAGGAGCGTGGATAGTCTACAAATGCAACAAGTCCATAAATGGGTCAAACCGTCCATTAAATCGAGGTGAAACTCTAAACCTATCTTAGGACACTTGAGTTAAATAGATTTCATTTTGATGCGCTATAGGTAGTAAAAACATTTCCCCATTATTTCTGTTCACCTAGGCTATCTAGGTTTAAAATTTTAAACGATTTGATTGACCGGATCGGGAGAAAGAGCCAAAAAATGAGTTTAGGGTAGTCCCGTTATCATGGCTCAGGGGTACGTTTTCTGAGCTGTTGATCGGCTGATCAACGGCTTTGATTGCATGATCCCTCCGGTCGTCCGACCATGTATTTCATTTCGGCGTTCGGTTAACGGTTCGGCGGCATGTGGACCCTCCCTTCCAAACCGCGGGATGAAATCCAGGCCATTTGATCTCATTCCGTTGAGATCGAACGCGGGGTTCGATCTCGGCCGTCGGATCAAACCCACGGAAGATCAAACGGCCGAAACGCACGGCTGACGTGGTTAAGTGCCACGGTTTTCGAAAATGCGTGGGCCTACTTGACTGCCGCCTCTGCGCTGGCCGAACCAGAGCACGCCACGTGGAGCCGCCGCCGCCTGAGTTAATTAAAGGGTTTTATTTAACTTTAAAACTAATTAATTATCAGAAAACTTAAAAAAAAAATTAAAAAATATTTATAAATCCAAAATTTTAATATTTGGTATCAAAATTTTTATAATCTCATAAATTTTAATTTAAAATTAATTTCAAATCAAAATACTTAATATATTTTCAGTTATTTTAAATAATTAACATTTGAATATTTTTTTATATACCATTTAATTAAATATTATATTAAATATTTTGAAAAATTAAAATTTATTTTAAAATAACCCTATAACCAGTGGACCTCTCAAATACTTAAAAATTATTTTAATAATATTTTAAAATTATTATACTTTAAAATTTATGTCTTTATATATAAGCTTATACATATAAATACATATATTTTAAAAAAAATATATTTTAAATTTATATATTTAAATATCTAATTTTGAGAGGCCCATTGAAATTTTAAACATAGGTTAAGCTTATGTGAACAGAAATAATGGGGGATGATTAATAGGTAATTATTTTTAATTCTCCATTGATCTATTTAATATTTATGTTAATTATTCCTAACTTTTGCATGCTTAGGTTGTGCACACACCACCTAGTCTAGGATCTCCTAGTTTTAAGGGCTTGATTGTGATTTTGTGTATGTGCATATTAATGTTAGTCAAGGGTTAGTTAAAACAATTGATTTGAACCCACTAAACCTAGCGTCATTAAGGACAAAAATTAAGGACATTTAATTAGAAAACTTAGATTAAGTTTAGAAATTAGGATACACTTCCTTTCAACTCAAAACTTTACACACTTTTTAACTTAGTGACACCCTTAGTTCATAGGAAAATCCTTACTGAATTTTGAGTTCATTAAACCCCTTAACTTACTTAATTAAGTTTAAGCCTTAATTAAGCCTTAAAACCTTCTAGAAAATATAATAAATCCATTTTAACCCCCAAAATTATGTATAACTCCTCTAACTGACCATAATTAAGTCCTTAACCCAAGAAAATTAAAAATCCAATTGAATTGACAGCAAATTAAACCTTAATTTAATTTTAAGCAAAATCAACATTTAATTAATATAATTAATTAATAATTATTAAAAATTCCAAAAATTCCCCAAACACTTGGGAATCTCTCCTTAGGTCATTCCTGACCTTTGGAGCTGGTTTCGAGGAGTTGGGATCTCATTTGGAGCAAAATCATAAAAGGCCCCTTTAATTAAAGAGTTTTAAAAATTCATTAAATAGTCAAAAATTCAAACCTTCATAACTAATTCCAGAAAAATCCAAATTGACCAAACTCACTTGCATTCAATTCATAACAGGGTCTAGTAATTATCAAAAATATTAAACTTCCAGAAAAGCATTAATTTCAAAAAGTCAACAAATCGGTCAACTCTAGGCCAAAGCTAGTTCAAAACTTCAAACCTTCGTAATAAAATGTAGAAAAATCCGTTTTCAATGTACTTATTGTCTAACTGATCGTAGTAAGGTCTAGTATTTTAATAAAATACAAACATTCTAGAAAACACCCTTAATCAAAAAGTCAATTTTTGAACATTTAATTAAATATTTAAAATATTCAAAAAAATCCTAAAAACTTAAAATCACCTCTAAAACTCCAGAAATGTCCAATCAACCCTTAAAATCAGTAATCAACCAACCTTAATTAAAATTCATTAACTTTCAAACTTTAATCAAATCAAATCACTTAATTATACCGGGTACCACTGGGTAACCCAGGCCTACGAGGCTATTAAATTAGCCCCAAGGAAGGTGAAATAAACTTCATGGCCTCGGTGTGAAACAAAGGTGGTATTCAATCAATAATTAAGAATCAATCTTAAAATTGACTTCAAACTATTAATACTTAAACTTTAATTAAATTTCCCTTAAGCCTATCAACCAATTGAACCTTAATCAACTTTAATTAATGATCCTATTTAGGACATATCAAAACCACACAACCTACCTCACACACTTTAGATGTTGTGCTAGGATCACCGACTCTAGTTTTAGGATAGGCCGGTGTTTTACTTTTTCCTGCTGTGTGCCGGATTTTCGTAGCTTTCACTGCATGCTGTTTGCTAGTGTAGAATTGTTGTGTTTATTTACTTGCTTTCTGCACTCTGTGTTTGATTGTGCGTTAGACCTACCCATAGGCTAGGAACGAAGTCTATATATTTGTGCAATCTTATGCAGGTGGCCATGCTCATATAAGGAGCTAAAAACCAAAGGGGGCAATTAATAAAAAATATAACTCTTTGCACAGGTATCTGCCGCGCTTAAGACCCCTTTAAATAAAAAGAGCATGGCCAAGTGTGGCTAAAAAAATGCATTTTAATTTTCTATATTACAACTGCTTGGGATTGAGTATATAACTGTTGATTATTAGGATAACCCTGCAGGATCGAGTCTAGATTTTCATTTTTTAATTGAGATGTAAATTTGATTGTATAAAGGTTGTAATTGTTTAAAATGATTTGAATTTGGGATATTCGATCCAATTTGAATTCCAAAGAGGTGAAGACATCCCTAAAGGGGAGAGTCTTCTTCCATTTGGAAGTCAAATTAGGATCTCTTTCAAATATCCAAAGAGGAAAGATAACACCCCAATTAAGGGGGAGTTTCTTTTCATTTGGGTATCCGGAACCGACGAATCAAGATGTTCGTGAGAAGACGAAGAAATGGACAACGAGAAGAATCCCAAATTTCAAATTCATTTAATTTAGGATTAGAAATCCGGGTTGTAGTCAGTGGTGCCCGGCCACTTTACTTTACTATCATTTCTGTGATGTAATAATAAGTGGCACTTGCCATATGGACATTCAATTTGATATATTTAATGTAGTTGATTTATTTAATTTGATTGCGCATTAGAACTCATATTTTTTTCTAGTCTCTTTATTTGCATGTATGTATTTTGGATTGACCTGAAATGCGAATTTAGGCTCCTAGGGGTCTGTAAAAAAAAAATTCTTCTATTTTAATTAAATAAAAATTTTAGGATAAGATAGTAACTCTAAACGGTCCTAAGAAGTAAGCTCGGACTCGCCGAGGGTTTTTCATATTACATATTGTACTTTCTCAACCTTGTTAGGCATCTCCCCGCCTGCGGGTTCTGGCAGGCCACCTGACCTATGAGGGTGCCGATCTGTCAAAGGGATGTTATGCAATCTCTAGGAAAAAACCTATTTTCTAAGCCGAAATTTTTAAACTGCTACATACAAATTTTGCATTCAATCGAGTCAATTAGCATGCATCGCATTAGCAACAAATTTAAAAGAGTCTAATATTTAATTGCATTACTTAGACATCAAATACCCAACATAAGTCTAAGGGGTCAATTAAGGATCTGCTTTAGATGTCGACCCCGTTCCTTTATACTTTTCTAATTAACGTCCCTACCACTCAACATTAAAAGACCGGACTCATATTTTAAAATCGTTTAGGTGGTTTAGCTGGCTCCCCAATCCAGGCCGGGGTAAGACCAGATTCGCATTGCACTAGCTAGGTTCGGGGTGCTAATTTCGAGTGCCCAATTTAGATTTAGGTTCCGAGACCGGCCCGGGCCATACGACCTCAAATTTCGGGAATTGAATCCCAAATTTCTAATAAAATCGACCACTCAAACTAAAAATTTCTTTCAATCAAATATAAGCCTAACACTTAGGGTAGATTGATATGTTTCTGAAGTAATTCAGAATCTCAAAACATCTCCTACTTTTCTCCTTTGGATTTAAAAATAAGTCTTCAATTTTGACCCAATCCCATTTGAATTTCTAAGCTCTTTATCTCCTTTGACATACAACTTTGAAATCTTAAATGAAATTTATATCGCTATTTTAATCGAGAGTTTTCGTAGGAAAATCTCTAATTTTCTTACGATGTAATTAACTACGAGGGCTTGCGCTCGTAGGAGATTTAGAAACCCGGATTTAATTTTTAAAATTAAAGTTTTCAAAAATCTCTAATTAATTATTCTTGGGAAAAATATAACAATCATTATCGTCATTCTCAAGTTATCGAAAATAATTGATATCTTCTTCCTTTGGAAAAATATATCAATTATTATCATAATTTTGATTATGAAATTAATGATCTTCCATCCAAGTTAGCATAGTCAAATGATCTTGAGTTTGACTACGATAATTTGGGTAGTTTTAATGTTTGGACCAATTAGCGAACAATATCTTCTCTGTTTGAGATGATATATTGTTCCTAATGTTGTGTTAGATTTCAAAATTAAAGTTTGAATTTAATATTCCCAAAAATAATTAAATATTTTTCAAAATTATATATATACTTAAGCGATATATATTTTTTTAATCAAAACAAAAAATGGCGACTCCGCTGGGGACTATCTCACTCTCCATCTTTAATAGCGGTATGAATTTTATTGAATCGGTAGTTTTGACTACCTTTCTCTCCGTTGGTCCCTCTACCCATTTCTTCCTTGGGTGAGTGTGGCCAACTCAATTAAGACATGTGAAAAGAGAGGTGAGTGTAGGAAACCTCCCTTTAATTCGGGCTTTGACATTTCGCCTCCAAGTTAATTGGTAGAGCGAAAGAGTCAAGCCAAATCCTTTTTGTATATGTTGCAAACTTGCATGCGAGTAAATAACTAGCATGCTAAGTTTCACAATTTACAAAAGACCCTTCAATTTCAAAATCAAGATTTCAATCCTTTACGCTAAATTCAATCTCAAATTTGAACTCAAATTTCACTTCAAATTCTAATCTTTATTTTAAAGTCAAAATCTGGGCTTTGACATTTCATCCCA
Organism: Dendrobium officinale; assembly: GCA_019514585.1. NCBI lineage: Eukaryota > Viridiplantae > Streptophyta > Magnoliopsida > Asparagales > Orchidaceae > Dendrobium > Dendrobium officinale. The sequence goes on from CM033698.1 coordinate 20,922,936, forward strand.
ACTCGATTGGTGAAATAAAAGAGTTAAGCCTGATTTTTGGATTTTTCATATCAATTTCGTGAACCTACATGATTGAGTGAAACTCAGTGTGTTGAGTCACAAAATTTGAAGAAGATCTATTTGATTTTAATCTCAAATCAAAATTCGGTCTTAAACCAGATTCAATCTAAATCTTAAAATCAAGTTTGATTTCAACTATAAATTCAATCTTAACTTGATTTCAAAATCAATTCAAAATTTTGACATTTTGCCCCAAGTAAATTGGTGTAGCGAACGAGTCAAATTCAAGTCTTAATTTTCACTCGTCAATTTTATGAACCACCGTGTTCAGTGCAAACCGAATACGATTGAGTTATAAAATTTTGAGTTAATCGATGAAATTCAAAACTCAAATGTCATATCAAACGTCACTAATTCAAATCACTTTCTTAATTCCAGAAAATTGAACACTCAAATGGCTGGAAAACTCGTCTTCTCACTGAATGGAGATGTGCCCGTAGAAGAAATTCTTAGTGGCAATTCAATTCAGTACGAAATGGAATTTCAAAATCTCGAGATTTCAGTTAATGGAGAAATAATCTTAGATCTGTCTGTTGGTACTCAAAAGGACTTCCCCTTAGTAGAAATTACTTTAGGGTCAAGAGTTGACTCCCCCATCTCTAAGATGGAGGTCGTTGTCGCCCCTGTACCCACTGTACCCTCTGCTCGGGAAGATCAAAATCAGAAGTCAATAACGATAAAAGAGCTACCATCTCAGTCTGAGATCGGGTCAAGTTCTAGCACCCCTGTCGTCGGTAGGAATAAGATGAAGAATTACCTTCGAAGAGCCAGAAAAAGGAATCTTAAGACTGGAAAGACCGTTGAGTCGGAAGCTTTAGAGAGGGCCAATTTCGAGGCCAATCGAGAGTTCGTTGCTCCTTCTACGTACCCTCTCCTTGCACAAAGGAGGGAGGTTATAGAGATGAGAGTGCGATCTTCAATACACCTACTTGACTACTACACAGAAAGACTCAAGAAAGCTAGAATTGAGCGATCACCAGCATTAGGCTATAGGCCCCCAACTGAAGCTTATAATCCGTCCACTCTACTAGAAGATGTTAGGGCGCGTTACTATACGTGTCCCACTACATCATCTGCAGAGGAGGAGGAGTAGAAACAACTCGGGGTGCCACTCTCTTAACTACTAGTCTAGTAATAATGAGAGGGGGAAATAATCTAAGATTGTGTCAGATAGTGATACCGTCGAAATTTAACTTTTAGCGGGGTCCTATCACGATAAATCTTTTGATTGTAATGATGCCGCGTTATCTAGGGATAGTGCAGACCCTTTAACAGTCTCTCCCTTCAAAGTGATTGTAGGAATTCAATTCCAAGTTGACAAGGGTCATGCCACCTAGATTTGCAACCTTTAAGGAAAACTTTCCAGTTTCTCAAGTGTACCGGGTCCGGATTTGCAAGATAGTTGATTTCTCTTTTTAATGAAAATTGACCTCTACCTTAAGTATTAAGCTGGAGAGAGTTGTAGTTGATTCCGTCAAATGTTTGAATACCCCTCCCCACCCACCGCTCTCGTGGGTTGAATTAACCTTTGAATTAAAATTTGTCTCAAATTCAAGTTGATTCTAGAAATTAAAATTTTATCAATCTTCTAGCAATCTTCCATCTTAATAGGAGATTCACGCATGTCTAAAATCTATTTAATGATTTTCAAAAGTCAAGTTGATACTCTTTTCAAAAGATTGAATGTGCTTTGAGGATTACTCTTTCTTGTATAAGAGAACGAATTTTTCTTCTCTAATACTTGAGATATAATCCCAACATTCAAAATAAAAAGATTAATTAATTTAAGATATTTGAAGAAAGTGGAGCCTCTTCTCGAATTCAATTGAAGTTAAAAAGATGCACGAATGTGCTAAAAATCAAAAGATGCACGAATGCGCCAAAAATCAAGAAATGCACGAAGTGCATTAAGAGTTAAAAGATACGCAAACTGTGTAATCAGAAAAGAAAAAGAAGAAGAGTAAGATGGCTTCCTTCCTCTAAATCCTTAAATCAAAATAATCGATCACCTTTAAATACTTGACTTTGAAAATCTTGAATCTAGATTCTTCACCATTCACGAATTATCTATTAGATAGAAGAAAATCGTGCAAGAAAATTGAAAAGATCAAACTTCTTTATCCAACTTAAATCTCTTTGAAATTGATTTTAATTCAAACTTCGTACAAGAGAGACCCCAGTTTAGTTTCTGCGAGACTTGGTCTGGGTCAACAAAACTGAAATTCTTTCAAAATTAGTTGGAGTCAACTCTTCTCACTTTAATTGATAAATTTGTTCCCATATGTCGTTCCGACAGGGTCCAAATGGTTAGAGGAAATTTTCAGTAAAAGATCGAATCTTCTGCTCTTGAAAAGAATTCAAATCATGTCCTTGAGAAATGTGTAAGTCCTTGCACATAGGCATCTTTTCCTTTGAAGCCTTTTCAACAAAATTACACTCTATACTGGGTCCAAGATCAACCCCACTAGAGGAGTATTTTGTAATGCTGAGAATTGTCATTCAAGTTTAAACCACGACTGAGCAGAGTGCCCGACTCCAATTTAAGGAGCTCGAGGCCTTGTAGAGCTTTATCTTTAAAGCTCAATAAAGCTCAGAATCGTCTGAAACCTGAGTGGTTAAAAGCTCGTGATAAGATAGAGCAACTTAGAACCTTCCAAGGAGGAGACTTGGTCTAGGTTATTTGGATGCATATCTTAGCCTACCGAGAAATTGGTGGAGTTTGAACCAACACAAGAGTGTCCTCCTGTCGTTGAGACGATCTTTGAGAAAATTTCAAACATTAATTGATCAACCCTGGAGAATGCCACCTGATATTTTTAAATATTGGGGTGGCTCTTCAGGAAGTACCATGCCAGATGAGTGTTAAATTCAAAGTCAATAAAAAGTCTTCGAATTTCCTGGATTTAAGAAATTTCTTAATTCAAAATCAAACATTTGAAACTTTCAAAATTCAATTTTAAAAATTAAATTCAAACACATTCAATTCAAAATCAAATCAGTTCAAATTAAAAAAAAAAAAAAAAATCATTCAAATCTCAAATTTTAAAATTCAAACTCGATCCTCTGTGTAGAGCAAGTTTCCTCTACATACGATCAATTTAAGCTCGATCCTCTATGTAGAGCAAGTTTCCTCTACATACGATCAATTTAAGCTCGATCCTCTATGTAGAGCAAGTTTCCTCTACATACGATCAATTTAAGCTTGATCCTCTATGTAGAGCAAGTTTCCTCTACATACGATCAATTTAAGCTCGATCATCTGTGTAGAGCAAGTCTCCTCTACATACGATCAATTTAAGCCTGATCCTCTGTGTGGAGCAAGTTTCCTCCACATATGATCATCCAGACCCGGTTCTTTGTGTAGAGCAAGTTTCCTCTCCACAAGACCTATCCGTTAGTGGTGGAGCATGCCCTCTGTGGCACCACCCTAGCATTTGAGTTAAACGATTAGTGGTGGAGCATGCCCTTTGTGGCACCGTCCTAATTCAATCCGCTAGTGGTGGAACATGTCCTTCGTGGCATGACCCTAGCATTTGATTTGAGTGATTAGTGATGGATCATGCCCTTTGTGGCACCGTCCTAATTTAATCCGCTAGTGGTGGAACATGTCCTTCGTGGCATGACCCTAGCATTTGATTTGAGTGATTAGTGATGGATCATGCCCTTTGTGGCACCGTCCTAATTCAATCTGCTAGTGGTGGAACATGTCCTTCGTGGCATGACCCTAGCATTTGATTTGAGTGATTAGTGATGGATCATGCCCTTTGTGGCACCGTCCTAATTCAATCTGCTAGTGGTGAAACATGTCCTTCGTGGCATGACCCTAGCATTTGATTTGAGTGATTAGTGATGGATCATGTCCTTTGTGGCACCGTCCTAATTCAATCCGCTAGTGGTGGAACATGTCCTTCGTGGAATGACCCTAGCATTTGATTTGAGTGATTAGTGATGGATCATGCCCTTTGTGGCACCGTCCTAATTCAATCCGCTAGTGGTGGAACATGTCCTTCGTGGCATGACCCTAGTATTTGATTTGAGTGATTAGTGATGGATCTTGCCCTTTGTGGCACCATCCTAATTCAATTCGCTAGTGGTGGAGTATACCCTTCGTGGCACCACCCTAGCATTTGACTTGATAATTAGTGGTAGAACATGCCCTCCGTGGTACTACCCTAATCAACTTAAATCTTGATTCCCTAGGGATGAATTTTCATTCCCTTAAGATTAAAATTCAACACTTGATCTTTGAGCTCGGTCAACGCCAATATGTGCAATAGAATTTCATTCTATTACACATATTGGGGGTCCATTTGTTGACCTCATTTTTTTATGAGGTCATTTGGACTACTCTTGACCTTAAATCGATTTAATTAATTCGAATCCTAGGATCCTCTTAGAATCTAGACCTTAGGATCTACCCTAGGATTCTTCTAAAGCTTAGACTTTAGGATCTACCTAGATCTTAGGTCAATCAAGCCAAATCCAAGGCTCAAAGGTTTTATCCTAAAGGCCTTTTTCATTGAAATTTTGAACATTTTGAAACCTGGTCAAATGACCTCCGATTCAGAGTCTTTCAGTTGCACACTGATGGGTAATGTGTCTCTAGAGGTAACCCTCAAAATTTGAGCCCATTCTGAGGTCTCTAACCACAGAAACTTAATTAAAATCCAAAGGCTGTAAAACCTTCAAATATTTACAGCCCATGCCACTGGACCTATCACTGTGAAGTTTTTGACCTTAGAGCCTTCACCAAATCCTCTAATCACTTCCAGACCCTTAATATTGATATGTTGAGTGATAAACTGGAATTTTCTTGACTCATCTCAGCCCCTAATGGCCATGAGCCCAAAATGACCAAAATACCCCTATGGGGTTCAAATGGTGATTTCAAACCAAATGAACTCCAAATTGAGTGCAATCACTTGCAACAAGTTGCAAATATCATTTTAAATTTGTTGGACCCATTCCCAACCCCTGGGTCCACCTAGTTGACCAAGTCAACAGTTTTGACCCAAGAAGCCGTTTAAGGGTCCAAATCGGTGTTTTGAACCAAATGACTTCCTTAGGACTTGGGACCACATCCAATAGACTCTAAATGTCATTTTGAATTGATTGAACTCCTTTTCAGACCCTGGACCCACCTGGTTGACCAAGTCAACCAGGATTGACTCAAGGCCCATTAAGGGCCCATATAGGTTCATTTGATCCAAATGACCTATTTGAATCTTGAAATCACATCCAACCACTTCAAACCCATTCCATTTGATGCATGGAATTTTTTTTTTAAAATCACTTTGAGTCGAACCTTGGCCCATTTAACCAAACCAAGTCATTTTGACTTGGTCAAATTGATTCAAAACCCCTTAAATGATCTCAAACTCCAATTGCTTGGTTTAACCTTCTTTCCATCCAATGAGTGGTGCCACCTTGCCTGCCACCTTGCCTGCCACCTCAGCACACCCCTGGACCCATTGACTGGTCAAAACAGTCAATGGGTGGTCAAATGAGCTCTTTAAGAGGCTAAATTAATCCCTTAAGCTAATCCACTCAACTCTTAATCATTCCAGCCATCTAAACATGCTCTAGAACCTTCAAACATCTATTCTTAACCCTTTGATTTTGATCAAACAACCCTCAAGGCTCCATGTGTCCAAGTGGGGGCCAAAACTCCTTTTCATGTGGACTGTCCTTCATGTCCTTTATCCCAGCTTTCCAACTGCCCCCTTGACACTTGGCAGCCATCAGGGAGTTCATCCAGTTGATCCTAGCCACTCCTTTGGCTAGAGGAGGATTGAATAGGGTAAAACCCCATATTGAACCCCCCATTCTAACCTAGCCGATCTCTCTCCACTCAAAGCCTCCTAAGCTAGGTTTTATGTTCCATTGAGCTCCCTAGAGGCTCTTATCCACCTCCCAGATCAAATCCGGCCGGTTAAAAGCGGCGGCCGACGAGTTCCCGGCGAGCCAAGCTCGAGTCCGTTCAAAGGGGTCTAGCGCTCGATCCAGGTGTTATCAGCTCGAGGTTTCTTCTACAAAAAGGAGCGTGGACAGTCTACAAATGCAACAAGTCCATAAACGGGTCAAACCATCCATTAAATCGAGGTGAAACTCTAAACCTAGCTTAGGACACTTGAGGTAGTAAAAACATTTCCCCATTATTTCTGTTCACCTAGGCCATCTAGGTTTAAAATTTTAAATGATTTGATTGACCGGATCGGGAGAAAGAGCCAAAAAACGAGTTTAGGGTCGTCCCGTTATCATGGCTCAGGGGTACGTTTTCTGAGCCGTTGATCGGCTGATCAACGGCTTTGATTGCATGATCCCTCCGGCCGTCCGACCGTGTATTTCATTTCGGCGTTCGGTTAACGGTCTAGCGGCATCTGGACCCTCCCTTCCAAACCGCGAGATGAAATCCAGGCCATTTGATCTCATTCCGTTGAGATCGAACGCGGGGTTCGATCTCGGCCGTCGGATCAAACCCGCGGAAGATCAAACGGCCGAAACGCACGGCTGACGTGGTTAAGTGCTGCGGTTTTTGAAACCGCGTGGGCCTACTTGACTGCCGCCTCTGCGCTGCGCTGGCCGAACCAGAGCACACGCACGTGGAGCCGCCGCCGCCTGAGTTAATTAAAGGGTTTTATTTAATTTTAAAACTAATTAATTATCAGAAAACTTCAAAAAAAAATATTAAAAAAAATTTATAAATCCAAAATTTTTAATATTTGGTATCAAAATTTTTATAATCTCATAAATTTTAATTTAAAATTAATTTCAAATCAAAATACTTAATATATTTTCAGTTATTTTAAATAATTAACATTTGAATATTTTTTTTTTATATACCATTTAATTAAATATTATATTAAATATTTTGAAAAATTAAAATTTATTTTAAAAATAACCCTATAACCAGTGGACCTCTCAAATACTTAAAAATTATTTTAATAATATTTTAAAATTATTATATTTTAAAATTTATGTCTTTATATATAAGCTTATACAATACATATAAATACATATATTTTAAAAAAAAAATATTTTAAATTTATATATTTAAATATCTAATTTTGAGAGGCCCATTGAAATTTTAAACATAGGTTAAGCTTATGTGAACAGAAATAATGGGGGATGATTAATAGATAATTATTTTTAATTCTCCATTGATCTATTTAATATTTATGTTAATTATTCCTAACTTTTGCATGCTTAGGTTGTGCACACACCACCTAGTCTAGGATCTCTTAGTTTTAAGGGCTTGATTGTGATTTTGTGTATGTGCATATTAATGTTAGTCAAGGGTTAGTTAAAACAATTGATTTGAACCCACTAAACCTAGCGTCATTAAGGACAAAAATTAAGGACATTTAATTAGAAAACTTAGATTAAGTTTAGAAATTAGGATACACTTCCTTTCAACTCAAAACTTTACACACTTTAACTTAGTGACACCCTTAGTTCATAGGAAAATCCTTACTGAATTTTGAGTTCATTAAACCCCTTAACTTACTTAATTAAGTTTAAGCCTTAATTAAGCCTTAAAAACTTTGTAGAAAATATAATAAATCCATTTTAACCCAAAAATTATGTATAACTCCTCTAACTGACATATAATTAAGTCCTTAACCCAAGAAAATTAAAATCCAATTGAATTGACAGCAAATTAAACCTTAATTTAATTTTAAGCAAAATCAACATTTAATTAATATAATTAATTAATAATTATTAAAAATTCCAAAAATTCCCCAAACACTTGGGAATCTCTCCTTAGGTCATTCCTGACCTTTGGAGCTGGTTTCGAGGAGTTGGGATCTCATTTGGAGCAAAATCATAAAAGGCCCCTTTAATTAAAGAGTTTTAAAAATTCATTAAATAGTCAAAAATTCAAACCTTCATAACTAATTCCAGAAAAATCCAAATTGACCAAACTCACTTGCATTCAATTCATAATAGGGTCTAGTATTTATCAAAAATATTAAACTTCCAAAAAAGCATTAATTTCAAAAAGTCAACAAATCGGTCAACTCTAGCCAAAACTAGTTCAAAACTTCAAACCTTCGTAATAAAATGTAGAAAAATCCGTTTTCAATGTACTTACTGTCTAACTGATCGTAGTAAGGTCTAGTATTTTAATAAAATACAAACATTCCAAAAAACACCCTTAATCAAAAAGTCAATTTTTGAACATTTAATTAAATGATGAAAATATTCAAAAAAATCCTAAAAACTCAAAATCACCTCTAAAACTCCAGAAATGTCCAATCAACCCTTAAAATCAGTAATCAACCAACCTTAATTAAAATTCATTAACTTTCAAACTTTAATCAAATCAAATCACTTAATTATACCGGGTACCACTAGGTAACCCAGGCCTACGAGGCTATTAAATTAGCCCCAAGGAAGGTGAAATAAACTTCATGGCCTCGGTGTGAAACAAAGGTGGTATTCAATCAATAATTAAGAATCAATCTTAAAATTTGACTTCAAACTATTAATACTTAAACTTTAATTAAATTTCCCTTAAGCCTATCAACCAATTGAACCTTAATCAACTTTAATTAATGATCCTATTTAGGACATATCAAAACCACACAACCTACCTCACACACTTTAGATGTTGTGCTAGGATCACCGACTCTAGTTTTAGGATAGGCCGGTGTTTTTACTTTTTCCTGCTGTGTGCCGGATTTTCGTAGCTTTCACTGCATGCTGTTTGCTAGTGTAGAATTGTTGTGTTTATTTACTTGCTTTCTGCACTCTGTGTTTGATTGTGCGTTAGACCTACCCATAGGCTAGGAACGAAGTCTATATATTTGTGCAATCTTATGCAGGTGGCCATGCTCATATAAGGAGCTGAAAACCAAAGGGGGCAGTTAATAAAAAAAATATAACTCTTTGCACAGGTATCTGCCGCGCTTAAGACCCCCTTTAAATAAAAAGAGCATGGCCAAGTGTGGCTAAAAAAATGCATTTTAATTTTCTATATTACAACTGCTTGGGATTGAGTATATAACTGTTGATTATTAGGATAACCCTGCAGGATCGAGTCTAGATTTTCATTTTTTAATTGAGATGTAAATTTGATTGTATAAAGGTTGTAATTGTTTAAAATGATTTGAATTTGGGATATTCGATCCAATTTGAATTCCAAAGAGGTGAAGACATCCCTAAAGGGGAGAGTCTTCTTCCATTTGGAAGTCAAATTAGGATCTCTTTCAAATATCCAAAGAGGAAAGATAACACCCCAATTAAGGGGGAGTTTTTTTTCATTTGGGTATCCGGAACCGACGAATCAAGATGTTCGTGAGAAGACGAAGAAATGGACAACGAGAAGAATCCCAAATTTCAAATTCATTTAATTTAGGATTAAAAATCCGGGTTGTAGTCAGTGGTGCCCGGCCACTTTACTTTACTATCATTTCTGTGATGTAATAATAAGTGGCACTTGCCATATGGACATTCAATTTGATATATTTAATGTAGTTGATTTATTTAATTTGATTGCGCATTAGAACTCATATTTTTTCTAGTCTCTTTATTTGCATGTCGTATTTGGATTGACCTGGAATGCGAATTTAGGCTCCTAGGGGTCTGTAAAAAAAAAAAATCTTCTATTTTAATTAAATAAAAATTTTAGGATAAGATAGTAACTCTAAACGGTCCTAAGAAGTAAGCTCGGACTCGCCGAGGGTTTTTCATGCATACATATTGTGCTTTCTCAACCTTGTTAGGCATCTCTCCGCCTGCGGGTTCTGGCAGGCCACCTGACCTATGAGGGTGCCGATCTGTCAAGGGGATGTTATGCAATCTCTAGGGAAAAACCTATTTTCTAAGCCAAAATTTTTAAACTGCTACATACAAATTTTGCATTCAATCGAGTCAATTAGCATGCATCGCATTAGCAACAAATTTAAAAGAGTCTAATATTTAATTGCATTACTTAGACATCAAATACCCAACATAAGTCTAAGGGGTCAATTAAGGATCTGCTCTAGATGTCGACCCCGTTCCTTTATACTTTTCTAATTAACGTCCCTACCACTCAACATTAAAAGATCGGACTCATATTTTAAAATCGTTTAGGTGGTTTAGCTGGCTCCTCAATCCAGGCCGGGGTAAGACCAGATTCGCATTGCACTAGCTAGGTTTGGGGTGCTAATTTCGAGTGCCCAATTTAGATTTAGGTTCCGAGGCCGGCCCGGGCCATAAGACCTCAAATTTCGGGGATTTGAATCCCAAATTTCTAATAAAATCGACCACTCAAACTAAAAATTTCTTTCAATCAAATATAAGCCTAACACTTAGGGTAGATTGAGATGTTTCTAAAGTAATTCAGAATCTCAAAACATCTCCTACTTTTCTCCTTTGGATTTAAAAAAGTGTCTTCAATTTTGACCCAATCCCATTTGAATTTCTAAGCTCTTTATCTCCTTTGACATACAACTTTGAAATCTTAAATGAAATTTATATCGCTATTTTAATCGAGAGTTTTCGTAGGAAAATCTCTAATTTTCTTACGATGTAATTAACTACGAGGGCTTGCGCTCGTAGGAGATTTAGAAACCCGGATTTAATTTTTAAAATTAAAGTTTTCAAAAATCTCTAATTAATTATTCTTGGGAAAAATATAACAATCATTATCGTCATTCTCAAGTTATCGAAAATAATTGATATCTTCTTCCTTTGGAGAAATATATCAATTATTATCGTAATTTTGATTATGAAATTAATGATCTTCCATCCAAGTTAGCATAGTCAAATGATCTTGAGTTTGACTACGATAATTTGGGTAGTTTTAATGTTTGGACCAATTAGCCAACAATATCTTCTCTGTTTGAGATGATATATTGTTCCTAATGTTGTGTTAGATTTCAAAATTAAAGTTTGAATTTAATATTCCCAAAAATAATTAAATATTTTTCAAAATTATATATATACTTAAGCGCTATATTTTTTTTTAATCAAAACACCTGGCCAATTAGTTCAAATCAGAGGAAAATCGTCCTGAGCATAGCCCTGGGAACAGTCCTGGCCGATTGAAATTTGGCTAGATTGTCCAGGCCGATCTCACGATCGTCCTAGACGATATGATCGTATCAATCATCCTTAATTACTCCCTTGATTTCCTGATCAATTAAGGCATAATTTGGTAATTTCGTCCAGGCCGATCCTGGAATCGTCCTGGCCGATAAATTTAAAATTCAGTATGCCTAAACTGTCTAAGGCGGCTATCTCTTTCTATTTTGAGCTTATCGTCCTGGCCGATACACGTATCGTCCAGGCCGATAGTTAATGTCGGCTGCCTTAATTAAGAATCCTTAATTTAGACTTTCTGTTTTAAGCCGATCGTCCCGGACGATATAAATATCGGCTGGGCCGATGTGGGAAAAAATAGAATTTCTAAGCCTCTCAAGTGTGTGTGTGAAGGGTTACTTAGCATCAGTCTTTTTGATTATTACAAGTAGACTCAAAAGATGAAAAATAAAATTACAGACTGACTCAACCCTAAACCTACACGATCCTGGACTTGGCTTCTTCTTGATCGTCCGATCTTCGATTCCTGAAAAGTTAAAAGCAACAAGTAGTCCAAGAGAGATAGTGTTTGTCAATCATCAAAACATAAGCCATGAAAATAGTTTGCAACAATCTCCCCCTTTTTGATGATGGCAAACCACTACGAAAACAGATGGAAAAAAGTTCAGGATTGATGTAAAAAAGAACCTCATAAACTTCTCCCCCTTTTGACATATCAAAAAGGAGGATTCAACAAAGCAGAGCGAAGAGACCCCTCTTTTTTTTTTTTTTAATCAAGGCATGAACATGATAGCATTCCATGTGATTGATTCAAAAATTTGTGAGTTAATGTGTTAATAAGCTCATCAATCTATAGAGTTAGAATATCTGATCATGGCTACCCTTAGCTCAGACATTTTTTAGGGTAGAATTGTCTTTTGAAATCAATGACCTAACTCAAGAAATTAATTGGTTATGAGAAAAAAAGAATTTACTTATCACTTGGCTTAAGAAAAACTATCTTCATACAATAATGAGGTAGAGTAAATTTATCACAATCGCAATTTAATCGAAGTCAAGTCTTTGATAACCAACACTTCTAAGTTCTAAAAGATTTAAAAAGAGAGAGTAGCTTGTTTTGGAGTGGGCTCATTTTATGCCTCTTGACAATTGGTTGGCGCACTGCGCATCTTTTGATACACTTTGTGTATTCTATATTTTTCAATTTGGCGCTTTGCGCATCTTTTATTGGCATCATTGGCCATTTTTTTTTTGCAAGCTATAGTCTCTTTTATGATCTTTTAAAGACAAAGTTGTGAATAGATCTTCTCATATATTAGAGAATAGGAGCACTCTCTCTAACCAAAGGAAGAGTTATCACAAGCAGAATCAATAATCAAGGATAAGAGTAATGAGCAATTTTGATGTGAAAAACTTTAAACATTATAAGTATAAGATAGAGTTTTTTAAGCAAGTTTAAGAAAAGGATCTCAATTCCATAAATAATCTTTAACTTGAGAGAGATTTTTGATTAAAGAAGATAACTATGCCACTAAAATAGGTTAGAGAAAGAGGCAATCACAAAATATTTCTACCATCTAAGAGATTGAGTAGATAAAAGCATATTGACTACAAATTCCCAAAAGTAAGGACAAGGAATATAATACCATATTAGCCATGATTTTGAAAACTAAGTAAAAAAGACAAAAAAATAAAACACTCAAAAAGAACTAAAACAGGAAACAAAAGTAAAAGAAAGAAAAATAAAAGAAAGTAAAAAGTTTCATGCATTTATATCAATCACACCCAACCTGGTCCTTAAAGAGCTGAAAGTATCGAAGGCCAGTGGTTTTAGTAAAGATGTCTGCTAGTTGATTTTCAGTTGTCACATGGTGTAACTCAATGTCTCCCTTAGTCACATGATCTCTAATGAAGTGATGCCTAATGTCAATGTGTTTAGTCCTTGAATGTTGGATAGGATTCTTAGAGATGCATATGGCACTAGTATTGTCACAAAAGATTGAGATGGTACTTACATGTAATCCTAAATCCAATACCTGTTGTTTCAACCAAAGGACTTGGGCCACACAACTTCCAAGAGCAATGTATTTAGCTTCAGCAGTGGAAAGAGCAAAAGAGTTTTGCTTCCTACTAGACCAAGAGACCAAAGATTGTCCAATGAATTAACAAGTTCCAGAAGTGCTCTTTCTATCCACCTTGCATCCTGCAAAATCAGAGTCAGAAAAACCAATAATCTCAAAAGAAGTGCTATGTCTAGGGTACCAAATTCTTAATCCTTGTGTCCCCAAAAGATATCTAAAAATTTTCTTAACAGCAGTCAAGTGTGACTCCTTAGGGTCAGCCTGAAACCTAGCACAAAGGCAAACACTAAACATGATGTCAGGTCGGCTCGCAGTCAAGTAAAGCAAAGATCCAATCATGCCTCTATACTTCTTCTGATCAACAGACTTACCACTTGGGTCCTTATCCAATGGAGCACTAGAAGTCATGGGAGTGTTAATTGGCTTGGCTTTGTCCATCTCATATTTCTTCAAAATGTCCTTTATGTATTTTGTTTGATTTAGAAAAGTTCCATCCTCCAATTGTTTTATGCTAAACCCCAAAAAGTAGGACAACTCTCCCATCAAACTCATCTCAAACTCTCTACTCATTGTTTTAGAAAAATTATCACATAAATTTTTATTAGAAGATCCAAAGAGTATATCATCCACATAAATCTGAACAATGAGTAAATCATCTCCAACTCTCTTAAGAAAAAGGGTGGTGTCTACACTTCCCTTGACAAACTCCCCCTCTCTAGTAAGAATGTGCTAAGCCTATCATACCAAGCTCTTGGTGCCTGCTTTAAACCATACAATGCCTTTTTTAATTTAAAAACACATGATTTGGAAATTGGGAGCTCTCAAAAACCTAGAGGTTGTTCTACAAACACATCTTCTTTTATCTCCCCATTTTTAAAAGGCACTCTTGACATCCATTTGAAAAAGCTTAAATCCTTTATAACAGGCAAAGGCTAATAGCACCCTAATGGCTTCCAATCTAGCTACAGGGGCAAAACTCTCCTCAAAGTCTATCCCTTCTATTTGATTGTACCCCTTAGCCACCAATCTTGCTTTATTCCTCACCACCACTCCTGAATCATTCACTTTGTTCTTAAAGACCCACTTTGTTCCAACTACACTTTGTCCTTTAGGTCTTTCCATAAGTTCCCAAACATCATTCCTAACAAATTGATTCAATTCTTCTTGCATTGCTAAAATCCAAAACTCATCAGAAAGGGCTTGGTTAATGGTGGTAGGTTTCAGTCATAGAAATAAAAGCAGAGTGGTTCACCTCCTTCCCTAAGTCCATGTCTAGTCTTAACTCCACTAGAAGGGTCTCCTAAGATAAAATCCTTGGGGTGACTTGTAGAGTATCTCCAATCTCTAGGCAAAGTGTGTGAAGTTTCCCCCCTTTCAACAAAGCTCTCTACTCCTTGGGTGACACCTTCTACTCCTTCATTACTTGGGGTGCTCACACCCCTTCCCCCAAATTCTCTACTCCACTAGTAATCTCTCCAATATCATCATCTTCTACTCCATGTTTCTTAGGTTCAGACTCATCAAAAACTACATGGGTTGTCTCTTCCACCATTAGAGTTTCTCTTGTTAAACACCCTAAAAGGACTTCCCAACACTAGAATATCCCAAGAATACTCCCTCATCAGATTTAGGATCAAATTTTCCCAAGTGAGATTTCCCATTGTTGTGAATAAAAACCTTACAACCAAAAACATGAAGGTGGGAAAGATTGGGTGTCCTACCCTTAAGGATCTCATAAGGTGTCTTTTCTAATTTGGTTCTAACATTCACCCTATTCAACACATAACAAGCTGTGTTAACCGCTTCTTTAGCCCAAAAGTATTTTGGAAGTGAATACTCCGCAAGCATGGCTCTAGCGGCTTCTACCAAGGTCCGGTTCTTCCTTTCAGCTACCCCATTCTGCTGAGGGGTCCTAGGAGCTGAAAAATTGTGACTAATCCCATTGTCCTCATAAAAATCTCCAAATCTGTCATTTTCAAATTCTCCTCCATGATCACTTTGGATGGTCAAAATCTCACAACCTAGCTTCTTCTGAATCCAAGTAGAAAAAGTTATAAACTCCTCAAAAGACTCATTTTTATGTGAAAGAAATCTAGTCCAAGTGAACCTCGAGTAGTCATCAACAATCACAAAACCATAGACTTTCCCTCCCAAACTAGCCGTGCTAATGGGTCCAAACAAATCCATGTGAAGGACTTCTAAAGGTCTAGAGGTGCTAATATCCTTGATGGGGTGAAAAGTGGAGTGGACTTGCTTTCCTAGTTGACAGGCATCACAAAGGTGGTCTTTTGTAAACTTAAGTTTGGGGACACCTCTAACTAAGTCTTTTTGGGTCACTTTCCTAAGGGTTTTCATACTTGCATGACAAAGCCTCCTATGCCACAACCAAGAATCATCAATCACAGTTTTTAAGCAAAAAGAAGCAGCACATTCAATGTTATTTAAATCAAGCATGTAGACGTTGTTGATCCTCTTTCCCTGCAAAATAGTGTTGTTACTTAAACTTACAATGCATGAATCAGTAAAGAATTGTACGATGAAGCCTTTGTCACAGAATTGACTGATGCTGAGCAAGTTGTGCTTTAATCCATCTACAAGCAAAACATTTTCAATCATAAGGTTCTTGGAATTACCAATTATACCTGCTCCTACCACCTTCCTGGTGGTGTTGTCTCCAAGAGTAACCTTGCCTCCAGTCCTGGACTCGAGTACAACAAACTGGCTAGCGTCACCAGTCATATGTCGAGAGCATCCACTGTCCAGGTACCACATACTCTCATGAGGTCTTTTGTGAGAGCCTTCCTGCAAAAATTTATGAAATGTTAGTTTTAGGAACCCAAGCAGGTTTGGGGTTCCTTCTTATGAAGAGAAGAATGCAATGCATGTGTGGTATGCTGTGGATTATGCACCTTAGGTATCCACACCCAATGTGTACTATGGTGAATTGTGCAAGTGTGTGAAATATGTCCTAGCATGCCACATGAAAAACATCTAACTCCAGGAAAGGGATTTCTTAAATGATTTGAGTTATAATGCCTCTTCCTAGGTTTTGGCAATTGATCAAAAGTAGAAGTCATCCGATTTTTTCTTATATGCTTCTAAATCATTTTGAATTTTCAAATTTGTGCCTTTTAAAAAACTTCATTTTCAATCCCCAAATTTTTCTCTTTCTCCTTAGACTTCTTAAAATCTGATTCAAGTGATGTGTGTGATATTTTTAATGCATCAAGTTCTTCAACTAACTCATCATGATTTTTATTTAATTCATCAAATTCATCAAGTAAAGTCATGTGATTTGAATCAATTGTTTGATGATCTTTAATCAAAAACTTTCATGCTCTTTTTGTAGATTTAAAAATTCTAGTTTCAGGCTAGCATGAGTTTTCTTTAGTTTTCTATATGATGCATGAATTTTTTCTGAAACTTTCAAGAAGTTGATCGTAGGAAAAGTTCACATACCTCTTCTTGATCACTTTGGTCTTTTCCCATGAAACACAAGTTTGTAGTTTCTTCCTCTGATTCAGTCTCAGAGGAGTCAGTACCAGATTCTGCCAAAAAGCTCCTTTGGTTTTTCTTCTTGTCCTCCCTAGACTTATCTTTCTTCTCTCTTCTTCCTTTGCTTGATTGATCTCTAAGTGTAGGGCAGTCAGTTCTCACATGTCCAGGTTTCCTGCATTCAAAATAAACAATATCAGAAGATCCTTTAACATATTTGTGATTCTTACCTTTCCTCCAATTTTGATGATGCCTATGTTTCTTCCTTAGAAAGCTTTTGAATTGCCTTGTGATGAAGGCAACTTCATCGCTCTCAGACCCGGAAGATTCGGAATCCGATTTGTGCGCCTTCAGTGTGATTGTTTTCTCCTTTTTCTTCTTACCTGCATCAAGATTTCTTTGATTCACACCTTGCTCGTAAGCAATGAGTGAGCCAAGTAAGTTATCAATGGAATAAGTATTCAAATCTTTTGATTCAGTGATTGCAGTTATTTTTTTTGCATCATAAGACGAAGGGCAAGCATCTCAAAATCTTGTTAACTTTTTCATAATTCGAAAGCTCTTTTCCTAGTGCATGCAATGAAGTAACAATCTGAGTAAACCTAGTGTACATGTCAGAAATTGATTCATGGGTTTTTCATACGAAAAAGTTCGTAGTCATGCAAGAGAAAGTTCAAACGGCTTTGCTTAACTTCATTAGTACCTTCATAGGTGATGCATAATTTATCCCAAATCTCTTTTACCAGTTTTGCAAGTTGAAACACGCATGTAATCTTCAGATTTCAAAGCACAGAAAAAAACAGTTCAAACATTTTGCATTTAACTGAGCCAAATCACGTTCATCGAAAGTCCATTCAGTAAAATAACTTCAGTTTTAATACCATTAATTTCACGAGAAGGTGGAGAATAACCATCTTGAATAAGCATCCACATGTGATAATCAGTAGATTGTAAAAACGTTGACATGCGGGTTTTCCAAAAATCAAAAGGTAAGTTGTCAAATAGAGGAGGTCGTGTGTAATCGAATAACCTTCAGTAGTGTTTCTATTTTCCTATGTTAGCCATGGAATCAAATTCAAAAAGTTTTCAAACTTAATTTTTTTTGAATCCCGCTCTGATACCACTTGAAAGTTCGTTCGGGATGTTAAGCCCTATGAACTTAGTCCCAAGCTAACCAAGAGGGGGGGGTGAATTGGTATTTTAAAAATTCTTGAGACAAAGAAATAAATTCACAAACCAAATCACACCACCAAACCAAATGCGGAATTTAAAAGTGCGGAAGCAAAAATAAGAACACAAGATTTATAGTGGTTCGGTCGACAAGACCTACGTCCACTCCTTGGAGGCACCCTCCAAGTATTGCACTACAAAACGTGACTCTCCTTTAGCCCCCACAGCTAGGCGGAGAAGCCCTCACAAGAAACTCCTTTTTGCCACCCCCCGGCAAGGCAGAGAACCTACCTCCTTTTTTTGCTTCCTTCTGAAGCTGGAAGAGAACCACAACCAAAAGCAAAACTCCTTACCTCTACCGACCCTTCCACGGATGAGAAACTCTAGACGAAAGACAAGCAGAGCGATCCTTGAGCAACCCTTGTGAATCCCCTCACAAGCTCCCCCTCACAAGATCCTCTCTCTCTCCCTCTCTCTCTTTTCTCTCTCAAGGTCTTCTCAGGTCAAGGCAGCAGCCAAAGGTCTCTTAAAAATGTTGAAGAAGAGCTCTTTTTTAAATAGAAGAGCTCAAGAGGAGCTCATTAATTACAAGTAGCCAACTTTATCGTCCCGGCCGATATGGACATCGGCCTGGCCGATTAGTACAAATCAAGGAAGATCGGCCAGAGCACAGCCCTGGGAACAGTCCTGGACGATTGAAATTTGGCCTGATCGTCCAGGCCGATCTCATGATCATCCTGGCCGATTAGTTCAAATCAGAGGTAAATCGTCCTGAGCATAGCCCTGGGAACAGTCCTGGCCGATTGAAATTTGGCTAGATTGTCCAGGCCGATCTCACGATCGTCCTAGATGATATGATCGTATCAATCATCCTTAATTACTCCCTTGATTTCCTGATCAATTAAGGCATAATTTGGTAATTTTCGTTCAGGCCGATCCTGGAATCGTCCTGGCCGATAATTTAAAATTCAGTATGCCTAAACTGTCTAAGGCGGCTATCTCTTTCTATTTTGAGCTTATCGTCCTGGCCGATACACGTATCGTCCAGGCTGATAATTAATGTCGGCTGCCTTAATTAAGAATCCTTAATTTAGACTTTCTGTTTTAAGCTGATCGTCCCGGACGATATAAATATCGGCCGGGCCGATGTAGGAAAAAACAGAATTTCTAAGCCTCTCAAGTGTGTGTGTGAAGGGTTACTTAGCATCAGTCTTTTTGATTATTACAAGTAGACTCAAAAGATGAAAAATAAAATTACAGACTGACTCAACCCTAAACCTACGCAATCCTGGACTTGGCTTCCTCTTGATCGTCCGATCTTCGATTCCTGAAAAGTTAGAAGCAACAAGTAGTCCAAGAGAGATAGTGTTTGTCAATCATCAAAACATAAGCCATGAAAATAGTTTGCAACACTTACGTATTATTACTTTAATTTGGTCAGATCAGTATTGAGCCGATCATATTTTTTTATCTCGATATAATCAGGCAGATGTTGAACCTTACCCAGTTGAGATGCTAATATAGTCTCTCGGAGGCATACCTCACCACTTCTTTTACTATTTGTTTTACTATTTCGATATGGTCAGGAACATTAAGTTGTATATATTCACTATTTTGATATGGTCAGGTGAACGTCAGACTTTTTTCCTGATTGTTATGCTATTTTGATAGGTCAAATAGACATCAGATCTTGTGGCTTTTTTATTTATTATTTCGATATGGTCAGGTAAGTATTGAGTAACCCCCATCACTGTTTTGATATGGTCAGGTGGATATGGGATCCTTTCACCTTATATATTGATGTTTCGATATGGTCAGGTAGATAGTTGGTTTACCTTCTTACTCGAGCTCCCCATTTACTTTTTTTGTTATGGTCAGGTGAATACTGGACCCTTTAACCTTCTAGCCTGCCATTTTGATATGGTCAGGTAGGTAGTTGGTCCACTTTATCTTTGCTTTCCCCTCAATTCTGCCCTTATGAAAGGTAAGGCTGATAGATGATCTATACCACCCTCCTTTCTTTGATGATCTTTCATATGGTTTTTACTCTTCTTTTCCTATCACATTCAGTCAATGCCAATATGAGCGGTTCACTAGTTATTTGTGGCCCCTATTGGGGGTCCATTTTTTTACCTTGTTTCACCCAGTCCTAGGTCAAGGGAGGTTGACTTAGTCAAATTGACAAAGCCAAACCCCAAGACCTAATCTATTAGGTTCAATAGGTCAAACAAAGTATGCAAAGCATAGACCCAGGCCCTAGGTCAACCATGTTGACCAGGTTAACCCAATTGACCTAATTGACCCAAATCCTTTTTATTTGAGTCTTAATCCATTTCAAAGCTTTCTTGGCTCAATCCGCCACTTCCCTTGGGTTCCATGGGTAAAACCAAATCTATTGAGTTAAAACCATGCCCTAGGTTAACTTGGTTGACAAGGTCAATCTAAGTTGACCCAATTATCCAAAATGAGCCCAATTTGATTTCAAACCCATTCCAACAAATCTTTTGCTCAACCCTTACCAACATAGGTCAAATTAACCATGTTGACCGTGTCAAACTTTGACTTGATTAACCCTTGCCCTATAAGGTCATACTTGACTTATTTAGGTCAAAATCCCTCCATTTTGTCCATTTAAAATCTTCCAAACCTTCTCTTAGCCCAAATCATTCCCAAGAAGGTTCTCTTCCCTCCTAAATAGCCCTGTAGAAGATCTTGGTTGTTCATCAAATAGCTAGGATTATAAATAATAGGGTTATTAGAGCTTCATGGTAAAGGGGCATTAGCATTATTTTTTCTCCCAAGCTTTCCCAAGCCAAAATATCTTGTCTAGGAGGTGTCCTCAACTCCATGCACCTTTCACGACCTAAATCCATCAGCCAAACCTCGTCGGTGACAATCCTCAGACAAACCAAGGTCCAAATTCTTCCTAGAGTGATTCTAAATGATCCACAGCTTTTCAGACTGCGATTTCAACTAAGAAAATATTCATGGACATTCTATAAGCTCAACCAAACAAAGATCCTGAAGATCCAATGGGTTAGATCTCTTATAAACCCTAGAGCTAGGTCTCTACACATATGGTTAAATAGCTTTTTGTATATCACGTTTTAGACCGCGAAAAAGTATTTCCCTTGAATGCTCTTAATTTATGCATCTTTTGTTTAAAATTTCATCTTGTATAATCGATCTAATCGATCAAACGAGATGAAATATCATTCCAAGGGCATATTGATGTCATAAGTTAGCTTCCGAACTGCACGATAGCTTTGTTGGTTAGATTTCACGTCCGATGAGATCCTAGCCATTTGTTACAAACCATGGAGGATCGGACTGCTACAGAAACCCGCCTCGCATCCATGGAAATGATTACTGCAGTCATTGAGCCAATGATTGATGGCGGCACAATCATCGCGCATATGCGCAATCATTTGCCATTGATGGAAGATCCAATCCGTAGCCTCCACGCATCCCGTTGTTGGTTTTATTTAAAAAAAATAATTATTATAATTATTTTAAAATCTATTTTTAACAGATTTCTTTAAAAATTAATTAAATATTATTTACATATAAAAAAAAAATTAGTATAATATATCAATTTTTTTTTTAGAAAAATGTTCTCTTTAATTAAAAAATTAAATTAGTTTAAAAATATTAAATATTTATTGAATTATTTAAATTATTAAATATTTGTGTATTTTAATTAATGATTAAATAAAAATAGTTTAAAATTTTTTTAAATTTAAACTTTTATTTTAAAATAATGCTTTATTACTTTAGAGAATTATTTATATTTTTTAAACCTAAAATTTAATTTAATATTTAATTATTTTAAATAATTACACTATATTAATGTATAATTCATATTGAAGTAATATATATATATATATATACATATATATATCTGTGTGTGTGTGTGTGTGTGTGTGTGTGTGTGTGTTTTTATTTTCTTTAAAAAAAGAGTTTTATTTTTAGTTATTTAATTTTAATTAATAAATATTTTCTATTTTAGATGATTTGGATTAATAATGAGTTAAATATTAATTAGTAATTAATTAAATTTAAAATTCTAATATTTCCTAAAATTTTATGAAAATCATTTTTTAAATTATTTTAAATTCCTTTTAAATATTTTAAACTTTAAAAATTCATAATAAATTCCTTTTAAATGTAGAAAATATGTATAATACATTAAAATATTTTTGAAAAAATAATTATTTTAATTTAAAATTATTTATCAGATTCTAAAATTTAATTTTTCTTAATTATTTTTTTATTTTATAATTATTTAAATACTTAATTACTATTTATTATATATTATATTAAGTATTTTAGATTTAAACATTATTTTTAATCAATTTTGAAACCTTCGCTTGGGTGACCCGTGGATCTCTCGTGCATATGTACATTGAATTATTTTTAATTATATTACTTTTAAACATATATACTTATAATTTCAATATATATATATATATATATATATATATATATTATGCATATTTAAATCCCTTAATTCTGAGAAATCAACTTTTCAAATTTCTAACATAGGCTATGCTTGTGAGTAACATTCATTGGGAAAGGATTAGTGGATGATTGGGCTTCAATCATTCACTAATCACATTATTAATCATGCTTAACGATTATTTAATTTTCTTTTTGCATGTGTAGGACACACGAGCATCTAGTTTATGCTCTCCAAGATCTAAGACATGGTGTGTTATGTTATGTTGTATTTCCCTTTATGTTACCTTGAGGGTTAGTCATTAACTTTTTATTTAAACCCCACGTAGATTAGCGATACCCTAAGGATAATAATTAAGGACCCGTCTAACAAACTTAGAGAAATTTTAGGAGCTAGGGGTATACCTCTGATTGACATATTTAAACTTAGAAATATCTTAAAAATCTTAGAATTTTCTAGAAATTTTTAGGACTCTTTAAACCCCTCAATCAATAAACCCTAATCAACCCTTAATTAAGCCCGAATACTTAGAAAAAAAAAACTTCAAAAAATACTAATAAAATCAAATTAAAACAATAAATTATCCATAATATCTTAAACTCTTTAGAATACAACCCTTAATCTCAAAAAATTAAGAGCCCTTTGATTTGTCTTCAATTTGAACATTAATTTAATTTTTGATTAAAAATCACTATTTTAATAAATTACATAATTAAAAACTTATTAAAAAATTCTAAAACTTTCCTAAACACTTAGGAACATCTCTATAGGTTATTCTTGACCTTTGGGGGTGATTCCAAGAGATTTGGAGCTAATTTGGATAAAAATTCCAAAAATACACTTAATTAGATAATTTTTAATAATTCGTTAAATACCCTATCTTTAAAAATTTTCAACTTTGACTAGAAAAACTCCAAATCCGAAAAAAATCAAATTCTAATAACTACTTATAAGGTCTAATATTTAAATAAAAATATTAGAACACCACAACCTAGCCTATTTCTAAAAGTGACTTTTGGGACCCATCAACCTAGCTGATAGGATAACCCTGGACCGTCTAAAATCTGTTTAATGCAATTTAAACTTTAAGGAATATTATCCTAAGTATTAAAACTAACCAACCAATTTAATTAACTAAAATGGATCACAATACACTAATATTTTAACTTTAATCAAAACTTTCCCTTTTTCCCTTCAACCAATCAGATCATAAATAACTTGAACTAATTACCCGATATAGGATATTTCCAAAAGCCATAAAGACTTCTACACACATAGAATTGTTTTGTTAGGGAACCACTTCTTGCTCTAGATTAGGTTGTTGTTTTCTTTTTCTAATTCTGTGATTTGATGCTCTTATATATGTGAAACGTATACTGATTTCTTTGATTTGTTTATGATTATTGTGATGTTACTTTTATTATTGTACTTTCTCTCTATATTGATGTGTTTACTCTATTTATGTAATAGAAATTGTCTACTTTTCATAGGTTCTTTTTCTTACATATGTCTGCATCTGATTTTGTTAGGCTCATTAAGGATCAAAACATTTTTACTCGTAACTAAAAATATGATAATTTAATAATTAAATAACATAGAGACTTAATGACCTAGGGAATAGCCAGAATCATCTGGGATCATATACATATTAATGCATATTCTCTCTCCTTGCTTTAAGAAACTTCTCCGCCTGTGGATAGAGTCCAGATAATCTGACCTATGAGGATAAGGTGCTAGGTCTAGGGAAGTTTAGTCATTGTTTTTTAAAATTATTTTTAAGACTTTTTTAAAAAATTTCATGCATATCTGATTTAGAGATTCAACTAGCATGTATTATATTAGAAACTAATTAAATAAATAATTTAATTACAATAGTTCTAAAAACATGCTATAATATATAAGTATAAGGCCACTTAGGAGCCTCTCTAAATGTCAGCTTTAACTTCCAATAATTGAGCTACCCACCCATCTGTCATAAATAATTGAGAGCATGAATTTTTTATGCTTAGGTGGTTAGCTTGCATTCCTTTTCAGGGAGGATATAAGTCCAAAATTTATTAGCTAGGACATAAGTGTTAATATTCTATATAAAATACTAAACCGACTCAAGATTTAGAGTTTTAAGACTATTATTATCAGTGTGTTATATAGTAATCATCATCGATAGGTAAGTCCTCTATCCTTCAGAGGCTATAAATCCTATCTATCGCGTCACATGGATGATGCCATCTCCATCATTCTCTCTTGTATGTTTCTGAGTGTATTATTAATTTTTTTTTCTCCAATTTCTTCTCATTACCTTATTCCCTTAGGATGTTGATGTGAGCTGTGTATGTTGACTTTGCCAAATTGAATCTTTCTTTTCCT